>CM069437.1:59542092-62042092 GCA_035610365.1 Aquatica leii
GTGGATTGACTTCAAGAAAATAAATATCATATTTTATTATAATTCCTCCACTCCACAGATATGGATTACTTTAACTATATTAAGCATATTACTAACTATGTAAAAAAAAATTTATTATTGCCGAAAGTAAACGTGGGCACAATATAAAATAAAAACTAATAAACTAAAAATGAGAGTAGAAAAGTACACCAATTTAAAAAACATTTACGTTTAAAGTATTGAAATACATTATTTATAAATAAAACCCACACACACACACACACACACGCACACACACACACACACACACACACTCACACACGGTTTTTGCAATAAAAAAGTTAATGAGTTTAATTTTTTGTAAAAACTCTTTATATTATTTTTATTTTTCACTTGGTTATAATTTATTCTTAATCCTTAGGATACAAGATACGTAAACAACCTGGGAATAATCAAAAGGCGTTATGGATTCATTGCGTCCTCGAAAACGATAATGTTTTTCTTTATATTCTTGTTTAGAATTAGATGATAACCAATTTTTTATTTCTTTTTGAACATTTTTTAAATATATTTAGGTATAATTGTTACAGCTTCATTATGATTGTTCAATTAATTTTAACCAACAAAGGATTAAACGTCAAATTATTTATTGTTATAGACTACTAGGTAAAGTTGTAGATTTAAAACTAAAATACTTGTTTATTATTCACTGGCGTTACTGGATGAATACATCACTCGAGCGAGAAACACTCGCGTTGTATCACGCTGCTTTCGAAACGTATTCTTCGTAACAATGCTCTTATTGCAGAAATAACTTTCCTGGCTATAATATGTACCTTGTGTCCCACGCTAGGGGTACCCCATGGGATTTAACACGGGAAATTCAAAATTATTTTTTCTATGCTTCCCAAATTAAAAAATCGCAAAAATTTTGACGCAGAGTTAAAATGGCACTTAAAACGTTTCTAAAAACAATTTTTTTATTATAATTTGATAATTAATAAATTAATTACAGGCATTTGAAATTCGAAATTTTGAAGGTTTTTCGCGCATGCGATTCAGATCGGCTATCTTCGGTTTTTAAAGTAATATGGATGCTAAAATTAAATTGTAGCCCGTCAAATCAACATTATGCAACTTTATTTTTGAGGAAATGGAAATTTAAAGAACAAAGACTAGAAAAATTACATTTGAAAATTTTCTGACTAGAAAAAAAATAATTAATCAAACATAAATTTACATTTACATAGGTATCTACAAACACTCATCGTGGTACCAATAGGTCGAACGCAGGAAGATTGGTCGAATAATCGTCGTGCAGAAAAATTCATTTCAATTGAGAATTTGTGACCCTGTAAAGGGCCTTTTTAACATTGTCGATCTGTTGCTTGGCGGAACGACCACGGCGAATTACCTGTTTGGGTATGAGGTGTTCAAAAATGCCTTCTGCTTAAACTGTACAATAAGTTAGCCGTTAAACAAATCTTTTTCGTGTTTCGGCTAATTTACGAATGGTAATAGCTCGGCATATCACTTGAATTTCATCTTTTAGTGCGTCCCTATTTTCATACCGTTTTCCTCCTTTGAATAATTTTTCTTTTATGTAACTCCACAAAAAAAAATCGCACGGGTTTAAATCAGGTGACCTAGTAGACCATGTAATGGGACCATTCTTGCCTATCCATTGATTTGGAAATGCTTCATTCAGAAGCCCAGTGTTTAGTCTAGCAGTATGGGCTGGAGCACCTTTCTGCATAAAACAAACTTGGTGATTTTCACCCGCAACATCATTTAGTTGCGGAAACACTCCTTCTAGTAGAAGGTAATGATATTTTATGGAAGTAAGTGTACCTTCAATGAAAAAAGGACTAATAACATGACTTCCTAGCAAGCCCATCCAAACATTGACAGTTTGTCGCCATTGACTTAGTCCATTTACTAATTTGTGTGGATTTTCGAGAGACCATGTACGATTATTTTGTCGATTTGGTCTTTCTTCAAATCCAAATGAATATTCATTCGAAAAACTAATGTTTTTTACAAAATCGCGATTGGTATTGTTCATTTCGGTGATTATTTCACAAAATCTCATACGAGCATAATAATCGTGTGGTAACAATTCTTGATGGCATTGCCAACGGCAACTTTTAAAGCCCTCCTGTTTGAGGTACCTGAATGCTGACGATCGAAAAACACCTACATTAGTTTCAATTTCTTGCAAACTAACATCTTGGTCTACAGCTGCAAGAACTGCCAACTTCTGAGGGTTGTCTTTATGATCGTGTAAGGGTGGTGGACGCTGACATTTACATGGTGGATTTACGGAGCCCGTGGTTTCAAATAATTGTATCGTTTTTTTGATACTCTTTTAAGAAGGTATTGGTGTATCTGCGCAAAAACCAGCAAAGTCTTCTCAAATTTGTACTTTTAAAACACCTCGAAAATATTGTTTTACCACAAGAATGTTTTCTTCTACATTCATTTTCGAAGCTTGTAAAACAATTCTATCAAAACTGTCAACACTTCAAATGTTTTCTAAAAAATCAATGCTAACTTGATTTTTAATACTTATTTACTTGAACATAATTCAAGTTTATTTCATTTTTGAATTAAGCTGGTTTATTAACACGCAAATGCGGACGCAATTTGGTTTTTTAGCCTACAAAAAATTTTCAAATGTAATTTTTCTAGTCTTTGTTCTTCAAATTTCCATTTCTTCAAAAATAAAGTTGCATAATGTTGATTTGACGGGCTACAATTTAATTTTAGCATCCATATTACTTTAAAAACCGAAATTCTTACAAATGAAGATCGGAAACGGAGGTTAGAAATTGCTTTACACTATGTTGGAGAAGCACGAAAATTTTGGCATAACATTATATTTTCTGACCAGATTAAATGATAACGTTAGTTTAAGACTCTTATTCTTATATATTATTATCTATTATTAAATTATTAATTTAGTTTTTTGTAAATTTTATTACTGTATAAATAACGGACAATTTTCTGTTTTATGACAATTGTAGACTTTGTTTATAAATATTGTATTCCAATAATTTACAATTAAACTTTGGTTACTACAATGTTATTGTTTTATTGTAAGCTGTTTAACGATTTAAATAGTTGCACTTGTATGTCCTGTTTTTTCAATATACGTACTTCTAATTAAAAATATTAATAATATTATTGCATAATAAAACGCGTTAAATTCAAATTCGGTTTCTAAAATAAATAAAAAAATTAGAAACCTAAAGGCAATGTACTCAAACGGTGTAAGTTAGTATCAGAGAATCTTCTTGTCTCATTTTTTTATGAGTGTACATAATTTTTTATTTAAAAAAATCTTTGAGGATCCACACATCTCAAAAAACATTGTTAAGTAACAATATTTTATATAAAGTTTCATCACACACAATTTACTGCTCTCTTTTTAAATGTTTTATGTTATCCATCCCGTTGGTTGATTTTTCTAATTTTTTAAGCTAATTTATTTAATTTAAATTAATTTTATTGAGCGTCGAGTTAGATGTTGCGGACTATTTTCAAATATCAATATACGTTTGTTGAACTCACTCTTTTGTTGAATTTAGATTTTCGTAATAGATTAATATTTTAAATAATTTTGATTTAAAATTTAGTTGTTTGATTACATTGTTGATTTTACCACAGAAGCATCATCGTCAGTTAGTGTTATCTTAACTTTGCAGAAGACTTTTTATGCTCGCAAAAATATCAATGTTCGTATCATGGTTTTAGCGTCTCTCTGCAAAAAACTCGTTTCGTCGCATTATAAAATCAAAGAGGCTTGAGATTTATATTTTTTAAACTTTTCCGATAATATGTACTACAAAAGAATAATTTTGGTAAAGAAGAATAATTTTGTTAGATTTGATTTGACGTATTCAACGTTTTGCGATTAATTTTTTGATATATTGGTATATATATTTTGAAATATAAAATAATACTTATTCATTTTGGTTTATTTTTGTTTGATTTTGTATTAATCAATCTGAATTTTTTTAAATAGCATTTTTAGATCAATTACTGAAAGTTATGCAAATGCTAAAGTATACTAAAAAAATTACTGATCTATACTCAATAGTTACCTCCAATTTGGTTTATGCATGCGAGCACTTAAATATTCAAATTCAAAGTATGTATACACAATATAACAAACTCTTGAAATTTATTTTTACCAAAAGCGTTGTTACAATGATTACGCCCGAAGAGCAGCGTAATGCAATCCAAAAGCCTGTGACACAAAAAGAAATATAAAACTTGTTACCATCTAAATCTATGCATTATGAATTAATTATAACGAAAGTTAAAATAAAAAAATTTAAGCAAATAGCAAACTTAAAAAAAGTATATGTGGGAAAACATTGTTGGATAATATAATTTTTTATTCAATTAGTATAAATACAGTGAGCTCGTAATGTTGGAATAAATACATTGTTTTTTTTAATTTTTAAGTAGTACTGTTGTGCCTACAGTTAAAACTAGTCTTTGTAGACTAATCATTAATTTTCATCTCAATTGTTGATACTATGAACTTATCGACTAGAGTCTATTTCTTGATGTCTTCTAGATTTTTCAGAACTGTTTGCAGTTAATTTGCGACTCTTTTATACACAACATACTTCACAAAATTTTGTTTCTCTTCTTTAATCTTTGGACATGGTGTTAGTTGTCAAGCAGTTAACGAGACTTTGCATTGGTTAGAGATGAAGCCTAGCTTCATGCTTTTCAGCAAACCTTTCAACTTTCTTGACGCTTAGGATGCAAAGGTTTCTATAAAGATTGGAATTTCGAACATACCAGGTAACATTCACTATGTTTCGTAACACTTTATTCTGCATTGTTTGAATACACTTGAAGTTGGAATCACTGGCACAGCACCAAAGCTGGATACCGTACAACCATGCTAGGTTTAGGATCTGATTATAAATCATTAATTTATTAGAGATTAAAAGTTTGAAGTTTCTTCCAAACATACAAGAATACTGTTTGTATTTTAGTCTTAATTCCGCTCTTTTCTTCTTAACGTGCTTCTTTCACATAAGCTTGGCGTTCAAAGTCACGCTTAGGTAGTTGGCATTGTACTCATAAGGTATAAGAGTGCCATTTATATCTAGAAACGGCAAGTCTTTTAATAGTTTATTTGTGAAGTTGATATATTATATATATATATATATATATATATTAGTATTGCGGTATCTGCAAACGTATCCACTGTGGTTTTTTCTAGGTCTAGCATATTATTAGTATATAAAAAATAAAGGATAGAACCTAGTTCATTACTTTGAGGCACTCTCGCTCTTATCTCTTTTAAATCTAAATATTTTTTTTCTAGTGTAATTTTGAAGAGTCTACGTATGGTATATGACGTTAGTAACTTTTGATTAATTTATGTTTATTTATGTATCAAGCCTTCATCCCAAACTTTGTCGAAGGTTTGAGCGACGTTTAGAAAGACTGCAGGGCAGACTTGTTTTCCTCCTAAAACACGTTCGATGTCAGTTACTCCATGCACCTGGTCTATATACTTTCCAGAATTCAAATTAATAATCTAAAATTAGTCAATTACTATCTGTTGTTGGCCGTAGCCTCTTGAGCAGCAGTTTCTCAAAGAGTTTTGGGATAATCGGCAGTAACGATATTGGTCTATAAGAATTGATATTATTGGGTTGTTTACCTGGCTTTAGTAGCATCATTTCTGTAAGTTTCCAGTAAGCAAAGACATGTTTTAGTCTGAAACTTGCGTTAAACAGGTATGTGAGCATTACAATACCCTTTCTAGGGAGGTGTTTCAAAGTTTCTTCAGTAATTAGATCGAACCTGGTGCTTTCTTTGGGTTCAGGTTCATTCTTAGCCCTTCAGCTATTTTTCTTAGAGTATGTGGTGTGGTATTTTTAGATCTGGGGTTGTCTATCTTATTCATAGTGTAATTTATATACCCTTGGTTAGGATTAAATATGTCAGATAAATTCTCGGCAAAGATTATAGATTCTTTTTTAAGCTTTTGTATTTTTTTTCTCAGCTGATTAGTATTGTTTGTTATTAAGTATGGTTTTGTATGTAGGATCTCTCGACTGCTATCATTTTCTTCTAATTCTTAGTTTTCTGATATCTGCTGGATAATTTACACCTTTGGTTAGGTGTGTTATCTCTTTAGTGTTGTTATATGCCGCAGTTTGGATAAGACTGCTAAAGTTTTTAGTTTTTTTTCTAATTGCTCACTTGTTCCTAAACTAATATTTAGGTTGATGTTGTTTTGAAGGTCATTATACAAGTTTACTAGTCAGTAGTTATTTTAGTAATCGTGGTCTTGCTTCTTTTTGATTTAAAATTTTTTTTATATTTATTTAAAGTTAGGCGACACTTTTCTAGAGATGAAGAAGTCACGTAAATTTAGAATTTGATCAGGAACAGTAGGCCAGTACGTTGACTTGCTTGTCCAATGATAGTTGCAGTTTAGTTCTTGTACTATTTTTCTAAGTTTCTTACCTTTCGTCATAGCTAACCTGGATCTGGACCTGGATTCTTCATAGTAGTTGACTTTATTTGTTATTATGATCACTTCTGGCTTAGTGGTCTGGGAGAATGGTGCAATACGTTTTGTATCTATTTATTTTAGGATAGGATTGGTTTGTCATATGTGTTTCAGAAATGAGACAGATAATGTGTTCAGTGTTCAAGAATACTTTAAGGTTGAGTTTTTTGTTTAGTATGCCATTGGTATTCTAGGTAAAAATACGTAAGTCTTTCTGGTTCATAAACTTATTTTGCCTTAGGTATAGCACCAGTGTTTCTGACTTCTAGTTTGTCGAGTGTTTTTATTATATTTTGCATACACTTTCTTGGTATTGGCACCATCTTGTCTTTTCTGTAACTCAATTGCTATTTCACAACCCCTATAGCTAGCAAGGTGATATTTTTTCCTTATGTGTTTGATATGTTGGATAACGTAAATTTTTGTTGATATCTTCCGATCTATCAAAAACCAACATATACAGTGGGAAACGGATGTAACTCACCTTGTTGTTGGAAATAGTTCTCTTGAGTTTTTGAATTACTTCTATGATCTTGAATTCATTCTGGTTATCTCCCGGTGTTGATCGTTGTATTCAAAACATGATATTTCGGCGACAGTCTGACGACCTCAGTCAATGCCAAAATTTATTAATCGTGGTTTTTGTTTGTTTTTTTACCCGTTGACATTTCTTGCTCATATTGTGCTCCCGAGTTGATATTTTTCTAAATGGCAACCTATATTTTTTAAGGAATTTCGCTAGAGTTTATTTTTTAGTACAAAAATGTTAAAAAATGTGTTCTTGAAAAAAAAAATTTTGAAACATTCAGATTCAAACTTTTAAAAATGTGAGTAAGTTATACAATAAAACCAATTATCTAGAAATCACTGGAGAAAACAAATGATTTTGACAGTTGTTAGAATTTTGCACTTTGCACTCCATTGAAATCCGTTAAAAAAATAAAAATTGCCATTTAAAAAAAAATTTGATGATCATAGCTTGAAAACAAAACACAAGCAAAAAGGTTGAAGAAAGAAAGTGATGTTTAAACAAACTTAATCGACTGGTCAAAGAAAACTTTATCATTTATGAAATAATGAATTTATTCCATACTTTATGAGCTTACCGTGTCGAAGAATACATGAATAAAAGTCATCAAAAAATCTTTACTGATACCATTGCTGATACATACTTGTTCTTGACTTAGGTTTCTCCATTTACCATGGACATTTTCATGAAAATTAGTATTAGTATATATTCTGTAGTTCACTTCTCTATGCATGTGTATAAAGATTAAAATAATGGATGCTGCTAGTAATATTTTTAGTCCTGCAAACATCTTTATCGCACTCATCTAAAAAAAGATTATTCAAACTTTAAGAATACATGTTTTTAGTATTTAGGTAATACCAAATAATAACAACATTGTGCCAAAATTAAAAAAAAAGAAATTACGTCAATTTTATTAGACAAGTAGTGCAGCTTGTGTTGTTAAAATTAAACAAAGCATAATAATACTAACTTACCATTTTTTTAGATTTTTATTTGTGTGGCGCACTTCTAAAGAAATTTTGAATAACAAGAATGTTAGACTCTGTAAGTTCAGTTATTAATAGGTTCAATGCGGAATAGAAATTGTACGTGACGAAAATTTAGTTGCGTTAATATTTTATGGGTTTTAGGTTGTATTTTCTTTACCGCAGTTCTACCCTAAAAGTTAAAAAATTACTGTTATTATTAAGCACGCGAAAGCCACGTTTAATAACTAAAATTTAATATTAATATGACGTTAGAAATGTATAAACAACATTTTTAAACATTAAGAAATATATATAACCAAAAATTCATTTAAAAATAAAGTTGTTAAATTTGGTTCTCAATTTTTTGCAAAATAAATAATATAAACAATAATTATACAACATTCACAATCATTCAAACTTAGTTTTGATAAAATTGTGATCGAATTTTTTATACTTTAAGTCAAACACAATAACAATAACGTTGATTTTAAGTTTCTAGATTAATTCAATATAGAATTAAGGTAGTGTGGGAAGATTCTTAGTTGCCTATATACAGATTACATTATGATTTATAGTATCGACAATTATTTAGTTTGTGAGATCACAGAAATTTGATATTATATTTGTTTATTTGTGTTACCATCATTTTAGAGCTTTGTTTATTTACTTTTACCTTTGCTTACAATAACAAGTACGATGAGAAGACTTTGTCTAAAATTACGTGAAATTACGTGTCGTTTTAATCTGTCACCTTTTTTGATTACATTTTCATCATCAGATAGTTCTTTCTGAAATATTTCTTGACAGTCCGTATATTGTTGATTAAAAACAACTCATTTTCTAATTAATAAAGCAGTTGAATGCAAGCTTTCTCTTAGAAATCAATAAGATGTGGTAATGCCGCAGTTCCTCCAAATTCACGGTAGCAGTTGCAAGTTTTAAATATGTTTGTGTTTAATGTTTTAATTTTGTTTTGGTTAACGAAATTTATGCTTTATCAAACATAACTATTTTCCAGTAAAGTTGAGGATGCAAAAAGTTAGATCTTCATATCCGTTTTTCATCTTTGCTCCGTAGTAGCATGTCGTTTCCAATTCCCCCAGCAACTCTCGTAATCAACCAGAAACCAGAAAAGTTGTTAAATTTGGTTCTCAATTTTTTGCAAAATAAATAATATAAACAATGTTTATACAACATTTACAATCATTCAAACTTAGTTTTGATAAAACTGTGATGGAATTTTTTATACTTTAAGTCAAACACAATAACAATAACGTTGATTTTAAGTTTCTAGATTAATTCAATATAGAATTAAGGTAGTGTGGGAAGATTCTTAGTTGCCTATATACCGATTACATAATGATTTATATTATCGACAATTATTTAGTTTGTGAGATCACAGAAATTTTATATTATATTTGTTTATTTGTGTTAACATCATTTTAGAGCTTTGTTTATTTACTTTTATCTTTGCTTACAATAACAAGTACGATGAGAAAACTTTGTCTAAAATTATGTAAAATTACGTGTCGTTTTAATCTGTCACCTTTGTTGGTTACATTTTCATCATCAGATAGTTCGTTTTGAAATATTTGTTAACAGTCCGTATATTGTTGATAAAAAAAATCATTTTCTAATTAATAAAGCAGTTGAATGCAAGCTCTCTCAGAAATCAATAAGATGTGGTAATGCCGCAGTTCCTCCAAATTCACGATAGCAGTTGCAGGTTTTAAATGTGTTTGTGTTTAATGTTTCAATTTTGTTTTGGTTAACGAAATTTATGCTTTATGAAACACAACTATTTTCCAGTAAAGTTGAGGATGGAAAAAGTTAGATCTTCATATCCGTTTTTCATCTTTACTCTGTAGTAGCATGTCGTTTCCAATTCTCCTAGCAACTCTCGAGATCAAAAACTTAGATTTTGATTTACTTTGTATTTAAGTTCTTTTTTTTTAATTAAAACACTGCTTTAGCAAAAATTTTTTTTTAAATTAATTTTTGTTTTATTGTAACAGATTATAAATTTTTATTTATATATTTTGTGAGTAAAATTATGTTTCTTCGTTGTAGTCTTTTTATTTTATTTGTTTTTGATTTCTTTTATGTAATAAATGTTAAATTGTTAATGTAACGGAGCTTTTAATCAATTACGCTGTACGCGATACATGTTTGTTTTAATAAAACTTAATGACTACACATTATAAAGGTAGGTTCCAATAGTGTGTACAACACCGAACATGTTTTCTGTTTGGCCAGGATCAGAAACCCTTTTTGATCTATAAACCTTCCTGGCGCTCTTTTGACTTTTGTTTATTTTGATTTTGACGTTTTATTAAAATTTTTGTATTCTTTCAAGTTTTCCAAACAGTTACGGAGTTTTGAGTATAAACTACACCAATCTTTACTAAGCACTGGTAATAGTTTTTACTCCGTAAAACATTGATTTTGTTATTTAATTTACAGGGAATATTTGAAACACTCTACCTCAAATCAAAAAAAAAAAAAAAAATACAAAGGAAAGTGTGACACAACAAAAATCTTATACACATTTTTTTATTGAATACTTCTGATTTAAATTAACACTGTGTATGCAAATCATTTTGCGCAACGCAATTACGTAATGAACAAGCAATTGTAGCTATTTTTAAGTCATATTTGAGTTGAATTTTAGTGCAAGCGGACGTTCTACGTCTTGCCGCGGCAGCATGGCCGCATATTAAATTTGAACTGCGGTTTACTTATCTGCCTTTGTTGTTTTGTTTACAATGCAATTTTGTTATCCGATTTGGTCGTTGAATATGTAAATGCTATAATCGTCAAATAAATAAAGGTTCGTAATTGGTAGTTTTTTTGCACGTACTATATTCTAACATTAGAATGTCTTCCGGGTTTGGACCGTGTCATAGTTGCAACCGGAGCTGCCAACGCGTACGAGTTGGTGACCGTTGTTTGTGATCAAAGTGTACCAAGCATAAAACAATTAATAGATTTCTTTAAATAATAAATGTAGAATTTTGGAAACGATGTCAAAAAAAGTGGTTTGCTATGCAATCAAAACTAAAATTGCGACTAAAATAAGCTATGTTGCAACGACAAATAATAATGCGTGGTGTGAGAGACATCGATGAAAGGATAAATAAAGCAAAAACGTTAGGGTTGTGTTTAAATTGTTTAATGAAAAATCATTTTGCAAAAGATTGTTTTAATTGGAAATGTCAAATTTGTAATAACCTCACAATAAACTGTTACATTTAAAAAAAAAGGACAAAGACAACGAAAAATTAGATGTAACTAATGTTGTAACTACACATTGTCAAATTTATGAATCCTTTAATAGTTTGTTTAGGAAACAATTAAATTTTCTAATTGTCAATGAAATAACGACAAAAATTCCTGTAGTCAAAATAAATACAAACGAATTTGGAATTCCAAATAATATTAATCTAGCTTATCCGAATTATAATATACCAGGAAAAATAGATTTACTAATAGGGGCTGAAATATTTTATGAATTGTTAATGATAGGGCAAATAAGATTAGGTAGAGATCATTTCACGACTAAAGAACCGTGAGGTGGGCGTCGGATAAATTCGGAATTTGACGATCATGCGAAATAAATTCTAACTAAAAACATCTGCTGCAAACAATGTACATTAACTGTAATTGTTTATCTTTAATTTAACTTAAAAATGAGTGCATACAAGAGGATGAATATAATATAAAAATATAAAACACAAAGATGAAAACGAGTTTGTAACAAGTGGTATAAATGTGAACACTTCAAACGCCGTATGAAAAGTGCAAGCGTTTTTTGGTTAGCTAGTGTATTGACATTCGGAACAAAATTGGTTTCTGCGCAGCGGTTCTTTAGTCTTGAAATGAACTCTACCTACTGAAAAACCGATTCTAAGAAAATCACAGTTAGGGTGGTTAGTAACGGGTAGTGTTATGTCGAACAAAAATAAAAACCGCGTTATCAGTAATTTTAGTGTGGTAACAAATTCTGAAAACAATATACAAAACACTTTAGAAAAATTTTGGTTATTTGAAGAAATAAAATCAAAATGTAGTTTAGTTAAACGTGAAGAATTGGAGTGTGAGAATGAATTTAAACAATCTACATTTCGAGATGATAATGGAAAATTTGTTGTTAATTTGCCAATGAAAAATGAAGTTTTAGGTGAAAATAAACAAGCGGCTTTAAAAACATTTTATAACATTGAGAAAAAATTAAAAAATAATAAAGAATTAAGAAAGGAGTACGTTAAGTTTATGAGAGAGTATTATGAATTAGCTCACATGGAGTTAGTAAGAAATAATAATAAGCATGTCACGAGTTCTTGTGGGTATTATATTCCTCATCATCCTGTAATTAAAGCTAGTAGCAGTACAACTAAATTTCGTGTTGTGTTTGATGCGTCAGCAAAAACTGTTAATGGTAAATCTTTAAATAACATATTAAAAGTAAGACCTGTTGTACAAAGCGATTTATTAGCTATTTTATTACGATTTAGGCAACATAATATTGTTTTAGTAGGAGATATAGAAAAGATGTATAGACAAATATGGATTAATGAAAAATTTAGGGAAAGTGAGGATCAACCGTTGTTAGAATACAAATTGAAAACGGTAACTTCCGATACAGCATCGGCATCGTTTTTGGCAACGCGTTGTCTTAAAGAATTATTAAGTATTAGTAACAAAACAAAATTTTCAGAGGCAGCTTAGGCGATCGAATATGACTTTTATATGGATGATCTCATTACGGGAGGGTCAAATGGAAAAAACGTTATTAAATTAAAAGAAGATATAATTCGAATACTCATGTCTGCAGGATTTAATTTAAGAAAACTGAGTTCTAATACCAAAAACGTGTTGAGTGAAAATTGCAATAAAATAATAAAAGATGAACATTTGCTAAAAAATGAAAACGACAAAACTTTAGGTATCATTTGGCAAACTGATGAAGACCTATTAAAATTTAACGAAGAAATATAGATTTAAAAAAAATTACTAAGGGAGTTGATTTTTGATCCTTTAAGGTTAGTAGCTCCTGTCGTGTTATTAGCTAAAATATTTTTACAGGGTTTATGGTTACAAAAGTTGAATTGGGATCATGAATTACCGTTAAATTTAAAGAATAAATGGTCAAGAATAGTAGAACAAATCACTAAACTGAATAAATTAAAGATTGAGAGGCACGTTTTGTTAAAAAATAACAATATTCTTGAATTACATGCATTTTCTGATGCGTCCGAAAAAGCGTATTGTGGCGTCGCGTATGTTAAATCAGTAGACAAAGGTGCTAGTGTAAAAATTGCGTTGTTATGCGCGAAATCAAAAGTGGCTCCATTAAAAAGGCAAACGTTGCCACGTTTGGAGCTTTGTGGTGCGTTATTGTTATGTAAGTTGGTCCGCCTAATCAAAGAAAATATGCGGTAAAATTTTCACAAAATATGTTACAATACTGATTCAACTATTGTAATGAATTGGATCAACTCTGATTCAAGTCGGTGGAAAACGTTTGTTGGAAATCGTATCGAACAAATTGGATCAATGACGCAACCTGAACAATGGCTGCATGTAAAAGGTAGCGAAAATCCAGCTGACTTTCTTTCATGCGGTACACAGTTAGATAATTTAACTTCTAAAATTTGGTTTTTAGGACCAACGTGGTTATATAATGAATCGAGTGAATTTGTAACTCAATATAAAGTAATGTAGAAAACGTGGTAATTGAAGAGTGCAAAGTTAAACGTAGTTTTGTTGTTACAAACATTCAAAATTTATTTGAAAAATTTTCAGATGTAAATAAATTGATAAAGGTAGTCGCGTGGGTACAAAGGTTTCTTTATAACTGTACTAGTTTGAATAAGTATTTTAGACCGCTTTCAAATATTGAAATAATAAAATCAGAATTAACTTTAGCTAAAATGGTACAAGCACAGTGTTTTACGAATTAACTGAAAGCACTCAAATTGAAAAAATTCGTACCAAGTAATAGTAAATTACTGTGTCTTAATCCTTTTCTTGACGAAAAAGGTGTTATCAGAGTCGGAGGTAGATTAAAACACGCTAATATAGCTTATAACTGTAAACATCCTATAGTTTTACCTAAAAATCATCGATTTACAAAGCTAATAATCAAAAAAGAGCACAAGCGTTTATTACACGCCGGTTCTCAGGCTGTACTAGCTAGCGTGCGGGAAAATTATTGGCCTTTATGTGGCAGAGATGTGTAGTTCGTAACGTTTCAAACAAATGTGTTATTTGTTTCAAAGTTCGTCCAAACACTTTCGAACCGTTAATGGGCGATTTACCACTAAGTCGAGTTCAACCGGTACGGCCATTTTTTGCAACTAACGTTGATTACGCAGGTCCATTTTTAATTAAGAAACCGCACGTTCATTAAATCATACTTGTGTGTTTTTGTGTGTAACGTGACAAGAGCAGTGCACTTAGAATGAGTCACGGATTTAACTTCACAATCATTTATTGAAGCACTTAAAAGATTTGTTGCCCGTAGGGGTATTCCTAAGAAATTATATTCTGATAATGGGACAAATTTTGTAGGTGCTAAAAACGAGTTTAATAGTATCAAAAAGGAACTTATGGCTTTAAACTTGTCAAATGAATTTAAAAATTATATTTTGAGCGTTCAAATAGATTGGAAATTTATGCCTGTCAGGTCTCCTCATATGGGCGGTTTACATGAAGCTGCAGTCAAATCAGCTAAATTTCATTTAAAAAGAATATTAAGTAATGCTTATTTTACATATGAGCAATTAAATACCGTGATTTGCCAAGTTGAAGCTGTGTTAAATTCCATGCCTTTGATTCTTTTATGAAATGATCCAAACGATTTATCCGTTTTAACCCCAGCCCATTTTCTAATCGGTGAAAGTTTAGTGGCTGTGCCACAACAAAAATTTAAAGAAGTGGTTGTCAACAAATTAAAAGATTATGCCAGATGAGAAGCCTTGGTTCAGCATTTTTGGCAGCGTTGGAAGAATGACATATGAAGATTTCCACATATCATTAAAAATACCTAAAAGATATTGTTTAGTCTGAGGTACTAGATGTGATAACATAGGGTAGCATATATTATCTGAACCAAGAGAAGTATTAGTATTTTTTTAATGGCTTGGTTTAATTCTTCTAGTGTAAATTTTTGAGATAAAAAAATATTGTTATTGTTTAAATAAGAGCAAACAGGCACGTTGTTATTTGCACACGGAGGTGTTAAACTATTTAAAATATCTTTAGCAAGTTTATCTGAAATTGTGATATCTGCGGAGCCTCTTTTCAAGTTTTCAACGTGTTTCCAAATACGATTTATTGGAGTATTTTTATTTAAATTATTACAATACTGAATCCAAGATTGTTTGGCTTTAGTTTTAAAAAGTCGTTTACATTCCGCTGATACTTTTTTGCATTATATGTAATTATAGTCGTTAGCTTGCTTTTTGTATAACGCAAGAGCTTGTTTTCTTTTGATAACAAACTTGTCACATTTTTTATTCCACCAGATAGCATGTTTCCGTCTATTGGGTATGAAAAGTTTATTTAGTTTAAATGTTTTGGAAGCGGAATTGTTCAAGGAGTCAAAAAAGAAATTAACTTTGTCTTCTAAATTGTTTGCATTTAAGCCAGATGTGAAATAATTTTATAAGAGCGTGGTATATTCACTCCAATTGGCAGACTTCACACACCATTTACGAATAGGATAGATAACTTTTTTGTTATGTAGTATACCAGTTAATTTCATTACAATAGGAAAATGATCCGAGCCTAAGCTGTCGTCTTGTACGTCCCATGTCAATTGCGTAATCAATCAATATCAGGTAAATAGGGGGTCTACCCAAAACCGAAAAACATGGCAAGAGGTCGACGACACAAAAAAGTTTGGGAACCTCTGGGTTAGATGATCTACGAAGACAGCAACTTGCGGTTTTAAAACTACGTGATGATCAACGCTTAATTTTCTATATGGTTACCAAGAAGTACTCACCTAGAAAACCGTTATACGAAAAGCTGTGGCGAACATTATGGAATCTCAAAAGAGAAATGCAGTTCCACAATATTAAGAAATTAGCAATACCCAAGCTTGGTTGTGGCTTCCCAGTAAACACAAAATTGATATTGTTTAGTAACAGTTTCAAAACAAAAAATTTATGATTCACTCTTGTTGCAAACATAAAAGAAACCTAACTGCAATAAAATAGCTATAAGTCCATCGCTGTTTCACTTATTTGAATCAGTATAGTTTCGGTATTTTAAATTCAAATATGTTGCAAAATAAATGTTGCATTTGGTTTACGTTTTAAAAGCTTCGTTCTTGAACTGATACTAAATGATCAATAAATATATGATTTTCTTGTTTCAATAATGTACTTAAACAGTTTCAATAATATAATAATACATTTTCGAATGCACGTTTAAAATTTTATTGCACAATAAATATTTGTAAATACAATATCACATTGAGTTTTTTACATATTGCAACTTTCTTTGATGTGGTCTTTTTACGGAAGTCTCAAAAACTGCATCAGTTACTGTTGGGTAGCAACTTTTAATCGCATCTGTAACATAGAAATAAATATTTCATTTATATACATACATAATCATAGAGTTACACAAAATTAATTACATTTTTTTAATCAAAAACAACACAAACCTAATATAAATATCAATTTAGCAATCATAAGACAGTTATAAAAACACTGTGAATACCTTTAGCTGTACATAATCGTATAGAAAACTTGAAGAATTAAACTGTAATTATAAATCGTAAAGTATCATGCAATAATCTACCTTAACACAACCATGTGTGTTAATTTACATTTTTTTAAATACAAATTAAAATATGATACATAAAGAACAGAAATGATAATAACATTGATTACATTTATGGATTATAATAAAATATTTCGACTTACCGTTTATTGTTCCATTTCGTAATTGTACACACAGCATCACTTATCAAACTACAACCGAACAAGTGAAAAGACATCAATTTGCAGCGCAAGCGTTGACGACAGTAATCAAAAGTATAGCAACGACTAATGCTGACTAATCACAAAGTACTCGTTTTTACAAGAACGATTTCACTGTTTTGAAAATAATTCAATCTTATTAAATCGATCTTCAAACAATTCTAGTTATTCAAAAAATATTCGGTTTTAATAAATCAGTTTTTAGACGGTTGCTGATTATGGAAAAAAAAATTTCAAGTACTGAAACGGTTTAAAACTGATTGTGAAAAATCGGAACTCTTTCAATTTATTCACTGTCAGTTACATGTAAATGATATAAAAATGGAACTAACACGAAACAACGTAATGAAACAATTGTTTTAATTTTGTGACTGTAACAGTTTCAATCCGTGTTTACTGGGTTAAATCAACTAAATTGGAGGACAGTTCAAAATATGTTGAAAGTCGTCTACCAAGAAGCAGACGTTCAAGTGTTGGTTTACAGTTACTATCCAAGTAAACTATCGGGTCAGGAAAAGTCAATTGACTGTTACTTTTATGCTCACGCCACGATCATTTCTATTGGTGTTGCATCCAGTTTCCTGTTCTGAAACAGAACAAGCTTAAGAAGGGGACTGTGAAACGTTCTTGAAGTTATTGTCAACTTGGAGACAATAACCGAAGGATGTTGAACATTCTAGACACAGATAACAAAAATATATAAAAATTCAAAGAAAGCTAAGATCAGAAATTTTCGAATTGAATCGAGAAAAAGACTTTTTCGGTTTAAATAAATAAGTGGTTAACGTGTGTGCTAAGATAAATAAATTAAATGCGCGTGCTAGTGAAAAATAAATGCGACGTTGTAAGTGTACGTCTTTTTAATATAAACAAATACCAGTTTAGATAAACAGAAGTTGCAACTGTGAACATTCCTATTGTCTTTTAGTTAAATAAAATAAAAATGTTCATGATTCTTTATTACTTACTATAACACCTTCCTGTTACTCTACATATTTTACTATGCAAATTCCCTATGAAATACCCCAGTACATTCCAGTTGCCCCTTTTTTTGGGGTATCTGGGCGCAACGATTAGTAAAAATAAAAAACACCGCCATTTTGAAAAAGATTTAGCAGTAAGCCTCTGCTTTGTAAAGGTGGTCACTAAGATATATATGTTGCCCTATGTTTACCCAAGTTGACCACAATTAATAAATTAGTTCCAATTTCTACAATGTTTTTGAAGATAGTTGTAAATTTACCTCCCAGTTAACCAATCTGACCTTAATAAAGTGATATATAAATTAATGTAACGTAATATTTAGTTTGCATACAAATTCATTTTAAAAATTCGTTACACTTCTTTAATAAAATAGTAGTTTTTGCTAATAACATATACGAACTTAAACGCCAATGCGGAAATAGTTATATTGGACAAACACGAAAAGAATTTTATGTGAAGTTAAAAACAAACGTCAAAATTAAATTCATGATCACGGCACGGCTATAGTGACTGATTCACAAGCGAGAATTTGCCCAGTTGCATAAAACGAAGTTAACTGACGCCGTTAACTACGTCAATCGTTGTCAAGTACATTTAATTTTGTACTTGATGGCCAATGACGTCACTTTATTATATGACCACTTAGTTAACTACATCGTAAAAATTAACAAAGCTTGATACAACCGGACCTTATTGTCACGTACTATGCGCAATATACGAAATTGATACGACAAATCCATTCTTAAGAGTCTAATACAATAATTGCGTTTTGCTTTAAAAGGTCGCGCAGAAAAACACCACCTACAGGTCTTTCAAGATTTTGCGAACTCTAGCGCATTTGTTGCAATTAAGCAATTAACAAAAAAATACCAATTAGAAATCTGAAATAATTAACATAATTTTTACTAAATACAAAAGAATAATAGTGTTTGACTTAATTCTGAATTCTTATTTTGCAAATTACTTAAAATGTAATTATTTATAATTAGTAGTTACTTAGGTCAAAACCTACCTTTAATATAAGAGTCTAAACAGAACACTGCTAATCTTAAAGGCTTAAATTAACTTTTATAAAATTAAAAGTTTTAATTAATTTTGATAACGCGCATTTGTTTTGTAGGTACATATTTGATTAACAGTTACTACCTGAAAAGTTCGCAAAAAACATTACAGATTAAAAGCGCAAATAGATGATTCTCAAAAAATCGTAAGTCAAACCCAAACAACACATTGGTACAAAAAACGTCTAAATGTCCGGCTAATAGAGGTTTATTAGACATAAAAACGTTTTTAAACGCGTTATTAACGTTTATTAGACGGACATTTAGACGTTTTTTGTACCAATGTGTTGTTTGGGAAGTTACTAAACCGTTAAAGTATCTCAAGTAGCCACACATATTATCTAAATATCAGGATATATTATTAACAGAAGATTTAAATGTAACACTTTTATATATTTAGATCATTTTTGGAAACATTTACGTAATATTTTTTTAATATATCATTCCTTGATGTTTGTGCTTCTTCCATCAAATTACTGTAAGTATACGAATTTAATCAGTTTGTTGTGGGAGCCTATAAATTACAGATGCAATTTAATGTACAATTAGTACTGCTAATATTTAAACAAACTCAGAAATAATATTTTTTGACGGTAATCTAACTACTTAATATTTTTAACCTTTTCCAACAAACTAAAAAACCTACATACCTATTTGTAATTTTCTATCATCAGAATATCAATATTTTATAACATGAAGGTATAATAACAATTTTCAACAAAGGAACATCTAGTTTAATGGTTTTACTCGTATTTTAATTAACAGTTTTTATTTAGTTTACAAAATTTTGAAAACCAATCTAAAAGATTTACTTTTTACTTTGCAAAAAAAATGCGAAATGTTAACTTTAATTCTATTAACGATAATGAAATATTTTAATGAAAAATCACATTTTTTATTTAGAAAGATCTTATCTTATTAATATACAATAATCATTAATGTTGATCTGTGCAAACGTTAATTTCACAATGCGTGTTTTAAATTTCTCTTTAAAATCACCAACAACCGAGTTTGTTTTATAGAGAAAGTGGGAAACAATTAACTATTTGATATATAACACTATAACTATAAAAATGTTTTATCTCTAATTGATAAAGACATATATAGTATTTTTAATGAGCATCCTAAATGTCACGTTCATCATCTATTGCTGAAGAAACACTGAGAAAGAGAAGAGAACAAAAGAACTTGAGTATGCGAAAAGCCAGAGAAATGATCCGCAAAAGTATGATGATGTGAAAAAGAAAGTTATCGAAAGAAAAAAGAGGCTGGTTTGGTAATGATCATAAAAAGGTTAACCCGCCGAGAACAAAAGTCATTACGTAAAGAATGGTTAGAGCGTGCAAGACGATATAGGAACTCAAAAAAAAGCAACGTTGTCTAAACTCTTGGAAGACAGTACGGCTCCACCAAGTCCAACAACTGTAAATGTTGAAGATAATCATTATCCAGGATCATCACAAAGTAGAAGTGAAAGTGCAAGGCGACTAGCGGGCAGGAATCAGTATAAATAGAAGCAAGAAAAGGAAGACCTCCTAAGAAAATTAAACAATACCGAAATGAAGAGAGATCAATAAAATGAGTTGCAGCTGGGCTAAAGAACAAAATTTGTCAGAAAATGAAAGCCCAGATAAGAATGTTGACTTTTGTGCTTAATGGACGTATAATAAAAAGATACAAGTTTTTTACCGATTTTTTTTTGCTTTTACTTCTAAAAGAGATGCCGTAAGTCGCTTATAATCATAAACATAACAACCGCGAAATCTTAAGATTTTATATTATAAACTTCTACGACGAGGAGGTGTTTTTACAAACCAGATCTTTAAATCGTTTGCGCCAAAAGAAAGAAGAGCTACTTACAAACCTAGCATTTCTAAAACGTTGCCGAGACCGTTGTGGTATTACATCATTTTCTAAACTCTCGTACTGAGCGAATTTTTCGCAAAGCTGGCTTCGAACTCTTACGTTCGAAAATTCACAATAAACGCAAAGTACTGGATTCTGTCAGCAAACAGTTATACAAGCTACATTTAACTTTGTCTAACAAATTAGAACACTCGATGTGGGTAAAAACAGATGCTATCACTACAATACAAGCAAACAAGATTTACGAACAATCAAAAATAAAAAAATCGGGCGATTACATTCTTCACAGCCTAAGAAAACGTTAGACGACCATAAAATAAATGTCAACCTAACAGACACGGTTTTGGATGCACAGACCACATCCTTGCTAAAGAAGGGTTTTAACTACGCCGTTACGTCTAAGACAACTCCGATAGAAGATACAGTATGTGGAGCAGAAGCTGCAATACGCACTCTACCTAATGCGATCTCTGAAACTATCCGACAAGATGTTTGCAACATTGTAAGAAAAGCAAAACTGCCAAGCTCTAATATTAACAGACATAAGAGAGCTAAACGGTTACGTGAGAATAAGAACATTTTAGTATTGAGAGCAGATAAAGGAGACGCTACAGTCGTTATGAACATATAAGATTACAACGACAAAATGACGAACTTACTCTCAGAAGATTGCTACATACGTCTACAGAGAAACCCTTTAAACTCCTTATGCACTAAGGTAAACTCTGCCATCAAAAACTTTACTACTATAGATATTAACAAAAAACAAACTTTGATTGTCAAAAATCCAGTTATGTCACCAATCTACGGTCTTCCCAAGATACATAAAAAAGGAGTCCCCTTTTGACCTATAGTGAGTGTTAGGGAATGATTGCCTTTCCCCATAGGCGCTGGTAATTGGTGGGGCTTCGTGTTGTCGTGAAAGTTAATTGAAAAACTTGTTATACATTTATTATTGTATATTCATCAGAAAAACCAGTAAGAACAATGACGATCTTAATCCGCCTCAAATATCACGTTACCCTCTCTCTCCCCGACGCGCATATGCGTGTGCACTATCTAAACGTTGAGTCAAAACACTCACCTCCGTTAAAATCACAGATTTCAACCGAAATTTACAAGCTAAGAATACAACATAAAGCTTAAATTTTATATCATGTTTTGTAACTAAAATTTATAATTCAACTCCGAATAGCACCACGTATAATTATTAACAGAAAAACATCAAACGTTTAATTTGGTGGCAGCACGCAAAGTTTGTGCACTGATCGACGCAAAACACTTCCATTTGCAAGACGCAATGATGCTGCGCGTATTACGTTGTCAGCACCTGGATGTAACTAAATTACACGTCCTAGTCGCCACTGTAGAGGCGGGACGTTGTTTTCTTGAAGTAAGACGATGGAATCAAGTTTCAATAGATCGGGTAGTCGTTGGAACTATTTTTGCCTTTGTTGATACTTAGGAACCACCTCACGACTCCAACGTTTCCAAAAATGCTGGTAAATTTGTTGTGCTCTCCTAAACGCGGATAAGCGATTTTGTGGTGTATGGGTTAAGTCGGTTTCGGGAATGGAAGCTAAAGGACGACCAATTATAAAATGGCCAGGTGTTAATGGAGTAAGGTCCTCAGGTTCTGAGGAAGTCAAAGATAACGGTCTTGAGTTCAAAACTGCCTCTATCATTGTCAGAGTCGTATATAACTCTTCAAATGTCAAATTTGAATTACCCAACACACGCCTTAAATGCACCTTAACTGATTTGACTGAGCTTTCTTATAATCCTCTTTCATGAAGAGATTTAGGATTAATAAAATTCCATTTTATAGCTTTAGAGTGCAAGTAATCAATAATTTTACCTTGCGACTTCGGTTCATGTAATATTCCGAACCAAGAATCTAATTTTGCTTTCGCGCCTTAAAAATTCGTGGCGTTATCGCTAGATATAGTACCTGGCAACTCTCTGCGAGCGATAAAACGCTTTAATGTGTTCAAAAATGAGTCAGTAGATAGAGACGTTACTAATTCTAAATGCATGGCACAAGTTACCATGCAAACAAACACACATATGTACGCCTTTGAACAACGTGCTCCCTTCGTACCCCTATCTTTAATAAGAATAGGGCCAGCATAGTCAAGACCGACATCGTAAAATGGGTGAACGAAATTTAAACGAGTTCTGGGTAAGCCTCCCATGAAAGGAGGGCGAACAATTGGACTTGCCTTAAAACAACTGGTACACCTTCTAATAATTCCCTTTACATAACCGAGTCCTCCAATAGGCCAAAACCTTTCCCTAAGTGTAGCCAGAAGTGTCTGTGCTCCACAATGGAGTAGTTCTGTGTGATAACTTCGTATAATCAACTCGGTAAACTGATGGTCTTTAGGCAGTATTAATGAATACCTTTTCTCAGACGAGAAAGAAGAATGAGATAATCTGCCTTCAACACGAAGACACCCTTCGTCGTCTAAAAACGGATTAAGAGCCGTGGAACCGTGGAATAGTGGTTGTGCGTAGAGGTGAGACTCGCGATTTTGAGCGTAAAAAGTTTGAAATAATACCGCCAGATGATGTAAGACAGCGCAAAAGAAAACAACAACCGTAAGCTACAGTGCTTGTATCGCAAAACCCGTGTATTTGGATTTCTGAACATTGAGACGGAATAACACAAGGGTTGGCCCTCATGACGCTCAGTTCAGATAACTGATCTCTAAAGTCCCTCCATTTAGGAACAAGGTCGATAGAAATTTAATCGTCCCAATTAAGGCCAGCCTGCCACAGAGCTTGCATCATTTTTTCCCTTGTACAACAAGAGGTGCAAATAGACCCAAGGGATCGAAAACCCTTGCGACTGCAGAAATAAGTTCTCTTTTTGTAGGAATGGCGTCGTTGACTGGCTTTTGAATCTTGCAGAATAAAGTATCCTTCTCAGCATCCCAATGAAGACCTAACGTTTTAAAACCAGCACGTCCGCCCAAGGAAACAGTGGCTAAATCTACCTCCGCTGTATTAGCAGAATCAAAAACCTTTAGTTTGTTAGACAGAAATTTTCTAATGACGAATCCAGAAACTGCGAGAATAGAATATACCTCATTCTTGAGGCGGATAGCCTCTTCAACAGAAGTTGTTGAAAACAGAAGATCGTCCTTATAGAAATTTTTTGTAATGATTTCAGCGGCCTTTGGGAACGCGTCCTTGTTCAGTTCGGCGAGGTAAAGTAAGCATCGCGTGACCAGGAAACTGGCAAATGCTGTGCCGTAAGTAATAGTATTTAAACGGAAGAAAAGTATGTGTTGAAATTTCCTAAAGTCAGAGTTCACGTTGACGATGCGGTACATTTTAGCGATATCTCCGCAAATGGCAACTTCATGTGCGCGGAAGCGCAATAGAATATCGAGCAAGCCATCCTGAACTTGAGGGCCTACCAACTGTGCATCATTCACAGAAACGCCAGTAGAAGATTTAGCACTGGCATCAAAAACGACGCGTAACTTGGTGGTTAAAGACGTTTGTTTTATTACTGCATGATGAGGTAAGAATTGGTGTGGTACAGAACCACTATTAACAGAACCATCGATGGTTTTCAGGATACGTTTTGACGCAGCAAAATATTCATTTTGAGTGATCCTTGTCATATGTCTGAGTTTTTGGTATTTGAACATGAACTTGGAATATTCCTCAAGAAGTTTGGGTTTATTGTGGAGACTTTTTTCTAATTGCATGAAACGCGTTTCCGCAATATTCAGTGAGTCACCCAACAAAGTCAGCTTAGAGTTATGTGGAATAGACACAGAAAAATGATTACTCTCATCAATGCGCACAGTCTTTAGAAATTGTTCTTCACAGAACCTTACTTGTGAAGAAAGCAAAGATAAATTCGAATAGGGTTTGGGGTGGTCTAATTCCCAAAACTTAGACAATGACTGACGTAATTCTACATTGGACTCATAAATTTGACTAACAGTCTGACAACAAACTGTCACGTCACTCAAATCGACGTCCATCGATGAATGCACTGCTCGACTTGTAGATAAGTCGCCAGAAACGATGCAACCTAGCATCGTATTTTGCAAGGTAGGCAAGTTTTTACCTAGCGATAACTGCTCAGGTATTAGCAGTTTATAAAAAATAGAAGAACCGATTAACAAATCAATGTCACCAGGTTTATGGTATGAGCTGTCAGCAAGACGTAAATGAGAAGGAATTTTAAGATGTTTCTTGAAACGACTCCTAGGCAATCTATCGGTAATAGTAAGAACGATTAAACAATCGATGTTTGAGTTGAATAAACTAGTAACAGATTGCAGTTGAATAAAAGTGTACTTGGAACAAGTAGAAATAACACCGTTGACTCCCTTAAGTGGCAAATTAATAGGCTTAATTGCAGTATTCAATTTTTTGTGAACCTTTTCAGTTATAAGATTGTTCTGTGAGCCTGAGTCCAATAGACCTCGAACCTAAAAAATCTATCTTCGCAAACCACATTAACCGAAACGGTAGACAACAGAACTTCAGAAGACCTTGAAAATCCACAAACTGAAGAATCGATAGAATTGCTAAAAGCAGATGTGCTGCTAGAATCTAAAGGAACACCCGAAGAAGCAACAAAAGCTTCGCCGCCATCACTCACGTTGGTAAGTCGAACGGAACTCTTAAAGCAGAGCAGGTGATTATAACGATAGTTGCAGAATTTGCAATTAAGGGTAGATGCGCATTTTGATTTATTGTCGTGGCGAAAACAAAGAGTACAAACTTGAATGCTCTGATTTTGTTAAAACGAACTCGAGTCGACAAAGCCAGGAATGTTGGACAATTGTTCAAAAAATGCTCATCTTTACAAATGATGCAAGAACTAGACGATTGAGCCAACGTGTATATAAGGTTCTTCGGATCAGACACGAATTTTTTGCCGCCAGTAGATGGCTTATTTTTGCTTCCCAAAGAAAGCTTCAAAGCACTATAAGTTTCTTCAACTATGTTACACCTAGCCGATAGAAATTTACAAATTTCGTCAACCGACGGAATCGTTTTTGGAAACAATTTTGCAAACTCTTCAGCGGTACGGCTGTCAAGTTTTGATTTTGTTATATAAGCTAACACGGCATTCTTATAGTCAAGGGGTTCTATTTTTTCATTGTCAATAACTCTGACATGAGTAAGGAAATTATCGTAATATGACCTTAATTGCGATTCTTTCGACAATTTGGGAGAATCCAATAATAAATCGAAATGACTAAAAATAAGAGATTTTTTATTGTCGTAGCGTTCTTTTAATAATTCAATCGCTACTTGATAGTTAGCTTCGCTTGCTTTTAACTCGCTAATAATTTCTTTGGCGACTCCAATCAGACAGGTTTTTAAATATAAAAATTTTTCCACGTTATTCAAACGCTCGTCATTACCCACCAAAGCTTCAAAAACTTCGAAAAAACTATGAAAAGCGTGACGGCTTCTATCGAAATTTGGTAATGATATAACTGAAAGTTTTTCTCTGTCATGCAAATGGTTTGGATTAAACGAATTAAATTAATTACTTGAATTTACAACAATGTCATTTTCTAAAAGGGTTTCCGCTTTTACTTTTAATTGCGTATAACTTCTTCTGAATTGAGTAAGTGGTAGGAATGGTTCGATTTCAAGATTTGCGACAGTAGCTTCTACCAGAAAATTTGCGTATTGTTCCATAAGCGGATTGAAAATATCAAGTTCTATACGAATCTGCCTTTTAACTGTATCGGTAATATGATCGTCAACCAACGAATCCAAAAAGTCACGAAAATAATCGCATTCCTCAATGAGAGAAACACCCTTTGCTCGTAAAAATTTAACATCTGAAGGTTTTTTATCTTTAGACGTCATTGTATCAAACGTATTTATTGAAATTAAAACGCTAATACGATACAAGGTAAAATATATTTTAAAGCGACGAACGAGACACCGTTCCTCAAGGCTAAGTTGCCGGTGGTATATCCGGCGATAACAAATAATGTAATCACAAACTGCAATGTGCAATTTTAAGTTAAAATGATAACAAAAGTGATTATAGGCGTGTATTGGTGTACTAAACGTTTATATGAATGCACATAAAAAGGTTTAACTAATTTACAAGCAATACACAAGGCCGTTATAATTTGAATTTACATATAAATGTAGGGTAAAGATGAACGGGTAAATAAGAAAACACTCACCGGTTCCATATGCAGAATCTTAGGTTTGTAACGATGATTTCATCAACCAGGTTCGGTAATAAAAGTTTCACGAAATTTCCAAATCTTGAAGTATCCGGCTCGAAGGACCAAATGTTAGGGAATGTTTGCCTTTCTCCATAGGCGCTGGTAATTGGTGTGGCTTTGTGTGGTCGTGAAAGTTAATTGAAAAACTTGTTATACATTTATTATTTTATAATCATCAGAAAAACCAGTAAGAACAATGGCGATCTTAATCCGCCTCAAATATCACGTTACCCTCTCTCTCCCTAACGCGCATATGCGTGCGCACTATCTACACGTTGAGTCAAAACATCACAATTCACCAACCCAATCGTTTCACGTTATCTAGCTGCAAAACTCTTGCCGTTGACAGGAAATACAGAAACTCAGATTAAAGATTTTACAGACTTTGTAGAGAAAATTAAGAACCTGCGTATAACAAAAGAAGATATCCTAGTCAACTTTGACGTGGTATCTTTTTTTTACTAAAGTCCCGGTCGACGAAGTGTTGTTTTTGCTCAAGGAGAGAATTACTGAAGAAGAAGTTCTACTCATCGAACTTTGTCTTAAAAACACTTATTTCAGTTATAACGACAACTTGTTTAAACGAGTAAAAGAAGCGGCCATGGGTTCACCGCTCTCTCCAGTTATAGCCAATATTTACATGAAATATTTTGAAACTAAAATTATGAAAAATGTTAAGTTAAAACTAAAAACCTGGTTCAGATTTGTTGATAATACGTTTGTTGTATGGCCTCATGGCAAAGATAAACTAAATCAGTTTTTTTAACATCTAAACTCTGCACATAATAGCATTAAATTTACTATGGAGTTAGAACATAACAACAGTCTAGCCTTTCTTGATGTATTGGTGATAAAGAACCCTAACGGAAAATTGGAGCATTCCGTTTATAGAAACAAAACGCACACTAATAGATACTTAAGCGCCGAATCTTACTACCATCCACTATAGAAGAATACTGTTTTGCATACTTTAGCCAAAAGAGCTATACGTGTGTCAGATAATGAAAATCTACAAAAGGAAAACGAAACACTGTTGGAGTCTCTACAACAAAATGAACACGGGTTCAAAGAGATTCAGAACGCATGGAAAAGAGCAATAAATCCAAAAATCAAATAAGACTTATCACCTCCTACTAGCACCGCTTATTTACCGTACTGTATGGGTTTGACAGACAAAATAAGCAGGGTGCTAAAGAAACATAATATTAAAACTGTTTTTGGACTAAGGATACCCTGAACACCTGGTTTACATCTGCTAAAGACAAACAAGGGGCTCTAAAACATGCCGGAGTTTACAAAATTTCTTGTTCCTGTGGATCAAGTTATATAGGACAGACGGGACGCTCTATTAAAGTTAGAGTAAAAGAACATATGGCTGACTGCAAACACTGCAGAGTTACTAAATGAATAGTGGCTGAACACGTGTAGAACCAAGGACACACGCTAAACTTTGACCAAAGTAAAGTGTTGGCTAGAACTTTTTTCTACTTTCCCAGAGTAATCCGCAAAGCTGTGGAAATAGAAAAACATTCATGTAATATAAACCGAGAAGACGGTTTAAGACTATAAATATCGTCATTTACACTTTTTCTTTCAGCGACATTTACCACTCTAAAGATGCAAGCTGCAATGTCTTGCGAAACGTCAGTTTGTTTGGGTTCACGAACGACAATACGGCAAAAGCCAAGTTCTACTTCTTGTTTTGGCTCTCAAGAAGAGACTAGGACCAAACCTAAGTCTGGGTGTTTAACTACGGTTTGGTCCAAGCCGAAAGTCGCTTATAATCATCGTAATCTTAATAATATAAGCGTATTACAAACCAACAATTCATTGAAATAGTTAGTAAAATTTGTACAGTCTGCATGTTTCAAAACTGAAATAAACAAATTAAGAATGGGAAATCCTTAGAAAATAAATAGTTCACCTTTTTCGACCTTAAACATTTTTCTAGATCCGCATGGTATCATAAGTGTTGGAGGAATAGGCTAGTGTCATGCTTGACCAATTCTCTGAATTTTGGAAACTAGAAAGTTACCTACAAGACAACATTATTTCTTTAGAAGAGAATGCCTGTAAAACTCACTTTGTAAAAAATACATGCAGAAATTTTGGTAGGAGATTTACCGCTTTCATTCATTTCAAGCAGTCTACTAACATGTTAAGACAATTTTCTGCACTAAGGTGTACTAAAAAAAATAACTAAGGTTAGAGTTGTATTTAACGGTTCTCAGCCAACTATCAATAGCTCTTCTCTTAATAGCATACGGACGATATGTTCAACAATCCAACAAGATCTTTTATCCGTTTTAGTTAGAATTCAAAGACATCATTTTAAAAGTTTCTTGATTCTCTTTGTGAGTACATGATTGTTTTTAGGTTTATAACAATTTTGAAAGTGTATAAAAAAATTAAAACTTCAAAATTCAACGTTAGAAGAAACTTTTATTATTATAATACAAATTCTGCTCGAAACGTTTCTTTACATTTTGAAGAACGTGTGGCGCAATTTGGTGGCATTCTTCAGACCGTGCATTTACGGCACCATTTCATGACGTCCTCTTGGCAGTTCACCCAGTAGAATCGTTCTTGAATTTTTTTCAATGTCTTCTTAATGCCAAAGTGTCCTCCTGGTGTCCCATCGTGGAGATGTTTCAACGCTTCTGACACCCGGCTTTTTGGCACTACCAACTATAGTCTGTTTCCTGTGCCCTTGACGCTTTCTAAGGTTCGCTAAAGAAGACCGTCTTCTACTATCAAAGAGTCTCACTGCGCTCAGTACGCTTTAATGTTTCTGCCCAGAGCACTCACTTCCTCTTAAGTTGGTCGTCGGCCGTTTTTTTTTCCAGTTCAGGAGTAGTCTTATTTCAAAGTCGTTTTTTTTTCCAGTTCAGGAGTAGTCTTATTTCAAATAAGCTTCAATGGAGGGGTCGCTCGACCCCCCCTCTCTATTTAAATTCTTAATTTAGAGGCTGCTAGGGCTAAGGGGTTGATGTATCAATGTCAAGTTTGACATCAAAAGTTGTCCCTAAAAATCAAGAATCGGCGAAGTGACTAAGGCCTGTTTTAGTTAATGGAAAGAATTTTTGCAGTCTTTATTCCATCTAAATTTTGCTCTTGCTTCTGTCAATTTCGTCAAAGGTTTGACAATATTGGCAAATCCGGATACAAATCGTCTATAATAGGTGCACAACCCAAAAAAACTTTGGACCTAATATTTGTCGATTGGTCTTGGCCATGATTTTGTTTGGGTCAGCCTTTACTCCATCTCTAAATACAACGTGGCCAAGGTATTGCACTTCCTTGTTAAATACGTGGCACTTTCTTGGGCTCAGTTAGAGGTTAAACCCCACGTAGTCGCTGAAACACATCCTTCAAATTGTTCAAGTGTTCTTCAAACGACCTTCCAACCACGATCACGTCGTCCAGGTAAACCAAGCACGTCTTCCAACACAATCCGCGCAAGATGGTCTCCATCAAATGCTCGAATGTTGCAGAAACGTTACACAGGCCGAAGGACATCACAGTAAACTGCCACAAACTAGTTCCAATCGTAAAAGCTGTTTTTTCACGATCCTTGGGTTTCAATTTTACCTGCCCGTAACCACTCTTTAAACTTCTAACGTATCGTCAACTCTGGGTAAAGGGTAACTGTCTTTTTTGGTCATGTATTTTAGCTGTCTGTAGTCTACGTAAAACCTTGTTGATCCTTCTTTTTTTCTACGAGTAAAACTGGCGATGCCCATGGGTTACTTGAAGGTTCAGTCACGCCTTCTTACTCCATATCTGTAATTATTTGTTCGGCTTCTTCTCTTTTTGCCAAAGAAAGTCTGCGTGGATGTTGTATTGGTCGAACGTCTCCGGTTTTAATTTTATGTTTCACTACGTTAGTTCATCCTTCGGAACTACTCTCCAGCGCAAACACGTCTTGATACTCTTGGATCAACATTTTAACTTTAGCCAGCTGGTCTTGACTGAGGTTTTGGCATTTGATGGTAAGAATGTCCAATAGATGTTGTGAACACTTCGTTAGACTTTACGAATCTCACAACTTGAGATACTGGCGTGCATTGGCCTACCACGGTCTTCTTTTTCAACGTTACAGGATCTGAACTGATGTTTAAGATCCTTACTGACATCATGTTTTTTACTCGTACTAAAGTTCTGCCAACGAGTAATCTCTTTTCAACTAAGCCGTCCTCTATTGGTTCAATCGCGCGTATGTAGCCTTCTCGGAGATTTCCATCCAAGCGTGCCATCACCATACTTTCAGTCCTTGCAGGCAGAGTCACGTCTTCATTCTATAAGACTCGCACGGCTGCCTTCTCTGACGAATAAAAAGAAATTACTTCAGGACATCGTTCTTCATAACTAAATGGAACTCATACTTTTTTATCACGTCCATTCCTGTGATAACTTCTTCCGTGATGTCGGCTACCAGTACTTGATGGTCGAGTACTCCATTTCCCAAACCAATGGTTACTTTGGCTTGTCCGTGAGTAGGTATTTCTTCGCCCGTCGCCGTTCGATGTCGTACTGTTACTGGTGATGTCTTCTCGTTTTCCAACAACATGTCAAGACGAATGATTGTCTTCGTCGCTCCCGTGTCAACCAGTAACTGAACACGTCTTCCATTGATCTTGCTATGTAATTGCTCTATCGGCGATGCCATTTGAAATGTAATCTCTAGAACATGAGTAGACCTTTTGTCTCTTTTGGTCACCTTGTTCCAAATTTTCGAGCGTTCTCCTTGCTCTTTTCTTAGGTTTAGTACGATGCCGTCGTACATGACTTATTTTACCGCAGTTCAAAGTCTTCTTTCCCAAAGTACTCGTCGCGCTATCTCCTCGATGCTTTCCAGTGTCTGCGCGAGCACTTCTGCAGCACAGCAAAGTTTATGACCGTCTCGTTGCAATGCTTGTTTTGCTGCTTTAAACTCCAAAGCATGCACCAAAGCGTCATCCAATGTTTTTGGTCGAGCTAACCGGAGAGTCTGCTGCGTTTCGTTGTCTCGGAGGCCGTCTACAAAAGTTTGAATAGCCAACTGCTCTAAAAAGGTATCTGGCGCTGTAGGATACGCAAACCGTGTTAGTTTGGTGATGTCAGCCTCAAACTCTTGATGACTTTAGGCAACTTTCTGAACCCGACTTTTGATTTAAGCCTGGTACAATTATTAAAGATGAGCGTCTCCATATCTCATTTCTAAACGTAAAATTAAAAATTCGTAATTTTCTTGCAGGTGGTCAGGAACAGTTTGCAATATTCCAAGAGCTTCTCCACGCAATGGACATTATTAAAGACGTCGTTTTTTGCTTGTTGCTCCGACGATTGGCTGTAGCTTAGGCTTCAAACTGCTTGTAATAGGTTAACCATCTTTACCATCAAAATTTGGAGATATTACTTTAAACCGGTGAGTGGTTTTTTCCCAATGGTCTATTATTAAATCTTCACTCGTGGCGCTTTCTTCGCCTTGACAATTTATTCGATTTATTTTGTCTTCAAGTAGTTTCATTCTGTCTTCTAATGTGTTTTCTATTGCTTCTATTTTCTCATTCATAGATTGTTTCCCGTTTTCTAGAACTTCGCATATTTTTTCTCTTAAATTTAACATGTCTGCTTGATTTTCCTCTTGAACAATTTTGATTTGAATTTCTATGCTCGTTCGTATTTCTTTTTTTAAACTTTTAGAATTTTCCTCCATTTTCTAAGAATTTTCGTAAGACTTTTCTTCCATTTTTCTGGAATTTTCTGGCAGGTTTTCTTCAATTTTCTAAGAATTTTCGCCCATTTTTCTATTATTTTCTTTCATATTTTTATTCATCAATTCGAGAATTTCAAATATTTTTGAATCCATTTCAACTGCTTGCAAACGCGTCACCGGCATAAATTATATATATATAACACAAATAAAAAGTTTAAATACACTACTTTACCAAACTGAAACAGACTAATTTTACACGGTATAAACAAACACGCGAACTAAAGTTTTGTTTATTTACGCAGTCAATGTTTTTATTACGGGAGCGATATTAAATTACTTAATGATATTAACACTAAAAATCGCGAACAGCTTTATTTATTTACACGATTTCCATGGGTTTTAAACCGGATACCTGATACCACTGTTGCGTTATTGCTATTATTAAAACTAATTTATTTTATTTAAAAATATGTACACGTTTAAACTAACCGAGCTAATTAAATCTAAGGATATTTAATAAAAACACTTACACTATAATTTATGTATAGCACTATTACTTACACGAAGATAAAGTTTGTAGATAACTTCTATTTATTTAAACACTAACGCTTGTTTACATTAAAGTCACGCACAAGGTTATACACCGTAGATTTATCTCACACGCGTTTATCACTTATTTATTTTGATTTGAATAATCTTCGTAACACTGCCGTATTCGAATTATGGGCAATAATTAACTTCTGATTTGTTCGTGCCGCATTTATACATTTTGGAAATCCTTCCCGAATGTTCCATATCTTTCGGTATACGTTCTGGAAAATGTATAACAACTTCGAGAAGGTTTTTGAACGTTTGAATATAGAATTTTAAGTTTTAAATTTGCATAAGATACTCAAATTATAGTTGTTCAAAGAATTTTGTTAGAAAATTATTTGTTTTTTAGAAAAAAATTTACCAATTTGTACAAACTTATTCTAATGAAAACGCAGATAATATTCCAATATTTACGAATGTATTTTATTTGCTTAACAAACTTTGTCAATTTTCTAGTTACAACCGCAGCTAGTTTTGTTACTTGAATTACTACTTAATTAAACAAACTATTTTTATTGTTATGAGCAAAGGTGCACTCCTATAAAGTCTTCTATATTACTATAAATTTTAATTTGTTTGCTGTTATAATTAAGAGCTTCGCACATTCTACAATAATAGACTGAGGGTGCGCTTGTAAAACCGTGCTCATTATATATGTTAAAATAACGCTTCCATTCGAAGAAACTCTCCAGCTCGCTAAGTGAATTATTCAAATGCAGTAAATACTTGGCCAAATCTTTCGGCGATGCAAAATCATTCACCGCAATGTATGACTTTGGCGGTAAAATTTGTTGCATGTTTAATTTGGTACTACCCATAATTATAGGAATTGAGTTTTTGTGGTACCCATACCACCACACCTTTTCCGTAATGTACTCCTCGCAGTTTGAGTTTTCAAACGCCAAATAAAACTTATACGCAGATGTATTTGTGCAATCAGTGTAGTAATGGCCGGAACACCTAAAAGTCAATTCTTATAAACATATATCGATTTGATTGCACGTACTTTAAAGTTCCACACGATCCGTACATATCTACACGTATGTAGTTGTTCAACTCTTTGACGTATTCCAAGCGTTTTTCTGTACAATGAGATACTGCTATAGCAACGAGCACATCTTGCCTCTTGCTATTATTCCACTCGACAATATTTATTTTGGCGGCGTTCTTATTTAATGCAATTGCTCGACCGTAAGGTACTGGTATGTCTGAAGTCATTCTAAAATAGTAATTTACTTTAAACGAGTCAAAAATAACACATAGGATAAGGAACGTAAATGCGACGTGAGATCGCAAGCCAAACGCTGCACGACAGTCAGTTTTGCTATGATACTTTTGACAAGTCATGTAAATTATTTTTTGAGCTGTTCTTTCTCAAATGTTTACATTTTTAATGAGAAATGTAAAAAAGAATTAGATTAACAACATCACAAATACAACATTTTTTCATTAAAATTTTATAATTATGAAGGTTCATGTAGATTTCTACTTTTTACTTTACAGGCTCTAGAACTTTTGTTCTCATTACGTAACTACATTGACAAATATTAGCGGTTTCTACAAAAAACAGCACAAAAATAAAATTACAATATTTATAATAAATTATCATATCATAATGTTGTAAAACGCGACAAATTCTTATGTAGAATGTAGAAAACCAGCAGTTATGTTACATCAAATTTACATTTCAACGTCTACGGGTGTCCCGAATAGAGTAGATAGTATGAGTATCTTTTTTATTATTAAAGATAAAGATTTGGCTAAATGGGCAATAATGTGCCATTTTTTGAAATTATTTTAAAAAAACCAAAAACCGCCGATTTCCAAAAACTCAAATATCTCCGTAATTATAAATTATATGAAAAAAAATTTTAGATCAAAATTACTTACTTCGATGAGGCACACTTTTTCGTTTTATTTAATTTTTATTTGCAAACGTATTTGAACAGTAGACGGTTTGCGCATTTTTTTACCGCATGACGGGTTTTTTAAACATGGCGCTATAAAATATTTTTTTGATTTATGCAGGGTGTCCCACGAGGTACTGTACATAGTGAAATGATATGTTCCTTAGGTCAATTTAAGTAGAAAACATCCTATAAACATAGGTCCAATTCGCCATAGTTACACAGATACAAGCGTTCAAAGTTTATAACTGATAACACATTTTTTGAAAATTAATTATTCTTAGTCAACTGGGAAACAAAAGCCGAACAATATGTCATTTATTGCTTTCTTTTCTACTAATGTCACAGTCGATTTTATTAAATGAAGTGTAATTTAAATGCAAAATGCCTTCTCATTTTTCTAACGAAGAGTATACTGATATCATTTACATTTATGGATTTTGTGATGGAAATGCGAGAACTGTCGTTAGGAAATATGAACGAAGATTTCCCAACAGGAGGGTGCCAAATCACCAAACCTTTTCTTCTGTGTTTTAACATGTACGGACTCATGGTTCATTTCCATCAGTTTCAACAAGATCTGACCGTCCTGTGCAGTTAAATGTGAATGAGCAGGAAAACATTCTACAGATGGTTGATCGCAGTCCAAGGTTGAGTACTAGAAGAATTTCTTCTCGAACGGGACTTCCCCGTATGTCAGTATGGCGAACATTACATGATGGGCTTTTGTATCCCTATCACATACAACAGGTTCAGCATCTGCAACCTGGAGATTTTGCTGCCCGGTTGAATTTCTGCCACTGGCTACAAGTAAATCCACAATTGGTTCCATTCATTTTATTTAGTGACGAGGCGCAATTTACTAGAGATGGAGTGAACAATACTTGTAATTCTCATTTGTGGTCATATTAAAATCTACATGGCACAACAGAAACTAACTTTCAGCGCAGATTTTCTGTTAACGTATGGTGTGGTATGATTGACGATCAACTTATTGAACCTTTTTTCTTTGAGGAACGTCTGACAGGAAAAGCATATGCTAACTTTTTGCGGAATAAATTGCTACCGCTTTTGGAAGAAGTACCTTTACTAACAAGACAACAAATGTTTCTGCAACATGATGGAATTCCTCCACATTTTAGTCGGCATGTGACCGAATATCTAAATGTTGCTTACCCCAATAGGTGGATTGGGCGTGGAGGCCCGCATGCTTGGCCACCGAGATCGCCCGATCTCACACCTTTGGACTTCTATCTGTAGGGTCATGTGAAAAGTTTAGTATACGAGGTAAAAGTTAATACCAGAGCTGAACTAATACAGCGTATCCTGGATGTGTGTCAACAAACACGGAACAACCAACAGTTGCTTCGAGCGGCTACTCAGTCCATTTTAGATCGCTGCGTCGTTGTATTAATGCCGAAGGAGGTCATTTTGAGCATTTGATGTGATTTTTTTTGTTTGTTTTTTTATGTTTGTTTTGTAGTTCAATTTTCTGTTTTCAATAATAATAATATTCAAAAAATGTGTAAGCATTTATAAACTTTGAATGCTTGTATCTGTGTAACTATGGCGAATTGGACCTATGTTTATAAGACGTTTTCTACTTAAATTGACATACCATTTCAGTATGTACAGTACCTCGTAGGACACCCTGTATAAAGGAGAGTTGTCCAAAGTTTGATGGAGTACTAAATAATATATTGGCTTCAACTTTTGAATTTTCCTGTATTTCATTTCATATTTCATTACAACGTCGCTGTGTACGTTATAAAGTGTGTGGTAAAGTTTTGTACTATTATCATAAAATTTGATCTCAGCTATTTACAGAAAATTTAAGACTGGTAGATGATTAAAAACAAAAAAGGTTTGGTATATATTTTGATTTCATCCGTATATTTACTTAATATTAGACTAATAAATATGAGGCTAAACGCCATCTCGTAGGAACGGAGCTACGTACGGGTTAATCCACATGTAGGAAACTATGAAGTTGTTAGTTAGATAGTAAATATTACAACCGCGAATTTCAAAAAATGTATTTGAATTATACGCGGCATAATATTTCTAACTGTACTACGCAAGTGCAGAAATTATTTTATATAACTGCAGAAACCATCTTAGAGACCAGTGGACAGCTGTTTCGTCCTATTTGGACTCCTCAGCACTGGAATACTGCATTAGAGTATTAGTTTCGATTTTCCTAGTAAATTTGATATCTAGGTGTTGATTGTTTAGATTATCAAGAAACTTTGACAATTCGAAATGAACATGAGAACAAACAATAAACGTTAATAAACCTACACCAAACTTTAGGTTTTAATATTGATGATTCCAAAGCAACTGTTTTTAAAAGATTCCATAAAAATGTTATCTACAACAGGTGATACAGAAGAACCCATAGCAGCACCAGAAACCTGTTTGTAAAAATTGTTATTAAATTAAAAGTAAGTGGATGATAAACACTTATCAATAAAAAGAACCAAACTCAGGTCCTTACCATGTTGAGACAGAATCTGTTCGATGATAATAAGCGAATCCTTAATAAAAACTTTGGTAAAAAGTGAAATTAAATATAATGTTGAGAGTTGAGGATGTGATAAGAGGTAAATAGACATTGGAAAGTACTGACAATAGGTCGGAAAAGAATACTTTGTTTGTAAACTTTGGGAAGCCCGTATAGACAAGATGAAAGGGGTAAGTCGACTTTTATTTTCTGGAGCTAGATTGGAAGATTTGATCATTTGGCAAACCTCAAGTTTAAATGTTCTCGAAATGGGATTATGAGTTAGAAGAGCGTACCTTTCCTCAGACAAAATAGAATGGATTTTCGCGGCATAAACAATTTGTTTCAAAGCGACAGTAGTGTTGTCTTTGTCGGTTCGAAGAACAATAAATCTTACGAAGATTTTTTCAAGTTAACTCTTTAATGTTGGATTTAGGAACTTTAGATAATTTAAGGATTTTGCTAGTGTGAATACGAATGAGATCTAAGATGTGACAAGAAAAATGTCTTATAGAAAACTTGACAGCGCTTAAAATATTTTTTTAGGAATAAGTTTGGAAGCAACAGCAAAATGCAAACCTTTAGATAGCACCGATTTCTGTTTTGAAGTGAAAGACAAACTAGGTACATTGACTACCGTCTTCAAGAAGTTAGCAGTGGATGGAACTTTATGATTCTTAGATTCCAATAATTAAAACTTTTTGAGATGACCTTCAAGGATCACTCGTCGAGTCAATTTAGAATGCTGATAAGCAATGTTGTGAAAGAGATTCCATCCGGGGATAGAGTGTTGGCCAACTCAAGATGAAGAGTTGCTTTAAAATAGTGTCTAACTTTCGTCTGGTTTGGTTAATCCGTTTGCGTATCAACGCTAGACTAGCACACGGTGCAGAATGTTTTTAAAAGAACGTGTCTGAAGATGAAACTTAATTCTGAGAAATACAGAAATGATGTTGTAGCCACGACAGTGACTAAGAACAGTTAAAGAACACAAAAGTTTGACAAGTTTGTGGCGAAGTTTAGAAAATACACCACCAAATTGTTACGCACGAAATTTTCATTACGGAATACCCGGTATATGTAATTGAAATTAGATTCCGGTTTGGACGCCCCCTACCGATCGTTTTGTGTGACTGTCATTTACGACGAAATTATTAATCTGTCAACTGCATAAGATGGCCGGTGTGGCTTACAAATAATTCTCAAAGATTATCCGTAGTAATGGGGATCAAATTATAAGTGTATTACGATAATAAAATATTTGAGTCGTCACCGGGTAAGATAATTGCTGTCGTTTATTAAAATTCTGTTGTAATTTCTCGTTAATTTGATAGCCGTTCCACCACGTTCTGGCACATGTTTCTATTCGATACCGAATTATGAGGGATTAGCATCGACAAATACTTTCGTAGGACGAGTATAACTATCTATAAGGCCTACGGTTAAAACTAAATAAACCGAAGATAATCACATTTCTGCGAGATTCTACTCATGCGGCAAACACCTGCAAAACCAACTGTCATCGAAGGTGTACAACAACATTCGACAACCGGGTTATGTTAAAGCTTGTAACAAATTTGGCCCCAAGCTTTAGGTTTTATGAACCTTGCACGGCCAACTCACACAGTCGGAGGTAGGGGAGGTTCACAGAAAGTATGCTTAAGGGCGCCAGAGTTGATCCAAGATAACACTTCTGCCTCGCTCACGACAGACGGTCCAAACTTGTAACTCAATTGGAGGTTCGTAATCCTTATTACTCTGATGGTCGAGTAGCCAAAGTTCGTTACTAGGTAACGACGATCAAAAGAGAAAGGTATGTTGCCATAAAAGAAAGAGTAACCAGTATAACAACTTTAATTTAGTAACGTCGATGATTATCACAGATATATTGAATTTTCATTACATGAATGCTAGTAGTATCGGCAACACACGATACATAAGTAAGTTACGTTGAAATGAACAGCGAAGAATAGTTCGTAGTAAATATTGTTTGTACACAGTATGCGAAACACACAAAATAATTAATGATATTACCTTAATGGTAATAAAACAAGGATAGCACTTACGGAATTAACATTAAAATTTCGTAGTAAATATTGGTTGTACGCAGCATGCGAAACACACAAAAAAAATAACTAATGATACGACCTTACTGATAATAAAACAGTGATAGTAATTACTGAATTAATACTAAACTTTCCTAATAATTATTGGTTGTGCACAGCTTGCGAAACATACAAAATAACTAATGATACTACCTTAATGGTAATAAAATAATGATAGCAATTACGGAATTAACATTAGCTAAAGTTTCGTGAGCGACCTTTCTGACAGCGAACGAATAAATAAATAAACTTACCCACAATACAGTAACTCCTACTTGGTCGAAGAAAGCGCTTTCCCCGGCAAGTGAGCCTGAAATAACTTTTGAGTAGCAAATCGTGTCAAACCAATGCCTCACGAAATCAAAATCTACAAAAATGGTTACTTATTGTTAAAGAAAGTACATATAACATAACCCGGTTGTCGAATGCTGTTGTACACTTTCGATGACAGTTGGTTTCGCAGGTGTTTGCCGCATGAGTAGAATCTCGCAAATACAAATATTTTAAAAATATATTTTTTCCGTTGAAATTGTTAATGTAATAGCGAAAGTTTCCACGGTTATACTGAGACAAGAAAGTCTTCCGGGTTTGGACCGTGTCATTGTTGTAACCGAAGATTTGGAAAGCTAGGATAAATACTAAAAAACAAAAAAATCCTACACTACCGTAGGACAAAAATATTTGACTGATGCATACCACCAGTCATGACATACGGGGCGCAGACATGAACTCTCACACAAAATAATACGAAAATTACAAGTAGCACAAAAGGCAATGGATAAATCTATGGTGGGCATATCACTAAGAAACCAAAAGAGAAATGAGCAAATCAGACAAAGAGCGGATATAATACAAACAGTAACGGGCTTAAAATAAAAATATGGTGTGCATGTTGCCAGAACAACAGACAACATATATAGAATAACAAAATAATTAAATGGAAACCATGGAAAGAAAGACCAAGAAGAGGAAGACCAGATCCAAGATGGTACGACAACATTAAAATGGTCATAGAACTAAAATGAATAAAGAATGTTTAAAATAGAAAAAACTGGAAGAATAACAGGAAACTTATGCCCAATTCTAGGAGCAACAAGGCTCATCTAGATGCCAAGATAGCTCAAATCAAGAAAAATTGGCAGCATTAGTAGTGAATTGATGGAAAATGCTGTTAATATGATCTTAAATAAAAATTGTTTAATTAGAGTTACTGTTAAAACGTTCAACATTCTATTTCAAACCTTGCAATAAGTACTACAATAAGTAGTAAAAAGACGAAATAATTCAGAAAGCCGACTTAAACCTAATAATCAACATATACTAGTTTTCAAAGCTGACCAGGAACAAATGTTGGTAGATTATTTTATAACGTGTAGCCGATTAACCGTCATAAAAACTAGAAAATTTCTTACGCCACTTCAAAAGAAACTAATTTCAACTATCTTGTGTTGTAGGATAAAAATCAAATAGCTGGGGAGGAATAGGGCAACGCATTTATTGGGAGAAACAAAGCAAGATCAATCAGAAAACCCTCTTTCTCGATTAACTTTATTTAATAAAACCAAGATCGATCTATTTTTTAACAACCTGAAAACCTGTTTGAAACGACACTTACAGTTAGCAGAGAAATTTCAGGTCTATAATTTAGACGAAATGCAAACGCACTGTGCAAATTCCTAAAAAAAAAGGTTTGCTAACTTGAATGAGCGGATGACTTCTGAGCTCTTTGTAAATGTTCTTGAGCACTTCAACGAACACACTCGCTTTTCAAAAGATAACCCTATTCTTCTTATTTATGACAATCATGAGAGTAACATTTCTTGGCAGATCGTCAAAAAAGCTAGGAACATAAGTGTTCATATTTTAACTATTCCACTACACTGTAATAACAAACTGTAGCAATTAAGATATTTCTATTCATCTAGCTAGATGCTTCAACACTTTAGAGTACTTCTAACAATCTGCGATATAGAAAACAAAGAATACATCTATTTGACCCCAATCTGTTTACAAAAATGATTTCTTTATTTTATCAGTAATAAACCGCCCGTTACCAAAAACTGACCAAATACGTTGAGGCTACCAATAAAAATAAAAGAAATTTCCAAACAAGTGAACGACGACAACAATGTCATAGTCAACTCCAAAGGTAAATGTAACTACAATTACTATTCTAAATAACAGGAGTTATCTACTGAAAAAAGGTTTATATCTCCTAAAGACCTATATAAGTTTTTTGATCATTGTTAATCGACTTTAGCTAAATAACGTTATTAGAAAAACTTAAATAAGAAATTACAAGGGCCGAAAGTAAAACATAGCATAATGTGAGTTTTTGACGAAAGTAAGGTACATTATTCTTTGTTTTGCTATTTATATTACGACAGCCTTGATATTTGTATTATAATTTTGAATTTAAAATTCTTCAGGATTTAGGCCAAATTTTTCTGGTTCTTAATTACATTTTCAAATTTTTCATTTATAATATAAAAGGCGACGTTTTAATTATTATTAAAATCATAATAATTTCAATTAAATCAATTTTTTTAAAACATTTAATCCTGTATTAAAATTTTATTTAAACTATAAAATAACACCACACACGTTCTAAAATAGTTTTAGACTAAAAAAATGATATATATTGGATCTAAACCCGTTTTCGGAGTTGCTTTCAATTTGCAGCTAACCAGCAGCGGAACATAAAAAACAATTGACAAACTCTTTAGGGGTGAGGCACACAAAACTCTTCTTCTTCTTCTAAATGCAAAGCATATCGAACGCAATGCACAACGATTCTCGGCAAACCAAAACAAACTAATGATGAGTTAAAAAAAACCCCTTGGAATAAGCTTCTGAACTTCATTATCGAAACAGAACTGCTAAAGGAGTAATAAATTGGAAGTGCACAAAAGAGCCAAGAATACCGCAGTACAAGGGCGCTAGACAAACATTCTCTTAAATAATAATTTAAAAAAAATTACGTGGATTTCAATTTATCACTTTGCCGCTCTAGAGTTTTTTCGCCCGTTACGTAACTACACTAACGAACGAATATTGACGTTTGCCATGTTGGCAGCAGAAAAACGTTTTTACAGAAAATTTATACCAAATTCTGTACTTAAACAACACAAATTTGTGAATTTGCCTGTTTTGGTTTAAATTTAGAGATTTGTAATTCTGTATGTTGTTTGCACTCCATCGGTTTTCTATAATTTCGTTTTTTTTAATGTAAAGTTTTCGAATCTTTTTTTGTTTAATGAATTTAAGCATTGATTTAAATGAACAAGTAAATTTTTAAGTCTAAAAAAAAATGTAAAATGTATTTTTTTGTTGGTCAATTAAAACCAAATAAGAATTTGTTGGGTTTTGATAGTTTGACGTAATACCTATAGTTCATAGACCAATTAAAGATGTTATTGTAAGATTGGATGTGATTGTCTGTTTTGTATGAAAACGTGTTGTACGGACTTTCGTCCGTAAGAAAAGCCCATATTTGCGATCTTTTAGCGGTTCTATTAGGAATTTGTTTTATCGTTTGTGTACGATGCAAATAAAATACTACCAAATCTGCCGTTTCCAATTCGTTGTCTTTAAAACTCATCTTACAATTCTGTACTGAACATCCTTTTAACAGATTCGATCTAAAAATGAATGCTATTAATTGAGCACTCTTCATGTTATTCTTACGGATTACGATTATGACGTAAGGCCAAGTCTGGTTCAAATCTCCACCATAGAATTTTATAAGAGGCTAACCAAGATTTACTAGGTGGAGGTCTTTCCCCTAAAAACAACATCCTTCCTAAATTCGATAGGTTTTGTATCTAAAAAAATTAAGTGTTTAAATATTGATAGTTATAATAGTAATTTACGTAACAAGCGTCGAAAGTAAAGCATAGCATGAAACTTTCGACGAGAGTAACGTACATTATTTTTTGTGTTGGTTAACAGAAATATAATGTTGGTATTACATTTTTTACTAAACCTGTCAAATTTGACATCAACTTTACCATTGTTTTGCTCTCAATTTTAACTAAATTTCAAGATTTTTTAATAACTTCTATCTGTCGTATACTCGTTTTAATATAATAATTGACTTTAAACCGTGTTTTGTTAAAAAACCTTGGTATGGTTTTTTGCGTTGAATGAATTTTGCCGATTCACCAACGAGCTGGACCTTACCTATTAGTATTTTCGTTTCTAGCGCTAAAAAAACAACACGTGTGTTAACGCCATGCCCAAAGATCTACATTTCAAGTATTTTGGAATATCCATGCTACTAATGTGTAAATTAATTTCGATTTAGATGTGTTACATGTGAAAGATTTGCTAAGGTAAGAATACGTTTCTATTTTACTTTATTAAATGCAACGTTAAGCGATTCACTGCTTATGTGTGCAAAGTGTTGCCTACATTCAGAGTTTGTTAATACAAGCTTTACTGTGATCTTGTTTGAGAATTATTAGTTGTTATATATTTCTTATTGTAATTGTTTTTTTTTAACTTTTTTCATGTTGCCTGTGCAATAAATATAATCGTTGTTAGACTTGGGTTATTCGATTTATTTACTTTAAACGTTGAAAGGTAAAAACCGGCATTTGTAGTTTATATTTTTTCCCGTTTTAGCGCTATTTTTAACACGTTTGATGCTACGCAATATTTATAAATAAGTCACCATTGCCACAAAAATAACGGTTGAGGAAAAATTTTTTTTCCCAAAAGTCATTTTGGAACGGGTATTCGGCTCGTCCAATTGGATGTTTACCCGCTTGCCGTCGGCAAAAGTTTGTAGAACGACTACGTGCTTTTTGTAAAAAAATAATGTCTGAAAAAAGAACTAGACAATGTCCTTTGGCCAAAAATGAATTAGATTAATTTTTGAGAATGATGGTAATAAACAAACTTTCTTTCTATAGATTGCGTAGTTTTATAAGCTTGCGTTTTGTAAATGATAGTGTATTAGACGCTAACTACAAATCCTCTGTAAGTGACGATGAGAATGAGTTACCTAATGATAGTGATCAAAATACACTATCGTTTTGGCTAGAAACCAGTGCGTAAACACAGTAGGTTTGGCAGTGTCCGATATGTGACGAATACTCAACGAAGTATTACGAGTGGTAAGCAGCCTGTTTTGATATCGTTTACCAAAAGAGTTACATTTAGCTGAATTAGTGTCTGAAGAACCTCTTACAAATTCTTGTTCTATTTCGGTTAATGATTCTATATTTGAGTATATTGCCGACCAAACAAATCTATATGCCACCTAAATTGTTACTATTCGCATAAATTGTTACATGCAAACGTTGAAACAATGACACTTGCCTGAAATAAAGTAACATAAACGAAGTTATTGCCGGTGCTCAGTGAAGACAGGGTGGGTTATATACAAAAATTCCGTGATTGTTTGGAAAATTTGAACGCTTTAAATAGATATACCCAAATGAGACTTACCTTAAGAGTGTATCACACAAAAAATCTATAATATTATAAAATTCACATACGCGAAGGCCGACTAAATAAAATCTTTGTTACATTTAACAATTTAACATTTCATAATTGAAATAAAATTAGAAAAGCAAGAAAACAGGAAACTAAATTTTAACGTTAATTCAATTTAACCCAAATAAAATCTTAAATTAAAAAAAAATAAGAGTAACATTATTACACTGAAACTAAAATAAAGATATTAACAGTAAGCAAAAGTAAATTACCTTTTTAAAGAAGATAAAAATAAAAATAATGCACGGCCGTGTACGCATAATAAAAAAATAAAATACATAATAACGAAATCAAATAAGTTCCGTAATTGTATAAAACAAACTTGACAATCTTAAAATTATGGTACGCAAATATAAGGTTATCTTTTTCTTCTTGCTGTTACTTAATGTCGATAAAACACTTTAGAAATTGGTTACATTACGTCTTTTGCTTTTGTTGTTTAATAATAATTAAGATTAGCACAAACAAATGGTATAAAATGTTTGTATAATTGAAATATTCGATAGCTAGCAGTAAATTCTGATTAATTTCAAAGCTTTTCAATCACTGAACTCGCGAATAAATAACTTTATCGATAATCAATAAATACCTTGATAATTTGTCGTAAGCGAACTCCTCGTTCAAAACTTTGATAGGGTACCACAACCATATGAAAAATTTACCTTTGGAAGATTTTTAATAAACTGCCACCAAGGCAAAAATTGGATTACAAAACACAAACTTACGCACAAACCCACAATACAAAATCAAACCAATATCCAGTGAAATTCAATATGCCGTACTTGCTTTACGAAATAGGAAAGTAGTTCCACTTGAACAAAATATTTACTGTTCCATTGTTAATGATTTTCGCGGTAATTCTTCATCTAAGGGAGTGAATTTACCACCCGACAAACTACATCCAGATACTTAAGTCATTTCGAACGACTGTCAACCAACTAACTGACTAACTCTTCACCAAAAACACAGATATATATATATTAACTTTATCGACTACAATTTCTTAAAGACTGTGTTCCAAAACTCCATGAAGAAAAACCATACCACCAAAAAGTGCAAAAAGGATGCAAACATATTTAATTACGTTACAATAGTAGTGTTGAGAATCAACTTTTGCTACTACGTAAAATGCCAAATTGACAAAATATTATATTTCATTATGATCATAAAGAATAGTTGTAGCGACCAGAATCACAACTGTATAATAAATTAAAAGAATGACTTCGTTCTAACGTAATTTAATCGAACTAACACAAAGAAAATAGGTACGACTGTACTGAGAATGCACTTAAAACAAAAAACCTTTAAACAAACAAACGACTAAAATATATTCAATTACCATTAAATCTCAGAAGGGAAACATAAATAACAATTAGAATTTTTACAGAACAAAGAAAATGCCAAATAAACACAAACGCAGAATACGGATAATTCAACAGCGTAATAATTTCTAAATAAATGAATACAAAATTTTATCCACAACTTTGAATTATAAAGTTGAATTTAAAAACGTAAAATAACTTCTTAAAATCAATCTGAAATCAATAAAACAATTCCAAAATACATGAAATGAATAACGTCAATTCAAATACCAGGTCTTTCACTAAAGTAATCGAACAACCTCAAACGATAGTTACACATACAAAAGTAAGGTAGAGATTACATACATGGGTACCCACTAACAAAAATAAAACTTTCGTATATGGGCATCGTAAAAATGTCTAATATTATACAAGCTGATACATAGTTTTCAAGTATCATATGAACCTTCTGAAATGTCTTGCATTAATAAACCGCTTATTTTATTAAGACATAGATTGATAACGCGACAATACATTAAAAACAGACGACACAAATATAGGATCAAAACTATTAAATTCGTATTATTGTAGTTATGAAACTTTTTGAACCCATATTAGATTCAGGACATCCTCTAGTGACATAATTGGTACACGAGTGTAGAGTTGGCAAATAAATTGATAGATGATAGGCAAATACATTTGATATGAACATTGCGAAAGAACCGACTTGTCAACAAAAAGTTTAAATCGGGTAAAATAGCTGCTATGGAAAAGGGATATGGTATCACGGTAAAGATAAACGCAATGCTCTAGTGCTTTTTAGAAAACACACCAATACAACAAACAGCTACAACAAAACTTTATAATAAAATTGGAAATAGTCTATTGATCTCCCGGATCAGATGATCGCTTATCAGACTCCGTTGTGTAGAACCTTTAAGTGGTACCGTAAGTTGACTGTCAAAATTATCCTGAACGTTGCAGACCAAAGAAAAACGTCAGTCTAAGAAGAAAGCAATCTAAGCACGAAATGGGCAAAAGTTACTACAAACAACGAAGAGAATGCGTTAGATGTTACAAAATACTGAAATCCGACAAGGGCTGGAAGGAAGCACGACAACTATGTGAAAGTCGTGGTAACAAATCATTTTTTTTTCTTCGAATGTTTCAATAAAATCCATAGACATGAAAACCCCTAGATATAAATTTGAGATATTACCTGTCCAGTTATCGGTTTCTTGCCATTCTTATGAAGTGCTTCTGTTTGATCAGCGATTTTATGAATGTAAGGTAAAAATGTCAATTTTCGATTGGATTCAAAAATAAATGTATTTTAAGGTACTTAAGCACGTATGGATGTAAACAGCGATTAATAGCTTCTTCCGCTTTATATATAAACTACATTCTCGGGTTGGTAAATTAAAAAACGCGATGAAATAAAGAATAAAAATTTTGTTTTTGTGCGGGATCTGGATAAGACAAAGCATGTAGGTAACTGTTCTTATGGAACGATTTGAGATTGTTGAAGAGTTTACGTGTCACAAGAACGTTGAAAAATGGGAGAGAACTATTATTTTCAATTTTATGGTAAATTTGATATCTAGGCGTTGATTGCTTAGATGAACCAAGAAGCTAGAAAATTCAAAATGATCATAGAGTCAACATACCTAAACTAGATTTTAGCAAAGCAGGGCGTTTGGGCGACGGCGTTTGGGCGCCGGGAGTTTCGGCGCCGGACGTTTGGGCGCCGGGGGTTTCGGCGCCGTAATTATGTTTTGCAACAAAATTTTACCAACGCACTTTCAAAACGCTACTTTACATTACCCTTTATGTTGTATTGAATACTTAAAGTAAATTTTGCAATATCGGTATTTTCTTAATTGTTGTACAATTAATCTGGAAAATATTTTAATTATTATCTTGTCCTGTGATCAGAAAGCAATTAAGAAGATTAGTGTAATTAGAAAATTTTAGTATTTAAACTTACTCTTCCACATCAGTCTATTCAGTTGTCTGCAGATATTTGTTGCCATAATTTTGTGAGCGTAATAGTGTTCAAGTCTACATTTAATTATGGAAGATACTCAAAGTAAGCGGAACAAAAAAAGTGTCCTATAATGGTTACATGTACGTTTTTGACAAGGCAAGCAAAGATGGAACAAAAAAAATTTGGAGATATGAGCGAAAAACGGACAGGTGCCTAAGTCGTTTCCATACAACAGTGGATGACGAATATTTGTGGCCGCAATTTCAAACTGAAATTGTTTTGTTAGATTACGAAATAGCCGTAATTGGATCAGTTGCTGAAGCATTTCCAACGGCACGATTACTAGGCTGCCTGTTTCATCTTGTTCAAAATTTTAAGAAGCAAATAGCCACGGTACAATATAATACCGATCCCGAATTTGCTCTTTCTGCACGGATGATAGTTGTATTAGCCTTTACTCCTCTAGATCACATTGATGACGCAATTGAAGAGCTTTCTGCACAATTACCGAACGAACTGCAACCCATTTTAAACTGGTTAGAAGATAACTACGTTGGAAGGTGAAATAGAAACCACACACGCAAGATGGCGTTATTTTCGCTAAATATTTGGAACGTGTACCAAAGAGTGCGTAATAATGAAGATCGTACCAATAATTTTGCGGAGGCTACTCATCGTAGTTTGCAGTGTCAATTAGGTATGGACCATCCGTCGCTGTGGAAATTTATCGACGGCTGGCGAAGCGTCCAGAAAGGATGCGACGTATTGTATGAAAAATTTGTAGGTGGCCAAGCACCTCCTCGTAAAAGGGCAAAATACCAAGCTGCGGATAACAGAATTACCACAATTGTTCAAGACTTTGAGAACCGAACAATTATTGAATATCTCAGAGGCATTTCTCATAACTTTTTAATGGGGTGAAAGTGCAATTGTATTTACATGAATTTTTTGTTAACCAACGTAGTACGTACATGTAATTTGATTTTTGATTTTGTAAGTGTAACATGACACACGTTTAGTTTTGTTTATTGTTTATAGTGCATGTTAATAAATTCTTATTTCATCGTTATTTATTTTATTGTATTATTTATTTATATCTACTCAGTATAATGAATTGAGGTATCTAAAATTTTTAATGGACTGAAAGTGAAATTGTACTTACATACATTTTTTGTTAACCAACGTAGTACATACATCAAATTTTGATCTGGCCCGTGTCAAAAAATGTTGCCCTAGTAACACAAGAATCCCATTTCACTTTCACTCCATTCAACTTTTTTCTAGCGCCGAAACGCCTGGCGCCCAAACACCTGGCGCCGAAACGCCTGGCGCCCAAACGCCTGCGGCCAAATGTGGCGTACCGAGATTTTAGATTTTAATATCCATGATTTCAAAGCAACCGTTTTAAACGATTTCAAAAAAAATTGTAAGCCACAATAGAAGAAAAAAAACATTGAAAGTTAGCAGTTAATTCATAAATAGACAAACTGTAAATATGCATTAAAATCTGAACTAATCCGTAACTACTGACACGTACTTGTTCCTGAGTTAAGTTTCTCCATTTCCCATTAGAATTTTCATAAACATTAGTATCAATATATATTCTGTGCTTTACTTCTGTATATATATGTATTAAAATTAAAATGGTGGATGCTGCTAGCAATATTTTTAATCCTTCAATCTTCCTTGTTGCACGTATCTAAAAAAATCCAAAAATTTAGATTAAGTTTTCAACAACGCATGTCTTATGTATTTACAGTAAAATATTTTTTTCCACTACTAGTTGTATAGGTTTTCATTATTACATATAATAGTGGGTTGTGAAGTTGTACTTTTAAAGGCGCAGGGAGATAATTAAATAAGTAATAAATAAACATATTTGCATTTTCCGATAATTCTATAACAGTTTAAAAAAAGTTTACAAAACCGTTTATTATAAGCAAGAAATTTTATTCAATGCAATTTAATAAAAAATAAATTAATTTGATTTTAGAAATGTAAGTTATTTGAAGTTCACGCTTAATTAAATGTGAATAATATTGAATTAAATATATTTTAGATATAATCAATGCTTTAAGTAATAATGTTTTTAAAACATTTTAGTAAGTTTAGCAAAAAAAATTTACGTTATGTGTTTATTTCTGTGTTATAAATCACAATTACGAATTACGTCAAAATTAATTCTATTAAACTCATGACAACTGTCATAATCACTTACTTGATTTTTAATTTGAGATTAACATCTTAAATTTTAAATTTGATTCAGTAACTGGTAAATTGGTTTTAATAATTCTAGTAGTGGAAAAAATTGTATATAGACCACGCTTGAGGAGATGATTATAACTTGCGCGACTTATATCCCTCGACGCTTTGCGTCTCGCGATCTAATCTATCGCTTAGGTTATAATCATACACTTCTCAACTTTGATATATAATATATTATTATTGTGGCCCAGTAAAAAAATTAAGAAAATAAAACTGACTACAACGCTATGCTAAGCGTGTTGTTAAAGTTAAACAAAAAACAAATATATTTAGTTACCATTTTAGCTATCGATCAGTACGCCACACTTCTGAAGAAATCTTCAATAGCAATAGAGTATTTTACACTCTGCAAATATAAATAACAGTTATTACTCTTCTTAAGTTAAAAATGTATTTTTGATAGAACATTTTTAACAAATATTTTTTATATAACATGTATGATGTTTTTTAATACCAATTCTTATATTTCTATATAATAAAGCGTTGGTTCAATTTAAGACAAGCAGAAAACTGAGTAACAATGTTGTTGTTAGTGCCTCAAGGAAATGATTGTAGTTAGAATTTTTATTATAGTATTGTTATTAGTTAATAAGGATGTTTGTGTATTGTACATTTGTTTTCTCTTAATAATAATCCTTGTATAAAGAATGGAATAATAGATAATTTTGTCGGTATCAATAATATTCCCACCGCCTCAAGGCTTGGTTATTTTTCGTTAAAGCTTCTTTGTTTAATCTGATTCATGTATAACGGACACTTTTTTTTTTGTTATTATTGACCAATAAGAATCGCCCCTGTAATTCCGGGAAATGGAAGGTTGAATGCAACCTTTACGAATACGTTTACTACTAGTTTGTTACAAGCTTATAGGTCTTACGAACCTTGCACGGTCAACTCACACAGTCGGAGATAGGGGAGGTTCAAGTAAGTAATAATTAAGGGCGGTAGATCTTTTATAATTAACGCTTTTGCCTCGATCAAGACAGACGGTCCAAGCTTGTAACGAACTTTTAGGTTCATGATCCTTGTTACTCTGATGTTCGGGTAACCACAATAAAAAAGAAAGGTATGTTACCATAAAAGAATGATTAAACAGGTCTAATTCTCAATCCATAAATGCCAGAAGTATCGGCAACACACAATACATAAGTTGAAACGAAGTGGATACCGAAGAAGATTTCATAATAAATATTGTTTGTACACAACATGCGATACACACAAAATAATTAGTGAAACTACCTCAATGGTATTGAAACAATGAAACGGAAATTAACATAAGCAAAAATTCCGTGAGTGACTTTTCTGACAGTAACAAAATAATTAAATAAACTTACTCACAATCCTGTACCTACTTGTTCGAAGAAAACGTTTTTCTCGGTGAGTGAGCTGGAATAAATTTGAATAGCAAATTGTGTCAACACAATGACTCACGAAACTCACTGCTAAAAGAAAGTACACTTAACCCGATTATCGAATGCTGTTGTACACATTCAATAAAAGTTGGTCTCGCAGGTGTTTGCCGCATGAGCAATATCTTAAAGAAAAGTTCTTGTCTTCGGTTTTTAGTTTTAGATCTAGATCTTACAGAGTTATACTCGTCTCATGAAGGTATTTATCAATATTAATTCTTCATTGTTTTTTATTAAATAGAAACATGTAGCCAAAGCGTGGCGGAACGGCTATTAAATTATATTAAATTAAGAAAGAAATTACCAAATAATCCTAACAAAACGGATGTAAATAACTTACCCTATGACGAATAAATTACTTTAAATACGTAATGAATTTATATTTTCATTTCCATTACAGGTGATGTTCTTAGAAACTTCCAGTTTTAAACGAAACAGGTCATTTTAGGTAATTGTCAGTTTAACGTCTTGACAGCAAATGACAGTAATAAGAAAAATCGGCAGAGGGCATCAAAACCGGAATCTAATTTTAATTCAACGAATATGCAGCGTATTACGGTATGAAATTTTTGCACGTAGCAAGTTTTGCAGCAGCTACATAGACGGTGTATTTTCTGCATTTATTAAACCAGAATACATCTTCCACGAGAATGTAAGTTCTCAAAACAGTTGTGTTTTGACAGAATTTTTCCAATGTGATGTGTAGTAGTACTACACATCACATTGAAAGTATCCTATTTAAACCAAAATCAACGCCGACAAGCAAAAAGTTTTCTACTATCCCTGGTCTGTTTTGAAAAATCCTGTGCTGTTCCGGAATTTCCAGTGAAACTAAGTCTACTGAGTTAGTTGGAGTGGCAGTAATCGCATTTCATTTTCTACGTACTTATAAGTTTTTTTCTTCATGTATTGTACAGGACCCGAATGGTAAATGGGAGTTTTAATATAACAGAGTGAGACACACATATTAGATTGTTATACAAGGGAATTGTACAAACGTCTTTAAACAGCACTAAAAATATGATTTCATTAATATACAATACGCTACAACGTATTAGTACTGTACTATGTTTAAATGAGATTCGAGATACTGTAATGTAACGAAATATTTACATGTTTATAACTACACTTAATTAATCAAATCTAACGATATTTAAGAAAAACAATTACAGTATTTTATATATTACTCACTCGAGAAATAATGTCCGCCAATAACTTCTGTTTATCTAAAACTGATACTTGTTTACATTAAAAACACGTACGTTTGAACGCCGTTATATTTACTTCTAACACAAGCGTTAATCACTTATTTATTTTAAACCGCAAAATATTCTTAATACTTACGACTTCGAAATATTGACCTATACTTCCTTTGAATCGTTTTTATATATTTTTGTTATTTGAGTCGAGAATTTTCTACATCTTTCGGTAAAATTGACAATAACTTCAAGAACGTTTCACTGCCCTCTTTTTAAGACTGTTCTGACCCAGAACAGGACACTAAATGCGACACCGGTAGAACGGATCGTGGCGATAGCGCCAGCTCTCTCTCTTTCGATAATTTCTTTGAATATAAAAGTAGCAGTGAATAAACTTTTCCTGACCCAATATTTTACTTGTAGGAAACTGCAGACCAACTCTTGAAAGGCTGCTTCTCGGAAGACAACCTCGAAGATATTTCGAACTGTCCTCCAATTTAGTTGATCTTAGTCACAACCAAGCTTAGGTACTGCCAATTTCTTAATATTAATAATTTTGGTGACCATATAGAAATCAAAACGTCGGTTACCACGTAGTTTTAAAACTTTTCCGATCGCCTATTGCTGTCTTTGTAGTTCATCTAGACGTCCAAACTTTTTTTTAAATACGACTGCAAACCCTCTGTACATGCTAAGATCTTCGCTCACGCAATGTGCGATAGCGTAATCTCTTCGTGTAAGAAACAGGTCTTGTTGTTCCTCGGTTGTAGCTCCAAACCTAGCGTTTCTAGAACCTTTGTATATAGGCATAAACTTATTGAAATTCATTCACTTCATTTCTGGTTCTGCTAGTTAATACTCTGGTTCGGACATGAACTTGCGTAACGTTTTAATACACTGCACCACTTCATATGGGCTTTCCCATTACCTCTTCAGCTTCGGCGGCAAATCACGTCTTCTTTAGAAATTATACAATCACACTATGTCGCCAGGTTGAAACCTACCATTTTAAACATCGACGTCATATCTGGTCTTCATTCTGTCGCTGACAATTTGTGTGTTTTTACTGACTGTCTTATGTACTTTGTATAGCATCTTCGTCCAAATTAAAAGTTGCATGGTAATCGTATTTCGCGACCAACATGACACAGGATGGTGTTTGCCCTGTGCTTTCGTGAACGGATGATCGGTATGCCATTAGAAAATGATGCAAGTACTTATCCTAGTCTCTTTGGTTTTCGGACACTTTAACCATGTCAATAGATTAAGATTGGAGAAGCGTCATCCTAGTTTTCTTAATTTTCAACAGTCGACAAACTTCTTGAAACAGTCTACACTTAAAGTTGCGACCTTTGTCTAAGTGTAATTTGAACGAAATCCCAAACCGACCGAAAAACTCTTTCAGTAATAAGTCTGCGATTGTAGCTGCTTCTTGATTGGGTATGGCGTAAGCCACCGTCCATTTTGTGAAGGAATTTATTGCCACCATAATGTATTTGTTTCATGAACCAGATTCTGGAAAAGGTCTTACAATGTCAATCGCTACTCTTTTTAAAGGGTCTCCCACGTTATACTGCTTCATCGGTGCTTTGCGCTTTTTTGCTGGACTATTTCCTAATGCGCAGACCGTACACTTATGGCACTAATTCATGACGTCTACTTTCCAGTTCACCCAGTAGAATCTTTCTCGAACTTTTTTTAATGTATTTTTTACGCCAAAGGGTCCTCCTGATATACCATCGTGCTGATGCTTCAACCCTTGCGTCACTCGGCTCTTTGTCACTACCAACTGCAATTTGTTTTCGATTCAGACAAATATCACACTACAAAAAACAATTTGTAACCAAATAAGGCAAGAGCAAATTGGCAAACCCCAATTCGGTTTCAGAAACTGGTTCGGCACACGTAAAGCTTTGTTTAGTACGCAAGTTTTAGTGCAACGTTGTCGTGATGTAAACGTCGATATTTTCACCTGCTTCATTGGTTACGAAAAAGTTTTTGATACTGTACAATAAGATAAATTGATTAAAATTCTTAAGAATGTGGGATTAGAAGAATGAAATATTTCTATGATCGCAAACTTGTACTGGAATCAGACTGCTGCAGTTCGTGTAGATAGTGGTATTACTGAGATGTCAGAAATCTTAAAAGGCGTCAGACAGGACTGCGTGCTATCACCAATCCTCTTCAATTTGTGTTTAGACAGTATCTTTTGTAAAATCATAGAAGACATTGACATTAGCGTCAAAATGAATGGTCCCCCAATCAATAATCTGAGACACGCAGACAATGCTGCTTCGATAGCTACTGAACAAGAAGATTTACAGGCTTTATTTGACAAAGTAGCTGTTAAACGTTTTGAAATCGGACTGGAACTGAACGTAAAGAAGACGGAATGGATGGTAATCAGCAACGACAACAAACCCAATCATTCGTATGGTACTATAAGGGTAGGTAATGACATCATTGGAAAAGTATCAACATACAAATACATAAGTTGTTGCTTAAACGAAAATTGGGTCAACAACTAAGAAATTAAATGCAGAATTAAACAGACTTAGCAAGCATTCTTAAAACTGAGAAAAGTACTCACTAAGCAAGACATGACAATTTCACTTCGTGTACGACTATTACGCTGTATGTGTTCAGCATTTTATTATATGACATGGAAGCATAGACACTGACCGAAGCTATGTGTAAAAAATTGGAAACCTTTGAAATGTGAACATACAGAAGAATATTAAAAACTCCATGAACCACCAAAAAATTAAACGAATATGTGCTAACCCAAATAAACAAGAAAACAGAAGTTATCAATACCATCAAACAGCGGATATTGGAATATTTCGGTCACATCATGCGTAATGAAATATACGACCTACTACAACTGATCATACAAGACAAAATTGAAGAAAAAAGATCTAGGGGTAGGAGAAAAACATCGTGATTGAAAACCCTACGACAATGGTTTGGACTCAGCACAAGGACAATATTGAGAACTGTAGCAGATAAAATTAAAATCATGCAAATGGCTACCAACGTTCTCGGAAGACATGGTACATAAAGAAGAAGAAAACGGTAAGAATGTCCAATAGATGTCGTGAGCACTTCTTCGGCGATGTATCTTCACTAGAATTCAAGCATCTCACAACTCAAGATACTGGCATGCATTGGCTTACCACAATCTTCTTTTTCAACCTTAATGAATTTAAGTTGCAACGTGTTTCTAGTCACCACGTTTTTAGCTCTTCTAGGCAAAGTTACAACTTCACTTAATAAGACTCGCACGGCTGCCTTCTCTGACAAATAAAAAAAATAATCCTTCGCTGTTGATCTTCAAGACATCGTTCTTCATATCCAAATGGAACCCATATTTCTTTATAACTTCTATTACCAGGAAAACTTCTTCCGTGACGTCGGTTACCAGCATTTGATGGTTAAGTACTCTATTTCCTAAACCAGTAAATGCTTTAACTTGTCTGTGAGTAGGTATTTCTTCGCCTGTGGCCGTTCGAAGTCGTACTGTTACTGGCGATGCCTTCTCGTTTTCCAATCACGTGTCAGAGCGGATAATGGTCTTCGTGGCTCACGTGTCAAACAGTAACTGAACATTTTGTCTATTAACCTTGCCATTAAAATGAATGTGATTTTTGGTACATAACTAGATGAGAATAACTTTTGTCTTTTTCTTTCATTCCAGATGTTTGAGTAATTTTTCTGTTTTCTTCTTAGATTTAGTACGGTGTCGTCGTACGCGGCATGTTTTAGCGCAGTTTAAAGTCGTCATTTCTTTTTCCCAAAGTATTTGTCGCAATATCTCCTCAATGCTTTCTAGTGTTTGCGAGGGTACCTCTGCAGCACAGCGAGGTCTATTACCGTCTCATCGCGATGCTTGTTTTGCTGCTTCCAATTCCAAGGTATGCACTAATGCATGATACAACGTCTTGGGTTGAGCTAATCGGAGAGTCTGCTGCGTTTTGCTGTCTCGGAGGCCGTCTACAAAGGTTTGAATAGCCAATTGCTCCAGAAAGGTATCTAGTGCTGTAGGATACGGAAGCCTTCTCAATCTGGCGATGTCAGCTTTAAATTCTTAAAGACTTTCCACTGCATTCTGAACCCGACTCTTGGTACACCTGTTGAAGATTTCTAATTTCTAAACGTAAAATTCAAAGTTTGTAATTTTTTGCAGATGGTCAGGAACAGTCTGCAAAATTCCAAGCGCTTCTTCATTTAAGCCACTTTTAAAGACGTCGTTTTCTGCTTGTTGCTTCAACTATTAGTTGTACCTGCGGCTTCAAATTGCTTGTAGTATTTTGACCAAGGGATTTTTCCATCAAAATTTGGAGGTACAATCTTAAACTTGTGCGTGACTTCTTTTTGAGGATCTATTAAATCTTTGCTAATGACACTTCCTTCACCGTGACAATTCATTTGATTCAGTCTTTCTTCAATCATTTATATTCTGTCTAATTTGTCCTCGATTGCTTTTAGTTTGTCTAGAACTACGCATATTTCTTGTTTTAAATTTAACATATTTGCTTGAGTTCCTTTTTGAACAATTTTAATTTGGTTTCGTACACTAACTTATATTTGTCTCTCAATAGTCTTTATTTGGTTTTCAATGCTCGTTCGTATTTCATATTTTAAACTTTTAAAATTTTCCTCTATTTTATAAGACAGTTCGTACAGTTTTTTCCATTTTTCTAGAATTTTCTACCATTTTCTAAAAATTTTCTGACAGTTATTGTTATTGTAAATTTAAACTAAAATAGTGCGCCGCGCTTACTCAAGGTTTTGAGTATCAAAAATCGGACAGAATAAGTTTTAAGTCGAGAGAATATTGTTGTATTTACGAATGGGTGTTGGGTGTTCTTATCAATAAAAAAAAATAAAAAAAGATATACAGTCCACTTCATTAATCACGCTAACAGTTACTCTTCCATATTTTTATTCGTCGATTTTTGACCATTTTTTATTGATTCGAGAAATTTAAATAACTTTAAATCCATTTTAACTGCTTGCAAACGCGTCCTCGGCAAAAATTACAACACAAATAAAAAGTTTAACAACACTAAATTTTAATACCGCTTGATTATTATTATTAATAACACTACTTGAACGAACTGGATTTTAATTACCGCACACCTATATGACAAATGTAAAGATTTTTAAAACTAATTTATTTATACGAAATATTTACACGTAACTAATTATATCTAATAATATTTAAGGAAAACACTTACACTAATTTATATATTACTTACTCGAAAAATAATGTCCGGGGATAACTTCTGTTTATTTAAACTGATACTTGGTTACATTAAAGACTCGTACGATTGAACGCGTTATATTTATTTCTTAACACCCGCGTTAATCACTTAATTATTTTAAACCTTAAAATCTTCTTAATACAGTGCACGCCGCTTATTGGAATCACAGATAATGTTATAAATCGGTTAATGTTATCACTTTATTAAAGAACGGGTCGAACGTATGCTACTACATCGAAAAAACACCATTTATAGTAATCAATAATCATTTTTTTTCCTAGGTTTGATTTTATACATGAACAATAATATATTTTAAATAAAAAAATTATCATTGTACCCTAAAAACTGTAATTACGTTATATTCATGAATTAACATTGAAAGCATGCGGGTTCTTAGAATAACAACGTCATTTAACTATGTCTTATGTGATAAAGTTGTTTTGTATTTATTTTTTTAGTGTCAGCAAATTACTAAAAAGGAATGTGTAGTTATTAGAAAAGTGAATTAAACATCATAACGTTAATTTTGATTTCTTTCTATTAACACCGTAAACAACTATTTTCTATTAATCAGTCTCAAAATTTTTAATTTTTTAAACGTTTTTTTTATTTTATTTTGACATTATTTTGCATGTTATTAATTCCACCTTCTAAATGAACAGTCTGTTAATCAGATACATGCCGTATGTATTTACTGCTTTTTAACCAACAAACATTTATTTTTTTTTCTGAATTTTGGATATCGTTATCATTCGGTTATTGTTATAAAAAAAAAGTCCTAACGTGATTCTATTAAGCGGCGTGCACTGTACAAACAACTTCGAAAAACTGATTTCAGCTCATTTTAAATACTTTTTATATGTTTCTGTTATCTGTGTCGAGAATTTCCTACATCTTTTGGCAAACGTTCTCGAAGTTGACAATAACTTTGACAACGTTTCAGTAATATAATCGAGACGCCTTTCGCAAAGAATTACATTTTTAACATTACGATACATTTATTTATTTAACATTTCTTCATCAATAAACCTTATTATTTGTAAATAGACGATGGTTGCATAAAGATGTAAAAAACGCCGTGAAGTTTTAACAAATTTGGTTTTTTTTTTAAATTGTTTACTGTAAGCTCCAAGTGCTTGTTTCTCAATTTTTTATTAATTAAAGTAGATTCAATTGCAAAACAAAATATACAGTGAGCAACGTTACATTACTATAAATGTACAAGCTATTTTTTGTAGAAGAAGAAATTAAATACTTTAAAACTTGAAATAGATACTTACATTAAAATAAATGTAGTAAACGTTAGGTCAAGATAATAACACACTGACACAAACGATCCACTAGACTAAATAAGTAACACAAATTAACGAAATTAGAAATAAAATGTTAAATGTACATGCTAAATTACACAAATCGCAAACACAATGCTTATATGACCTACAAAAATTTGGCAGGCTGTACTATTGTTAGGGCGATTTTAGGAACTTTTTTTAACTTTTGACGTATATAATTTGTTTTTACCAAAAAAAACTTAATTTGTGTATTAAAAGTAATGTAATACTATCTATTCTTGCACATCTTGTTTTAAAATAGTAAAACAGCACTCGAAGAAGCAGTCAAAAGCCGTCGTGCAAAAATATAAAGTGAGCCGCTAAATTCTTATAAAAAATTAGGAAACCCTGTTATAAAATAGTGATTTTTTTGTTTCAAATTTTACTTAAAGCACATTCAGCTTAGAATTTTTTAAGTTTAAATCATAGATTATAAACATATTTTAACAATGCTGAACTTAACGCGTTTTATTTTTTGAGAATTGTTTAACTTTTTAATTAAAACAAGTTTGATTAAAATGATAACAAGATTGTTCTTGAGCTATAGTAGAACGTAAAAAGTTTTTAATAATTTTGAATTTGGACATAGGGCATTTTAAAACTTGAGTGAAACGAGGGTTTTAAAAGTTTACGAGAGACATTTTATTACTAAGATAAGAATGTCTTCCGGGTTTGGACCGTGTCATTGTTGTTGTAACCGAAGTTGCCAACGTGTCGCCCACTTTCGTAAAGGGCTTCATCAGGGCGTGAGATAAATCGCAAAACTCATACAAGCAACAAAATCTAACTAAGAACTTCTCAAAAGTTAGGTTATCCACTTGTGAAACAAGCCATAACCTAAACTCTGAAAAGGTAAGAAAGAAAACGATAACTTGAAAAAGCAAACGAAAATCTAACAAAGAACCACTACCGAGTTACCGTAAAACGGGGCTAAATTGACTTTACGGGTAACTTTGACAGTTTTTGGGGCTACTTTAACAAAGCGCCAAAATGCGGCAAAACAAAAAAAGTTTAGGTAGGTAGGGCCTATTTAATTGTTGTAATACAATTTTTTTTTATTTTGTTATGTTAATCTTGTGTTTATTTGTGCATATTTATATCTAACAATGGTTAGAACTTATCAAAGAAAAATAAGTGGCCGAACCTATAAGAATTATAGTGATGAAGACCTTGCAAGAGCCGTTGAAGAAGTTAGAGCAGGTAGACTTACCCAGGCTGCTGCTGAAGTACAAAATCAACAGAAGCCGGGTCACCCCACTGTTTTAACGCCTCAAAATGAAAAATTACTTGCCAATACCTTGACTGTTTTAGCCAATTGGGGGTTTCCGTTGGCAAAGGCTGATGTCCGAACCGTCGTTCAAATGTTTGTAAATAAGGAGGGTCGAGTTATAAAGCAGTGGAAAGATAACTTGCCGGGTTATGACTTTGTGAATGAGTTTGCAGCTCGGAATAACCTCACGCAGAGACTGGCGACAAATATCAAGGCTTCAAGAGCATCAGTGGGTCCTAACGAGATCAAAGAGTTTTTTGTGAATTAAAAGCCAGTTTTGTAGAGACACGTCCAGCTCTTATTTATAATTATGATGAGACAAACATTACAGACGACCCAGGGGCGATAAAAGTATTAGTACCTCGAGGGCACAAACGCGTCGAAAGAGTCCAGGAACATTCAAAATCATCAGTAAGCATCATGTTCTGTGGTACCGCTGAAGGAAAATTGATTCCTCCCATGGTTGTGTACAAACCCAAGCATCTTTATGAGAACTGGACAGAAGGTGGACCACCTGGAACAGTTCATAGAAACAGTAGTAGCGGCTGGTTTGACATGAATTTGTTTGAGGTATGGTTTTTTAAAATTAAAGAAATATATAAAATATAAAGAAATAAAAGAAAATGAAAAAAACTATTGTCATTAGTGATAATCTTGATTCGCATTTTTCCCCTGAAGTCATCCAGGCTGCAGTGGGAAGCAACATTCATTTTACAACTCTGCCCCTAAACTCGACCCACATGTTGCAACCTCTGGACGTCGGTGTCTATGGTCCTTTAAAGAAACAATGGAGGAAGGTTCTGGACAATTGGAGAAAAGAATCAAGAATTCGGGGCCTCATTCCAAAACCACAGTTTTCCATGCTTCTGAAGAGATTAATGGATGCATTGGTTCCCAATATAACCAAGAATCTCGAGAGCTCATTCAGAACAACGGGCCTTTACCCATTCGATCCTGAAGTTGTCTTAAAAAAACTTCCAGGAGATCAAACCGAAGAAACTGGACGTGTTCTCGATAGTAGTCTGCTGGAGTTTTTAAGAGAGTCAATGGGCTACAAGTCAAAAAGAATTCGGCACAAAAGAGGAAAGAAAGTCTGTCATAAACCCGGTACACAGATCACTGTAACAAGCCAAGATGCCCCATCAATTAATCATGCCTCAGACATAGACAACAATATTTCAGTTGTTGAGACTGTCCCAGCAATAGAGGATGAAAGGATGATGAAGGAAATAGTTTCTTATGCATTTGTTGACCAAAGGTCACATTGTTCTATTGGAGGAAAAAGAAGATAACATTATGACCATTAAAAAAAGTTACCAACAAAAAACTACAAACATGTATAAAGTAACCCCGTTTTACGGTAGGTAATCTTGTGAACCAAGCCAGATTCTAAACTCCGTAGAAGTGACTTAAAAAGAAATAGTCTCCGTATATAAAGGAAAAAGATCGTCATGGATGGTTGAGCTCGACTCTGATTGGGTTACAGTTGACAAGGGGAGTGTTTTCGATAAATGACTAATGACCGGGAACCAAAGAGGGGATAGGTCGAAACCATGATCGCAATTTACAACAACAATGACACGGTGCAAACCCGGAAGATATTCTTATCTTAGTATAGATTCCGGCCGTGGAAGCCTTCGCTATAACATTTTATTGCTCAAACACAGACTCGGCCTCAAAAGTCTCAAAGTTTCTCAAAAATAGTTTGACGTTTATATTGACAAGTGTGCAAAAACTACCAAAGACGGTTTACAGAAGCAAAAAATTAAAATTTATGACAGTTAAGTACAATAATTAATATATTGTAAAACAAGGGTTACAATGACGATAAAAAGAAATAAATTGTAACACATGTGTTTCATATTACTTTTTCTATTTTGCTTTAATTTACATTATTTGTTAATAAAAATGGTCATAGTAGGGTAGAGGTGGGAAATGCAAATTATGCGGATAATATCGGTCAGTAGAGTTCATTAATATTGAACGGATTATAGATGCCAAAACACGCTACGCCATGTAGTAGACCATTTGTACATGTTCTCTTGAAATCTCAAGCCGCGTCAGTCGACGTCGATCGATGTCAAGTGATTAGATTAAATCAAAAAGTTGAGTAAGTGTAGACGCATCGATCGATGTTCAAATCTACGTCAATTAGCATCGATCGATGTCGACTGAGACTCCAAAAATGCCGGTTTTCGTCAAATTGGATTGGTCGAATGAAAAATGTGTGGACGCGTTGATCGACTTCGAACGACGAGTTGACACTTCTTGATTTGAGTGTGATTTAGAAAGATTGTATTTTTGTGCTAGCATAATTCTCATCTTTTGAATTTACAAAATGAGTTTGTCCAATGAACAGACATTAACACTCATTGATATGTATCGAGATCGTTCAATGCTATGGGACGCCACTCACATGGAATATAGAAACAAAAACAAAAGGCATGATATGTCAATGGAAATAGCGGTGGTCTTGGCAATAGATAAAGGAGATGTGAAAAAGAAAATAAAAAAATCTACAAACTACATTTGCTCGACAAAGAAAGTAGATGAAGGATTAACAGAAAACTCTTTTTAGAAGAAAACGAAACAGTGAAGCAAAATGAATAAATCATTGAAAATGAAGAAGACAAAGAGAATAAAAACATTCATGCAAATGAAACGATAAATGCAGAGAAAGATGTTAATCAGAACAAACAGGTTGAAGTAATCACAAATGTGAATTCAAACAAGAAACCGCAAAAAGAATTTTGAACGCTAGTCTTGAATGAAGCATTAAACCTAATGAGGTCTATTCAATCCAGTAAGGCAGAAAAAAACGAATACTCACTCTTTGCAGACAAGGTTTACAGTTAAAAATATTATAAATCAAGCATTATTTGACGGAGAAATGGGTAGGTACTCGCACAATACCCCACCACACGCTAACTACAGAAATACATGCTCGTATACACCTACAACTCATTTTGGCCCCCATTTTCCACATTACGCATACAACAAAATCCACACGACACCACAAGCACACCACTCTCGTCTCCATCATTCTCTGCTTTGCTTCGCACGTAGAGCTTAGTGCCACGATTCTAATTTTATCAACGTCTGACTAGGCTAATTCTCGAGTCTAGTCAAAATGGCTTAAACCGAGTTTGCTTGAGTTCTAGAGCTGGTGTACCGTAGTGGAGTCCAAAATTAGATAAGTTAATGCAAGTCGTATGTTGTTTAAGAAAGCATACTCAAAAAGCCCTAGCACAGTTAAAAACTTAGTGACTAAGTTGGTACAAAGCTGCGCTTTACCGGTGCAACCTTGCAGTGAAGAACGTTAAATTTAGTTCATAGCAAAAGGTTTGGCAGCAAGTCCGTAAGGATTAGTTTATAAGATATCCTCACAAAAGTTTCTTGCTATCCAACCATGCTTCAACGTCAGTGACAGTAAATACACTCTCACAGAGCTCGACACAATCAAGTCAATAGTTAGTTCCTTGTTCCCAGACGGCAATCCAACGTACGACGATCTTTGCCAAAGCCGAATTAAATTCCAATCTTTTGCAAATATTAAGTTCCGACATGACTGGGTGATCGGTGGCTAGCAGTACACTGTAACGTACTAAGAACAGTTGTACAAAATTCTCTCTCTTCTATGTTTATTGACCTATTCAAATTTTGTGTTCAATGCGGGTATCTTCCAAACAGTTGGAAAACTGGTAAGCTGAAGAATCGTTATTCTTAAGCTTGGTAAGAGGAATCTTGCTATCCCCAATTTGTATCGTCCGATTTCGCACAAAGATTATTCCATCGCAGCCAGTTCGGCTTTGTTCCCGGCAAATCGACGCAATTCGTACTTTTTTAAAAAACTATAGGAGCGTTCAATAACGTATGGCGGTTATCAATAATTGAAGCTTTTGTCGTTAAGAGATTGTTTGCAGACGCCATGTGCGTCATTCGCAGTTATTTATTGAGTTCCTCGATCACATTCCACGAACGTTTCTGGTTCTTCATACACAAGATGACTGACGAAAGGCTTCTCACAAAAATTGGTTTTTGGACCGATCTTGTGGAACGTAGTTGTGGATTCTCTACTAGAACAAGACTTGCCCGATAACTTACGCGAACAATATCACTATCACAGTGTTTGCAGACAACAGACGCGACCTAGAGGCAAAATCACTACAGCGCTTGGACATTCTGACTCGCTGGGCTGTCAACAACAAATTGACTATTTCAGCTGACAAGACTACATACATGATTTTTGATTCTTCCTATAAAAGAGATCTCTTACTTCAACTTAAAGGCATTTCAGTTCAAAGGGTTTTTGTGTTTAATTACCTCGGTCTTTTGCTCGATCATAAACTGAGCTTTGTTAAACACTGTTTCTATGTATTTGAAAAATGCAAGATTGTTTTGCACTTCTTCTATAAAGACCTAGAACCTACATAGAAAATCATTAGTGACCATTTTAAACAGTGCTGTCTCTCCTATACTTACATATGGCTTAGACATCTGGCACCACAGACTGCGACATATCCACATTGTCAGAAAACTGACATCTCTACATTCTTATTCCTTCTTACAATTGTCGAGGCATATCGTACTAATCTTATCGATTTCTTGTGAGTTGTGACAAATCATTCGCGTCTGCATCTTCTATTTTAGAAAATATACTACGCCTTCATTTTCGGCCGTCAAACGTCATCTCAAAACTTTGATCTTGTATGAATGACAGCGGCAGTGCGATACATCTCATAAAGGACGTAACGCCTATTTGTTACAAGCTTTAGGTCTTACAAACCTTGCACGGCCAACTCACACAGTCGGAGATAGGGAAGGTTCCAGGAAATTATACTTAAGGGCGCCAGATCAATCCTAATTAACACTTCTGCCTCGATCACGACAGACGGTCCAAACTTGTAACTAATTTTTAGGTTCATAATCCTTGTTACTCTGATGTTCGGGTAACCACAATAAAAGAGAAATGTATGTTACCATAAGAGAAAGATTAACAGGTATAAAAAACTTTAATTTAGTAACGTGGATAATTAACACAAGTATATCTAATTCTCAGTGCATAAATGCCAGCAGTATCGGCAACACACAATACATAGGTAGGTTAATTTGAAGCGAACAGCGAAGAAAATTGCGTAGTATATTGTTTGTACACAGCATGCCATACACACAAAATAATTAATGAAACTACCTTAATGGTATTAAAACAATGATAGTAATTACGGAATTAACACTAGCCAAAGTTCCGTGAGTGACTTTTCTGACAGCGATAAAATAATTAAATAAACTTACCCACAATCCAGTACTTACTTGGTCGAAGAAAACGTTTTCCCCGGCAAGTGAGCTTGAAATAAACTTGAGTAGCAAATCGTGTCAACACAATGACGAAATCAAGATCTACAAAATTGTTAATTATTACTAAAAGAAAGTACACATAACATAACCCAATTGTCGAATGCTGTTGTACACATTCAATGAAAGTTGGTTTCGCAGGTGTTTGCTGCATGAGTAAGATCTCGAAGAAAAGTCCTTGTCTTCGGTTTTTTTAGTTTTAACCGTAGGCCTTATATATAGAGTTATACTCGTCCCATGAAAGTATTTGTCGATATTAATCCCTCATTATTCTTTATTGAATAGAAACATGTGGGCTAAAACGTGGTGGAACGGCTATCAAATTAAGAAGAAATTACAAAAGAATTCTAATAAAACGGAAGTAACTATCTACCCTGTGACGACTAAATTATTTTACAAGCGTAATGAAATTATAATTTGATTTCCATTATTGAGGATGTCATTCGAAATTTTCTTTAAGCCGCACAGGCCATTTTATGCAGTTGACAGCTTAACGATTTTGTCGTAAAATGACAGTCACAAGAAAAGATCGCCAAAGGGCGTCAAAACCGGAATCTAATTTTAATTCAATATACGGGGTATTACGTTAGAAAAATTTTGCACGTAACATATTTCTTATTCCTAATATAAAAATTGATACATACATACACAGTTACCACAAATATATTGCTCGGTTTCATACAATAGATTAAAAAAAAAAACAAAGTGCGCTAAGTTTTCCGAAGTTAGTTAAGGTGTCTCAATAGGTGTGATCTCCAATTTGTCGTAATGCTGTTCGCAATAACAGAAATCTAAACAGTGGTTTCAAGGTACTCATCTAACATAGGTTATCAAAATACGGACCCGGGACAGTGCTCATAATCCGTGCATGCCTTAGTAGTTCGTCATAAGAATTTACCACAGTAAAAAAACATGTGCAGGTTCAAAGTTGCTACGATCACACAGAAAAATCAAATCGCGCCGAAAAATGAAAATGTATCTTTGCCTAAGCAAATTTCTCACAACAAATACATCTAAAACTGCAATTTATGTGTTCAACACTCGCGTAGATGATACTTAAGATGTGGAAACCTCTGAGCATGACACACGTCTAACTTTCTTAACGTTCAAAACGAAAGTGTCCGTAGTGACCTCTAGTGTGGACGAAATTCCTACGGTGCAAAAACTATACCAGAATATTTTTAACATAACAAATGAATAAAAACTAGTGTAAAGTATAAGTAGTTAAATGAGAAAGCATAAATTTTCAATGTAAGAAAAATTACCAAATTTTTTATATAATTAAATGTTAAAGATTTATAATATTTCAATAGTTTTTTTGAGTTTTCTATTTAATTTATTTAATAGTATTAAAATAGACAAGTAATGAAAAGAACACCGTCACCTAGCTCCTGCTTTCTCCATTCATTTGTCAACATAACATGCGACTGCATCTACTTGTTTTTTTATTGTCTTTCCTAGCAATAACAAAATTTACATTATCCATTACTGAAATAGAACAAATGACAAAACACTGGTCATAACGACCAATATATTTATTTTTTTAATAACGAATAAAGAAGAAGTTAAAAACCAAAAAATTACGTAAACAAGACAGAATTAGGTACATATATAATAGCAAAAAATAATTCTACTACCATCACAGTTATAGCGTTGATACAAGTCCTGAAGGTTAGGCAACCTTCTACACGTAAAGTTATCGAAGTACATACAATAGCACAAATTTAAGTAATACGTAATTTCGGAGTTATTCGTTGATGTAATACGAACCTAGTAACTTTACACCCGTATCAAATCGCATTGAAGCAGTAGAAACAAAAACCTGCATGCGGTAATTGTTATAATAGTTACCTATATCTATGTCGCACGTATTTTACGTTTGAAAATTGCACAAATTAATGACAAGTAAAAAAAAGTACTTACGGTTGTCCAAGTCATGCGGATAGCTATCGGCACGCTTCAGCCATACCCTAAAATCGCTAAAAAATAACGTTAAACCAGATATCACATTTTATCACAATTAAATTGATTAACTACAAACAATGAATCGTATTCAAATGCATTCGAGTGGGTTTTCACTATTCTTAATGCAGGAGTGCCTCCAAAGTTATTCAAACATTATGCAAAGTACCAAATACTATTTATTCATCCAGATTGTTTTGGAAGGGACTTAATTAATTAAGAATCCCGTTTAATATGTGCTTCTAATTATAACCTCCAGCGGAAGGTAATAGATTAATCATAAATCCTTCCAAATTGGCTCAACACCTGGCGGTATCGTAGATGGCTATGACAATTACGGGAAAATTGACATACATCGCAAAAATATAAGTTCATTGTTACCGCAGGAAGGTTTTTACAAAAACAGCGATAATAATACACCCATTTATAATACAGATGTTTGTGAAATTTTAGAGGTAAAAACTGCGCTGGGCGCTTAAGTTAGAACCATATATGTGGAGCAGACAAGTAAGCGGCAAAATAATGACTCAATTTAACATTTATCTTTGCTACTACGATGAAAATTGGGCGTTCCGAGAATAAGTCTTATACAAAGGACAAATGTCATACTAAAACATTTGTAACATAACAAATTCGCCCCCAGCAACATAAAAACCTAGAAAATGGACACTAGCTACAATCAAAAATAGAAATTTAGACATACGCCAAAGACAGAATCCAAAACTAACCCAAACACAATAACATGAAAAACAAGAAGAAACGTAAATGAAACTTGTTTTTCCAGTTAGCTAAATATCTCCAATCAGATGTGTCCTTAAGTTGCATGAAACGAAAAGATACTTTAAAGAAGCATAAACTTTAACCAACAGAAATGTAGTATCAGAAAATGTACTCGTTGCAAGTTTACATCAGTCGTTATTCCATAAAAGCAAGAAATCAACACAGTCCCATAAACAGCACCGACTGATAATGCTAAGCAAACCAAGAGAAAAAGAAGTATAGGAAAGAGAGAAGTTTAGACCACGGTCTAGAACAACGCCTTAAAATCCTATAAAACCCTAGCTCACAAATACAAATCCCACACTAAATATAAATTCCCAAAGCTAACTAAACGCAAAACGTAAAAAGAAACACAAAGTATCTAGTAGATTTTTAATTGTGATACGCGAATTTAAAAGAAAGACAAAAATAAAAACTGTGAGACAATATGAGATTCTTCCATTACAAAACCAAGCAGACCCTAAAGCTAAAAAGAAAACCGACGAAAAAATCTCAAGCAAAAAGAAGATTCTGATTAAATTTGGCACAACTCGGACTACCTAAAAAGCAGAGAAAAACATCAGCAATCCCAAAAGTCACAACTTTCAAGTTGCCGATAAGCCTAACACTACACGAGTGCACCAATCAAAGCGAAATCCAAAACCGCAACACACAAAACAAAACCGAATGAAAAAAAAGAAAGTAAGAATAAATAAAGAAGAATAAGAAGATTCACTTGCTCATCGAACATCGTCAGTTCTTGTTCGTCATGTTAGATTGTCAAAATGGAATTTAAATACCGAAGAACAAATTAGAATATTCCAAGAGCAAAAGAAAGTCAAAGAAAATAAATAGTCTAACAGTAACTGATAACATCTAAAATGCCGACTAAACGGAAGTACCTACGTAAAGTACAGGAAGCGAAATTGTAGACTATTCCAAGTTTTAAACAAAGCACAACAAAAAAAAACTCACTAAACTTAATACTGCAGAAAAGTGATTGAGACAGAAAAGAATAAGAAAAGAAACATAGTTATGTGAACGCTAAAGAAAGATGTTACTAAAAATAAAAAAGAAATAAAGCAGTCAAGCAACTAACCATGAAAAAAAATAAAAGAAGCAATTGCCCTAAAGCAGAATCTTAAGGAGCAAAAGAGAAAAGAAAAGAAAAAGATAAGTAAGAAAGACAAGAAAGAAAAGACAAGAGATAGACGGAAAAGAAACGAAAGGGAGTAACCCATAAAGATAATCCAAAAAGAAACAAGCATGGTTGGCACATAGAAAAGATAGACAGGTCTAAGAAAAAAATGCAAAGTAGAAAAGATAGAGATAGGGAAAGACGAAAAAAGATAAAGCTTGATGTTAATTTCTAATTCGTTTTTCACCTCGTAAAAGAACGAAAACGGAGACCACCCTACCCGGTGCCTACCCCACCCTACGGTGCCCATCCAAGTGCTCTAAAATATATATAAAAAGAAAAAGAGAAAATATATTACCGTTAGTCATAGAACGATTCTGTACTAGTTGCTATTCTAAATTGGAACGATTTAATGCCGACAAGCTGAATAGAAAACTTAAAAAAAGAAAAACCAAATTCAAAAGCAGAAGAAAGAATCTTATAGATAACGTACCAATCCAAAAAGGTGAACTAAGCTGATATAACTATATACAAACGGAGAGGTAGTCTGTTCTGAAATAAGATAGAGGAAAGAAAACCACAAAAATTTTAGCAGGAATTTAACCAAACAGGAATATCGGTGACAGTAAAATGGGTGAAAACAAATAGATAGCATCCGATTCACAACCAACAAGATACCAAAGACTGGAATCCCCAAAATCAAAAAACAAGAACCAAAAGAATAGCAAAGTTCGGAAGCCAAAAAGTGAATTAGCATTTACGACGCTTGCGACGCCGATGAAAAAGAAGAAAACTATAGAAGAAGGAGACAGTAAAGAATAATTAGAAGTGATTGCCAAAGTAGATGCAAAAGCAAAAGTAGCGGCTTTTATATCTGAAGAGACAGCACGATCTTTATGTAGAAGTATAGAAGGTTTCGTAGTAACGTGAGTGTTACTTGGCAATGCGTAATATGACATAATAAGATGGCGTCGCGTTGTTGAAAGTTCAAACACAAAGAACAATAACGTATAAACTCGGCAACTTTAGGTCTCGTATGAGGCCAGTAAAAGTGACAGCAAAGAGCTTCTAACGTACTTCTAACACTGCGGTACTCACGTTCAAATGGAAGGTGGTGCATGGATTAGTTGTTTGCGTTGATTCGAAGGAAACAACTAAGTTCCACTCGCTAGGATAAGAAGAGAAAACACGTACACGTTTACACAAACGATCTTTCACAACACACCAACGAGACAAACAACGAGAAGAAGCAGAAACTTTGGAAATCAGACCTAAATACTATAAATCGGTAGTAGACCGAATAATCCTAGAAATTGAAAAAAATTTAAAAGAAAAGAAGTTAAAGAACGAACAGAACGTACAAGTTTTTCAGCTTTAGAACGACAGTGCACATAAATATTAGACTCAGGAGTAGTCATAGAAGAAGTCTTACTCGTAGAAGTCAAAGATGGTTCTAGAAGTATGTCACTTAAATCAGATGTTGGGTAGTTAAATGAATTGTTAAAAAACTGTTAAAACGAAACACACACACGAAGTCAAGCCTCACGTTGGGCGCCAAATTTGTTACAGAAATTTTCTTGCAACGTAAATTGCTAGCAATTAATTTAGTTAGATTTAGACATTTTGGTCGTAAGTTAAAAAGACGCCAAAACAATTAAAAACTACAATGATATACACCGTTTAAATCTAACTACTACTGAAATAGAATAAATGACAAAACACTGGTTTTAACAACAATGTTTTAATAATAAGAAGTTAAAAATTAAAAAAAATTACGTAGGTAAGGCAGAATTAAGTAAATAATTCTATAGATATCACAGTTATAGCGCTGATACAAATCTTGAAGGCAACCCTCAACACATAAAATTATCAAAGCATATACAGTAGAAAAAAATCAAGTAATATGTAGTTTTGGAGTTAATTGTTGATTTAATGCAAAACTAGTGACTTCACACCTGTAGCAAATCGCATTTAGCGTAAATTGAAACCGTAGTAACTTAAAATCTGCATGCCTTAGTTGTGATCATATCTATATCTATCTCGCACGTATTTTACGTTTAAGAAATGCACAAACTAACGACAAATAAAAAAAGGACTCACGGTTGTCCAAGTCACGGGGATAGCTATCAGCATGCTTCAACCATTCTCTAAAATCACTAAAAAATGAAGTAAAATTAAATATAAGATCAATAATACAATTAAATTATTTATCAATAAACAAAATCGTATTTAAATGCGTCAAGCATACGAGTGGCTTTTCACTATTTTTAATGCCTCCAAGGTTATTTAACCATCACACGAAGTACCAAATACGATCTATTCTCTCAGATTGTTTTGGGAGTGGCTTTTAATTATAGCCTCCAGCGCAAAGTAATAGATTAATCATGAATCTTTCCAAATTGGCCCAACACGTGGCGATATCGTAAAACGGTATAACACTTACGGAAAAATCAACGTACATTGCAAAAATAAGAGTTCATGCTTACCCCAGAAAGGCTTACACAAAAGCAGCGATAATAATACATCCATCTATAACACAGATGCTTGTGAAAACGTCGCTGAGCACTTACGTTAGAACAGACTACAGCAACAACGACGAAAAGTAGGCGTTTCCAAAATAATTTTTTACAGTGGACAAACATCATACTAAAACATTTTTAACATAACACACTGTTTTTTTATAGCATTCTTATTTTTCATAAAATCTAACCTAAGATAACTACAAGTAGAATCTTTGGCTCTAATCGTTTTAGTTTCTTCTTGCACTTTATGAGAGAAAAAAGTCGAATAACTCAACTGAATAAGCAACTGAAATTTGACTAAAGACATTAGGTAATTAACTTGTAAACAATGCTAGATTCTAAACTATATAGAAGTGACTTCAATTAATTCAATTACATACATGCTTATTGCTTTTTCAATGATACCTTTTTAAAGCTTAATCATAAATGGTAACATAGTCTACTTAAATAGCCCCGTTGGATCGGTTTTCCACCTCCGAGTTGCCTCTTTGGTTTCAGACTTTTTCGCTGGGTTGTACATTTCATTCTGGGTTGGGGTAAGCCGCGAGGTCTGCATGGAACGCATCTGCGGATTGTCGGATGAAATCTGCGACCATCAGGATGTCGAGTTCTTGGTGGAGCCGGTCTGTTCGGAAGAACCATGAGGCGTCTGCGATCATTCGGAGCATCTTATTTTGGAAGATTTGAATTTGGGTGGTGAGGGTTTTGGCAGCGTAGAACCATACTGAGGCTGCGTAGGTCATGGAAGGGCGGATGATCATCTTGTAGATAAAGAGCTTGTTGTCGATGTCGAGGCGGCTGTTGCGGCACAACATGGGTTATAATATTACCAGCAGGCCGTTGGAAGAGGCCAGCTTCTGGGTGATGTGGGATTTCCAGAGAAGTTTTTTGTCTAGGGTGAGACCGAAGTGTTTAGTCTCGTCTATCCAGGGGACGTCGTTGTCTTTGATGTGGAGGCGGCTTACGGGATCGATGTTCCTTCGGTTGAAGAGAATGGCGGCGCTTTTGGTGGGATTGACTTGTATTCTCCAGTCGTCGTACCAGTTTTCTAGTGACGTAAGGGCCATTTGAAGATTTCTCTCAGCTTGAGCGGGTGAGCGGAATGTTGCCAAAACGGCGGTGTCGTCGGCGTAGAATGTGTAAGTGAGTCCGTTGATTTTTGGGACGTCTGACGTGAAAATGTTGTATAAGAGTGAGGATTGCATTGATCCTTGAGGAACACCGGCTTCTATGTGTCGTGGAGTGGACTTGGCGGTGAAAAGTTTGATCGCAAACGAGCGTCGATTTAGGAAGGATCCGATGAGCTGGACCATTGAGTGGTTGATGACCATACATCTTGTAGAGTAGCCCGCGATGCCAGACTTTGTCGAATCCTTTCTCGATGTCGAGAAAGACGGCGCCGGTGACATCGCGGTGGTTGAAACCGTCGGTGATCTGCTCAACGACGCGTAAGGCTTGATGGACAGTGGAGTGCTTCTTGCGAAAACCGAACTGTTCTTGGGAGATGATTTGGTTGGTATCGACCTGTTTCCGTAATCTAGTGAAAATTATTCGTTCCAATAACTTACCCAGCGTCGGAAGTAAGCTGCTTCGACAGTAGTTTTGGGGCATGACGTGATCCTTTCCTGGTTTGGGGATTAATATGACATCCGCAGTTTTCCATTGACGTAGAAAGTGTCGAAGTCGTAGGCATGCGTTGAAAATTGCAGTTAGGGTGGATATACCCTTTTTGGGAAGAAGTTTGAGAGCTTTGTTGGAAATGCCGTCATTCCTGGAAGCTTTGCGCGGTTTGAGATTTTTAATCGATTTCCTTCGGAGTGGTGTGCCTGATGGGTTCGTTTGGGTTGGCCGTCAGGATCTTTCTGACTTAGCAGTGAATAGCGTTCGTGCGACGGAAGTCTTCTTCGTCTGGATGATTTGCTCTGAATTGGAGTTGGAGCGTGTCGGCGAAAGCTTCGGCTTTGTCTAAATCGGTGTAGATTAGATCTCGGGGACCGTGAATGGTGGGCATGGGTGGCTTGTTCCTGTTTTTTAGTATGTTGGCCATTTGCCACACGCTGTTATCTTGTGCATTCAGGGACTGGAGTTTGTCGCTGAAGAGAAGATTTTGATGCTCGATTTGTGTTCGAATTGCGGTTTAAGTTACGTTGAGGGCTCTTTTGTCATCTGGGTGGTGGGTGCGTTGCCATCTGCGTCTTAGATGGTTGTTCTCGGTGATCTGATTTCGTGATAGATTTGGTGGTTTTTGTGATGCATCTTTTGATAAGTTCGGTAAAATTATCAACCGCGACTTGGAGTTGTGGGACGTTTTCGATGACCGAAACTTTTGTGATAAGTCTGCTGGCCTCGAATTAGAAGGATGGCTACAGAGTAATGTTCTTTTCGAACTGGAGATTGTCGTTGTCAGCTTGATCACCGAGTTGTAGAAGCACGGGCTTGTGGTCAGAACTGAGGTCAGTAACGGTTGTGAGATCGTGAAGTAACCTAACGTTGTTGAAAATTGCTACGTCGATAACGTCTGAAAGTCTGTTGTGAGAATGGATGGTCGACAAAATTTCGGATGCTGGCGAGGTCATGCAGGAATCGACCATTGCGGTTAGTTTTTCTGCTGTGCCAGTCTGGATGTTTTGCGTTGAGATCTCCTGCGAGAATAGTGAGAGTTCTGGCGTTAAAAATCGCGTCTAAATCTGCTGGTAAGACGTCTTTGGTTGGTGGAATGTAGGCGGCGCAAAAAACAATGTTTCCGTTGGCTACCGTGTTAATGACAATTTGGGTAGCTTCCAAATTTTGGAGTTGTAGCGTCGAGACGTGGTGGTGAGAGATGGACCGTTTGTCGTAAACGGCCGTACCACCTCCGCGACCTGTCGTTCGGTTTGTATTGTACAAGGTGTAGTTCCGGATATTGGGATTGTCGCAGTTCCGAAGATGAGTTTCGGAAACGAGAGCGACGTCGATGTTGCGGCGATGGAGGAATTCTTGAAATTTGAGCTTTTGGTTTAGGAGACTGTTGGCGTTCTAAATCGCGATGAGAAGGGTGTTCGGTTTTCTTTTTTGTGCTGCCATGTTACTGGTTTTGAGAGCGGAGTTGAGTAAGGTATTCCCTGATGAGGCAGCTTACTTCCTTGGTTACTTCTGTTTGGACGTATCGCTGTTTCTTCGTCTGAGGCTGTTCGGTGGACATGGGTTGCGCGGAGACGGTGAACTCGACTGGTCTCGTCACGTGGGCATACGAGACGGTGGGGTTCACAGGCTTGGCTGAAGCGCGAGGGGACGCTGAAATAGAAGCGTTAGTACGACTGTTGATCGTCTGTGGCTGCCTTGGGTGGGCTGAGCATTTCTTGTAGTTGGCCGGATGGTCGTTTCGACAGTTGCAGCACGTAGCGGGGCCATCTTCGCGTTTCTTCGGGCATTCCTAGCTGAAGTGACACTCTAGGCACTTCACGCATCGTGGGGTTCCTCGACATCCCCTGGCGGAATGTCCAAATCGCTGGCACCTGTAGCACTGCCCGATGTCGCCTCTGGGGTGCAAAGTCTCAACGCGGACTTCGACGACTCCGATATCAGTGATATCAAATATCGTCTTGGCCTGCGGGTTTCTCTTAACCTAGACTAGAAGCAACGGCCTGAGATCATCCGCGTAATCTTGATGACTTTCATACCTTTGCAGTGAAGGTAAGTGGCGCTGGCATCGATCGAAGAGTCGCAGTGAGGCATCTCTTGGATCACGGCTTTTAGCGGTTGGTCTCCCTTCAGCTGGAACAAGTGGAAGTCTTGACGGCCTTCTTCTAGGACGTGTGTCGCTATACGGAAGTCTTCGGGCGTGGAGGCGTGGATGGCGACCCCGTTCCGCGTTGTCTTTGCTCTGGAAACATCTACGTTATTTCCTGCAAGGTCTGCATTGCTTTACCGTTGTCTTTCTGGTTATGAACGACGATGGGCGGGATTCTCTCTTTGCGGGTCGTCTCCAAGGTGTTGGCATCTTCGCGCTGCTGGACGCTTTCTCTTGTTGGACGCCAAAGTCCATTCTTCATCCATGGGTTTTTCAAGCTCGGTGTTGGACGCGGTGTTGGACACAGCAGCAAGTTCGGCGGTGGGCGTGGTGGCAGGCTCGGTGGTGACAGGAACGGCAGTCAACGCATCGGCAGCACCCTCGGTACGCCTGGACTTCGCCGGGGTCTCCATCGGTTCCGGGTAGGCGTCGGAACGTTTAGAGCCTCGTCACGGAAAGTACTCGCAGGCAACGGTTGCTTGTTCTTTTTCTTCTTCGGCTCGGGTACCGGAAGGGCGTCGAGAAGGCAATCCAGATAGAAGTGACTTAAGAAGTTGTCTTCGTATTTAAAGGAAAAAGTATCGCCGCAAAGGAACAAGTTCGATTCTGATTGGGTTACGTTCGAAAAGAGGCGCGTCTTCGAGAAACCAGTAATAAACGGAAATCAAAAAGGCGACCGTTCACACGATTGAAGTTATTGGGTTGTTTGATGATACTTTTAAAGCCAATGTCGCTAGCAGGTTTCTGTGATCAAGCTAATAATGACTGTATTAGAACGAATTTGGTTCATCTTAAAATTAGGATATACTAAATGTTGAAAGCTAACTCGAAATCTTCGCTACAGTAGTAAAATTAATTATTTCATCATGGTAAATTTTAGAATTCTATCAATCGGATTAATTTAATTATTTAACAAGATACTGTGAACAGTTTGAGTTTCCTTTTAGGCTATTATTAGATATTAATGTAGTAGTAATTGGAAACTAAATTCTTCCAACTTTTTTTGTGTGTTTTGGTTGAAACACAAATTTTTACAACATAGGGCTTGGAGTCCAATGCTTCACTAGTTTTTTGTTATTGGCAAAAGTTTGTACTATACATTACAAGCAAGAATGTTTAATCTCTACTATTTATATATTTCATGGCTAACTCAAATATCAGCTGTATATGAAAGAGTGCAGTCAAAATCGATCATTTGTAAGCGAAGCAAATGTTACTACTGGTCACTACAAATATAATTGTGTTGACAACATTACCATCTTGTAGATATCTCACAAACTACTATTAAAGAATTACATTAACTAGAGGTATATACTTTTCTTCTTCTTCCACAAGATGGTAACTATTACCATATGTCGTTAACCGATCACATAAGAATATTTTGTTTACTCAGCAAATGGGCGATAGGATATAAGCGATGTACGATAAAAAATCATTTATTGACTTTATGACTACAATACAAATATAGTATGTATTCGAGTCATTAGTTCTTATATTTTATTTGTTACTTTAAAGTTTTGGTAATAACTTCTTGTCAAACAATATATTTCATTCATAGTTTAATAGTTTATTTCTATTTTTGCGAATTCATCGACATACATTTAAACTAATAAAATCATTTAAGTTATTATAAATCTTAGTTTTTTTGCTATTATAGTTAAGTGCTTCACATATTCTACAGTAATGTACAGATAGCGAATGAAAGTAACCATGCTCATTCAAAACTTCAAAATCGCGCTTCCACTTGAAGAAATTCTCCATTTCGTTAAGCGAACTATTTAAGTACAGTAAATATGAGGCTAAATCTTTCGGCAATGCAAAGTCGTTTACATCAATATACGAGTTGGGAGGCAGACTTTGTTGTAAGCTTAGCTTGGAGCCACCCATGATTACAGGTATCGCTTTTTTGTGGTATCCACTCCACCATACCTTTTCGGTAATGTACTCATCGCATTCTGTGTTTTCGAACGATAAATAAAACTTATAATCAGATATAATTTTGCAATCTGTGTGAAAATGTCCGGGACACCTAAATAGCATTGATTACAACAAACGATACGGGTTGATTATACTTACTGTAAAGTTCCACATCCTCCGTAAGCGTCTACTCGCACATACTTGCTTAACTCTTTAATGTACATTAAGCGTTTTTCACTACAGTTAGAAATTACTATAGCGACAAGCACGTCTTGTTTTTTACTTTTATTCCAGTCAGCAACGTTAAATTTGTCCATCTTGTTTTTTAAAGGAACTGTACGACCGTAAGGAACTGGTATGTCTGAAACCAACCTGAAAACGAAATTTCAATTTACTTTATTATTGTTATTAATAATATTATTATTATTATTATTACTATACAGGGTGGTCCAAAAGTTTGGAACAAAATTTATAATTTTCAAAGTAATTGTTTTTGGAAAAATCTCTCGCACAGGTCGATTTTTATTTTTTTTTTGAGCACATTGCGTCACAAGAAATTCGGAGAAAAAGTGAACACAAAAAAGCTAATTATCAGGGAAATGGACCTAATGACTACAACCAAAGATATAGAAGCATCAATAAAACTATATGGAGACATAGAAAACTTAAAAATAGGAGTGTTTAGGCCTAACAGAAACTACACGAAGGCGGTGACGATTAGGGTACCAGAAAACACAGCTATTAAAGTGTTACAAAAAACAAAAATTAGAATAACCGTGTCACAATGCAGGCTGGAGGAGCAACATCGGGCAGTTAGATGTTATAGATGCTGAGAGTATGGACATAACGCAAAAGAGTGCAAAGGAAACGGTAGGACAAAATTATGCAATAAGTGCGGAAGGGAAAGACACATATACAGAGAATGCCAAGAAAAGGAATACTGCCCAATATGCCGGTAGAGAGAACTGCGGCAGTTGGAAAAAACACATAATGGAGGTAAAAAGACAAAATAAGACGGCGGCGGGAGAACCGAAAACATAAATTGTGATAAAAACCCGTGATATAAACGTTTTGTGAAGTCCAGAGCTCTATATATATACGTACTTTATACTTATTTACACACATATATATTTATTTAACTATCTATTTACATAAACATGGCGAATAAAAATAAGAAATAGATTATGAGTAAAAAAGGTGATGCAGCAATATATATAGCGACAGATAAAATTAAGATAGACGATATAAGAAAGGAAACAAAAAAACAAAATTATAAGAGGGGATTTTAACTGCAAAGCGCACGAATGGTGCTCTCCATATATGGACACCAAAAGAAAAAGAAAAGTAGAGTAAATAATAGAAAACAAATTACTGGTGCTAAATAAAGGAAAAACTCCTACTTTTCAAACAAGGGGAATGCAGTCATACATAGACATAACATTAGCTTCAAAACAGCTACTTAAAAGTAAAATAACATGGGAGGTAAGCAAAGAAGAAAACAACAGTGACCATAAAAATATATATATAAGCGTAGTGAATAAAAACATCACAGTAGTGGATGAACAAAAAAAAATCCACGGATGGAAATACATAGAACGAAAAAAAGAAAAGATAAAGAAAATAATTCCAGAAAAATGGGTGACAGCTGGAACGAAGATAGACTGAATAAAGCTTTAAAGCAAGCTTGTAACGAAACTCTTAATAAACACAGAGTAAGAAGGAAAAAACAAATGTATTGGTGGAACCCGCAAATCAAAGAAATAAGAGACAAGTGCCAAAGAGCAAGAAGAAAAGCACAGAAAACAAGAAAAAAATCTATCTGAAGAGAGTGTTAAGGAAGCGGAAATAGAGTATAAGCAAAATAAAAAACAATTAAAGAAAGAAATTGAAAAACAAAAAAAGAAGCATGGAAGAGGGTTTGTCAAGATATAAATAGGGACACATGGGGGTATCCCTATAAATAAAATAAAAAGTAAAATTACAAAAAAAGCGCGATAACCCTAATTGACAAAGAACAACTCAAATTATCCAAAGAAATGTTCCTAAGAAGACAACAAACGAGATGGAATAAACTAAAAATAGCAACAGAGGATATCTCAATATAACAAAAGAGGAGATAGAAAAAGCGGGAAAAGATGTAATGGCAAAAAAGCGTGCGGGCCTGACGGAGTGCCCCCCGAAGTCATAAAAATAATAGCAAGGGAAAAACCGGAAATCCTATAAAGAGTCTTTAATCAACTCATCCCAAAGATAAAATTACTAAAGTCTTGGAAGGATGCAAGACTAATATTAATCGAAAAAAAAGTACCGACCAATATGCCTTATAAACATCATCGCGAAGTTATACGAGCAAATTATAGAACTGTAGAACTACAAAAAGGTAATAAAATATCGCAAAATCAGCATGGTTTCAAAAAATGCTTTCAATGAGGCAGGTTGGGAAAAAATAGTAGCAGCTATGAAAAAGAAAAGTATTGCGCCATATCTAATAGAACTAATAAAAAGTTACCTAGAGAACAGGGAAATACAGGTTGGGGATAAAAAAGAAAGAATTAAATTGACATACGGGGTACCACAAGGTACGGTATTAGGTCCAACGCTATAGAACATTTTCTATGATTATATTCTAGAAACTCATATACCAAAGAGCTGTAATAGGAACGGGGAAAAATAGAAAAGAATTATAGCAGAAACTGGAAAAAGCAATAAAAGCAATAATATTATTATTTATTCTTAATTGTTTAGCCATTCGGCCTTACAATGGGTTACGTTATCCTTACATTATTCTTTCAAACATAATAATATAATTTGTACAAAAATTAAAAACTAAAAAACTTTCTCCCCTAAAATCTTTCCATCACCATCTAACTATTCTAATACTTTAGACCTAACCCTCCCCTCTTATCCTTCTTTCCTTTACTGCTTTTATGCAATCTAATCCCTCCCCCTCCTCTCCAAGCAATGCCTGCCTCCCCCACATTTCTTCTCTTAGCTCGCCACACTCCTCAATCAAGTGCTTTATGTCCTCCCATCCCTCCCCACATAATCTACATCTCTTCATTACATCCTCCTTCTAATACTCATTTAAATTCTCCTCATTTCCGCATCTAAACCTGGCTATAAGTCGTTTCTCTCCTAAGCTTTTCCTCCCCATCAGATACTTAGGAACCCCCCTGAACACTATATTTTCATACCTTACGTTATACTTTCTTTCCCTTATCTTTCCTTCCCTCTGTTGCACCTGCGAATCTTTACCTCTTCTTACTATCTATCCCGTATCCCATATATGTTTTTGCTATCTTTTACCGTCCTTCAACAACATTGCAAAATTTTACATTCTCTCCTTTCCTTCATTTTCTCTTCATAGACCATCGCCCTTTTCCCTGCTTCTATTCTAATCTTCTCTAACTTTCCCTCCTCCTCTATTATGTACCCTGGCGACTCCCTGTCTAAACCTAGTATCCATTTCCAATATTTTATTTGTACCCTTTCCAATAGGTTCCACTCTTTCCAACCCCATACCTCCACCCCGTACATCATCACAGTTTTAATCAATTTTTATCTTTATCGTATTTATCATACTTTTCATCTCCAACTTATTTTTTGCCACCATGAGCATATCGTCTGCATATGCCAACACCCACACTTTAATCCCTCCCTCCATGACAACCCCACTACACTGACCTTCCTTCAACACTTTTTCTATGTCCCCTATATACAGTGCAAATAAAATAGGGCTAAGAGGACACCCCTGCCTTAGCCCCTTCCTCGTCCAAAACACTTCACTAACACTATCCCCTATTTTTACCCTATTCTTAGTCTCTTTATATATCCCTTCCAGTTTCCACGCTAGTTGTTCTTCTATTCCCTTTTTCCTTAACACCCTCCATAGCTTTTCCCTATTCACATTATCAAACGCAGCCTCTATGTCCATAAAGAACGCGTATACCTTACCCCTTTTCTTATTTAGCTCTCCATTCACTAACTGCTTCAATATATAAACATTATCTATTGCCCTTCTTCCCACTCTAATCCCATCTGCCAATCTGGTAATAGTCTTTTTTCTTCCACTGCCTTCTCCAGCCTCCTTTGTATAATCATGGCATACACTTTATAACTTACATTAGTAACACTAATCCCTCTATAATTCTTTATCTCCTTTCTATCCCCTCCCTTATAAACCGGCAGAATTAGACTTTCTTTCCCTGACTCCCTGACAATTTCTCCCCTTTACATATTGTATTAAAAATTTTCCATTGTTCTCCTTGCGTACCGTCCGTTCCTGTCGTCTTTCTTAATTTTAGTCTATTTATTGCTTCCTCCATTTCCTCTTTCGTTATCTCCCACCCCTCCTCTATTGCATTTACCCCTTGCAATATCACCTGCCCTGGTCTTTCTATTGTTCCCTCCAAACGCTCCATACAATAACCCAGCCACACCTTTATATCCGTTAAACCTCCTCTTCTCTTATCTCTTCTTCTCTCCTTGTTTAGAAATTCCCACACTTCTCTTTCTTTCTTTATTTCCTTTACTTGTTTTTCCATTTCCTCTTTATACGACACCTTTCTCTTAGCACATACATTTCTAAAATTCATTTTTTTCTCCTTATACTCCTGCACATCTATTCTACCTTTCTTCCATCTTCTTCTAGCATTTCTCATCTCTGTTTTTTGCCTCTCTACATTCTCTATTCCACCACCTATTTTCGTTCCTCTTTTTTCCTTGTCTTCTCTTAAACCTTTTCTTTTCTACTGCCTTCTCCATTTCTGCAGTCAACTCCTTTAGTCCTTCTTCCCCCCCTACATCTCCCCAAATCACTTGCTCCAACTTCATCTTATATCTTTCTATGCTTTCCTCAGTCCACACCTTTTTTACTCCCCATCCCCTCTGTTCCTCCTTAATTCCCTGCTCCTTTCCTTTTAAAATCACTTCCAGTGGCTGATGATCCGATTCCTCTTCATCCCCCACTTTAAAACTTTCTATGTCCTCCCACATCTCTCCACTCACTATCACGTAATCGATCACCGATTCCCCCTTCCTCCCATATAAGTATAGTCACCTCTGTCCCCCTCCTCTATATTTCCATTAAGGATTGACCATCCTTTTTCCTCACACATCTCCACTAACATTTTTCCATTTCCTATTAACTGTCTTATCTACGCTAACTCTTTTCTTTACTTCCCCTTCTATAATCACTCCTCCCTTTTCCCCGTTCTCGCGTTAAAATCACCCCCTATAATAATCTTTTCCTCCCCCTGTACCATTTTCTCAATCTGTTCACTTATCATCCTCATATCCCGCCCATAAACTGTTAACACTATATATTTTTCCTTTCCTTTTCTGGCCACATAACTTTTTACAATCTCTTTCCCTTGCTTCTCGTTTCCCTCCTCTTCTTCAACCGACCAGTTCCTTTTTATGCCCGTTAGTATCCCTCCCCTTGCTCTACCTTTACTTTCTCTTCTAGTTGCAAATTCCACCTTCCAACTATAACCCTTTGGTAATTTTTCCTTCCATACTTTCCAGTCTTTTTCCTCCAACCATGTTTCCGACATTCCCATCATATCAAAACCCTCTACGTATCTCCAGAAATCCTCTCCCTTATTTTTTATGCCTGCCACATTTTAAAACAATAATTTCATTTGATTCTGCTTTTCCATCTCATTTTCCTTAAAACTTGCTAATCCAACATCATTTGATCCATCCTTCCCTCCCCCAACTCTTAGTTTTTTGCCCCCTTCTTCACTAGAGTTCCCCTCTCCTCATCTCAAAATCTTTCTTCACCTTCCACCCACACTTTCAAGAATCCTATTTTATTCCTTTTCTCTTCTCCCTTCATCTTACTCGCCTCATATCTTACCTTCTTTTGTATATCTATTTCCCTTCTCGTCATGTCATCGTCTAAATAAATGCTCGTACCTCTGAACCTTTTTTTTGCTTCCATACATCTAACTTATCCTCAAATGTACCCATCCTTACTAACATTACACGCTCTGCTAGCTTTCTAGTTTCTACCACTGTTTTCTCAATATTTAAATTCTTCTTCGTCCAATTTTCCACTTGCTCCTTTTGCTCCTTCTTTCCATATTTCACTTCCATACCTCTTATGATTATGTTTGTTCTCCTTTTTTCTTTTTCGGTTTTTTCCCAGCTTCTTTCTATCTTCTCCAATCTGGCCTCCAACTTTTTATACTTTTTACCCATTTCTTCAAATTTCCTTTTTCATTCTTCATTTGACTTTCTTAATTCTTCTTTCATCTCCTTTACCTCTTTATTATTCTCTTTCAACTTTTTACCGATCTTAATTTGTTCCTCTCTTATACTCTTTACCTCCTTTAACAGTTCTTTACACATTTCCACTAACTCCCTATCTTTCCTCTCTTTTCCTTCCGCTACCGGTGATTTCCTTACTTTGGTGCTCTTCCTGAACACCTCCTCCATCGTAGCTTGCCTTTTTCTTTTTCCTTTTGACCACCCTTCCTCGGAATCCGACATAATTTCCCTTCTCCTCGAAACTTTACACTAATTAACTTTCTGCTCTTTTTTAATAACGAAATGCTAATTATATTAAATCACCAAAAAAAAATAAAAACAAAAAAAACACGTATTTATGACTTAACGAAATATTAATTAAATTAAATTTAAATCACCAAAAAATTCAATTCAATAAAAGCAATAATAACAGCAATAGAAGATAAGGGTCTCAAAACAGCGACAGAAAAAACTGAAGTCATCGTACTTAAAAGCAGAAACAAAGTCAAAGAGATTATCATAAACATTAAGGATAAGGAGATTAAAAGCCAAAATTGTATAAAAGTATAAGTATAGGTAAGAATTGGAATATGGAGACACATATCATTGAAGCAACAAAAAAAGCAGACAAAACTATAATGATGTTATCCAAAATAATGCCCAGCATAGCACGGAAAAAAGGCAGTTACTGCTAAGCATAGCTAATTACTATCAAGAAATGGGAGGGAGAGTGAGCAGAAAATAAAACAAGAAGGCGGTGGATAAAAAAAATAAAAAATATAAATGAGTAGTTCTTAAGAAACCATAGAGAACTAAATCATTACTTAACCCAATTCCTGACAGGTCATGGGTGTTTTAAAGCGTATCTCTGTAAATAAAAAGAAACGACAAACAAAAATGTAACTACTGCAAAGAGGTTGATACAGCAGAACACACTGTATTTATATGCAAAAGGTGGGAAAAGGAAAGAGAAAAGCTGAATATAGAAATAAACGCCGAAAATGTCATAGAAAATATGTTGGAAAATGAAATAAAATAGGACAAAATTAGCAAAACTAAATGACGCTGAAATAACTAACAACCGAATATACTGGGTGCAGAGAAATGCAAAAAAAAGCGATACCTTTACCCCTGCCACTGATAGGAGAAAAAAATGGAGGGGGTTTTAGCCGGTAAGAGTCCGGTACTACCATATGGAATTGGTCTATGTGGTGTCTATGATGGTTTTCATCCTTCTTAAAAGAACGGTTCTCCTAGTAAGTGATAATTTTAAAATTTGGTCAAATTAATGACCCCTTCTTTTAGGAGGTTGGATGAAAGCAACTACTTCGCAAATTACTGAAGTAGTTGCTTTCATCCAATCTCCTAAAAGAAGGGGTCATTAATTTGACCAAATTTTAAAATTATCCTTCTTAAAATAAAAACCCATAGAAAAATTGAAAAAGTGGTGTAATGTCGGGTAAGCAGACAGGCCATTAAATTGTTCTGTGTTGTCTTCATTAATCTACCTGGAAAAACTTCGTTGGGTTAATTCCTAATATCTCAAGCAAAATGTGGGGGAGCGCCATCCTGTTAAAACCAGATTCTGAGGTGAGGTGCATCTGAACTGTTTTTATCAACAACTTTGCCAATGCCGGTACTATCTCAAATCTTAGGAAATCTAAATATCTTTTACCATTTAAAATTCTTTCCAAAAAGACACGTCCTAAAACGTGGTTAATAGTCGCTGGTGCGATCTAGGACAAGTGGACGCGGCCAACTGGGCGCGGCCAACTGGCCGCCGTCAACTGGCCGCCGCCAACTGGGCGCGAGGAAAAGTGGACGCCAGGACAACTGGGCGCAAATTTGTCATTAAATTGTAGTTAAAAAGAAACTATTAAGAGTCTAATTGACCTTTTTAAATATAATTTTAAATATGTATTTTACATTAGCCATCAATTAGCCAAAATTGTAGTTAAAAGACTTGCATTTTAAATGGTTTTATTTGAAAAATTTAATAACTTTTAAATATTTTTGAAAAAATTAGAAGCCATCAGTTAGTTATTAAAGTGCCGTTAAAAGATTTTCATATCAAATGTTTTTTTTTAAGCGTCAAATAATCTTATACAAGTACTTAGAACATTTCATTTCTCATTTATTATAAATCAACACATTCACCTAAAATATTTTTTTTAATTTAAAAAGCACTATATGTTGTATAATATAATTTTCGCGCCCAGTTGGCTCGCGTCCACTTGGCTTGCGCCCACTTGTCCCCGCGCCTAGTTGGCGGTGCCCAGTTGGCCGCGCCCAGTTGGCCGCGTCCACTTGTCCCATTACGCGCTGGTGTTGGATATGATTGTTTTGAACCCATCGAGGATTGTTGCTTGATCAGTATTACAATTGTGACGATTTACTTCATCATTGATCGTAAAAGTTGCTTCGTCACTAAACAGCACGTTGTTCAGAAAACCTAGATTCGGTCAAATTCGTCTTCATTCAGCTCCTGAACAAGTTAAACTTTGTAAGGATAAAGCCGCTCCTTTTTTAAGTAACCTTTTGACTGTGGTATTGCCGACTGCGTTATCCCGGGCAATATTCCTTGTTGAAATGTGGGGGGTTGTCTTGCACTTTCAAGAGAATGGAGGCCTGTCGCTCACACTACCAGTTTCAGCAAATTTGACACAATGTGCCGCATGACCCTTTTTCCATTTAAATTTTTATTACAATATGGTTCATGGCCGCCATCCCAAGTTTTTGCTAAAAAATGTGTATGCTAAAATGTGCCCAATAGAAAATAAAAATCGACCTGTGCGAGAGATTTTTCTAAAAATAATTATTTTAGAAATTATGAATTTTGTTCCAGACTTTTGGATCACCCTCTATATTTTTTAAATATTTTTTTTGTGTTTTGATTATACAATATGATTTGTTTTGTCATTATTGATCAAAACAGAGCTGAAAAACGTTTTGCGTTAAAACAAAAGCGGAAGAAGACGAAAGTTATTGTTTTATACACATTGGCTGGATTTTGACACTACAGTTCAAATAGAAATATACTACCTATAGCTCATAGACCAATTAAACATGCCATTGTAAAAATCGACGGTATTGTTTACTCGATATAAAAATGTATTATATGGACTCTCGTCTGTGAGAAAGGTCCATATTTGCGATGATCCAGCAGTTCGAGCAGGGATTTCTTTAATATTTTGGATGCGGTGTAAAAGAAATACTACTAAATCGGCTGTTTTAATATCGGCGTCTTTGTAAGTTATCACACAATTCTGTACAGAACAGTCCTGTAACGGATTTGATCTAAAAACCGCTGTTTATCACTAATTAATCTAAACAATGTTCTTACGGATTACGAATATGACGTGTGGTCAAGAATTCGCCAAATTTCCAAACTAAAATTTTATAAACAGTTGTTTGAGGTACAGCCACTTGAGGTGTTTCGTCTAAAAATAAAATCCTTCCTAAATTTGATAAGTTGTGTATCTAAAACAGATTAAGACTATGAAATTTGGTAACCATTAATTATACTAAATGACATAGAAATCAGAACACCCAGTAATAATTTGTTTACTTTAATAATATCTTATATTCATGTTTATTACGTTAAGATACGCGAACGATCAAAATTTGAATGAAATTGCGTGGGTAGTAATGAGTTGAGTCTTTCTGCTGCGCTATGCACTCATTGGCACTTCTGAGCATACTCCTAATAAAATGATCAATTTCTTTTTAGAGAGTGTCATATCATGCTACTTGTACAGCGCCACCAATTGTACACTCAGCTGTTTGACAAACTTAAGTCGGAGATGGTCGTAGATCGAGTTGTTAGTACCCAACTTTGTCTGTCGAGCCGGTGCTCAGCGCCACCTTTTCTTACGAGTAGAAAAATCAAAAGGAAAAAATCTGGGTTAGAGAAAGAATGCACAAACCCGCAATACAATTGCGCGTTAAGAATAAAACAACAAAATGTTATAGTAAGGTTATCACAACGATTTATTCAAGACTACTTCAACATCACAAAAGACATCAAAAAAGCGGAGAAATGAAAACAAATTATCACCGCGAAATATCTATTCGTCGGCACACATCTAATTATTAGTAAATAAATTATTTGTATATAGTACCTAGCTACGCAGTTAACAACGACAGTATATAATATACTCTGTGACATTAAAAAAATGCAACACCAAGAAGGCGTTAGAATTTTTGAACCAAACTTGACAAAAATGTTTAACTAGTCAAAGGTAGTAATTGATTAAAATTTCAAAGAAATTAAACAGAAGATGAAGGCTTTTTTATGAATAATATGTTGGACTTCTATTAGTTTCACACTTCCGCACTCTTCTTGGCATGGATTTGTTACGTGCATAAATTTAAATAATGCATTACCCTGTATATCAGTCTAATTAAAAGTTGCTTTTATATTTCTTGACGCCATCTATCGGATTCGTTGGTCACTTTGTGTTGAGCAGACGGCACCCGGTGAGATTTCCGGCATTTTGACTTTACCATCGTACCTGTTGTTATCTATGTCTGCGTGAGTGAAGGTTCGTTCTCTGAAATCATCCACGTGTTGGGACACGATGGAAATTAGTAGTTTCTCTTAAATAATTGATTTCATCCACGCAGAGTAAGTGATTTTATTTCTTTCTTTAATTAAAGGTAATTTTTATGTCTTTTTGGTTAGCCGCCATGTGCCACCTCATAACTAAGGGCATTCTGGTTATAATTTAAAGCCCACCAGGAAAAGTTTGTGATTTCGTTGCGATCGTGGGGTGTTCGTATCGTCACCGGCTATTCTTACCACCATCCGGCCTATGAATTCTAGTCGATACCGAAAGACGAGAGATAACCCTTGACGAATATTGTGTTGGAACGATGCTAAATATTTATAAGGCCTACTGTTGGAATTAATTAAATCATAGAAAAAGGGTATAACAGCATCCGACGTTCGGTTTGTGTGATGTGTGTACTTTAAAATTTAAGTAATGATGTTGTAGATCTTGATTTCGTGAGGCATTGGTTTGACACGATTTGCAATTCAAATTATTTACAGGACTACGTGTTGGGGGAAAGTACTTTCTCTACGCACCTGTGAAACTCCTGTGTTTGGTAAGTGATTTTATATGTATCTTATTTTGTTGTCAACAAGGTCGCTCACGAAACTGTGTGAATATTAATTCCGTAGTACTTTTTCTTGCTTATTGCTTATTGTGTATGACGTATGCTGTGTACTCCCAATATTTATTATGATATTGTAATATTAAGGCCGTACTTATCATTATTTCATGTATCTCGCATGCTATGTGCAACTGAGATTTACTATAAATCTACTCTTCGTTATTCATGTAAACCAAATTTATCTATGTAGTGTAAGTTGCCGATCCTACGGTGATTCGATGTTGTATATTCTCACTAGTATCTACTTAGATGCGGCTATTTAACTTCGACTATAGTTAGATATATAATAATAGATATATGTGATCGAATAATTAAAGTGCAATTGTTATTAACGATTTAGTTTTTCACTTTTTATTCGTTTCTTTCAGCAGTTACGAACCTAACATCTAGTTACAAGTTTCTTGCCATTCTGTTGTGAGCAGACAGAGCTGACTTTGGATAGGCTCTGGCGCCCTTAATTATCTTTTCAATCTTCTCTAGGAACCCTACCCTCTCACCGACTACTGTGAGTTGGCCGTGCAGGTTCGTAAAACAGCTAAAACTTGTAACAGATTCCACCAAGTGGCCGATTTCTTCCTGAAGTATTGTATCCCAGACAATCTGTAATTCATACAAGATAGCTTTTAGTGTTTGTGGAGGATTGGCTACTTGCTTGAGTCTTCTACCGATCATTTCCTACACATGTTTGATAGGCTAAAGCTCGGAAGATCTGGGTAGCCACGGCAAGATATCGACGTTAACTAGTTTCAAATGCTCCATAGAAAGCCTTGCAATGTGGGGACGGGCATTATTCTGTTGGAAAATCGGGTACTCTAGTTTCTAAAGGAATGCAAGAATATGAGGTTTTACCACTTTATCAACATATCGATGGGCATTCATATTGCCAGTACCAACTGCGACTTTCTTCTATAAACAATAGCACCCCATACCATAAATCTCTTTGAATGAAAAATGATCTTCACGTAAGCGAATAATGCGACCTTTGTCGAATTTACTCAGTTGTAGATAATTTTTACGTTACCGCACTCTTGGCATAATCACAGCCTCAAAACGCAATAAAAACACAAAAACTAAAGAATTGCAACCAAAAACAATACCAAAATCGACTTAATCTTTTAAGAAATATACCCGATAATTCCGATTGTAACAACAAGTAAAACGTCAAATATTCCATGGCTACTGGATTATTTTGAATGAAATTTTAATCAATTACTACTTTTGGCTAATTAAACATTTTGGCCAAGTTTTTTATGTAACAGAGTAGATAAATTAAATTAAAATTACATTTAGTTTTAAATAATAATTTGTTAAAGTTTATTGTAGATTTGGAAATAATTAAAACAATGCCCTAGATTGAGATACCCAAAAAAATTATTAACCCTACAAGTTCGAAATTAAAGTGGTTTAAACAACGCGTTCTTATACCAATCTCGCCGAAACGAGCAACGTCAGCCGTGCAACCGAAATAAAATTTGGTGCAATTAACCATTCTAATAATGTAACGTAAACAACATACTTCCAAATCTCTTTACAAAAAAATTATAGAATAGCAGTTGCAATTAAATGATATAAAAAAAACGTATAATATTTCCTAATCACGTTATCATGCGTTTGCTGAGGTATCAAATAATCATCACTTTCACCATCGACATGCTCGAAACAGTAGCATCTACAGATCAGTTAGTAACCCCTTTTGTAGGACAGAAGTTTATACATTCTTCATCGAGAGAAATGTCTTGAGTGTTGTTCTCAACCTTCAACTAGCACCAAATTCAACGTAATAATGGCGTTTAAGCACATCCGGATCTCGAACTTATACTGCATCTCTTACGACAGGAAAACTTATTAGCACTATCTAACCCAAATACGACTTTGAGTCGAAAGTTGCCTATTCCAGTCAGAAATGTACTAAGACGTATTTTAAATTGTTAATAAATACTGCTATAGTCTGTAGGACATTTTAGACATGCTCAATTGATGAAAGATCTAAAGATCTTGGTGGATAAGGTAGAAAATCGATTAAATTACGTTTAAAGGGATTTAACGTAATTTTGGCTATATGTGGCCGTGCACTGTTTTGTTGAACAAATGATTTTGAAGAGTTATTAAATAGGGTAGAATATGTTTTTTTACCGCGCATCTTGAATGTAACGTTAAGGGAACATTTTGCTTCCGATGAAGACCAAAGGTAACTTACTATTAAAGGCAATACTCTTCCATACCATAACTTTCACGTTTGGGGTGCACATGTCTATCCAGAGAAAATTGAGAGTCACAATTTTCACCACGTCGCCTTTTTACCCTTGCCCAGGTGTTATGTACTATACCTAAACAGAATCTCGATTTGCTGGTCAAGGATACCGTATTCTATTCCTGGTTACACTCAACTCATTTTTTGTACTATCACAGTCGATGTTCAGGAATGAGCGGCAACACAAAGTGAAGACGACATAAACGCAGTTCAAAACGGTTCGCATCATTAGTTTCTGCAAACCATTGTACTGCAATCGTCGTTGTGAAAGTAAAGCGGGTTTTTACCGCTAAAAGTCTAAGGCGTTGATTTTTACGGTCGATCGTTCCTGGACAGCATTCTAAACCTCTCGTTCTTTGCGTTCGGTTTTCTTGGAACCGTGATTAACAACGCACCACATTACTCAGATTCCTTCTGGTTCTAGCGGCAATCTTTCTAAATGATTAACCAGTTTTTCTCAGGCCCACTCTTTGTCCCCTATCAAACTTGTTCTGTTTGTTACGTGCATACATTTCAAAATGTAATGCCCTGTATATTCATATTAAAGTTAGATTTCTACTTTCGGCGCCATCTAACGAGTTTTGTTTTACTTCGTTTCCTGTCAAAACGTTAAACCGTCAACTACTTAAAATCGTGCTTGTGATGTTTAAATTTTAATTTTCTAACATAATCTGCGTATGCAGTAACTATGATATAAATCGAAAACGCATTTCTATTAGTTTATTCATCACAGAGTAAGCTTTTCTTATTAGTTTTTAAAATTCTTTAGTAATTTCTATGTTAATTTGTCAGCACTACACGACACGTGTTAGTGCACATGTTTCGGTGTATTCTGGATCGATGAGAGGTTATAATCGACCAAATACCTTTATGAAAAAATAAAAATTTTGGAAAGTCTACGCTAAACCTAAAGACGAAGCTTCGACGAGAAATTTTCTCTAATGTACTGTTTTTTATGAGCTGTGATATCAACCTTTAACTTAATGTGTGCAAAAGTATTCGATAACAGGTTTTTATGTCTAACGTTTTCTTTGGACAAGTATTGGATTGTGGGTAAGTCTTATTTAATTACAGTTGCGTTGTCATAAAGGTCTCTCACAAAATTTTGCTTGTTACTCTAACTTATGTCATTACAATAATTGTTTCAATACCATTTAGGTATTTTCATTCATTATTTTTGTGTGTCGCATGCTGTGAATCATAGATACTTGTCATTATCAATTTAATTTTTTTTTGTTATCAACACCCTATGTGTAATTTACACTTATGCATTTTGTGTTGCCGATACTTCCGGCTTTATTAATTGAATAATTTACGATAAATTTCTTGTGCTCGTTAATAATCTACGATATTAAATTAAAGCTGTTATACATATTTATCTTCTTTTCTTTTGTCCGTTTAGAATTACGAACCTGATTTTGTTACAAGCTTAGACCTTCTGTCTTGATCGAAACAGAAATTTTACTTAGTAAGATCTGGCGCCCTTTAAATTCTATTTATTTGAACCTGCTCTATTTCCGACTAGTGTGAGTTGTCCGTGCAAGGTTCGTAAGACCTATAAGCTTCTAGCACGTTGATGGAATTTTGCGCGTTTTTTTCTCTAGGCATAACAAACAGTTCAAAGAACCTTTACCTCACGATAATCTTACCGTAGCTAAACAGTGAATTGTCACCTATCGTGTTTTAAAAAAGGAAATGTAACAACACAAAAACCAACGTACTCATATGGCTGACACACTGATCGTTTTTTGTTTCAACGAAAACATATCTACAAAATATTATTGAAATAAACGAATTTTTAGTGGCTATTCTGATTTCTATGTCACTTAGTAGTGATAAAACACTTCAGACAATTTAACATAATACTACTACTAAAAATAATTATTATTAAAATGGTGGTTTTTAGAGATGTAAAAACAAAACAAATGACTCAATATTTTGAGATCAATACTATTAAAACAGAATAAAACCACACAACACATTACAAAAAATAAATAATTTGAAAAAGTAATTTTAAAAAATTTCCAAAACTTGTATAAATGATCCAAAAGAACGCAACCAAGTTTTTTTAAAACAATAAGAAAGTGTAATTAATGTATTAAAACAAATAAACAAATACTAATTGACTTTTACAGTATCAGATATCTGACTTAGATTTGGGTCTATGACCATTTACCGTCCTCGATTCGCCGTTTTGCCGTAGACAGTTTTACCGTCAGTCGTTTCCGCGTCGGCTGTTTTGCCGTCGGTTGTTTTGCCATTTGCCGTTTTATCGTCAGCCGTTTTGACATTGACCGGTTAGCTTAAAGAACGTTGTCATGTCATTACTTCAAAACAGAGACGACAAATAGTTCTATTCTAATAACTTTATAGTATATAGTTAGTTAGTATCGTCTACCAACCCTGTTTCTTTATCAGGCTTAAAAATAGCAACATCATTATTAAGTTATTCAATTCACTTAGTAATAATGCAAGAGGAGTTTTTTAAGCTTCTAAAATTTCGACTCAAACATGTTTAGTAAAACCATAAAACCAACCGTTTTGTTTCGGTAGCATTATTACTCTTCCATATTCTGAGGCTTGTTTTGATAGTTGTTGTTGAAACTATTTGAAACAAAATTAGTGTTTTGTGGAAAATTTGTAACCTATTTTTCAACAAAAAAATTCCCTATTTATTTTTTGAGTGTTTGGTTAGATGCGTAATTCTTTTTGTTGTTATCAAACTTAAGAAAATATGAATTTCGACGATACAATATGAGTAACTAACTAGAGTAACTAGAAGTTATTTTTTTGCGATTGTTTTACGTAATAAAGCATCTAATTTTTTATGTAAACTCGAGCGTTTTTTTTCTGCGACTAATAAGTCATTATACTCATTAACTCGTACGTAGCTCCGTTCCTACGAGATGGCGTTTAGCCTCAGATTTGTTGATACATTATACGTTTATCAGCGGTTAGGCAACGTTGTGGTTTCCTTATGACCAATCTCATTTCTGTACAGGTCAAATTAATTTCTGTATAGGTCAGTGTCATCGCACAGGATCATAAATTATAAACCCGTAATTTAAGAAACTATTACAAACATTACTTGCACCACAATTATAAAATTTGAAAACAAAATCATTTAGGGCTGTGTGGTTGTTGTCGCATTAGTTTTAAAGGTACGTATAGAGTTAAAAAAATATTTGTAAATTAAAAGTTTTAGGTTTTGTGAGCTGTATGTTGCAAACGCAAATATTGAGATTAAATTTAAACATACTTTAGAAAAAACTAAGTTCAAAGTAATTAGAATATATCAAAACACTTATTTTGTAACTTCATTCAAAAACCTTTTGGCATTCATCGACAGTTACATGATGATAAGATGTTTTTTCTGAACATGTCTGATACCTTATTATTTACTTTTCAATAATGCAATTTTTTAGTTTTTATTTTTTGAAATCCGTTTTTTATAACTTTTAATTTTAGTAGTTGTTTTTTTATAGTTTCAGTCTGAGCTCATTGACGTATGAACCTAAAATCTGTGTTTTTATGTGTTGACAAGAAAGACGCAAAATAATAAAACAAATAAAACCAAGTATATAATAGAATAGGACAGAAAAAATCAACACAACTACGTCAAGATGAATAGATCTGAATTACATAGTACAAAGTCATTCAGCAGACACTTACATTTGAAAACACGTGTTTATAAAAATTATTAAATAAACACTTTTCTATAGATACTCAAATAAGACAAAATAAGAAATAGAGTACATACGCATTAAGTCAAAAAGCAACTAAAAGAATTAGTTAATGTATTTGTATGACTACTAAACACTAAATAAAAATTCATACTTGATCTTGACTTAACTTCCTCCATTTACCATGATCATTCAAAGAATCATCTATTTCAAGTGGAATATATGATCTGTAACTTAACTCCGCATAAATATTTATAATAATACAAATGGTGACTGCTGCTAATAATATTTTCAGTCTTCTAAACTTCTTTATACTCATTGGTAGTATCTGAAATTGCAAAAATGTGTATTAAAATTTATTGATGTATTTTTTTAATATTTTTTTTCCACTACTAGTTGTATAGACTTTCATTATTACGTATAATAGTAGGTTGTGACTTACTTACGTTATCTGTTTATTTTGGTGTATTAAACCACAATTAAGAGTTACGTCAAAATTAATTCTATTAATGACAACTGTCAGAATCACTGACTTGATTTTTAATTTATTATTAATATCTTAAATTTCATATTTGATTTAGAAACAGGTTTTAATAACTCTAGTAGTGGAAAAAAATGTATATAGTATACCACGGTTGAGAAGTTCATTATAACTGTTAGATATAATACACAATCCGCGGGACCTCTGCGTTGAACTTGACCCTCAAATCGAAGGCGCATTCTTCGATATAAAATATAGTGTAAAACACGCTAACGTCGGAAAAGCAAGTGAATCGCGTTAAACTGTGTATAACATTAATAATATAATAATTAAGTTGTTGTTGTATCATAATAAATCGCTAAGTTTCAAATTGTTTATCGTCTCGATCCACCGACCTTTCTAACAATAACCTACGAGATTTATATCCCTCGACGCTTCGCGTTTCGCAATAGGTTATAATCATACACTTCTCAACCTTAATATATAATATACTATTTTATAACAAGATTATAACACATGTTCGAAATATCGACTGTCCATTTCCAGACACTTGCATATCTTTTATTCAAAACCATGTTTAGCTCTGGATATCTTTCGCGAGATTAGAGTTTTAAAAGTGTCTCTTATGCGTCTTTTCATATTGTGTGGCATTGCGAGTAACGTATTGTAGACAATTTTTTTATGCATCTTTATGCCAGAATTTGGTGTAATTAATTTCGGGAATTTGGGGAGAGAGAGCTAATTGCAAAATCTCTTTGTTTTGTTTATTATTGGTATGTTATTACTATTATTACTGTTATAGTCTGCTGGATTATACATTATTATTTGTTAATTGTATATAATTGTTAATTCTCTGATTTTTCTGAATACAATAAGCAACTACATTGATTAGAACTTTTATTGACAAAACATCAAATCGTGCAAAAGGACGATTATTGGATTGGATCAAATCCATCGTTTATAAGATGAACCCAGCAGATCTGCAAAACTTATAGCAGATTTTTTTACATCTAGTGAGAACAAGGAAAGATCATAAATAAAATGATAGAAAAGAAAGAACTAAAAAAACACGTATTTGAATCAAAAACTACTGAACTACAGCAGCTAGTGAAAATTGAACAATAAAAACGATAGAAATATTTAACATTAACACATTAATTCGATACTTATGTCATTAACCCAGCTTTCTATCTACGCTAGAGTCTTGCGGTCTTAATCAAAATTGCCTAATTTTTTGCTACCAAATAAATACTGACTATAACCGAATCTGACTGTGTTTTACTAGATTATACTGGAGAGAGATTAACAATACCTAAATAGACCTTAATCTGTAAAAGCGTTGTCATTTATAAAAGGCTAAACCAGAGATACAATAACAGCGCTAATAAAAAAAAACAAGTTAATGTCAGTTTTAAAGCTATTAATATACTTTAAGCATTTTAGTTTTAATACTTAATTCAAAGCATCGTCTCTGAAAGTAGCTAATTAGTTTCCTTTAACACAAAAAATGTATGGTAATTTTTTGCGTGTTACAAAATAACACCACTGGGTCATACTTCTATAGGTATTTGTAAAGACAGCAAGTGTTAAATATATAATAGAGTATTTTATTTGCATTAATAATGTTTATTGAAATGATTGGCGATTTTTAATAATGTTACAAACGACTGGTTTTACTATAAGAAACTATATATATATAATGTAGTCGTCGTAATTTAAGAAAGTTTTTACAATGTTTGTTAAAAATTTAAATTTTATAACTGCAGATTACTTCTTATTAACATCTACAAAACCAAAAATACCTAAAATATTTGTTATTAAATGAAGAACAATCAGTTAATAACTTTTAAAAACATGCAATTGCCATAAGCATCTGTCAATTATGATTTTAACTCGCAAATACACATAACCCAACAACCAGTGGCGTACACATAACCAATCCAACAAGTGAATATACAAAATAATATGTACAGTTACCAACCCTGGACAAACCAGCAGCTGTAACAAAAATCTCAAAAACAATCACAACTACAATCTTAAAACAATTAGCCAAGACCAGATTAAAAACAACCGCAAACTCGTGAAACATACAGTGCAATTATCAAAGCCTTACAAGAACGTAAAACTAAATTTCATACGTATGAACCCAAACAATACAGACATTTCAGGGTTGTACAATGGTTGTACTTAAAAATTTTGGTTCTTCGTCAAATCTAGAACTCCTAGAAGAATAATTAAAACAACTAGCACATCAATTGTTTATAATACATGAAACATCAAACACAGAGTTACAAAGACTTTATTGTCTATGTTTTTTATTGATCTGGAAACAAAGAACAATAATAAAGAAATTTATGATAGGAAACTCTTACAAAACTGTGTGGTACAGTTTGAAGCACCGCATGCGAAAAGAGAAATACCGTGTGGTGCGATAGGTTGGCACCAACATGAAGTTGGCGTTTGCAATACAATAAATAAGCGGCCGACTCAAAACTAAAGCCCCTTACGTTTTCGACGTTGTACGTAGACGATACAGTAATCGCGAGTAATCTTTTTAATCATTTGTTTTACTGGAACATTGTTAATTTTATATTTATGTATATACGAACAGAATAGGTAAATATACATTATCAAACCTTCTTCATCGTCATGGGCAAGTCCATTACACATGGTTCCAAAAGCTGATGGAGCCTGGAGACCTTGTGGCGACTACAGGAGTTTGAACGCGGCTACGACAGCAGATAGATACCCAGTTCCTCATATTCAGGACTTTAGTCACAATTTATGTGGAAAAACTATTTTTTCATCCATCGATCTCGTCAAGGCGTACCACCAAATTCCAGTCAACCCAGCAGACAGTCCAAAAACAGCAATAACTACACCCTTTGGTTTATATGAATTTGTAAAAATGCCATTCGGGTTACGAAATGCAGCACAAACATTTCAAAGATTCCTCGATGATGTGTTGCGGGATCTCGATTTCGTATATGCCTACATCGACGATGTGTTAATTGCATCCAGCACCGAAGAGGAACATATGAATCACCTTGAGTTAGTGCTGCAGAGATTTCAAAAATATGGTATAGTTGTGAACCCAGATAAATGTGTTTTTGGAAGCAACGACCTAAAATTCCTGGGAGTACGAATCACTGAAAAGGGAATCCATCCACTTCCCGACAAGGTGCAAGCTATCAATGATTTACCATTACCTAAAACAAGTAAGAAATTACAACAATTTTTAGGCATGATAAATTATTACCGAAGATGGCTCCCGAGTGCAGCCATCACACAAGCTCCATTGTACGCATTGTTAAAGAATATCAATCGCAAGAATGTCGAATTGACATGGAACGACACTGCGGTCAAAGCATTCACGAAAACCAAACAGGACCTAGCAGAGGCAACTATCCTAGTGTATCCAAACCCATCATCTTCAATCAGTTTGGCAGTGGATGCATCGGACATAGCCATTGGAGGAGTTTTGCAACAAGGGGATATAGGCAAACAACAACCAATTTCATTTTTTTCAATTAAACTTAATCAAGCCGAGAAAAAGTACAGCACATATGATCGTGAATTATTAGCGATTTACAAGGGCATCAAACACTTCAAACATTTCCTCGAAGGACGAAATTTTACGGTTTATACAGATCATAAACCAATCACATTTGCGTTTAAACAAAAACCTGAGAAGTGTAGCCCACGACAATGCAGACACCTCGACTTCATTTCACAGTTTACAACAGACATTCAGCACATCCGAGGCATAGATAACATACCAGCAGATACGATGTCACGGATCGAAGAACTAAAGCAATGTGAAATGGACACAGACTCTTTCGCAAAGGCACAAGAAGAGGACGAGGAATTAAAAAGCCTCTTACAGAATGAGAAATATAGGTTTTCAAGATTTCCAGCATTTATGGGTAAAAAAGAATTGTTTTATGAATCAAGTGCTGGAAAAAACAGACTCTATGTACCACTATGCTATCGTCGAAAAGTGTTCGACACTACACACAACTTGTCACATCCAGGGACTAAAGGATCAACGCAATTAGTGACAGAAAAGTACTTTTGGCCAAATATGAAGAAGAATGTTACAAATTGGGTCAAAACATGCATACCATGTCAGAGAGCCAAGGTAAATAAGCACACGCGTACTCCAATCGGTACTTTCGCTTCACCAGATGCTCGCTTCACCCACGTCCACATGGATATTGTAGGTCCACTTCCCTATTCAAATGGTAAGCAGTACATATTGACAATGATCGACCGATTTAGCCGTTGGCCCGAAGCAGTCCCAATACAAGACATCACTGCTGAAACATGTGCCAAAACATTTGTAGAAACCTGGATTGCTCGTTTTGGGGTTCCATCCATAATTACGACTGATCGTGGAAGACAGTTCGAATCAACTTTATTCTCAGACTTGCAAAAAATCACAGGAATGCATCGGACGCGAACAACTTCATTTCATCCACAAAGCAATGGACTAGTAGAACGGTTACATCGTCAATTGAAGGCAGCATTAAAGTGTCACGACACTCACTGGACAGAGTCTCTACCTTTAGTTTTGTTAGGGATTCGCAACACAATCAAAGAACCGCTACATGCTACACCTGCAGAAGTTGTTTACGGCACTACGTTACGATTACCAGGTGGTATAATTCATACACCACCAACACATAAAAGGTCACAAGTGATGGAAACTGACTTTGTTGCTAGGTTAAAACAACACATGGAAAGCATTACATATCCAACTGCAACCAATCACCAGAGAGAAACAGTATTCCAACCAAAGGATTTAAACAGTACCAAATATGTATTTGTGCGTGTTGACCGAGTAAGAAAACCCCTGGAACCACCATATGAGGGACCGTACAAGGTAATCGCTAAAAACGAAAAGTATTATAAAGTACTAATACGTAACAAGGAACAAAACATATCGATTGATCGCCTCAAACCTGCTTTTTATGAAAGTGAAGTGGAAAGAACTCCAAATTTAAGCGATGAAGAAAACAAAAACGAAAATTCTTCGAATCAACCAAGTGCTAGTGAAAGTGCTCTGCCAAAACAAACTAGATCGGGTCGACAAGTGCGATTTCCAGCAAAGTATTCGGACATGGTAAAGATTAAACAAATAGACACTTAACCACAAAATATTGCGTTTAATTATGTATTAGATTTTCTTGTTAATGTTATTATTGTTATTTAGTTTTCATTTATAATATTTTTGTAGGTTATGCATTGTATTTTGCTTAGATTGTATTTTGTAAAATGTTAGCATTGGCGTGCACAAATGAAACCCATTTACTTAAAGGGGGGTAATGTGGTGCGATAGGTTGGCACCAACATGAAGTTGGCGTTTGCAATACAATAAATAAGCGGCCGACTCAAAACTAAAGCCCCTTACGTTTTCGACGTTGTACGTAGACGATACAGTAATCGCGAGTAATCTTTTTAATCATTTGTTTTACTGGAACATTGTTAATTTTATATTTATGTATATACGAACAGAATAGGTAAATATACGTTATTAAACCTTATAATTATCCGTGCCTATAACCGCAATGTGCGAAGTGCCAGAGGTACGGTCACAGCAAGAATTATTGTCGTCAACCGTAGAGATGCGTCAAATGCATAGAAAATCATGCTACAAGCGAATGTCCAAAAAAAGAAAAAACTGCGTAAACTGTAACGGTAGCCATCCCGCTAACTACAAAGGGTGTTGGGTACGTAAGCACTTGCAGCAGAAGTTCTACCCAAAAGATAAAGCTCAAGATCACCCCTTTTACAACTAGATTTGTTCAACGAGGATTGATTTATGCTCAACAAACGACTTGTAATTCTTTACAACAAACTACTAATACTCTCACCAACAACACACCCGAACAACCAAATGCACTATCTAAACTCAAAACAATGATTCAGAATCGAATAGAGCAAATGAGCACCATGCTAAATTTATTGACCACTGTCATCAACAAACTGCCCAGTAAACACACGACGTCCCAGGGACGTTCGTTTTATGTCCAAATGATGTCTTTACATCCCGGGCTTTAAAACGGACCTGTATAGGATGTCTTTAATAGGACGTCCTCAGGATGTCAATGAAGAACGTACGATGGGATGTCCTATACGGGAAAAAACAAATGCAAACTTAGTGCGCTTGCCCACTTTCCTTCTTGTTCTCTGGAGCTCACTCAACACCCGTACGCTCCTTTGGTATATCAAAGTGGTACACTCTGTTTGCACCGTTTGTACTCTGTATCTGTTTTTGTTGGTGTTCTGACTACTTTATTTATCTGTACTTTTTATTATCTAACGTTTTTTGGGCGTTTTAGTGCATAAACAAATTTATTTGGTAAGTTTTTGGTACCATGTATTTATTTATCATATATAAAAATCATCATTTATAATTATTATTTTGAATTACTAAAAATTAATAAAAGTTTATTGAAATTAATCACAATTATTAATAATGGTGATTTAAAACCCCATCTCGCGCGCATACCTATGCGGTAAATTGAAAATATTTATTTTATGTAAAAAAAAAAATTTTACTCAAAAAATTATTTAAAAAATGTTTTCTTTGTATTTAAGGTTTAAAAGTGTGACGTTATCTCACGACTTTTATCGTCGCGATTCACAAGTCATCCAAAAATGTCAACATGACCGGTAAGGCACAAAATCGCTAATCTAACTAACAAACTATAACGTTATCGCGTTCTTGGTATTCATAGTTATGATTAGTGTGCGTATTCTCCTATTGTATTACTATTTCCACAATAATTAGTTAGGTGGTTAAAAATACGCCTACAAATAATATTGTTTTTATCACATTCCTTTGATAAAATGTAAATGCGAAACGTATAAAAATTCTTAATGAATTTGCAAAACTGGCGCGTTTACAAAATTAAAAAAAAAACGATTTAAACAATTTTTAACTGGTTATAATCGATCATCTCTTATGATTTAATCAATAATAGAATCGTCAAAAAGATCAATCAATAATTCTACAAAAGAAGTATCACTTTATCAATTCTTTAATTTAGAAAAATGCAAATTCTGATTACATAGAAATACCAAAATCAGCTTTTTGTATTAACTTTTTTATCGATTCTACATGACGATTACCATCTCTTATGTAGTTGCATTGTTTCAGGCGCCACTTAAAAAAATCGGGAAGAAAGTATAAAAAACTCGCTAAGGAGGGCCAAAGAACGCCGGGATCGAGAATATAAAAAAATGAAATAATCTAAATTTATTTTAATTGAATATAATTTGGATTATTATTTAAAAATATAGTTTTATATAATAATAATTTGTATTTTATTTGATAGTTATTTTTATTTATTACGTCAAGTTGCAGAGTAGTACGTTAAGTCTCCTTACTGAATAAAAAAAACAATAGAAAAAACCACAAAGTAGATGTACTTTAACTGGAAATGTTACTTTTCTTGATAAAAATATAATATACATATATAGTACTTATCCTACAGTCATCTAAAAGGGACGTCCCGTTGCGGATATCCAAGGATGTCCTATAAGGACATTGTAGGAATGCACACACTTGTGACAAAAGAACGTGCCATAAATGTCTCTAGGACGTACACAGAACCCAAATGGGACATTCAGTGATTCGCAACATCATGTCCCCGGGACATCCTTGAGACATCCTTGTGTTTGTTGGGTGGCTTAATAACTAAACTTTTTAGAATAGTTATATGGAACGCCAACGGACTGGGACAACATGTACAGGATAACTACTACAGAATACTTTTTCCAATTATATAGGATTGATGTCATGCTAATATCAGAGCACATATACTTAAAACCCATATCAAAATATCAAATTAATGCACCCTAGTGAAAAAGCTCATGGGGACAGTGCTGTGATTATTCGACAAAACAATAAACACTATGAGTTGAAACAATATCAATGCGACTACTTACAAACCACAAACGTCGCCATAGAGTATCACGCTGGTTATACCTGCTGTATATTGTCCGAACAAGCATAACAATAAAAGGCACTACTAAAAAATATTTCAAAACACTAGAAATTCGATTTATTTCCGGTTGCAATTATAACGTCAAAATCCCGCAGTGGGGATCACGACTTACGACCACAAAAGGCAGGAAACTACTGACTGCAATAAAAAATTTTAATCTGCACTGCCTTGCAACAGACGAACCTATTTATTGGCCGGCGGACACTCGTAAGGTAACTGACGCTATTGACTTTGCAGTAACAAAAGACATCAACATTAATTGATGCAAGATTCAATCATTATTAGATCTCTCCTCAGACCATTCAGCCGTCCTAGTAACTGTATACTTCAGATTTCAACAGAAACAACGGCAAGCAACACTGTACTCAAAGCATACCGTTTGGGAAGAAGATTTAGTCAATATAAGCATACTGCTTAAAAGACATCGATGGAGCAGTCTGTGAAATAACAAACGCCATCTAAGAAATAGCCTGGAAGGCAACTCCAGACGCGCATGAAGTGCAAACTCAAAAAACCTGCCCGCTCATAGTGAATGAAAAAAGCGCAGAAAAACGAAAGTTATGCAAACGTTGGCAAATAACACGATCGGCAGAGTATAAAAAGAAGTATAAATACAACTACGCAAAATCTTATTACTGCACATTAAAAATCAAAATATACAAGAATATCTCAGTACACTCACAACAACGGAAACCACCGACTATTCACTGTAGAAAACCACTAGAAAACTCAAAAGAACAAAGCAGGCATTATCACCTGTAAAAGATGAAACTGGAAGATAGGTGCAAACTGACTAGCAATTGCTTTCGCGAAACATTTGAAAACAGTATGTACCCTTTTTTCCTTCCAGCACAGCCCAGATGAGGAACGCGAAATTTACAGTTTACTAGATCCACCGTTTCAAATGGAATTATCTATTAAATCATTCACAATGTTGGAAGTCGAAAGAACAATACTAACAGAAATAAATCCAAATAAAGTTCTAGGTTAGGGGATCTTATTATAGAAAAATATCACCAAAATTTCTTAAAGCATTAACATTTCTCTTCAATGCTATCCCCCGATTAAAATATTTTTCTAAACAGCGGAAAATAGCTAAAATAATATTAATCCCAAAATCAGAATAAAAGATTTAACCAGCGTTGAATCGTATCGGCTCATAAGCCTATTACCGCTGTCGTCAAAACTTTTCAAAAACTTGCTATTAAAACGGCTCAACCCGATATTGGAGGACAGAGGAATTATACCAACCATCAGTTTGGGTTTAGACGCCACCACGGCACGACGGAACAAGTACACAAGATTGTTCACACAATAACCACTGCTTCTGAATATAAAAAGTATTGCTCTGCTGCGTTTATAGACATAAAGCAAGCATTCGACAGTGTGGCATAAAAACTTAAAATATAAACTGAAACTGACACTACCGTATCACTACTACGAAATTCTCATCTCCTATCTGGAAGGCAAGCGGTTCATGGTCAAACTAAACGAAGAGCTAATAAACGTGTACCCCGTTCCGTCTGGAGTAACCCAAGGTAGCGTACTCAGACCAATCTTCTACACAATTTATACAACTGATTTGCCAACAACAAACGCAACAACCACAGCTACTTACGCTGATGACACAGTCATTTTAGCTCTAGACAGCAACCTTAATGCCGCAACTGAAAATCTCCATACCACCTTAAGCTTAGTTAAAGGTTAGATGAGAAAGTAGAAAATTCAAGCTAACACCTCAAAGTTATCGCATGTCACGTTTCCAATGAGACGAAGTACATGTCCACCGGTAACATTTAACAACACCTTGATTACGCAATCTGAAGAAGTTAAATATCTGAGACGCATCTGGTCGACAATTTTAACCGACACTAGAAAATAAACTTTTACTATATAAATCTATTCTCTGACCTGTATGGACATACAGTGTACAACTATGGGGTACTGCTAGCATCTCTAACATTGAGATCTTTTAACGATTTCAGAAAAAAGTGCTTCGGTGTATGCGTCAGTGTGCAAAGTGATTAAAAAGTACAGTGTTAAATACAGACACTCGTCGGTTAAAGCGGTTTAAACCATCGGAGCTGCCCACCAGGTTTGATAAACTAAGCGTGCATTTTTAACTCTCCAGAACTGACATGCTGAATTGCTAAATTACACCATAAGTTGATCATTTGTAGGATAACAACTATCGCGGATTGCTCTAAGCAAGGCCATATGTAGTTCGTTAAGTTAGAACAATGTCATGTCATTTACATATTGTTTATGAGCAACATATTGTAAATTTGCTAAGTACTTACTAAATTAAAAAAAAATAAAAACATATCGTTGAATTAAAATTTCTTTATTAAACCCTTTTACATTCAATTTGTGTTTCTATAAAAAAAATGTCAGTATAATAGGGCTCATTAACCACCAGATGGCGTAGACCACAACACTTTTATATATAAAAAAACATCCTTTACACACAAAACTCTAATCTTACGATGAGGTTGTAACATTCTTACCGAATGTTAGTATTGGTATTACCAACTGACCATTTTAATGTTATATAAAATTTCATTTTAATCAGTTGGTCAATAATTATTGTTTTATGTGTATTGCATTCAGTTAACTACGAATTTTCTGTCCACTTATTTTTTAATCGTTGTCTATTTTACAATTTTTGTTTTTTTTGTATATACATAAACTACGAAACAAGACTTTAAAAAATGTTTAACATTATCGTCACGTTGAAGCGACACCTATCTTTACTTTGCTATCTGTTTTCTTTTCTTTTATTATTTTTTTGTCGTTAGTTTTAATATTTATTGTTTTATCTAGAGCAGGTCAGAACTCGTCACTATCCATTTCACAACTTGCTTGTTAAACTGGTACTTGTAAACGAATGTGCATGTTATCCTAAGTTCATGAACAGATAGTTGTGAATTATATCCTTCTCAGGTATGAGTCATTGAACACAAATTTTCTAATGAATCTGGTCAAAATATTTCCACAAATTTCTTAATGTTTCGTAGGAAAGATTTTTTGTATAATAACAGTCCACGTTTATAAGAATTTCGGTCAATTTTCAGCATTGTTGCTACTTTGGTTTATATAAAATGTTTTAATAAAATCAGACCAATCCATTTTCTTGACTACAAATGTACAAAATTTAATTCATAATACTGGCAACATTGTTAAAAATGTATTTAAATATTAGCACAATTAAAGGAAATGTTTAGTCTTGATTGCAACATTTTACAGTACACTGCACAGTAACGTAACAAACAAGTTCAGTACAAAACTATAATAATGACCTCTAGTTTACAGTACAAAGGTAAGGGGCGTATATTTCCGCAAGGTTAACTATCTTCAAGATAATGCAAAGGTTTTACAGACATTACCAAAGAGTTTAATGTGTATAAGTCATCACAGTACAACAAAAAAACTGGGAAAAAATCAAACAATTTTATAAAAACTAAATTATCAATAAATCAAAATTTTTTTGAGGCTTAACTTCAAATTCTTGTTTCATAAGGTTTACCTATATAACATTTGTTGCAATTTATTTTATATATCTACATTATGTTTGTGGATCTGTGTGTTTTGTAATTATTAATGCAATGTGTTCGTATATACTATATACATATATATTTTTTATATAAAGAACTATTTTTTTCAGTAATTTAATAGTTGGATTTATGTTAATTGTTTAGTATATCTTATCAAAATGTAATACTAAATCTTAAAAATTATGCAAATCTTGCAATAGAACATTTATTTTTAGTTATAAAGCTAAAATGGTTTTTTAAATTTTTGTTATTGATATCATAAACTACATTACAAAAAATAAAATGCTTAATAATATTGACAATTTTAATTCACACTTAAAATTTAATTAACATCAATAAAGCCAAAAACTAATCCAAATTTATGCAAAAACCTATTCTAATTTTTAAACAAATTTGTACAAAATTGTCACATACCATAATAACACCTTTTACTGTTTAAAACGAACTCTACGTTCAAGAAAACAAGACTGACATTCTCGACAAATACTATAATCTATATGAAATAAATTTCATAGATAGCGACAAGTGTTGTATAAGCCAGACGAAATAAAAAACCTTAAGTAACCGTCAATTTGATTAAATTTTATAAATTTACTAGATAGAAAAAACATATACGCTAACAATGCAAACAAATATATGCAAAATTGTTCTGTTTAGACAAAATATCTTCTACTTACAAGAAAAAGAATTTGGGTGTTACAAAAAATTCAGTTCCAAAACACTATTTTAAGAAAATTTTTCATAAATAAATAATATAAAGTTCAGCTCAAAATGTACACATTTCTAAACGCAGTTTAACGCATATTTTGTTTAGTTTAGTCATAGTAACACATTAACACTTACCGATAATTTAATTACCAAATTTTGCAGAGTAGGAGAATCACTAATAACATCTTGCTCGTCTTCGAAGTGCCGATTGTAATTTCATTTAAAAAGGCGTCAAAACGAGAAGAAATAATTCCAAGTGACAGTTTTCACCTGACAAACACTTAAGGTAAACAAATCGAATAACACTAATCTAACAATGAGTATATTTATTATAACGACTACAAAAATAATAAAAACAATACGCAATAAGTAATAGTTCGCAAACAATAACACAATAATGCTAGTATTAGCGGATCTTTAAATTAGCCAACACCATGTACACGTAGGTAACAGGTTTATTAACGTATTAATTAGCGAATTTAATTTTTCTCGTAATAACGCTAGCAATTCTTGCACTTCAATATGAGAAGAAGAAACATGTAAATCATATATCATTCGCTACTCTACGTCATGTTTACCAGGTAACACAGACGGTAAACGAAAAGTTTCTGTGTCTTCCGGTTAGAAATTTTACTGCAAACTATAATTACCCCATTTCCATATGCAAAACAGTTTAGAGGCACCAGTTTTTTATCTTCTTTTCTAGCATAAGATTCTCGTTGAATTAGTTTTATCAGGATCAACTTCTCATTATTCAACTCATTTGTAGACAATTCGCTTCTAATCTAATTGGCCGAATTTTTACAGTTATAACCAAAGCAAAGCATTCAAGCTATCATTACTACGATTTTCTCATATTTGTAGAAGTAACGTCCATACCAAATTTTGACTTTTTTCGCTCTTGATTAACCACAACTTCATCTTCTTAATTTAGTACAAAACTTTGTCTAAGCCATTCTGTTTTGCTAGCATATAGCCAATTGGGTCTCTCGCACCATTTCAAACTGAAAAAATGATCCTGAGAACACTCGCGAGATGGCAGATAGGAAAGATTCAACACACACACCAGGGACGTACCTCCAACTCTCAAATCTCGTGAGCCCTGTTTCAAACAAAGATAGCTCACTTTTTTTATTTGTAATCCAAGTCAAAACCGTAGAGAAGTAACTCCAAACATATATTTTGCAATTCTCGAAGAATTAAATTCGAAGAGAATCGTACTACCCTGCGGCAATTGTTGCTGCTCGCAGTTTTATTCTAGGAATCGACAACTTCTTCAAATGCGCTATATTTTACTTAAAGTTCCGTCGTGTGCTTTTGATTAAAGCAAAAAGTGAGGGTACTAGATTATGTGAAACTGTTTATTAACGAGACGAAAACTGGTAGACATATCTACAAGATACAAATATTTATTTTTTAGACAAAGAGCGAAAGTAATATTTTACTACAAAAAACAGAGTGGGCAGAAACTGCACGGGGAATAGAAACAACAGTTATTGTAAATTCTGCAAGCCACAGCAGTTTTATTTCTTACGAAGTTCAACCGTATAAATTTTGTGTTTTTAAGTTTGTCAACATGTTTCATAGCACATACACACGTTTTTAAAACGTTGGCAATACTGCCAATTCAGTTGTTTAAGTATCAGTGATTTTACCCGCCAATTTTTCTCCGGTAAACTTTATTGTAATCTAAGGGAAGAATTTTGGTAAGAACATCAAATCTTTGCCATAATATGCTCTATCTATTGTAATTCCCAAGAGTGCTTTGTGTTTTTAAAATGTTTTTCTTGTTTTTAAAATAACCCCAGGACGAAACGATACAAAAAACCTGACCAAGAGCCACTCTTCAGGGCGTTTGAATCCATTGAACGGGAACAACTCTTCTGCACTCTGCAGAGAGTTACGGAATCCACTATTCCATTCTGTATTGGCATGTCAAAAATTCCTCTTTAAAGAAGCAGAAGAGGACAAACGGTACAGTCATTTGCAGAAGAAGTACTGAGTGTGACTCAACTAATAACATGTAGCAATTGAGGCTACCCCTTAAACACTATGATGTAAAGAAGGTGGTCAAAAATAATCTTGCAGTAGAGGAAACATGGTTACGTAATTCAAAAATGATTTTGTATAAAGTTTTATACAACGCCATCAAGATAGACTGAAGACCAGAGTGTGTCAAAACATTAAACGATTGCGAGGCGTTTCTAGAGAAGAATTAAATGTGTATTATATTTCCAAATGTTCCAGCTACGCATATAATCAACTTTGATGAAACCACTCTAAGTGACGACTCTGGTCGTAAAAAAGTAATTCTTAAGCGGGGCTGTCGCTATCCATAGAGAACATTCAACTACAACAAAAGTGCAACTTCAATTATGTTTGCAGACACCGCGTTTGAGAAATTATTGCCTTTCTATGTTGTTTATAAAGCCTACAATATGTATATTTCTTAGACCATTAGAAGCTCGAAAGAAGTACGGTACAACAGAAGTGCAAATGGGTAGTTTGAGTTTAGCTGGTTTAAAGGCTGGGTCAAAAGGATTGCAATTTCTGTCTGCAAAAACCTTTATAAAAAAAAGATTTTTTTTAATCGGAGATAAGTTTTCTTCCCATTTTCTCCTAAAATTATTAAGTTTTGTCACTACAATATTTCCTTCATTTTTGTGCCGCTTAACTACGCACTTGCTGCGGCCTTCTTCAGACTACTGAATAACACTTAGAAAAGAGTAATGGAAAACTGAAAGATGAGTGACGGGCAAAAAAATGAAGCATACCCAAGGATAGATTTCCCTACCTACTGAAAAAACTGATACACAAAATTAAGACGAATCAAATTGAAGATGTACAATCGAGTCTCAAAAAGTATAAAATCGTGTCGAATCTACCAAAAGATCAGCTGCATAATGATGATCCAGCAGATGCTATCAATGATTCTGAGGTAAATATGTTGAACAGCATACGGAAATGGTAAAACCGTTGAAAGAAAGAGACGCAAAAAAGATTGCCGTTCCTGCAGGAAAAAGTGTAAGTGGTGCTGATTTATCCGAGTCCAGTGACAGGCAAGTAGAGATGTTGCTTCTTGACAATAATAGCACTGCTGGCTAAAAACAAAGTTGAAAACGATGGAATCGAAAAAGATGGAGATTGTACCAAGAAAGTTAAAGATTATAAAGTTTCCAAGCATGGGACATTTTCCAATAATGTTTATGTAGTAGGAAAACAAGATATTGAAGTGTCTATGTGGTTGGTTGTCGGCTTTAAAACACAGTCCTGCCAAAATTAAAAAATTTAAATTTTTTATAGAAAAAGTAAAAACAACCTTTCAGATGTCTAATCCACCATACAACACTTAACAGATTTACTCAAGCCAATATGATAATACCTATACTTTTTTAGACACAGTTTTTAAGCGAGTTGGTTAGTTTCCTAATAAATAAGAAAAATATTCTGTTCTTTATAATCCTTTTGAATTTTTAATAAAAGCTGATATTTAATATTTTATGACTTCTTTTAAAGGTCTTTAAGTTAAAATCCATTTTCTTTTTTGCCTCGCATCAAAGGTGAATAGAATCAAGGCAGTTTTTTTATAGATCGGACCTGGGTTGGAATACAGCTAAATAAAATTTTTTACGCAATCTACCCACTGGAACTAGGCTTTCAATATATTTACATTCTTTGTAGAATCTACACACTTATTTGGCAAAGCTGCAACTTAGGCACGGGTGTTTATAGAACACCGCAAGAAACTTATAGAGATAATATAAATTAAAACGAAATAGAGGAAGTAGCATGACTGGCCACATCCTTTGCTTTAAGGATTAACTTAAATAATAGTGCAAAATAATAATAAATTTTGTCAACACGATTTTTTTGCAAAATATGTAGTAAGATATGCAAAAATATGTGAAAATATGCACAAAACAATATTGAATAACTTTACAATTTTGTAATATTTACAATGTATTACAATCCGTTACCAATAAAATTTTATCTTAATGAAACAATACAAGATACTAAGATTAAATGACTGATTTCTAGAACTCAGTAACTGTGTAATTACTAATTAATTAAAATATGCAAAAAAATGCACAAAACCGGCAAAAATATGCATTTTGTGTAAAATCGTGCCGTATTCATCATTTATGTGCTACAACGACTATGCCGACAAATTCCCGACTGTAAAAACTTATCTTTACGTTGTTTATTTAATTATTTATATCATACGTAGCAGTGGGACTACAAAATGGCGTTTGCCACATTCTTTTCAATATTCAATATTTTTGAAATAATTTATTTTTGTGTTACATAAACGCGAGGAAAACAGCAGGACTAAATAACAAGAGTTGGTAATACTCTTATAGAACATAGACGAGTATTATAAGACTAAAAGTATATAATTCTTAAGCATCAATTTTTTTTGAATTAATGCTACAATTGCATAAAAATTAACACATAACATATACTTTTGTATGTAACGGTTGTAATTTATATTCGTATATTGATATTTACATCAAAACATACCTTTATTACAGGAATAACTGTGTACAATAGAACGAACATCAAACTAAAACAGCACTCGTTTAATAAATTGTAGAGATAATTTACGCTTTGATAAATATTACAACACCTGTGTATATTGCTATAAACTGTACGAGTTTCTAAAATAAGAATATATAAGATAACAGATCTAGTGCTAAATAAAGTTTAAACTTTTTTGTACGTTAATTGTTTCAAAATGAAAATGATAAATTCATCAACAAAGTAGGAAATTGACGTGATTATAAAAACTTCAATTTTTCTTTGCATTTACTGACTGAAGTACTATTTAAAGAAAAGAATAGAGCTGTTTAAAGTAGCTTAGACATTTTTTGTTTATTCAGAGCGTACCGTAAGCGTGACCATTTTTTCTTAAATGCAGGCCCGCGCCTAGCACTTTTGGCGCCCTTGTGCAAATTTAAAATAACGCCCCAAATTTGTATTACGTTCATATGTAGGTACAGTTAAGTTAGGTATTATCCACTATTCAAAAATAATCTTAAAAAATATTTTCATAAATTTATTTTCATTTTTATATTTTACAAGTACAAGCCATACAAGTATTTTTTCATTGAGGTACATAACATAATTATAAACATAGAAAACAGAAATGTATTCTAACAGTATTACAACTCAAAATTTTTCTATTTTAGTTTCAAATGTAATATATGATAGAAAAGCACAAGAAATAAAAAAAATATTTAAAACATTAAAAATACTCGTTTATATATCACAAGACGAAACTGATCGACAAATAAAAACAAAACAATATATTATTTTAATAATGCAACATGTCATCTTTTAAAGGTTAATATTATTAGTGTTATTAATATTTTAGCTAAGTAAATTGAGCTTTCTGTGCTTTAATTTTTGCAAATTATTATTAATTAAATCTTCGGTGTCTAATTCTTTTAGCTGGTCCGTTTCTATTGAAATAATTACTTAGTCGGTTTTGCCCCATGGTCGATCTTAAATATTTTTTTATTATTTTGAGTTTTGAAAAAGATCGTTCTGCGGTAGCAACAGAAACCGGCATTGTTAATAAAATACGATGTATTATGCTCGTATAAGGAAAAGAATTCATTAAGTTGTTAATTGTTATATAATTTAAAGTTTCTTCTGGAGACGTAATAACTTTTTCATAAAAATTTTGTGAATATTGCAATTCTTTAATAAGTTCCACGACAGTTATGTCTCGTTGATTGCGAGTTTTGTCGTTTAATAAATTTTCAAGTTTTTGACATAATTCTAATTGTTCGTTTTCAGAATAATTTTTAAATTTATCAATATTCCATAAAAACGCGAAATTATTAGAGTAAGAAGAAAGTAATCTCTCATCCAGTGATGTTATGGTTACATGTAGAGCATTAAAAAAACAATCAACTTTGAATTTTAAAGTTTAGTCATGGATCGGTTCATCATTCATAATCAAAATGTTTTTTTTTTATTTTTTGCGGTCTTAGACCTTTGTTACAAGCTTTATATCTTACGAACTTTGCACGGCCAACTCATACAGTCGGAGATAGGGGAGGTCCACAGGAAGTATGCTTAAGGGCGCCAGATCTGATCCAAGATAACATTTCTGCCTCGATCACGGCAGACGATCCAAACTTGTAACTAAATTTGAGGTTCATAATCCTTATTACTCTGATGTTCGAGTAACCCAAAATTAGTTAGTAGATAACGATAAGTACAGAAGAAAGGAAAAAAATGATAAGAGAGATTAACAAATATAACCACTTTAATGTGTTAACGTTGAATATTAACAAGAGTATATGAAATTTCTTCACTCATCCATGCTCGAATGATTTCTAAGTATAATTAGCAAATATAACAACTTTACTTTAGTAGCGTAGCAAATTGACAGCTATATATTAAATTCTCAATCCATAAATACTAGAAGAACTAACAATTATCGTTAACAAGTGTAGAAAACTTTGATTTCGCAACACATAAGATTTACAAGATTATATCGAATTTTTAGTGCATGAATGCCCGCAGTATCGGCAACACACAATACACATTAAGTTAGGTCGAAACGAACAGCACAGAAAATCTTGTAATAAATATGTTTTTCACACACAGCATGCGATACAGTTAAATGAATGATTTAAGTTACCTTATTGGTATATAAACAGTAAACGTAATTACGGTCATTAACATGAATCAAAATTCCGTGAGTAACTTTCGTGACAACAATATAAAAGTTAAGCAAATAAACTTACCCCAAAATCCAGTGTTCACTTTCGCAAAGAAAACGTTTTCCCCGCTAGCGGCCTGTAATAAGTATTTAAAAGCAAATCGTGTCACACACTAACTCACCAAGAATAGGAAGCTACAAAATTAGTATTAATAAATCATTAAATGTTATATCAAAACCCGTTGTATCGAATACTGTAGGTAGCAATTTAAACAGGTGGCTGATAACACAATCGACTGGTATATACGAAATAACATCTCCCACAATAAGGCTTGTCGAGACTCCGTTTTTGTGGTGGAGAATATGCCTTCCCAAAATCGTAATTGTTCGGTAACGCTATTTCTCAATAATAATTAATCTTCATCATTTCTTGATTGAAACGAACATGTGCTCAAAGCGTAGGAAAATGGCTATCAAATTAAGGAGAAGTTACAAACGAATTTTAATAAAACGGGAGTAATTATCTTACCCTGTGACGACTCAAATATTTTACGAACGTAATGAAATTATAATTTAATTCCCATTATTAAGGATGTCCTTCGAAATTATTTCTTTAAGCCGTACAGGCCATTTTATGCAATTGAGAGCTTCACGATTTTGTCGTAAAATGCCAGTCACAATAAAAGATCGGCAGAGGGCGTCAAAACCGGAATCTAATTTCAATTCAATATACAGGGTAGTCCGTTAGAAAAATTTTGCACGTAACACCTTTTTGTTTTTTGAATTTAGGTTCTATGTCTAAGCGGGGTGCAATTTCTTTAGCATCAATTAATAGATCATTAAAACCTTTATACGAGTGATAAGCTTTCAAAAAAATTATTCAAATTATTTAAATGATTACAACACTGAGCAACATCAAAGTTCGGTTTTTGAATAATTTTATTAACAATGTTAACTTTACTTAAAATATTATACCACAATATAAGAATGCAAATGAACTCAGAATTTTGCAATTTTTTGGCCAACGATGCAGCCAAATTTTTAACCTTATTTTCAAAGTTTTCTTCGCTTATTTCAAGCAGAGCATCATAAACCTCCCCAAGTTGATACCTTAAAGGAGTTATTGAATTATTCTACTACACCATCAAGTATCCGATAAAGGTTTTAAAGTTAAATTGACCAGCGTTTAGTAGAAGCTGAAAAAAACAAAAACAGTTCTTAAAATAAAGAAAAAAAATTATGTTCAAAGTATTCGATTTTGCGGCATCATTGACGACTAAATTTAGGGTATGATTGCAACAAGGAACAAAGAAAGCTCGCGGATTGAAATCCAAAATTTTGTTGTATACATTATGTCTACCACGCATATTTGCCTCATTGTCGTAACCCCGACCTCGCAAATCGTTGATATTTAAGCATTCTTTCTCTAACGCCGACAAAAGAAATTTTGTCAAGCCTTCACCCGACATCATCTATAGGACAAAATAATAAAAAATGTTCTTCTATACTAATTCCCGTGCTTTTTTAATTAACACATCTTATACAAACTGAAATTTGTTCTTGGTGACAAGAATCAGGAGTGCAGTCTAATAATACGAAATAATATTTTGCCTTTTTAGTTCTAAAATTTTGGATTTGATATTTTCGCCGATCAAGTTCATTTTGTATTTTATCCCAGAGCTAGTTTTTGTGATCTTTTATTTGAGAGCGTTTTGTATGTTCTGACATAATTGGGTTGAATTTGGAAATTATTTCTATGCATTTTAAAAAGTTACAATTGTTTTTCACAAACAACTTATCACTACTTCCACGAAAAGCTAAATTTTGCTGACCTAAAAACTGAACCACGTAGAAAATTCTTTCTATAACAGCTTGCCAGTATTTAGTTTCTCTGTTGATTACATTTTGAATTTTAGAATCAATTATTTCATTTTTATTGAAACGGTTAGAAACATCTAGCAATTTTAGAACATTTTCGATATGTAACTTGCTCTTTTCATTAATGTTTAAATGCTAACTTAAATGCTGCCAGTCATTGCAACCAGATTCATCACTAAGGCGAACAGATTTCAAATCGCTGTGATTAAAAATTTTGCAACAGAAGCAGTAAAGTGAATTTTTTGATTCGGAATATAATAACCAGAAACGCTCAATTTCTTGTTTGTTCAGTAAAATTCTAAAGTAACTATTATTAGAACGTAATTTCTTTGGCCATAGTGCAGCATCTTTCAAAAGTTGACTCATATTTTCCGTTCTGGTAATTTTTGAAGGTGTTGATTTCTTAGTATCAGCGAAACTTGAAGATGTTGATGGATTACTTTCTAGAAAATCAGTTTCTTGTGTGCTGCTGATACTTGTTTTAAGTACAGGTTCAGAATATTGGGATTCAGCTGTATTATTGTTGTTATTAATATTTGGCAAAGTAGACTCGGGTTTTGAAAAAAATGCGTAATTTTGACATGGTTTTCCAGTTTTTTCTCTCTTTTTCTTTTATTCGACAAATTTTAGTATCGAGACAATTTCTTCTTTTTTTCTGACATCCTGTATAGTGTAAAGAAATTAATACGTAATTTAACAACCCGGAGGGTAAAAGAACCTACGAGACGCTTTACGAATCACTATGTAAGATCAGAAATAGATTAAACATTCTAGGAGCCAAAACGATTTACATCGACTCTAATATAAACAAGAAGGCACACCTTGAACAACTGGAAACAATTGCCAAAGCTGCGTTTAAAAGCTCCGGTATCACCGCATACATTAAATGCCCTTCTAACAGCAAAGGAACTGAGCACATACGGATCGATTGTAATAAGAGAAGAAGGCAAATCCTATGCAGACTTCCTCAAAGATGTCAAGAAATCGCTCTATAATAAAACGGAAGCAGAGGCGCTTAAAGCGGTCAAGAAGACAAGAGAGGGTAATCTCCTGCTAATCACGGAAGATATAATCAAAGCCCGATCCATAGACGGAATCCTAGCGAAAGAAATGACCAAAGCCGACACCAATGTAACAGCGACGAGCAGAAACAAAATAGTCTAACACATTAAGGACATCGACGACGTGGCCACATTAGAAGAAGTGGATGCAGCCATACGCCAAAGAACCAACAAGCCAGACACGAGCTCGCTCAGAATAAACAAGCTTAGACCGAGTGCTAATGGAAAACAAATAGTAACTGTTGTGACGGATTAGACAACAGGAAGATTCCTATTAGGGCTAAAAACAATAAGAATTGGCATAACTCCCTGCAGGATCGCCAAAAGAAAAGCAGATGATAAATGCTCAAGATGCTGGGAAACCGGTCATACAGTCAATAACTGTCGGGGAACCAACAGAAGGCACTGCTGTTACAACTGTGGTAGAGAGGGCCACAGGAAAAAGGAGTGTAAAGCCAGCAAAGGATGCCCCTTGTGCAAAATGCAAGACCATACAATGTGGACGTTGGCCTGTCCTAGATTCAGCAGAAAAGGCAAGAATGCCGATAAGACCGAACCGGGACAATCCGCTGCAGAAGGAACAGACCTGATTACTTCATAAATCATGGACAACAAGTTACGTATTATCTAAATCGACATAGGCAGAAGAAAACCGGCACACGATTTGCTACTAGCGACCGCCAGAGCTAACAATGTGGATCTAATAATGATCTCTGAGCTCAACATAAATACATCCAAGGCTGACAACTGGCTAATAGACCCTGCGGGCTTATCGGCCATCGCCATTCTAAATGAATCAATGATCATACAAAGATGCGAGACAATGAGGAGGCAGTCGCAGTGGAGATTAACAACTCGTGGCTGTACTCGTGTTACATTTCGCCAAACGACTCCCTGGACGACTTCCTCGAACTCCTCGAGGACATCAAATGCTCACTTAAAACACACAACAAACCCGCCATAGTATCCGGTGACTTCAATGCTAAGTCGCCCGGGTGGGGAGAAGACAGAGAGGACGAAAGAGGCCAAACTCTAATGGAGTGGCTAGAGTCACAGGACATGTGCGTGATAAATGTTGGCAATACCCCCACCTTCTCCTCATGCGGGTCCACTTCTATAATCGATGTTACGTGCGCGAGTGCCAGGGTAGCCTCTAAGATCAAGAGATGGAGGGTGATGCATGACGAGTCGCTAAGCGACCACAATTACATCACTTATGAAATAGCCGCCGATATGCCTCTCCATAACCACCGCCACTTTCTCCCATCATGGGATATTAATAGACTGAACAAAGAGAAACTCAGGACACCTTCGACCGTCTCATACACCTATGCAAAGAAGTAACACCGGAAACCTTGACAGAAATAATAGTCCAATGCTGCGATAGCAGCATGCTCCGACGCAAAGAAAACAAGCACAATGCAACTGGGATCTACTAGTGGAACGACGACCTAGCAAATCTTAAAAGAGTGTAGGAAGGAACTACGCAGAGTCATATATGCCGCCAAGCGAACGGCATGGCTGGAGCTCTGCAAAAGCGTAGACCGTGACCCTTGGGGTAAGGGGTATAAGATAGCAACGAAAAAGTTGAGAAAAACACAGCCCGGTGCTCAACCCAACCAGCAGCAATTGCACACAATAGTTAAAGAGTTATTCCCAAAGAAACCTTCAAGGAATACCTCCAAGTCTTCGATCACATACCCCACATCCCCATTTACAGATGACGAAATAATTGCCGCGGCCAAGAAGTTAAATAACAGAAGTGCCCCTGGTCCAGACGGCATTCCGGCAGAAGCTCTGGCTGAGATCGTTATTAACAGCCCTGCAACAATTGCCCAACTAATGAATCACCTATTGCAAACACAAACATTCCCGGACATATGGAAAAAGGCCAAGTTCGTAGTACTTGACAAAAGGAAAAAGACCCCTAATGAGGCTATCTCTTACAGACCAAGCCAAGATGTTCGAGCATCTTATACTTAAGAGACTAACATCCAGCATCGATGCGTCAGGGGGGCTATCTGATCACCAATATGGCTTCATGCGAGGCAAGTCCACCATGGATGCCTTAGAAAGGGTTGACCCATGGGCTAGAACGACCCGAGCAGACACCTGGAGAACAAGAATACTATGCACCCTGACCACGCTAGATGTTAAAAATGCGTTCAATTCACTAGCGTGGCCAATCATTATAGAAGCCCTTAAGAGCAAGAAGGTAGATACATATCTTGTGAACGTTATAGAAAGCTACCTGGAAAACAGGATTCTAATGATACAAGGACCTGATGGCGTGGAATCTGTCCAGGTGACCTGCGGGGTCCCGCAAGGGTCAGTACTAGGGCCTACCCTATGGAACATCACGTTTGATGCCCTATTGAGGCTGGACTTGAGTTCATTGGCGCAAATCATCGCCTTTGCGGATGATGTCGCACTCATGTCCAGTGCAAGATCCGAAGACGAACTCACGATAACAACTAACACGGCGATAGCTCGGATCGACAGATGGCTCTCAGATCACGAGCTAGAACTGTCGTCAAACAAGACGGAAGCAATAGTCTTCTCAGGCAGACGCCGTGTGGGCCCCATCACTTTTACCGTCCACAATCAGTCTGTCGTGCTACAAAACCACGTCCGCTACCTTGGCGTCTACCTAGACAAGTACTTAAACTACGGACACCATGTAAAGATGGCAGCCATCAAAACTGCCAAAACGGCGGCGGCTATATCTATCATCATGCCAAACATCAGTTGTAACATCAAGCATACTATATGCAGCGCCCATATGAGCCGGGGCCATGGAGATAGGAAAGTACCGGGGTATAATCCAAAAAATGCAGAGAAGAGTTTGCATTAAAATAATTATGTGTTATAGAACTATCGCCACGGAAGCAGCACAATTACTTGCCGGTACTATCACATGGGACCTTTTAGCTAATGAAAGACGCAGACTGAGGGAAGGCCTCGGTACCAGAAAAGAAGCTAGAAAGGAAACGCTTCAACACTGGCAGGCAAGATGGCCTAAAGAGCAAATGGACCCGGCGCATGATTCCCAACATTGTTCCGTGGCTAGAGAGAAACCACGTGGAATTAAATTACCACCTATCGCAAGCGTTGACAGGGCACGACTGCTTTGCCAACTACCTGCAAGGTATTCGAAAGAAAAGCGACCCATTCTGCATTTACTGTAGGGAGGTGGACGATGTGGAACACAGGGTGTTTACCTGCTCACAATGGACCAGCCTAAGGTACAACATGCCAGACATGACACCGGAACTCTTAATCCCACAGATGCTGAGTTGCGGGCAAAAATGGGAAAGCATAAACTCAACAATTGTTAGAATAATGGGCATCAAAGAGGCAGACTACTTTAGGATGGAGAGAAACGAAACTACCGCGGACCAAGAGTAACAACGACTGGGAAATGTTTCGACGTTTCAAACTCAAACTCGAAAGTATTTTCTCAACATTACTTATTTCGATCGGGCATCAGGCAACAAATGATATCACGACCGAAGCAGCGCTTAAATATATAAAGTTTCGTACATTGCAAGCTCAGACAGGAAAAAAACGCTTGTTTGCTCGATGACTTGTTGCAAGCCAAATTTCAAGCTCAAACATGAGTAAAATCAGATTTGTTTGAGTTCATACAATTTATGTTATCATGTTACGTATTACGTACTTGATCGAATAAATGCTATTATTGCGTACTTTTATTTGGAAAATATATTATTTTCAAGAAGTAATTCGGTTCCTTCGTCTCAAAGAGTAAAAATAAAAAAATAATCAAATAAAAGACAATGTAATGGCTAGCAATTCCTTACTGGTGTTTTTTATCATTATAAATTTTGTTTTGACAATGTTGATTTATCTTTTTTTTACTTTTGAGTTTTGAGGCTTTTTGGCGTCTTCGGCGCCTCGTCGCCTTCATGCACCACGCGATTTTACTCTTATGTACGACGCGGGACTGCTTAATGCTTAGCAAAAACATTTGTTTAGTACTATTAAAAAATTATGTTTTTGTTTTGTAGTATAAAATTGTAATTTATGTATTAAAAGCATTAAAAATATGATGACGAGTTTGATAGATTGAGTGGTCACTAGAATCGAGGATTTTTACATCGTTAGAGAGCACAGACATAATGACTGTGGTACATACTTCAACAAAAGGCCAAAGCCTTAATGTCCTAAAGCATAAACTTTTATTTTATGTCTGCGTATTTTTTATAAATTGGGTAATATAACATTTACATAGTATACACGATCACGTATATTTTTGGTTATAATCAAAACAAGACTTCAAATAATTAGAAGTGCAAAATTCAGCTTTCTTTGAACTGAGTTCCACGACCTTATTTTTTTTCGATTTTTTAGCGGATTTTTTAGTTCATGCTGTGATTTTTTAATTATAATATCCACATCACACATATATTGTGGATTGAGCAATATCCTAATAAACGATTGCTTTCAATAAATTTTATTTTGTGCAAAAACTTAGAGAAACTGGAGTGGCTGTGGTGAAGAAAGACCACCCCATGTATTAGCAACGGAAGAAAAATAATTTTTTTCAATAAAATCAAAACTTGATTTTTTTTATATGTATGTGCAAATATTGTAAATTGTAAAAGACTGGACACGATGTAGCACTACACAGAGAGAAATGCTGTATCACAATTTTGCACAAGATTGTGCATAACTGTATTGTTGATGATATTACTACAATTGTTTATATTTATACCATAGGCTTGCACGCTTTTATTTAATACGTTTGGATAAATAGGTTATGAAGTTTTATTTGACAAATTGTTTGAAAAATATTATAAACTTTAGTATGTTTTGTATTCGACAACAATGTGCTAGTATTTTGCACAATTTTGTTTTAGTTTCTCGTACAGCTTTGATAATATATATTACAATGAGATTATGCAATTCTTTTAATTCTACGAACAATAGCTAATTTGTGAAGGAGATTTTTACATTACTTACTTTCTGTATTGTTTCAGCTGTTATTTATCAACATGAAATCGAAATCGAAGAAAACTATTCATTTCGAAGCAAGAAACATTATTAAAAATGTTGTGAAGTTTTTCGATAAATTCTCCCTTTAGAGAAGGCAACCAAACTAGCTGCTGTAGCAACGGGCAAATCAACCACATTTATAAAAAAATCTGGAGTGAATCGATAACAAGAAGTAATGGAATTTTAAGATATCCCTCGAAGAAAAAAATAAGTATATAAAATAAGTATACCATTTAAATATAAATAAATAAAGCTCTTAAGATTTGTAACTTTTTATTGACAATTTACCCAATATATGTTATTTTTAAGTAAATAACATTTAACCAAGATGCATACAGTTGTACAATAAAAAGCTAAACTAAATAATAATAATTTATACAATATTGTGCAAAATTAACCAAAGAGAATATGGATCTAGATAACGTAACGCTATTAGATATTTAACATACCATTGGGTAAAAATACTTCAAGCATAGTTTTAAAAAAGTATCACAGCATTGTGCAAAACTTTACTATCCGTTTTAGATCAGTTTTTAAACAAATTGTGATACGGTGTAATCAATTTGAAATATAAAAATTGTTTATATATAATGAAAAAAAATGTACAATTTAATCTACACAAATGAATGCAATAAAACTGCACAAATTGGTCTTGTCACTTTTTTAAGTCCAATTTGTGTACTTTTGATTAATAAAGTGTTCCCAACAACTCTTTTTATATGAATTTTTTTTCTCTTTACACCGGCTTCCCAAATTCCACCAAACGTAGGAGATCGTGCTGGAATAAAGTGCCAACTAATTTTCTCTTTTGCGAGATCGTTCGCAATATTTTTAGTTTCGGATTTTTAAAAATTATAAACTGCATTAATTTCGTTATTAGCACAAACAAAATTTAAACCATTGTCGGAATAAATATGTGTTGGTCTATCACGTCTACTAATGAATCGTTTTAATGTAGCAAGAAAAGCTTGCGTAGACAATTCAGACACTACCTCTAAATGTACAGCCTTTGTAGACATACAAATAAAAAGACAAAGATATGCTTTTGTTGTCTCAGCCTCTCTAGTACTGCGATCTTTTACTGCAAAAGGTCCTCCGTAATCAACGCCTACATTTAAAAATAGAGAATAATTATTAACTCGCGTTTTAGGTAAATCGCCCGTGAAATATTCAAATGTTTTTGGCCTCGCTTTGATACAAATCAAAAGTTTTGAACAACCTTTTTACACAAATTTCGCCCTGCAATAAGCCAAAATTTTTCGCGAATAGAATATAACAATGTTTGATCACCGCAATGCATAAGTCTTTTATGTTCATGTTCAATAATAAGATTTGTCAATTTATGACCTTGTGGTAAAAGAATCGGGTGCTTTTTGTCAAACGAATACTTTGAATGCGCAATTCTACTACCTACACGTATTAAATCATTATACATAAACGGATTTAAACATAAAATTTTACTATTTTTCTTAATTTCGCGTTTATTTATTAAGCGGTTATTCCTCCGAAAAACAAACAATTTGCGTAAGTTTAATTAAATGGTTTAAAGCGTTCTCAAGTTCACTAACCGATAACTCGTCATAATCTCTTAGTTTTGAAAAAACTCTAGTATTGTTTATAATCTTAATTCAGGTATATCAAAATCTAAGCGATCTAACGTAATATTATCTAAATTCCACTTATTTTCATGTATTACAAGCCATAGCGGACCATGCCACCAAATTTTTTTCTCTGTAAGATCCTTTGCATTAGTTCCTCGCGACAGCAAGTCTGCTGGATTATCATTTGATTTTACGTAATGCCAATTATTTATTTATATACGTTAAGATTTGTATTTCACTAACTCGATTTGCTGTAAACGTTTTCCAGCGACAAGGCGAACCTTTGATCCATGCTAATGTTATTGTTGAGTCTGTCCACAAATATATATTTTCAAAATCTAATTCCAACAAATTAATAACGCATTTTACTAGCCTTGCGAGTAAAAGTGCACCACATAATTCTAAACGCGGTAAACTAATTTGTTTTACAGGAGCAACCCGAGATTTAGCGCATAATAAATTTGAACACAAATTTCTTTGTTCACCAAAGCAACGAATGTACACACAAGCACCGTATGCCTTTTCGGACGCATCACTGAAACCGTGCAGCTGAATCTTTGGATCCTCTGGCGTTATTATATATCTAGAAACTTCAATGTTATTTATAATAGAATATTTGAAAAATATTCCATCGTTTCAATAGGTGCTGGGGTACTTCATTGTCCCAAGCAATTCTTAACTTCCAAAGTTCCTAAATTATTAATTTTGCTTCAATTATGAGTGGCTCTAATAGATCCAACGGATCGAAAATTTGACAAATTGTCGAGAGAATCATGCATTTTGATATGCGATCTAAATTGTTATTTATCGAATATTGTATGATATCGCTTGTTGCGTTCCAATAAATGCCTAAAGTTTTATATTTATTTTCACCTATATGTAAAACACTGGAATCTGAACTTCGGTCAATCTTAAAATGATCTACTGCGGACCAATCATTACAAAGCCATTTTCTTAGTTCAAAGCCTGAGTTTGCTAAGAGACCGCTAACATTTTTTTGAATTTCTACAATTTCCGGTAATGTGTTAGCACCGATTATCAAATCGTCAATATAAAAATCGTTAATGATAATTTTAATTGCAATTGGATTTTTTTTCTTATTTTCGATACCTACTTGCATTAATGACCTAATCGCCAAATATGGAGCAGAATTAGTTCCGTAAGTTACTGTATTTAACGTATAACACTTTAATGGTTTTGTAGCATCCTCTCGCCAAAAAATCTTTTGAAATTTACGCTGTTGACTTGACGATACATTTTTGCTACGTCCGCGGTTATTACAAACTTATACTTGCGAAATCTTAATAATATAACAAACATTTCTCGTGTGACCTACCTAACATTGTTAGCGAGCTTGTTGCGCAACTCAGGTAGTTTAGATAAGCGAAGAGTGCGCTAACAAACGAGGTAAAGAAATTAATTAAACAATTAGAAAAATTGTCAAAATTGATCAATTAACTTCCGAAGTCAGGGATGCCAAATAATTTGATTTTAAGACTAAACTATTAAAGTCTTATCTGCAATAAAAAGTTACACAGGAAAAATTTACTGATTCAATCTCAAAAGTAGTTATAATCCTATATTCAAAAACAAAACAAAACAAAAACTATAAGGTAAAATTCAGTAAGATTACTTAAAACTAAGAATAGAATTTTTTAATATTGAAACGTTCGAGAAATTATTTGCAAATGCAAGAGCCTTCTAGAAGCTGTTATCCATCTTCTAGAAGATATACCAAAAAATAGGGAACGCTCGAGAAGGATTTCCGTATGTGTATATATACCGACGAGACAAATCGTAGGTCAGTTATTACTGGAATGCGAATACAGCAGTGTTAAGAAGATTATTAAAGTGGAAATAAATAACTCGTTATCCCACTTCTGACACCAAATGTTGCGAATTTATTTATTAATTAGTAATTAGTAATTAGCTAAAAAGCTGTTATGGTATGACGTATTATATTAGGTAACTGTAAACCTGTGTTCCATCCATCCTCTAGTTTCGATAAGAAAACTAAACTGCAAAGTAGGCAACATTAAAATGATCTAACACTAAAAATGAAACTAGAGATACACAGGTCATGAAATTAAATATTTACAAAATTTATTAAAATGCAAACATCTTTGCGTAAAACGGGTAGTGCAAGCGAATTGGTCACTACAGCTCTTAGTCATCCGTGCAGGTGTTCGTGTTTTATTGTTTCAAAAAGCTTTAAAATCACTGTACGTTTAGTTTGAATAATTATATTAATAAGTACCTACCTACTTAACTATTATTCTGTGTATAACAATTTGTTTATAAAACTATTGACATTAAAAGTGTAATGTTTTGTATCTTATATTTGTGAAATTTATAATGGTGTAAAAAGATCCAATACAAAGTGCTCGAATAAAACGAAATATATAGTACCAGTAATTAGTAAGTACATAGTATAAGTTATCTCCATTGCAGGTTTGCTTTGATTACACAGGCCAACAAATTTTGATCTTTTGAAAGTTGATTTTGATCTGATATCTGATTTTGTATAATCTTGACCTACTGAATTCAAATCCGAGAACCATAAGGTTTGTTATCACTTCTTAAAAAATTATTTAAAAAGTGTGCGTGCTAGAACCAAAAAAATGTTGTTTCTCTATTATTTTAGCCCCCACCACTCCAAAAAAATAAAAAAAATTCAAATCACAATTGTTTTTGTTGGCCTGTGTTATTTTTCAATCAGTATACGATTATCTCGATTCATTTCAGTACGAATTGAATTAATACCTACAATAAGGGATGACCTTGAAACATGTCTCATTTGCGAGAAATTATTTTCTACCTCGGATAAAATTATAACGTCGTAAAACTCGATCTGGCAACTGTAAGAGCCGCTAGTGAGCAAAGACAAGATGGTTTCTCAAAAAAACTAGAAGGTGTTTAGCAGATCAAACTCCATTCCATTTGCCGTAAAACATATACTAGTAAAACTAATATCCAGGCTTCTGCTAAAAAGGTGCAACCAATTCCGAAGACTGAAAAGAAAGAACTTCAATCCCGCTGCTTTGGATGGGAACGGATGTGATTTCAAAACCCACTGTATGTTTTGCGGATTGGAAGCAAATAAAAATGTTTAAAACAAAAAAGCTTTAAAATACAGAAATACTGTTCATCACGTCGAAACAATCCCCTTTAAAACAACTCTTGTTGCTCATGCTTTAAAAAGAGACGATTTATTAGGACGGACTGTATTGGCACGTATTAACAACGTAGGTAATTTAGTAGCGGCGAGCAGCATTTGACAGTCTTTGCCAGTTTATGGAAAATAGCTAAGAATGTCAATATTCTATTACCGATTTGACAAGCCGGTTCCAAAGTTATCTTGGGAATCAACACAAAGGATACAGTAGTAAATGGCTAAAATTGAAACTTCAGATGCACTATGGCGATAACATCGTTATAACTAAAAAGTCAGGTCAGATGACAGTAGCCAGTTTTAAGGATTCGTTTCACAAAATTCTGCATAACTCATGGTATACCGAAAAGAAAGAAGATAAATGCGAGGAAAGACGTCGAATAGTCAAAACTGCTGCAGAAATAATAAGAGAGGACATAAGAATTCTGGTAAACAACATAGACGAATATCCTCCTGTCCATCACTTATCTGTTGAATGTCTCAGATCTACAATACCGGATTCTCTAAGATGTTTCTTTGACGTAATACTCCAATCAAAGATCGACTCGGAAGGTTTGGAGTTGAAGCGAGCTGCCCTCGAACAAGCAGTGATGTCCGCTTGCAGGCCTCGATCTTTTCTTTCGCCCCTGCTGCTTAGTGTTGGCCTTTACGCGCATAGACGTTTCGCTTCAAAGCATCTAATTCAGTTGCTAAATAGCTTGGGATGTTCTTCTTCCTACTCCGAAACTCTAAGATTGGAAAACTCTTTGATAGCAAGTAATAAACAAAGTGACGACAATGACAATGCTGACTATAATGTCAAAACAATTGATGGCTTAAACAGTTTTCATTGTATGGGTGGCATTAAGCACCTGCAGATATAGAAAAAGTCATATGCGCTGTTCCAAGGGTAATAAAAGATCTAAAGGCAGACAACATTGCTGCCTATGATGACTTTCTAGTTGTATGGTATAGAGCGCCTGCAAAAGCTGGATTAGTTAAAATTACAATGCGCGATGTGGCTGCTGTTCACAAATTGCCTATCCGTTCTGGATTCGGCCATAGATTTCTTCTGTTGGACCGCCTATGGTTAGTTTGTCACAGCTTAGGAAATCTTGGTACTCCCGCGTGGAACAGATTTATTTATGCAAACCGGTTTTGAGAAATGCACACTTTACCATAATAGTAGCGTAGAAGCGTTGCATTTCATAAAGTTAGGAGCACCATTTACACTGCACTTAAGTTTGCAGCTTCTCAGTGCCTAAAACAAAACCAGAAGCATTGCTTTGTAACATTCGATCAGCCTCTATATCTTAAATCATCTGATATCGTCGCTAGCAACATTAGTGGAGATTTGACGAATGTTGTAGTAAGATTAGGTGGCTTTCACCTGTTAATGTCCTATATGGGTTCAATCGGATACATCATGGGCGGAAGTGGGTTAGAATATGTGTGGTCCTTAGTATATGCCAAAGCGTCAATTAGCCACATGATGACTGGCCACGCTTATAGTCGATCTGTTAGGGCACATTTTTTTACACAATTGGCTATAGGAGTAATGTTGACGCAACAGACAGACCTCGAGGAAACTACAAAGAGAGAGATCAGTAACCTGCAAACAGATTTTATGGATAATTTCTGCTTGCCAGAATACCTTGTGACCAACAATACACTGACCAGAGTTTCAGAACGTTTTGAAGAACGATGTGAAGTGGTTGCCAGTACAGTTCGCACAGCAAAGCTTTGGGTAGAATATTACCGGTTGGTAGCACTAATACAATTATATATAAGAGCGAAGAGGTCAGGAGATTGGATACTGCATTTGGAATGTATACGAAGCATGTTGCCCTTTTTTCATGCTACAGGACATCTGCAATACGCAAAGTGTGTCCACCTGTATTTGCAGGAAATGGAAAATAGGATGTCTGCAGAGGAATTTCGTAAGTTTTGCAACCTGGGCTATTTTACTATTCGTCGCACTCATAAGTTTTGGTCAAGCACGTGGACGGATATAGTAATTGAACAAAACCTCATGCGTGCTTTTAAGACCGAAGGTCTCACCCATGGCCGAGGAATAACGAATAGCACTTTTGCTCGCTGGATTTTAAGACAGCAAGCATGCAGGAGGGTTTGTAATGCAATGGACACACTGTGTCGACTCACTCATGTATCTTCTGAACAGCACGTTGAACTACGAAACAGTCGAAAATCTCGTGACTTTCATGACTTTAGACAGATTCTTTCATGGTTTGAGGCACACTCTCTTTTTGATGAAACAGTACAGGACAAACTGATTTCGTTATCTACAGGGAGTGTTGCGGATTCGTCAATTAATTGTGACTGTGCCTTCGAGCACGGCCTAAGGTTTTTAGTTGTTTCCATATATTTTTAGGACGTTGTTCTTGTGATAAGCTATTCAAAAATGCTTTTTTTTCATGTTTAATAGAGAACGTTGTATAATTACGTAACTGTTTGTAATAGCTTCAATCACTTTCAGAAAAAGTACGCTTAAACTTTTTAAGAGCTTTTTCACGCATAGCAATTAAAAGTTTGACATTTTCGGTGATCCATGGTGTTGCAGGTTTCTTAAATTTATAAGTGAGTAAAGGTGCATGTAGATTAAAAAGATGTAAAACGTGATAATTTAAAAATTCTATTTTTTGATCAATATTAGAAATATCAAAGATTGTTTGCCAGGGAATAGAACGAAGGTCATATGAAAACAATTCTAAATCAAAATTTTTAAAACTTCTAAAAGTACGTTCTACAGAAGAAGATGGTAAATGCGTTAATTCTAGTGTACAGTGCACTAAACAGTGATCCGCCAAATCGTGTACCTGGGTGACTCCGGAGCATCCAATTGGCGACTCTACAAAAGTAATTATATAATCAATTAAAGTTGTAGAGTAATTTGTGATTCTAGTGGGTTCTGAAATAATTTGCTTTAGGTTATGGGAATCGAGTAAGTTGTTGATTTTTAAAAATCTGCTATCGGTAACAGATAGTGCATTAATATTAAAATCGTTCATGCAAATAAACTCTTCTGTTACATGAAGCAGTTCAAAGAGGATGTCGTCAAATTTTTCCAAAAACTTTATAAAATTATTTTCTGGTCTATAGGCTGCTCCCACAACAATGGTAATGCCATTGACTATAATGCGAACCCAAACACACTCCAACCATTCTAAAATATCTAAAATATAAATTTTTAATTGTCTAAATTCTGATCCTTTCATGATTGCGCCTGTAGGCGAAAAATTCCTTTTGCGACTATATGGAGAAAAACAATGTAAGACATTAAACGATCTTCGATATGTCACATTCCAAAAGACCATTACACGACAGAAAGTAACGGCGTCATTTGAAGTAGCCTCATTACCTCCAACTTCAGATGCAGCTCGTCTGCATTCTTTTAAGGTGTATCTGCAGGTACAAATTTGGCACGGAGAAAATGACACCATTAAGCCTATCAACTGGGGATGGCGTGAGGCTTCAGACATGCTGATTTCTATGCCAAGTACTACACCTCCGGCACCGGATGAACTTCTTGATCTGATAACATGTAACTGCTGATTGCATTCGTGGCTGCGAATGCAGAAAGGTAGGCCTTGCGTGTTCTCCATTATGTGGTCGTTGTCGTGGAACTGCGTGTAAAAACCACGAACTGGAAGAAGAAGGATCAGAGGACGAAGAAAGAGAGCAATCGTAGAAATAATGTAAGGTATAGATATATACAGTAAGTGTTAGATCACTTTAATGTTGCCTACTTTGCAGTTTAGTTTCCTTATCGTAACGACAGGACGAAAGGAACACAGATTTACATTTACCTAATATAATACGTCATACCATAACAGCTATGAGTCATATCTAGTTGATTTTTTTATGTATCATAACCATAATAATGTTAAATTAAGGAATAAAAATATCTGTTTTTACGATCCTGAGTATATCTAGTTTCCTTTTTTATCCATGTGATTCTAGGTCTTAATGTTGCGAGAAAACTGCTAGCCCTACGATAAAATATGATATGACATTTTTTGTAATAGCGAAGGCTTCCACGGCCGGAATCTATACTAACATTAGAATGTCTTCCGGGTTTGGACCGTGTCATATTTGCAACCGAAGCTGCCAACGTTTCGCCCACTTTCGTAAGGGGCTTCATCAGGGCGTGAGATAAATCGCAAAACTCAAACAAGCAATCGAAATCTAACTAAGAACTTCTCAAAAGTTAGGTTATCCACTTGTAAAACAAGCCATAACCTAAGCTATGAAAAGGTAAGAAAGAAAACGATAACCTGAAAAAGCAAACGAAAATCTAACAAAGAACCACTACCGAGTTAGGTAATCAACTTGTGAACCAAGCCAGATTCTAAACTCCGTAGAAGTAACTTAAGAAGAAATAGTCTCCGTATTTAAAGGAAAAGGATCGTCACGGATGATTAAGCTCGACCCTGATTGGGTTACGGTTGCTAGGGGGCGTGTTTTTGATAAATGACTAATAACCGGGAACCAAAGAGGGGATAGTTCGAAACCATGATCGCGATTGAAGTTATTGGGGTGTTTGATGATTTCTATGCTTTCTCGAAATTTCCTGTTGAAAAAGAATGGAGTTATTAATCGTCGTTTACATCCACGTACTCGATTACCTAAGGACATTTCTACTCCCGAATCCAACCCGAAATTGGCCTTTTTACCCTACATTCACAAGGTTACAGATCAAATAGGGAAACTCCTTCGTAAGAATGGTATTAAACCCATATTCAACTCGACAGGCAAAATCTCTCAGATTCTTCCTTCTCCCAAAGACAAATTTCCTACACTTTCATCTCAAGGTGTATACCAAATTCCCTGTTCTTGTGGTTTAGTCTACATTGGTGAAACCGGTCGTTCCGTCATTACTCGCATTTCAGAACATGATCGTTGTATAAGGAAAAGGTATACTTCCAAGTCTGCGGTCGCTGAACATCATTTTACTACAGGTCACAACATAAATTTTGATAATGTTTCGTTGATTGCCAAATCTCCATTCTTTTTCAACAGGAAATTTCGAGAAAGCATAGAAATCATCAAACACCCCAATAACTTCAATCGCGATCATGATTTCGAACTATCCCCTCTTTGGTTCCCGGTTATTAGTCATTTATCAAAAACACGCCCCCTAGCAACCGTAACCCAATCAGGGTCGAGCTTAATCATCCGTGACGATCCTTTTCTTTTAAATACGGAGACTATTTCTTCTTAAGTTACTTCTACGGAGTTTAGAATCTGGCTTGGTTCACAAGTTGATTACCTAACTCGGTAGTGGTTCTTTGTTAGATTTTCGTTTGCTTTTTCAGGTTATCGTTTTCTTTCTTACCTTTTCATAGTTTAGGTTATGGCTTGTTTTACAAGTGGATAACCTAACTTTTGAGAAGTTCTTAGTTAGATTTCGATTGCTTGTTTGAGTTTTGCGATTTATCTCACGCCCTGATGAAACCCCTTACGAAAGTGGGCAAAACGTTGGCAGCTTCGGTTGCAAATATGACACGGTCCAAACCCGGAAGACATTCTAATGACATTTTTTGTACAAATTTTAAAGATCTTTAATTTATGTTACTTGAAAATTTACCGTTGGAGCGTTTATAAGCGAGATAATTAACAAATAAGTTTTTTTGTCTGCCATTTTGTAATATGGCGTCTGACGCACGCGGAGGATTGATGGTGAACTTTGGTATGTTGGAAAGGATGATGTAAACTATATCACTGCCAATTTTCAGCCTTGTGCTATTTACTTCCAGGTGATAACCTATAATGACTGGGCTATATACGCTTCGCTTTTTTTTTGAAGGAAGAATGTTACGAGTGTTACTTAGCAACGTCTATACTTTTAAATTTGATTATTTTTGCCTTGCGCCGTTGAAGTTAGATATCGTTCCAGTTTCTTATCAACATTAATTTTTTCAATTTTGCATGGTTTTCAAATACAATCACTGACAATGTTAAAATAATTAATTTTATTAAGCGATACGCATTTACTATGTTTACATGTTTCAAGACAAAAAGACACAAAGTAAACTTCATCAAAGTTTTAATTATATTAGTACTAATCTAAACTATATCGCATTGCAAAAAACTTAAATAGTAATCAGTTAATTGCATATTAAAAATTATACAAGGTTATCATAATCTTAAGGTCACTCTTATCACATTTTTGCAATAAAATTTTACTTTTACTTAATTGAAAATGACAGAAAATAGAAAAAATACTTACAGTTTAGGTATTTAGAAGCACTATTGTTTCTAACAATTTTATATTATCTGCGTGTATTTTATGCACTAACAAACAGAAAAATCATTAACAGCGAAGTATGTAATTAAAAAAATTACGTTGAGTAGAACAATGTCTTTAAGCAGTTAAAGGGTTGACAAGTAATTGTACTCATGACTATCACGATTAGCGTTTAATTAGTTTCTATTCAAAGCACCTTTCCAACTACTTTCGTAATTGTTCTAACACCGTTAATTTAACTCATTTAACCAAAAAGTTACACTAATAATTTATTACTACCGGCCTTAAACTCGATTACAATATAATTGACGCAATAATTATATTTATTACTTTCATTGAAGGAAATTACTTTTTTTCCTCCTTGAGTGTTGCAGAATTTTAATGTGTTTAAGTTGGTGTAATTAACTACATCGATAAGCCCTAAAAGTATGTTTAATGTTCCGTTTCCTGATTTCACAATGTTGATTATGTCAAATTGATAACCATCTATTTTATAGTAAATTTGGGGCATTTATTTAACTGTAATTTACCTTGAATGAAATGCACGTACATTACAGTAATTTTGGTGTATGATAAGGATAATAATCACTTCCTATATTCATGAATCAAATTATTTGTTTATTTTTTTTCAACATCTGTACTTACAGAATTTAATTTGTGAACAATAACGTTAATCGAACAGAAAATTTTACATTTTACGTTAGGGCACGAAGATACTGAAGGTATATCGATGAGCGAGGTTTAGGTTGCGGTCGCTACATGTATGTCAAATTTATGTAAAACAAACCTCTACTTTATTATGAGATCGAACAGATCGAAGATGTTTATCATCGCTGCTTACTACGATGTTTACAATAATGTCAATGTCGAGGTGTGCGAAGATACCAAAGATGCATGGATGAGTGCACTTTTGATCGCGATGGCAGTCGCTACCTCAATATCACATTTATGTAAAACAAACCTTTACTTTTTTATAGGACAGCACATACCAAAGACGCTTTTATCGCCGGTTACTTTGCAGTCTACAGTAATGACGATGCCAAAACAAAATCGTTTTGTTTTTCTTTACGATATAACTTTGGTACAAAGTAACTTGTAAGCGTATTGATCCACCTTAGACCACGTGGCATTTACTTACTCATTAAAGAAATGCTGTTGCGGTTTTATATATATAAACATAATCATAAATATTTGATAAGCACGAGCTTCTTGTTGCTTATTTAGCGTAGTATACAGCCAAATCTTACAGATAACAATTAACGTCAGTTGTTATCTATTACAATTAAGCTCGGTGATCTAAGTAAGCCGTGTACATTTCATTATTCTTGGAATAATACTATTTTTAAATACATTTAAGCGCGTGCAATCTTTACGCGCGATTCAAGTAAAACTTGTTACGTTGTTTTTCTCGTAATTTAAAAGAGGGACGACTAACTCAGTTGTTCCGGCGATAGAGTCGTAAGCTTCGTGGTGTTAGATTATTAAATAAATTAATAAATTAAATTTTCAATACTAGAATTTTACGTTTACACCCATGTAACATCCTATTGATAACATTGTAAATATATACTATTGCACTTAAGTTGTAATTACATTTTAAGTAGTTGTTTTTTAATTTCTGTTTTTACGGTCGAAATATCAAAGAAAAGTCAATTATAATAAATGTTTTAAATAATTGCTAATACACTTTAGTTCGAACGGCAATCAGATGTTTGGCTCAAAGAGGCGACGTCGGGGCGTGCTGAAGGTGTTTCTCAAAAATGTGATCCGCGATGCAGTTACCTACACCGAACAAGCTAAGCGCAAAAAAGTCACCGCGATGAACGTCGTTTACTCTTTGAAACGTCAAGGTCGTACTCTTTACGGTTTCGGCGGCTAAGATGGGTGTTTTGAAAACTTACGTTCTCGTCGAAGATGTGTTCTAATTTAATACATGTAGAAAATACACCGTCTATGTAGCTGCTCCACAACTACACGCACTTTCTCGTAAACTTATTCGTACGCGTTGCATTAAGAATACGAGGTTTAATATAAAAATTATATTTGCAAACACCACTAATACTACATAGGTATATTTTTCAAATTACTATTCTAAGTAACCATCTCAGGCCGGCAGTTGCAAGTTGCTATTACATTCGAAGCAAAAATAGAACTGATAATTTTAAATTAAAATATTTTTAGATTGCATTCAATTTTCCATTTCCCTTATTTACAAGGACGATTCTTATTGGTCAATTATAACAAAAAAAGGAAAGTGTTCGTTATATATGAAATAGATTAAACAAAGAAACTTTAACAAAAAAAAAACTAAGCCTTGAGGCGGTGGGAATATTATTGGTACCGACAAAATTATCTATTATACCATCCTTTATACAAGAATTATTCTTAAGAGAAAACAAATGTACAATAGACAAACATTCTTATTAACTAATAACTAATACTATAATAAAAATTCTAACTACAATAATTTCTTTGAAGCACAAACATCTCGCCCGCGTTGAAAGATGTACCTTTTCAAAGTTTTTATTGTTGTCACTAGCAAATTAAATTTTGTATTAATACTTAAACACTATGAGTATCTTTAAGCGGAAGAACACAAAGTCTCGATGCAGCTCGATGCACCTCACTATCACTTGCAGTTTTTATAGTTGCTGTTCGCACCACACCATCAGCACCAGGATGCGTGGCGAGCACTCGCCCAATTTTCCACTGAAGCGACGAGGCATTGTCTTGTCGATGATTAACCATTTGACCAATTTGTAATTGAGGGCTCTTAATAACCTTCCATTTAACTCTTTGATGTAACTGCGCTATATATTCCGTAGACCAGCGAAGCCAAAAATGTTGCGTCACCTGTTGGATCCTTTTCCAACAATCCAAGCGATTGATAGCTAGGTTTTGATCATCGGGCTCATTCAGTGCCAACAGTGAGCCACCAATCAAGAAATGAGCTAGAGTCAGGATTGCATAGTCATTGGGATCATTGCTTATAGTATTGAGTGGTTTGAAGTTCAAAATAGCTTGACACATTAATGTATACATTTCTTCGAAAGTCAGTGAAGCTGTACCTGCTACTCGTTTTAAATGATGTTTAGCTGATTTCTCGGTAGCCTCCCAAATACTACCAAAATGGGGCGAGTTGGAGGGAATGAAATTCCAATTGATTGGACTCTCTAAACCTTCTGCAATTGAGTTATGGTTATACTTTATGAATTTTTGACAAGCCCCTACAAAGTTCATTCCGTTGTCCGAGTACAAGTCTGAAATTTTTTTCCTTCGCGCAATAAAACGCTTAAGCGAAGCAATAAAGACATCACTTGTTAAGTCAGATACAACTTCTATATGCACGGCACGTGTAGAAAAACATAGATTGCAACGTACACCTTACGCGTTTTCTTGCTTTTTAGATTGCCTTCCTTTATTAAATGGGCCGCAACAGTCGACACCACTGATTAAGAATAGCCGTGAAGGAGTGACACGTACTGAGAGAAGGTCGCCCATTAGTGGATCTGAAACCATAGGACTGGCGCGAAAACATATAACACATTCATTTATGATTTTCCTTGCATTGTTTCAAACGTTTAAAGGTCAATAATTTGTTCGCACGCAAGCTAAAATAGTGCTGTTACCAGCATGAAATTTATTTAAATATTCTTGTCTTATAACAAGTTCAATGAAATCATGTTTAGCAGGCAAAAGTATGAGATGACGAGCGTCGTAATGAATTCCTATTGCGTTTTTTAATCTACCACCGACTCGAAAAAGTTCGTTTTGATCTAAAAATGGACTTAAAGATTACAGACGACTGGACTTGCTGATTGACTTGCACGCTTTTAGTGCCTGAATTTCAAGTAAGAAATTGTGAATTTTAAATAATCTTTATAATACGCTTTTTAGCAGATATAACTTCCGCTTTACTTAATATGCTATTTCGCCGATCCTGTTCACTTTTAACCTTTGTATTCAACGCCGTGCCCAGGGGAGAGGTCCGGGGGGTCCGGATCTCCCCCCCCCCTCAAAATAAAATAGATTAACACTAGATAAAATCGACTTTTAGGTGAAAACATTCCAAAGATGTTAGTCTTTTCAGTATTTTCACCACGCAGCATGTCAACAACGAATTCCCACCCAACTCGCTGTCCCTGCCGCTGCTGCCTATTACCTATCTGTCTTCGCGTGCCGTTATTCGTCTTTTTGTGCTCGATGAGTAAAGACCTGTGTCTCTGTGCAGTGCAATACACGTGATACAATATAGAAAACAACGGTTTTTCATTCATGGTGAGTATAAATTACCTTTTAATCGTCAAAACTTATTTTTTGTCATGGGAAAATTAAAAAGAAATCGACACAAGTCTTCTAGTATGTAATATATTGTTATAGTGCTATTTTTTTTAGATCATTGATCATCAAGATGTCTAAACGTACTACATTGCAAGCGTCACTGTTTACCTATTTTACAAAGACTCAAAAGACGAACACTGCAAGTGACTCATCTACATCTGCTAGACTTATTGTCTCGGAGGTAAGCACATCGTCTTCTTTTTCTACGTGTACTGAGATCAGCGAAGTAATACCTGAAGAAAGCTACTTACTAATTCACCATTTTGATTTGGGAAACTATGTAGGTAACCAATTAGATGATGACTTAAAATTTAAGTTGCTGAGTACTCCGTGGACGCCAGAGAAATATTTCAAATTTCAAAGGCAGTGGCTTGATAGGTACCCGTGGCTCGTTTATACGAAAAATGACGGCGCACTGTGCAAATATTGTGTAATTTTTTCACATCACACCGTAGGAAAAGGAGGCAATCAGGCTTCCAAATCTCTTGTGACAGTTCCGTATAAGAAATGGAAACACGCAATCGAAGACTTTGAATCCCATCAATTGAAACAATACCATCACAAAGCTGTGGTTAAGGGCTTCAACTTTTTGAAAACTATGCAAAACCAACACTTGGATATCAGGAACGTTATTGACTCAAGGAGAAGAAAGCAAGTAGAAGAAAATAGAGAAAAATTATTTTTAATTGTGGAAACTATAAAGTTTTGTGGGCGTCAAGAAGTGGCTTTGAGATGAACAAACGATTCTCGCCCAGTTTCTGTGACTGATGAGAAGCCAGTCACAAATGACGGCAATTTCAGAGCCATCTTAAGAATGAAGATGAAATGTGGTGATACAAAATTGCTCAAACACTGCGAAAACATTGCTCTGAACGCGACATATACGAGCGTCCAAAATGATCTGATATCAATTTGCGGGGAAATAATTCAGAAAGAAATTGTAAAATGTTTAAATGAAGCGAAGGTGTTCTCCGTTTTAGTAGACAAAACTTCTGATATTTTGGGACACGAACAACTTTCACTATGTGTTAGATACACAAAAAAGGTCGAAACTTGTTATGTGGTGAAAGAAGATTTTCTCGGATTTCTAAAAGTCGATAATACAACTGCACAACCATTGGCTGACACGATCATAGCTTCCCTGAAAAACCTTGACATTGACTGCAACAATATGGTGGGACAGGGGTACGATGGTGCAGCTGTGATTAAAAGTGCTTTTAATGGCGTTCAAGCAATAATACGGAAATCATTTCCTCGAGCTCTGTTTGTCATTGCAGCTCTCATTCTTTAAACTTGGGCCCTTTTTCATTCATGTAATGTATCTTTTATAAGAAATTGTATAGGAACTGTGAAAGCAATCGTAATTTTTTTGAGAGCATCTCCAAAGCTTTCTTCGGGGACGCATTAGGGCCAACTTTCCTGATGCAACATGGCAGAAATTAACACCAATGTGTGAAACGCGATGGGTGGAAAATCACAACGGCTTGTTAAAATTTAAACAAATTTTTAAATCTATTATTGAGACTTTAGAACAATTCAGCACAGACCTGGATATGGAAACCTCAACCAAAGCTTCTTCTTTTCTGAGATCTGCTCTTGCCAGCGAATTCGTAGTATCACTCTGTTTTTATCAAAGCTATTTGCAGCAACATTAACAGTATGCAAAGTTTTACAGTCACCTCTGTGTGACTTATTAACAGCTGTCGACCATATTAAGAACATAAAATCGCACTTTCAAGATATTCGATCCAATATTGAAAAAGAATTTTCAAATTCATTTACAGAAGCAAAGGATTTATTGGCCGATGTCAATGAAGAGATCAAGTTTCTACGGTTGACATTAGTACAAAAGCATCGCGCTAATCCATATACTAGTAACTCCGAACAGTATTACCGCGTAACTGTTGCAATACCCCTATTAGAAGACTCTCAGCTCAAAATAAGATTTACTGACCACAAGAAAGTGATTGCTGCTATGTACATCCTTATACCGACAGTCTGTTCCGAGAAGGAAACGCCATTCCCAAGAGAAGACTTAGTGATGCACAAGGACCTGGTGGAACTAGACGAGACACAAGGCGAATTACTATGGAAATTGTTGTAGCAAGGCAAAAGCTCTACGGACCGGCCTTCTTGCGCCATTGAAGCTGTCGGAGAGTGCAACAGACAATTGTATCCCAACATTTATATGTTGTTGAATATCTTGTCGACTCTACCAGTAACCACGTGCACCCCGGAAAGGTCATTTTCCACACTTGGTCGCCTAAAAACCTACCTACGGAATTCTTGTGGACAAGAGAGGCTAACCGGGTTGGCTCTAATGGTAATATACAGAGATGTCATTATCCCAACTGAAGATGTTAAAACCGAATTTGCTCATAAAAAGTCTAGAAGGGTTGATTTTGTATTGTAAATTCACTGAACTGGAAATTTGAGGTTTTTAGTTTTAAGAACGAATATGTTAGTACAGTTTTTTTCAGTGGCGGGCTTTTCCGTGCCAATGTAATGGTAATTGATTAAATTTGAATTAGCAGATCTGTTTTATTGAAAACAAAAATCTGGACACGGCGCTGTTTGTATTCTCACAAAACCGAAGACAGTAAGCAACTATTCTCACCAATTTGTTCAAAGACGAATATTTTGAACATAAATATTCAAAAAAATCACCTGTTAATGGTTAGTTCATTAGGGACCTCAATGGATCTACGATAATTCCACCAGGAAGAATAAAGATCGATAGGTAAAGATTCGTACTAATCTATTTTTAATTTACATAGCTCTTGTAACAGAATTTTTTGGTGTTATGGTGACCGGAGTAAAAATCCTAAAAGGTCAAAAATCTTCGCGATATTTGACAATATAATACGCGATATCTGACAATATAATACGATTTTTTATCACAATCTACAAGTGGCTGAATGGAAAATTTAAACAAAATGTTTTGCGTACACTGCAAACCTAACATTTTTAAGCACTCGTCTCTGTAAAAATCTTGAACGAGATTTTCTTCACCCCGTATGCATTTTACAACATCTGCATTGTTCGATAACCATATTCGCAAGTGGAAACCCGCAGTACTTAAGATGCTTACAATTTCTTTCCTGATTTTATTCACGTTATCAACCGTGTCAGCACTTGTTAGTAAATCTTCAACGTAAAAATCCTGCACGATTATACGCGAACCTAAAGGGTACCGTTTGATGTTTATAGCAGCTTGCTGAAGGCACCTAGTAGCTAAAAATGAAGCTGGTCCTATACCATATGTGACTGTATATGATAACTCATAGGTTTTAATTTTATCTGATGGTAAAAACCGCCACAGTATGCGCTGAAACCTAGTTTCTTCAGGATTTACTAAGACTAAACATTTTTGCAATGTCGGCACTTAGAACATATTTATGTGTTCTAAATTGCGTTAATATAGAAACAAGTGACTCTTGTGTAGTTGGCCTTACCATTAAAATGTCATTTAACGATTTACCACTAGTTGACTTAGCGGAACCATCATACACTACTTGCAGCTTTGTAGTCAGACTTTCGTTTTTTATAACACAATGATGTTGCAAATAGAAATTTTTAATATTTTCCAAGTCCTTGCAGTTAGAAATTTCTTTCATGTGACCTAACTCTAAATACTCTTTAATAGACTTATTATATTCATGCTTTACGTTAGGTGTGCGAGCTAGTTTTTTCTCTAGATTTAAGAAACGTTTTAGTGGTATATCCCTAGAATTACCCAGCTGACCTGGCTCTAACCTGGCTCGCATTTTTTAGCTTTGAAATAAAACGTAGTGTGGTTTGACTTAAAGCAATTAATGCATAAACGCTTAACCTTTATTTTGGCGATTCGCGTTTCTATTGGAAAGAATAGAAATACTTCACACTATTAATTATTGAAGCGCTGTGCAATGTGACCCTTTTATTTCAAGGCTCCCTATTGTTAACAGAATCATTCCGTTTATCAATTATTTCTAGAATTTGACAATTTCTTTCTAAAGTTCCAGCCAAGAACTTTGGTGCAGTAAATTTCCTGCAAAAGGAGATGTAGGAGAGGATGCTTGGATATGACACAAAAGATATCTACGAGAACGGTGCGATAAGCCCCGAGGATAGTTCTAAGGAATAAGGATTACAGCAAGGTCAGTTTCCTGACCACGTGGAAATGTCGAAGTCTGTAGTACCAAATCTCTAGACTATAAGTGAGCATGGGTATAACTGCAATGTTAAAGATGTTCGCAAGAGATAATAATCGAATAGGACCACTGTTCTATTTTGTTGGTTTTTGTAGAACGCACAGAGGTAATAAACAGTGGGTAGGTGCGGATGGGGGCATTCGTAGCCGACACCAGTTGATAGAGCAACGGACAGCAAGCTCTCACTCATCCTCGGATACTCTTGCTATCGGACTACGTTTGACCGTCGCAGTCTTTACAAATTAGATTCCTCCGCTACCTTGCAATGTTTGAAAAGCCCTTGTCCTTCTCACATAAATGCACCAGTATACTAATAACGGAATTGAGTAGATTGCTGTCCGTCCTATAGGTCTAAGACGCTAGGCCACCCACATAGGCCCTGACCGTGTTGGACCGAGTACGGCTACCACAAAACGCTTCCTCTGTCGGAGGGACAGTTCCCCCTGTCATGCTTTCGTATAATAAGACTCTGTTACACTAATTTTCGTGTAACAAAAAAAAAATAAGCAACGGCTAACACTGTTTTCCCGGAGATGGAGTCGCAGGCTTTGTGATTATAAATTTAATCTAAAAAAAGGCGCCAAGACGATGAAAGATTAAATTAGGGAGATATCGTCTAACTTTGCCCGTAGCTGGACAAATAACATGACAGAAGTAATAACACAGAATATATAATTATTTTATCACAGACGATAGCTCCAAAGAGGACGAAGAAGGTACATAAATATAATTAGGTAAATTTTCCAAACATATGTACACTCAAGAAATTAAAAACTTGGACACCACGGTTTCTTTAAACCAAAGTTTGCACATTGTAAATCGGGTTTAAGCTTATCGCTTACAATTTGAACAGCAGCTAGTGTCAGCATGAGTTATCTTACAGAACGACTGTAGAATGAATCATTACGCTAACACGTTTTAGAAAATAGGTAATTTACATACATTTCAATTTTTCTTTAAAAAATATATTTGAGGGTATCACTAATTAAACGTCACACCATATCTCGATTAATTAACGGATCAAAATTTTGTTTGGGAAATGTTGACCAAATAAAATTACAAATAGTTTTAATTTGAAAAACGTCTATAACCAATAGTTTTTTAATTAAATAAAAAAATTAAACATGGTTATTTGGGCTGACATTGTTAGCCTTAGAAAATGTGGATATTTTATGAAGTTTCATTGTTTTCTGTAATTAATACAAAAAGCGAAAAAAAAATTTTTTAATATATCGACTTAATATTTAATTTTTGGACAAGAATGTATTACTTAATTATAATTAAGATAAAGTTATATTTAAGAAAATCATTTTAAAATTAAAAGAAAACAGTTTTTTAAATAATTAGGTTATTAGGTATTATAAATAAATATAGAAAATTAATAATGAGTGTGACCTCTATTATTATCAATACATTCTTGAAGGCGTCGCTCATTGACGCTATCAAGGTAAGAAATGTAAATTCCATTTTAGTTTAAAATTTCGAGTCTTATAAAAATGCCAGCTCATATCGGTGCTGATTTGAAAGCGAGGATTGTTTCGGAATTAGCGGCAGGCCGTAGCGTGCGTGAATGTTGCACGTATGTTAGATATACCAAAAAGCACCGTACGTAGGGTATTACCGAGTAAAATGGAATCGCGAACATACTTTGGAAAGAGCCATCGGAAGTGGTAGACCTAAAGTATCTACACGTGCTCAAGATCTCGAGTTGTTTGATTACGTAACAGAACAACCATTTGCTACATACTCCAGGGCTATGGCAGATACACATTTTCCCGGATGCCGTATAACTGCACAAAAAAGATTAAAGGAAATGGGAATAATGCTGCTGCGAAAGAAGTTCTCAGTGAAGAAAATATGAGACGTCGTCTGGAATTTGCAAGGCGATATGTGAACGAACCGTTGGAATTTTGGAATCGACTGATTTTTAGCGACGAAAAAACGTTCAATAGTTGCAACGATGGACCACTACAAGTGTTTAGAATGGAAGGAACACGTTATGAAAATAATCACATAAGACCTAAAAAACGAAGTGGTTACTTTTCTGTGAATGTGTGGGGTTGGGTAAGCGCACGTGGTCCAGGAGTTTGCTGGACTATCAATGGACGTCTTAATTCTGCGGCGTATTTAGATATTTTGGAAAGTATTATGAAACCGTCAGTTCAAGTATTGTATCCAGAAGAAAATTATATTTTCCAACAAGTAAGTATTCTATACTTTCTCCAAAAATTAAGGATCTGTAGAATTATCAACATTTCTATAATGTATTTTTGTTGTTGAAGGACAACGCCCCTATTCATACTTCGCGGGTTGTGCGCAACTGGATACAAGAAAATGACTTGGAGGTGTTACCTTGGCCAGCAAAAAGTCCAGATTTTAACATTATTGAAAATGTTTGGGCTCGAATACTTGCTGTTATCCGAAGACAACACGGGCCAAATTTTATATCTGTTAACCGAGATGCATTAATTGCAGTCATTGGTACCGCATGGGAATCAATTAATATTAATTATATTAATTAAATGATAGCGTCAATGAGCAGACGCCTTCAAGAATGTATTGATAATAATGGAGGTCACACTCATTATTAATTTTCTATATTTATATACCTTATAATTTAAAAAAAAACTTGTTATCCTAATTATTATTATGTAATAAATTCTTGTCCAAAAATTAAATATTACGTCGATTTATTAAAAAAATTTTTTTTCGCTTTTTGTATTAATTACAGAAAACAATGAAACTTCATAAAATATCCACATTTTCTAAGGCTAACAATGTCAGCCCAAATAACCATGTTTAATTTTTTTATTTAATTAAAAAACTATTGGTTATAGACGTTTTTCAAATTAAAACTATTTGTAATTTTATTTGGTCAACATTTCCCAAACAAAATTTTGATCCGTTAATTAATCGAGATATGGTGTGACGTTTAATTAGTGATACCCTCAAATATATTTTTTAAAGAAAAATTGAAATGTATGTAAATTACCTATTTTCTAAAACGTGTTAGCTTAATGATTCATTCTACAGTCGTTCTGTAAGATAACCCATGCTGACACTAGCTGCTGTTCAAGTTGTAAGCGATAAGCTTAAACCCGATTTACAATGTGCAAACTTTAGTTTAAAGAAACCGTGGTGTCCAAGTTTTTAATTTCTTGAGTGTACATGGGTCGTACCAAATATAAATTGCGCTTTATACTAGGCAACACGTCTTACGTAAAACTGACCTTGTCAGTCTAAACTTTTACATTCGAAGAAGGAATGACTTTATATTCGCAAATTTATTGCACAAGTATATAACAAAAACCATTTAAGCCTTAGCGACTCAACGCGCACTGCATACAACTTTGTGAAGCACAAAATGATGTTATTATTAATTGTATTAACCTAAAATTCACGTACGGTTGTATTACTCACAGTTACATTTTATCCCGAGGATTAGCTAATTCCGTATTTGTGTTACCTAAACGGACATACAGCGTTAATACAAATAAATTTTCTTTTCAAAGTATCCAATCATTTGAGATAGCAAATGCGCAGCGTTTCCCTTCGACTTAACGTAGCAATTTATGTTAGCAGTTCCTTTGAAAAGAAATCGTAAGTTTGAAGGTTTCGAACCCTTTGACGATATGAATAGTAACGTTGCAGTAACGTGACGTCATGGAAATTTTTCCCCAAATATGCCACCTGTTCGTTATCTTCACTGATAAAGCAGAGGTGTAGGGGGTATGGAATCCCGCCCGACTAAGCTTCTACTAAGTACCCACAAAATTAATTTGCATATTTACGTGAAATAACCTAATGGTAAAAGCCTCGTTAGGCGTAAAGATACTGCTAAGAACGGTGTGTATTATACCAAGCGTAAACAAGAAATAAATTCGTTTAACAGCCGTCTACGAAAGTAAGCTTGTCGAGGGGCAAATTTTATACTCAAAAAATTTTTTATACTCAAAAAATTTTAATCTACCAACTTTTTAACATGACAACTTGGCTTTTCCTCTGCCTTCAGAGCAGGGTCCCGGTTTACCGGCACCGGTAAAACCCTTGGGCTCAGGCTGTGTCCCGAGTTTCTGTCTGAAGATTGAACTGAGTTTTGGAATTGAAACTAGGTACAGATTTACCGGCGTAATCCAAATGGACGTTTTGGCCAGCCGTGCCCCCAGTTCCTGTTCAAAACCATCTCTCAGAATTGGGTAGAGCAACTATTATTCTAAGAGTAGCGGCCTCATGACAAAACTTTCCCTCCCCTATAGAACGTACACAATGAAGTACGCAATCCGCGGATTGCTAACACACACAAATACTTATTAGTATTGTAATGATTGTGTCAAAAAAGATATTTACTGCATTTTATTTTTATACAAAATATTTTCGTGTGTAAATAAACGGGTATAATCTTCGTAATAAAACTTAATGCGTCATTGAATTTCTAAACGTTACGTTCCCTTAGGGGCGAGGGAAGCACCATCGCTAGTATGATAAACAAAAAATTCGTATTTTCCTCGTCATCCATATCCTGCTTTATTATAATACGATAAATCCTGCTTATTGTATTTTTCAGGAATGTCTTAAAAACAATGAAGTATTTTATCTTTATATTCATTTACTATTTTTAGCTTTTAAGTAAAAAAGCTAACAAATTTTAATCCCTCAACGTTACCATCTAAATTTAGATTTTTGGTCTTAACTAGTTAAAAAACTCATTTAACATTTTTACTGTTTTTATTTAAATTACACATACGTTTGCTGATAATGAGTATGACCTTCTTGATTGTTGATGCATTCTTGCAGTCGTCTAGTCATTGATGCTACAAAAACACGTAAGTAATCATCCTTAATCGTTTCCCAAGCAGTTTCAACAGCAGGAATGAATTGTTCGTGATATTCTCAGTAACTGTTGGGTCATTGTTCGATCTGCATATTGTAATAGTGAGCAAATTAAGATAACTTTAAGTATTAAGGAAGCTAACCTGTTGAAATATATAATGTTTCTTCCGATTCAAAATTTGGACAGAAGACTACATAACGTTGTTTAAAATACTTAATTCCAGACGCCTTTTTTCATTGTTCTTGCTAAGAATTTCTTTTATAGATGCTTGATACTTCCAGTTTCTTTCAGTTTTTTCCGTGCGGTTAACTGGTATCTTGGAAATTCGACGTGAGCTAGAGCATTTTAAAAAGTTGTAAAATGATTTTCAGTAACATACGCCAGTAGTGCCGCGTCTCGGGCCATCGTAGATACTCTTCGTCTGCCACCTCCGATGGTTCTGTTTATCATGTGCTCGTGATACTTCCGCAATGATTCGAGCCTTCAAATGAACACTCGCATGTGTAGGTATTATTAACAGCAAATAGCTTTCTAAAGAAGCTTACTATCTTGATGTGTCTATTTTAAATTTTTGGAATAGCATCGCGAACGGTATATGTTATTCTTCCAATTTAAAACATTTTACAATAATATTATTAAATTGTACCTTATATTTGTAACTCCGTTCAAGAATGCAAAAGCAAACGCATTTCATAAAAAATAGAATCTCCGGAGTTTCTGTAGTTGGAAACAAGGTCTTTCAATTAACGCCAAGATGAGAAGCGAATTTTGAATTGTCCACTCGTCGTGCCGCATCTTTATTTCAAATATTGTTTTGCGTTACCGCCATCTGTCGGCTATTTGAGTTGTTTATAATTATAGATCTATTACATGTCATCCGCTATCATTGATAACATGTATAAAAAAATATGTCTATTACAATTCAAGATTTAAAAAAAATCGCATTTTGACTTTTTCTTTTAAATAAAAGCTAGCATGTTTTTTTTTCAAATTGCACCTTTTTAAAAGTTGTTTGTATGTTGCATACGTTTATTACTATAAACGAAATGTGATAGCAGTACCATCTCGTAGTTTAATATTACTACGATTTAAAGAGAAATGTAAATTACTATAGCACTGGATAACGTTGTAAATTAATTTTTAAGCATGAAAAATTCAAATTAGTTTTGAATAAAAGCGAGAGCTAAGACCATAATATAAGTAGTTTACGTAACAAGCGTCGAAAGTAAAGCGTAGCATAACGAACTTTAATGCGACGCGAGGCCGCATGGCCATGGTGAGAACATTATTCAAAAACCAATTTGATGCATTTGTTTTTGTAAAATCCAAATGAAACTTCAAGGTGGTCTCGTCTTAGCATACACTCTGATTGTAGAAGCCTTCGCTATTCTTGTCAGTAAAACTGTCCTCTCGGACTACGACTCTAAACTTTCAGGGGTAGTTTCAAATTTTGAACTTCTAGTAAAACATAAAATCGACGCATTAAATATATAATTACTTATACAAACTTTACATTTAGTATAATATCAAGTTGAGGTAGAAAAATATAAATAATTCTTATACACAAAAATATAAAACAAAGTGTCGAAAACTGTTCATCACATCATCTAATCTATAGAATAAATACTGATTTTTACTGTATCTTATAATACTTATTTATATACATTTTAGTTTAAATCTTTTCGTCGCCACCAAGGAATGCCTTGTTCGTCTTTTATTGCAGATCTTTGGGTTTGCAGACGGGGTGCAGTAATTTGAAAATGTAGTGTTGTAGGAGACCTAAAACAATTTCAAATAAATATTTTTATGTTAGAGATGTACAAACTACAAACCTTTCATCGTTGTCATTAATTAAAGGTTGTTGTTGTAGGATCACAGGCCTGGTGGTTAAAGTATCCATCGGTATTGTGGTTCTCTTGGCATTTTTTAAAGATTTTTTTCTTTTTTGAGCGTTGTACCTAGCACTACATTGTATTGCTAATAGTAAAGCACTAACCATTGATAAAAGTGCGCCTATGTACACTAACACTTGAAGGTTTCGCGCAGCAGACTTGCGTAATACAGCACCAGCTATTGAGAGTGAAGTCCCTATTAAGATTCCCATTGTAAATGCAACCTAAAAGCAGCACAAGTTAGATATGTACTTTGAATACATACTGATAGCGTACTTGTAGAAAATAATAGCAAATATTTTCAAAAGTTTCACAATGTCCGCCGCATCCATCGACAACAGCACTGGTTACTCCCGAACTGAGAGAACTTTGAGGCCGGTCGGATAGATGGGGTAAGCGAAGAGTTAAGTCGGGTGGAAGACTCGGGGCTGTACTTTCTGTTCTGAAAACAATAAAATTAAGTATCAAATACTGTTATATGATTACAATGACATTTACATAATATGCTAAAGTATTTATTTGCAATAATAACTCGGAATAAGTATGTCTTTTTACGATACTTCAAATTGAATTGCTATGCTATTTAAAGCTCCTCAAGGTTTTTCTCAAATTTATCATATATCAATTATTATAAACGTAATCTATACACATTTTTACATAAAAAAGGCTGTTTCTTTCGGGTTATGTCTTAGCCGTTCAATTTTTTTTATCGTTTCGAGCGTCTAGCACTTGTTCTACAGATACAGTAAAATTTACAAAAAAATCTCTTGCAAATATTTTTAACAGTGCAGTTATACCCATGCTCACTTATGGCTTAAACATTTGGTATCCCAGACACCGACACACCCACGTGGTCAGAAAATTGTTCTCCCTTCAATCCTTGTTTCTTAGAACAATCATCGGGACATATCGTATCGTTCACATAAAATTTCTAGCATTCTCTTCTACATCTCTTTCGCAGAAAATTTGCTACACCAATGTCTTAGGAAAAGCAGGTTCGTGTATATTCATGAACCAGCACGTTTGGTCGAAGGCTTTCCGGCCTTATCAGCTGTTAAGCGTCGCTTAAAGATCTTGGGTAAATGACAGCGGCTGTAGGACACCTCCCAGAAAAAAATCGACATCTTAACCTGAGCCAAAATATCTCACTTTCCCGAACGATATGCAGTCCAGATCCTTTCTTCACACGGAGGATTTCGTTGCTATCTGAAGCGCACCAGTTGTTGGATGGCGACAGCTGTTCGTCGTGCGGCGTTTCAGACAATCTGAGACATCAAATTCTTGCTTGTCAAATTCTTGCTTGTCGCGAATTCTATGATGTTCTGGGTGACCTGTTAACCACCGTCAACCACTATCCCAATTCCCCTCAGGTCATTCGGCCTAGTACCTGATGTAAATATATATAGACTTTTTACAAAGCAACACCATGTCAAGATCTTTACTCGCGCAATGTGCTATGGCGTAATCTTTTCGTGTTTGGAACAGGTCTTGTTGTTCCTCGGTTGTAACTCCGAACCTAACCTTTCCAGAACCTCCATATATGCTTATAAACTTATCGAAGTCCATTCCTTCGACTTCTGGTTCTGCTAGTTATTACAGTTTCGCACCTGAACTTGCGTGACGTAATTATCGCCAGCAAACGGGGCTAGACGATCGAGGTGGAGCACTTTTGGATTGCATCTAGGTGGTTTTTGGATGCGATATATGACACCATTAATACGCTGCACGACTTCATAAAGGCCTTCCCATTGCCTCTGCAGCTTCGGCGAAAAAACACGTCTTCTTTGGAGAATATACAAGTTCTGCCAACGAGTACTCCTTTTTCAACTAAATCGCTCTCAATTGGTTCAATTAAGTCAATCACGCGAATGTAGCCCTCCCGGAGATTTTCATTCAAGCGTGCCATCACCACACTTTCAGTCCTTGCAGGTAGAATCACGTCTTCACTCAATAAGACTCGCACGGCTTCCTTCTATGACCAATAAAAAGAAATTTCTTCATTGTTGATCTTCATGACATCGTTCTCCCTATCCAAATTAAACCCATACTTCTTTATAACGTCCATTCCCAGGATAACTTTCTACATGATGTCGGCTACCAATACTTGATGGTCGAGTACTCCACTACCCACCAATAATTACTTTGACTTGTCCGTGAGTAGGTATTTCTTCCCCCGTCGCCATTCGAAGTCGTACTGTTACTAGTGATGTTTTCCAATAACAAGACGAAGATGGTTTTCATCGCTCCTGTGTCAACTACTAACTGAACACTTTGCCCATTAATCTTGCCATCGAGATAAATGCTATGCAATTGCTTCCTAGACGATGCCATTTGAATGGCAATCTCCGGTACATGACCAGATGAGATGAGTTTTTGTCAACTCGTTCCAAATTTTCGAGGTCGTCTTCTTAAGTTTAGTACGTTGTCGTCGTACGTGGCTTATTTTACCGCAGTTCGAAGTCGTCACTCCTCTTTCCCGAAGTATTCGTCGCGCTATCTCCTGAATGCTTTCTAGTGATTGCGCCAGTACGTCTGCAGCAAAACGTAATCCAACGTCTTGGATCGAGCTAACCTACAAAGGTTTGAATAGGCAACTGCTCCAATACGCAATCCGTGTTAACCTGTCGATGTCAGTCTCAAACTCTTGAACACTTTCGGCAGCTTTCTAAACCTGACTTTTAATTTGAGCTTGCTACACTTGTTGAAGATAAGCATCTCCATATCTCATTCCTAAACGTGAAAAGAGTTCCTAATTTTCTTGCAGGTGGTCAGGAACAATCTGCAAAATTCCAAGCGACTCTCCACATAAGAACACAATTACAGAAGTCGGTTTCGGCTTGTTGCACCAACCATTAGCTGTAGCTGAGACTTCAAACTGCTTGTAGTACCTGGAACTTTACCATCAAAATTTGGAGATCAAGCAATTTCATTCTATCTTTTGATACTTCCTCTATTGCTTATTTTTGTGTATTTTTTTAAACAATTTTGCTTCAATTTTCGTAAAACTTTTCTTCCATATTTTTATTAATCGATTCTTGGCCATTTTTGATTGATTCGAGGAATTCAAATAACTTTGAATCCATTTTAACTGCTTGCAAACGCGTCCCCGGCATAAATTAAAACACGAACAAAAGGTTTAATAACACTGCTTTAACAAACTGGAATTACACTCTATAAACAAATACACGCGGCACGTACTTATTACACGACGTTTTTATTACGGGAGCAATATTAATTACTTGTATTTACACCTTATAACCGCGTACTCCACACTGACATCAATGTAACGAATTTTAAATCTAATTTATTTATAAACAAATATTTACGCGATTATAACTACACGTAACTAAAAATCTAAAGATATTTAAAAATAACACTTACACTAATTTACATATTACTATCACTAGTTCGCACTTTCTAATTTTCTCTAAAACTGATACTTGTTTATATTAACAACAGGTACGCGACGTATTTGTGTTTTACTAGCACCGACACTTTCTCTCATAGCACGTTGAGAACTTGTACCAAACAAGTTCATGTAATTTGTTGGGTCCACTTCCTCCTCCTTGTTATATATTAGACGGTTCTTTCGTTTTCAATCTTCCATGTGTTGCTAAGTCGATACCGGTCCTCTCTATTTTTTTGTGTCTTCCTGATAACTCTTGAGTAGTAGCGTGTACTACTTGTTTAGAAACTTCCTAAGCCTATCGGTGCCGCTGGCAACACAGGGAAGAATTGCGTATCGTATAGACTAACGTTTGGTCTTTTGTAGATGTCCCAAAGTACGTAGCCGTTCTTTAAAAACAAATCTTGACATGATGTTTTTGCGTCTTGCTGGTGGAGTAACTTATTTTTTGGCTTTGTGCATAAGAGTCCTAATGAAAGAGTTTTTCTTGTTAAGAATAGTAGCATGACGTCCATCGCAAACATCAACCTGTATGTGTCTTCTTGCGGTAGACCAAACAACTAAGTTAGTTATTGCACGTGTATTTCACCAGCATATCTAAGAACAGAAGTTATTCATCCTTTTCTACTTCCATTGTAAACCTGAGTCGCTATAGTAGTTATTAACATGGCTCAACTGTTCCGTAAGGGTAGATGACAAATGTGTTATCTGCGTAGTTTCTTGTCGTCGGATTGAATGAACTCTTCCTCAAACGTCTCCATACGTATGTTAATAACCGGTCGTGCATTCTCCGCTCTAGAAAAAAAGTTTTGTTGGACAGACCTTTGCCATTTCGAGTAATTCTCCTAGTACTTGCGGAACGAAGTCTAAAACTTTGATTTGCCGATGAATGATGGTTTTCAAAATCTTGGCTTGAAATCAGCCTCGCATCGTGAATACTCTAAACGGGCCGTATTTTGTGCCTATTACCCTGCCTACTACACGTAAATAAATCTAGTATTGTTATAACCATAAAATGTTTATTGTGTACTTCTGATTATCAAATTGATAATTAGATAATAAAGTAAATGCAACTATGAATTTGGGTGTATTTATTAATTTGTTTATTACACCAATGTACAGGCATGGATCACATCTGATTCGGTATACTAGACGATGCGTTGTCTCTTCACTTCAGTTCGAAGTTATGAGGTAACCTATGCTAGCAGTTGAGTAATTTTTTATATTGTGGCAGTGAGCTGTAACATGTGTGGTGTACGTGTTCCAAGACCATAAACTACTTTTGCGGAAGGAGTAAGAAAACGTTTAGAAAGGAAAAGATTTATTAACAGAGTGCACTTAACTCCGTCGAAAAATGGTGCAAAAAAGAGGGACTATCAGTGAACCTAATCAGGGCGACAATCGTTCCGTTTACCAAACGACATAAACCGGATGAGATCAAATTACCTATGATGTCACGCTTTCAAACAGAAAAGAAGTCAAATATCTGGGACTCACTCTTTATACCAGACTGACTTTCAACGCTCATCTAGAAAAAATCACAACGAAGTCCATCAGAGTTCTTAAAACAACCAAACGGATGGTCGAGCACACATGGGGATTGAAACCCACTATGACCAAATTGTTATATACTGTGGTGACAAGACCCATCATCACATAAGGTGCGCTTAGTACAGAAAATGGCACGTCTGCTGATAACAGGAACGATGAGAATTACGTCCGCAGCAGCCATGATAAAAGTTATGTTAAAAGTTAGTAGTTCAATTCTCGAGTATAAAAATTTCTCTTCAAGTATGAAATTTGTCCTTAGAAATCCATACTCTACGAAATGTCAAATTTTAGACAGTATATTTAATTTCACTTCCTGTAAGACCATCGACGAGCTCTGTATTTTTACGCCCGGCACCTTCACCTTTAGATCGTTTCACGCGAATATGCGGTTAAATTTGTGAAGGCTAAATCGGGGTCAGTGTTGTAAATTTTTCTTTATTGGGAGTTTAATTTGATTCTGTGCTAATTGTCTGTGGCGGATTTTGGTACCCACCACATGTTTACCGTTATCACCGAAGATAACGAACAGGTGGCATAGTTGTAAAACTTCCATAAAGTCACGTTATTGAAACCTTATTTATTATACACCGTCAAGGGTTGGAAACCTTCAGGATTATACCTCTTTTGGAGATGAACTACTACGAAAACTTATTCTGTTAAGTCGAAGGGAAACGCTGCGCATTGGCGATCTCAAATGGTTGGATGCTAAAGGGGAACTTTACTTGTGTTAACGCTATATGCTCGCTTGTGTTGGATTTAATATTACTTTTTAGGCAACAGTACGGAATTAGCTAATCCCCTACTGGATAAAACCTAACTGTGAGTATTACTATTTCAATTTTTACGATTTGTACTTCGATGGTCATATCGATTATGACCGTACGTGCATGTTAAGTTAACACAATTAATTTAATTAATACGATCATTTTGTGCTTCAGAAACTCATATGCAGTGCGCGTTGAGTCTCGAAGGCTTAAATTGTTTTCTTTGTCTGCGATTTTAAATTTGCGAATATAAATTCATACTTCCTCCTTATGTAAAAGTTTAGACCGACAGGGTCAGCTTATTGTACGATGTGTTGCCCAGTATCCAGTATTTAGATTTATATACCTTCTTCATACTCTGTGATAAAATAAATATATATTCTGTGTTATGACTTCTGTGGTCTTATTTGTCCTTTTCCAGCTACGGGTAGAGTTAGACGGTATCTCCCTAATTTAGTCTGTCATCGTCTTAGCGGCTTTTTTTGATATTTAAGTTATAATGTCGCATCACAAAGCCTGCGATCCCTCTCCGGAGAAGCTGTGCTGGCTTCGCTGTCCAACTCGGGGAACCTGATTTTCTCGTAACAAACTACTTTCACTTTCATCATTACACCTCGTTCTAATGATAGAAGCAAAACAAGTAGCATACAGGCTGCAGATTAATGAGTAAATTACCGGAAAAAAACCAGGCATATACAACGTGCTGCGTAAAGAAACAGCATTAACTATGAGATCGGACTTAACAAAAGATTATCACATCACAAAATGTAAAGTGATAATATCATCAAGGAAGGAGTAGACAAAAACATTATCGACTCGAAATCATACGCTAATGGTTCGATATTGATCATGTCTGACAGTCAAGCAGAACAACTCACACTAAGATCTCCAGTAATAAAATCCAAACCGATTATGACATGCATAAACAGTCTGGAAATATTGGCAACTCGCCAATAAGTGCAACTCATCTGGATACCAAAAACCGAGTGTTAAGGAAAACCTATTGGCGGACGCGCTAGCTAAAAAGAGCACAACAAGAACATACATCGGACCTGAACCCGTCTTCGGAATCGTCTACGAGACCGGAAAAGAAATAATTCGCAGCAAATTAGCAGCGGAACATAAAAACTCTTCAGGGATGAAGCACACAAAACTCTTCCTTACAGAGCCACAATCAAACACATGCATACAATAAGACTGCAAAGTAGCTCTTTCTGCCGCGGATGTTTGGAGGACGACGAGACTCCGCATCATCTGCTGTGTAAATGCAAAGCGTATCAAACGCAACACACAACGATTCTCGGCAAACCAAAATTAACCGATGATAAGTTGAAAAAAACCCTTTGGATCGAGCTTCTAGATTTTATTGACGAAACAAAACTGCCGAGGGAGTAATAAACCGGAGTTGCATAAAAGAACCTAGAAGACTGCAGTGCAGAAGCGCTAAACGAACCACCTCTTGATTAAAATAAAAAGAAAATATAGTTTTTGAAAGTCAACAAAACAACAGATTTCACACATCCAAGTGCACTGCAATAATGAAAAAAATAATGTAATTGTTATTTAGTAAAATGAAACCTTCTAGTAGACCCAAGTACATTAGAAAAATCTATATACTTCTGATAAAGAAATCTAATCTAATCCTAAAAACCCAAAAATATTTTTTTTAATCTGATTGTATACAAGAACATATTGAAAACTAATGCCTCTATGACTATAACTTTATTAGTAATACTTATATAATTTACATATAAATGGGAAATATTAGTATAAACTGTCCTCTGTGCACTGATATATTCACTTTTTCTCATAGTGGTCTTTCCACGGCATCATTTCCGCACCTCCGTTATCGCTTATGCATTCAACAAAAAAAAAACGCTTACCCTTGAGATGTTCTTTAAGCTTCATAAAGAGAAATAAGTAAAAGACGCAATATCTGGGCTTCTCCAGCACTACGCGTGTTCTCTAACTTGTGTGAGGCCGAGCGTTGCCACGATGCAGAGATGGCATTTTGTCTGGACGAACTCCGTCGCTTCAAATTTGTTAGGGTATTAATATAACCTGCGGAAATAATGGTACAGCCACGTTCCAAATATTCCATGTGAACGATCCCAGAACACGGTAATCATGACTTTCCCGATAGATAGAAGTGCTTTTAATTTTCTCGGATATGGCGAATTCTTATGTCTGTTTTCTATAGACTGAAGTTTTATTTTAGGATCGTAATGATGTGCCCACGACTTTTCACCAGTCACAATTATGCCGAGGAAACCATCATTTTTTTTCAAATTGTAAGCTTTACAATATACGTCATAAATAAAAAAACCGTCATCTCCAAAAAAAAGCACTAGACCGCTTCCAGCCACAGCCGCTGTCGACAAAAAACAATTCGCCGCCGTGACATCAAAACAGCCACCGAAGTCGCCGTCAAAATCGAAAAAAAAACCAAAAAAGTTGCCGACGAAGAAACCAAAAGCTCTCAAGCCGAAAAAAGCAAAACCGGCGTCGTCTTCAAGAAAAGCAGCTGTGGCCACGCCAAAAAAAATGAATACGACGATCGACAAGAACGAATGGTGAGCGGTCGTAGAAAAAGAGAAACGTTTATAAAACTTTAAGTTTAGTAGAACGGTTCGCCTTCTGGTAATTGGCTCGCTCACACTGAGTCAAGTAATTTGTGATATAAATAAAACATTTAGGTTTAGTTCCGTTCCTACGAGACTCTAAGTAAGTAAATGTATATATTTTTTTTACTGGAATTGGTTTTAAATATATAATTTTTTTAATTATAATAAACTAAAATTCGACTGAAGCAAAAAATTATTAAACTCACCTTTGCAAACTGGACTGATTTGGATATATTCTTCTTCCATCTTTAAAACTCGACGAACTAAATTTATTGTCTCTACTAAAATGTCCATTCTTTTTTATACAACTCTGTTCACAAAAGTTAGATCTCGAAAATCTTTTTGGTAAAGTCTCATCACATTCGTAATATGATAATTGGTTCGTATCACTATTGTCCGAAAACATGCAATCACTATTTTTGACTTCATTCTTGCACGTATATTGGTAACCGTAATGATGATTTTCGTAATAAGTGTTTGTATCACTACACGTGTCATCGCTCACTCCAGTATCGTATGTTGCTATCTTATTGCATAGTCCTCCGACACGGTATGAACTGCTGCAGATGCTATTGAAGTTGTCTTTGTTGTAGTGGGCTGCATTTTGCTGACTATAAGTGTGTGGTAGTGGTAAAGAAGCAGATAAAGTGGTTGTCTGAAAAAAATAGATAAATAAGTAAAGTATTTAAGGTTTTGAGTTATTGATAAATGAACATCTTTTTACATAATTAATTTATGGCTGTTGTCTTAAAACAGTGAGTTTGGTGTAGAATCACTGTGTCGTTGCTGTAAAAACATCGCGTAGAAGCACCGCGTGTAAACATAATGATTTCAAAACCGCAAAAAAAGAGAGACTTAGGTACAGAATTATCTATGTCTACGTACCCAAACACCTAACAATATTTCCATTGCAAACTAAAATTTCACATTGCTCTTTCTACTTCACATTCATCAATTAACAGATCTGACAAAAAAACTTTATCCTTCAAAATTAATTTTGGGACAGTGAGCACTTTTGAATCAGATCTACATCAGTTTCCAATTGTTACTACCTATAAACATGCCGCTTTTAAGCTTTAACTTGATCAGAATCACTTCTTGTAGCTTCGACCGTAGTTTTTACTTGTCATGGGATGTATGCAAACAGTACAAAAAATCAGAACAAAACAGCAGCCGAAAATTAATGCTTAAAAATTAGACAAAAGCCACTAGACTCCGTCAAAATCTGTATACAACAAATTCACTATTGGAATCGCTGTTAGAATATTGAAAACCAGCTTTAAAGTAATATCTCAATCGAATAAAACTACAAAAATCGACTTATTACTGAGTATTGCAAACACATACAACCAAAGCAACATAAAAGAATCAAAAGTTTAATGAAAAAATCATAAAACAAAAGTAAAACTAAACATCTTATGTGAACCACAAACCAAAATATCTTGAAAACCATAGTAGAAAAGTCACCACTAGAACGATTCTGCAAGGAAGAAATCATGGCATCAGCATGTGACATAAACCGAACAAGTAACGCATGCAGAATTAGAATTGTAAAGGATTTAAAATGAATAAAAAACACAAATAAAATCAAAAATTTCTTCCCAAAAGATAGTAGAAGAATTGCACATCACAATCAGAGAAAGCACTATGATATACAGGGCTTCAGTTTCTATTTTTGTATAAACGTCAGCATAAAATGTTTAGTACTGTACTCATTTCTATTGAAAAGCTGCATGTTTTAAAAATATTTTTGTTTATATAAGGTGTTTAGTTTTCGATGGGCAGCATAAAGTTAACCTTTTCTTTGAAGATGCAGCATCAGAAAGAAATGTTCACAAAACTGGTGTGTTTTGAAATTTTGGAATTTCTTTTTGTAAATTCGTAGATGAAAGTCAGTACTTAAATAGTCTAAAAGATTTTTTTAATTCGCCATACTTATTTTGTATAAGAGCGCTAATTTTCACAATTTTCAAATTGCTGAAACTCGTTTTTTTTTTAAATGGCACCCTCAATTTGTAAATGTAGTTTTTAATTTTCTATCGGTTTGCACTAGTACTTTTTTCTCCTTACAAGTTATGGAGACATTTATAAATTTTCAATTAACTCACAACAAGCATTATTTTAATCCAGCAGGTTAATTCTTGTAGGTTTTGTTTCTATTTAATAAAAAAACATAAAGAGGGAGACCATTAGAAAACCAACAAAAATAAAAAAAATTTAACAACTGTTTAAAATTTCGCCCATTTTATTGTAGGCACGTTTTAAATCTTTGCCGTAAAGATTTACGTACATTTTATAACATCTGGTGTGTTAGAAAATGCGGTTCTCATTCTATTTTTCATTGCATCTTGTGTCTTGTAATCTTCTTGAAATACATAATCTTTTACGAACAGTCATAAAAAGAAATCCGTGACAGCAAGAACTAAAGATATTGCCGGTCCTGGCACAGGACCTCCTCGTCCGATCCATCGATCACAATATTGTTCGTTTAAATAATTACGCACGTTTCTAGCAAAATGACAAGGCACACCATCATGTTGATACTACATGGTCCTTCTTATGTTTTCCAGAACATTTTCTAATAACTGTGCCAAAGAATTATTCAAATACTCCAAATATCTGTCGACATTTAAATGACCATCAAAGAAGTAAGGACCTAAGATAAAATCATCCACAATTCCTCTCCATTGAAGTTCTTCAAGTTCACGATATGTTACGTGAAATCACGAGTTTTAATTAAATGTTTTATTTATATCGTAAACTTACTTGACTCAGTGGAGCGAGCCTGATGAAAAATTTATTCTGTGCACAAAACGTCGCAAAAATACTGAAGTAGTCCAACCTCGTAAAGAAGGGGTCATTAATTTGGCCAAATTAGAATATAATCATTACCAGGAGACGAACCGTTCTATAAATAAAACATTTTGTATCTATTGAAATTATAACTTTTGTTTTAAAATACAAAAAAATTTAATGACTTGGATGAACCTGATGAGATGTTATTGAGTGTAGTTATGTCCGGCTCAATGTTTGTGAGTAGCAATTGCAAACCCCCACGAGTACTAATTTCTAGTCGGGTTCTTTTTTTGTGATGAAGCTCATACTGGCACTAAAACCAAATAGAAAGACGGAAAAGCAATCAACAGCTTCAGTACACTAACGCATAATGCTGAATATAAAATTGGGATCTGTTTTTGTAGCCAGAAGTCGTATCCTTGTTTAAACATTGGTTTCAGCTCATTTGTGGATAATTAAATAAGTTGCTCTTGTATTAGTGTGTATTCATTTGTATTGGTGCTCTGAGTTTGACTACTTGCAAAAGGGTTCAACACTCAAGTCGAGAATATCCAAATAAAGAATGTCTTCAAATCTTTCGTTAAAGTCCGAATGAATCGCCCTTAAGTGTTGACAATTACCAAACACATCTTCATCTCTATTTTGCAATTTTGAAAGATTTAGAAGCTGAGAACACTCCTCTTCCCAAGTTTTGTTTGTACAGCAAAAGTTTTGCAACAAACGCAGATATTACACTTTTAACTTTGATTAAATTTAATCTTCTTCTTTTGGAGGCGATGCTTGTGCTTCTAATTCATAAGTTGCCTGTTGCTCAAATGACTGTGGAAATCATTTGTTCAATGCAAAATGCGTAACTTGGCACGATGTCACGTTTGAACGTTGCTCTAAGTCACGAAGAACCATTTAGAACTGTAGAGGCTTTCCCCAACTTCTTCTTCTTCTTCTTCTTGTCGTAAGCCCTTGGCTTGTTCTACCCATTCTGCTCCGTTTCCTGAGATGTGGACGTCCAGCACTCCTTCCACCGTTTGGGGGGGGGGCGCCCTGGCAGACGTCTTGATAGTGGTTTTCCATTCCATGTTCGTTCCAACCGCGCCTTCTCGTTCGCACCCAACGTACTATATCCATGGCGTCACAATCTTCTCTAATTTCGCTGCTTCTACGGTGGTCCAGTAATGTATTACCTGTTATTGTTCTTAGGATTTTCATTTCGTGTGTTCGACACATTCTTTTTGTTACTGCCGTCTCTGCTCTTGTTTCTGCAGCATAAGTCAACACAGGTCTAACGCACGCTTTATATATTCTAGTTTTTGTTTTTGTCAATATGCAATTATTTTTCCAGATAGTATGCCCTAAAGCACCCGCGATTCTAGATGCTTTATTAGCTTGTTGTCTTATAATGCTGTTTAAGTTCCCATAAGCTGAAATTGTAGTTCCCAAATAATTAAATTCAGATACTTGTTCGATAATTTCGTCATTAATCACTACTTTCCCCAACTCATACTCAGTAACTAACCAAATTGGTATATAGTACCGTCTAGCATAAATTTTAAGCCTCAAGCATAAAAAAAGTTTATAAAAATGTGCCTTTCGTGACTGTTAAGCATGAAGGTACCAGATTCTAGGACAAGTGCCAGTGATCAAACAACTTAACGTTGAATGATCATTGACACCTGTCCTAGAATCTGGTATCGTTTAGATACTGATTACCTGGGTAGGTGTCCACCTGTTAAGTACGCTAACACCTTCGTGCTTAACAGTGACAATAAAACTTATATCTAAGAATTGAAGATAATGTGTAGCATGGCGCAATATGGTAATGTCATTCAACTCCGCAAACTCCAACATTTTGACAGAATTGAAATGAGAAGCATGTTCATCAAGTGATAACAACACTTATTCCAGCAGCAAATTTTTACGCATTCTCTGAAGCAAAATATTTGCGTTAATACGAGAGGATTTTTGAGTCATAAATGGGACAGATCCCGGTCTTTCAACTTTTGCTTTTTATTTTTTAGTTTCATGATAACAGCAAGCGGTAAAAGGTCACCTTAAGTGCTGCAACACACTACCGACGTAACCGATTTACTTTTTTTGTAGACGTTAGCGCTAAAACAGCTTTTGATCTTTTTAGCAAGTACTTCGCTTGGTCTACTGTTTAACTAAAGATCTGTTTCGTCAATGTTGAAGATGCTTTCACGCTAATCAAATAAAGAATTTTGTTCCGGTGTGCTTTCTAGCAAATTAAAATACTTTCCATTTATCTTTCTATTCATTGCAGTTGCTGTAATAATTGATGCGCCTTTCAACTTGCGAGTACAAATTTCCGGATGTCGTTCCAAAACAAACAAAGTGAGTCATACGTAACTTGTTCAATTTCATGATTGAATTTGTGATTTATTTTTAATTGTTGAGCGAAATGATAAGCAATCGTCCTCAGATCGTTTTTGGTTAACGAGAAATCACAGTTTTGCATGTTTACAATATGCCCAGATACTGGATCTTCATTTTTCTTTCCAAAGATATAGTTAAGGCTGATGTTACCTTCATAGTTTTCACTTTTAATTCGACGTTCCAAGGTTTTACGTGTTAATTACTATAACATTCCAATAACAAAGCTCACCCAAAAAACCACGAAAAACATACTGAAAATAGTGAAACTAAAAAACAGACGTCGAAACCAAATTAAATAAACACAACTTGTTCACCTTATTTGAAATTTTTTTGCCGAATAGCTACAACAGGTTAAGACATACCTGGTGCAATAAAAAAATAAAACGACGGAGCGCTTTACGAGCAAACTACGCGAGAAAATAATACGGAAAAAACATAGATGATAAGGAAGGTACTTTGCAAGTGAAATAAAAAAGAAAAACTGAAAAAACGCCAAAAACAAAGCAAAAAAAAAAATAAAATTCTGTATAATAATCATATAAAGAGAACTTTTGTAACACCTAGTGTATGTGATGTCCCACCTGTTGTAAAATTAAATGTCCTGTTATCCCAACGTGTTAAAAAAAAGAAAGAAAAGAAAACCACAAAAAAAGCAATGTAATAGTCCTGTATCAGATTCCCACAAGGGCACGTTAAATGTACGAACAAAGCAACTCAATAAACGGACAACTCTATACAAGAATATATGGAATAATGGAATTACATCCGACGAATTCGAATTTTACCGCGCAAGGGAGGGATACCCTAGAGCCGGCAAGAGGACTGGAAATCCCCGGGTCGTCATTAAGTGACCTTGTGATTGAGGTAGACGACCAGGCCTCAAGACACAGTATATCTACTGGTAAGCTAAGTTATACACAACACGCAAGATGCAACTCTTGGAGTACATCAGACAGAAAAAGAAAACCTGCAGACAGGCATTTCCTAGAAGAAATTTACAAAAAAAAACAAATCCGGCAGTGTTAGAGATAATGGAAACAGTAGAATCTCTAAAAACCCTACACAAACAAATGATTAATATAGCAGAAGGAACAGCAAACATGAAAAGGGAGTTAAAAGATATGGTAACAATAAGCCTAAAAAATAGTAAACAATTTGAACAAGGACATAGTTAAAAGATTCCTCGAAGAAAACAAATGAGAAAAAATAGAAAAAATGAATATCGAAATGGATACACAAACGGAAACGCAAACAAAAGATAAAGAAAACGGTATAGACAAAGAAATCCAAACGGTACAGTGGACAACAGACGGCAAAAAAAAGATAAACGATATAAACAATACAAAAACATACGAAGAATGGATGCAAATTGCAGATAAGGAATGGACCGACAAAGTATACAAAAAAACAAAAATAGAAGAGGGACACCCGTTGGAAGAAACAAAATCCACGAACACAGTATGGACTAGTACAAAAGAAGCGGAAGAAAACATAGGACCGCAAAAAATGATAAGCATTAATTTCCCTGAATTAAAAGACGCTAACGGAGAAATAGAAGTACTCGAAAAAGAATGAAAAACTACAGTCAACCAGAAAACAACAAGGAAAATAAAAATTATTAAAATCAAATACGAGGAGGAGGAAATAGACATATGGAAAAAACTTGAAACACTGAAGGAAAAAACAAAAGAAGACTGAGAAATAGCACTACATAAAATTAAAAAGATAGAAATAAACAGATACCGAAAAATGGTTGTAAGTATATTTCAAGATACACAAAAGAAAATAAAAATATTAATACCTACGCAACAAAAAACAAAAAGTACTGAAGAGCATAAGACACAGCAAAGAAATACATATGCACTTATTGTAAAAAAAAATGGAGAATCGTATGAAAATACACTACAAAATATAAAAATAAGGTTACGTGGAAGAGAAGAAGCGGAAAAAATAGAAAAAGTCAGAAGTACCGAAGAGGGAAATTTATTAATAACCCTAGCGAAGGACAACGACACACTATCAAAACTGAAACAAATAATTGAAACAGACAACGAAGGAACAACAGTGGAAGCTAAAGGAGAAAGAATAAAAACAAAAAACCAAATAATAAGAAGGATAGGTATACTAAGCGACAAAGAAACAATTAAAAACGTATTAAAAGATAATGGAGCCAAAGGTACAATCCACATAGGTGAATTCCGACCGAACAAGAATCACACCAAAACGGTAACCGCAAGGCTTATAGAAGAAGAAGCGAATGAAATGATAAGGAAAACAAATATTAAAGTGGAGATGACTAAATGCAGCATAGAGGAACAATACAGTATAAAAAGATGCAATACACTGCAAGCGCACGGATAGAACAGCATTGTGTCACAACTGCGGTAAACAGGGACACACACAAACAGACTGTGCAGAGGAGGAATATTGTCCAAGAAAGCAGAAAAGGGCTAAACCGCAAGAGAACCAAACAATAGAGCTGTGATAAATCAGATATAAAATAAGAGTAAACGCTGTGATAAAAACTGTGATATTTTAAAAAATTAGGATTAGTGAATTTATTTATTTATTATTAATACATAGTAGAATTATATATGTATATATTTATAGAGCTTTTATTTATTTATTTTATTTATTTATGATTAAACTCCTTCAAGTGAACGTGGGGAGAAGAAAAGCAGCCATGAATCTGCTTGTTCAAAAATTCGCCGAAAAAAACATAGATTTTGCATTGGTCAGCGAACCAAACTTAAAAATGACTGATAAAAGTAATAAATGGATAGTAGATAGAAAGGGAGGTGCAGCAGTATATATTGCAACAAATAGAATCAAAGTGTACGACGCCGGAAAAGAGGAAGGATACTCGTAGATAGAAACAAACGAACTAAAAATATATTCATGTTATGCCACACCTAGACTTAAGCCAGCGGAATTAGAAACATATCTAGAACAAATAGAAAAAGACATGCAAAAAACAAAAAAAAATAAAATCATCGGATGAGACTTTAACAGCAAGGCATACGAGTGGGCTTCCAAACAAACGGATAAAAAGGAAAAAAAAGGTAGAATGGATAATCGCAAATGAACTAGCTATACTAAACAATGGCGAAACACCGACCTTCGAGAAAAGAGGTATGACGTCCCATATAGACATCACATTAGTCACCAGAAACCTAACAAAAAAACAATAAAATGGAAGATCGGCAACGAGGAAAATCATAGTAATAACAAAAATATATATATCCAAATACAAAATAAGGAACCCACGACAACGAAAACAAAAAAAAAATACAAGGAATAGAAAGAGGAGGACATTATCAAAATTATAACAGAGCAAATGAAAGAAAAACACAACGATGCCAATTTGAATAGGGCATTAAAAAAACCTGCAACGAAAAGCTTAGGCTACTAGAGACAAATAACAAAAAACAATCTTATTGGTGGAATAATGAGATAAAAAAACTAAGAAGTAAGTGCCAAAGACAAAGACAAAAATTACAAAGAGGAAGAAGAAGCAAACTATCGGACCAGATAATAGAAGAAATAGAGACAACATACAAACAAAATAAAATAATACTAAAGACCGAAATAGAAAAAGCTAAGAAGAAAGCATGGAAAAAGCTATGTCGAATGGTGGACGGAGATACATGGGGAATGGCGTACAAAATTGCAATAAACAAGTTAATAAAAAAAAGTATATTGGACATTACAAACACAGAGCAGGAAAGAATCGCCAAAAAACTTTTTCCAAAAGTAAAAAACGAAAAATGGGAGAAAACTAGGATAGCACCAGAAAACATTCCAGACATCACAATTAAAGAAATACAAGAAGCAGGAAAAAATATCGGAAGCAAAAAGTATCAGGCCCAGATGGTGTACCACCAGAAGTTATTAAACTCATAGCTCGAAAAAAACCATAGATTATAAAAAAAGTCTTAGATGCGCTCATCAAGAACACCAAATTCCTAAAAAGCTGGAAAACGAAAATCAACCATAACTGCACTAGCGTAAATTACAGAATTCGTAAGAAAAGCAAAGAACAACAGAGACTTTGTAGCTATGGTTACTATAGACGTCAAAAACGCATTTAACGAAGTACCCTGGAAAGAAATAATTAAAGAAATGAACAAAAAAGAAATATCAGAATATCTAATCAAAATTATTAAGGGATACTTAGAAGATAGAAGCATAACCATCGGAGAAAAGAAACCCAAACTACAACTGACCCGTGGAGTGCCACAAGGTTCCGTCTTCGGACCTACGCTGTGGAATATATTTTATGACGAAATGTTACAGCTAAAACTTCCTATGGAGTGCAAAACAATCGCATATGCAGATGACTTAGCAATAATCGGAACAGGAAAAAACAAAACAGAACTGGAAGAAAAACTAAATAAAACTATACAAATAATCATGAAAAAAAATCAAAGAGAAGAACATGTGGCCAGTGAAAAAACAGAAATTATAGTGTTAGAAGGCAGAAATACAATTAAAGAAATAAACATCAAAATAGAAGAAAAAGTCATCAAAAGCCAGAATAATATAAAGTACCTTGGAGTTCACATAGGAAAAAACTGGAATATGTGAATGCATATAAACGAAGTCATAAAAAAAGCGGATAAGACCATTGCAGCGTTAGCAAAAATCATGCCCAATATAGACGGACCTAATTCTAAAAAGAGACAACTACTGGCAAGCGTGGCAAACTCTATGATCCTATATGGATGGGAGATATGGAGAGAATTGATAGAAAAAAAAAATACAATATAAAAATAGAAAGAGTCTAAAGAAAAGCTGGAATAAGAATTGTTAGAAGCTACAGAACAGTCTCCACAGCGGCAATACAGGTAATAAGCGGACAAATACCTTTGCACTTAATGATAGCGGAAAGAAAGCAATCCAAAGAGAAAACAAATAAAGAAAAACTACAAATAAGGGAAAACACTATAGATAAATGGCAGGAAGAATGGAACCAGAATAACACCAAAGGGCAATGGACAAAAACAATAATAAAAGACATTAGACCCTGGTACAACAGAGAACACGGAGAATTAAGTTACGAACTTACACAGGTATTGACCGGACACGGATGCTTTAAAGCTTATTTAAAGAGATTTAAGAAAACTGACGACGATAACTGTGTATACTGCCAACAAAAAGACACCACAGAACAAGCAATATTCAATTGCGAAAAATGGAACTACGCAAGAAAGGAACTGATGGATGAAAATAAAATCGAAATTAACGCACAAAACATAATAAATCACATGCTAAAAAATGAAGATCAATGGAATAAAATCAATAAGACAATCACGTATATTATACAAAGTAAAGAAAAGGAGGAGAGAAAAAAAGAAAAAGAAAAAAAAAGAAAAACAATCACATGAGAAAAGAAACAACCTAAATCCTAGGGCGAAGATGAATGCCATTAGGCGATTCCTTTGACCTCTGTCAACAAATAGGAAAGAAGGAGGGGGTTTTAGCCGGTAAGAGTCCGGCACTACCTTGCGGAATAGAAATGTCTTCCCGCGAAGTGTCCATGATGGATTTACCCCTTCACCAAAAAAAAAAAAAAGTTAAGACATACCACATGTACGCAGTGAACTGAGTTATAGTAATATTCCGTTACATTTTTTTCTTTTGTGAGAAAGTAAAAATAGACTAATATACCTTTAAAAACAATGGCAGATGTAAAATACATGATATTTCCATTGTAAAATAAACGAAGTCAACAGTCAAATTTTGGAAAAAATGCATTGATATTGTTATTATACATTGATATTATCTTGATCAAAAAATGTTCAAAACAAAATAGTTGAATTTTTAAAAGTCGTTAATTTTAGACATTTTGATTCTAGAAAGAATAGTGCAATAGCAGAGGTTTTTTAATCAGAAAAATTAAAGGGGTATTGTCAAGTTAGTTTGTAACGTTTTCTATAATTAGCACTCCTTCATCTCGTAATAGGTAAGCTACCATTAAAACAAAAAAATAGCATTTGCGGAAAACTTTTTTTGGGTACGTTTGAAATAGAAAGAGGCAACGACGGGCAGGTACAATCATATTTCCTTTTTTTTCAAAAAATCAATTTTAACGAATCAGGTCATCTGTGTTCATAGTGTATCCCATAAACCTGTATCACACGTCTACGTTAGACAACATAACAAAGACGAAAAATATGGATACCGTGATTCTCGCATACAGAATGAAGAGAAAACACGAAATTTAGTGAGGTTAGGCTCACACTACGGTGCCGCGAGACAAACCTGCAAAATCATGACAAATAAAAAAAATTTAATTTTAAAATAAAAAACGGTACCCTGAGACATGGTTTATAAACATATATGGGATTGTGGACCAATGGGAGGAGAGTGAACTGATCCTAAGAGAGAAAATAAGAACACTATTTAGAGACATGAACGTACAGATAGTAATCAAACAAGAAGCCAACGATATCAGAAGAATCGGGAGGTGCCAAATCAACTACGTCAGACGAACTGCGATGGAATTACGGAGCTGGTCCAAGAAATTAGAAATACTAAAAACGACTAAATATTTTAAAGGAGAGAACATTTACATTAGTAGAGACTACTCAAAAGTAATACTTTTACAAAGTAAAAAATTAGTAAAATGTATGAAGATAATCAAGAAGAATGGAATTCAGGTAACGACTAGGTACATACAACAAGCTGATATTAAATGGAGAAGTTTTCTCCCTTGAACAATTAAAATCCATCGAAATAATGGAATCAATAAAAATAATAGAAAAAGTAGACAATAAAAGAGAAACATCAGTGAATTATAGCAACGCTCAGATAAAAAAAGACGAAACTAATGCGGAAGAAAAAGGAAATCAACAGATCTATTTGGATACGATAAAAACAGATAGAATCCAAAGCCAAAGATCCCCGGGAACTACAGAAGACGAAACCTTAAGAGAGAAACTGATGAAGATAACCAAAACAAGCCGAATTACAAAAAAAAACTGAAGTGAAGGAAAAACGGAAACCCAGAACGACTTTGGCAATGGAAAAGAATTTCGAAACTAGAAAACAAAATAAACAATCAGTAATGTATACAAAGACAAAAAGTTATATTGGATGTTGGAATGTAAGGACTATGTATGCAAGTGAGAAAACAACGCAAATCGTACAACAAATGATGAAGTACAGAATAGAGATATTAGGGTTAAGTAAAGTGAGGTGGATTGGAAACGGCAAAGTCCAAACTGAGGAAAGGATAACGATACTGTATTCCGGAAAAATTAATGGAAAAAATGAGGAAAATACCACACACGAACGCGGCGTCGCCTTTATGTTAAGTAAGAAAGCAAAAAGAGCACTAATAAATTAAGAAGCGATTTCCGAGCGAATTATTACAGCAAGATTTTATGGGAAACATTCAATATTACGATGATAAATAATTATATCCCGATTGATATACTAAAGCCAACGTTTACAATCAGTTTACAGTAAACTACGTAACAGATACAAACAAGATATAATTGTCGTAATAGGACACCTAAACACAAAAATCGGAACTGACAATAACAGAAGAGAAGACATAATGGAGAGGGAGAGCATAGGGACAATCAATGAAAATAGAAATATGTTCCTAGGTTTCTGCAACATGAATAAGTTAGTGGTTGGAGACAGCATCTTCCTACATAAATTAATAGGTAACGTCACGTGGATAGGCCCAGGTGGAAAATCAAATAACGATCAAAAGAAGAGTAGTTTATTAGATGCGAGATCAATGCGCGGAGCAGACGCTGCATCTGACCACTTTCTGGCAAGGGCAAAAAAAAATGAAAATCAGTAATACAGTCAGAGAAAATTACAAACAGTTTAGGGTTAAATATAATATACAATTACTAGAGGATTACGAAACCAGAATTAACTACAACAAGAAACTCCAAGAAAAATTTGAATATGAGAAAGCGCTCAAAAATCTAAGTATACAAGAAATGCACAGAACATACAAAAACTTATTACACGATACAGCTAAAGAAACAATTGGAATAAGAAGAAGAACCGATAAACCCTGGTTAGAGAACGATGCAAGAGAGTTGATTGGTGAAAGAAACAAAATAAAAAAAAAATCCAGTAGCAACACCACACGAGAAAATCATGGAATTAGAACAAAATTATTAGAATATAGATAAACACATAAAAAAAAGTGCAAGAAACTATAAAAAACATCGACAAGACGAGTGGGTGAAAGAAACAGAAACAGCAACCAGAAAAAATGACTTGAAAACTGTAGATAACACAACAAGGAAGTTGACCGGAATTAGAACCACGATGGTGAATAACGTTAAGAATAGAGATGGAGTAATACTTAAAACGCAAAAAAAATCATCAACAAGCAGTACAACTCCAACAATTGAAGAACACGAAACAGAACAACTAGGATAGAGTTGATTATTCAAAATTTACACTACTTACTAAATAAAATCTGGGAGGAGGAAAAGGAGGTGGACCCACCAAACCACCCGAACTTGCTTGGTACAAGTTTGCCACATAAAGGATAGGTAAGAGTAGGAAAAGTATCATTTAAAGGAAAGTCTGGTTAGACTTAGTCCGATGAGCTAGGTATCGGTACGTGCTTTGTGAGCACGCGGTTCAGCGAACCACCTGCCTTACGGCTTATGCTCGTTTCTAAGGCATAAAACCAAGTAGGTAGGAAAAGGATTTCGAAACTTGTAAAGGAGCTAAGAGAGGCTGAGTTAATTAAGTAGCTACGGCGAAAAAGAAAGTAAAGGGGCTATTCAAAATAAAATACTGAAATAAATGATTCTAAAATAAATTTCATGCTGTTAATAATAACAAAAATTAAATACCTACTGTGCCGTAGCGTACTTGTAAGAAAATAAACAAAACCATGCAAAATACGTTAGAAAATAAAACTTTATTCTTATTGTAGGCTCTGGTCTTTCTTTGCGAAATGTCTATAAATATTTACATCACGCAACAGTTCGAGGATGGCCTGAGAAGAATCGGGATAGGGATTGAGAGTGGATAACAGGGCACTCCGATCATCATCGAATTCGCGACAAGCGAGAATCCGATGTGCCGGGGTGTCAGGAACGCCACACGACGGACACCTGTCATCATCTAAACAAAATCCGCCGTGTGAAGACAGGATTTGGACGGCCTCTCGTCCAGGGACGTGGGGTATTCTGACCCAGGTAAAGATATACGGGATAAGAAAATAGACATTACGACATTTATGGGAAGTGTCCCACAGCCGCTGCCATTCACTCAAGATCAAGACCTTTAAGTGACGGTTGGCCGCTGAAAAGGAAGGAAAATCGTTGATTGAAACGTGCTGGTCAAGGAAGTTGCACGAGTCAGCCTTGCGAAAGACTTTGGTGCAGTAAATTTCTTGCAAAAGGAGATGTAGGGGAGGATGCTTAGATATAACGCAAAGAGTATCTACGGCAACGGTGCGATAAACCCCGAGGATAGTTCTAAGGAATAGGAATTGGAGCGAGGCCAGTTTCTTGACCACCTGAGAATAGCGAAGTCTATGGTACCAAATGTCTAGACCATAACTGAGCATAGGAATGACTGCATTGTCGAAGATATTCGCAACATGTTTTTTGTGAAGGTTCCATTTCAATCTGGGAAAAAGAAATACCCAAAGATTGAACAGAAGGCTTGATTGTTAAAATCCCTAAAAAAAGGGACAAAACCGAATGTTCAAATTGGAGAGCCATAACAATATTAAACACAACAAGCAAGCTTAACACAATTAAAAGAAGCAACTCAAAACATGATAAAGGTATATCAAGCAGGATTTAGAACACGCAAAGCGTGTATAGACCACATATTGACTTTTAAAATAATAATTGATGAATGCAAGGAATAGCAAAAAGACATTTATTTAGGCCTTATCGTTTCACCAAAGCGTTTGATAAGATAGACAGGACGTAATTATGGCAAATACTAAGGTATTGTTGAATTCCAGAAAAATATATAAGAATGATTAAAATTTTATACGATAACTACTGCCCCGCTTATTACACGGAGAACGACCCGGGATTACAATTGAGACAGGAGTAAAACAAGGTTGCATTTTATCTCCTCTTCTTTTCCTATTAGTCATGGATTGGATAATGGAAAAAACACTTGATAACAGAAGAGGACTTACCTGGAGATTTGATAAAAAAACTAGAGGATCTGGAATATGCAGACGATGTATGTTTTATAACAGAAAGTAAAAAAACTTACTAGACGAAATAAACCTGTTACGAATACAAGCGAAAGAGATAGGAGTTGAAATAAACATAAAAAAGACATGCACGCTATCAACAAACCACATCGATGATACAGAAATCGAACTGCATCGGCAGCACAATAGAAAATCAAGGGAGTTGCCAAGCAGACGTTAAAATAAGAATACGGAAGACACAAACTGTCTTCCATTACTTACACAAAATTTGGAACTCCAATGAACACAAAAATTATAAATTTTTAAAGCAAATATAATATTTTTTTGTAAACAAGTGCCTAAAGAAGATATTAAACATATTTTGGCACAAAGTAATCTCAAAGAAATATTTGTGAAGTATTAAAAAAAAATAAAAAACAAAGATCAAACTAGATCGGACATACGTTACAGAATCCTTTAGACTACAATATTAGAGGGAAACGTAAGCGAGGACAGCCCAACCAAACATGAAAAAGAACTATGCTTAGAGAATGTAAAGAAATAAAGAAAACTAAGATTCAAATCAAACGAATAACCACAAATAAAGATGACTCGAAAACTTTGATTGAAGACGTGTAAAAGTGAAGAAGAAGAAGAAATATAACATAAATTGAACCAACGCCTGAACAGAACTGATAAAAGAAAGCTGTCGGTTATTCGAATTGAATCGCAAGAAGACTGTCGGTTTAAATAAATTAAGTGATTAACGTGTGTGCTAAGAGAAATAAATAAAGTGGCCGTGTTAGTAAAAAATAAATACGGCATGTTAGGGGTGTATGCTTTTAATATAAAAAACCACCGTTTAAGATAAACAAAAGTCATCCGCGGACATGATTTTTCTAGTGATAGTAATATATAAATTAATGTATGTGTTTTTCTGAAATATTTTTAGATAATTAGTTACGTGTAGTTATAATCGTGTAAATATTTTGTTTATAAACAAATTAGATTAAAAATCGTAACACTGTTGATATAGGTGTGCGATAACCGAAACCCGTTGACATAACGTTAATATCGTGTAAATAAACAACTGTTTAGTTTGCGCTTTGCTTGTGTTTGTTTATAGAGTATAATTATAATTGTTCCAGTTCGTTAAAGTAATGTATTTAATAATAAAGAATCGAGCGTTATTTAAACTTGTTTTATTAAACTTTTTATTCGCTATGCCGGTAATTCGTTGTGAAACTAAAATGTACAAAAATTCTCAAAAAATGGAAGAAAAACTTTCCAGTACCGGTGACTGGGATGGTCACCTGTGTATGGAGAAGGCATCCACTAATCAGATCTGCTATCCTAACGTGTAAGTAATTGCTACCAATTGTTCGAATAAAATATATTACAACATGTATTTTAACAGGACACCCAAGACGATAAAACCACACGACAGTTTGCGACGAGCCCCAATCGCACATAAAAATTTTTCTAATTAACCGGGTAAGACTAAACCTACCATAAGTTGTCAGGTGGTTGGCAGATAAAAGTTGCACCGTGTGGAAGCTTAAAAATCCCCAAGATTAGGTACGTCAATTAAACAAATTTCCAATTCAATCCAAATAATTGTTACTAATTGACTGTTGCTTTGTAGCATAGTACGATGGCTCGAGATTAATTTAATTTCCAAAACTATATAAGCTGACTTCCATACACTTTGGTGAAAACAGGAAAAGTGAAAAGTCTAATCACAACGACTTGTTATCAACCAATGCCCCACCAAGGTTAAATAACGTAATTTCTTGTCTGATGAACTATTTGACATTTTAAAAATTGTGCATGTCACGATTTTAACCTTACAGTTCTCAGAAAATGGAGAAAAATTGTAGAAGTTTAAAAGAATAAATACAAACAAGCATTGAAAATCAAATAAAGACTATTGAGGAACAAATACAAATTAGTGTAGGAAATCAAATTAAAATTGTTCAAGAAGAAACTCAAGCAGATATGTTACATTTAAGAGAAAAAATATGCGAAGTTCTAGAAAACGGAAAACAATCTATGAATGAGAAAATAGAAGCAATAGACGACAAATTAGAAGACAACATGAAACTGTTCGAAGAGAAAATAAATCTAATCAACTGCCATGGTGAAGGAAGTGTCACGAGCAAAGATTTAATGTACCATCGGGAAGAAACCACTAGCAAATTTAAAGTTCTATCTCCAAATTTTGATGGTAAAGTTCCATGGTCGACCTACCACAAACACTTTGAAACCGCTCTGTAGCTAATTTTAATAGCACCCTTACGTGGAGTAATGGTTGAAGTTTTTCAGACTGTTCCTGACCACCTCCAAAAAAATTACGAACTTTTAATTTTAGAAATGAGATATGGAATTGCTCATCTTCAACAAGTGTACCAAGCCCAAATTAAAAGTCGGGTTCACAAATCTGCGACAAGTCTTCAAGAGTTTGAGGCTGACACGGCTTGCGTATCCTACAGCACCAGATAGCTTTCTGGAGCAATTGACTATTCAAACCTTCGTGGACGGCCTCCGAAACAGCAAAACGCAGCATACTGTACGGTTAGCTCGACCTAAGACGTTGGATCACGCTTTAACCCATGCCTTAGAGTTTGAGGCACCATAAACTTTGCTGTGCTGCAGAAGCACCCGAGCAAACAAAGGAAAACATCGAAGAAATGGTGCAACGTGTATTCCGCGAACAAGTAGGTCGGGGAAAAGAAGTGACGTGCTAGAACTGTGGGCACGCTGTACTAAGCACAAAAGAAGACCAAAAGAGCGCCCGGAAAACTAAAACGGGTCGACCGAATGGGACAACAAGCCGCGCCCCGGAGATTACCATTCAAATGGCATCGTCTATGAAGCAATTGCACAGTCGATGGCAAGATCAATGAAAAAAATATTCAGTTACTGGTTGACACGGGAGCGACAAAGATCGTCATTCGTCCTGACATGTTACTAGAAAATAAAAAGAAATCACCAATAACAGTACGGTTTCAAACGGCGACGGGTGAATAAATGTCTACTCACGGAGAAGTAAAAGTCACCATTGATTTGGGCAATGGAGTACTCTACCATCAAGTACTGGTTCTTGGGAAACACAAACACCCACATACACACGATTGCTAAAAATATAGTTTAATGCGACTGTGCTCTCACCGTTACGGTGCAACAAAATATTAGATTTACCCTGGCTAAAGAAGTTTCACTTCAAAAAGAAATAAAATAGTTTTCTACATTTGTTATTTTTGCCTTTTTGTATCTGCAGGAGGTTACCAATTCGAAATGTAATTTACGCAAAAAATAAGCGGTGCTAGTAGGTGATAAGTCGTCTTTGACTTTTGGATGCGTTTTCCATGCGTTTTGGATTTCTTTGAACCCGTATCCATTTTGTTGTAGAGACTCCAACAGTGTTTTCTTTTCCTTTTGTACATTTTCATTATCTGACACACGTATATCTCTTTTGGCTAAAGTATGCAAAACAGTATTCTTTTGTACTAGATGGTGGTGAGATTTGGCGCTTAAGTATGTATTAGTGTGCGTTTTTTTTCTATAAACGGAATGCCCCAGTTTTCTGTTATTTTTCTTTATCACCAGTACATCAAGAAAGGCTAGACTGCTGTTATGTTTTAACTCCATAGTAAATTCTTCTTCAGTAATTCTCTCCTTGAGCAAAAACAACACTTCGTCGACCGGGACTTTAGTAAAAAGAGATACCACGTCAAAGCTAACTAGAATATCTTCTTTTGTTATACGCAAGTTCTTAAGTTTCTCTACAAACTCTGTGGAGTTTCTAATGTAAGTTTCTGTATTTCCTGTCAACGGCAAGAGTTTTGCAGCTAGATAACGTGCTAACGATTGGGTTGGTAAATTGATGGTGCTCACTATCGGTCGAAGGGAGACTCCTTTGTGTATCTTAGGAAGACCGTAGATTCGTGGCATAACTGGATTTTTGACAATCAAAGTTTGTTTCTTGTTAATATCTATAGTAGTGGAGTTTTTGATGGCGGAGTTTACCTTAGTGTATACGGAGTTAGGGTTAGAATTTTTCAACGGAAGAAAAATCATTTTTCCGATGTCTGTGGTACACTTCACATGTATGCTTTAACGTAAGCGCTCAGCGACGTTTTCACTTGTAAAAATTTCACAAGCATGTGTGCTACAAATGGGTGTATTATTATCGCTGCTTTTGTAAAAGTCTCCTGGGGTAAGCAAAAACACATCTTTCTGTGATTTTTCCATACTTGTCTTAGCGTTTTACAATAACACCATGTGTTAGAGCCAAGTTCGCAGGATTCATGAGTAATCCATTACTTTCCGCTGGAGGCTGTACTCAGAAGCATGAAGAAAAAACGCTCTCGATCAATTAACCACTTCCGAGACAAAACCCACCTGCATTTAAGAAAGTGAAAATTACTTGAATGCTTGACGCATTTAATTCGGATTCATTGTTTATCTATAACCAATTTAATTGTGATACGATCCTATATCTAATATTTGTTTCCTTAGCAGTTTTAAGAGATGGTTAGAACGTGCGATAGCTATCTGCATGGACGACCGTAAGTAATCGTTTTTTTCTTTTACTCGTCAGTAATTTGTACATTTGTCGAACATGAAATACGTACGAACTAGAGTTAGTTATTATCACAATTAACGCATGCAAATTTTTGTTTCGATGTTTTCAATTTACACTAAATGCCATTTGCAGCGAGTGTTACGTCACTAGTTTCGTCTTAAATCGACGATTAAGTCGTAAATTACGTATTATTTAACTTTATTATATGTGTACTTCAATAATTATGTGTTTGGAGTGTTACCTACACTTCAAGACTTGTATCAACACTATAACTGTGATATTTATAGAATTATTGTTTGTTGCTACTTATGTACATAATTCTGCCTTGCTTACGCAATACATTTTTTAACCTCTTCTTCCTTTCTTATTAAAAAAAAATAATTACAGTTGTCGTTATAATCAGTGTCATCTATTCTGTTTCAGTGTTAGATAGATTTAAATGGTGTCTATCATTCTAGCTTCTAATCGTTTTGGCGCCTTTGTTTTATAATTTAGCACCACGAAGCTTACGACCGAACTAAAAAATCAACTGAGTTAGTCGCTAGCAACTTTTGTTGCGAAAAAACTCTCGTAATTATTTTCTCATGCGTTGAAAGAGCATTTGCAAAATATACAGTAATTATAATGTCACACAAAATACTTTGATTATCTCAAACATTTTTTCAATTTGTGTAAAGTTTGGAAAATCAAAACGACTTATTCCAAAATGGTACATGCTTTGTGAAGACTTATAAGTTATAATGTCAAAAGACGTAAAGAAAAAAATTAATATTTTTGAGTTACAATCCATAAAAATACCGTTTAGTATATTCTAAAGTACCATCTAGAAACGCCCTTCCATAAATCATCTCAAGAAGTCTGTACAGTAATGACGAAAAAATAGGAATAAAACAAGTCAATAAATAAAAGGGTCGGTTTTATGATTCTCGAAGAACAAGCTTGTTACTAACAGCTTCTTACATGTGATAACGTCTCGTAAGCTTCAAATTTTATACTTTAACTCAGAGGTGCTATTGAGATGTTGGATAAAAAAACTTTAAACGCTTTCTTTCAGTTTCATGGCGAACCCTTCCTTTTTGTTTACGATTCGTCTGAGTACCCACTTGTTGTTTTAACCACCGCGCATAAACAAGCGTACTTCATACGTTTTTATTGTTTATAATTAACGTACTTATAGTTTTATACCCCATTATGATGACAACGGCGTAATTATTTTAAAAGCAATGAGAAACGATTCGAAACTTTAACGGGCCAATGTAAACATTTCTTCCTGTTAAATACAATTGCAGCAATTTACGAGTAATAATTTTATTAAAAAAGATTAAAATTTAATGAGTTTAAACGAGATGCCCTCATTAAAAGAGCGTAATTTCGTTTTGTGGACTTAAAGCAAAGAAACCACAAAGAGTTAATCTGAAAAGGCTAAAAATTACAACGTTAAATTTTTACAATTGATGTACAAGGTTAAAAACTTGCATTTAGCAAAAGTGACAATTAAGTTTTGCTTTAGTTTTTAAAAGAAACGTTACATAGGGAAATAATGGATTTTGTTGCGTTTTAAATTACGATTCATCATCTTGCTTTTTAATTAGCAGAAGCAAGATAAATTTTGAGCAGAAATATACTAATCCTAATTAAAAAATTCGTAAAAATTAGAGTACATAAATATATGTAACTTTTAAAATTATATCTTAGTGTGATTGTGATTTTATTTGCGTACTGTAACTTGTAAATTGATAATTAATTAGCAAAAAGCGGATCGCCGAAATCAAAGTCGCCAACGTTTCACTCGCTTTAGTAATAGTTCCCATCAGAACGATTCATCTAGAAGTTGATGATTACTACTTATAATGGTAGCAGTTCTTAACCGCCAAATGTAATTGTAATTTACACGCTTTTTTGAGCGTGAAAACTTCCAACATTTAAAATTCATTCTTTTGTGATTTGCTTCGAGCTTGGACTGTAAAGTTTAAGTGTTTTTTTGCACGCACTTACTTTTACCTGGTTACTCAATTGCATCAAATATTTCGCTGCATTGATTCTTTTTTTTATTCATCGCACAATAATAGTTACAGCAGTTGTTTATCAAAATTATCATATTAAATATTAATTGCAATTCAAATGGTACGATATTGGTTTTTTTATTGTTTCTTGCAAAATGAGGTTAACGAACTTTTAAGTGTCAGTCGTTATTTATTGTACAGGAGTATAAGAAACATTAACTTACTGTATCGCTAGAATGCAAAATATATTTAAATTATTGTTTAAACGATGCCGGATTTACACATAAAAAAACGTTCGCGAAGTTATTTTCAACGTTTACCGAAGAATGTAGAAATTCTCGAGGTAGATAACAGAAATATATAAAAACGGTTCAAAAAGGAATCTTAGGTCAGCATTATTCGAAATACAATACCAACCGAACCACAGGTCGCGGAGGAGGTACGGCCGTTTACATCAAACGGTCTATCTCACTACATTCCAACGCCACAACTTCAGAATCTAGAAGCAACCCAAATCGTCATTAACACGGCAGCCGACGGAGACATCATTCTCTGCGCTGCCTACATCCCACCCACGAAAGACGTCATACCCGCAGATTTAGACGCGATTTTTAACGCTAGGGCCACAATTATCGCAAGAGACCTTAACGCGAAATATCCAGACTGACACAGCAGGAAATCGAACCGCAACGGTCGACTCCTGCAAGACCTAGCCAGCATCCAAAATTTCGTCGTAGACCGACCCTACGAACCCACCGTCCATCCTCACAACGGACTCCCCGGCGTCATCGACATAGGCATTTTCAGTAATATCAGGCTTCTTCACGATTTAACTACCGTTTCCGACCTTAGTTTCGACCAGGAACCCGTACTCTTACAATTCGCTGATCAATCAGAAAACGATAATCTTTAGTTCGAAATGAACATCGCTGTGTGGTGATTTTTCCAATTCGAGGCCAGTAAACTTTTCACAGTCATCGATAACATCGCCCAACTTCACGTAGTGGTTGACAGTTTCACAGACCTTGTCAAAAGATGCATCTCAAAAGCCACAAAAACTATTACAAAAACCAAGTCTGATCCGCTTCAACTTCCACTTCACATTCGTGGCCAGATCACCGAGAAAAACCGTCTAAGACGCAGATGGCAACGCACTCGTTACCCAAACGATAAAAAAGCTCTTAACGCAGCTCAAAACGCTATTCGAACTCAGATTGAACAACATCGCAATTTCCTTTTCAATGACAAACTTCAGTCACTAAATTCACAAGACCACAGCGTCACACGAACGCCATCCACCGCGAAGTCAGAAGCATCCCCACAGCAGACCCAAACGAGCCCATCAGGCACACCTCTCCCAAAGAAATCAAAAATCTCAAACCGAGCAAAGCTCCCGGGAACGACGGCATTCCCAACAAAACAATAAAACTTCTTCCCAAAAAAGGTATAGGCACCTTAACCGCGATTTTCAACGCTCGCCTAAGACTCTGACACTTTCCACATCAATGGAAAACCGCGAACGTCATAGTCATTCCCAAACCTGGAAAAAATCACGTCACGCCGCAAAACTACCGTCCAAATAGCTTACTTCCGACGTTTGGTAAGTTATTGGAAAGAATAATCCTCACCCAATTACAGAAACAGGTCGATATCAACCAAATCATCCCACAAGAACAGTTCGGTTTTCGCAAAAAAACATTCTACGGTCCACCAAGCCCTCCGCGTCGTGGAGCAGATTACCGACGGCTTCAACTACCGCGACGTCACCGGCGGAGTTTTTCTCGACATCGAGAAGGCGTTCGACAAGGCCTGCCCTACAAGATGCACCGTCTAGGCATCAAAGTTTCCATGGTTCAACTCATCGGCTCCTTCCTCAATCGACGTTCGTTTGCGATCAAACTTCGCACCGCCAAATCTACTCCACGTCACATAGAAGCCGGCATTCCTCAAGAATCGACGCTATCTCCACTTCTATACAACATCTTCACCGCAGACGTCCCAAAAACCGAAAAACTCACATACACTTTCTACACCGACGACATTGCCGTTTTGGCAATATCCTGCTCGCCCGCTCAAGCCGAGAGAAATCTTCAAATGCCTCGCAGCTCGCTTCATAACTAGCGAATAAAAGTCAATCCTACGAAAAGCGCCGTCGTCCTCTTCAACCGAAGAAACATCAAACCCACAAGCTGTCTCCATATCAAAGGCAACGACGTCCCCTGGGTGGACGAGACCAAATATCTCGGCCTCACTCTAGACAAGAAATTGTTATGGAAATCCCACATCACCCAGAAGCTCGCCTCTTCGAACGGCCTACTGGTTAAGTTATATCCGATGCTGTGCCGCAACAGCCGCCTCAACATCGACAACAAACTACTCATCTATAAGACGATCATCCGCCCAGCCACGATATACGCAGCACAAGTATGGTTCTACGCTGCCAAAACTCACACCACCAGGATCCAAATCTTCCAAAACAAGATCCTCAGAATGGTTACAGACGCCCCCTGGTTGGTCCGAACAGACCGACTCCATCAAGAACTCGACATCCCTAAGATCGCAGATTTCGTCCGCCAATCCGCTAACTTCACCAAAATTTTTAAATTTACCGCCTTGTATTTTATAACGCGCTTGTTTAATATCTTCCATTTCTATTCCGACTCCTTCTTTTGCTCTTTTTTCAATCTTTACTCCTAAGTATTACATTCTTTTTGTGAGTGATCTTTGCTATTATTTTTCATTTTTTCTTTGTTTCGCAAATGTCTAGAATGGGAATACCGTTTGTTTCGATCTTTTCTACTAACTCCATTTCTTTACTAGCTAAAGTGTCTATATTCCCGATCCTTAGTGAAGCAATGTTGTATTTTTCTTGTCCTTGTGTGGGCCGCTTTTGTGTTGCATTCTTCTGTTTTTGCCTGAAATTTTATCTCGTATTCCTTTTCATTGCATTTTGTTATAGATACATTCGTCCGGTTTTAAGTTTTGCTAATTTTTTGGATTGGTTTGTTTGTTGTTCAGATCCCCGTTCTTTGTTGCAGTCCTTTCTATTCTGATGGGGGGCTAATATAGCTTGTTCCCAATTTTTCCGTTTCAGTTGTTACGTGCGAAATTTTCATAACGTAGTACCCTGTATATCGACTTCAAATTAGATTCTGGTTTTGACGCCCTCTGCCGATCTTTTTGGTTACTGAGAGGTTGTGGAGCTATTTTTAAAGAAAAATTTGTTACAAGCTTTAGGTCTTACAAACCTTGCACGGCCAACTCACACAGTCGGAGATAGGGGAAGTTCAAGGAAATTATAATTAAGGGCGCCAGATCAATCCTAATTAACACTTCTGCCTCGATCACGACAGACGGTCCAAACTTGTAACGAATTTTTAAGTTCGTAATCCTTGTTAGTCGGGTGTTCGGGTAACCACAATTTAAAGAAAAAGGTATGTTACCATAAAAGAAAGATTAACAGGTATAGAAACTTTAATGTAGTAACGTAGAAGATTAACAGGAGTATATTTAATTTCTCAATTCATAAATGCCAGAAATATCGGCAACACACAATACATAGGTTAAGTTGCATCGAAATAGCGAAGAAAATTTCGTAATAAATATTGTTTGTACACAGCATGCGATACACCCTAAATGATAATTGAAATAACCTTAATGGCATTGTAACAGCAAACGTAATTACGAAAATTAACATTAGCCAAAGTTCCGTGAGTGACAGCGAAGAAAAATAATCAAACAGACTTACTCAAAATCCAGTGCTAACTTGCGCGAAGAAAACGTTTTCGCCGGTAGCAGCCTAGAATAGATATTGAATAGCAAATCGTGTCACACAATAACTCACGAAGATAGCTTACTTGCGCGAAGAAAACGTTTTCCCCGGTAGCAAGGTTCGTAAGACCTAAAGCTTGTAACACAGTATTGCTCTTTTGGGACAATTTGTTTTATCCTTATCTGTAGGATCTTTTTCGCTTATTTCTCTTTTCCACTTTCGTTTCATTTTATTTTTCTTGCAGTTCTTTTAAATTCCATTCTCCTGCGTTTACTAATAACCTATCTCTTCTTATTTTTGTCTTTCCTAGCTTTTAACCTATACGGGAGTAGTTGCTTTTTTGTCTCTCCTATTTTCTTATCTAAGTCCCCGCTTATGCCCAGTTTTGTTCCAGTCAGTCTGTAGTATATTTTTTCCTTATAAACGAGTAGATTTAAGTAGGTAAAAATTTTAACAAACTTAACCAAAATTCGAATATAGATTTCAAAAATATATATAGTTCGATTAAAAAAAACTATTACAGTTCTGTACACATAAAATTGAGACCTCGCGAGAGTCAAAACATTTTAAAGTTGTAAACAAGGATGATTAAAGTTGTTATAGAAGAAAAAAGACCAAGTGAGCAACCCTGTATAGCTGCATCAGAAACAGCTCAAATAAATAAAAATATACTTATTAAACTTCAAGAAAGAAAAGTAAAAAACTTCATACCTTTTGCAGTCAAAGTTGACAATGCAATTTGCGAAGTCCATTTCTGTAAATGTAATAAAGAGTGTTATGGAGCAAGTACAAATTACATTAATCTGTGGAAAACGAACTTTAACAAAGCCAACGAATGCAAATTAATGGTTAATTCTAGAAAATGTGTCTACTTGGAAACAGTTAAGCAAAATACGCTGCTATTAATGTTGTACCAAATTCTTCTGGATGAATTATTTAATAAACGCTTGTCTCTAAACCAACAAAAAAACCAAAAACTCATGACAAATGAATATAAATATTTAAAGAATTTTCTCAAATTAACGTTTCCTATTTAAAGGTTTTTATAATTGTAGAATTTGCAACATGTCTGCCTGGTACTTCAATGATGGCATCTATTTGGATGGATGAGAGAAGATTATATTTGGCAATTGTGAAGGAACGGCTAAACGTAAATGCAAATTCTGTTTGGTCAAAACTGACAGAACTTTCTCATGAAGATTAATTAGGTGTTTAACTTGTAAAGAGTTTAGTCCTAGTTTTCTCGTACTAAGCTAAAAGATTTGGATATACTTGCTCCTATTCTTACCCTAGTAGAGCATAACGTTTCTAAATCATTTACATTTGTAACATTTTTAATACGCTTAAATGGTACATTAAAAGGTTTATAAAACATTTTCAAATCAATGTCATACTGCTTCAAAAGCGAATCTGAACATTGTTTTTTAGACGGTTTTTGAAGCGCATACAAATCGATTTCAGAAATAATACCAAAATTGACTGAAAAATTATTGCCTAAATCGTGTTTGTAACATTTTCAGTTCGTTTCCACTAAATATTAAACGTTGATGTCCAAAATAATTTACGGAGTTATCTACGTAACGTTGCAGAATAATACACAGTTATCATTTTTTAATGTTTCTAGAAACGATTTACACGTACATTTTTTTAATGATTTGTATTTGTATTTCCAAAATTATACATATGAAACCGCTAAAAATTCAATACAAAAAGCTATTAGATAGCTTTGTTTTTTGACGATTCAGTATTAATCCATTGGGGCAAAATAACGAGCCAAACTCGTGGTATGTAACCTTTGCCAAACGTAGAAATAACGAGTCTCACTCGTGATACTCATATTTTTTGGTTGTTTATAAAGCAATACATCAAATGACGTTTTTTATTCGTTAAACAAGTCCAATCGGCCGTCAAGATCAAGTTCTAGCAAGTTTTCCTATCCTATATTTTGAACGCATAATTGCATTATTTTGAAATTGAACTTTATAATCGTTGCAAACCTCGCCTGTGTAAACGTTTCAAAAACATTTCAAAAAATTGTTTTTTGAACGTATACTTTCCTTATTTTGGATTTAAACTTAATAATCGTTCCAATGCTATTTTAAGAAACAATTTAATAAATTAAATGAACATGAATAAGTAACGACTCTAGTTATCATTTTTAGAAGTGTTTTAAAACATTTCAAGAATGATTTAGGAAATGATTTATAGAAACATTGCAAAGGGCGGAGATTTATCAAATTTGAGACAAGTGTGAAACGATTCTGGTATATTTTTTTATTTCATAAAAATCGTTTTGAAAATGTTGCAGAAATGAATTTTTCTACTAGGGTATAGCGTTGTCAAGATACATTTTTATTTTTTATTTAAAGACTTATAATAAAAATTCAACAAAACGGAGTGACAGTCACTATTTAAACAAAGTTCTTGCAACAATGTTTCAATCCAAAACATTCCATATTTTTATATTAAATACTTAAAATAACTTACCTGATAAGGGTTGTCTCTAGTAGGTTGGTATATCGGCGGTCTTTGCGATGAGTGTAAACGACGCGACATCAGAGTTCCAACTCAGCATTTCTGTAATACTAAATCAAAGATTAAAGTTAATTTTCTTTTTAAAAAGATTTATTTTAACACTATAAAATACGATCACATTAAAGTATACTAAGAAGACTGACTGACGCCAGATTACTAATTAGGTAGCGTTTTTAAATTGAGCGAAAAAAGGTCATAAAAATTATATTGAGCACAGAATGAGTCACATACTGCCAGACATCCTTCATTCATTACAAAAAGTTGATTTTTTTCAACTTAGATAAATTAATGCTTCAATAACATACCAATTGAAATAACTTATTGATATAAGTACAAGTTCAAACTTTGTACTACATTTCTAAAATACAAAATTAAGTTAAAGCTTAAATTATCAAAGCCAGAAGACTAACAATGTTTAAATTTAAAAAAAAAACGGGTAAATTTTAACTAAAATTCTAGGAAAATCATATTTTGTTTAAGTCTTCTTTCCAGGTATCTCACACCCTTATTGCTTACATTTTTAAGGTTTTTAGTTAGTTTTGAATCATTACAAAGTCTCTCCTTTTTGTTATTAGTTTTTCTAATATTTCTCTGCAAACCTTTACACACTTTTTATCACATCTCATTTTAAAATTTCATATATTTTTCAATAATACGAAAATAAAGCAGTTGTCAATTATTTATTATAATAATTTTGCTCTTCTACCTTTAGTTTTCAACATAAGCGACAATATTGGAAGAATACTACTACTTTAAAACGTAATTGGAAATTGAAAAATGAGATTGTTGACATAAAATCAACGACAACGGTAGGTGTGTCTGTAGGAATTAATTAGCGACACACAAACGCTTTAGTTCAAAAAAAAATCGTGTCACTCCATGAAGAAGAAGGCATATTTGATAACACCAAGACGCTTGTAAAAATACCCGCCAAAAAAAAACTGGGAAAAGATGTAGTCTTATACTAATCCAAAGATAAAACGATGGAAGAATGGATTCAAAAAAAAATACAAGGATAGATTCTCAGGCATCTATGAATCATCAGATAGTATTCAAATTCTTTAACGTACAATTAGACGAAAGGTAGAAGGAGAAACCATAGATAAAACTTCAAAACTAATAAAAATCGAGATAGAGAATCGTGAAAAAGACTTAAGGAATAAACTTGATAACATCCATATTAAACAACTCTAAGCGATCACAAATGCAAACAAAATTTATCAATCATTAAGAAATATTCTTAATAGAGAGCCAGAGGTCCTAAAAAAAGGAAAATTAAGACCTGGAACCAGAAACACAGAGAAAAAAGAGAGAGTTTCGACTACACAATGCTACCGTTGCTGGTGCTATGGACATGTAGCATCACAATGCAAAAATGAAGTAGAAAAACCTAAACGTTGCTATACCGTGTGTCCCAACGATCTGGAGGTGGAAGATTCCGCCTATACTGTTGATTTAAAAAAATATATTATAACAGATTCTTTTAGTCGACAACGAGGATCTTCTCGTAAAAATATTTTGGTATATACAGGGTGGCCCATTTTCGAGTACCACACCAAGCTTGTGTTTTTTTTAAATGAAATGCCCTTTATATTTTTATATATTTGAATTCTCTGTTAAATACTGAGCAAAATGATATTAAGTACTATGGATCTACGACCAACGGTTCCTGAGTTATTGACATTGTTATGTAAAAAAATGAGTCAATTGAGTAGGCTCCTGTTCCGCCATCTTTAAATATATTGAAGTGAAATTTTGGTATTTGTATTTTTAATATGTCTAGTATTGACCTCTATACTCAAATTGCAGACTCTTTTCTCTACATATACAAGGTGGTCCATTGTGCGCAATGTTATTTTTCTCAATTTTTTTAAATGGCACACCCTATATTCTATTACAGATTTGAATAGCATTTTTTACTAGCTTTCAATAGATACTCACTTTATACTACCTATTCCTAAGTGTTTTTGAATTATTCGGTCTTAAAGTTGAAAATAGCAAAATTTTGTTACTTTTCTTGAATTTTCTTCACATCATAGTAGCCCGATTTCCGCTTGTCCCTTTCTGTTCCTTAGCAACTTAACAAATGAAAGTCTCTTATTGTCAATAGTTCGTGAAATCATTGTTCATAGTAATCTGCATAGTTACCTTGTTAATAACTGGTTATCTACTTATTATGCGATGAATTTTTCAAAAGAAGAGCTGATTAATATGACCTATGCTTTAGGAGAGGCTAAAAGGAACTGCTTGTTGGCGTCACGAATTTATGAACAAAAGTACCCTTTTGCTAGACATCCAAGATCTGAAGCGTTTGAACATCTTCGAGAACGATTTGAAGACACAGGAAATGTCAAATATAAAAAAAAGAGATGTACAGCAATGTACAAATACAAACGACGAAAACGAGTTGACAGTTTTATTAGGTGTAGAAGAAAATCCTCACGTAAGTGTTCGTCAGATCGCGGTGCAAGTAGATCTTAGCAAAACTTTAATACAAAGAATTATAAGCAAACATAAATTTCACCCATACCATTTGTGCTTGCATCAAAGCCTACGACCGCAAGATTTCGCAGATCGCGTCGCATTTTGCAATACTATTATAGAAAAAATTAACCAACAACCCAATTTTATTGACTTTGTGCTATTCAGCGACAAAGCAAGTTGTAATAACGTAGGAGTCGTTAATAAACATAATATGCACTATTACTCCGTTGAAAATCCACACTGATTACGACAGATAGACTACCAGAATCAGTGGACTGTGACTGTGTGGGGTGGTATTATCAATACGAATGTAATAGGACCTTTCTTTTTCGATGGTTCCCTGACAGGCGAAAAATATTTGCAATTCCTTCACGAAGATTTACCACAGTTGCTTGAAAATGTAAATCTACATACTCGGCAAACTATGTATTACCAACATGATGGAGCCCCGCCGCACTACCATAATCGAGTACGTGGGTATTTAGAACATTGGCGCGAAGATCGGTGGATAGGTCGCGATGGTCAAATTGCTTGGCCAACGAGATCACCCGATGTCACTCCCCTAAATTTTTTTTTGGGGATATGTGAAACAGGAGGTGTATAAGGATTTGCCTACTACACCGGCCAATATAAAAGTTCGAATTGGAGAGGCCTTTCGAAGAATTCGAAGAACTACCCTTCAAAATGTCAAAACAACTTTCACTAGGCGGTTGGCATTGTGTATTGCTGAAAATGGAAACATTTTTGAACATTTAATATAAAATTTATAATTCATTGTGTCCTTTAATTCCATTTTAAAGATTATGGTTATACTGTTTCGTTCTACGAGTAAATAATAGTTCCTCTTCTGTAGTTCATTGTTTCATTGTCCTAATTTATTTTATAGACCCTAGTAGAATAGCAATGTATGTTCTGGAACAGGAAGTGAACTGGATGGCCGGAAGTGAAACCGGAAGTTACCATTCTTCAGCACCAGAAGTGAGTTCAATGACCGGTAGTATCCATTCTTTACCACCCCCGAAGAGTTGTGCATGAGTGGTGTTGGTGGTGGGGGTAAAGTCAATGCCCAGAGGGTTGTTAAGGGTGTGGTGAATGTGTGGGCGTGTGTGTGTGTGTTGAGGGGCGTGGTCATGTTTCTAATTGGTGGTGGTGTTGAGCATGCGCTGTGGAGTGGAGGGAGTGTGAGATGTGTGCAAGGGTATGTGGATGGCTGCATTAGTGGTGGTTTGAGCCCCCGGGTGCGTGCGTGCGCCTGAGTCTGGCTTGCGACCTGTGCCCGGACTCCGGCGTCTGGGGGGGGGGGGGCGTGGCTGGGGGTGGGGCCCCAGGTGCGTGCGTGCGCCTGAGTCTGGGCGCGTGCGCGTGATACCCCCCCCCCTGTTGTTGTGCTCGAGTTCATTGTGGGATAGTAGAATGGAAGGGTTAGAATCAAAATGCCAGGTGTTGATGCTACATGTACTTGTTGCGCTAATACAAATTTTCATCAGTTAATTGTGTCAAGTTTGATATGTAAGGCAATGGCAAATCATCGTGAGATGGGGAAATTGAAAAATATGAGTCAGTTTGATTTGGAATGGTTATCGAAAGAATACTTGAAACAAAATACAGGTCATACTGAAATTCATGATGCTTGGGAGAAGTTACCATTGTCAATAAGGAATGATGATGAAATGAAGAGTTATAGGTTGTGTACAAAACATTGGAATTTACCCGAACAACGAGTACATATAGATGGTCCACCTCCACAAATAAGACATTGTTTTGAATGTAAAAAGCAAGTGAAATAAATATTTAAAAAATAAAATGTATTTTGTTAAATTAGTTATAAATATGACACGATCGTTAAAGGTTGTTGTTGTTGTTGCAACATTTGTATTAGTTCTTTCATTAGAATTAGTGAATGTATCAAGTTGTAATAGTTTTATAAAAACAATAAATTATCTCCAAACTTATGGTTTTCTTGACGATATTGATGAGAACAATAATTTATCTTTGCAAAACGCAAGTTCTCCTCAATATATATTTGCTTTGAAAACGTTCCAAGATTACTATGGTTTACCTGTAAATAATTCGGTAAATGAGGAAACTAAAAATTGATAGCAACTCTAGATGTGGTGTAAAAGATATACCATCGTACGGTTTTAAAGGGGCAAAATGGAATACTAACGTTATCACATGGAATGTTGTTGGTGCAGCAAGTAAAACAATGAGATGTGTAGAAGCTGCGTTTCAGTTGTGGGAAAGATATGGAAATATACGATTGCAACATAGTTTTGTAAATCCAAATATTTTAATTTCTTTTGTAAAACGTTCACATACCAAACACACAACTTTAGAAAAATGTAGATGGTTGATGGAAGATGGTATTTTAGGTCATGCATTTTATCCAACTACAAATCAAAAGCCTACTGAAATACATTTGAATGCGGACATTGATTGGGATGAGGAAATTGAAAATATTGCTGCGACGGATGGAGCAAAACGTCATAGTTTGTTTATTGTGTTAGCACATGAAATTGGGCATGCATTAGGTATAGATCATTCTAGAGATCGTAATGCTTTAATGTTTGCATACTATTCAGAACCAAAATCTGCATTTAATGCAAATCAGTATATGTTGTCATTTGATGATCAATTAGCAATAGAAAATTTATATGGGAAAAAGAAAAAGATGAAATAATAGAATTTCCAACGACAATTGTAGAAGGTAGCAGCAGCAGCAGCAGCAGCACTAATCCTACAGTAAAAGATAAACTGGTAGCGAGATCGAAAACGATTACTCTACCAGATTTGTGTAAAATCGAACAAAAACTGGACACGTTTCTTATAGTAAATAGGAAAATTTACGTATTTTATAATAAGTATGTTTGGTTTATGGAATTGGATGATCGAATGTATAGAGATCCTCTAATTATTACAGATTGGTTGAATTTTTACCAAAAGATTTTAAACGTATTGATGCAGTATATCAACGTCCTAATGGCGAGATTGTGTTTTTTATAAACGATCAAATTTTTATAATGTCTTATCCATCGTTTAAACTAGTTAAGGAGTATTCAATAAGTAAATTAATTGCAAATCGAAAAATCTCAATTCAAGGTGCATTACATTCCTACACAGGTCATACTTATATTTTCTATGACAAATTTTATTTTGCCGAAGTGAGTGAATGTGATTATAAAGTAATAAAACATGGATTAATAGGTAACGAATTTGTTAGCTTACCCTCAGACTTTTCAAGCGTGTTTAGATATATTGATGGTAATTGGTATTTCTTTAACAAAAACGCTTTCTATCAGTATAATGAATTTACAAATGCATTAATAAAAACAGGAAAAAATAAATTAGAAGTGTTTAATATAATTTGTCCAAACAGAAGCATATTGGAACAGTTGCGAGATCTGCTTGCAAGATTAATATCCGTCGAAAATGGTAATTATAAAAAAAATAATAATATCAATGACAAGAAATAACTATATTAATATAATGAGCTAGTTTTAAAAAAATATATAAAACCGATAACACATGTGGTTTGGAAAAATATTAAAATTGATAAAATTTATAAAACCAACAAACGTGTGGTTTAAGGAAAAAACCAAAATTGATAAAATTTATAAAACCAACAAACGTGTGGTTTAAGGAAAAACCCAAAATTGATAAAATTTATAAAACCGACAAATGTGTGGTTGGGAAAAAAACATCAAAATTAATTAAATTTATAAACCCAGCAAACTTATCGTGTATAAAGGAAATGTTAAATCGTTTTAAGAAATTCCAAGAATAAATGTACGATAACCGCAAATTAATATAATATGAAAATTAGTTTAATTATTTTTCGTTTCCGTTTCTACACATATTTAAGACGGCTACATTGAAACACTGAAATACAGTCGTGTTTTACAGTTACATATTCACATTCAAGTTTGAAATATTAAGAGACAGAGAGATATATAAAAAAAATGGAGCATTATGGTATTGAAGGAATTTTAAATGCTGTTAACGAAGTTGGCTTGCTCGATTATAAATCTTTACCAACAATAAAAGTTCAAGATATGGAAATCAACAAGAAATATATTGTTAAGGAAATTAATTCTGGAACATCGCTGTATGGTCGATATATTCTTTTTACAATGAAAGATTGTAAAATTTTTACCGAAAAGAATGACGGAAGTACTCGACGAGGATGCATTAAACAAGCTGAAGCAAACTACAATCGCGTTGGTGAATACAGAAAATACTTCATCAACATCCAAACTCAAGATAGAAACAATATAATAATTATTAGATGTTGTAATTAATAGAAAACATTATACCTACCTGTAACCTACATGTAAATTTTCTTGAATAAAATTATTTTTATTGAAATATTTAAAAATAGTTTAAATTTATAAGCGTTACAAAGTTTTTATTTAGTTTTAAAGAAGTTGTTCTGCGAGTATGTTTAAAGATTTTCCATATCAAAAAGTTTCAGAATTTATAATTAGAGCTAGTAACAGAAACAAATCTATAATGAATTTTGATAAAGATGCAATTGATTTAAATTTATCAAGATTAGATACTGCTGATGTTGAAGGTGATAGTGATTGTAGTGTTGATTCTTTTGATAATTATACATTTGCTAGCAATATTTATAACAAACAGGTAAATTCGGACTCGACATTAATTTCTAAATCATTATATTGTTCAACTTCAAATAAGTTATTTATACAAATGGGTTATAGTATACATTTAAATTTGTTACCTGTTTTAAAAATTGGACTTTTAGAAAATGAAAAAAATTTATTTTTTACCGAGAGTGATTGGTTAGAACTGTTAGAATTACAACCTCAAATTTATCATCTATTTTTTTACACAAATTATTATGAAAATAATTTTCAATGGGATTGGATAAATGAAGACGAAGAAAAAGAAGTTCTAAACAATCTGGAAAGTTCTAAAACCAAAGTGTTGCATTATAATACTACAAATGTTAATGTCAAGTTAATGTTTAAAATGAATTGTGCCACAACGACAATTGATAAATTATTATTAATTTCACGCGGCTCTAATCAATGTGTGTTAGATAAGAATGATTGTGATTTTTTATTTTCGCTTGTACATTTAATTAAATATAAGTTAGAATTTCTTAAAAGTTATGATTTATTAAAATTCTACGATAATCTAATTTACACTATAAGTCTTAAAACAAATTTAAACGATTGCGATCATATTATTCTTAATCGTTTGTATGAAATGTTAAACACTAATTTAAATATAAATTCTTATTATGTACTGTGTTTGTTAGAAATATTTTTTTATTATACACCGCTTATTATAGAACGTATTCGAACTGTATTATTATTTTTACAAGATAAAGAAAAAAAATAAAATGTTATATATATTTAAATAACTTTATAGTTTATATCATTCAGTCATGTTAATTACGTGTCAAGGTGAAGGTGTAGTTAACACGCTAATAAATAAATTACCGTTTGAACTTCATTTACCTTCTTATCAATATTGTGGACCTGGAACTAAATTAGATAAACGTTTAGAAAGAGGCGATCGTGGAATAAACGCTTTAGACGCTGCATGTAAAGAGCACGATATCGCTTACAGAGATAATAAAGAATTAAGCGCGAGACATCAGGCTGATCAGGTTTTAGAAACTAAAGCGTGGGAAAGATTTAAATCAAAAGACGCAAGTTTTGGAGAACGCACATCCGCGTTATTGGTAACTGGAGCAATGAAAACTAAACGAAAATTAGGATTGGGTATTAGAACTAGAAAAATGTAAAACGTTTTCGTAAAGGAAAAGGATTAAAAAAAAGAAGAAAAACAGAAAACAAGAAAAAAATATTCATTTAAATCATCTGTGGTAAAAAAATTAAAAATTGTGTGGAAATCAACAAGGGTGTGGATTAGGTACAGCTATTAAACGTGCACTTTCAATTGCCCATCGTGTAATAAAACACATTGGCGATAACAATTTAAAGTTACCACGCATTATTCCTATACCAAAACAAGGTGGTTTTCTACCATTTCTAATACCATTATTTGCTGGTCTTTCTGCCGCCGGGGCTTTAGCAGGCGGAGCGTCAGGAATTGCAAAGGCAATTAACGATGCAAAAGAAGCAAAATCACAATTAGAAGAAAACTCACGACATAATCAAACAATGGAAGCAATTGCCTTGGGAAAGAAAGGTAGCGGTATATATTTAAAACCTTACAAAGCAGGAAGTGCAATTTATTTAAAACCATACAAAACAGGAAATGCAATTTATTTAAAGCTGTACTCAAAAAACTCCTAAAGCTACCCAAAAGACCTCTAACCGACGTTGATTTACGCTACTATGCTAAGAGTGTACCTTACTTTCGAGATGTTTTTATGCGTAACAACTTACCTAAGACACCGTGGATAAATGAAGCCGGAATCATTAATTTAGATGATAGAAACGGACCAGGTAGTCATTGGGTTTGCTATAAAAACTAGGAAAAACTGTATGGTACTATGACAGTTTTGGTGACCTTCAACCACCTACAGAGGTTAAACAATATCTTTTGGGGTGTAAAATTTTCTATAATTATGAAAGAGAGCAAGAGTTCAATACAGTAATTTGTGGACATCTTTGTTTAAAATTTCTCCATAAAAAATAAGACTTTAAGTGTGCTAGGTTAGTAATGTCATTTGCTTTTAGTTTGTCAGGGCGAGGAAACTCGCTCAGTTGTCAGTTTTATCCATCAATTGAATTAGATGCTAAGTATAATTACGTACTTGGTTTAATTGGATTTTTTGGTTGTAATTCAATACGAAATGTGACATTTGGTAATGATCTGTTTCATTTTTATTCACCAATCGATAAAAAACTTCACACAATAGTTATACCTCACGGTGCATATGAAATTAAGGATTTAAACAAAGTACTGCAAGAAAAAATTGCTGAAAGATTAGATAATCAAGTAATACATGTATATCTACGCGCAAATATTAGCACGCAACAGGTTGAATTAAAAGCAGAATTTGACGTTGATTTTTCTAAACCGGATAGTATTGGTCGTATCCTTGGATTTTCACCTAAACGATTAAGTTCTCATAAGATACACAGATCAGATATAAATGTGGAACTTATGAATCTTACTAGTATACAAATTGAATGTAATATTATTACGGGGTCGTACAGAGATGGCAGACCAGCTCGTATATTGTATGAAATACCAGTTTCAGTTGGACCAGGATATACACTAGTAAATGTACCAACAAATCCTCTTTATTTGTTTGTTAACACTGAAACAATTAGCAACATAACCATTAATCTTGTTAATCAACAGGCAAAATTGATTGATTTTGGAGACGAACCATTTACTGTTCATTTAGAATTAAAACAACATGGGCTTAAAATTTGATTCTCAAAAATCAAATAATTATAAAGAAAATCGTTTTAACGAGACATACTCTAGTTGCTTTCGAAGACTTCAACGACTCACACAAGCAGAAAAGAAATTTTTAGAATCGATTGGTTTAAAAGTGAAATAAAACAAAAAAATAGTGATAAATGATGGAGCAATTAAACATTTTTCAAAAAATTCGTTTCGACGAAACAATTAGTAAAGATGAAATTCATACATATTTACCATATGGATCAAGCAATTACGGACATTCGGATGAAATTCGAATAGTAATACAAAGTCAAGATTTAATCACATCCACTTACGATAGTTTCATCTATATCGAAGGAAACTTTACACATAAAGTGGAAAATAAAGATATTGCCAAGAATATCATTTTAACAAACAATTTTCCTTGTTTTTATTTGAAGAAATAAGATATGAATTGAATGGACAAAAAGTTGACATATGCAGATTGCCTGGTATAACTTCAGCTATTAAAGGATATGTTTCATATACACCTAATGAAAGTAAAGCATTGAGTTGTGCAGGATGGACTAGTAGTAATGAAGACCTATCAATAGTATATCAAAATAGTACTAAACCGTTAGAAAAACAGTTTAGTGTAAGTATTCCGTTTAAACATATATTTGGGTTTGCGGAAGACTATAACCATGTGATAATTAACATGCGTCAAGAACTAATATTAGTTCGATCTCGCACCGATTTAGATTGTTACAAAGGTACCGATACAGGTTCTATAACGTTAACAAAAGTAGCTTGGAAGGTTCCACATATTACACTTAGCGATAATGCAAAGATTGAACTGTTTAATCAATTAAACAATAACGCTATAATTAATATCCCATTTAGACAGTGGGAAATATATGAATTACCCGCATTAAAAGCTACAAAAGTTGATATATGGTCTGTGAAAACTTCAACACAATTAGAAAAACCTCGATGGATAATTGTGGCGTTTCAGAAAAATAAGAAAAACTCTTTAAGTGAAATTGCGGCTGATTTTAATGATGTTAATATAACAAATATTAAACTTCATCTTAACTCGGAAAGTTTCCCTTATGAGGCAATGCATTTAAATTTTACCACTAATAAGTATATAGCGGCATATCATAATTACATAAACTTTCAACAAAACTACTATAATAAAGGAATTAAAGAGCCTTTGTTTAATTATGCCGAATTTAAAAAATATCCAATTTTTGTGATCGATTGTTCAAAACAAAACGAAAATTTGAAAACCTCAACAGTAGATGTTAAACTTGAAATGGAATCATTAAAAGATTTTGAAAGTGGAACTGTGGCTTTTTGTCTTATTTTACATGATGTGGTTATGCAATATAATCCACTTACTGGAGAAGTAAGAAGATTATAAATTTGATTATAGTTTTATTATTATTATTATTATTATTATTATTATTATTATTATTATTATTATTGTAGTTTTACTAATGTATAATTTTAAGTAAATAAAAGTATGTATGATACATAAATGTTAACGTGTTTTAATTTTTTACTTAGTGTATGATGAAGTTTGTACGACACAAGTGTAAACTATCCGTACTTAATTATGACATTAATGAATCAAATAAGATTGCTAAACATGGTGCTTTGCTACCAAATAGTATTCGATGTATTATCTGCGGACCGTCAAATTGTGGAAAAACCAACGTAATGTTAAATCTACTTACAGATATAAATGGTTTAAGGTTTGAAAACGTATATGTATATTCGAAATCTTTAAATCAAAGCAAATATAAGTTCTTGGAACAAGTGTTAAAACCTATTAAAGGAATCGCTTATTTTACTTTTACTAATAATGAGGATATAATGAATCCAAGTAAAGCAAAACCAAATTCAATTTTCATATTTGACGACATCGCTTGTGAAAAACAAGACAATATAAAAGCCTATTTCAGTATGGGTAGACATAATTCTATTGATTGTTTTTATCTATGTCAAACTTATAGTAAAATACCAAAGCAACTTATTCGAGATAATGCAAATTTAGTTATATTATTTCAACAAGATGAGCTTAACCTCAAACATGTATATGATGATCATATAGGCTGTAATTTAAGTATTCAACAATTTCGAGAACTATGCTCTAATTGTTGGATTCAACCTCACAACTTTATAACAATCAACAAAGATGTTGATATAAGTCATGGTCGATATCGTAGAGGATTTGATGAATTTATTCACCTGTAGCAGTTTAAAAGTACAATTACAAATACAGCTCAAACAGTGTTTACCAGTTGTTTGAATTGTTCAAACAGGCTATACTTTTCATAAATATATATAAATAAAAAATTACAAATAAAAATGAATTCTAATGAAATTAACGTAAAAGAAAAATTAGTTAAAGCTAGGAATGCTATAAGACGAAAACTAAATTTGTTAAAAGAAAATCGAATTGTTAGCGAGAAAACGTTTACTGATACATATCAACCGTTAATTCAACCGCTAACTGAAATAGTTTCAAAAATTGATGCAAAAAACAATGACAGTAATTTAGAGTTTTTAAAAAAAGAAAAAAAGGAAAAAACAAAATTTATATCATCAACCCCATATGAACATAGTAAACATAAATTACAAAAGTTAACTTTTGAAACACCCAAACTTGAAGAAACTCGAAGTAGAAAGCAATATGGCAGATCTCAAAATATTTCTCCGTTATTTTTGGATACCTATGAAGTTGGAGTTATTGAGCCTGAAACTGAAAATGTAAATACTGAAGATGTTAATATAGATGATAGAACTTCAATGAGAACTATTTTAGATACACCTGCTGGCACTTCCTTTTTAGATCAATATCATGAATTACCAAGAATATACGTTGAAAAAATGATTCATGATGTTGAAGGTGCGATTGATCATACTTATGGAATTCGTTACAACATTGAAAGTGATAAGTGGATGATGGGGAATACTATAGTAAATTTACATGATAAGGACTTGATCATTGATAACGTAAAATATGAAGGCACCCCTGGGTTATATGAATTATTAGTAATGAACAATCCAAACTATGATGTTATAACGACAAGTGATGAAAACAACTATAGGCACATCTTACAACAAACAAACGCAGCTCGACGTTTTAACAATCCTAATGAACAATTAATGGGTACACGAAGTAAAAATACAAAGAAGTGATCAAACCATTGTTAAAAAATCTCCTCATGCAATTTCTCAACATAGTTCCATTCAACAAAAGAAACGTGGTGGTAATTTGTTTAAGACAGTAAATTCAAAATTTATTGAATACAAGTATTGGAATGATATACATGAACTAATATACAAATTACAAATTTTATGGGCTGAAAAGGTAGCTGGTCATACAGGTCACGATAATGAAATTATATCAATTATAGAAGAATTATTGGAAGAAGGTTACATTGAAAAGCCATCACGTGACATTTTAACTATAAAAAGTAAGTGAAAATAAAAATAACTATCATAAGTAATATGAGTGTTAATAAGTTCGGACAAGTGTACAATCCGTGTCATTTAAATCATCTTGGTTTGAAACTAACATATGACAATCAATTAGATGTTGATGGCAAACGTGTAACAAACGTTCTTAATCCTGTGGGGCAACAAGACGTTGTTACATTACACCATTATCTTAATACTAGATTTAATTGTGCTAATTTTCGATTAGAAAATCTAGCAGTTCCTCAAAATGATTATGATGCTGCTAACAAAAAATATGTTGATGATTCAATAACCGCATTAGAAAAGAAACTTCATAAAAATTAATGTCGATTAAACAAGAAGTTGTAAGTGAACTACATAAAACAGCAAGAAAAAATTTTCCTCGAAGAAAAACAATCATTAAAGGATTTGATGATTTATGGCAAGCAGATTTAGGAGAATTTCTACCATATGGAAAAGAAAATAAAGGATATAAATATGTTCTTATAGTAATTGATTGTTATTCAAAATTTTTGTGGTCTCGTTCATTGAAATCTAAAGGAAAACATGAAGTTGCTAATGCTATGGAATCAATTTTGAAAAATAACAACAGAATTCCTAAAAATTTACAAACAGACAAAGGTACTGAATTTTATAATCGAGAATTTAATATTTTAATGAAAAAATATAATATTAATCACTACTCAACTTTTAGTGTTAAAAAAGCTAGTATTGCCGAGCGAGCTATTAAAACATTGAAAAGTGATTTATATAAAATGTTTAGTCTGCGAGGAAAATATAAGTGGATTGACATTATACAGAAAATAACTGAAGACTACAATAATCGCAAGCATCGCACGATTAATATGAAACCTATTGATGTAACAGCTCAAACTAAAATACCTACTTTTGATATTATAAAAACATTTAGAAAAAATGTAAAATTTAAAGTTGATGATGTTGTGAGAATAAGTAAAAACAAAAGGGTTTTTGCAAAAGGATACACGCCTAATTGGTCTACGGAGCTATTTAAAATTAAAAAAGTACAAATTACTAATCCTGTTACTTATTTAATTGAAGACTTTCGTGGTAATCCAATACTTGGAGGATTCTATGAGTTTGAATTACAGAAAACTAAACATTCAGATGTATACTTAGTTGAGAAAGTACTACGCCGCAAAGGAAATAAAATCTATGTAAAATGGTTAGGGTTAAATGAAAGATCATGGATAGATAAAACACACATTTATTAAATAAATTTACATATAAAACAAATATATTTATATATAAAATGTAATATTTTTTTTTGTAAAATAAAAATTATTATTATTATTATAATTATTATTAAAATGTAATACAAAAAAGTTACCACAACTAACGTTCACCGATTATTATTATTATAAAATTTAATACATAAAAAAGAAAAACAAGAAGTTACCACAAATCTGTGAACGTAAGTTGTGGTTTGCTATCTTCAAGCTGTTTTCTTCGTATCACCACAGTTTGGTTTTCTTCAGAGAATTTTTGAAACTCTTTTAATGTATCATTTTTAAGGAACATCGTCATATTTTTTGGTAACAATATTTTTCATTATTACAAATAAGGAATATGTACCTTTTCTGTTTGTTGTTGTTGTTGTTGACAGCGATGCTTTCAACTTTTTAATGTAGTACCATTTATTAATACACATTTGTGAGGCGGTAATTATAGGCAAACCCAATTGGTTTAATTCTGCCAAAACGTTGTTTGATGTCATTTTTATATTTTCTTGTTGTTGTTGTAGTCGTTTTAAAACGTAGGTACTATTGATTCTCTAAAACTTGTGCAGTCAATTTATACTTTTAAAAAAGGAAGTTTAATCAGCAGCTGCGCGTACAAAATAATAAAATATTACGGAAAAAAACCGATAACAAGTAGAACGGCGACTATGCGGTTTAATTAAAAATTGTTACATATTAGAAAATAATAGAACGGCGACTATGTGGTTTAATTAAAACTGTTAACTAGAAAATATAAGTCATTTCACTGATTGCTAATTAAAATTCCCCCATTTAAAAGCTAGATAACATTAACATAAGAAATACTTTTAATTTTTTAATTGATAATGACCCCATGGTAACGTATCTATACCATTCTCAAGAATATAACGTTTTTCATCGTCTGAAGAAATTACGATTTTTTCTCGATGTATGCTGAAAACATTATGTTTAATGGCTTTTATATGGTTTTCAATTCGTTTTATAGTATTAACGCGGTTTTGTAAACAGTTTATGTAATCTTCAAACAAAATTGTTTTTTTAATTGTGGCTTCGGTGACACCTTTAGCTTTTTTAACAACATCTTTGTTATCAAGTTTAAAAGAATACAATTTTGATTTAAGACCAACAAATTCAGTTATGATTTCTCCGTTTACTTCATCTTTCATTAACCCCAAAACTTTACTATTAACACGCGGAATGTTGTATATATTATTTTCTACATAACCAGACGTGTCAAACATATGAATATCTGCTTTAATTATCTTGTAAATATCTTCACACGTAAACTCATATATTAAACTATCTGTGTCAGTATATAAAAGTTTACAATCATCAATTTGAAATCGTTGTAAAATATAGTTATAATGAAAATCGTATAAGTACGTCTTTGAAATGTCAAGAATGCACATACCAACGTACAGCGGTTTCAATAATTTGATTTCAGTTTTATTCATTTCGATACATACAAGATTTTCATTAAAGATAGTTCTACTATGAAAATTTGGCTTACATATATATTCTTTTGCTCCGTAACGTTTATCCCAATGTGTAACTAACTTTACTATTTTATGTTTTCTAACATTTTCCATGGTTTTACCGAACACTGCATTATTCATTAGTTTATATAAATTTTTTTCAAAATCATTTTTAGCATGTTTGCGCAATTCTGTATTTAAATCAATATATGATTTTAACCAATGCGATTGTTTAAATTTAATGACACGATGGATTTTAGTTAGTTTTAAACCATGTTGTAAACATTGTTGTAAGTTACGATAATGAATTACGTATCGTTTTTTTTCAAAAAAAGTTGTCATCAATTTAACATACTTAGAATTAGGAGGTGTCACGCTTTCTGGACAAAAAGGCAAATACTTATGTAAGTTGTGTAAATGTTCTGGATACGTTAAATCAACTTCAAACACATAACCATACTCATTACTATCCGATAAACTAGAAAAATCAAAATTGTTAATATCGGTATCAGACAGCCATTCAAAATTTGAAACTGGTAAGGGTTGTGACATCCCCATTCCATAAAGATTATTAACGTCCCAGTAACACAAATATTTTGAGGGTTGTAAAGGGTTAAATTTAGTCATGTATTTATTATTAGCTTTGCTGTATCTGGTTGAACACTGACTTAGCCCGCCACGAATTCCTTTTTCAAAAAATAAAACCATATCAATGTCGCTTAATAATTCTAATTTTACTTTAGTAAATTTTAGCATACAATCCCACGTAAACCCAGGGATAGTATAATATTGAACAGGATCCAAAGAATATATTTCTATACAATTTGATCTAAATTTTTCAAACACATCTGCGAGTAATAATACATCTGTTTCTAAATATATATCACTATATTCTCCTAATGTTTTTACATTAAACGTTTTCCAAACCGCGTTTGCGTGTAGATAATCAGACTCCGAAATATGTGAATTTTTTAAATTGTTATAAAATTTACATTTAGGTGGTAATACATTTTCTTCAAACACATTCCAATTATTCATATAATCATAAGGATAAACACCTTTTCTTGTTAATAAAGTTAATTGTTCATCGTTTAAGTTTCCAAATCGATTATGTCGTTGTAAAATTTTAAAATCGTTTTTTTCTAAAAACGATGATAATTTATCTAAAGATGAATTCATAAAACGAAATGAATCGATAAATCTAAATTTAATTTTGATGAGATCATGGTTTTTGTAAATGAAATGTAACGTTCTTTATTTATCGGTAGTAATGTAATAAAACCGGAAAATTGTGTTGCTAACTCTTTTATTATAAAATGAGAATCGTATCCTGATAAATTATGAAAAATAACAGGTATTTCTAACTTCTTTTTATAATTTAAATTACAAGCATTATGAGCAGGCCCCATGTATTTACCAGTTATATGACAATGATCTTTTACTTTGATATCATTTAAAGTAATTTCTTTTTCACAAATATGACATATTTTTGCAGTTTCAAAATTTGAAAGTTCTTGCGGCGTTAAATGATTCATAGGTTTAATCATTACAAAATAAGGATATAATTTAAAACCAAGCTCATGTAATTCATTTACATACCATTTTTGACAATCCATTCCTCTATAGCTTTTATAATATGATAAAGACTCATCAAACGAACACTGTAGATAGTATCCAATGCTGCATGGTTGATGTTGTTGATATTTATCCACATTATTCGATTTATCAACCTTTATAAGTAAACACTCTAAATCACTATATATAACAAATGGAACTTTCTGTTTATTTTGCCAATTTTTAAATTGCAACACAGTATTTGGTTTAGGTAAAGTAATTTTACAATTATTTATTGTTCCACAGTCACTTTTATGTAGTTCAAATTTTTAGAATCAGTAAAATAATGTAAACATCGTTCACAAACAAAAATTTTCTTGCAATTCTTAGTTAAACTAGAATGCGCCAAACGAGAGAGATTTTTAATCCAACAATAGTGATAAATAATTTCATCTCCTTCTTTTACATTTGTTGAAAACATAAGTAAATTAACATGATGTGTTTTTTCCCCATTATATTTATCTAAATATATTGGTTGAAGAGAATTATTTTCCCATAAGTATACATTAATGGATAAATTTGTATTATTTCTTAAAAATGTTTTAATCTGAGGAACAGTCATTGGAAAATTAATATCTTTTATATTTAAAACTTCACTATAATGAGGATAAGACGATGCACGTTGCGGAAGCCCCGTTGGTGTTATCAAAGCTGATACAATTGACCAAGCAAAGCAAGCCTGATCTTTATTCTTAACATTAACACACGCATGTTTGTTTTTATTGTTAAAGGCAGAGGTATATATGATGAACCGTGAAATCCATCTTCACAATTATTTACATTTACTGCTAGCGATATAATTTCTGTTAGCGCCCAACCTGACCCCTTCATAGAAAATTCACTTAATTTATTTAATAAACTATCGATAATGTTTGCATTATACCAGTTTTGTATTTTTTTTTTGTTAGCATCAGCATAAGTAAAAGTATAATTCTTGGTGTTGAACCAAAATAATTGAAAATCTGTATCGTCCCCCAATTTTCGAACAAATTCAGCACAAAACCCAATATTAACTTTCACTAAACACTTTGATTTTTTAACAACATTTTTTAGTCTAGAATAAATTAAATGAAAACAATCTGAAAAAAAACTTTCACAGTTTTTATGTGTTAAATTTACAATAATTCCGGTTCTTAATCTGCTCTTAAACGCAGATTCGATGTCTTTCCAAACAATCCTTTCACTTCTTTTTTGTTTTTTAGTTTGAATACTACCACCATATTTATCTTTGGATAATAATTCAAATAACACTATATATCTTCTGTAATGTCCTTGTATTGTTTCGAGTTGTCGTTTTTCTCCCACATTCAAATCAAGGCTTTTCTTCAACAGTTTAGTTGATAAACGAATATTTAATTGCAGATGTTTAATCCATTTTTTACACAATTTATAATTTGGTTTTTGATTCACTTCTTTAAACGCTGCTTCACAAATTTTTATAGCCGCTTTAAATTGATATAAACGATCAGTTGCTGTTGTTTTTTCCATGATTTCAAAATTTTCAAAAACTAAATATTTTATTTGATGTAATTAAAAAAATATTTTCTTTGCTACTTGTGACAATAACAGTAAATGACGAACAGATAATAATTAATTGATAAAAATTTCTTAGATAATATACATAAAAATAATAAAATATTACGGAAAAAAACCGATAACAAGTAGAACGGCGACTATGCGGTTTAATTAAAAATTGTTACATATTAGAAAATAATAGAACGGCGACTATGTGGTTTAATTAAAACTGTTAACTAGAAAATATAAGTCATTCGTTTTTCATAAAAAAAACTAAGTCGCTGATAAATAGTAAAAAAACAACAGTAATGTGGTTTTAATTAAAAAATTAACAATTACATTCTAATATTAAACACATCAACAAAAAAAAAACAATAAAAGATAAAAATTCTGTATATAAACTTAGTGTAAAAAATTCAAACTATTATTCTATCATTATCATCATAATGTGTTCTACAATAAATTTGTATGTAGCCATCGATGAAGTGGATTATATCCACAATATACTGTATCCGGATTTTCAACGTGTACAGTATGAGGAAATTTGTTTTCTATGGCAGTTCATAGAAGATACTAATGAAAAATACGTAGATATTTGTCTAATAACTCCCAACTTCGAGTATTTGGTAGATTTTCGTCGACATAACGGAGTCTTCCAATTCATTTCACCTATACCATTCGAGAATATGGTTGTCAATTTATTTTCATATATTGCAAACAACTATCGTGAGAATAGTTGTTTGATTTGTAACACAATTCCATCCGATGAACATATGGCTTCATCGGAAGCAATTTATGAATGGACTTCAACCTATCAATCCTGCACATGTAATTTAGAAAATGAAACTCCTCATAATTTTTCACCCTCTCTATTATTACTTCCATATCAACAATTCCGATCACCTCTATCCAATATAACATCTCTTTTCCCCCATTTTTCTCTTTCTTCTTCTTCTTCTTTTTCTCTATCCAATCTATCAAATAACAACACCACGAGGGGCACTCCACGACGACGACGACTACAACGGCGAACCAAGCAAATACGGTTGTAGAAGAAACTTAAACCAAACGGTCTTTCTCAAGACCAACAAAAGAATATTTAAAGAATTTATTCAACAACTTTATTTAAAAGAAAAAATAAATACATTTTTTTATTTTATCCATTTATTCCTAAAATACGTTCCTGATAAATTTGCATCCTATAACTTTTTTCAAAAATATGTGATATTTTTATTTCAACTTGTTGAATTCGTTTTGCAAATCGACATCTATCTAATGCTTCAATCTCCCAATTACCTTTTCTAGCTTGCCAATAAGCAAATTTCCAAACTAATAAATGTTTTATTTCCACATTATCATTAAAACTTACTACTTTTTTATTCATAATTATTTTAACATAAAATTTTTTATTTTACAAAAAAAAACCCTACAATTAATCGTTTATACTTCAATTAACATTAACATTTTCTTTTGTTTTCTCTACTTCTTCTTCTCCTTCAGCCATTTTTTCATTATCATCATCATCATCAACTTCAACTGATGATGACGAGCATGATGATGATGATGATGATGACGATGTGATGCTGTCCTTTTCTAAGTAAAGTTTAATCTGATCTGCAAATGTTTTCAATCCAATAGCGTTGAAATTATTCGATAAACATACACCACAACGTGTTTTGCTTTTGAAAAATTTTTTACACAATTTTATACCTTCGTTGTACTGTTTTCTCAAACTCGTCAAATAATCTAAACTGTAGTCGCCTCTACCATACACTTCTTCATGTTCAACCTCAAATAACATAGCAGACAATTCTTGCAATGAACGTTCCACAGCAGTTGTAAGGTCAACACTTTTAGTCCAATGTTCTGCCGCATAAGCCATCCACATCGTGATTACCGTTGCTGTTGTTGTTGTTTGAGTTTCTTTTATTTTTTAATGACATGATCCATTCACGCGTCACTCTTTTATTTCAACACCGAGAGTAAACGCAACCCCGGGGGGACCCAGGCGCAGGCGCACGCTCGGGGCTCAGGCGCAGGTACAGCCCAGGCACCTGCCCAGGCTCATACGCAAGTACAGTCCAGGCATCGCCCAGGCCCAGCCTCCGGAGGCCGGACGCCGGAGTCCGGGCACATGTCGCAGGCAGGGGGCCAGACTCAGGCGCACGCACGCACCCGGAGCTCAAACCACCACTAATGCAGCCATCCACATACCCTTGCACACATCTCACACTCCCTCCACTCCACAGCGCATGCTCAACACCACCACCAATTAGAAACATGACCACGCCCCTCAACACACACACACACGCCCACACATTCACCACACCCTTAACAACCCTCTGGGCATTGACTTTACCCCCACCACCAACACCACTCATGCACAACTCTTCGGGGGTGGTAAAGAATGGATACTACCGGTCATTGAACTCACTTCTGGTGCTGAAGAATGGTAACTTCCGGTTTCACTTCCGGCCATCCAGTTCACTTCCTGTTCCAGAACATACATTGCTATTCTACTGACCCTTATTGTGACAAATTCAAGAAAAGTAACAAAATTTTGCAATTTTCAACTTAAAGACTAAATAATTCAAAAACACTTAGGAATAGGTAGTATAAAGTGAGTATCTATTGAAAGCTCGTAAAAAATGCTATTCAAATCTGTAATAAAATATAGGGTGTGCCATTTAAAAAAATTGAGAAAAATAACATTGCGCAAAATGGACCATGGACCATGTATATGTAGAGAAAAGAGTCTGCAATTTGAGTATAGAGGTCAATACTAGACATATTAGAAATACAAATACCAAAATTTCACTTCAATATATTTAAAGATGGCGGAACAGGAGCCTACTCAATTGACTCATTTTTTTACATAACAATGTCAATAACTCAGGAACCGTTGGTCGTAGATCCATAGTACTTAATATCATTTTGCTCAGTATTTAACAGAGAATTTAAATATATAAAAATATAAAGGGCATTTCATTTAAAAAAAACACAAGCTTGTGGTACTCGAAAATGGGCCACCCTGTATATACCAAAATATTTTTACGAGAAGATCCTCGTTGTCGACTAAAAGAATCTGTTATAATATATTTTTTTAAATCAACAGTATAGGCGGAATCTTCCACCTCCAGATCGTTGGGACACACGGTATAGCAACGTTTAGGTTTTTCCACTTCATTTTTGCATTGTGATGCTACATGTACATAGGACCAGCAACGGTAGCATTATGTGGTCGAAACTGTCTCTTTTGTGTGTTTCTTGTTCCAGGTTTTAGTTTTCCTATTAAAGAGTTACAAATGAAAGAATACGGGGAATAATAGAGGTATCACACACACTAATGAACGATATAAAAACAATATAGGTAACTAAAATGGTATGAGCAAGTCCAGCGTATAAACAAAGAAACACTACCGAAGCAAATGTTAATATGGAAACCTCCTGGTAAAAGAAAATGTGAAATACCAAGAAGAAGTTGGCGGGACGGAATTGACAACGAAATACGAGAAAGAGGAATAGAAGAAAACATGTGGGAAGATAGAGAGGGATGGAGATTGAGCATTGGAAGACTACGTAGAACGTTATAAACCGATATTATAGATAGAAAAGCAAATGACGTACCTAAAAAATAAACCGTCACAGATGGCTCTTATACGACATACACACCCATTATATTCACTAATCACTTTTGTTGACTTACAAGAAATAAATAATTTTAAATTGAAGAAAAAATTCATGTGATTACGAGATTAAATCTTAACATGACCGTACAAAACAACTAATAAAAAAAAAACTTGTATGAAGTAACCGGTTAAGTACTTTCACAATTTAATTAAACAAAACAATATTTATTAATCGCTCTACGCAACAATAAATTCTTGTGGACCCACGTATTTTCTCCAAAGACTTGTGAAAGATGTAAATATCCATTTGGTGATGACAATTGACGCGTAAATAACTCATGGAATTCACGTTTACATTCCAGGTGTAGCTTAAAATAAATCGACGTCTCCCTACACCGTTACCTTTGTCTGTCCTGGTATTGTTCTTGTAATAGCCATAGTTCAAGTTTATATGCATAGACCGTCGAGATCAAAAGGCATTGTTTAGGAATACCTGCTTTCCTTTTGTTCGAAACGAGGTACCAATAAGTGTTTTGCAAAAATCTTTGGGTCTTTTAAAATAATGCAAATTATTTTATTTACTCACAATTTTAGACAAGATTAAATATCTACTCAAAAAACTTTGTGTGTACTGGTATATCCTAAAGTTTACATGTCTTTTATGTAGAAATTTCATCTGATTATAATCTATATTTTAAAGTTTTTATAATTTAGTAGACAATGAGAAAACATAACCGACGCCTTGTCGAAGCACAGAAACTGTCCAAACTATTCTTGTCGGGTTAAAATCCAACGGCAGACATTTACTAATGTCTAACTGTAAAAAAACTATTGTTGCGCACCACGAATAAGAAAAAGCAGTTGCTAAGTGGTAAAATTCGAAAACTAGTAATATTTTTCTTAAACGACAAATCAATGAAGTTAAAATGCAGTTACCGAATCAATCAAGGTTTATAAAGTAATATATTAATTTAGCAAAAATATTTTTAAAAAACTGAAAAGGGACCACAAGTCTTAAAGTTGATGGATCGTAGCTAAGCAACTTACGATTTGCAGCTATAAGGAATAATGAAGGAATGTCTACATAGTTTTCAAGCTTATGTTGTCATAAAACGAGTTTGAAGTGATATGTACACGTTTGTATTGACTTCCTAGCATGCTATCATTTTTTTTGAATTTTTCTCCTCGCGCGCACACGCACACCACTTACACACACACACACACACACACAAAATTTTCTTGTCACACATTTTTCTGATTCCGGAGACCTTAAAACGTAAAATTATACAAAAAACGGACGTCCGTCCGTCCGTCCGTCCCTGCGCCCAACCAGGCTTTCATGATCAAGTTGTTTCACGCAATTAAACGCGATAATGCAAACGGATTTTGCGTTGAAGTAAAAGCTTATGTGGGGTATGTGCTATATAATTTCTTTTTGTATTGAAGGTTTAAATTAATTGACCTGTGACTCTTATCGGTGACGCTGATAAAACACCTGTGATTTTTGGAAAGTTTCCATGACGTGACATCTCTAAAGTCCAGGGGTTAAATACCATTTTATTGGAAGAAATATCTACATAAGTGCGAAGTTTACTTACAATTATCGTATGAATTAAAGAAGATTTTTTTTGTGATAACGCCATATGTACGTTTGTGTGTCAGATTACATATTACGTTTTAGGTCATACTGGTACGGAATTAGCTAATCCCTTACTAGATATTACACAACTGTAAATATTACATTTTCTATTTATACTTGTACTACTTTGTTGGTCATGTCGATTGTTAGAGTGGCCATACGTACAGTCTTAGTTGCAATCACAATTAATGTTAAAATTTTTTTGTGTCACATACTTATCTGGTGCGCTTTGATTCTCTAGACTTTTCATTTTCGTATTCTTGTAATTTAACTTAAGAAAGTCAAGTCATTCCTGCTTTAAATGTAAAAGTTGGACCGATTGGATCGCTTTGATGTGCGACGTGTTGCCCAGTCAAGGGCGTAACTTATACTTGGCCTGTGATACCAACCCATGTAATATTGTTCGCAACGTCTATATAACTATACTTATCTACCGTCTTCGTCCTCTTCAATTACGTCCTGTGATAAAATAAATATATACTCTGTGATCACTTCTGTAATGTTATTTGTTCTTTTCCAGCTGCGGGTAGAGTTAAACGATATCTCCCTAATTTAGTCCTTCATCGTTTTAGCGACTTTTTAGATTAATTTATAATCTAGCATCACGAATTAGCGCAACAAAGTAATAAAAATAGACGATTGTGATACCATAAAAGTCAATGAAAACATCTATCTCGCACAAACTATAGCATTGGGTGAAAAAAATCCAACCAAAAAACAAATAAAACTCTCATGAGCAGCCTTTGGAAAAGTTGAATACATTTTTACAAACAAAGATAATCCAACTTAAAACGTAAAATTTACGAAGTATGTATCTTGCCATTAACTACATACATTACCATAGAATAAACGATGCTTGAAATAGAAACAGATATTACTGAACGAATCAAAAAATTCAAATACCGTTGGTTGGAAATATAGAAACAGCATAAGCATACAGTGAAACTTGTCAATTCCGAACCTCGTTTAAACGGAAAACCTAAAAAAAATGTTATCTAGGCGATACTTCGATAAAAACCTGATAAAGCGAAAAGTTGTGTAAACGAAAATATTTTTATGGTCCCGCCAATTTCCGTTCTGCAAGTTTAACTGTAAAACAATACCAAAAATTAACTACCGACGACCGAGAGGGACAAAGAGGGAGTAAAAGAAACAAAACCCAGGTGGATAGTCGACATCAAACAAACAGCGAAAAAGCATTGGTTCCACAAAGCACAAAACAGGAAAGAATGGAAAAGGCTGTGAGATACCTATGTCCAATAGTAGATTAATAATTTTTTTTAAATATAATTTTTGCATGTAAAATTTATTTTTTGACAATAATCGATAGGATTGCAAAAACTAAAATAAAACAACAATTTATATGGGTTGGTGGCGTTAACAAAACTATTGTACTCTCTGTCAATTTCTTATTTTTTCTGTAAGTTATAAATAAAGATTTTAAAAAATAAATAAAAAGATAGAAAACGTGACCTGTTTGTTTACTTTTTTAATGGATATTTACTGCGTTATCTATACTACAGGGTCACGTAGTTTGAGAATAATCTCAATCTCACAGTATTTAAATCCAAAAAAAATGCCTACTATAGTTTGTTGTCAAACAATTATTTCCCCATTGTATTTTCTAAATGGAAATCATTTCAGTTTTTACTTTCCTATAAGGAAAGTATAACGATCGCATTTTTTGCAGAATTTTACGTTTCAAGGTCTCCTGAATCAGAAAATGTATTTTTAACAAAAAAAATTGGGTGTCTGTGTGTGTGTGTAACGTTGTACCCACGATAACTATCGAACCCAAAGTCCTAGTAACTTGAAATGGAATTGGAATTTTGAACAGTTTTTCTTATATAATTTTGTACGTATGTAAATTGTTTCAATTATTTTTAGTTTATTTGATATTTAATTTGTAATTTAAAATGAATTTAAAATATTGTCTAGGTTCGAATCCCACCTACGACAATTTTTTTAGAAAAAAAATTGAATTACCAAAAGAGAAAGCAATATCGAGGCGCACAAATACAGGGACTAGTCAATATGACAACATAACCTCAATTTACCATATTTCGGTTATATCTTAATAAAATCGAGGAGAATAGCATGCTAGGAAGTCAATGGAAACGTGTAAATATACTAATCTGGAATACTTATTACTTTTACTATTATTTCTTTTAAGGAAATCAAATTATAAACCGAAGTTTTCTGAATTCTCTATATTCTTCTTTTTTACTTTTAAGAATAAATCAAATTATAAACACAAACTAATCCTACAATACTCAATAAAAACAACGAGAAGCTGCTGCACATAAATTTAAGAAAACGTCAGATTTTACTTTTAACTTTTACTTCTGCTGGCATTTCAAACAAAAAATATTTTTTTCTGACTTTAGATACGACTCGCACTCAGCACACACAGCATCTAAAAATGAAAACTTGCAAAGTGTCTCTGTACTACCGATATCATTTAGAAACTTTACATAGAGCAACCACGACAGAAAAACTGATATTAGTGACCAAGAAATCGAAGTCGAAGAAATAGTACTTTGTCATTAATCTTGAAAGTGAAGCAATGAATGTGAACGTTATTGCAACGCGAGGCCGTTTGCTGAAGGAGAGTGAGCTATGTTATAAGGCTTTCGTGGAGAGTAATTATTTTGGCTTTTCATATTACCTTTTGCTTTTGATTTTTTGTGTTGCTTGTGTAAAAATCTGTTCGTTTAGAACAATCTATTTCAATTTACCGTTACAACATTTTCTAATTATTTTATGTTAAAATTGTTTCTATTTAATTCACATTATTTATTTATTGGATTTATAGTACGATACCAGTAATAATTATTATTTAAAGTAACTTTTTGTATTACTGTTTTAATCTATGAAAAGCAAAACCTAATAAATTGTTCATTCTGAAGCACGAAACATTATTCAACATTAGTGAAATACGATGGCGGAGCTATCTCATAATATAAATTTACTATGTAGGAACACAAACATTTATTAATACTATTATTCGTAATGTCATTGATTTCTTTTATAAATAATAAGGAGCTTGTCAATGAATATATCCAATTTTGAACTTCCTGCTGCTGCAACAAAGAAATCCTTAAGTTTTAAAACTTGGATTTTATTACAAGTTAATACACATAAACAACATAATCCACTTGAACCTATAGTGAATCTCGTGAGTATTTGCATTGAATAATATCGCACAACGAAGTATTTATTATAAAAAGTTAGTCCAAATGCATTTTCTGATTTAACAAATGAAGATTGAGAAAAGTAGTGCAAGCATGCGTTACATCTCTGTAAAGAAATGTAGAAAGCAAATGGTTTAGTTATAATAAGATTGTAGAAAGTTTGACGTTTACAGTGAGTAAAGTGATTCAGATGAGGATGAGCGGGAAACTGAGGAAAGTGGATTTGTGAATGTGTTGTATTTTGTACCGAAATGATTATGTTCACTTTTCTACTTCGTAAATTTTTCAATAAAAGATTGAAATGCCGTACTATTTGTGGTATCACAATTGTGGTTAATTAAATTAAAATGAGATATTCGTGCAGTGAACAAGATTGTTCATACGTTAACCGGATGTATTCATATTGTTTAAAAGTTCAGATTTTAACATCATTGAAAACGTTTGGGCTGAAGTCATTTAGTTAATTCGAAACCAACAAGAACCAAATTTCATCTCTCGACACCGCGCTCAGCTTGTTGACGCAAGCGTGGGATGCATTTCATTGAGGCCTTGGTAGCATCTATACCCACATGGTTACAAAAATATATTAACAACTAGGGGGTCATACGCATTATCAGTTATATATTATATATTTTTGTTACTAACTTTCTTTTTATTATAACTATGTTAAGTGTTTGATAATAATAAAATATGTGTTGGCTCTATTTTATCTAAATAAGTCATCAATTTTCTAAGCAGTTTGGGTATTTTTATTGGTAATTATATTCTTACAAAAAATTATATTCAATTTCATTCAAAATGATTCTAATCTTTATTTGTACTAAACGAGCATAGTAAGATCGACAAATGAATAAAAATTTAATATTTCGATTAAAAAATACAATTTGACCTAATAGTATCCAAAATTTTTCTAATTGGTTATTATTTATCAAAAAATTATGGAATTTATACTGCTAATATTAATTTTATCGACTCATTTAATTTAAATTAAATTAAAACGGACAAGCCAGACGTCTTTATATTGTTTAAAAAAGTATAATTGCTTTTGTGGATTAGAATTATCTAATGAGTTATCAACATAATTACAATTGTGTAAAGGTATTCAGAGAAAATTATTAGTTTGACGATAAAAACAATAATTTTCTTATCACTTATGAAAAGATCGTGCTATTACTATTTACTTGAAATTAACAATTCCTAATAAATAATTTTTAAAGTATTTATTCACACAAATTTGTATATGCAAAGCCCCACATCATAAACAGTACAAAAATTAACAATTAATAGTACAATACAAGGTATCCATTATTGGCAAATAATATTTTTAATAAAATTAGTTTTTCCTTTTCGTGCTTTCATTTCAATGTTCTCAGTTACAGATATTGACACCTGCTGTGTTGGGTAAGACCACCTACAGAAAAACCGGCGGTTCTTACGGTCAAACCTCGTTTACAGCATTAAAACTTGCGTTCGTCACAAAAAGTTTGTCTCGATTTTTTTCAACACGAGTGTACATATATGCAAAACATAGAAAAATAAAAGCGATGAACTAATTGAACATATTATTGTGGTTGACGACCTTATCACAATTAATAATATTTATAGGTTACATTTAGTATTTGTTTAGATTAGTATCAAAACTTAAAACAATAAATTTTTATATTTTGACTGTAATATTTAACAAACACTTTATAAATAATAAGACTATGATTATTTACTAATTTGATTAATTCAATATTAGTATTGTTTTTACAATTATAGTCACAATCTTATGAAAAGAACCATACATCAATGTCAGTTTTCTTCTCCGGCGCTCTTTTAAAAAGTAGACACTACAATGATTATAATAATTGTAATTTCTAGACGGCAAAACCGTAAATACTAAAAGTCTAAGGAACGTTTTAATTGTTTAAAGAAAACCGTTATGGTTCTTAATTTAATTTGAAACAGTCAATATGTTATGTTAAAAGTGTGATTTTTGTACCGTATAAGTTTCGTCCACTTTTTGCTAGATCGAGAGTGGTGACTGTCAACTGAGGTAAAGCCATTTTCCGTTACGGTAATCATCTAACATGCACGCCCGGTGGGGCTTTCATCTCTAAATATTCACACGCATCGACGTTATAAATGAGTGTAGTACTTTTGCTGCTTATGTGAGTCTTTCTAGAGTCAGAATTGATTCTATTTTTGTGATTTAATTTGATTTTTTCGTAATTGTCATTAACAATTTTGGATACCCACACGCATTCCATTAATGCACCCGTTCATGCATATTGGGAAAATTCCTATTATGACGTCAGAAACCAGTGTTGCACCTACGTTGATTAATCGAAACCTTCGATTAATTACTCCAATTATCACCGTATTAAAAGGCCCATTTACCAAAATATCAATATTAATCTGGGGAAAACTTAGCGCATTTGGTTTTTTTGCATAGATCGTATGAACCAAAGGAATCTTATTTGTGATAACGCCATATATACGTGTTTGCTTATTTCAGCAAATTTTAGATAATTCTGGTGATGGTGCCGCTAGCTAGCCGCATACTTCAAAGAATAAAAATAAATTGTAAGTATTGTATTTCCTATTCTAATTTTCTTGTGTCAACGTTGTTAGTCAAGTTGCGCTCGGGTTCTTTTAATTGTCCAGATATTGCATATGTGTATTATATTTACCAATGTAAATTTGTTCCTTTGGAATGTAAAATTTAGACTGACAAGTTTAATTTTATGTAGGTACGACGTGTTGCCCAATAGACTTGCAAAACAATTATTGTCTGATCTATACCTACATACAAGCAATTGGTCGCATTTATGTAAATCTACCTCCCTTCTCTTTTCTAACTTCTCTTTCTGTCATAAAATAAAAACATATTCATGCTACAACTCGTGTGTTGTCATTTGTTCTCTTTCAGCATTGAATAGATTCCAACGGCGTCTTCCATTCTAGTTTCTAATCGTTTTAATTAGCGCATCAAAACCTGCGATCCGCCTGCCGATTCAACTGAGTTAGTCACCAGCAATTAAGTTACGAAAAAATCCTCGTAATAAATAACTGTGGAAAATAAAACTTAAACATTTATATAACAAACAAATATTATTATAAGCAGACAAAACAAAATATAGATTCAACCATTTAAAAAATATTATAGGGGTTCAAAGTGTCGCGTATAATGAAGCTAAGAATGTATAAACGTTATTCTTTTTATAATTTTAATTTATTCAATTTTTTGTATCTATATGCTGTTAAACAAATATACGTAGCCGTAGTAGCAAAAAATTAATTTAAGGCAACAGGTATGCAAATTTTTTATAAAAATCTGAAAATTACCCAAACCAAAAACAAAAAAAAACTAAAAAAAATCAAGACCATAACAATTACATACACGGGAAAAGAAAAACAAACCGATCTACTTGCAATTTACTGTGCAAAACATAACACCCGTGTAATGTTAATGGTTGTAATACATCAAAAACCCATTTAAAATTTAATTATTCTTAACTTGATCTTGACAAAAACAAAAAGGTATCGTGGCGAGTAGCATGAATAAAAAAGGCGGATTCATATACCTGCAGCTCAACGGAATTCATTTGCACTTTTAATTTAAATCCTTGTAAATTTCCTTAATTTATTACTTAAACCTTTCCTCGAAATTATCATCTAGCATGCGTGCTGTAGTTTTTATTATCTGCATAATTTATTACAATAACGTGATTCAATTTTAATGCACTTATGTTTGGTTTATTCATTAGTTGATAGCATCGAGTTTTGTGCAGTTTTATTTGGTGGTGATTGGCTGTCGGATAACGAGTGAGAATAATGGTTAATTTAAGTGAATAATTATGAAAGTCACATCACATCAAGCAACTAAAAAAAGTTTGGAATTAACCAAAAAACTAGTTCTGATTCTTATATAAAATAAAAAATAAAATGTTATAACTTTATTTTTGTAAAAAGTTTTTTATTAGATTCCTTCGTAGAACTATTTTTTCCCATTAAAAACAAACAATTTTTAAATCGTTTAATTAGTACTGAAATGTTCGCGTCAACTTCAAGAACGTTTACCGAAGGATGTAGAAATTCTTGAGAGGGATAACAGAAATATATAAAAACGATTCAAAGAAATCATACGTCAGTTTTTCGAAGTCGGAAGTATTAAGAAGACTGTTTAAATAAATAAGTGATTAACGCGTGGTTAAGATAAATATAACGGCGTTCAAGCGTACGTGCCTTTAATTTAAACAAGTATCAGTTTTAGATAAGCAGAAGTTTTCCGCGGACATTTTTCGAGTGATTGTAATATTTAAATTAGTGTAAGTGTTTTTCTTAAATTTTCACAAAACTTTAATAACTATTCTCAATTTCAGACGCATGAGACACCTATGTGTGTATAGTAAAAAATCTGGTGAAGATAAGTGTTTACATTTTGTAACTGTATCAGTTGACGGTCATTTTTAACACCCCTAAGATAGCATACTCGTTAATAATACTTCCAAAGTAACATCGATGTTCAATGAGCTGGCAAAGGTGAATCGTTAAGGAGATAGATCATGTTTTTCCACAGAGTTTTTACTGGTCAGTTAGCGCATAGTACCAAAGCGGAATTTCAAATAAAAATTTTTGTAGTGTTTGCTTTTACACTCCCCGCATTACTAACCGTACTTTTGGCAGCTCTAAGGATATAAATGTTTCTAGTGACCCTACATGCATTGAAACTTATACAGTCTTCTTAGTAAATCAAAAAAAAATTTACTTCTGAGTGAAGTGCTAAAATTTAGAAGCAACTTGTTGTTTCTATAGAGTAATTGAAACCTTCAACTCCATCAAAATTCTGGGCTAGTCGCCCCTGATTCACTTGCCCACCAGCTTTCATAGAATTAGGAATAAAAAGTATTGTTTATTAAAAGAAATCTGTTCTGATAAATAAGTTATTCTTTTGACAGTATCTAAGAGCTTATTGCCGTAAAACACTTACTGCCTGCCATATGCCGGGTTCACATTATTCCAGTCCAGTAATCCAGCGAAGCATTCTAGTCCACTGCTGAACTGGATCAAATCGTCTACTTTATTTCTGTCCAGTAATCCAGCGAGTCAATCCAGTCCAGTGCTGGACTGAATCAAATCGTTTACGTAGTCATACAAAAGCTGTTGAATCGATTTCAAGAAAGGAGTTTAAATGTTAATGGAATTACAGTTCACAAAAAACTACAATGCGTGTTCACTGTTCAACGTTTAATCCTGCACTGGAATTGACCGTCTACATTATTCCAGCAGCGTTGGAATAGAGGAGCTGGATGTTAGAATGAAAAAGTAGACTGGCAATCCAGTTAGTGGACTATATTGTTTACTAGAATGGGTTCATTCCAATGTATTCTAGTGCCGGTTCACATTATTCCAGTAGTATTCCAGCGAAATTTATGATGCACAGTTAAGTTTTCCTAAGTTGAGACTTATGACCGTCTTCAATAACTAATATGTCAAGCTTAGTATTTTAATGGGGAAGATAACGGACCTTCGCTTATAAAAGTTGATGCACATGTACCAAATTTAAAATTAACTACAAATCTGGAAAATTGGAAGTCTAGCGTACGTCGTGTTACAGAATTGTTTTTTTTATCTTCAGCTTTTAGGCATGGTTTCACCTTTACTAGTACTAGCAAGGGGTTGTAAACCGTAAGCACACTTTTGTTTTTTATCACCTTTTGCTGTGAACTGCGGTTGAGTATTGTGTCGCTTAACTCAAATGTTTCGTATATCTTTAAATGAATTTGTTGACTATATTTTTACAGACGTCAATTTTAAAAATAAGAAGAAACCTTTTGTAGTGAACTAATTTACTAATAATTTCGTATTTGTTTTTGATTTAATTAGGAAGCATATGCATAAATGCACATTTTAATTACATTCTGCTGACAAACATATGTTCAATTTTTCTCTTTTAAATATAATCGTTATCTGTGCTGCCATCTATACCACGAAAAAGTAGTTCATTTTTTCAGAAAACTCAATGAAGCAGTTTTGAACCGTGATATAAATGGTCGTAAAGTTCCACTTAGAGAAGCTGTTTAGATCAATGTCAACATCAGGCCAGTATCGCCTGGTATTTTCACATAAAAAAACATCTTTAAAATATAAATGATAACCTGCTCCAAAATGTATTATGGAAAATCAACGAAAAACTTTCCAGAACTCGCGTATGAAATGGTAAATATTAATAAACTTAATATGCTAGACAGTTAGGAAGATGGATGCAGATTCTTGAAACGTCATCCAGAGGGATGCAGTATATCTAGAGCTACCTCATTCAATAGACATAATGTTTCTAAATTTTTTGAGAACTTAAGAGAGATCTACAGACGTTCTGACAAATTTGCTGATAGGTATCGTACATTCAATCTCGACGAAACGGCAACAACCACGGAACAAAAACCAAAAAAAATATTGGCACCCAGAGGTCAAAAAGAAGTCAGTTATTGCACAAGCGGTGAACGTGAAGCACTTGTCAGAACATGCTGCATCATTAGTGCAAGTGGAAACAGTTTGCCTCCAGCTATAATTTTTCCCCGCAAACACTTTAAGGTCAGGTTTTTCAACTAAGGTTTAAACTTTGGATTAACTAACCTACGGTAAAATTTAAAATTCTGTCATATTATTGGATAGCACAAAAGAATGATATAATATTTTTAAATGAACCTGAGCTTAACTTACCCAAAGTTTACCCCACAATTGCACATAATTAACGGTGTTTTCCCAGAAACTTTAAGTCTTCTACAAATGGACGGATGATGAGCTGTTTCCCTCAGTCATAAAACATTTTATAAGTCATAGCAATTCATCAAAGGACTATCCAAGTGTCCTTGTATATGACAACCATGAAAGCCATTTGACAATAAAAACTCATTATAACGCAGCAATCAACTTTTGGTTGCTTCACAATCCTGGGACTCCAATGACTATTTATGAGGTTCCCAGCTATGTAAGAGATCCTTACTTTCCCAGCGAAGCTGATAAATTCATGGAAACAAGACCTATAGAAACTGAGTATTCAGAAAGAGATAAAGAATTAACTCCACTGAACGTGGAAGAATAGCCAACACGAAACGTTGTTCATACTTCTAGTCGAAGAACTAGTGCAATACCAAGCAATTCTTTTATTTGCCCGGAACAGTACAAAAGGTTTCCAAGAGCGGAGCCAAGAAATTAAAAAAAATCACGCACCAAAAGATGCGGTTGCATTGCAACGGACACTACTGAAGAAAGCTTTTTAGGGGCAAAATTCACTTCGACGTAAAAAGAAGCCAATAACAAGTGACATATCGTCTGAAGAAGAAGTTGCCACTTCAATTCTGTTAAAAGAGGATTCGGATGAGGATATAGAATGGCCACCAGAATTAGATCCTTATGGAGTTGAAGAATTGGATAAAGAGCCCATACTTGGTGATTTTTTGTTAGTGCATTTCAAAACAAAAATTTCACTGTTTTACATAGAACAAGTTGCTAAAGAAAAAGATCTTGAAAACGATCTAGAAATGAATTTCCTAAAAAAAAAGTATATATAAGATAAACTCCACTTTATACTTCTTGTTGTTCCGGTCGTAGTATCAGTTTCTTTATAGGACATAAAAATGATCCTACCAGCACCTACTGGTTTGGGGAGAACAAAGACTACAGTCTTTCAAATTTGAAATTGAACATGCGTTAAAAAACATTGTTTCATTGTAATTTTTTTTTAATTTGCAAACGAGATTACTTTTGCAATATGTTGAAGTTTTGTAAACAATGTTTGCTTTTTAATTTATGAGAGTTGGCCATTAAATAAATATTAAAAACGTTTTTGTCTTACTGTGGCCCACTCTACCCTAAATAGTTTAACGTAACGTATAATGTAATATTATATTCAGTACATTAAATCCTTCTGATTCACAAACGAGACCAAGAACTCGTAATCCAAAACGCAAAGTAATCACCGCCGTAGTGACAAAACCCAAGTTGCCAAAGTCACTACACGCAATTTTCGATTGACATTCGTTACATCTCAGATAATGAAAACTTGTCGCAAATTTACTGTCCCGTGTCAACAGCATCAAAACGCTTTTAATCGATTTTGCTCAAGTCGCCAAAAATCAAATACACGATGAGAATCTGCAGAAACATCTAGGTTCCGGAAGTTCACTGCAGCTTAAATAATTGACATTTTCGAACACCGACACAGCCGTCTACTGCAATGTTTCAACTTGAGTTTCTCGCCCTTTCGTTCCGAAAACTTACCGCCGACAGGTTTTCGATGCCAATCACGATCTGACACATCCAAGAATACGAGCTACAAGTTCTCTCATCAAACAGCGCATCGTCTGGCCATCCATCGATGTTGACTGCCCAAAATGGACGCAAACATGTATCCAGTGTCAGCGCTCAAAAAGCACAAGACGCACAACGGCTTCCATTGGAACATTCCAACTTTCAACAGCCCGTTTCGAACATATTCACTAAGACAACCCGTTTCCGAAGGCAAACATTACTGCCTTTCATACATTAATAGATTTTCCCGATGACTCAAAGCTTAACTACCCCAATGACCGTCCTAAGCCTGCATACACTGCAGACGATGTATGACATATCTTGCATGACTCGCCACCAATCAAGTATCTAGCGCAAAAATTCAGCGACACACAATCACCCAATCAAGATAAAGTCCGATTCCGAAAACGCTTAGGCTAACAGCTAATAACATAATTTACGAATAGTTTTTTTTCTCTTTAAAACAGCACTAAAAATTTTTTTTTCAAATTTAGTTTAAAAACATTTTTTTCAAGAAAACGCCGAAGTATTTACAACATCAAGTAGGTATATCTGAGACGAAAAAAGTTATGAATCCAAATCTTCAATATATCATTTGATGTTATCCAGATATTGAGGAACGTTTAAACCATAATGCGGTGGGGCGCCATCTTGCTGGAACCAGATGTTGTCATTGGGAAGGTGTTGGTTGTTTTTATGTGGATAGAGCACAGTACAAGCAGGTATAATTTGTTTCTGTAATAACTACAAATATAGAGCCGAAGTTAAATTCCCATCGATGAAAAAGGTGTTATGTTAAAAATTTGGTATATTAAAAATTTTCCAGTATAAGATTTATCCTAGACACGCCCACTTTTCGTGGTTGATTGTCAAATTTTAAAAACGCGAATCATTTTTCTTCCGGTAACGTTTTGTGCGACACAGACCTCCGTTTAGCGGTGTCTACGCCCAACAAAGCTTTCATCATTAAGTTGTTTTACGCAATTCCACGTGAATATGCGGTCGAACTTTGTGTCTATTTAATTGAAAGGTTATTTGGGGTCAGTCGTTAGATTTTCTTTATAGAGGGTTTTAATTTTTTAGCGGGTCTCCACACCTCCACCGGTGTCCCTTATATGTGGAGCTGATAAACACCTGTTACAATTCGAAAATTTTCATGATGTCACGTCGCTGAAGTTCAAAGGGTTGAATATAATCTTATTGGTAGAAACAATTACCCAAGTTGCAAAGTGAATTAAAGGAAAGCTCGGCGCATTAGCTTATTTCAATAATCGTATGAATTAAAGACAGGATTTACTTCTGATAGCGCCGTATGTACGTTTTCTTCTGTGTTAGATTTTAATGTAGTTTTAGGTAATACTGGTATGGAATTAGCTAATCCCTTACTGAACAAAACATAAATTTTTACTTTAATTCTTAATAGTTTGGTGGTCAGTCGAGCATACGTACATACTACGTTGTAATCACAACTAATGTTAAAATCTTTTTGTTGTGACATATTATTATCTGGTGCGCCTTGATTCTCTAGAGCAGCGGTCGGCAACGCTGTGACCGCGGGTGCACGTGCGCCCTCCACAAAAACACGTACGATGTCGTTTCTTGGAATAAACCAACGCAGTCCAACGGCACGCCGCTTAATAAAGCGTGTAAACTACCTGAGCCTCTTCCTGTCAGGATTTGATTCTGAAATCATACATGAGGGACGAAAACTTTTTGAATATTGATGATGGAAATAAATATCCCATTTAAGAGCATTATCTCTTCAACGTACGCATGCGAATCCATATTTTCAACAATGAAGCACTTGAAATCAAAATATAGAAGCAGAATGACAAATATCAATTTGGACCATTGTATGAGGACAGGTACATCAAATTATGAGCCAGATTTCAACAAGCTGTCGGAAGAAATGCAAGATCAAGGATCACACTAATTGTTGAAATAACTACTGACTTATGTATTATCTATGCCTCATATAGGTGCCAAATAAACATTTTTTTTATCCTTGTCTAACATTTTATTTGCGTCAACCATTCATGCGCCCTTCAGGAGTAAATTATTTTAGAATGAGCTGTTAGGCTGGATAAGGTTGCCGACCGCTGCTCTAGACCCTCGATTTTCGTACTCTTGTAAGTTAATTTAAGAATGGAAAGTTACTCCTTCTTTAAGTGTAAAAGTAAGACCGACTAAGTCACTTTACCGTGCGACGTGTTGTCCAGTATAGGACGTAACTGTTTTGTTCGACTCATGTATTAGTGTTTGGAAAATTTATATAATTATACTTATGTACCTTCTTCGTCCTCTTTAACTACTGTCTGTGATAAAATAAATATATATTCCGTGTTATCACTTATGTTGTGTTACTTATTCTTTTTCAGCTACGGGTAGATTTAAACAAAGTCTCCCTAATTTAGTCTTTCATCGTTTTGGCGCCTTTTTAGATTTAGTTTATAATCGATAATCACAAAGCCTGCGATTCCATCCCCGAGAACAACTATCTTAACAAAGAGACCAATAATATGACCCCCTAGAATGCCAACCCAAACATTAATCTTTTGGGGATACTGTATGGTGCTCCAACAGCCAATTATGATTTTGCGATGACCAGTATCTGCAGTTATGTCTGTTTACTTCACCGTTAAGGCAATAAGTAAGATTTGACCATGCGCTCGCGGAGCTCCAAGCTTAAGTTTCTGTTCGAGAATAGTTGGCGCATTCTCCCAAATGCAATTCTCGCTTGTTCTATTCTACTCTTTATTTCCTGGTGTTGTTCCCACTTGTCATTGACGTTACACCCTAGATTACTTATAAGTTTTGACCCGCTCAATTGCTGTATTTTGGACCTTGATTGGTATGTTTGGTGTATTTATCTTTTTTGTAACCACCCTGCGTTTTGTTTTTTTAACGTTCATATCCAGTCCGTAAACCTGGCTTGTGTCGTTAACACTTGTGATCAGCAACTGTAGTTCTGCTGTTTTCGCTAGTAATACAAAGGCATCAGCGTATCGCAGATTATTAATGATCTGTCCGTTTATGCTAATTCCTTCTTTTCTCTCATCCAAGGCCTTTCTGAATATTGCTTTCGAGTAAACATTGAATAATAATCCCGAGAGGACACATCCTTGCCTGACTTCCAGGCAAATATCTACTTCCTTGGTTTTGGTGCCCTGTACGACTACATTTGCTCTTTGGTGCCAGTACAAATAACCAATTATACTTATATCTTTACTATCCAAGCCAATGTCATTTAGAACTTGCATTAACTTGTCGTGGCGTACTCGATCGAAGGCCTCCCGGTAGTCAATAAAACAGAGGTGTACATCCTGGTTGACATCTCTGCACCTCTAGATTAGAACATTTATGAAGAAAAGAGCTTCCCTTGTTTCAAAATCATTACGGAAACAAGTTATGCTTCCTTTATAGTTTCATTTTTAGAACCAGCTTTAAAGTGTGACTCATGAGGTTAATCATGCGGTGGACTCCACATGTTTTGGCATTAAGCAGCTTAGGAATTGTCACGAATGTAGATCTCAATCATTCACTTGGTATCGTTATGTTATGTTAATTTTATCTTCCATTAGCAGCTTAATCAATTCCCTAGGAATTTCGTCAAGGCATGATGCCTTGTTGCATTTTGCGCTGTTAATTACATATAATACTTCTTCTTTGGTTATGTCTGAACCAGTTTCTGAGGTATGTGCGTTGCCCCACGAGTTTCTGTTCCTCAAATAGTTTTTTAGTGTATTCTTTTCAAACTTTCAGTTTTTCTTGTACAGATTTACTATCTTCATCAACTAGTGTACCACTGGTATTGCGCCGATATTCTCCTGTGATTTCTTTAATCTTCTTATGTATATTCCTTGCGTCGTATTTTGCATCCGGTTCTTCTAGTTCTTTGCAGCGGTCCGACATCTAGAACTCCTTTGCTGTTCTTATCTTCTTCAGTATTAATCGGTGGATTGATTTGTATTCAGTGATGTCGCCTCTGCCTTTTGTTAACCTCCTACGTTGCATTAGGTCAAGTATTTCGCTAGTCATCCAGGGTTTCTTCTTTTCAGGTGTTCCCTTTTTAAGGAGTTGGTTTGCAATTTTTCCGATCGGTTGTTTTATATTATTCCATATTCTGTTGACATCACTTGATTGTGATATGTTTGGAGTTTGCTGTTGAAGAGCTGTGTCAATTTCCTGTGCGACCAACGTTGCTTTTCCTGGTAGTTTTAATAGACTTACGTCTATTCTTTGTTTAGGTTTTTTCTTCGCAACAATTTTGAGTATGACCCGTATTATTGCAACTACCGGGATGTGATCTGAATTGACGTCGGACGTACATTTTAACATGTTTTATGCTATTTTGGAATCGTTTGTTTATTACAATAAAGTCAATTTGGTTTCTGATTATTCGCTGAGCATTATCTGCCGGAGATTTCCGCAAGGCGTTCTTCTCTGCAGAATTCTATTAATCTGTCGCCTCTTTCGTTTCTTTGGTCCATGCTCTCCAACATACTGGCCGTGTCTTTTTCTATTTTTGAGTTAAAGTCTCCCATTATGACGCATATTTCGTGTTTATTTACTAATCTAGTACAATATTAAGTTGTTCATAGAATTCATCCACCACTTGTTCTTCTTTTTCTGCGGTGGGGGCATATACTTGGATAGCATTGATATTTGGAATTGCTTGTGTCTGTAGTAACATCACACGATCTGAGTAGGGTACAAACTGTTTTACGGATTTGTCGATTTCTTTTGTGACGATCATTCCAACTCCGTTTCGGTGTTGTTTTCCGGAGTTAGCAGAAAAGTATACGATTTCATCATCAATGTTGCTTCTTCCTTGTCCTGTCCATCACATCTCGCTAATACCAAGAATGTCAATGTTAAGTCTTATTTTTTCTTGTATTGTGTTATGTATTTTCCTGATTCAAACACACTTCGGACGTTCCATGTAGCAATCTTCTTGACTAACCCGGAGATTCTTAGTACTCTCTGGTCTGGGACCTGTCGGGAACTGAGGCCCACATTTTTAAGTGTTTCAGCCATGATGATTATCCAGGGAAATGTGGTGGTGGTTTTCCACACCGCTGTATCATTGCCGTACTGATGGTTCCCATCTCCGCCTTTGATTTATTCCTATAGACTGTTCCGATCTACTTAATCTCGAGGAATACTGGAAACGCAGCTGCCCGCCTCCGTAGTGTTTGCTTCAGCCGCCCAATATAAGGCAGACGTTGCGTTGCTTAAAGTTAAACTCGCCATTGCTAATATCAACTTCAGAAAATCCCCCGCCACTTTCCTGTCCATGCGCGTCGAGATTGAGCAGTGAGCCTGCTCAGCACTTCAGTTGGAGTTCAGTTATTAACGAAAGAACGCGCGCGTTTTCTTATAGAGCATATAAACTTGTTTTGATTTACAATCGCATCCACAAGTACCGGCGTCAGTGTAGTTACTCGAAATAAAACCAACATTTGGCTGATCGGCCAATCACTGCCTAAACTAAAACCGACAAAGTTGCCTTCTATTAGTGAAGTATTACGTTTGTTTTTTTATTACAAAAACGAAGAAAGAAAAACCATTCTTGAATCTGCGACTGTAACTGCATGCGACGTGATAGGAGGTGTGGGAGAAAGCTAGTATACCGATAAGATTGAAAAAGCATGTAATTAGTAAAATAAGAAAACACTTTAAGGAATGGCGGAATCTGAAAAAAAATAAAGAGAACAAGAAGAAACGGTCCGAAGCATTAAAGAACAAAGAACAAGATTGGCAACAAAAATTAGAAGATTTATTTGATATTGCTCATTGTGATGCTTTAAGTATCACGACTGTTGAAGAGAACAAACAATTTTTACAACAAAAAAATTTTTAAGACAACAAAATAAAGGACGACAGGGTGTAATTGGTTCAGTCGACAGAAATCAGCTTTGACAGAAAAAGTTCTCCTTTCTTCGTCATCGTTCTCCAGTAGCGATGAAACAAGTGCATCTGATTTCGAAATTACATCAGAATCTCCGCAAGCGAAACCATCCCAAAAGTGAGCTCGAAAAGATATTTTTTATAGCCAATTAGCTTCCAGCCTTGATGTCTGTAAATTGAATGATAGAAAAGCGACTACGGTCGTCGTCTCTACTTTGAAAAGTGCAAGATGTGACCCATCAGAGTTTAATGTCAATAGATCTTCAATTCGTCGGTACCGTTTGAAAAATCGAAAAGCATTAGCAGAGTCTGTGAAAACCGAGTACAAACATGATTTGCCATTAGCCATTCATTGGGATGGAAAGTTAATTGAAGATATTACTGAGCATGAAACTGTAGATCGTCTGCACATTTTGGTATCTGGGCATGGGATTGATCAACTTCTGGCGGTTCCAAAATTGGAAAGTGGAACAAATACAGCCTGTGCGTCAGTTGTCTACGAAGCAATAAATTCATGGGGCTTGAGCGATAAAGTAAAATGTTTATGCTTTGACACTACATCTGTAAACACCGGTTTAAAAAATGGAGCATGCGTTCAATTGGAGAGAAAAATGGAGAAAGATATGTTTTGGCTTCCTTGTCGCCATCACATTTTAGAAATTATATTATCAGCTGCAGTGGGTCAATCGCTCGGACCGTCTAGTGGTCCTGATATTCCATTGTTCAAAAGGTTTAAGAACAATTGGTACAACATTGACCAAAAAGATTATAAAACAATAAAAAATGACAATACTTCAAACATTGAGAAAAATGTTGTCGCTGACAGAATTTCATTTGCACAAAAACAACTTTAAGTGCATCAACCACCAGACGACTACAAAGAATTCTTACATCTCACAATAATTTACTTGGGAGGAGTACCCGAAAAAAGTAATTCATTTAGGAGACCAGCTGGGCTACATGAATGGCAAAAGCTTTGTACTGCTTGAAAATTTTCTTATTTAAACATCAATCTTAGCTGACAAAAAAGAATGAGAAAGTCGTGAGAGAAATATGCATTTTCACGGTGATAATATATATAAAATACTGGTTTCAAGCCCCTGCCGGATGGTCAGCACCGAGAAACGACTTACAATTATTGAAAGACCTTAAAGACTTTCATAGGATAAACCCGGAAATTGCTACTGTTGCCCTGAAGAAAATACTGGGCGATTTGTGGTATTTGTCAGTATCTTTCGCATTTTTCGACGACAAACTTTCAGTTCAAGAAACGAATGGTAGATGCACTAAAAATTGAAGGCACAAAAGATTGCCCAAAAAGAAAAAGCCTTGATGTGGAACACATCCGCGAAAAGAAAATTGAAGACTTTGTGACGAGCAATTCCTTACGATTTTTCCAGATCATGGGTATCTCATCAGTTTTTGAATAAAGAATTTAAAACTTGGGTTGCAGACGCTGATTTTAAGGCGGCAAAGAAAATCTTTCATTCTATGCGAGTAGTGAATGATATTGCTGAGCGTGATGTTGCGTTAATTGAGAAATTTAATAAACTGTTAACCACAGATGAAGAACAAAAGTAATATTTGCTTTTGTTGATAAAAGATTATAGAAAAAAATATCCTAACTCCAAGAGATCAACCCTTTGTTACATGCCAAAGTTAACACGAAGTTACTGCCTGAAATGGGGTAACATAAACGATGTTGTGCCACTAGCTCAATGAAGAAGGGGGTGGGTTATATTTAAAAGTTTCGTGATCGAGTTGGATTAACTTGACGAAAACACAAAATCGAAAAGTAATAATGTCGAAATCAAAGGGCGCCAGGAAAGAGTAAAGCTTAATGGACTTCTGACCCTTGCCAACCACAAGTCCGCTACTGTAGAATACACCCTAAACGGACTTACCTTAATAGAGTGTATTTCACTAAAATCTGAAATAAGCTAACAAAGTTACACATGCGGAGGCCGACGGAATTAAAAGCTCTTTACATTTAACAATTTAACATTTATTTGAACAAAATAAACAAAATGTATAAAATAATAAAATAATTGAATTGAAAGTATCAAAATTAATTACAAAAATCAGTAACAAAAGATACGTGAATGCACGTTTGATCAAAACAAATTTAAAGTTAATGGGATAAATAAACAAACAAAATAATAAAATACAAAATACAGAATTTAAAGAAATAAAACAGCACAAATTAATAAATCTTAAATCATCTACAATCACGGCCGTGTGCGCGTCGAAATAATTCAAAAACAAAATGAAATAAACTTATAAACTAAAATATAAATATAAAATTTGAATCGATAATTCGGTCCCGTTTAATAAATTTTTAACTCGGGATTATAACACAGTTCCGCCAAATACGGACATTAATTAGTTACATTAACGTTAACTTCGAGACACTTGTAATACTTTTTCTTAAAATTCAAAGCTTTTAACACTTAATCGCGTCAACAAAAATTTCACATATCAATAGATGGTGCAAAATAAATACCTTGAATTATTTGTAGTCGGGCTTTTGGTTAGCGTAGGCCAGCAGACGTCCGGAACCTCAATAGGGTACCAAATCCAGATGAATAATTTACCAACGGAAGATTTATTATTGATCCGCCCCCAAGGCGAAAGATATGAGATTGCGAAACAAACTCACGCACAAATTCACTTAACGAAACATACTAACTTCATTCGGAAAACAGTGATCTTCATGAACCGTAATTACGAAAAAGGTAAGTTTTGTTTTTCACTTAAAGAATCACTGAACCATTTTCATTTACTTCCGCGGTAACTACTAGAAAAGATGAATTATCACCCGCGATAACTACATTCTGACGACTGTCAACCAACTAACTTCGGACTCTCTGCATTTACCAAAATCACATCTATATATCAATTTTTTTTCGACTACCCTTTCCACAAAGGCTGTGTTCGAAACTTCAAGAACCAAAACACTCTAATTAAGAAGTGCAATAAAGAGGCAATCAGTCCCCATTACGTCATATTCATAGCATTTGGACACGGCCCTTCGCTTGTACGTGAAAGTGTCAAATTGACAAAATATTATATTACAAGAATTTAAACTGCCTAATAAATTAAGATAATGACTTAATTTTTCCACGTAATCTAAACGATTGACATCAAGAAATTAAAGTACGACTGTACTTGAACAAAGAACTTTTGAACCAACTTAAAATAAACAAACGGCGAAAATATATTTAATTACGATTATATCTCAGAAGGGAAACATAAATTACAACTGGAATTTTCAACAAACCAAGCGAAATATTCAATAAGCAAAATCGCGAAATCAGATGGTTTACGGCGTAACAAAATACAAAATTTTATCAACAATTTACATTGTAACTTTGAATTTAAAATCGTAAAATAACTTATTAAACTCAATCTAAAATCACATTAAAACAAATTCAGAATACTGTGTCCATTACCAAAGATTACTTAAACAACCAATCGATTTTAAACGATGGTTACACCGAGCTAACAAATCGAGAAAGAAAAAAAAACGCAAATTCAGCCAGCTGAATCCATTTATGGGGTCTGTCATAAAAGAAAACTGCTGAATTTCAAACGCAGGTCACACCTTGTATCGCAGTAATACATGATTTTAATATTTAAATGTATTTTTTTTGTAATAGTAACAATAATTTTTCATGCTAAATGTCCGGATCAATAAATAAAATTTTCCAATTAATGTATAGTGTTTTTTGTAAAATTCAAACCTTGGTAGCAACCCCTAAATATTATTTTAAAATTGTGAAAAAATTACTTGATTAGTTCCCTAAGGTATCTAACAAAATGATGTGATGCCCCGTCAAATAAAAGAAATTTTTTTTTATTCAAATAACGACCACGCTACTGTATATTGCAATTATATCGCACTACATAGAAACTAGGTTTGATAACATATTGTAATTTTACTATTTTTTAACGCAAATTATTTATAGAAGTAAATAGTTTTTATGCTTATGTTTACAGTACAATCAAACCAAACTTTAAAGTAGTAACAATGGTAACAGCATGCGACAAAATAGTCAATCTTTGAAGAACACAAATTTGAAATCAAAATATCAAGAAAACAAGAAAAAGAAACATTTAAAATATAAGTTGCTGAAATGAAACACGTGAGAACACTCATGTAAAAAAAGGTACAACAAATACACTAATTAAAAAACAATGAAACTGTAGAGACTCAGAAAGCGTGAGAAGACACAGGCAATAAACCATAAAAAGTATTGAATTAAACAAAAAGAAAATACGTCTGAAGTAACACTATTGTTCCATACTAAAACGCAACTATCCTTTGCACAATCTTCTTCCTAACAAAGAACATACGTATCAAGAATACAATCGATTTAAACATTTTTATAAAGTCTGTTAGAATTGGTTTAAAAATAAAAAATACGTTAAAATTTTCAAATCGCGGTAACCTTTGAGTTTCTGTAAATGTAAAAATATTAGAATGCAAATTCTACTCTACAGGTACAATATAAAAAACTTTCTATTTCTGTCTATATCTGCTTTTTTGCAACACCTAAAAAACATTTTTTTATGAAACAATTTTTTCGATAAATGGCAATTTTATATTTATAACTGCCTGGAATTCAAGAAACCGTTTTAACATTCAGTAGTTAACACTTCGTCGATTATATAATTTTTTGTTAAGTACGTGTTGGAACGCTTCCTGTAATTATGTTTTTAAATGCAGCTGTTGAACGAAGGAACAAAAACAAAGAATTGCGAGAACGGCATTTGAAAATAGTATAACCCACACATGGTTGGCAGTTCTTGAATTGATAACTTCCTTCTGTCAAGATCGTCAAACTTTTTGTGCATCTCGTATCGTTAGACCATAAGATCTTAAACGTTACACGAGAATTAACATTTTATTATTTCGTGTTATACTTCTCATTATTACGTAAAGTATCGGTTGTTTGCACAAATTTTAATTGTAGGAAAGTGAAGGCGTGTGTAATTTTCCTTTTCCTGCAATCTTCATCATAATAAAATTTCACGCTACGTGTTGCTAATTAATTGAGAAATTAATGCGCTACATAAACTGTAAACAGCACAAATCACATTGCATTATGAAAATTAGTAGCGCTTATTTCCTTAATGGTTATTAACTTCATTTAAATTAGTCTTAGACGCGTATGGTCGATCAAGAACAATTACACATCAACAATTTTTTACCCAACACTTTTTGCTAATTGTAACCAGATTTGACTCCAAGGTCTTTGTTACCAAAACCTAGTGATGGATTTAGGGTATTATCGGTATTATCCTTTTGCTGTTATGACTCTGTTGCCGTAATTTTGACATCTTTAGATTTCTGAAATATACTGTTATATGCGATAAGTTTTTTTTTGAAAAAACATTTCTATTGCAATTTTTTAACATAACTAACTAAAAATAACAAATTTATTAATTTAAGCTTTAAGTTTGCACTTGATGTTTATTTTCCTTTTACATGTTGCAGGTTTTTAGGTTTGATTGTCTCTAAAACCTTTTTTTAAATTAATCTACACAGAAGACTCATTAGTCAAAAAAGTTTTTTTTCCGGAAACTGTATGTTATAACCAAAAATGATTTATAAAAAGCAAAACCGAGAAAAAACAGTACAGGAACTTGCAGATAAAGCAAAAACATCTAAACGTAGTACATGTTTACGTAAAAAATATGGTCGAAATTTTTTTTCAAAAATTTGTATTGCATAATTTTACGTTTTAAGGTCTTCTAAATCAGAAAAATGTATTTTTGAAATTTGGTATAGAGCTGGCTTTTCAAGTTTTCTCGGTTTTATCAAAACATCTGATAAAGAAACATGAAGTGGACGTATCCGCCATTTTTAACATTTTTTCTTATATAATTTTGTAAGTATGTAAATTATTTGAATTATTTTTACAGTGTCTTATAGAGTTAATTCTTCCTAAAAATTTATTCAAATAATTTTTTTTTCTACCATTAACAGTTTATTAGATATTTGATTTATAATTTAAAGTGAATTCCATATATAATCATAAGTTCGAATCTTGCCTACGACCATTTTTTTAGAAAAAAATACATATCTTGAAGGAAAAGCAAGAGATACGTTAAAAAATAACAATTTTTCTCTGTATTTTTTTGACTTGTTTATACCGTGCGTCCCGGAAATTTTGAAGCATTGAGATTAACATAGGGAATTTGAAAATTTCGATTTACATGTCCCGAAAGTGTTTTTAAAATAGTCCCAGTATCAGAACATATGACAATGTGTACCAGAGAACGTTTTGCGTAATAATTTTCAAAATTTAATAACAAATACCAAAAATATTTTCAAAAATGTATCGCGTGGTAAAAAGCTTAGTTTAAAATACGGATGTAAAGAACATATGAGTAGGTCACTTTGGTGTAGTGACATCAATCGCACGACTTCGGTAATATCGCCGCGACGTACGAAGGTTCATTTTGTTTCATTTAATTATATTATTATTTTAAATTACCGACGATTAATTTTCATCAGTAAAGAGACATAATTAAACATGTTAATTGTTTTTTATTAAAGTCATAATAGATTTATTATTATTTTATCATTCATTATAGGAAAGTCGTGTGGTGACCACACCAGTTTTTTTGTAATTTCAACTCAATTTCAAAATTTTTAAAATGATTTTTCCACTTTTCATTTTGTCGCTTTAAAGTTTTTTCGCCCATTACGAAACTACACTAACAAACAAATATTGACGTTTGCAATGATGGCAGAACAAAAAAAAACAATAGAACCCATAAATTTATTACATTACGCAATCTATATATGACAAAAACTTGTCGCGAAATTTACCTGTGTAATTTTTTTAAATAAAATACGTCCATTTTTTCTTTAAATGACTTGTGTCAAGATTAAGTTACATATTGTATTTTCGTTTATTTAGACAGGAACATCTCACTAGAAACTTTTAGGTCGTATATATTGTATAATGCAATACATTTGAGGTTTGATTATTTTCTACTTTTTAGAGCATTCAAATAAATGCTTGTTTTTTAAAAATGTTTTTTAATTATGAATTTATTTTTTAGTTTTTGCTAGACTAAAAATGCATTGTCATCGGAAATAAACCAACATGTACCAACTCAACTCCGTAGGATAAGAGAAAGTAGTTTTTGCTTTATCAGGAACTAATTATGAATGTTGATTTAGATTATGCTTATCATAAAAATACATTGTCACAGGAACTGAACCAACATGTAAAAATTCAACTCCGTAGGATAAGAAGAAGTGGTTCTAATTCACCTTGGAAGATTTTACCTAAACAAACATCGCACGTATTTCAGGACATTGTATAGAGAAAAGACATATTCCCAAGTCTGCTGTTGCTAAACATTATTTTAACGCCTCGGTTATTGCGAAATCTACATTGGTTTTCAATAGAAAATTCCGAAAAAGCATAAAGTCATCAAACATCCCAATAACTTTAATCGTGACAACGGTTTTGAACTAACCCCTTTTTGATTCCCTGTTGTTACTCGTTTATCAAGAGACACGACCCTTTTTAAGCGTAACACAATCAGAGTCGGCGGAAACAACTTCTTCTTAAGTCACTTCTATGTAATTCAGAATCTAGCTTGGTTCACAAATTGTTTACCTAACTCTGTAGTCATTCTTTGTTAGATTATCGTTTGTTTCTTTACCTTTTTGATTTTTTTTACGCCCTGATGAAGCCACTAACAAAAGTCAGCAAAATGTTGGCAATTTTGGTTACAACATCAACACGGTAAAAACCCGGAAAACGTTCTAATTTTAGTATAGACTCCGGTCGTGGAAACGTTCGCAATTACATTAAAAATCTCGATTGAGAGAATATCTCTTCTAAAACCTCTGCATTTTCCAAACTCCGTCACAAACTCGTTAAACTTAGGTGCACTTTAACTTTTCTTAATCGTTGTCGTGACTACAACATCATTCATGAATTTCGCAGAATCAAATTCCACATTCGTAGACATACTTCTAAAAACATTCTTCACCGTGCTAGTCGAACGTTGATACGCGAACGAATTAAAAAAACACACAGGCACAATTTCTAAACAATTTTTTTATCTTCCTCTTGAGTTTGCAAACAATCTATTTACGGATTATTAGAATTTCTTTGACAACATTACTCGCCAGCAGTCTAATACTACACTACGGCTAACCACTGAAGTTCATTTCAAAAAGTTTCAATTGTTGAAATCCAAAAATAAAATGTTTCTTTAACTACTGGCTCCGTAAAAATCGAGGGGTTAATCACGACGTAATTAATTGTACACTTGAGTACAAATACAGTGAGTACACGTTGCGGTCATATGAGTACAGTTGAGTACAGACTAGTACATTTGAATACAGAAGAGTACACTGAATACAGATGAGTACACTGAATACAGATCAGTACACTGAAATCAGATGAGTACAGTGATTACAGCAGAGTACACATGAGTACATCTGGTTCATATAAAAATGTATGTATAGTACACCTTTTCAGGTATAACCATGATTACAAAAGAATGGTTAATATTAATTAATATTGAATAAAAAATCAATCAAGAACAAATAATCAACTGCCAAAGTACTGTAAGAAAAATTTGTTACTGTACTGTGAAAACAAATTAATTTATTTGTAAAAGAATCTCAAATTTACTTTAAAAAAATGCAGAATAGTGGTTCAAGGAATTTTCATCTAAATCGGAATTGGATTGCGGAATTGCATTTTCAGCAAAACAATTTTCATCCAGTTTGATTCCTAATAAGTTTAATTCATTATATTATTATTATATTCATAATTTCAGATCATTTGTCGGCACTGTAATAATCTACATCAAATGTTTCCACTAGCGTCGACTCGTGAACTCTTCGTGGTTTGAAAAATGTGATGTTTGATGATTTCAAATCTATTTTTGTATGTTCAATAAACTGGATGCGGCGTAATCTATTTGGCAACTGTAAAATTGAAATATTTATGATAGTGGAAAAAGTAGACGTTAAAGATCTAGCCGACCTGAACATCTGCTCATATGGTTGACTTGAAAACAAGCAGGGCAAAAACATTTCTGGTTTCAAACAAGAAACTGATTGGAATTTCAGAACTAAACTTAAAAGCGCATAAGTATTGAGTTCTATACATTGAAATGAATTAGTAGAAATAATTTTGTTTTGATAACGTATACTCTTGAGTCGATATTATCCATCGTCTCCAACCTTTGAGAAAGAATACGACAAACCAAATTTTGTATATTCGTTCTCGCTCACGCTTAAATTTTTGCCCAAAAATGAAGATAAGATGTTATGAATTAGTTTCAAATATGTTCTAGTTTCTTTGGCGTTTTCAGAAGCTAGTAAGGAAATGAAACAACAAAATAATTTCTGTGCTTCTTACAAATCTTTTTATCTTCGCCGCTTATGTCTGTACTAATTAGCATGTGGTTATCTTTTGAAACGTTTCTAATTAATTCTTGAATGTGATTTATTGAAAGTTGGTGTTTACCAATTTGTAAATTAATTTAGTACTAATGTGAATTGTGTCTTAAATGCACGTCCAGTGAATTAATATTAAATGATACCAGAACCACTTTGTATCAGTGTTATTAGATTTCTTTTGTGAAACCAATTTCGTCGCTTTTATCAGAAGCCATTTTATCCATAACTTCCCATCTTTCCAAAATATTTTGATGGATAAACCGATTATTCGTTACAAACAAGCCAACACAAAAGGATGGTGCTTCCGCACCCAAAGCTTGGGTTATTATCACGTAGGCATAATTAGAATACTTACAGTTATGAAAATAATCTTGCATGCGATATGCAAATATGGCCAAATATGCATTTGTCTCAAGCAGTCTATTGTCCTTCAAAGGAAGCGTAAGTCTTACCAATTTATTAGAAACTTCGTTATACTCCACTTTTTCTGTTAGTCGTGTACCATCTTCACTCAGCCATACTACCATTGGTAAACCTTTTTGTCTTAAAAATTCTTTTAAACGATCGAAGTAAAATATACTTCTTCGACTCGTTCCTCTGATTGAATGTACCAACATACAGTGTTTAGTGACAGAATTACGTTTTTTAAGTTGGCATACAACGTTTCGTATAGTAAACGTCCGCCAATTATAAACATGTATGTTGAAAACACATTCTTTTTATAACTTTCACTATTTTTGAGCAGTAAAACTTCACCTTTGATGTGATCGTCATTCCGATACTTCTACTTTTGACCAATCTATATTAGTCGTTATATCTTCTCTAATACTCAGGTCCAGTTCAGCATTTTTTTCTTAATGTAAGATTTAGCTCGAACTGACAGATCATGGTTTTCAAAGGTCAAATCAAGGTCAGCAACTGACTTGAGCGCTTTATCAATTTTTCGAATTGGTTTGGATGAAATTTCTGCTGTTCTTGATTTTTTTTAAAGTAACACTAATTGGAATATCAATTTCTTGTGACCTCTTACCATTTTAAAGTTTTCAGGGCATGCTGCTTACATATTAAGAAATCGTTCCTTTTCGCTAGGAAAAATTTTAAGGATTTTGTTCACTGCAAATTCTTTGACATAATTGATATCATCGTTTATTTCGGTTAAACTTGTAATGCTATCAAACCCCGTTACCACAAGCAATGTTTTTATGTGCTTTGGAAAAGCGTTCACAGTATTTATATGATCTTCCAATTGATCAAATACTGTTAATTTAATAGTTGCATTTACAATTTCATTTTCTTTCATATAGAAATACAGGTCAAAATTCAAAAGTTTTTTCATTTGGAATCTGTAAATTATTATCGGGTATTTACAAGTAGGCGTTTCGTTATTAACCAAGCAATCAGTATGAGAAATTGAAATTAGTTTATATAGTAAATAAATTACTGAACTCTTAAAAAACATTGCGTAATAAAATATTTACCTTCACATTTATAAAACACTTGAAGCACTACCAAAATCATCCGGCTGATGCAAACATCAGATTCGGTAGCATTCGGTGATACACCGAGTTCATTTGGAGGCGTATTTTACACAAAAGTATATTTTGAGTACATATGAGTACACCTTGAATACACATAAATTTAAATGAGTACACTATCAGAATACATTAATTCACATGAGTACATATAAGTTGTGCAGAGTACATATGAGTACTGCAGATTACATATGAGTACACAGAGCATGTACACCAGAGTACAGCCGTGCGTAACCCCTCGGTAAAAATGGTAGTCAATCTATCTAGTTTAACTATTACTTCAGAACAGAAATCCGTGCTATCCACGGGTTTAAATTTTGCTGTTACTCGAAGTGTTGGCTTACGTGAAGATGGTTTTTCGTACAGGAAAATTGCATCTTAACCGGAACCAATCACATGCTGTTATCAAACATGGACTAGAAAATGTCACAATCGTCGTAGACAAGGAACTAAGAGACAAAGGCAAACAAATAAGGTGCAGGACCGCTATCTCCGACTTATAGCAATAAGAGACAATTTTTCAGTGCCAAATCAATTGCCGACCAATGGTTAGGTAATAAAAATCGTCCTGTAATCCTTCACCAGTTTACCGTCGAATCACACGTTTCGTATTGCAATTTTATCAGTCACATCTTGTGCTACCACTGTTGGCTGATGATGAGTAGCGTAGGTTGCGACTCCACTAGAATCTTGAAATACATACTAGTCTACAGTGATGAATCCAGGCACCACGCTGTGGGGATTATGGTACAGGGTGCTATAGCCTAGGAGAGTAAATCTCGTTTGGTATTCATCCGAGGCAATATGTTAACGAGGCGGTAGAACCCTATATCCTACAGTTTCTTTAGCACCACTTATCCAGCAGGACAATGCCCGTCCCCACATAGCTAGAAACTCTACGGACCTAGTCGAAAATAGCTCTGTTAATATCTTACGATGGACACCCAGATTTTCCGACGTTTCGCCTATTGAACACATGTGGGACATTATGAGTAAAAGACTGAAGAGCGTATCATTCACAGACATAAGAAGGTAAATTCTCAGTAACAAGTTAACAAAAAACAACATAAGCAGTTTTGTAAAGAAAGTTTATTTTGCGTATTTCAAATTGAAACTTGGAAATTAAGACAAAATATGGGCTGCGTTAAGTTTTTTTTTAAATTTTTAAGTAGCACTGTTGTGCCTGCAATTAAAACTAGTCTTTGAAGACTAACCATTAATTTTCATCTCAATTCTTAATACTATGTACTTATGTCTATATCCATTGATGTCTTCTAAATTTTTCAGAACTGCTTGCACTTCACTTGCGCACTGTGGTCTGCTTTTATACACAACATAGTACACGAGATCACATGGTTTTCTCAACTTCAATCTTCGAACATGGTGTTGGTTGTCAAGTAGTTAAAGAGTCGCTGCATTGGCGTGGAGCTGAAGTCTAGCTTTATGCTTTTCAGCAAACTTTTTAATTTCTTCCTTGACAGTTGGGACGCGAAGGTCTTTGTGAAGATCGGAATTTTGAACATACCAGGGAGCATTCACTTATTTTGTAACACTTTATTCTAGAGTGTTTGAATGCACTTGATGGAATCACTGGCATAACCCCAAAGCTAAATACTGTACAGCTATACTGGTTTCAGGATCTAATTGTTGAGTAATTTATTCGAGATTGAAAGTTTGGAGTTTCTTCTAATCAGCTATTGCCTGTATTTTAGTATTAACTCCGCTCTTTTCTTCCTTCCACCTAAGTTTGGCGTCCAAAATCATGCCTAGATAATTAGCATTGTTCTCATAAGGTACAGGAGTCCCGTTTATATCTAGACACGGCGAGTCTTTTAATAGTTTATTTGTAAAATTGATATGAGTGGATTTCAACTATTTTAGCTTTATCCTCTATTGGTTATAACGTCAAAAACTTTCTTTAATCGTGCCATTTATGTAACATAATCATAATTAAAATAATAATAATGCACCGTGCTAGCTCTATGATTTTATTAAATATAAACAACACACAAACATTAGAGCGATGAGAAATATTTCTAATTATAATCAGGGACGGGGTATTCTACTCGTACACTAATATTTATAATTCTAATTTGAAATATATTTTGGACGCCACAATATTTTTTATATTAAATTTATAACGGTTACATATTGAAACCAACTCATAAACAAAACTTAAAACTAACACTTAATTAGGTTATTTAGGTACATACGTGTTATTGAAGGTTAATTACTTGTTGCTGTTCGTAGCTTCAGCGCATGGGCGTGGTCATCATGTGACTTAAATGAATTACGCAATTTTTGGAAATCTTCCGGATTTATTTTCTATTGTTTGCGTATAATTTGATTTATCCTATCACCTTATATCGATGATCATTAACCATAACTCCATAAACGTATAGAGGGAACGTACGTATCAGAAATTTTCCATAATCATATCGTACATAAATCGTAAATTCGTATTCAAAAACGTAACGTAAAACTATCAAAATTGTACGTATCCAAACAAATCAAATCGAACGTATCAACCAGAATATATCGTAACTCATAGTTTAAAAAAAAACTTCCAGTTCGTACGTACAAAAAAATAAAGAAAGAAACTAAAAATCAAAGGTTACACCACGTGTACAGAACAAAGAAATCACTTACCCCTTTCAGATTACGGGTTTCTTTAATTAAACAAAGGCGAATATAAAACGGACGAAAGCGAAAATACAGCGACAAAAGCGGGTATTTTCATTGCATACTACAAAAGCAGATTTCCACAGTTCAAATTTAACATGAGAAAATTTTCTGCACGTTATGCAGGAACGTCCGCGTCCTTTCGAAGTTCAACGGAAGATGGGTTAAAACAATATGGCTACGAATCACGCATGAGTAATGTGCATCAGCGATTTGCGCACGCAGGGACTCCAAAAATGTTAAATTAAGTCAGAAGTATTCAATCAAAAAAATGTAAACGTTACATGGTTAGTACAGTCAAGTATTACATTGCTGGCTGTTTGTAGTTTCTCAGTGGATAATTCTTGGTCTTTTTCTACTGTTAGTATTGCGGTATAATCTGCAAACGCAGCCACTGTAGTTTTCTCTAAGCCTGGTATATCGTTAGTATATAAGAAATAAAGGATGTGACCTAGTACACTACGTTGAGGCTTGAGGCCGCTTATCTCTTTCAAATCTGAATATTCTTCTTGTTTAATTCTGAAGAGCCCATCTGTAGTGTATGACGTTAGTATCTCTACAAATTGTTTTGGTAGCGTTTTGCTTAATTTATGTATCAAACCTTCATGCCAAACTTTGTCGAAGGCTTTAGCGACGTCTAGGCACAACAGACTTGTTTTTCTTCTAACGCACGTTTGATGTTGTCAGCTATTCTATGCACTTGGTCGATTATCGAGTGCTTTTGCTTGAATTCAAGTTAATAATCTGGAATTAGGCAATTACTGTCTATTATTGGCCGAGCCTCTTGAGCAGCAGTTCTCAAAGAGTTTTGAGATATCGACCTATAAGTTTTGACATCATTGTGTTGTTTATCTGGCTTTAGTAGTATGATCACTTTCGCAACTTTCCAGGAGGCAGGGACATGTTTTAGTCTGAAAACCGCGTTGAACAGGTATGTAAGCATTACAATACCCTTTCTAGGCTAATTTCACCAGTAGTTATATCGAACCCTGGTGCCTTTTTTGATTTCAAGTTCATTCTTGTCTCCTCAGCTATTTCTCTTGAGGTAACTAGTGTGGTATTTTCAGATTTTGGAGTGTCCATTTCATTCATAGTGTGATTTATCTGCCTTTGGTTGGGAGTGAATATCTCCAAATGCTCGACAGAAAAGTCAGCTTTTTACTTATTGTTATGGCCCATGGTCGATCGTTGTTTCTAATAGAAGAAATAGAGGTTACAGTTCCTTTGATCCTCTTGGTTTCTATCCAGAGCTTTTGTATTTTTCTTCTCCACTGCTGAGTTTTGTTATTGAGTATGGTTTTGTATGTGGGATCCCTCGACTGCTGCCATCTTTTTCTAGCTCTTCGTTGCAGAAATTTTCACAAACATCAGACTTGCGTTTCTTAATAATTTTATCCGGATTTTCCACGTAAGCTCTCAACTTTCAGAATTCCCATTTTTACTTAATCCTAATCACCCACAAAATTCATTTTCAAATTTCTCAGATTTCTCTCAAATGCCTTTTAAACTCTTCAAATTACCCAAAAAAACCCTTAATGAGAAAAAAAATCTTAAAAAATTCAGAAAATGCCTTAGGCAGCACGTAGCACGTATTGAGCACAATGGTCATTTTTTAGTTTATCAAATGCAGGGTTAACTTTACTAAAATTCCTAAATAGCCATGGTGAAGAAAGTCTCACAAGCAAACGGTTACTAATAGAACATCGCAAAGAAATCATTGACAAGTTTAAAGTTGAAGCTCCAAATACTACACGCAGTCTGCAGTCTAAAGCAGCAGCAACAATAGTTAATGAAACAAACAGAAAGCGATGTAGAAAAGTGCTTAGAATTTTGCATACTGTTTCTGACCACCTCCAACAAAATTATAAACTATTAAGTTCACGTCTAGAAACCAGATATGGAGATGATCATCAGCAAGAGGTATACCAAGCTCAAATAAAAAAAATCGGTTTCAGAAAGCTACAGAGAAGCTGGAAACTTTTGAGGCTGACATCACCAGACTACAGCTGGGATGGTACTGCTATGTGATTTTTGAGTTAATTAAAATAAAACATGAGCTTTTTAATCATTTTTAAAAAACATCATACAAAGTCGAGAGTAAATCGACGCCACACGAACTACATGATTGTTGAATGAAAACAAAAATTTTTTTGTGTTTCCTTATGTATAAATGTGTGTAAAGTATGACGCTATCATAAAAATTGAAATAAAACTTATGGATGAGTTTGTGTCGTTTAGGGAAAAGTTACAGTTCTGGAAAAGAAAAGATAATCAAGATGGTTGTCTACACTGTTTCCTTGAATTGCACAAATACGTGGTTTTTAACAAAATCGTTGTTTTACAAGATTTGCTGTCTTTTTGGAAACCCCTATCAAATCTCACCGATTAGTTTGTAAAATATTTTGCGGAAGACAGTGACATGAAAACTGCGTGGAGCCAAAACCATTTCCATGCTACCAGAGTTCAATGCGCTAGAAGACCGATAAACGCAGCGCATACTAATCAACCACTGGTTTAAGCAATCATTATTGTAAATACGTTATTAGTACTACTATTTACTACTTGTTTAATAAAGTGATCAATGATATGTGACTTGAAAAATTCTACTACAGTTTCCTTGTTCATAAATCGCAAAAAAACACGTCCATGTCATCCTGGATCATTCAAAACACCCAGTTTTTTCTGTGTAGTAGCATACCGTACGGCTCGATCTTTAATAAAGTAATAACATTACCCGACTGATAACATTATCCGTGATTTCGATAAGCGGTGTGCACGGTATAATGAAATAAGTCTTTTTTTATTTGTATTTAGCGTAAAATCACTAATTCATTTTAGTACGCTGTTTTTATTTAAAAAAATGCCTTAAAATGAAGTCTTCTCAAATCAATGCTATTAATTATAGCCGAAGTTGACAATTAGTAAAAAATAGTAGATCAGGTAGTTTTAGCGTTAACAGAAAGGTCGCATAATCGCGTAAAAACGGGTTAAAAGTTGACAAGTGAGTAATATTACTAATGAAGTTGAGACTTTATATCTGGGTTACTAGGAATAAACATAAACAACTAATCAGTTTTGAATTGCACGGATGTAAAATCGACTTCAACAAACTAAAATTTCAGTATCTCGGTGGCCCTCTAATGCCATACTCAGTTTATATTCAGCATTCAAACGATACGGTTTTTGTTCTTTTATTTGTGGAATATAACTTGCAGATGTTGTGTAATTCTTTCCGTTATGTTATGGTTGCGGTAAATTCACACAATATACTACACAAGATCACACAGGTTTCTCTTCTTCAATCTTCGGACATGAAGTTGGTTGTCCAGCAGTTGAAGAGTCTCTGCATTCGCGTGGAGGTGAAGTGCTTTTCAGCAAACTTTTTAATTTCTTCCTTGACGTTGGGAAGCGAAGATTTCTATGAAGATCGAAGTTTCAAACATACCAGGAAGCATTTACTATGTTTTGTAACACTTCATTCTAGAATGTATGAATACACTTGATGGAATTACTGGCGCAACCCCAAAGCTGGATACCGTACAGCCATACTGGTTTCAAGATCTGATTATAAATCAGTAATTTATTGGAGATTGAAAGTTTGAAGTTTTTCCAATCCAGTACTTGAGTCCTAATTCCGATTTTGTATTTTTAACATGCTCCTTCTACCTAAGTTTAGCATCCAAAGTCATGCGTTGGTACTTGGCATTGTTCTCATAGGGTACAGGAATGCTATTTATATCTAGAGACGGCTAGTCTTCTAATGGTTTATTTGTGAAATTGATATCAAGTATTACATTGCTGGCTGTTTTTTTTGTAGTTTCATAGTGGGTAATTCTTGGCCTTTATCTACTATTAGTTTTATGATGTCATCTGCAAACGCAGTTACTGTAGTTTCCTCGAGGTACGGTATATCGTTAGTATATAACAAATAGAGGATATGACCTAGTACACTACGTTAAGGCACTTCCGCTCTTATCTCTGTCAAATCTAAATATTCTTCTTCTTGTTTAATTCTGAAAAGTCCGAGAAAAAGTCTGCCTGTGGTGTATGACGTTAGTACTACGAATTGCTTTAGTAACATTTTGTTTAATTTATGTATCAAGCCTTCATGTCAAACTTTGTCGAAAGCTTTAGCGACGTTTAGGAAAAACAAAACTGACTTGTTTTTCTTCTAAAGCACGTTCGAAGATGTCAGCTATTCTATGCAGGAGGCACTGTAGAAGTGGACATATTAATCCACAAAACGTCGCTTAAAAAACACATTAAATAGTGTTTTTCTGTCGCCCTCTCCTACCAGAATGAGTCGCCCTCTTCTATCAGAATGATTTAACATCGTTCCTGTGAAAAATCTTAGGTGTAATTTTTTATCGTCTATTTTATGCATTTGGTCTATTGTTTAGTGCTTTTGCCTGAATCCAAATTGATAATCTGGGATTAGGCAATGACTGTCTATTATTGAGTTTTGAAATTATGGGCAGTACTGATATCGGCCTATAGAATTTGAAATCATTGTGTTGTTTATCTGGTTTTGGTAGTATGATCCCTTCTGCAACTTTCCAGGAGACAAGAACATATTTCAGTCTGAAAGCTTTGTTGAACAGGTATGTAAGAATTACAATAGGTTTCTTTTCTAGGCAAATTTTTCCAGTAATTATATCGAACCCTAGTGCCTTTTTTGAGTTCAAGTTCACTCGTATCTCTTCTGATATTTTTCTTGGGGTAACTGATATGGTATTTTCAGATCTTGTATTGTCCATCTCATTCATAGTGTGATTTATCTGCCCTTGGTTGAGAGTGAATATCTCAGCCAAATGCTCGGCAAAAAAATCAGCTTTTTTGCTTATTGTTATGGCCCATGGTCTATCGTTGTTTCTAATAAAAGAAATAGAAGTTATAATTCTTTTGATCTTTTTGGTTTATTTCCAGAGCGAATAATCAGTCTCTTCAGATGCTATCAATTCTTGTAGATAAGATCTAATAGATTCTTCTTTAAGCTTTTGCATTTTTCTTCTTCACTGCTGAGTTTTTTTTATTAAGTATGGTTTTTGTCTATGGAATCCCTCGACTGCTGCCATCTTCTTCTAGCTCTTCGTTGCAGGAATTTTCATAAACTGAGGACTTGCATTTCTTAATGATTTTAGCCGGATTTTCCACGTAAGTTCTCAACTACCAGAATTCCTATTCTTGCTTAAACCAAATCACCCACAAAAGAAATACCTCAAAAATTCTTCAAAATCATCTTTAAATTTCTTAAATTCCTCAAATGCCTCTTAAATGCCCTTTAAATTCTTCATATTCTCAAAAAACCCTTCAATTAGCAAACAAATTTCTAGGAAATTCCAAAAATATATTTTTGAGTGCCAAAAAATTTGAACAATTTCCTTTAAGAGGGACAAAAAGTTCCTCAGGTTACCAACCCCTTAGAAAAGAAAAGAATTTGTTTTTGCGGCACAAGGTTATACGTATTGGACACAATTCAGCACAATTGTCATTTTTTATTTTATCAAAAAAAGCGAAGTTAACTTTACTAACATTCTTCAATAGCCTTGGTGAAGGAAGTGTCACAAACGTAGGGTTAGATACTAATAGAACATCGGAAAGAAATCATTGACGGGTTTAAGGTTGTAGCTCCAAACTTTGATTGAAATACTCCTTACTCAACATACTACATATAGTCTGAAGCGGCAACAACCGTTAGTTGAAGCAACAAACAGAACAATTTTCACGTTCACAAGATATGGTGGTGCTCATTTGCAACAGTTATACCAAGCTCAAATAAAAAATCGGCTTCAGAAAGATATGGAGAACCCGGGAGAACCTTTAAGCGTTTGAGGCTGACCTCACCAGACTAACACGGCTTTGATGGTACTGCCTTCTGATTTTTGCGTTTTCTCATGTAAAAATGTCTGGATGAGTTTGTATCGTACACGAGTCGTACAGTTCTGGAAAAGAAAAGTATCAAGATGGCTGTCAACGCTAGTCGTGTTCTTTTCAACTGTTTTTAACTGACCGACAAGATCTAAGCTACTCAGATCCGGCAACATAAGGAGTGTTTTTTTAATTTTAATATAACTATACCACAACTGATCTGTGCTACCTTCTCCTTAACCCTCGAGCGCCAAGAAATTTTTGGATCACTAAGTGTAGCTAAATATAACCTCAAATTAGTTGTTTATACGGTTCTTACAAAAATACACAATACAGCTGTTTTTTTGATGTGATCAGTTCAAATGTACTTAAGGTTTAATTCAAATAAGTTGAGTGTTGAAAAGAACACGACTACTGCTTCTTTGAATTGCACAAATACGTGGTATCTAATAAAGTCGTCGTTTTATAAGATTTGCTGTCCTTTTTTTAGGAAACACCTATCAAAGCTCACTGACTAGTTTGTAAAATAGTGTGAATCCAAAAGCATTTCCATTCTAAAGCTATACTAGAATTCAATGCGCAAGAAGACCTATGTATAAGTGCACCACAGACTAATCAAAAACTGGTTTAACCAATCATTACTGTAATTACGTTATTACTACTTGTTTAACAAAAATAATCAATGATATGTGACTTTAAAAATTCCACTACAGTTTCCTTGTTCACAACCCGCAAAAAACTCGTCCTTGTCATCCCGGACCATTCAAAACACCTTTAGTAATGAAGTACCATGAAATTGTAGAAATTCGTCGCATTCCAAACAAAAAATAAGACCAAAGAGTTGCAGCTGCTGTAAAAAAAGTAATTTATGTGTTCGTCACATCTTTATCAAACTAACGGCGTTTTTACCAGACTAGTCGTACAATAAGCAACAAGCCATTTTTAAAAAAATAAATACCCGCAGGTGCAACCCGCTATAAAACCCGATAAAATCAGTTCTGTAAACAAAAGCGGCCCTTTGGTATCTGTATTAAGGGGCACCGCCAGCACCCTAAAATTAATTTCATGAGCTACGCCAGAAGGTAGCGGGTTTTGTTGGTTCGCACATTAATCACCATCAGAACAAGCAATGTAATTACTCTGTCATCTGTAGCTTAATGATTATTAGCATTATTGTAATTATCTTCTTAGACTAAGTTATCCCTCAACCGAACTGAGTCATCGTTGACCCTCGTAAACAAACATCTTTTTGGAGACCGTGAAACCGGTGGCTAAATCAGAATTGCGTAGAACAATGAACAATAGTAAGCGTGCCTAAAATTATCAATAAGATTTTAAAATGGCAGTCGCAACAGTTATTCCGTGCAAATAGCCTTTTAAGGGTAATTAAAAAAAGTATGATCATAAATATTCATTTAAACGCATGCAATAAATTACGTTGCTCGAAGAAAGTGTTAAAAATGCTATTTATTACCTGCTTAGTCACCTACACGATCTTGTTATAAATAACTTTGAAAATTGAACTCATCGCCAGGCGTGACTTGAACTATAAATTTGTAAACCAACTGAGATGCAAGTGCATGGCGCAATTGTTTTTAAAATACTAACACCAAAATTCACCGTTTTTTCACAATTGTGGGTATAAAACGCGATAATAAAATAAATTTACCTTTTTTGATGAGCCGGCTGCGTCTCCGGGATGCTTTGTTTACAAAATAAAGTACACAAACCACAATAAACAAATACTTGAACACAAAATCACAGTTACTGTATTAATCCCAAGCGTAATTAGCACTTAAACGATGGAAAAGTACGAGCATACTCCAATGTGCACTTCGTATAGTAGGTGGCCGTGTAATGTTATTACGGCTGAACAGTTGACTAACCCAGCTTCTTCTAGTTGTTGTTCTCTTTCTTTTTGGTACGGGTCTAGTTATGGCCCATCTGGCAGCAGAGGCGTAACTTACACTGCATGTATATAAAAGCTTAAGCTAAGTGCCGTTTCTTGTGATACACGCAAAAAATTCCAAACTCCGATTATTCTATTCGCCATTTTATAATAAATCTCAACGCATACGAGGCCATTACGTTGCATACAGATTGCATGGTACAATAACTCAATAAATGCCAATCCTACGCCACTGCTAATTTAAAATGCTAACAAGATCTTTCATCTGCGTCAGCCTCTCTCTCTCCTTGTCAAGTGGTTTTATCTTTCATCTCGCTCATGAACCTGAACATTCCGTGGCATGGACCTGCCAAACGGTCGTGTAAACAAACAATTACCTTCTTTAAGTTCGTTTTTACCTGCACACCCTCCGTCTTTTTTCAACGCTACCCAACACTAAAAAAAACTCTTTAAAACGTAACAAAAATAAAGACTTCACTCGGCGGTTCCCTACTTATTAATTTTTTGGTCGTTTGTTTACTTAACGTTCTTAACAAGGGAAGGATTTTTTTTTCAAATATTAATATATGCTACAAGGCATCGAGATGGGTTTACTTCAAGCAGATAATTATTGGTTGTGCAACGATGCGGATTTTATGTCTGGAATAAATTAAACATTAAAACTACAAAAAATTCGAAAACATAAAGTAATTATTTCTTAATTAGATAACTTAAATTAGGTTTTTATTGCCTTTTGGTCAAGAATATTGCCACTGATTTACAGATACGCAAACTCGATAAAAGTTAATTAAAACACGCTGATATTGAACGGACGCGTCTTTTCCTTTCAATTCTATGGCTTGTTTTTCTGTTTAATTCTTACGATCTTTCAAACTGGTCTGCAACATTGTATCTATATTGAGATCTCTTTACTGGTAATAGAGTTCGATGACGATCATTTTTATTTAACGAAAATATTGTATTTATTCTTAGGATGTTTTTACCTGGGACAAGAATGTGATGAGTTTTAATGCAATTTCGGAATAACTAGGTATATTAAAAATGTTTACGAAGTATGTGTCACCAAATTTTAGAAGTTACACCTTAGCACTTTTGGCGCCCTTGTGCAAATTTAAAATAACGCCCCAAATTTGTATTACGCTCATATGTGACTACAGACACAGGTTAAGTTAGGTATTATTATCCACTATTAAAACGGTTGAAAGATCTAGCAATTTTAGAACATTTTCTATATGTAACTTGCTCTTTTCATGAATGTTTAAATGTTCACTTAAATGCTGCCAGCCATTGTAACCAGATTCATCACTAAGGCGAACAGATTTAAAATCGCTGTCATTACAAAATTTTGCAACAGAAGCAGTAAAGCAAATTTTTTTGTTTCGGAATACAACAACCAAAAACGCTCAATTTTTTCTTTGTTCGGTAAAATTCTAAAGAAGTAACTATTGGAAAACTTACGCCCCGGCTCCGAACTATCTCTTGGATAATAATATCCTTTTTGTTTTGATAATGAGCAGGCCCACGTTCTACTAATTCTTGAATAAATTCGTGCGGTACCTTTCGATGTAGAAGGTCGTATTTACATTCAAGGAAACGTAAAAGTGAAGTACAAGTGTAGAAGTTGGAGAAGATAGTGAGCGAAGGAACGAGAATTAGTAGTATTACTAAGAGGGAAGAAAGAGGGAAAAAGGAGTGGGTATCGGAGAAAGGGAATATATAAATTAAGTGAACAATAAAGTACCGTGGTGAAAAAGTATAAAACTGTGACGAACAAGTGAGATTAAGGCGAATAAATAGTATAATCGAGAACGTCATACATTAACAGAAATTATTGCACTTAAATCGAAATTAAAGCGAAATCACTATAAGTGGGACGTTTTAAAACAAGAAAAGGTAAGAAAAGAAGGTAAGGAGGAATAAAAAATTTAAAGGAATGAATAAAAGAGAGAGAGAAAGAGGAAAATGAAAGACAACAAATATTTCAAAGAAGAAAGAAAACAATAAGATCACCGGACATTAAAAAGATAACGGAGGAAATCGAAGGAAAAACCTCAAAAACAGAAGGAGGAAGGAGGAAGGAAAGAAATGGAGAAGTGAAAAGAATTAATGAAAGTAATGATAAAAAATGCAAGGAATAAACCAAGAAATCAAAGAAATGGAAAAACAAATAGGAGAAAAGGAAAAGAAGTGGAAGAAAGAAAAGAGGAAGTAGTGGAGAGAATAAAAACTGGAGAAAAAGCATAAGATCAAGAAAGATGGAAAAGGAAGAATAATATTGTAATAAAGGGGTGGAGAAGTGAAGAATCACAAAAGATTTAGCATTGATGCTGGAAGAAAAATTAAATGTGAAACTAGAAATGAAAAAGGTGACAGTAATAAACAAAGAGAAGAAAAATGAGATGGTTGTGGAAGAAATGGGAGGATGAGAGGAAAAGCAGAAGGTGATGGCAGAGAAGAAGAAATTAAGGAATACAAGAAGCACAGGAGGAGGTGAGTGAACAGAGAGTATTGTTTTGGAACGTAGCGGGAATAAAGAACAAAGAACCGGATTTTTGGAAGTACATCAAGGAGCAGGATGTAGTGGGATTACAAGAGACACGGATAGAAAAAAAAAGAATGGGAGTGGTGGGAAAAGAGTTCTTGGAGGAATTTAAGTGTGTGGTGCAACATGCAGAAAGAGAGAAGAGTAAAAGCAGAGCAAAGGGGGGTATAATAACGGGAATAACAAAGTCAGGAAAAAAAAGAGAAAGTGCAACAGAGAAGAGGAGTTGTAGAAAGGAACAGGAACAGAACAGGAAAAGAGGGATAAAAACTGCTGGAAATGTGCAACGAAAAAGGGTGGAAAATAATGAATGGGAACAAAGAAGAAGAATTAATGAGGGAATATACGTACCTACATAAGAGAAAAGGGAGAAGCAATAATAGATTTTGTTATGACAAATGAAGAGGCTGGAGAAAAGGTGAAGACATTTAAAGTCATTTAGACATTAAAGAAAGAAAGAGTAGAGTCAGACCACCAACCACTGGAATCGACAATGAAAGGAAGAGAAAGAGAAGAGAGAGAAGAATACATAACAAAAAGGTGGACAAAAGAGGGTATAAAAAGATATAAAGAGAGAATAGGGAAAACGGTATGGGTAGGGAAGGGATTACAAGAGAGTGCAGAGGAAATGAGAGAGAAGATGGAGAAAGCTACAGAGAGAGTCAGATTTAGAAAGTGGAAGGGGGAGAAAACATGATGAAAGAAATGATGGGATAGAGAATGCAAGGAAGCAAAGAGAAATGCAAGGAGAGCATTAAGACGGTGGAAAAAGGAAGGAAAGAAAAGAAGAATACAAAGAAAGTAAAAATATACAAAAACATGCGAGAGAAAGAAGGAAGAAAACAAAAAGAAACAAGAGGACCAGATCAAAAGAATAAAAACGGAAGAAGATGTATGGAAGTACTTAAAGAAAGAAAGAAAAAAACGACGACAAAGGGAACACAAATTAAAGAATGGGAGATACATTTTAGGATTCTGCTCGGAAGGAAAAACAAAATCAAAAATAAAGAAAAAGAAAAGACGCAATAGTAAGACGGGAAGAAGGAGATAGAGCTAGAATAAAGAAAAACGAAGTAGTAGAGGCAATAAAAAAGATAAAAAAAGGAAAAGCTACAGGAGAACATGGGATACAAGGCGAAGAGATTCCCGGAAAAATGGAGAGAAGGAATAATATGCCCGATCCATAAAAAAGGAGAAAGAAATAAAGTCAAGAATTAAAGAGGGGTATCATTATTAAGCACGGCTTTCAAATAATATGCGACAGTGCTACAAGGAAGACTACAGAAGGAAATAGACGAAAAAGGTTTGGTACCAGACGGACAAGCGGGATTCAGAAAAGGACGAAGAGTGATAGACAACATATATATATACTGAAACACTTGGCGAATAGAGAGCTAAAAAAAAGGGGGAAAATGGTGGCACTATTCGTAGATCTAAAAGCCGCTTTTGACAGAGTGAACAGAGAATGAGGATATTTTGCTGTACTGAAGTTTCAGCAAAGCTGTCTTCTATGCTTCTAGCTTTACCGATGAAATCGTTGAAAGTTTTAACGTCGTTGCGCGGCAATCGTTGTCGGATTTTCCGATTGAGTAGCCCGTATATTATATCTATTTGATGTGTTTGATGAAGTTCGGGCGTAGGAGGCAAGCGAGGTAATAGTGCACGAGCGGAGGTTACGAACACATCCGTAGGTTCTTTTTCACCCTGCTCTTTCGAGAAGAGTTCTTTAAAGATTTGGTGCGAAGGTTTATTAAATCCAAACGCGTGCCTAAGCGCCTTGAGCGCATTGTCGCAGAAGGTGATAATGGTTTCACACCCTGATACCAAGTGGCGGCCAAGCGATCCAATAGCATGAACAGGTCCTTGATCGCGTTCGCGTCTGAGATCTGTAAAGTCTGAGATCTGTAAACATTCTTTGTAAACGTTGATTGCGTCGATGAAGGCGTCGCAATCTTCGTTTTTCTTTCTAGCAAAACGCGACTTGCATTTTGAAAAATTGCTGTTAGCATTTATTGGAGTAGCTGCGGCGGAAGCGGCACCCGTATCCCCGACGAGGGTATTTCGCATACCTAGCAACAATGCGTTTAGTTGATCTTGCGTCATCACGACTGGTTCCATGGCGACGTTTTCGTTTATAATCTGGCGGGATCTGAGGTTATAATCGCGTCCATAAACAAAAATTATGTTTTGTACTTATGTTACGTGTTATCGTTGCCGTTCGTTAATCACTGTACACTTGCATTTAACAATGTACTTAGGCACTTTATTATTATTTAACAAGGCCACATGTTGGGCGCCATTGTAAGGGCGTATTGTAAGGGGGCTGTAATTGTTTTAATAGCTTTATTTTACCATAAACAATACAACACATTACATCGTTACGCCTTAGTATATATTATATCATTGAATAATAAATGTAAGAAGAAGTATCGACTGCTTGGATCGAGATATAGAGGTCGCCACGTTCGTATTGGATCGAGATTTTTCAGTTCTTGCGTGTCTGTCGACTTGTAAACTTCGGAATTGAATTGAAAGTTTTTCTTGGGTTAACATTGCGATACGATTTTTGAAATTCTGGTAGTAGTAATGTTTGTTTGAACTTTTGTTTAGTTTAAGTGTAAATATATTATTGATTTATTTTTAAAATGGGAAAAGTTACAGATCACGGTTGTGTTTATATTAATTGTTAAAATAATAATACCGAAAACAAAGGTACTAGTTTTCTTAAGTTTTTTATTAGTGATAAAGTGCGTGCTAAAGAATGTTAGAAAAACTGTGGAAATATAAACATTGCCACAATGGACTTAGAAGATTTAAAACAAAAGAAGATTTGTGAGAAGCATCTTCGTAGATAATGTATAACAACAAAAGGAAATTTTAAACACACTGCAGTTCTTGTTCTACACCTTCAATCAGGTAAATATTTTAAAATTTTTTTTTCTACCAAACGTTTAAAAATGGTTTAAATTAGCATCGGAGAATCTCCTTGTCCGGATTCTTCTTCTTCTTGTTGCACTTAATTGTACAATAACTTAAAATAATTACTGTAAATCAGTAGCTGAGATCGCTATTATTTTCTACGATCAATGATCGCAATCATGGTATTTAGAATTAATTAGTAATCGACTGTTGCTAAAAAGTCGCTCGTGTAAAGTTAGTCATAAATCTAGCCATAAACATTCGATTTTCGTTTTCCGGGATACAATAACGTTTGGAGTATTGAAAATCAACATATCTAAGTATTTTTTAGTATTGTTTCTAAACAATAAATTAAATAAAATTTATTCATATTTAGATTTAAAAAAAATACATATTTACAAAAATTCACAGAAAATAGATACTACTGTGATGTTTTTTTTTTTCGACATGACGTGCTATTTGAATTCTGATGCAAACTTACGAACAAATAGTTTAAAGCATTAATAAAAAACATATTAAAAAATAAGTGTCGTTCTTTCGTAAATTAAATGTTTCTATTTGAAATTGACCCTGAAAAGATTGTTGAGTAATTAGTCATAACTCGTGTTGATATTTGTCTCAAACATAAGATTTATAAATTAAAAATAAATTTGCAATTCTTTTCAAATACGTATTGTCATTTGTAGTTAATGCTTATTGTTTTTAACTTCCTGTGTTTTTATGATTTACCTTGGTGTTTATATAAAGCTAGGTTTTTCCCTAAATGCTGAATGTGTGACACAAATTTTACAAACGTTCTTTCCTAGAAGAGTTTTCTAATTCTCTTTGAAAAGAATGCATTGTTAAATTTCTGTAAACAAAAAAATATAATTCAATGTTTAAATTCGTGTTACTTTTTATTAAAAAATCTGTATGTGGTTTAAAATTCTTACGAGGAAAAGAGCAAAGGGGTTATTTACCTACAAAATTTTACGATTTTCCGTGAACTACCTGCATACTTAAAGTTTATTATACATTTATTAAAGTAAATATTATAGTGTTATATTAGTCTTATTTGTTTATGCGACAATTAAAAGTATTAATTTCTTTTCCACAACCGCAATTGTTATTTTATAAGCGATCAATGATTGCGATCATTATTGTACAGACGCTTGATATCGCGATCATTATTTTGCATAATGATTGATTCATATCGTTATTGCATAATCGCTCTGGCCATTGCTTTAAATGTTTTTTGTTGATGTTGGCATGTCGAAGAAAAATATCGTTTTTGTAAATGTTAGGGCAGCATTTCTGTAGCACCTTGTCTAATAAATACTTAGTTTTTAAAAATAAAAAAATTATAAACAAAATTTTTTATGTTTATTTTAGCATGCTGAAAGCACTTCAATACAAATCCAACAATACATAAAATATTTTTACAATTGTTTAAAAAAAATCGCAAAAATTTTGAAAATACTAATACTAATTGAATTTTCAAAACTTTCACGGAAAAAAAGGTTATGCGGAATTGATATGTATCATGCAAAAGGCTGTTGGTTTTGAGTCAAGCCGATGTACGCTTGAATTAAACTTCTATTTTATTAGATTGTCGCTGTAATTGCATTGCAATAAGAGATTTAGTTTAAATTTTAGTACATTTACGTTGAATGTTATTTGAACGTGGATCAATTTTAGAAAAAAAGCAAATGCTTTGAATATGAAATCGTAATGATTAAATTCAGTATAATATTTCTCTCCGTGTTATTTTTAAAATACTAACAACTTAATTTTTTTTTTTACTTTTTGGGCTTATTTAGTATAATTTTTTACAGAAGCTGTAATTGTTGATATAAACATCAACCTAAGATACTCAAATGTAGTAGTTTCTCAAACATATGGAAGAAAACGTCGATTGTTATTTATTGATGACGATCGTGAAGACGAATAAATTTATTCTTTCTACAGCTCCAGTTCACTAAACGAAGGTATAAGTAGACAAGCAATAATATGTAATTTTTTTAATATATGTTTTATAGTTGAAGATACGTCCTATAATATTTTGAAGATATCGGAACGACCACAGTGTGTTCTCAAATTCGTCAAGCCGTTAAGTTTTGACTAAACTACGCAACATAGTGATACAAATGGATTCTCCGTCAAAAATCCTTTTAAAGGATTAATTGGTCAATTATTCTTTCAGAAATTTAACATTAATTTTAATTTAAAATTATTGAAATTACCAGTCCACTAATAACAAATTCGTTTACATATGTTTCGAGCTTTAAAATAATGATGCTCATCTTCAGAAAATCTACAAAAAATGTTTACAACTTTTTTAAATACAAAAAATGTCATCAACATATATTTTCCAAAATATTATTTTTTGTAAGAAAATTTGGTGTTCAGAAATATATTTACTTTCTAAATTGTTTAAGAAGATTTCAGTAAAAATAAGTGATAAATTTGATAATCAATTTTTTAAACAAAATCTAGGTTTTTCAATGGGTTCTCCTTTATCACTTTTCTCAATTTTTTTAAGAAATTAAGTAAAGGTAACGATTTCAAGATTTCTTTTTCTAATGAAATATTTATTTAATTTTTAAGCTACTTAAAGGTAGTAAAAATAAATCTATTTAAGCTGTATAGTTGTTTCTGAAAGGTGGTTTACAGTTCCTTTAGAGCTTCTTTAAAACTTTGCTAGTACCACAAAGAGCTGTATAAGCCTGATTTTAATGCATTAAAGGAGCTACCTAACAGCAACATAACTGAGGAATTTTTAGCTACTTAAACGCTTCATGGAGGTTTTAGTTTTTTCACAAACCACTTAAAAGTGTTCTAAAGAGTAACTTTAAAAGCTACAGTAGTTATAAAAAAGCCGGTTTTAGCTGCAATTTGCTCACCGGGAAATTCTTCAATTACTACAGTTCATTTATATTAAAATATCAAATAATTTTTTGTTGAACTAACAAACCAATTTCAATTACGATTTTAAACTTAAATTTTTTTTAGATTTGTTTCTAAATTGCACCATCTCCCTTTTCTAAAATAATTAACATTTAACATTTTGTAAAACTTACATTTTTTTAATTATCTAGTTACAAATTTTTAGATTTGAGATTGTTCGAAAAAATGTAAGTTAAAAAACTTTTTGTAATCTTAACTTTTTATAAGTTTTATAATTTATTATTGGTTGACTGGTAATTTGAATAATTTTAAAAATTGACGAATAATAACAAAAAATCCCCATAACAATTTTCTTTTAATTTAATTTCCATTGTTTTAGTTATTTCTATGTTTTCGATTTATATTTTACAAAAATAAATAAATATTTGAATATACATATTTTTTGTTTCCTTAAATATAAAGCATGATATTGTTTAAGTTTATTTGACATTGACTTGTGTCGTAACAATACAAGCTATTGTTTATGATATTAACCTGTTTTGAACAGGTAAACGGTAAAGTAAACACAAATATAACAAAAGATTCTAACTGGTACTTCATAAGAAATAAGTAAGTTCGCAAAATAGAAACCACGATTTTGCAGATGGCAGCAGGTCTTAGTCTATTAGTTTATGAAAAGAGGGGGTACAAACGGGTAAAAAAAAGAGAAACAAGAGAGATAAAACTACAGTACGATTTTTAACACACTAGTTGCGCCTCTTCTTAAATTATTACTCAATGATTATATTATATAGTCGGTAATATAGTGGGCTGTAATAATATGACAGGGGCATTCCGGGAGTCAGTGGCGTTACAAGTATTATTTAATTGCGCGTAATATATTGCTTAGAGGGGACCCAATAGATGTCACCATAAACCACGTTTTGGAATTAAGCACACATGTGCGTTGGATGTCTGACGACGATATGTGATTTTATATATTGTGTTATATTATGCCGTAATTAGTACTTTATATAGTGTAATGGTCCGGAGGAGAAAAAACTTGGTTGGTGCGTGTTTTATTCTTATTCAAGCATTCAAGCATGCTATTTATATTAGCAGCCTGGAAAAGAACTGTAACTAACACTACACAGTGATCCAGTTTCTCTCCATCTAAGGACTGAAGTAGAAGCACCAAGGCACGACCGAGATATAAAAATAATACTAACATTAGAATGTCTTCCGGGTTTGGACCGTGTCATTGTTGTTGTAACCAAAGTTGCCAACGTTTTGCCCACTTTCGTAAAGGGATTCATCAGGGCGTGAGATAAATCGCAAAACTCAAACAAGCAACCGAAATCTAACTACAAACTTCTCAAAAGTTAGGTTATCCACTTGTGAAACAAGCTATAATCTAAACTCTGAAAAGATAAGAAAAAACGATAACTTGAAAAAGCAAACGAAAATCTAACAAAGAAAATCCAGATTCTAAACTCCGTAGAAGTTCAAGTTTGTAGTTAGATTTCAGTTGCTTGTTTGAGTTTTGCGATTTATCTCACGCCCTGATGAATCCCTTTACGAAAGTGGGCAAAACGTTGGCAACTTCGGTTACAACAACAATGACACGGTCCAAACCCGGAAGACATTCTAATGTTAGTATAGATTCCGGCCGTGGAAGCCTTCGCTATTACATTAATAAAAATAATGCATGTGATCATCTCGATCTATAAACTGCGACAGTATATAAACCGCACTACATATTGAAGCGTTCCCAAAATGTTTAGAACTTTGAGGCAATTTCAGAAACATATGAAATGTTATAGTCCCAGATACGTTAAAAATATAACTAGTGTCCGAAGAAAGTTGGAGTTCAACCTAGTCAAAAGTTTTGAGAATAATAAACGGTCTAAATAAATAGTACAACGTAAGTGTTAGAAAAGCCTGTGTTAAATAAATAAATGCGTTAAGTGATTTATTATCTTATCTGCGAACGGTAAATTTTTTTTAGTAAAAATTAGTTACATTTATAATATTTGACAATATAGTGTAAATGGTTAAAATAAATTAAGTTTTAAATGCGTTACAATATCTGTATAGTATATTATTTTTGGCTTTCATTCAATTAAGAGGTCAAGAGGTAGAACTAAGATTACTTGTTTGTTTGTTAAAAAACCTGACCTTACATTTAGAATATTTATAGTTGCAGCCGAAACATTTTAAAAGAAGCTTTTGAAAGCAAAGACAATAAAATAACGCATTAAATGTTAGTTACAACTCTTTGAGGGCCTCGTGAACTGTGGCGCTGTAATCAGTTTATGTCAAAATTTTGGTATCATCCGTCCTACAAACATTCGGTTGTATATTTTTCCTAACCTATCATTGTTTTTGTCGTATTTGTAATTAAACAGTCTTCATTACTACTAATTTTTATTTAATATATAGATATCTGATTATTTTTAAATTATCAACATTTTTGACGTCTTTGTTTTTTCAATAGACTAATGTTTTTGAGATTCACTTAGAGTTGTCAAATTTTTAGTTTATTAATTCCGATTTTCAACTCAACGTCACTATTCACGACATATTGAAATGCCTTTAGTATTGAGGATTCACGAATGAAAAATTTAAAAAAATAATTAGCCCATTGGAGATTTCGAAACGGTGTCAAAAAATTTATAATTTCCATAGAAGTAGCAGCGCCTTAATAAATAAGACTAGTATGAAAATAATTTTTTAATCTTTAAAAATTATTGACGTAAGAGATTTTTTTACGTAAGCATTGGTAACATAACAGCATAAGCAAATAAAAGTTACTCAACAATGATCTTGACTATTCTTGTATTTAACATTTACATTAGCAATATGACAGCAAAAGCAGTAACATTTTAACAATAAAAATCTAATTGCTATGGCCATTTCAAATTGTATAGTTTAACAAAAATGTAACATAATAAGATTAAATAAAATTGACAAAGACACTAAATTAAGGTATTTCCATTCCCCCTACTTAAAAATTTATGTAATAATACGTAAATCCGTTATGAATAAAAGATGCGGAATAATAGAGGACAATAAAACTGTCTAAATAATTGATAAATGTGACTTATAATTTCATTTTCTCAGCAGAGTTACGATTGAAGTGTTAGCTTTAATAGGATAAGGGCGTTGATGTATATCAAATATATAATAGAACCCTTCTTTAGCTCTGAGATAAAAAAGCGGAAGCACGACTTAAGCAAATAAACATATATCATTTTGTTTATCTTTTATTTTTCACCCCAGTTATTTTAGCAAGTAATTCTCACCCCAGCTGTTTGTGCTTATTTTAAGGGCGCTATCGTTAAAATGTACGAGCAACTACTGAAAATTATATTGTCATGTAATAAATTGTCTAGTAGATTTAAAAGAACTGTCGAAAGATAAAGCTTGGCGGCGATAGCTGCTATTAACATATGGGAAATTTATAAAAAGTAAAGTAATATTATATAAAACAGACATAAAAGTAAATCTTAACGGTTTCATTCTGCTTCTTTCAGATGCGCTATGAAAGTATTGTGACGCTTCGTTATAGCTGAATGCTGGAGCACCATCAGTAGCCGCTGACAGAATATGTCGAGGAAGAATTTCTTTCTATTGAAACTGTTTCATATCAATTCACTCTTTGTATCGATTTTCAAATTTTAGCAAACGGGGTTTACACTCTTTTTCTTCTCTTTTATGAATCACACATATGATAATATAGTTAAAGTAATCCATCTCTGAGTGAAGACAGTGCCGTAGCTAGACCTTTCGGGCCACTGGGGCAGAAAGTACATACGAGGCCCCTTGCCCATATTTTTAATGTTCAAACATACTTATAGGTTTAATGTGTTTTATGGTGTGTGATGCCAATTGCCAACTCAAATTTAAGTCACGTTTTCAGTTAAGTAAAAGTGCGGCAAGCCTCCTCCCTCCCAGACATGACTTAATACCTTTTTGATGACAACCTATTTTTCTCCAAGAAGTGTGTCTTGCTCAAATTCATGATGTCAATCAGACCATTTACTCTTCACGGCATGTACCTACTTATAGTATTTATTCTTTTTTATTTACATTTTGTTTTCAAATCGTAGGTAATGTATTAGTTTAAATCAGTGTTTCCCAACAGATAGTCCGTGGACCAGAGATGATCCGATGACTACTATGATTAATATTTTCCCCTGATTAAATTAAAATTTTCGTTGAATAAGAAATCAAACACACGTGTACATTGCGAACAAAATAAACCGCCTTAATCTACCAAGTGTGGTGCCACACTTTTATCGCCCTGGAAGTGTGGTTGGAATTTTAATTATAGGAATCGACCGTCAATATATTGGTAAAAAATACGAGTAACATTATTATTTCATTATAAGTTTATTCAAAATACTCTAGTAACAAAATGGATATAGAAGTAAAAAAACTGCTGACTGTTTTTAGTTTAAAATCTGAGCAGTTTTATTTTAGCATACATACACACACTAAGACTAAGACCCCGTTTCTCACACTTTACAACTTTTTACTATACTATCACTATCTGGTCATTAATATTGAGCAACGCTTGACGTCGCCTTTTGCTAACAGGCGTTTAGAAACACAGATAAACTTACTGCACGGTACATGCTGACAAGCGCTTGACTTACCGCACAACAACGTTTATTCGTATTTGCCAACTCGTGTTGACAAAACACGGCGTTAAGCACTGCATATGTGTACTAGGTCTAAGTAGCAATAACAACAAAAAATAAAAACAGCTTCTCTGCAGGAACAAAAGAGGAAAAAAACTCATTTGCACACAACTCAGATTAAAATGTTTTTTTTTCTGGATTTAACACTGGCAAAAACATCAACCACTCGGTTGTAGTCAATTTTCTGTGCCCTTTTATTCTCAATCGATAAAATAGCCAAACTTGTAAGACGTTGTTAAGACATATAGTTTCTAAGATAATTTTTTATCAGTTTAGGTTTTGAAAAAGACTTTTCAGCTTTTGCCACGGTTACCGGAATTGTAAGATACATGAAGCAAGCGGTAAGTACATCTGGGTAAGCGGAAGCTAAAGAACTGTTTTGTATTAAGAGCAGGTTCGCAACTTCTTTGACATTTGTAAAAGTTCTAAACTTTGATTTAAAAGCATTTGTGACTGATAAAATCTGTGCTTTGAACAATGGCGTTACATCGTCAGAAAATCGGCTGGTAAATTGGTCGGCTTCAGAACCTAATGTTCTGTACTTGAGGCAAGGAAAGAAGGTTGAACAATTCTGTAAGAGTCAACTACATCTTTCATGCCTTTGAAACGGGTTTGAAGTTGTGACACTCTGGTATCAACCATTGGATAAAATGCTGTCATTCTAAATTTGCTGATAGGATCAGTCATTCTTTGATCTTCGCACAGTTCATCAAAGTGTTTTCTTTACCCTTCTCGCTCTTTGATCTGAAAATTCGTGTGTTATTATATCCCACATTTTACACACCCCTGCGCAGCTTCACTTAAGACTTCTTCGGAGTAAGAACGAAGTCGGCTAACTTTTTGCGGAATGAATTGCTACCGCTTTTGGAAGAAGTACCTTTACTAACAAGACAACAAATGTTTCTGCAACATTATAGAGCTCCTCCACATTTTAGTCGGCATGTAACCGAATATCTAAATGTTGCTTACCCCAGTAGATAAATTGGGCGTGGAGGCCCGCATGCTTAGCCACCGAGATCGCCTGATCTCACACCATTGGACATCTATCTGTGAGGTCATGTGAAAAGTTTAGTATACGAGGTAAAAGTTAATACCAGAGGTGAACTAATACAGCGTATCCTGGATGTGTGTCAACAAACACGGAACAACCAGCAGGTGCTTCGAGGGGCTACTCGGTACATTTTAGATCGCAGCCGTCGTTGTATTAATGCCGAAGGAGGTCATTTTGAGGATTTGATGTGATTTTTTTTTGTTTTTTTATGTTTGTTTTGTAGTTCGATTTTTTGTTTTCAATAATAATAATTTTCAAAAAATGTGTGAGTATTTATAAACTTTGAACGCTTGTATCTGTGTAACTATGGCGAATTGGACCTATGTTTATAGGACGTTTTCTACTTAAATTGACTTAAGAAACATACCATTTCAGTATGTACAGTACCTCGTGGGACACCCTGTATATCTTACCAAATGAATTCACAAAATAAATAAAAAATTGTACTTTTGTCCATTGATCGTTACACTGTGGGCCAGTTCGGATTACTGGAATGTTCGGATTACGAAAGTTCGGATTATGGATATTGCATTTATACATACTTCTCTATATTAAAATTAAAATTTTGTGAATTTTTACACATGACAGTTGAATGTACGTAGAGATAAATCGCAGAACAATTTGTTATTATTATTCGTTGTATAATATTTTCTTTTAACATTTTTTGTCATATTACTTTCAAGTTTCCTTACAGTTCCACATATCAAAACCTTAAATATAATTCGCCTTTTTAACAGATTTGTTTATAAAATTTAATTTGGTTGATTTGCAATTACAAGCCGACAGTCTAAATTTGATTAGAACAAAGTCCATCTTATCAGCGTTTCTTGGCAGAGTTAAACTAATGAAGCAAAATATTGGACGGGGCGAATTTTCCCAGTTCCCCAATTTGTCACAGACAAACTGCCAGGAAAACGACGTTTCAACGTACGTTCAACATTTAAATGGCCTCTATTCAGATTTTGAAACTAGGTTTGAGGATGTTTTGACTACGGTAATATCACCGTGGATAATTTACCCATATAGTGACATAGAAGAAACGAATGTCATAATACAAGAGGAACTGACTGAACTAAGTACAAACGAAGAACTTAAGGTTCAGATTAAAAACGGATATCAGCAATTGTGGCTGCAAAACAACATATCCGTTACTTATCCCGTATTATGGAATATAGCGAGGAAATTTCCTTTCCATCGTCATACCTAGTGGAAAGAGGGTTCAGCGCTGTTACCAATCTCTTAACGAAAAAAAGAAACAGACTGGACATCATTAGCCGAGGAGATTTAAGATTAAACCTTACAAAATTGACGCCAAATTTCGATAATTCATTATTAAAGCATCAGGTTCATCCTTCAAACTAAAAACATTTACTTATTGCTTAGTTTATTTTATGTTTATTTTATATTACGTATATTTTATATAACAGATACAAAATCTTATTTTGAGTAGTTTTAATTTAAATTCAATTAATAAATGTATAAAACTTAACATGTGTTTTTACTTTAAGTTTCTAACACTAAACTTCACTATAGTTAGAAATTTACAAAAAATCAGTATCAGGTAAGTAGGGGGTCTACCCAAAACCGAAAAACATTGCAAGGGGTCTACGACACAAAAAAGTTTGGGAACCTCTGCTTTACATGAACAATAACGGTAAGTTGTATATTACAAGTATTTTACAATTTCTTTAAGATTCTTCTATGAGGAAGAGAAGATGAACCATAACCTATTTTGCATACATTTTTTAGCTGAATTTTCACAACACGCTTGTATACAGTAAAAAAATGTATCATTGTATCCTAAGAATAGTTGTTTTGCATATTTAGCTATATTTTTGCAGTGCCTAAGTAACATTAAATTATTTATACATCTGTAAATACATTATCTTTGCGAATTTCCTTTCAACGTCAAATAATTTTAGTGTCGGCAAACTACTAAAAAGAAATGTAAATTAAACATCTTAACGTTGTTTTTGTTCTTTTTATTAACGGTGTCAACAAATTATTAAATTTATTGACTGTCGGCAGAATTAATTCTTCGCAAATTTTGTTTCGCTCCCTTGCGCACAAAACATAGAATCATGAATTTAAATGCTTCTTTGTACGATAACATTTTTAATAAAATTTTTAGTTTTTAAGCGTAGAAAGTTACAACAAAAATAAATATTGTAATAGCGGAGGCCGTCACGGTTGGATTCTATACTAAGATAAGAACGTCCTACGAGTTTGAATCATGTCGATGTTGTGACCGAAGTGTCCAACGTTTTGCCTACTTTCGTAAACGACTATATCAGGACGTGAAACAAATCGAAGAACTCAAACAAGCATCTAAAATCTAACTAAGAACCTATAACAAGTTAGGTAATCAACTTCTGAACCAAACCAGGTTCTAAAGTTTGTAGAAGCCACTTAAGAAATGAAGAAGTCTCTGCATACAGGGTGTCCCACGAGGTACTGTACATACTGAAATGGTATGTTTCTTAGGTCAATTTAAGTAGAAAACGTCCTATAAACATAGGTTCAATTCGCCATAGTTACACAGATACAAGCGTTCAAAGTTTATAAATACTCACACATTTTTTGAAAATTGTTATTATTGAAAACAGAAAATCGAACTACAAAACAAACAAAAAAAATCACATCAAATCCTCAAAATGACCTCGTTCGGCATTAATACAACGACGGCTGCGATCTAAAATGTACCGAGTAACCGCTCGAAGCCCCTGCTGGTTGTTCCGTGTTTGTTGACACACATCCAGGATACGCTGTATTAGTTCAGCTCTGGTATTAACTTTTACTTCGTATACTAAACTTTTCACATGACCCCACCGATAGAAGTCCAAAGGTGTGAGATCGGGCGATCTCGGTGGCCAAGCATGCGGGCCTCCACGCCCAATCCACCTATTGGGGTAAGCAACATTTAGATATTCGGTCACATGCCGACTAAAATGTGGAGGAGCTCCATCATGTTGCAGAAACATTTGTTGTCTTGTTAGTAAAGGTACTTCTTCCAAAAACGGTAGCAATTCATTCCGCAAAAAGTTAGCATATGCTTTTCCTGTCAGACGTTCCTCAAAGAAAAAAGGTCCAATAAGTTGATCGTCAATCATGCCACACCATACGTTAACAGAAAATCTGCGCTGAAAGTTAGTTTCTGTTGTGCCATGTAGATTTTGATATGACCACAAATGAAAATTACGTGAATTGTTCACTCCATCTCTATTAAATTGCGCCTCGTCGCTAAATAAAATGAATGGAACTAATTGTGGATTTACCTGTAGCCAGTGGCAGAAATTCAACCGGGCAGCAAAATCTACAGGTTCCAGATCTAGATGCTGAACCTGTTGTATGTGATAAGGATACAAAAGCCCGTCATGTAATGTTCGCCATACTGACATACGGGGGAGTCCCGTTCGAGAAGAAATTCTTCTAGTACTCAATCCTGGACTCCGAGCAACCATCTGTAGAAAGTTTTCCTGCTTTTCACATTTAACTGCACAGGACGGTCAGATCTTGTTGAAACTGATGGAAATGAACCATGAATCCGTACATGTTAAAACACAGAAGAAAAGGTTTGGTGATTTGGCACCCTCCGGTTGGGAAATCTTCGTTCATATTCCCTAACGGCAGATCTCGCATTTCCATCACAAAATCCATAAATGTAAATGATAGCATACTCTTCGTTAGAAAAATGAGAAGGCATTTTGCATTTAAATTACACTTCATTTAATAAAATCGACTGTGACATTAGTAGAAAAGAAAGCAATAAATGGCATATTTTTCGGCTTTTGTTTCCCAGTTGACTAAGAATAATTAATTTTCAAAAAATGTGTGATCAGTTATAAACTTTGAACGCTTGTATCTGTGTAACTATGGCGAATTGGACCTATGTTTATAGGACGTTTTCTACTTAAATTGACCTAAGGAACATACCATTTCAGTATGTACAGTACCTCGTGGGACACCCTGTATACAGAAAAAGCATCGTTGCTATTGGTTGCACTCCATGATTTCAAAGTAATCGTTTCAAAAAATATCCATTATCCAATTTGAAGTAAGTGAATGATAAACACTTATTAATCAAAGGAACCAAACTCAAATCTAAGCCACGATGAGACAGAATTTTTAATAGAAACTTAGGTAAAAAATAACGTGACATCAAAATTCGCAAAAAGATGAAGTTCTACCTGTAAATTTGCAAGGAATATTGAACAAATATTTGAATATCTTTAAGTAAGAGACTGAACAGTACTGTCGTATTAATTGGTTATCTTTGTTGGCTACAATTTAATCTTTTTTGTTACCGTTGCCACTTCCCCAAGACAATTCGACCATTACCTTTGCCAACTTAAACCAACCAGAACCGTCGTTGTACTACTTCTACGATTTCTATAACACCAGAAGGCAATTAAGTCAGCTTGTTGACTAGGCGAGAAGACGTAAGTCGCATAAGTCTTATTTGTATTTATTTTTAAAATGAATTTCGGAACCAAAAAATTAAGAAGGTAAGTAGAGATACATATGTATAAACATAATAGTGATTCTTTGAATTTCGGCTTATTAGAAAAGAACACTGAGCAACTTTTTTTTTTAATTTCGTAGGAGTAATATTCCTATATCTTTTCATAAATCTTAAAATATAACTTAAGAAGAATTTGTCGTTGTTTGACATTCTCAACACTTATTGCAATTATCTGATTTATCTCACGCGCCTTCAAAAACTTACATATTAGTACAAAGTGTGGGTTTATTTTATACTTTATTAATTACATATTATAACGATATTATCTTTGTTCGTTGCTGTCATGGTGTAATAATACACCATGGTTGCTGTCGTAAATTTCTGTCGCGCGTCAACGCAAATTACAACACGCGTTAATATTTAAAGTTGTATTGTATTTACAGAGAATTAGTATGGACTGTTTCATCGTACACAGGCAAAGGTGTCTGCTTGTGACAGTTCTTCTATAGGAGTAGTTAAAAAGAATAAAAAGAAACCTCGAGCAGATGAGTCACTAGAACCCAGTACTTCTCGGTGTATCGAGAATGCAGCGAATTCAGTGATCCGATCGATATTGGCATGTACATATGTGGACAGGTTATTTCTGTTAGAAGTGTGTGCGCGTCTTTAATGGAAGGAAATGAAAAAAAGGTAAACACGCCAGAAAGACGAACGGAGGTGAACAACAGAGAAAAAAGGTGGACAGTAAAAAATGTAAAACGTAGTAGTTAGTTTTTGCGTTTTGTATATTATGAAATGTGTTTTTCCTTATGTTATTCAAGTCCTACACTAAATAAGTTACTGTTACCGAAGTGGTTTGGTTTTCGTGGCGTCCTCAGATATGAAAAGTTGATAACGGGGTAAATTGGTAAACGTACCAGATAACGCTGAAAAAACGTACTCTGCAACAATTTCTTACTGATAATATCCACAGACTTCTAATAACAACATACAAAAAGAGAACAAGAAAATTGTTTTGAGCAATATTTGTGCACAAAAAGATGGTAGGCGGTAAAACAGGCAGCCTAGCAAAAAAACTTGTTACGGAATCATTAACTAATTGTTTTAAACTTTTCGGAAAAGAAAGTGATCTCAAGAAATACGTATCTTGTGGTTATCATTGTAAAGCAAATACACCTGCCAAACTGTTTTAACAACTTACGATAGATCCGAACTTGACATCAGGAAGCAACTGAGGATAGAACAAATAAAAGAGAACAGGGCCGATCTCAATTTCATAATATAAACCATAATTCTTCATTGATGACAAAACTATTGCTTAAGAGAGCACCGAGATGACTAAAATCTACTAGCCGACAGTTTAAACAAAAATAACGTGGTGGCTAATGAAGAAAACTTTAGAGCCCTACTTAGATTTCGAATTGACGCTGGAGATTTGCAGCTTAAAAATCACATAAAAACAAACAAATCAAATGTAACATATATTAGTAAAACCACACTGATCAAATCCTATAAAGCAGTGATATTAAATCAAATACGAGAGAAGATTTGAGTTGCAAGCTGCTACAGTATCATTTTCGATGAAACCACGAACACAAGGCCTAATTGAGTTTAGCTGCAAGATATGTTAATGATCACCGTAAATTAAAGAAACGTTTTTTTGGGTTTTGTAGGCGAAGTATTAGCAAATAGAATACTAAAAAAATGGAAAGTCTGTCTCTTGTACTAAAAAATTGTGTGGCTATTGAGTGTGATGGATACTCTGTGAATATGTCTGTGCGACAATTCGTAAAAAAGCAATTAATGCCAGAGTATCATTCTTGATACCATCATGTCGTAACCATTAACTCAATTTGGCTATCTCTCGAAGTTGCAGAGTCAAGAATGTGAGAAATGCTTTTGGTACTATTGATGAAGTTGTGGCATTTTTTACAGCATCAAGTAAGCGATTTTCCACACTAAAATTCTACCTCAAACGCTTATTGCTAGCACATTGTCAAACACAGGGCCATCATCACGCTCTTCTCGCTAGGTGACATAACGAGCGTTACACACCTCTAGGCAAAATTTTACAGAATCCTACTATCGACGTTGCTATAGCCAAAATTAGAATAAAGACCACCCTAAATGTGTATGACGAGATGCGAACTAATTCTGAAGTGCACTTCGCTCGTATCGTAAAAGAAACTAAAACAGCAATAGAAGAACTAAATGTAGAAATGTACATCTCCCGTCTTGCTGAGAGACAAAGTCATAGAGCACATTTAGATGTAAATGACAACCCATTTAGCTTATTGGAGAAAAGCTGTCTTTGTACCTACATTGGATTACGTACCAACATGAGAGAACGGTTTTGTGTCGAAAATGTTAGCATTATTTTGCCTTCCCAGCAACAGAAAAATTGGAAGATTGCCTAACTGTTGCTCAGTTTTTTGATAAACTCTCATACATGACCAAGAAAAACCTGATAGCAAAGGTGCTTCAGTACAGGGAGATACACATAAAATACGTAAAAAATGTGGATTTTGTAGTGGAAACCCTAGATGTGTGTTTAGTAATGAGTATCCGACTCTTTAAAAACTGTACACAGTGCTCGCTTGTCTTCCTAAATCGATAGCCACGGTAGAGAGAAACTTCTCTACCTTGTGTCGTATGAAGACGTGTTTGAGGTTGACTATAAATGAGGATCGAATAGACTTGAACTCCTAAACACATTTTGCCATGAAACGTAGGAAAAGAGACTTTGTTTCGTAAGTTAATGCATTTTTGTCGTTGTAATTATGTTTTTCTTTAATTAAAAAGTTTGCGAATAAAAAGCGTGTAATTGTTTTATTTGGCTTTGCAATAGCCTATTTATATGAAATTATTAGCTATTTAATATGACTGCTTACAGAATGATTTGCAAGCTAATTGTTTCCCAGATAGCACGTAAGCTTACAGCAAGTTTGCTTTTAACTTGTCATGTCAAGCTTAAAGCAAGTTTCAAATATGAAGCTTGAATTAACCTTGAATCAAACTTGAAACTTGGTTGGAAAGTTTGAAGCAAGTTTGCAAAATAAGCTTATTGCAAGTTTATTACCCAGGTAGCATGTAAGCTTACAACCAGTTTGTTTTTGACTTGGTTGTGCTTGCAATGTTAAACTTTCACTTTAACTATGAAACAAGCTTGTAATAAGCCTTGGTAATAAGCTTTAAAAAAATCGTAACAAGCTCTGCTATTATTTTGGCAACGGTGTTATCCGAAAGTTGCCGGAATGCTTCGTTAAGTAGCTATAGTCAATGTTGCTCAAGAATATTGCCCAAGTTAGTATACATTTGTACTGAATCAGCATATTTTTGTTCAAGTAAAAGTACGTCAATACTTTTGTAACTGATTTCAGTACGTTTTGTTTAAATAATAATTATAACAAAGATTGATTTGAAAGGTGCGCCATAAGTATATCTGTAACATCTCTTCATTGGCTTAAAAAAATAGATACATAAAAATCGTAATGTTAGTTTTTCCTACGAATAAACATCCTTGGTCTATGCAGTTTTAAAATTCGTTTTGTTCAAAGATATTGCAAAAAGTACGTTAACCTAAAAATCAGTATGTTTTTCTAAATAGCGGCAACGATGGTTGAACTTAGCCACAATTTTTATTTTGATTGTTGCGGTTTGTTGTGTAACTATTATTCTTCGAAAAAAGTAAGGTGAGTATTTATTTTAAATCCTAAATGTAAAATGAATTAAGTACACTAATCGAGTAATTCAATTTTTGTTGAGGTTATGTTATACACGTGTTGTAATAAAGTTGATAAAGTGTACAACCATAAAAAACTTGTAAAAAACCATACTCCTTAATCTTAAATAGTATGGAATGTTTTTATCACTGACATCTATTTTCATTTTAACGGTCAATTTATATGACTACTGATCTATCGATTCTTTTATATACATTCATAATTTTCAATTACATATCTTGAAATTATTTTCTGTTTTAACAAATTATTTAAAAAACCCGAATGGGTATAAATATGTTTATAACCTGAAATCAAAAGTAACATATCTTAACATTTGTTAATAATTTATATATTCTTGTATTAGTTCGATTAGTTGTATTAAATTCGACCAAATCGTTTTTCACTTATGCTATTTGTATTAACCACAGAAGAAGTAGACTAACAGCTAATAACTTAAAAAATATATCATTTTATCTACAAGTTTTTATTCAGCTATAATTAAATTTTCAATTTTGTTTTTGTATCTGGTATTTTAATAAACGGTGTAGTTTTTGGTTAAATGGCTGAGTGTAACCATTCCGACGGGCTTCGAACTATTGAAAACAATAGCCGAGTAGAACCGCATAGAAGAGAATGCGGAAATCCTGCTGAAAGATGCAGCCGCACCAGCGAGTTTGTACCCTGAAACAGAACTAAACACGTATGGTTCTTGTGTCAGTAAAATGTCAATGTTATTGTTGGAAAAGAAACTCATATGTTCAAAAGTCACAACTCGTGAATTGCGAGGATGCACTTGCGCAAACCTCAAAGTTAATTGAGTGTTCTTACAGTCCACTATCGGTGTTGGGTATTTTGGTATCGAGTCTTTTTAGGTACGCTGGGTATTTATTTGAGATCGCCTTGTGTTTGACGATGTCTCCTTTATATGGCCAGAGCAAACGCAGTTAGCGAAAGTAGGGTCTCGATCCGATTTGAAGCATGTCTTTGTTTCATGCTTTTCAGCGCAATGACCGCATTGTAAGTCGTTTTTACAGTTGTATTAAAAATGGGGTATTTAGCGTGTTACTCGGATATGATCATTGAACCTGCACGCATTCTAGGCGACGTACACACGACACGATGCCAAAAGGTATCGTCGAACTTCCGGATGAACTTTAAGAATCCAATGGTAATTTGATTTGTTTTTAAGAGTAAAGCGGGTCTGAACTTCTAAGTGTTCATTGGCAAGATGAAGCAATTCATCGCATCGGAAGCGTCGTGAAAGTTCTAGAACGACCGCAGATATTTTTGTAATGTCCGTTTTTTCAGATTCGAGTCGAACTGAGTTTTTGCCTGTCTTGGTTACTCAATCTGGTATAAGGCCGTAGTTTTAGGGATCTAAAACCTTCATAAGAGTTGTTTTTGTCTCGCCGGCGGTCTTTAAAGAGGAATCAGGTTTAAGAACAATAACAGCAGTCGACCTAGAAACAGGAGCGACTGATTTACTTAAAGGTACTTTAACCTTCTCTCTCAACAATTGCGGCAACTGTTGTAGAAAGCTTTTAAGTAACAGAATGCAATACTGTTTGGACACCAGCAAGGGCGTTGGCAAAGTCAGCAGTTTGTGCGTTACGCACGGGATACAATGGATTTTTGAAAAGTCGCTTGAAGTCTGCTAACAATATCAATCATTTCTGATTGCTTGGAAAAAGTAATCTTGCCAGCAGATATTACTTTAGAACGACGCTAGATATTCGAAACGAATTCTTTAAAGCTGCCTGAGAGGGTATCGTCAAGGATATTGTTGTTTTCTTCAGGATGACGATAGGAAGAGATTGAATCGCCCTTAATGGCGGAGAAGACTGAGAAAATGGGGGAAGTAAAGGGTGATACTCATAGAGTGTCGGCTGGAAAATAGACTGGCTACCAAATATCTTTTTAGCTGTACACAGGAGCTTAATGTCAGAAACTAAAGCTACATAGCTACATCTACACTGACGACGATAATGATGCGCCCCTCCCTTGAGGTTTTTCTGAATCCAAATAAGTTTATATGCAGTTTATATTCGAGTTTATTATCTAGTACATTAGTAAAAAACAGAAATATCAATAGGATGGATAGATCACGGAGTGATGACAAGTTTTACAACGCGATATGAACTCGGGGTCACTCGTAGCGTAGACAATAATCGTGCGGTGTTACCTAAACGCAAAAATTCAAGTAAGTGTGAGTACAGAAACAACGAATGATCTAGTGTTGTAGAACATATTTGCTTTATATTACTCAGCTTTTATTTTGTGGTTTTGACTTGTAATGTTTTTACATTTTGTAACTGTTTGCTTGTATTTATTCACTACCCTCCCCTATGGTCTGTGTGGCGTGCACTGAGAAAATTAAAATGCTTATTACTGGAAACCGGCTTATGACCTACAATAGAGTTATCCTGTAGATAAGATAAAATGCTTGGTAGCAATGGTAGTTAATCAAATGAGCAGAAGTCATGTATGCACATTGTTTCCATATACTATGTAGTGTACGTATATTAACGTATGTTCAGTGTACGTACAAATTATGTACATAGACGAAGGTACATAAGATGTACCACAAATGTACGTGCAATAGAAGTAGAAGTGTGCTATGCGGGCTTTATTATCTGCATAGACGCGCCAAACTATTTACTCTCTTGAGTTCAAGCACACTTAATAGTTTCTGGACGATATTGTCTACTTTTGTAACAATCGGTTGAGCAATAAATGTTTTATCAGTTAAGGTAAACCTGGGTAAGCGTAAACGCATTTTTGAATAGTGGTATTTTGTAACATCATAATTTCGGAAATACCTATTTTAAAAATACTATATTTCGGTGATGAACATTATGGGTATTCATCTAACCGATTTAGCAGTTTTCGCAATTTAAAAACAAAACACATCTGCATATATATATATATTTTAGGAATTTAAGTCTGACGTTCACATTTATACCACTATATGGGGCAAGTGTGAATGCAGTTGATTCTGTGTATATAATAAGATGCATTATTAGATTCCATGGAGTTAGTGTGAATAAACATTAAAAAAGCTACAAACTAGTTTTTTGAAACGTTTATTATCTAGATAAGATGAAAAAGTATGAAATGGAATATGACTATTGTGATTCAACTGCTTACATTGAAATGTGAAAAATCAACGGAAAAATTAAAGCTTTCTCCTCTCCGCTCTCGTTTCGGATCTGGCAAAATTCGAACAATATTTTTCGTACTAATAATCAAATTTGGACCAAAAAAAATCCTTTCTGTCACATCTTAAGAATTTAACTTCCCACCCTTCGGCAGTTTCTCTCAGAACGTTGCCTACAAAGTGTCTAATTCTTTTGTTGAATTCGTATTGCACTATCACCCATTTATTCGCTTTGACAGTAATTGTTTCCTCTGCTTCATTTTCATTGTCCACTTCGCCATCGTTCATTTCATCTGCTTCATATCTATCGTTTATGGTCTCAGCTACCTCTGTATCTATGTCTTCATTCTCAAAACGTTCAAAATCGGATGTCATCTGACGTATCAATTAGTGGTGGATCTTTAAGTTCTTCGTCAGTACTTTCGTCACTTTCTTTGTAGTTTCTACGCTTCCTATGGATTTTTTTTCTCAGCTAGTACCTTAGGAAGTTTTTCTTTCGTTTTGAGACTTGTTTCTTCATTTAATCTTGCTATTATCTCTGGTAAAGTTATGACTTCTGCTCCAGACGCTACTCTTCTTTTCTTCACTTTTTGAGTTTCGTCGTCATCTGACGGCCGAACTGTCCTCAAAAAGAGCTCTTCAAATGATAGGTTTTGGTTTGTTGGATGATAATTAGTTTCGTTTTCTTTTGAGTTTTCGTTTACCTCGGTGTTGTGATTATTTTCCAGGCTCCTAAGAGTATCCTCTGAAATATGTTTTTGCCATCTTTTCAAGCACTCTGGATCATACTTGTCCTCAGATATCACCTGCCGGTCTTTCCAGGTTTGGCCGATCAATGCTAAAAATTCTTTTTTTGGTATTTTTAGTCCCACATTTTTCCTTTGCCAAGCCACCAATTTTTCATCCCATGTACCCTTTAGCGATCTGAATACAGATATATCTAGGGGCTGAAGAAGGTGGCTTGTGTGTGGAGGAAGTTTGAGAATTGTGACGTTATTAGCCTTTGCAAATTCGATTAAAAGAATGTTTGTGGGTGCTGTGACCATCATATATAACCAGGTTCGGTTTTTCTGTATCCAGAGCAGGCAGCAAAGTTTTTTGAAAATAATTGAGAAATATGTCAGATTCCATCCAGCCTTTCTTGCTAGCAGCAAATGACATTCCCGGGTATGAGCCTGCTTCATCTGGAACCCAGGCGTCCCATATATTTTTTCTCTTGTAAATGATAAGCGGTGGGACTTTTAATCCGCTAGCGGATGCAGCAGCAACAACAGTTGTATTTTCCCTGCCCGGACCAGACACAGTTCTCGAGTGTTCTTATCACATGACAGTTCCAAATCTGATTGGGCTTGTCATGAAGTAATAGGTCGGTTAAAGTTTGTTCTAGAATATCAAAATACTTGTTGATAACAAATGGATCTGTCATCTTTTTTCGAGCGTACTCGACTGATTGAGGCTTCTTTATACTGAGATGATGACGTATTTTGAAGTTTCTAAAGCAATCATCACCAGATACCTACAACTCTTAATAATTCTTTTCTAGTGATTCTAAAACCCCACTTCTCCATTGTTCGGAGAGCGTTGGCCAATCTGATTTCATTCTCTTTTGGAATCGCTGTAGAAATAAAGTGGTTTTTGGAATCTGGTATAATGTGTGTGCCCTATGAATGGTCAAAGTGCCACGTTTTATTTCATTTATGGCATTTTCTATGTCTGTCTTGGAGTACTTGGAACCTCGGGAAGTTTTCCTCACGTAGACTCTCGGCATATTCTGAAACAAAAATTTTCGTGAATGAGAAATGTTCATGAAATATATGTTCACACTTACACCAGGAAAATGTTCACACTTACCTCACCATGCAAAATAATGTGGGGTAAGTGTGAACACCGCGTTTTCTAATAAGTTGAAAGATAAACAGAAAATACATATACAGTGTATGAAACTACAACATTTCACGATACTTAGGGAATAAAACTACCTAGATGAATGTCTTTCTTCTCTTTTATTGAAAATAACACGCATCACTCGTCAACTTGTGTCACGTTGGCGTCTGAACTCGATAGGTTATGATGTTTCTGCAAATCGCCGTACAGAGTTGGTTTTCGTCAACCACGTGTACTATGATGATATACTACTAGACAACAGATATGGCGTTACTGTCGGTTCATTTTTGCTTCTGTTACAACATATGTTCATACTTACCCCAGAATCACACTTACCCAGGTTCACCTTACCTGAAACTGGTAAAAACAATTTTGGATTTGCACGTGAAAATCGCCTATTTAAAACATCGTTGCTACTGCTAATATACTAGATCGCTAACTCGAATATCACTTGCGTATGAAAAAGTGAAGCCAAAATCGGTCATTTGTAAGGTAGGTAAAATGTTATTATTCGTCAATTTGAATGTCATTGTCTTAGTGACATAGTCATGATTACCATTTTGTTGTTAACTACTAAAGCATTAATTACATATATAAAGTTAAAAGTATGCTTTAATAGTAGTAATTTTATGTCGTTAACTATTCAAATAACTATATGTTTTGCCTATCCAACAAATTGCCAATTTTGGGTTCGCTATACAATATATAGATGTAGGGGTAAATATCATCGGCTTAAGCTGTGTACATGTACTCAAAGAACTACAGTATATTTTGCTAAATGTTAATATTTTGGTACAGTATATTTTACTTGTTTTATTTCGAAATAGAATAGAAAATCTTGCCAAATTCTCTAAGCGAGCGAAATGACTTGATGATGAGCAAAGCAACGCAGTTTTTCAACGTTCCTTAGACTACAACAAATTAAATTTTGACACAACTAAAACAAGTGTTTTAAACATTTTATTTAAGTAAAAAAGTATACATAACTAATACACGCTCAGTGCAAAAACTAAATAAAAAATAAATTGTTTCAAAAAATCTCTTTAAGTACTAACTAATAAGACGAACTTTTACTGCTTAATAAAAACATTTAAAATATTTCGTGCAGATACATAAACCTATTGTTGCAATACAACTATTTCAAAATGGTAATTTAAAAGCACAATTGTACTTTTTCTTTGTGCTTTAGAGTAAACGGCTAAAAACTAGTGTAAGTACTACTTAAAAATCTATTATTCTTAAATATGCACAATGGATGGAATAATACAAAATTAGTTTTATTTATGCCACTTTTAGTACGATTCTTAATATACAGTATAAATACTGAGCCTAATTTTACACCAAAATTTGTGAAAAAAAGTGCAAATCAAAAACTTCGGTCAGTTTTTCAAACTCCTTAATATAATAAATACATAAGAAATAAATAAAATAAAGTCAAAAACAGTCTTGTGTAAATGCAATGTTAATGTTCAACCAATGTAAGATAGAAATAAACAGGAAAGATAAATAATTAGTAGGTGATATGTCGAAACTTAATATGATTCCTCTTTTACAGCCTAATTTGGATTTCATCCAATACTAACTTACGTGCAATGCCAACAGTGTGTTTCAAACAACATTTCGAGTCGCTTTAAAATACATAAAGCTGAAGAAAACATTACTTTGTGATGATTTAAAATAATTTCACTGTGAGCTTGGAGATACTTTGCTTTATTTTACAATAGCTTATAGAGTACAAATTTCTGCTCAAAAAAATTACATTTTTAGTAAGGGAATGACTAGTAAATGCAACAGCTTGAAGTGATAAGGTCTTGAAATGGCCCAAAATTGAACAAGATACGACACCTGCCCATATAATAACAAGAGAAACTCTTAACACAAATATATTTACTAGTAAATTCAAATAAGAGAAAATTATCGATTTACTTATCCCAAGCTCACAGAACTCACATTAAAATATGTTTAAACATAAAGCGACTCATTCTTTTAAAGCAAAAATAGTTAGCAAAATCTTCTAAACAAAGAAGAAATCAAACCAATTTTGTTTTCACTTTTTTTTAAAAATATTGCACTTTTTAATTTCGATTTAGTGAACTGCGTTAATATCAGTTAAGTCAAAATGATTAAAATCTACTAATCAATAGTGTTAATTATTATGTATTTTAAAGACAACAGAGATCGTAATTTATGAACAGTTCACTAAAAGAAAATTTAACCCTATCCTATTAACAAACGGAATGTCGAACAACCCTTAACAAGACAAACATCAATTCGATGTTTAATGTAAAAGCACCTACAAGTGAAGAAAATCTTTCGTTTAAAGTTAAATCTTACACTAACATTGGAAGCATTGTCAATGAAACGTAACAGCCAAAGTAAATAAGAGATTTCTAAGCTGAAGATACAAAAATAGTATTATCTAAATTCTCAAATGTTTAAATCATCAGCTTAGACGAATAAAAAAAATTAAGTGTCTTCGTGAGTGGTCGGGTTTAGCGGACTAAGAACAATCCGGGGATCTCGTTCGATCATCCTATCTGTGTCTTCGTTATTCTCTTTATTTTCTTGTGGCATCAACTTACTTTGCTCGCTGTCTTCGGCAGGAGGTTGGTACGCGACTTCAGATACAGGTGCATACTGTGCTGCAACTAATAGATCCGTGGACGGATTTACCGTTAAGGCCTGTCCTGTGGCTGGATCTAATGGATCTTTACCAGTACGGCAACATAATCGCCGTGATTGACGCAGAAACAATCCTAAAACATAGTCTTTTAACAAAAATAACTTAATTAATGACATTTACCTAAGAACAACACTCCAGTTCCAAATAGAATCACTCCTAAGATAGTGGCGACTAAATAAAAAGTATCTTCTTGCTTATCAGGATCCGAAAAACCAATTGCCCCGTTAATAAGTAAAATCAAACCTACGGCTAGAAATATTAAACTGGACGTAAGTAGAAGTGTCGGAATAAAGTTGCGTAAAGGCGAGCAGGATAATCCGCATGGATGGCCAGGTGTTCGTGTAAAGGATGTTAAGTAACTTATAGGTCTTTCCGACCACCTATCTTGTGGCGATGTATTGGCTTCGTATGTCACCGTTGTGGGTTGATATACGGCCCCACTTTGCGACATCTTCATATCTAAAACATTCATTATTTTGTGAAAAAGAAAGTGAGGTTATGTCGGTAAAACAAAACACAACTATTGTTAGAATAACCCTGATATTTGGAATCACCGATGCAATTACAATGAGTCATAGTTTTTAAATAAACTTCCTACTCACATTGTTTACGGTTATTGATTCCGTAAGTATTCACTTTTAATTATTTCTTCTGCACTTGTCTTGAGATGATTCTTCTAAAAGCCGAAGAATTGTCAGCGATAATTTCTTCGTCGTGTTACTCGTAACGCACATACAATTTCATATTCAAGGCTTACGTTTGTACCTTGAATTGTACTTTATCCTTACTTGTCTATACAAGCTTACGAACCACATATGGTATCGTTTCCGCTAAATTCTATAAACAGTGGCGTAACATGTAAAACACCATGGTACAGCTAATTATTAAATTATTGTTTTAACAAATATTTTATTTACCATTGTTAATGATTTATTACAATAGTATAGAAAAAAAGTTTAGTGTAATAAAAATTACGGTATACATACAACAAATGTTAACATTTTATAGATTTTTGCCAGTGGCGGAACTACACAGGGTGTTAATACTAAGTTGTAACACTCGAAAATGGCAGTTAGAACACATTGAAACAAATTATTTTTTTTAGTTAAAATTTTTGATTTAGAGCCCCAGTTCATGGTTAATGGCGTTTTTTTTGTTTTTCGAAAAATCGTTATTACTCTTTTATTTTAAAAAATACAAAAACTTTCAGTATTTGCTTTCAATTTTCTAAAACATTTGTGTTCACAATTATCTTCTATTTTGTCAAATAACAAAATGACGAACGATCAAAACAAGATATTTTGAAAACCACTCAATTGATTTTTAAAAATAAAACATTTACATATAAAATCCTTAAACTATCTACTATAACATTTTTTTTCGATCTGTTGATAAAAACGTTTTTATTAAAATTGAATTACAAGATAAATTTTAATAAACAAAGTAGACTTGCTACCAATAAATAATGAAACAACCCATACTCAATATCCTGAGGATGTCAGTTTCTTGGCCAATTCATATATGTATGTCCCGGCTATGTAAACAGTAACTATGAGATATCATAAAAATGATATATTTAAAAGATCATTAAAACTATATACATGCGATATCTTTCACTGGCTTTTTAGCTAATGCTTCATGCTTTTATTTCGTTTTGTGCTGCGATCTTGATTGTTGCGTACGTAATAAAAAGAATGAAAAAATATTGATTGGAGTAGCTAAGTAATTATGTTTGTTTTCGTATTCTTTATGTACTTTAGAAAATAGCTGTTAGATTTTATAGGTTAGAGTTATTCTAACAAAAATTTTATCGTTTAGCCAAACAATATGCGAGTATTTCTATTACTGAGTTTAAAGCTTCCTGTAAGCTCTCAAGAACAACTTGACGCTTTTAAAAATTATCTTTAAACACAAGAATATCTTATAATATGTTATTTTATTATTAACCATTAATAAAATATATTTATAAAAAATTTATTAAGTTTTTAGTTAAGCTTTTATTTTTTTATTTTGCCGACAGTTTCAACTAATATTTAGTCATCATCAGGGCCATAAGCAAACATTATTTATATAAAATATCATAAAACGTATAAATTACTTTACCTAAATAACATTTTTTAATATAACAAAAAAAAATTATAATATAAAATTATCAAAGAAACTAGCTGCGAAGTTTATTGATAGGATTTTCTTATTAACATGCAGATTCCAGAAGGTATTTCATAAACATATTTTTTCAAATGCTAAATGTAGTTATCATTTGCTTAAAATGAACAGTCCGTTAATATCAGGAATTGAAAAAATTACTCTTAAATTTAAAAAAGGTATATTAAATATTCATATAAAAGATGTAAACAGAGAAATTACAATTTTAAAAAGAGAAATTGAAAACATTAAAACAAAATTACATAGTATATTACCAATTGATATTTATAATAATTTTATTATTGCACAATCTAGTGAATACGTTAAGAAGTTTGACTCTATATAAAATGTAACGAAAGAGAAAAAATTAATAAATTAATTCAAACACAAAAATTTAATAAAATAACAATACAACAAAAGTTTTTCTAAAGCGAATAGAAGAATTACTTAGTCTTGGTCCAAAACTTGCGTTTTGATATGACAAGAACAATTTTCCAATATCTCAAATTATTGCTGACGTAGAAAGCATAATTACTGAAATAACAGATAATCAAGCAAAACAAGACTCTCTACGTTTAAGTTGTGTTAATATCATAACTAACTCTAAACACAAAATAAACAAAAATTGGTTTCAAAGATAAATATAAAATGATGGCCAAAGAAACAACACAATTTTTAAAACAGAATAGTTCAATATGTATACTAAGTACAGATGTTGTTAGATGATGTTTTTACTTATACTGTAGGCAATAATGATCCAACAAGTAAGATACAAAAGAAAAACAATGATTTTGTTACAAAAAACTGATATATTAACAAAAACAAGATTAATACATTATAATAGTGTTCCACCTCGTATTTATGGACTTGTAAAAAATCATAAACCAAATAACCCGCTGAGACCAATTGTAAGTTTTGTTGGAAGTCCTACTTATGATACTGCTAAGTTTGTAGCTGATAAACTAAAAGCTTTGTCATCTACTACAACTTACAATATTAAAGACTTTTTTCAACTTTATTGTAGCGAATTTTATTATTATTACTAATTTATTTAAACTACTAAAAATATTTTGTACTTATACTAGAAAGAAGTACACTTTTAAATTAACCGAACTAATTAAATCTAATAATATTTAATAAAAACACTTACACTAATTAAGATAAGATAAAGTCTGCGGATAGCTTCACACACTTCTTTACACTAAAATCACGTACAGGATTATTCTCTGTATATTTATGTACACACACGTGCTAACGACTTATTTATTTCAACTTGAATAATCTTCTTAACACTGCTGTATTCGCATTACGGCAATAACTGACCTACGATTTGTTTCTTCGGTATATATACACATTTTGAAAATCATTCTCGAGTGTTCCATATCTTTCGATATACGTTCTAGAAGATCGATAACAACCTCGAGAAGGATCTCGAATTTGCGAATAACTTCTCAAACGTTTCATTATCATAATTTGAAACTCATGAATGTACCATTAGATTATAAATTAATATCATTAGATGTCTCTTCACCTTTTACCAACATTCCAATAGATTTAATTATTAGCATAATCAAAATGGATATAAATCGCATCGATTTAGATAAAATCACTTCAGATGAGTTTATAAATATGATTAAGTTATGTACTAATAACGGTTATTTTTTATATTTAGATACATTTTATTTAATGGGTAGTCCTATTGCACCCATATTAGTTGATATTGTTATGAATTATTTATTAGATACCGTTCTTAACAAATGCAAATTCAATATTCCATTTATATATAAATATGTTGATGATCTTTTAGTAGGCGTTCCTTTTGATAACGATGATTATATACTTGACTTATTTATTTGTCTTCATGTTAAATTAAAATTTACATTAGAAGATTAAATTAATAACTGTTTACCTTTTTTGGATATGCATTTAAATGTAGTTAATAATAAGATCAGTATTGACTGGTGGAGAAAACCACAGAAGTCAGATAGATATTTAAATTTTTATTCTCACTATCCACTTAAACATAAAATTAACACTGCCTTATGGCGTTTCCTAATAAAAACCTTAACATTGTTACGAATATACTTTTAAAAAATGGATATTCTATCAAACTTATTAAAAATTTATTATATAACAAAAGAAATGATTTCCACAATAATAGCAATGTTTCTCTACTTGATAATTACAAGTCATTAATTTATGTAAAAGGTTTATCTAAAAAAATAAAGAACAAATTGTGTAGTACTAACTTTAAGATTGCTTTTAGTAATCATAATAATTTAAAAAATCATGTGTTTAGTAATATTAAATCTAAAATTAAGAAAGACGTTATGATATTTTATATATATAATTATAGATTTTGTAATGACAAATGAAGAGGCTGCAGAAAAGGTAAAGACATTTAAAGTGGGAGAAAGGGTAGAGTCAGACCATCAACCACTGGAATTGACAATGGAAGGAAGAGAAATAGAAGAGAGAGGAAGAGGAGAAGTACATATGTAACTAAAAAAGGGTGGACAGAAGAGGGTATAAAAAGATATAAAGAGAGAATAGAGAAAACGGTATGGATAGGGAAGGAATTACAAGAAAGTGTAGAGGAAATGAGAGAGATGATGGAGAAAGCAACAGAGAGAGTCATATTTAGAAAGTGGAAGGGGGAGAAAACAGGATGGAAAAAATGGTGGGATAGAAAATGCAAGGAAGCAAAGAAAAATACAAGAAAAGCATTAAGACAGTGGAAAAAAGGGAAGAAAGAAAAAGAAGAATACAAAGAAGCAGTAATAATATACAAAAAAAAACATGCGAGAGAAAGAAGGAAGAAAACGAAAAGAAACAAAAGGAGCAGATCAAAGAAATAAAAACGGAAGAAGATGTATGGAAGTACCTAAAGAAAGAGAGGAAGAAAAAACATGACGACAAAAGGAATACAAATTAAAGAATGTGAGATATATTTTCGGAACCTGTTGGGAGGGGAAGAACAAAAGAAGAAAAAAGAAAAAAGAAAAGACGCAGTAGTAAGACAGGAAGAAGGAGATAGGGATAGAATAAATGAAGAAGAAGTAATAGAGGCGATAAAGAAGATAAATAAAGGAAAGGCGACAGGAGAAGATGGGATATAAGGAGAAGAGTGGATATACGGGGAAGAAAGTGTAGCAAAAAGGATGACGGAAATATTAAACAAAATATGGAAAGGGGAAGGATTTTCGGAGAGATGGAGAGAGGGAATAATATGCCCAATCCATAAAAAAGGCGAAAAAAATAAATTCAAGAATTATAGAGGGGTAACATTATTGAGCACGGCATACAAATTATATGCGACAGTACTACAAGGAAGACTACATAAGGAAATAGAGGAAAGAAGTTTGGTACCAGACCGACAAGCGGGATTCAGAAAAGGAAGAAGAGCGATAGACAACATATATAAAATGAAACACTTAGCAAATAAAGAACCAGAAAAAAAAAAGGGAAAATGGTGGCACTATTCGTAGATCTAAAAGCTGCTTTTGACAAAGTGAATAGGGAAAAGTTGTGGGAATACATGAAGAAAAAAAAATAATGAAAAATTAATACAAAAAATAGAGGAAATCTACGAAGAAACGAGGAGCAGGGTTAAAGTGAATGGGGAAGAGAGCGAGAAATTCATCACAAAGAGAGGGTTGAGACAGGGATGCCCACTGAGCCCAAGTCTGTTCTCAGTATATACGGGGGATCTGGAAGAGACAATGAGAGGACAACAGACAGGAGGGATAGTGGTAGGGAAAGCGAAAGTATGGTCTTTGGCGTATGCGGATGACATAGTGTTGTTGGCTAAGGAGGAAAAGGAAATGAAAGAGATGATGAAAACGCTGGAAAAATACATAAAAAAAAAAGAAATGGAAGTAAACACGGATAAAACAAAGAAAATGATATTTTGAAAAGGAGGGGGGAAAAGAAAAAGAGAAGAGTGGATATGGAGTGATGAGGAAGTGTAACAAGTGAAGAAATTTACATACCTGGGCTACACGATGAAACAGAATAATAAAGAGGGAGAACACATAAAGGAAAAGGGTGAAGAAAGAAAACAGGTTAATAGAACAAGTGTGGGGGAAAGAGTATTCGAGATGGATATAGAAAAAAGAAAGTTGTTGTTTGAAAAACTAATAAAGGGGGTGGTAATGTATGGAGCGGAAATATGGGGCTGGAATAAGTGGAGGGAAGTAGAGGGGCTACAGAAAAAATACTGGAGACGAGTTTTAGGACTGGACAGAGAAACACCGGGGTATATTGTGAGAGAGGAGGTACATATAGCAAAAATAAGAGTAGAGACAAGAAAAAGAGCCATAAAATACGAGGAAAAACTGAGGGAAAGAACAGATTGCAAAATACTGCAAGAATGTTGGAAAGAGATAAAGGGAGGGAAAGTGAAGTACGGGCAGGAGGGCAGAGAAGAGCATTACAAAAGAAACGGCTACGCGAGAGAAGAAGTGGAGAGATTAAGAGAAGAGGGAGTAGGGGTAAGGGAAGAAATAATAACGAGAGTTAGAGACATCGAAAAACAAGAAAGATGGACAAAGATAAAAGAGGGCAGATATAATAGGAATTATAAAGATATCAAGAGTGAAGGAGTGCCGGAATATTTAAAAGATAGAGAATATAAAAGCAACAAAAAGAAAAAAATGATAGGAAGGTTCAGATGTGGCAACGAGGAGTTAGGGAACAAATATTCCAAGTCCTTCACTTTTAGTTGCTTTTGTATTGTTTTTGTTATCGCAATTATTCTTACTACTTTAATTGCTATTGCCGCTGTTGTTACTTTGGCAGCTTTGAAATTATGGATTTCCCTTTCTAATGAACAGGTCGACATGATAGTTTTTGGATTATGTTAAGACCTCGAAAGTGTCCGCTTGTATCGAAAGATGTATCCAAACCGAAGAATTTCAAATCACAAAACTTTTGCTCAAATTAAAAGACGTCCTCAAGAAATCTGGTCAGTCAGAAATAACGGTGGAAGACCTCGACATGCCCGAACACTCATTCCGGAAGGTGCTGTTCTTCAAAGAATTGATGACAATTTTGAAACCAGTACCAAAACATTGCAACGATAGACTGGGATTCTAAAAAACACAGTAGTTCGGATTTTTTGAGATGAATTACTTCGTCCAGTGCAAAAATTATTGCCATTTGAACACGAGTCACGTTTAAATTTTTCACAATTTATTAAAATTATTATTGTGTCATCCATTACAAAATTATTCTCTTTATATGTATATATTTAAATTAATATGTTTCAAGTTTATTAACAAAGTAAGTTCATTTTTAGAATAGTTTAGCTTTTTTAGACGTACTAGTGACAACGAACGGTAGTGTTGTCTGCCAAGTCGATTAAAGTAGTCCATAACTGTGTCTTGCAATTCTTGTTGATTTCAAAATCAAACGTTCAATAATTCAACAGTTTTCATGCGCGTGTGAGGTCCTTGCTCTGCATCAAATCAAAAATCCGTTATTTCAAAAGATTTTTATTTATACCTTTGAAATACAGAAATTAAAAACTTTAAATGTAAATTCATCAAGAATAAAATAAGTATTTCTTAACATGAATATATTTTGGAAAAATAAATTTAGGTCGATAAATTTTTTTTTCCATTTTTTCGAAAGATCCGAATCCTTGACCTTCCATTTCATCTTTTGCTATTATTTTGATTATGCAACACACATATAGGTATGTAGATCCATTTGACTTTTCTCGAGTGAATTTTATTAAGACATATCTTTTTTCTTCTAACAATTCATCCTCAATCAATACTTTAGTTGCGATTTCTTCATTATTTTCATCAGAATAGTTCGAATGTACTTTTTGCTGGACATCTTCTTTTTGTGGACTGAAAATATTTTGCTGTGCATCACTTTTTTCTGATTCTGCCATTTTAACAGATGTTTCTTCTAACGTTTTACTTCCATTTTTTTGCATCAGTTTGGCGTTTGTAGTTCCAGCTTCTCGTTGTGGTGTTAAGAGGTCACTTAATGTATCGGTGACAAATGGTTTGATTTCTTTAGGATTTTTGTTGAACATTTAGAAGACAGATACCAGTTGCATCAAATCGATTCACTAAAATCCTTTTTTATGGGGTTAGTATTTTTTTGATTTCGTTGCTTGAATGGAACGGAGTTTATTGTTTCCAAGGCAGTTTTTTAATAAAGATGAGAACTACACTGTTTGAATTTTTTGAACTACATTGTTTCAAGGATAACTGGGTTTTTAAGACATTAAAATAGCACGCCAAGACATTTTGAAAAGTCTGAAGAAAACCACATCTGGAGGCTGTAACAAGTATATGCTGTTAGGAAGAAGCATACAAGCAAGATATTATTTTTTTCACATTTTTTTATTATGTCAACTTCTTCCTATCAAGTCTCTGTGCATGAAAAGGAAACATGTATCAAACCAGTCAGTAAAGATTTCAAAATGAAATGAGTCATGTTTGGTTCTAGCAAACCGAGCTCCAGAACTGCAACAGTTTTCTACAACCTTCCATGTATTCCAAAGACGTTTGCCTTCATATATTATGTATGGTGACGAAAGAACACCACTTGCCGAGCTACACATCATTTATGCGGTTGAAGGTTTAAAATGGTTGATTACCCGTTTTGGATATTTCACTCTTCTCCTGAACAAAGTTTGAATTTTTCCGTGATTGTCAGAAATTTTCGTTTCGTCATAGTTAAAAGTATTGTTTGGCTTTACCTTTACTAGCGTTTCTTGTAGCTTACCTCAATAGTTGTCTGGTATTTCCAGTTTTTGCTTTCTTTGTGTTAGCAGCCAATCTTTGACCCAGTTCATTATTGTGTCGTTTTAAAAATAACCCAATCATCACCAGGTGTATTATTGCCAAAACGTGGTTATTGAATTCCTCTGCTACTCAAATAGTTATTAACAAACATTTTCACATGTCGCTTACCTAGTGGGAAACCCCAATAAATGCATTTTTGAATGCTTTCTCATCTTCTGTACTAAAAACGGGGTTTTCTCCAGGTTTACAATATCTTCCGTGAAAAATATTGCTTAGGGTACCATAGAGCATTTTGAATTCCCTAAAAGTTTTGCTTTTACTTATTTTTCCGTTGGTAAGTCTTGTTAGGATCAACTTTATCCTCATTATAGTTGCGATAATGCCTGACACCTAATTTCCGTTTATGAATTTGAGGCATTTGTAAAAACACGAAGTATTTTATGAAAAATACAAATCGATTTTCTACAAATGTTTGTTAAACTTATTCACGTGCTACGTATGAGAACAACCAAAGCTGATTTGCGAAGTTGCGGTATAAGAAGCTAAACTCACACCAAAAATTCAAAGTCCACCAAGGAATAAACACAAGAGAGCCACATATTTGAAAATTTCATGTTTGATTAATGACACTTCTTATGTTCAAAGTCACCACGATTTATGGTAAGTTTTCTTCCTCTTTTGGACCAAATTTTAGATTATTACTTAAACGAAACAGTCGTCTTTGACTTTACTATCGATTTGAATTTTGCGAGCATCACTCAATGATACATAAATTGTTACTTAAATAGTATAACACTTTGAATTCAAAAAGGACTGTGCGACTGTACTCCTAGACATCAAACAAGCCTTCAATAAGGTCTGGCACTAAATGCTGATGAACAAAATCAAACTTTACTTTTTTAAGCAAATTTTATTTGCTACTCAAATCGTACTTTACTGACTTCTTCCAAGTCAAAATTAACACTATGGTCCCTAACTACCATCGTATTACATCAAGCACGTTTTGCAAGGCAGTGTACTCGGGCCACTCCTTTATCTTCTTTACATTTCCGACCTGCCAACCACAAACGACACCGTAATTACACATTCGCGGATGACACGGCTATTCTAGCAGTTACTGAAATACCTCAGGTTGCAACCGATTCCTTCTAATACTATTTTGATTTAATTCAGGACTGGACCAATTTATAGACGGTATCAATTAATCATAAAAAATCCGTTGAAATAACTTTTGCCAGCAGACGAAAAATTTGGCCACAAGCCAGATATAATGACACTCCTCTGCTACCAAAGAACTAAAATATCTAGGGCTGCACCTAGACGCAAAACTCACTCGAAGCACTCATATTAAAATAGAAAAAAAGCAAATTGAGTTGAAACTTAAGAAAATGTACTGGTTACTAGGGCTTCGTTCCCAACTTTTCCTCATAAACAAGTTTCTTCTACACAAAATTGTCTTAAAATCGATACGGACCTACGGGATACAACTCTAAGGCTGCACAAAGAGTTTTTAAACTAAAGTATCATAGTTATTTAAAGACCCTTTGGTTGATCACAAACGCGCTCTGGTACATTCATAATGTAGCACTGTTTTTCGGGTATTGCCGCGTCACAAAACTTTTACTTAACGTTTCGACTGATGTTATCGTTTTGCGTTCCTCGTTATATATCGTCTTTTGGCTCCGCTTCGCTGATCCGTGTCTGTTATGGTGTATTGAGTTGCGTTCATAAACGGCTGGTGACTTTTTGCATGTTCTTCACGCAGCGTAGTTCTTCTTGGGTTGCTTAATCCGTATCCATCCTCACGGTTGAAGTTGTTGGAATTTTGTATTATTTCCAGTGATTCGAGTATTATTCGCTGGTGATAGTGTCTGCTTCTTGTTAATACCTTTATGTTCCCGTAATCAGTCAGGCGATCTCCATTCTCATGTAGATGTTCCGCTATTGCAGATTTGTTCGTGCGTCTGAGTTGAGCGCCTTGTTAATGTTTTTTAACCCTGTACTGAATGCTCCTTTCTGTTTAGCCGATAAAACTCTTGCCGCACATACACTCTAATTTGTTTTGTGACGCGGAAACACCCGAAAAACAGTGCTACATTAAACAACGGCCGTGAAAGTTTGCAATCTACATTCATAATGATACTCTTCATTTAAATCTGAACATACTAACACAGAAAATCCAGAGACTCACCACTACCTAAAATACCTAGCTCGTAAGAGACTAAAATGCCCTCATCGAACAGCTGTTTAACTCATTTGTAGTAGCTTTCAGGTTATAGCAAAATTGACTACAGGACATCATCCATCAGCGTCTACAATCATAATATGACATATCTGGAAAAATAGTGCTGGCTATATCTCCTACTGTCATGTAATACTCTACTATTCTTTACTTATGACTCAATTCAAGATTAAATTGTGAATATGAAGTAAAGCTAGAAAAAAATTGTGTACCTTTCAATGTTTTTGTTTTGGTGGGATTCAACTTATTCCCTCCACTCAGAAGTTTCAATCAATGGAAGACATTGAGACAACCATACGAAAACAAGCTTGAAAAATAAATTGTAACGTACTTAAAACTTTGTGAAATGAAGTATTTTTACGATATGATTATCGTGTATAACAATCTTAAATAGTTTGTTGTTGTTGTTGTGTTGACAACTTCTGATAATAGATCTGAAATTTGGGCCCTCTTTACTTTTTTGTTGTTAAGAAAATTTTGAAGTCGTCTAATGGTTCTAGCGCAGTTTTTTGCATTGTACTAGAAGGCTTTCGGCCAAAACAAATATAATTTTCTAGTTCTAGTTAGAATATTAGTTTTACCTTATAAATGGACTAAAAAGTTTTGAAAGTCACGCTTGGTTTTTTGCAAGAATCACTTTATTCGGGATTTTTAATAAATATTTCAGCGCCTGCCCTGGACACGTCACTGTTTCTCCTATTTGAAAATTTTAGATGAGAATAAGTATGAAATATTATTACGTGGTACCCCGTAGTATCAATTACTTTTTAGCTGGAGATAAATGTTCTCTGTTTTTTAGATCATACATTTTTGTTTCTTTTATGTTTGTTTAAGTAATTAAAAGTTTTTTGTCAATGCTTTGTACATTTAAAATCGCTTACTTTTTTGTATCGACTTTTTTTCCAATTGTCCTATTGAAACTTAATGTTATATTCTATGTATTGATGCTCAGCATCATGGACTAATTTATTAATACTGATTTTTTTGTGTACGGATTTTTTGGTTTATATAGTATTTGTGCTGTATAAGCAAAATTGTTACAAACATGCAATTAAACCATGCATCTTTTTTTAGCCTACATTTGCAATCTCATTTTATTTTTTATTAAAGTAAAACGAGTATTTCCTTAAGATATTTTTGTATCAATAATGTATACAGGATGTTTTTTATATATATTAATGTCGCAGTTTCCGCGGTTCGATGAATCATAATTCATTCAGTAGCGCACGTGATGTGATTAATTATTTATGTGCAACTAACAGGTTTCTGTTGAATAATACGAGAAATAGATTTAACACCTATTTTGTGTTATTTTGAGCCTTATGTATTTGTAAATATGTATTTTTGAAAACAGTTTTAATTTTTTTGCATATTTTTGTAATTGTAAATACTTTTATTTCATTTTTATTAAATTTAAATATTTTGTTTATATAAAAAGTGTTTAAAGTAAGTATTTAAAGTCAATTATTATATTAGAACGAGTATGCGACAAGTGGATTTAAAAAATCTTGAAATGTTAAAATTAATTTAGTAATAAATGTAGTACCAACATCATATTTCTGGTTTCTTTAAATTTTTTTTAAAAAGGCGACATAAAAATTAATGTACGTTACTCTCGTCAAAAGTTTTAGAGCATAACTCACTCACAATATAACATGAAAATAAACTACTAATAAACTAAAGTAATGGTTACAGCTACAGAAAAAAAGACGTCAAATAAGTTGAAAAGATTAAATATTTAAGAGTGATAATAAATTCAAAAAGTGGATGCAAACCGGAAGTAATTAAGAAGTCATGGAGTTTAGAATCTGACTTGGTTCACAAGTTAATTATCCAACTTTGTAGTGATTCTTTGTTAGATTGTTGTTGATTTTTTCAAGTTCATCGATTTTTTTCCTACCTTTTTACACACACAGCATATTTGTTTTTTTTTCATCATAAAGAGTCTATTTAATTGTAGGTTTTACTTTCTTTGTAAGTGGACTTAGGCCGCATTAAAGTTATGCTTCACTTGACGCTTATTACATAAATTACTATTATTGTTGGTTTGTAACCATGTTTTGTTTTTATTTATCAGATTTGACGTCATTAGGTGTTTGAGTGCCATTTTTCTGAATTTATTCTTTATTTGATTTTTTTTTGAAACTGTTATTCTTTTAATATTTGCGTAAGTTCATAAAACTTTTTGCATAAAAAAATTTGTTTGATAAATATCGAAAGACCAAATATATTCTGTGACATTAAAATTGCAACACCATGAAGGGGTGGGAATTTTGTAACAAAATTTGGGAAATAAGTTAAGCTACTCAGAGGTAGTAAATGATTAATTTTTCAAACAAAAAGAACAAAGATAAATTTTTATTTAACAATGTGTTGGTCCTTTCTATTGGCTTCACACTTCCTTACTCTTCGTTCCATCGATTCCAGCAGGTCGTCGATTTCCTTTTCAGTTATTGTATTTTAAGCAACTTGCAATTTCTGCCGGAGTACTTTGTGTGTCTGTGCAAGCTGTGCTAAGTTTCTCAGTCTTCTACCCATAATGTCACACACGTGTTTAATAAGCGAAATGTCCGGAGATCTGAGTGTCTTGTTATGTACGGGCGGGCATTATCCTTCATAAAAGATGAGTTTTACAACTATCAAAGAAATAGAAGAATTAGAGAATTACCACTTTGTTAACAATTTGGCAGGCGTTTATATTACCTTGGAGGAATACCACACGAGACTTACTTCCGTAAGCTATAGCATCACATACTATAATTCCCAGTGTAGTGCATATGCAGCTCAACAGAACATTGAAGATTGCGCCGTTTCCCACGCCTCCGTTTGACTCTCATTCGGCCATTATGCATCTTCAACAAAATTGGGATTCATCACTAAAGACTACTTATACCATTCTAGATTCTAGTGAAATCGCAACTTACACCACTTCAAATGTTGATGTCGGTGTTGAGCCGTCAGTAGTAGCACAAGATGTAGCCGATAGGATTGCAATCCGAAGCTCTTAATTTGACTTAGAAAACGACTTCCATTACTTAACCATTAACCGTCGATTGATCTGATACTGGATAATCGGTCTCTTATTGCCATAAGTCAAAGATGGCGGTGCTGCACTTACTTTGTTTGCCTTCGTCTTCTAATTCCTTGCTTACGATATTTCTGACTTTTTCTGGACCATTGTAACGAGGATTTTTTCGTAACTTAAAAGCAAGCGATTAACTCAGTTGAATCAGCAAGCAAGTTTTGGTGTGTTAATCCTGTAATAAATTAAAGAATAAAAAAAAAACAATTGGCAAAACACAAATTCGAACAATATATTTATTTTCAACAAGAGAGGATAGGCGCTAAAATAAAAGAAAAAAGGTAGACTAATAACAAATTAAATAACAAGTATAGATTCTTTAATTAATATTACAACTATAATATCGATGTAAGCCCTATCGATCAGGCAACACACCATACAATTAATTATATTCAATTGCTAACGAAAATTCTAAGTGATTGATTTTAATCAAGTTTAACTAGTATATAAACAATTAACTCTTTTACTCTGCACTTCCAAGACGAGCCAATAGTCGACAATTATGATACTGAGTTGCAAAACAATCTCTCACTCAACTCACTCAACCAAAAAATTCTTCGTCAACAGTAGTAATGTTAGCTATTTTTTATTTATTTGATTTGTGAACAAAATATGCGTGGTATATAAGCTTATGTACGACGTTTCTTTTTTATGCCCAAATTTAGTCTTGCTAGTACGATATGATTAATACAATTCAGTAAAAAAGAAATAATATTATCCGATACTATTAAGTAGTACGCATAAAACTGATATATTCAATTAACGAATGCACCACAATCACAAAATAGGCTATGATAAGGAAGGTGCATGAAACTAATTGATTAATTATTATAGATGTAATTAAAATTATAGTATCTGGAGACTTCAAACGAAAGTGTGAGTCACACTTTGCTACTTAAGATTTATTAAAGAAGGTGACCTTCAGAACTACAATATGAACGATATAAACAATTACCCAACTGCTAGCATAGGTTACCTCATAACTTCGAGCTAAAGTGAAAGGACAATGGGTTGTGTAGTATACTGAATCAGATGTCTGTACGTGGGTATAATAAAAAAAATTATTAAATACACCCAAATTCATAGTTGCATTTACTTAATTATCTAATTACTAATTTGATAATAAGCTTTAATTCAAACCAAGCTTTTGGAATCCAAGCTAAGCTTATGAATCACTAACAGCTAATTGCGCTTATTCCAACTGGTACAGGTGATTTGACTGTCATTAGCGGCGTATAAACAGTGCAGCCGTTAATTTTAATTAAAAGTAAATGTTTTTGGAAAATACTAAATAATGACATGTAACATTATGCTTGATAAGAGCGCATGATAGTGGATTGGTTCCCGTTAAGACGATTTGCAGTTTCTTTGTACGAAAAACTACCTTCACGTAAGCCAACCATTCAATCTCTGCCATATCTCTAGGCATAATCACTCTCAAAACACTTTAAAGAAAAAAACCACAAAAGATAACACTATTAAAATTAATCAACACCATTACTACTTGATCCATTTGAATAAAATTTTATTCATTTATTAGTTCCTAAACCTTTTTACCAAGTTTTCTTAAAGTTGCAATTTCAATGTCACAGAGTACATTAAAATAACTTATTTTTTTGAATTTTGGTTTGTGTTTAGTCAACATACTGTATATACAAGTAACTTAAAAATAAACGTGTATTTAATCAATTATAAAAATTAAACCTGAAATGAGCAGGTTACTGTTCGTAAAGTCCAGAAATAGTAGTTTACGTAACAAGAGTCGAAAGTAAGAAATAGCATGACGAATGTTAATGCGACGCGACAAATTTACTTATATCCTACAATTGCTAAAAACAACAATGATTTTATTTTCATATAAGTGAAATTGTAATATTATTATGTAATTGTCAAATTAATTTCAAAAACAATTGTATTTCGTCATTGCAGGTTTCAGTTTTATCAACATGTTATTAAATTCTATTGAAAATCAATAATTAAATAACTGGTTTAATAAATTTATACAAACAAATTTGTGTATCACACGTCGTAAAAGTATTTTGCGAGTATTTGCATTTGGTAGGCTTTACATCAACCAAGAAATGTACTAATTTTTTTTGTGCAGTGTTTTCCTCTTTATTATTGATTATTATACTATTTTTTTAGCAACCTTAGATTTTTACTAAATACTAATTAGATTTTTAATATATTTTTGACTAATGAATGATAAATACATACAAAGTGTCTGTTTCTTTAACTCAACTATGGAAATCTGATAAAAAAGCACTAGGTTGGTTAAACTTAGACGAAGTTGTGGTATTGCTGAGATTTTTGGGAAACACTAAAATCTGGATTTTTAAAACTTTCATTGTCGAAAATCGAGATAGACGATTTCAACTCAAACGTTATTAAGGCAATATTTTTCAAAAAAATCCAAAAATGCAATTTGCAAGCTGCCTCAACTGATATTGTAACTTATGAAGCACCTACACCTATAGTTCCTACAACAGTTACCATTGCCGCCGAAGAAAATCTGCCTATACCAACATCTAAATCATTGTGTCAAAAGTTGTAGTCTCAATACCTTCAACCAATCAGAAGAAAACGTTCGAAGAGTTGCTTTTGGAGCAAATCAAGCAAACCCCAAAAATTACCACAGGAAGGAAAAGAATCTGCGTAGGTGCAGAAGTGATAACATCGGATTGCTAGGCTTGAAGAAATCAAAAATCAAAGGCTTAAAAAAACGTCAAAATAACCGAGACTACAAAACAAATAGCTGAGGATAATATCAGCGAAGGAGGCGAGTTAGAATTATTAGAAACATTTGAAAACAGTCAAAAAGGGAAGAAAAAGGCAACGAAGATATAGAAGACATTACAAGCGATTCTATTACAGATGAAATAGAAGAAATGAACGAAGAAAATAATTTCCTCAATCTAATGCAACTCGACATGTCAAAAATAAACGTCGGTGATTGGATTATTGCAAAATTCAATCAGAGGAAACAGGGTAAAATGTATGTGGGCCAGCTCACCGAGAAAGAACCAGTCTTAGAAGCGAAATTTTGCAGGAGAATTGGTAAAACATTAACATTCCGATGGCCCGTAGTAGAGGATAGAAGCATAATTAATGAGGATGAGATAAAAGATAAAGAGAGAGAGATAAAAGAGGAAAAATATTATTTAACATTTGTATTTGATTCATATAATATGGGTTAAGTCTTTTTGATTTTTTTTAATAAACAAATATTTTTGCAGTACACACCAAAGCTAATTATTTACTCTTAGCCCGGAGAAGTTTATTATGCTCCATGTGCTAAAATGTGCCTAAGGTTGCACTTGCCCCATACTAAGGGGGTAAGTGTAACCCAAAGACCAAAAAAAAATGCGGAATAAAATTTAAAGTCATTGAAGGTTTCTATGTCTGCACATCCTTTAAGTAATATCTCTTCAGTCAGCTGGCCAAATATGACTAAGATTGAGAGACGGGTTTCTGGGTTAACTCACTTCAAACAGGAACTACTGAAATTCGCGGTTACACTTACCCCGGTGTACCTTATCACATGTTAAGATTTAGTCTTGCAGTTTGAGAGAAATATCAAAAAGTTTTTAAAAAACAATATTAAACAAGTAAAATGTAAACCTGAATTTAATTATAAACAAGCGTTAAAGTTGTAATTAATATATAAATATAATTCTGGCTGTTATTTTAAATATTATACCAATATATATTATACTACTTTTAACAAATATAATGAGTAAAAATTCGTGCTTAAGAGTTCTCATTAAAATGAAGTGTATTTTCGGGATTGCAAAGGGCTGCTTAATTTGGCAAACTATATTTAGTACTCTTTATTTTCATGATTTCGACCAAATTTTAGTACTTCATAGTTTATTCTACGTTACAGTCTATTTTAGCTTGGGTTCTGAACCTGTTGCATATTTTATTTATTTAACATAATAAAGATTTATTTTATAGATGCATTATTATTACTTTTCGGCAAATTATTTAGTAGATTTATTTACGATCAATAAAATGTCAGTTGTACGATTATACTGAAAAGGAATTTAATGTAAAAAATATAGTTTAATTGAATTCATGAAATGCTCACCGTCGTTTAAAGAATAATTGTTTTTACGGCTTCTGAAATAAAATAAGTTTTGTGCAATAATTTAAGAAATTTAATACAAAAAACAAAAATCTATAAAGTGCTATAATGTCGAGTACGTACAACATTATCAGTGGAAAAAAATATACACATAAAAAAGTTTATAAATTCGTATTAAACAAAAGTTTTTCCAAAATTAGTAGTAAAAAAATCCTAAGCGAAGCAAAAGAATCTACTTTATGATGAAAGTAAAATTTTATTTGAATGTAATATAAATATTTTGATAAGATTTAAATAGTGTTGATTGTTAGTGTTTGTGTTGTGTCAATATTTTTTTTATTTAGAAATATTGGTGATGCTGGAGCAGACATCACCATCCAAGCATGGTAAAATGCCCAAAAAACACTATATACAATTTGATTAAATTGCGTGTGACGCGAGTTTAAGTTTCCTAATAGCACACCGCTTTAGAAAAGTGACACCTAAATAATTGTAACTAAAAAAATATAAGGGTGAATTTATGTACTACCAAAATCATTTTTAGCTCTATTACTTTTGCTCTTTTTGATTTGTAATGAAACATGGTCCCAATTGACAGATCGTGAAAAAAGAAAGTTTTTTAACAAAAGGTTAGTTTTAAGTTTTGGATATGTATGTCGTATGTTGCAAGAATCCAAAAATGAAATTTAAAAAAATGTGTAATCATTTTTAGTGTTTTTAATAATAGAGACAAAGATTTTTTTTCTTTTTTCATTATTTAAAGTAATTTACATAAAGCATAGTTAACTATGTCGTTAGCTGACGCCGTTGTTAACTAGATCGTAGCTATTTATCTGAGAATGTCGTCAGCAAAACAATTGATTTTGTACCAATAACGTATGTTAAAGGCAATTACACAACTACTTTAGCAACGTCAACTGAAGAAATCAACACCGAAATTAAGCAAGTTGTCAAACTGAGTTCTATAAAAGCTAAATTTATAATTTATACTTCTTGCATTGCAACGTTTTTTGTTTATTTAGCTAAAGTCTTGTTGTGGTTACAACCGCAGATAAGCATAACCGAGTTCACAAAGTACAATTTGTTACGTTAAGTCAGAGTAAATTCAAAGAAATAAAGATTAGTATTTACTGTAATTATTTTGATAACAATTTATTTTGTTGATTACGGATAAATAAAGAGAACTGTAACGTTAAAATCCGGACCTGCACAATTTTAAAAATTTCAAATCATTTTATCAGACAGGAAATTACGTTATTTAACCTTGGTGAGGCATTGGTTGATAACAAGGTTGTTGTGATTACATTCTTCACTTTTCCTGCTTTCACCAAAGTGTATGGAAGTCATATATACATAGTTTTGGAAATTAAATTAATCTCGAGCCATCGGATTATGCTACAAAGCAACGGTCAATTAGTAGCAATTATTTGGATTGAATCGGAAATGTGTTTAATTGACATACCTAATTTTGGGGAATTTTTAAGCTTCCACACGGTGCAACACTTATCTTCTGGCCACCTGGGTATGTACACTTCCTCGGTAGCTTCAAAACTTAACGTTATGTTTGTTTATAGCAACTTATGTTAGGGTTAGTCTTACCCGGCTATATGGGCAAAGTTTCATGTGCGATTGGGGCTTGTCGCAAACTGTCGTGTGGTTCTATCGTCTTGGGTGTCCTGTCAAAATACATGTTGTAGTATATTTTATTGGAACAATTGGAAGCAATTACTTACACGTTAGGATAGCAGAAATATTTAGTGGATGCCCTCTCCATCTACAGGTGACCATCCCAGGTATATAACTAGTTTAGTCACGAAGTGCACGGTAATAGATGAAAATAAAATAAAGTACCATTCTGGTTAGAAAAAAAAGAAGGAAAAGGCATGCGGGAAGAAAATAAAACTTAACACTAACTACCAGAGAGAAGATATATTTAGAGGGGGATCTTCTGTATATAAACTTGGAACACAGTTTATGGCGCCCTACAACGGTTGTGGGAAAAACAAATAGCGCGAATTTTAAACTTAATGTGTGGGTGTGGGTAGCACCCATTATTATTACAATGGTTTATTTTGAATGTTTCCTTGTTTTTGAAAGAATAGTTATGAAAATTGTCACTTTTTTTATAATTATGCGTTAAAAAAGCGACTTATTTTATATAACATTTTTTATTTGCACAAATACAATATAAATAACTTCCAGTTTCATTCGAATCAACACCGTGTGAATATTGAAACAACTTTTCTTTAAAACGAATATGAAAACCTTCAGTTTTTAAATAGTAATAAACGTTAGAATCCAACACGTGTAAAAATAACTTGAATTATTTAGTCGATTTTATTCGAGAAATGCAATTCAGCGTTTTTAGCCTTCAAGGTACGAAAAAGAGGGAAATAAAATTTGCTGTATTTGTATTTTTTACCGATAATTATTACATAGTGGCCTCTAGCGGTTGTGGGGAAAAGTTAAAACGTTATTCCTTTTCTCTCAATTGAAGTTTCTCGTCTACAAATAGTTAGTTTATGCTAACTATCGAAAAAAAATAAGAACAAAACTAAACATAAAATAAAAAGAGAACCGACAACATAAAAACGTGACTAACTTATTATACGTAAAAACTAATTTTAAACGTGCGTGTAATAATTTTTTTGTCAGTTTTATGGTCAGTTTCATCGAATTCGATCTAAACGTATTTTTTGTCAAATTTCCCATTTGTTAAACGTCCCATTCACCGAGTATGCCAATTTAGTAAATTATTAATTTTTATTGTAAGTTTTATTTTGGGAGAAACGCGTTATTTCTTTGTAGAGAATTTTTCTTTGCTCTACAGAGTATATGTATATATGTATATAAGACCTTACATATATAAGATTATTTTTTGTATATAGCATTCGATTGCGCCAGCCATTGACGTAGAGGTAAGCCGCGCTACCCAAAAAGGTTTTATTTTACTATTTAGTTATTACATATTCAGTGGGTTGTGGTCTTTGGTGGGCTTAGTTAGGGATTATACAGTTATTATTATTATTATTTTACCTAGGGGTGGTCCCAATATGGTCTCGGCACCGCGACTTGTAGGTCTATTGTGCTCCCCGATGTTTTCTACCCTTCTAGAATACCTGTATCTTTGACAAAGTGCAGGATTTCAGTAGGGCGAATCTTCGTTACTTCCTCTTGTGTAATCTTTTTATTTCCAAGTAGGCGTTCCCTTGCCCTTGTAAAAGCTTTACAGTGGCAGATGACGTGGTATGGAGTTTCTTCCTCCTCACCACAACCCCTGCATAACGGGCTATCAGTCAGTCCCATTTTATGCAGGTGTTTGTTTAAACGACAGTGGCCTGTCACCATCTCTGTCGCAAGTTTGATCTTTGTCCTACTTAACTTTAAGATGGACGTTGCTAAGCCCCCGTCGGGAGTTTCTAGAAAGACCTTAGAATGATCCTGTCCTGGGAGTTTTGACCAGTGTCTGCAGTGCTCTTTCGTGAGTATTGCTTGAATCTCCTGTTTGGCTGTGTTATATGTAATCCCACAAGCCGGTTCAGGGCCTATGAGTGGTTTCGCGCTTGCCGCCCTGGCAAGCCCGTCAGCAACCTGGTTACCCGCGATCCCCGCATGCCCAGGTGCCCACATTAGTGTAACTGTATTACACCTACCTAGTGCGTTTAGCATTTGTGTGCATTCAAGTACTAGCCCTGAGTTCAGCACATATGATTCTAATGCTGCAATCGCTGCTTTGCTGTCTGTGACTATAAAGATTCTCCTGTTAGAAAGGTTCTCTTTTAATAGTTGAGCAGATGCTGTCAGGATTGCATATACCTCGGCTTGGAACACGGTCGCTTTTTCACCTAGGCTTACAGAGATTCTGCAGCCCTGTCCATTGCTCCGGTACACTCCAGAGTCAGTGCCCTTAGTGGTTTTTGAGCCATCTGTGTAATACACGATTCCATTCAGCTTTGTTTTGTTGGAATTGTACTCCCAGTCGTAACGGGTGGGGATTGTTGTCTTAAACAGTTTAATAGGACAAACTGTTTTAGGTATTCTCTCAGTTATCATACTGAGGTTTTTGTCTTTAGAAATCTCGCCAAAGATGGTCGAATGCTCCACCCTTGACGATCCCTCCTCGTCGTTGATTCTTAGGCGGTATGCCCCTCTGAGTGCCTCCGCCCTAATTACTAGGTGTAGTGGCGGCAGGTCCAGGAGAGTTTCCATGGCTGCCGTCGGGGTGGTTATCATTGCCCCCGTGATTCCAAGGCAAGCTCTGCGCTGTACCTTGGTGAGTATCTGTATATCCAGTGGGTCATCTTTGGAGATAAGCCCCACTTGCTTCCGAACGCTCGCCTGCAAGACCACAAGGACTTTGTGGCTTTGTTCGCTATTCTCTCTAGGTGTAGTTTGAAGGTTAACCCCTGGTCTAATGTTACGCCCAAGTATTTGTCTTCCCTCACTACCTGTAGCTTGGCTTCGTACATTGATATGCTCTTTAGCTTTGTCGGGCCTTTCTTTCGTGAGAAGAGAATGAGGTTCGTTTTTGCCGGATTGACCGACAAGCCCTCTTCTCTACACCACCGTTCGACTAGATTTAAGACTCCCTGCATCACAACTGATACGGTCTCTTCAAATCTGCTGCAGTTACTTAAGATACTTTTGTTTTGCGATACGATATTCCTTTTAATTATTATCATTTATTCTTATTTTGTTTTCTGTTTTCTTTGCAATGACATATATAGCCAAACAAGCATTCTTTTTTGTTTTATTTGCGTGTGGGTTTGGGAATTAGATTGGGGCTTGCTGTGGGTTGGCCTTCCCAGAGCTGTCTCGTTCCATTAGACTTGGCGCCCTCAATAATTAACATCAATTCTATATAGGAACCCCGCTCAGAGCTAGTTTCGGGGAAGAAAAGGTAAGTTTGCCACCGGTTCCCAGCTTTTACGTGGCAGATATCTATGACACCCAACGCCGGGCCTTGAATCGGCACGAAGTGTTTGCTGGGAAGTTTTTTTTTGACAGGGATTTTGGTTACATTTGATTCGAGCTTCTGTGGGTTCGAGTTCTTTTTTTTTTCCTTCTCTGTTTGACTTTGTGTATTGCAATTGGATATTTTAATTATGGCGAATTGGAATATAAATGTGTGTAGGCTTGTTTAACGAGAGTTGAAGTACGAAATGGCTTCACGAGGGTTTGAGTCTGAAACGCCTGTTGATCGTCTAAGAATATCAGTTCGGAATGTCCCCAAGTTGGAAAAAAATCGCTTGTTCTAGGAAGTAAGGCATAGTATTGTGTTTGGAGACGACGATAAAGCGATTTTAGAAGGAATTCTCGAATTAGGTAACGCGTTGCAGTCTTTCGATGTGGATACTTCGTCATCCGAGTTTAAGCGTGTGTTTACTCTTGTCCCACATCTCTTGTCTCGTTGTGCGCGTATGAATACGACTGATGATAAACAACAGTCAAGACAAAGACAATTAATGTTAGATTTGACTAACCTGCGTAGCGAATTTGAGTCGAAAATTCGGAAATTCAAGCGAACGACTTTTCTACCGGCAATTCTTACCTCTAGTCCGAATCGCAAAACGCCTGAAAATCCAAACGAATTAGACGACCTTAGCAGTAGTGAGTCAGAGACTGGCGAACCTGGTTGTTCTTATTCGCAAGTGCGTATGCCATCAGTTCCGTCTTATTCAGTTCCAGTTACGAAATGGAATATTAAATTTTCTGGAAATGATTTGATGTCTTTAAGCGCATTTTTGGTTAGAGTTGACGAATTGTGTGTTGCGCGTAACGTGTCGTCCGAACAGTTGTTTGCTGCTACATCAGATTTATTGTCGGGAAATGCACTTCTGTTGTATAGGGCACATAGGCATTCGTTAACGGGTTGGCTCGATGACGTTAGATTGCTGAAAGATGAACTTCAACCAGTGGATTACGACGATAAATTGTTAGAAGAAATTAAAACACGTACTATGGGTCCTATTGAATCGATTGGTTTATATCTTGCCGCTATGCATAAATTGTTTTCACGTCTTTCAACTACCTGAATCAACGAGATTAAAATTAGTTTTAAAGAATCTTAATTCTTACTTTCAGACACACATACCTTTGGTTAATGTTTCTTCTTTCGACGAATTACTCCAAATTGGTCGTACATTAGAATCGAGAACTACTCGCCCGAATTGTGACGAATGTAAGAAGTTGGGAAACTTTGGCAGGCAACAGTTGGCCGAGTTACTGATTCCATTGATTCGAAAAGCTATGACAATCTATTTCAATTAGAAGACCGTACAAAATATTTTTTGGAATTTATGCTATCTAGTGTATCGCGACCCTATCTAAAAATAACTATTTTTGGTATACCTTTTTGTGGTCTATTAAACTTAGGAGCATCACGTACTATTATTGGAGGTCCTGGATGGAGCATTTTAGAAAGTGTAAGGCTATCGTTGTCCTCGTCTGATGTTTCGAATTGTATAGTAGCCAATGGGTTGTCTTTTAGTATCGCTGGTGTAGTTTCTGTTCCTATTTGTATAGAAAATAGAGTTAAAATTTTTGATGTTTTAGTTGTACCTTCGGTCACACAGCCTTTGATTTTAGGAATCGATTTTTGGAGAGAAATAGGAGTAGTACCTGATTTTCGTAGTAGTAATTGGACATTTGCAAGGAATAAGACTCCATTAGTGGAACAGATAACTGCAGTTGATGGTTTGTCCGCGTGTTAGACTAAAGCACTGTTAGCAATTGTAAATCAATCTTTTTCTGTCAGTAATGGTGATCATTTAGGCTGTACTAATTTAGTATTTTATGACATAAGAACGACGTCAGAATCTATCAAACAGAGGTATTTTCCTATGAGTCTTGCTTTATTACAACACGTGAATCAAGAAAAAGACAATATGTTGGCTTTAGGGGTAGTCGAGCCTGCAAACAGTCCGTTGTCTAGCCCAGTAGTGATGGTAAAGAAAAAAGATCGCACATACCGTTTCTGTATAGATTTTCAAAAGGTCAATAGTGTTACGGAGAAGGATGTATACCCGCTACCATATATTTTGTCGATTTTAAACCGCCTCCGACATGCTAAGTTTTTGTCCAGTTTCGATATTCGTTCCGTTAATTGGCAGATACCATTAACTTCTGATGCTAAGGCGATTACTACATTCACAGTACCTGGTCGAGGATTGTTTCAGTTCAGGCGTATGCCGTTTGAGTTGCACAATGCACCTGCAACATTTCAGCGTTTAATTGATAGGATACTTGAACCCGATCTGGAGCCGTATTGCTTTGGCTGTGCAAATAGGTAAACCAGTATACCAAATGGATGTACGAAGAGCTTTTTTATATGGAGATATACGAGAGGAAGCATACATAATAATAATAATAATAATAATAATAATAATAATAATAAATGTGTTTATTGTGTTCACAAAGTTACACAAAAGGGTAGTGTTCGACTTAAAAGCCGTTCTTCCACACTTCCTTATTAACTTAGGAGAGAAAAAAAAGGTAACTATACATATAAGAATATAAGCAAAAAGAAAAACTTAAAATGTAACATACAACAAAAAAAAATTTTTTTTTACAAAAAAAAACAAAATGATATTCCGTAAGTTATCTATAATACAAAAACAATACAAAGTATTTTTTTTTTATTTACAGGAACATATATATATATATTTTAAGTTGTTAATTTACTTGACTTTAAAAAAACTTTCTACTATTACAATAATAACTGCTTAAGTGCAGTACGAAAACTATTTTTGGAGAGAGGCAACAAATTTAAAATCTGATTTAACAACTTAGGAGCACAATACGCGAACGAACCTTCATATTTAACAGTTTTGTGCGCTGGTATGTTATAAGTATTAAATCTGACATTTTTAGAGTGCACATCAGAACGCAAAGATAACAAACTATATAAATAATTAGGTTTTTTAGCGTTTATTAATTTATATAATAACATGCCTAACATATACTTATGTCTATTTTCTATATTTAGTTCGTTACTAATGTTTAAAAATGGAGTTATATGACTACGATAATTTAAGCAATAAACATATCTCATGCAAGAATTTTGAATTTTTTGCAATTTGTATTTGTTGTTGTTAGTTAAAAAATTATAGTAAACGCTATTACAATAATCTATTATAGGATAAATTAGGCATTTAACTAGCATAAGTTTTGTTTTAGCGTTGAGTGAATGTTTAAATTTGTAAATAGCTTTAAGTTTATAGTAACAAGACTTAACAACTGTGTTTTTCCACTACTAGTTGTATACGCTTGCATTATTACGTATAATAGAAGGCCGTGAAGTTGTACTTTTTTAAGCGCAGGTAAATAATATTTCATTATTAACTAGTAGTTAATAATGAACATATTTACATTTTCTGATAATACTACAACAGTTTCAAAGAAAAAAAGTTTACCAAACTGCGTACCAAGAGCAAGAGATTTTATTTAATGCTAATTTAAGTTTTCAAATCGCTCAATTAATAAATTAATTTGATTTTAAAAAGTAAGTTATTTGAAGTTCGCGCTTAATGAAATGTGAATATTATTGAGGTAAATATGTTTTAGATATAATCAATGCTTAAAATACTAATGTTTTTAAACAATTTAAACAACTTTAGCAATAAAAACTTACGTTATCTGTTTATTTTTGTGTTTTAAATCACAATTAAGAATTACGTCAAAATTAATTCTATTAAACTAATGACAACTGTCAGAATTACTGACTTGATTTTTAATTTAAAATTAATATCTTAAATTTTAAATTTGATTTAGTAATAGATAGAAAGGTTTTAATAATTCTAGTAGTGGAAAAAATTGTATATATAACACGGTTGAGAAGTTCATTATAACCTAAGCGATAGATTATATCGCGAGACGCGCAATGATGCACTTCTCAACCTTGATATATAATATACTATTAAATGTTTTTCAAAACTCAGATTATTATCTATTATAACACCAATATTCTTGATCGATGAAACCCACTGTATGTTAGAATTATTAATTCTAATCTGGTATTCTGTGACGTCAATTTTACCACGATTATTAGGGCTTCCGACACACATCGCCACTGTTTTATGCGGGTTAAGACGCAAACCATTGTTTCTACAATAATCTTCCATAGATAACAAATCATTGTTAATTTTATCTATTGTATTTTGAATTTCATTTGGATGACAAGATAGATATAATTGAATATCATCAGCATAAAGATGGTAGGAACAATTTTTAATACATTTTGGTAAATCAAAAGTATATATTGAGTACAGGATAGGACCAAGTATACTTCCTTGAGGAACTCCAGCTTTTAAATGTTGTAAATTTGAGACTATATTATTGTGCTTTACCGCTTGAGTGCGATTCGTTAAATAACTCGTAAACCACGTGTATGCAGAACCTACAACTCCTATATAACGTAATTTCGCTAGTAGTAGTTGAATATTTACTAAATCAAATGCTTTGCTTTGATCTAAGAGAACAATAATTGATATTTTACCGTTATCTATAGCATTGGATATGTCATTGATAATTTTTAATAAAGCAGTTTGTGTGCTATGGTTAGCACGAAATCCTGATTGCAGTGATGGCAGTATGCAGTTATTTTGCAAGTGTAAATTTAGGTTAGAAGCGACAATCTTTTCGATGGTTTTTGAAATTGTTGGTAGAATACTCAGAGGTCTAAGATCTGTTAATGAGGTTGCTTTTGATGTTTTAGCTAATGGTATTATTAATGCTGATTTCCAAATATCGGGAAATACGCCGGTACTTAATGAGTCGTTTATTAACTGTATAATTGTATTTGCACAATAAGGATATATTAATTGAAACATTCTTATATTGATGTTGTCTCTACCAATTGCTTCGGATTTGATTAAACTAATTGCTCTATTTACTTCTTCTGTCCCAACTGTTTTAAACACAAATCTTGGGTAAGGAGTAGTATTATAGTAGTGTTGTATTAAGTTGTCAACTTCGATGTTTTCGGATAGCTTTATAAAATAGTGGTTAATATCATTAGCCGTTATATCGTCAGGTAACAGAATAATATTTTTACTTGTGTAATTAAGACCCCAGCTTCTTAGTTTCTTCCAGACCAACTTTGAATTGTTGTTAGTTTGTAGTATGTGATTCATATAAGCAGTTTTCTCTCGTTTGACAGCGTGTTTTAGGTAATTTCTTATACTCACGTAATAACGTCTTTTAGATTCTGTTTTGTGTTTAAAAAACTCATTACGCGCTTTGTTTTTTAATTTAATAATTTTTTTAATTGTGAACGTTATGTATGGAGGCAATTTTTTACGTTTTGTTAAAAGTACTTGGTTTCTAGGTGCATATATGTCAAAAATTTCAGTTATATAACTGTTTAAGCAATCGATTCTATGGTTAATATCTTTGATGCAATTTAATTCATTCCAATTCATAGATTTTGCATATAAATCAAAGTTAGATAAATCAATATTTAATAAGTTACGATAATAACGTTTCTTACTTTTAGTCACTGGATTTTCAAGAGCGATCTGACTGTACGCCAAATCATGATCACTGACACAACACATATCCACTGTTTCACACAATTCAACATGTAGTTCAGTACTTACACAAATATCTGTTAAACTTGTACTATTATTATCTATTCTTGTAGGTTTGTCCACAATTTGTTTTAAACTAAAAGTTATTAACAGATTGTTGAAAAGTTTCACCTCATAACTGTTTATTTTTAACATGTTAAGACAATCGAATCCACTGCTAAATAAATACGTTCTAACACATCGTAAAGTTCCGATAAAAAATTAGGACTATTAAGAGATCTATAAATAACACCAATTCTGATAGATTTTTGTTGTAACTTAACTTTTATCCACAACTGCTCAAGCCCAGTGTCAAAATTAATTATTTTATATAATAATTGATATTTATAGTTATTAGCCAAATAAATTCCTACACCACCACCAAGTGTTGGGCGGTCTAATCTAATAAACTGGTAACCAGATATAGCAACCAAATTATTAGAGTCACCTGCTTTTATCCATGTTTCTGAGATGCCCATTATGTCAAAAGTATGTTCATTTACAATATCAACAAAATAATCAAATCCAGTGTTAATAGAACGGATGTTAAGGTGGCTAATAGTTAAAGTTAGTTTTTTTGAAGTTAGTTTTTTGATGTAGATATTGTGGGAACTCCCTTTACGTATTTGATAAAAATGTTTTGTTCGCCTTCAGATTTTCTAGTAATCAATTGCTGTTTAATTTGTTTATAATAATTTCGTTGCTTAGGTGTATCATCTAAACTAATTTGTAAATTAGGAAAATTATTTCTTATGTTTTTCTTATTCTTAATTACAGTCAGAGCGTCATATTTGTTTTGGAGTTCAATTTTTAGAGGTCGTATTTTATTTGTGGAAATTCCAATACGGTACGCTTTAATACTGTTTACATTAATGTTTGACGAAATGTTCTTTAAGATATCAATGGCCTTATCAATATCATTGTGTTCTTCTGAAGGTTGTAAATTATATATAATAACATTATTTGGGCGTCGTTGGCGATCATTAACTTCGTTTATAATAGATTCCATATTATTGCCTTCAGAAACCGATGCTTTAGATTTAATTTCAGTTTTCAATTCCTCCACAGTGCGTGTCAGTTGATTAATAACATTTAGTAAATGAGGTATTAATTTGCAGTTAGTGCACACAGTAGCTGTATCTGTATCTATGTTGGGATTAGCATCAATACATTTACCACATTCCCATTTAAAGCCAGGTATACCTTTAAGTAGCTTTAGTTGTTGTTTGGTTATATTAACACATCTGGCGTGATAATAAAGCGAACATGCATTACATTGCAGTCCTGGTGATTTTTGGTTGATTGCTTGTGTGCAGGATACACAACTGTTTGACATTATTTTTAATAAATATTACAAAACTTGTTTTAATACACTACACCAGCTACTCGCGTTACCTTCACTTCACAAAACTGAAGCCTCCTGACGGGTAAGAAGTAATTGAAAATAAAGTGCGCAAATTACTTAAATCAATTTATGGACTGAAAAAATCTCCTAGATGTTGGAATGATAAATTTGATGAAGTGATAAAAAAGCGCGCATTTAAAAGGTCAGAAAACGATTACTGTCTGTATACCCATTTATCAAAGAGCAGTAAACTATATGTTTTAATTTATGTGGATGATTTGGTTATTCTAGGGACAGATGAAGATGAGATAGTAAGCCTAAAATTATTGTTATCAAATAATTTCAAAATGAAATACATGGGGCTTGCTACAAATTACTTAGGAATACACATCAAACAGGATGTTGAGAAAGGCATTACAAACTAGAATCAATCAATTGTAATTCAATTTCAACGCCTGTGGATGCAAATTATAAGTTGGAAATTCTGATGAAAGAAGAACCTGAAAATAGTTACATCGAGACATAATCTCGACAACTCATAGGAAGCATAATGTATGCCATGATGGGTACGAGGCCAAATTTGTGCGCGTCGGTTTGAGAAATGTGCGAGCAACGACTTGTGTCTCATATTAAAACGGGTTCTACGATACATTAAAGGGTCAGTGGACTTGAACTTAGTATACAAAAAGCGCGAATGTGTCGAAACGTTGTGCGGTTACGCGGACGCAGATTGGGGTGGAGACTGTTTCAAACGTAAATCTACTCCGGGGTATCTATTTAATCTGTATTGATACACCATATTCTGGAAGTCTACAAAACAAGCAGCAGTAGCCTTGTCAACTGCTGAGGCCAAATATATCGCCCTGTCAGCAGCAGTCAGCGAAGCATGCTGAATAAGGAATATTTTGATCGCTTTGGACGTAGTGGGAGATAATTCGGATCCTATCACCATATTTGAGGACAACCAATCGTGTATGCGAATAGTTCAAAATCCAGAGCTTCATAAGCGAAATAAGCATATAGACATAAGGTTCCATTTTGTTCGGAACATGGTAAAGCAAAATGTAATAAAGCTGGAATATTTGTCGAGTAAGATGCAATTGGCTGATATATTTACAAAATTTGTAAATCGTACCCAATTTGATAAAATTAAGTACGATATAGAGTTGCATACTGTTAACGATTTTGTTAATTGAATGTTTATTTCATTGAGTGAGAGTGTTGAAGGTAAACCTACAGCAGTGAACTATCAAGTATCTACGTGAGATACTTCCACATGTACTTATAGCGTTCTGTTGTATCGGCAATAACACAGTTGTTGTAGCGGCTATGTACTATGGTTTAACTAACGTTATTTTACTAATAAATAATTAAAAAAATTAACTCTGTGTAACAGTTATGAACATATGTAACGTGTAAATTCGAGATTGAGCGAAAATCCGCCTGATAGTTAGGCAACTTACCTTAAAAATGGGGAATATTCGACCTCGAGTTGTGATTTTCAAGTTATGGTCGCAGAGGGCGCTCGAGAGTAGTCGGCCATCTACAAAATTCACTTTATGTGATGGCTTTGCGGTGTGAGGAACGTGATAAAGTCGGATGGGTAAGAAACATGAGGTTTCTCTTTCATCGATGAATATCTAATACAACGACGTTTTATTTTAGAAATCAATAATAAATCCGATTAAACGTTCGATGCATCCAATAAAAGATCTATGTATTTTGCTGCAAAACTCATAAAGTAGGTTAGTATTTTACACGTGGTTAAAAAAATGGAGGCGTATCAACTAATATTCGCTATTTTAGTTCTTTCGTCTTTCTTGCTTCTGGTTTCTCAATACCTGTTGGAGTTTTCTTCCGAGCTCTGTTGAAGTGGTCGGACTGAGGTATTTTGGCATCGCTGTACTTATGCAGTAATCGAAGTCGCAGAGTAAAAGATCCCAGTGGATTGAGGGCGCTGTGCTACAGGTTGGGGGAATGAAGTAAACGAGGTATTTATAGTATCGTTAAGTTTGGAACCGCGAGGGACCACTAGACCTCGACTCATTTTCGTCCACGCGCTTCGGGGTCAGGACTGCTGCTCTCGGTACATACGCGGCGACTTCATTTAAGTGAAATCAGTGCGGACTTTGAATGTAAATGCATTTGTGTTTCGAACTTTGTCTTTGTACATCCGGTACACCTAGTCTACTACAATTACTTCTGTTTTAATTAAAATATTTAACGAACTTTTGGGACATGAATAATTATGTTTAATAATATTTAACGTCAATTTTCGATAATTTAAATAAGGTTAATTACGAGGTTTAACAGACGCCTTAATGTAATGGTTGATCTATATTGATTATTTAACGTAACTTACACTTTTTTTGTTGTTAATATAAAGAAATTTTCCATTGTCAAAGGTAGAAATTTGGGAGCTATAACCGTTTCTGTCGTAAACTAATTTAATGATATTTTTACTACCGGTCGTGATGAACTTGACGTCAAGGACCACGGGCGGTGTTACTTTGTTTTAACGCGGGTAGATCATGCTACGGGTTACGGTAGCCGCTGAGATACATTTTACATATTAGCGCTTTATTTTTTGGCTTCCAGAGTCTATTTTTGGGACCTGCTTTAATCTAATATTTATATGTTACAATTTTGTTGTGTGTTATGTAAGGTAATTTATTCTCTGATTATACCAGTGGCGTAACCGTCGAATGGCTCTTTCCGTTCCGGAATTGGCTATTAATAAATATACTCAATAAATGGTTATTGTTGATTCGTACTATATTTCTTTTGGGGGACCTCTGAGTCTAGGATCTCCTTTTCTCCTACCTAGACTGTTTTATCTTCGATAAAAATTCGAGAAGAGGTGGCGCACTTGAGCATTTAGCTTACCTAAAGAAAACTCTGTGTCTTGCGATTTTCTTTTACCCGACGACCATCTACGGTGAGGCTAGCCGAAAGGTAAGCATGACATCTTGGTAATTAATTTAAATAATTTGTTCTTTCTTTCTTTTTTTCTCCACCTTCCCCATTGGAACATAACACATACAAGATTACAACGACAAAATGACGAGCTTACTCTCGTAGGATTGCTATATACGTCTGCCATCAAAAACTCTACTACTATAGATATTAACAAAAAATAAACTTTGATTGTCAAAAATTCAGTTATGCCACGAATCTACGGTCTTCCCAAGATACACAAAGAAGAAGTCTACCTTCGACCGATAGTGAGCACCATCAATTTACCAACCCAATCGTTAACACGTTATCTAGCTGCAAAGCTCGTGCCATTGACAGGAAATACAGAAACTCGTATTAAAGAATCTACAGACTTTTTAAGGAAAATTTAGAACTTGCGTATAACAAAAGAAGATATCCTAGTCAGCTTTGACGTGGTATTTCTTTTTACTTAAGTCCCGGTCGACGAAGTGTTGTTTTTGCTCAAGGAGAGAATTACTGAAGAAGAAGTTTTGTTCATCGAACTCTGTTTTAAAAACACTTATTACAGTTATAACAACAACTTGTTTAAACAAGTAGAAAGAGCGCTCTCTTCAGTTATAGCCAATATTTACATGGAATATTTGGAAACTGAATTTACGAAAAATGTTGAGTTAAAACCAAAAACTTGGTTTGGGGCATTCCGTTTATAAAAATAAAACGCACACTAATAGATACTCACCACCTGTAACCTGCGTTGGAATTTTTTTGTAAAAGACCCCGTATTCAGATTCATCTGGCTGAATTTTCTGTTTTTTTACGATTGATTAGTTCGACGTTAGCATCGAAAACGTTTAATAGTTATTTCACAATTATTACTGGTATTTTTTTTAAAGGCATAAAGTTCCGTGGTTTTGATTTTGATTTAGTGTTTTTACTTCTTGTTATCTCATTAGAATAACAACTCTATCTAATTTACGACTTCCTTTTTGGAATGTAATTTGATCAATTTTTCTTGGTATCTATACTTTTGTTTATGTTGAGTTCATTTGCGAGCTATTTGATAATTTAACGGAGTAAGCGTTTTCTGTGAGAAGATTTTCTTTCTTTCGAGTACCTACGTGACATGACGCACGTGGCAATTATATTTTTCATCTTTGTTAATTTACTTTGTTTAGTGTTCCATCTTTTACAAAGATTTTACGGCGCAAGTTTGTGAATTAAGTGGGATTACGAGGTGATATAAGGAGTAAAATTTTGCTTTTGGGGAGAATCTTTTGGTCGCAATTAAGAAATACCGGGTACCGGAATGTAGTCAAGTGTTCGGGGTGTTTTTACCCTACCGTTATGCAATACCGCGGAAGTTAAACAAATGGTGCCGTAAAAATTGAGTGTGTGATGGGAAATATTGGTTTTCCAAATTCGTAATTTTACGGTTTAATGAACTTCATGGTATCCATAATAAAACTCACGTTTGAGTTGGATTTATTTTCGATGTTTTGTGTTAAAAATCCAGTCTTCGCTTTTGTGCGGATTTCAATTAAGTAGTGAAATAAATCTTCCGCTGTAATTTCATTGTTTGGGGGTCCCACCAAACCTTTAATTCGACTACAGAACACCTAGACCGTCCCGGGGTCGATCTAAACTCGAAAGCTTCTGGAACCGCTGTGGCCAGCAGTTCATCTGGAGTTGAATTGAGCCGACTGAATTACGGCTAATTTGAAATATTTCAAGAAACACTTGAAGGTGTTTGCGTGAAGTTCGCTTTAATTAATTAATTTTGTTTTGTGTATGTAAAAGTAAATCTTATTCATGCATGAAAGATAATGTAACGAAATGTAACATATAATTTGTTTGAACGTTTAGTTCGAAGCAAAGTTTCGGACGTCTACTTTATGACTTTTGTATTTTTTGTCATTGTTAAATTTACGGATTAAGTATGCGGACAAGGCTTTGAATTTAGTTTTATTGTGTTTTATTGAAAAACGAGGTAACGCTTTTGTTATTTTTTTTTATTGTTTTTATTAATTTTTATATTCAGTTTGTGAATTTTTGTTTTGTTTATTATTATGTCTTTTATTATTTTTATTCAAGTTTGTTTGATATTCATTTTTTTAATTTTTAATATTATTCAGTCAATAAATGTTAAATTGTTAAACTGTAAAGAGCTTTTATTCATTCAGCTGCCGCGTACGTAAATTTTTAAGTGCACTTCAGAGTTTAGCAAGTTACAATTCGAGGTAAGTTCAGGGGTTGTAACCAACCAGATGAGCTTCTGGTTTATCAGGGGTCCGGAAGCTATAATCATCGTGTCCTTGATTGGCGCCCTAACCGATTTTGAGTTTTTACCTTTTTATTTCGATTTTATGTCAATCTCGTTTCCAAGTTATCACGGAATTTTAAAATATAACCCACCCCGTCTCCACTGAGCAGCGGCACAACATCGTTTATGTTACCTCATTTCAGGCAGTGACTTTGTTTTAACTTTGGCATGTAACACACCTAAAGAGCTATACGTGTGTCAGATAATGAAAATCTACAAAAGGAAAAGGAAACACTGTTGGAGTCCCTACAACAAAATAGATACGTGTTTAAAGAGATCCAAAACGCATGGAAAAGAGCAATAAATCCGAAAGTCAAAAAGACTTATCACCTCTTACTACCACCGCTTATTTACCATATTCTATGGGTTCGACAGACAAAATAATCAGGGTGCTAAAGAAACATAATATCAAAACTGTCTTTACGACTAAGGATATTCTGCACATACGGTTTACATCTGCTAAAGACAAACAAGGGGCTCTAAAATATGCCGGAGTTTACAAAATTTCTTGTTCCTGTAGAATAAGTTATATAGGACAGACGGGACGCTTTATTGAGGTTAGAGTAAAAGAACATATGGCTGACTGCAAACACCGCGGAGTTATTAAATCAGCAGTGGCAGAACACGTGTGTAACCAAGGACCACGCGAAACTTTGACCAAACTAAAGTGTTGGCTAGAACTCCTTTCTACTTTTTCAGACTAATCCGTGAAGCTGTATAAATAGAAAAACATCCATGTAATATGACCTTGAAAAAAAATCAACCTTCTTGGATATGACACAAACACTTACTCTGAGTATTAACGAAGTCAGTCAAGCGGTAAGGGAAAGATAAGGTCCGTTAATTACGCTAATAGCGATTGATATAATTATCGTGACTTACACTTTTTCTTTCAGTGACATTTACCACTCTGAAGATGCAAGCTGCAATGGCTTGCGAAACGTCAGTTTGTTTGGGTTCACGAACGACAATACGGGAAAGGCCAAGTTCTACTGCTTGTTTTGGCTCTTAAGGAGAGACTAAGACCAAGCCTAGTCTGGGTGTTTAACTACGACGTCTAAGCCGAAAGTCGCTTATTATCATAATAACAACCGCGACAGCTTATGATAAAACAATTACATTGCCTACCAGATTGATTTCTGTTAAATTTAATAAACCATTGTTTTGACCAAAAGTATACAAGGCATTTTCAACTTAAAATTGTCTAAGGAATTATGGACTTATGCTATGACCATTGTCACGCGACACTCTGTATGTATAGTTTTAAATTTTTTAAAATGTAGTTTACATATGTTCAATAAATAATAGGTGTAACGCTTATATGTAAAAAAAATTACAATTTTTGTTCCGTTTATTAAAAATGTTTACTAACAAAAAAAGTTTCAATTGTTTCAGAATCCAGTGAAACAATGACGGAAAAATACCTTTAAAAGTTGCATTATAAGCTGTCGTTCTCAAAACTTCCAGTCTACGACCAGCAGATATTAATCTTGCCGATTACGAAGTATATGAGATATCTCATATAAAGAGCTTTTCCTTAGTATTCTGCTACTTACTATTGCTGCCCTGAAGCAAATAATTGCGTAAGAAACCTATAATATTATTTGAGAATGTTGGCTATTATTTGCATTGATAAAAATGTATTACTGTTTTTCTAATACCAAAGTTATATGTTTTATTTAATTAAAATATGAGATCGAATATGAAAGATATCGAGTAAATGAAGAAACGAGTTTTAGTTTAGTTTAACTAAAAATAGTTAAATTATGTGATTAAGTTTTTACAGTCATTTAAGAGTAGTGTGCTTTTTATGCACTTGTTTTGTTTTTAGTTTCTTCTAAAACCGATCGTGTATAAAGTATCTACTTTTGAGAACTTTCCGCCTGCAATCTTTTTGTACTGCACTGCAAAGACTGAAATAAAACATATTTTTTTTAATTTTCAAGCAGTTTTCAGAAGTTACGTTAAGTGAGACATGCAAAAGCAATTATTGATTGTTGCTGCGAGTTGATGGTAGAACAAGGACAAAATTGTATCGATAAAGAATTATGCGAATAAAAACAGTCTGCGTACACAAAAAATACCGATCTGTACGTGTTAATTACTACTATAAAGTATCTCTAAAATTCAGCATTTGCTGCTAAAAGTTATTTACAACCGCTTAATTATATAATTAAAATTATAAATTTACATATCGTTTTCATCTACGTTCACAATTAAAGAATGAAAAATAACAAGCGGGTTTTGATACGAAAGTTTGACATGTATTAAGTAAGTCACGCTTTTTATCAATAATAATAGAGCTTAAATATTTGATATCGACGAAATTACTCGTTTTAAATCGGTAGCGATATATAATTACTGTTAAAGTTGATTAATGAATAAGAAATCTCGGTGACATACAAATTGTAACAACAACAATCGATACGCGTATGTTGCGTACAATTAAAGACGTTTCTTCTATGTACATTTTGTAAAATTCGAAAATAGCGCCTTATCGACTTTTTCCAGTGTTCGCAGGCGCATACGTCCTTTTTGGGGATGTTGCCACCCCTACTATTTACTGTCAGTTTGGCGCCCTCACCCTCGGATCGGCCACAGCCTACTTTCCTAGTCGTACCTTCTTAATTTTCTATTGCTGTACTTGTTATTATTCTATTGTTTAAACAATCTGTGCTTTAAATCTGACTGTCACTCTTATAAACTGTGTGTACTGTGCGTGTACTAAGATTACTATCTTATCTTCATTGATTTTTTCTTGTTTTCTGATGACTGATACAAGATTTTTAGAAGGTAAATTAAGTGTAATGCCTTCATTCAAATTTCTATAGATGTACATTTATTTGTTAAAGCTTCGCTTATTTGCACGCTTGTTTCTTTTTCTGTTGCTAATTTAGACCGACAATAAAAGAGTTGAAAGTTTTTGTGCAAGTGTTTTTCAACCGCGAAGTGCACTGAAAAAAAGAAACACTTCAGTACCGAATAATTAATTCTATGACATTTATTTAATTTAATAGTGCTCGGTATTATTTTACATAAAACTCGTGTTGCCGAGGCTGCTAAGTTTATGTTCCGGTAACCATAATTACTTCCATGTGGCCGCATTAACTTAAACTTTACGATGGACACATTTTCAAGAAAAACATTTTACACGGTCACTGAAACCAATTTCATTATTGCGCACAGAAAAAGAACAACTTTTTCATACAACTTTGAAGAGTTTTAGTAAGGTTATAAAAGACATTAATTTTCTAACCTAAAAATCGAGCGAATTACGCTGAAGACGGAAATTTTAAATCGATATCGTGCTGAAAATTATCATAAAAAAAATTATTTGCAATTTAATGCGCTTAAGTTCGTATTCAGTTATAAAGCGACAATAATGTGGCTCAAGGATAGTTGCTTTTTGCAAGATTAAAAATAAGTAATTGTAGCTTAGCAATCGGGTATAACAGCTACACAACATTTTCCGTGCTTAATTTTCCAGTCTTATTGATCAAATGGCATTAACCCAATGTTATTAATACATCTTTTGTTATCGTGGCAGCTTTGGTTTTTACCGAATTTAATAGACAAGCTGAATAAAAGTTAGAACAACACTTAATTAATTTTGTCAATGAGCGTTATTGAGTATTCGGTTAAATTAGGTTACGTAGTATTTAGTTCCAGATTTCGAGCATGCCGAATGGCATTGTTCTGGAACAAAAATTCGACTTATCAAAATTTCCACACTATGTTATTTAGGTAATTAAACCTGATTGTATTCTACAAATTTTTGTATTCATTTATAAACTGATAGATAATTGATGAAAGGTTGTCAAAACGCAGTGATACATTTTGTTCAAAGATTTGGTTAGTAATGAAGAATTAGTGCAATGTAGTGTATTACTAAAGCTTGAAAGCACGAAAGTTTAGCTATTCATGAAATTTAAACATTATTATTAATTTCGGATTTATTCTTGTATTAATTATTTTAAAAGCAAACATACCACGAATTCCTCTAAAACATGTCTTGAATAATGAAAATAACTGAAAAAATTAACTATAAAAAGGTTGTGGAAAATTAATAATGTTTGTTTTTACTAGAAAACTAAAAACAAATTTGTTAATTTGCTAATTTTTTCTATAATCGAACGCTGATTCAAAACAACGATCGCGATAGAAACGTTTAAAAAAGTGTTTTTTAAATGTAATTATTAAATAAACAGAATATATAAAAATATATTTATCAAAAGAAAAGTCTGATTTTAAGTGTTTTTTTTTAAATTTTTTAATTAACCAACCCAATAAAGTATTATGAACCCATTTCACCATTAAAAAAATTGTTTTAGCAAGAAATTATATTAGTTTAATATGAATCCGAATAAACAAGTTTTCCGTGTACTTGATAGAAAAGTGACACATTGTTTAACCAAAGATCCTGAAGAAAAGTGAGACTTTTATTCACTATTTCAGTTAACACTTTTTTCATTCATTTTATTTATTAGCGTAGATTGTAAAAGAACAATTTGTTAAATTATTAAATATTGCAATGGAAGATGAGGAAGCTGACCGCAACGCAGACGTTTCAGAGGTCAAAGATTTCTCTTCAATCAATTAAAAAAAAAAAAATTTTTATTAACTATGCTGCCCTCGACTTAGGTTTTTGCAGCAAAACTACTACGCCAGCTTCCGTGGATGTCAACTCCACTGCTGGCTAAAAAGGTCGTTGATGTTTTTCAAAAACAATGTTGTGAAGCTTTTTACTCCGGAATCCCTTCCTTTAGTAAATTGTATAAGGTGTTTATACCAATTGATTGCTTTGTGCAGTTGCCCAGTCTATAAAATATAAATAGTTTGTGATGGTTAAAATTTTTTAGTTTTAAATTTAAATACTTTTTGTAAAGCTCAATTCCATTTATTCAATCTTTTGATGTAATTGTAAAAACTTGTTTTTTCTTTGTTTTTGTGTCATGTAATCATTGGTCATTTTGATCCACGGGCTTTTTTTCATAGTGAAAACTTGCCCACGGACCCCTGAGTGAAAAAACTACATAAATGCATTTAACTTTAATATCTTGAATGGTAAATGGTGACGTACAGGTCCGCGCCTAGTACTTTTGGCACCCTTGTGCAAATTTGAAATAACGCCCCAAATTTTTATTACGTTGATATGTGAGTACAGATACGGGTTAACTTAGGTATTATTATTCACTATTGAAAAATAATTTTAAAAAGTATTTTCATACATTTATTTTTATTTTTATATTTTACAAGTACAAGCCGTACAAGTATTTTTTCATTACGGTACATAACATCATTATAAACTTATAGAAAACCTTCGGTGTCAAACTCTTTTAGCTGGTCCGTTTCTAGTGAAATGATAGCAAGATTACTTAGTCGGTTTTGCCCCATGGTCGATCTTAAATAATTTTTTACGTTCTACCAATTCTTGAATATTATTAGGACGTAATTTTTTTGGCCATAGTGCAGCATCTTTCGAAAGTTGACTCATATTTTCCGTCCTAGTAATTTTTGAAGGTGTTGATTTCTCATTATCAGCGGAACTTGAAGATGTTGACAGATTGCTTTCTAGGAGATCAGATTTTTGTCTGCTGCTGATACTTGTTTCAAGTACAGGTTCAGATTATTGGGATTCAGCTGTAAACGCGTAATTTTGACATGGTTTTCCAGTTCTTCCTCTCTTTTTCTTTTATTCAGCAAATTTTAGTATCCAGACAATGTCTTTTTTTTTTCTGACATTTTGTATACTGTAAAGAAATTAATACGTAAGTAAACAAATTGACAAATTATTCATGAAAAATGGAAATGTTTCTACGTCTCAAACTCAAACTCGAAAGTATTTTCTCGACATTTCTTATTTCAAGTTATTTTAAACTGTATTAATTTTTATAATTAGTAATATTAGTACTTATCAATTATTCTGTTTGAATTTACTTCAATTAACAATCATGTTTATATAATCAAATATAAAAGTATTTTTGAGATGAAAGTTTTACGCTTTTAATGTTTTAATAAATCTAAAATAAAAAATAAATTTTAGATGAATTCACATTAATTCACAACACAAAACACATCACTATAAAGTCTGTAAAACTACAAAAAACTAAAGTTTCAAAAGCAGATATCTATTACTCCATGCACTTTTTCACTTCGCTAAGTTAATTATCGATCGGACATCAGGCAATGAAATCGCGACCGATGCAGCGCTTAAATGTATAAAGTTTTGTACATTGCAAGCTCAGGCAGGAAAAAAAAGCTTGTCCGCTCGTTGCAAGCCAAATTTCAAGCTCAAACATGTATAAAATCAGTAAAGAGCTGATAAAGCAAGTAAAAATACCAAAAAAAGTGACATAAAAAGCATATTAAACCTGCCAAAAAGGCAATAAAAAAGGCACAAATATCTATTCAAATTTACAGTTTATTTTTCACAATTTACAATGTTTATTAAGTGCTATTATTTTCCCAAGCACAAATCAAACATTTTTCAATATTTTAACCAAGAAGCTGTTGCCTTTTATCATTTAAAATAGTTTTATAGAAGAAAAAGGTCTTTCGACATCACAAGATGTTAGTAGAACAAATTTTAATGCCGCTGTTCCTGTTATTGTTAAAGATATTTTCTGTTGTTGCTTCATGACCTCCTCTTTTGAATTTCAGTCGTTGAAAGAGGTCAAAGGAAGAGTTTTTTGATGTGACAAAATCTAATTTTTGATTAATTTTTTTCCTATGTAGCGAAAGATTCGGTTATTGCGGTTTCGCTTTTTTCTAGCTTCTTTAAAGTTTTTTGAGATTTAGCAATTGCTGCAGAGGCCGTCTCGTCAAATAATTCAACCACCTGAAGTAAGACAATTTAATTAATGTAAAAGACAATGTCAGGTTATAGTATGAACTGTACCTCTTTAATTTTTTCAAAATGTGTGGCATAAAAAATGCAAGCAGATAACCAAGTTCCCCATCTTGTTATGATAGGTTCTGGTGGAAGTTTAACATCTGGAAGTTTTTCTTTATAGGCCCTTACCCGTAATGATGCTTTCCACAAAAATCTGAAACAAGATCCAATAATCAAAAAGATAATCTAATATGTTAGAGATTTTTACCTTTTTGGTGGCAGAAATTAACTTGTTTACTATTGCAAACTCCTCTCTAATGAATTCACACAAGTTAAATGTCTGCCTGAGCGGATTTGATCATATAAGGTGCTGCATCGGTTACGAATAAGAAAACCTTTTCTTTTTTTGCGCCATTGGGATACAGAAGTCCACAAACATAAAATTATATAATTGCAATTAATAGATTGGATTATATTAATCAATCATTAAAAAAAAAACTTACGTAAACAATCATCGAAAAAAGCAACTGTTTTGTGATTCTTTGGAAACTGAGAATATTTTCCTCTTCCTAAGCTTTGTTTGTACAGCAAAAGTTTTGCAATGAATGTTAAAGGATTACTGTACTGATAACTGTGATAGATAATTTAAACAAGTGTGTAACTTTGTTTAAATAAATTTAAATTAAAAAGAAATACCAATTTTATTCAAATATACTTACATAACAAAAGTTCACTATCTGCGTAACAAAAAATGACATTTCTTTTTGTCTAAGACTAAGAAAATTTGTTGTGTGCACTTCATATCACGCATGACACAGTACTAAATTGTTGATTAACTGCACGATTTGTTATAGTTTATATTATAGACTAGTTGGTGCAAGTATCGGCCTGACTCACCGCGATGCTGTTATTACATGTATTTGATGCACCTGTCTATATTTATATTTTACTTAGGACGTAAAAATTGCTAATAACTTATTCATCGTTATTTATTTTAACTTTCATATTAATAAAAAAGTGTCAACATTTTTTAATTTTATAACAAACCTTCCACGGACCCTCTGAGGTTGTTCAGGGATCCTCAAATCAATTTTAATTTTCTACGTCATTTACTTCTAGTAAAAGTAAATCTTCCGCTTGGTATGCTTTATGCAACGCAATTAACAACTTTCATAAGCAGAAAACTGGCACCAGAATTTTTTTCTAAAAACTCTTTCACATTATCCATGGGTTAGATCTCGAGATTTTTTGTCACAAAACCGTCATTTTGATGTTTCAGTCAGCAATTTTTATATGCAAAAATATCTACATTTTCATTTATTTTTAAAGTACTTTTCAGCATAGAGTATACTGACCATAGTGCTAAAACTTTAAGAGTTTTCATCTAAGACTGCTTAAATATCAGTGTTAAGAAATCTTATAAATAAAACCTTTTTTTTTATAAAGTAAACAATTAGAATATTTTTATTTGCCCTTTGCACATTTTCTTCAATTCTTCAATCACAGAACAGCTGGTTAGTTTGATCATATTTTCGGATAATAATTGTAAAACTTCTTTATTATTTTTGTTTATTGACTCATTTTTGATGAACATTTTTTCTCAAATTATTTACTTGCAGAACCACTGTGACACATACTTAAACAAAAATTGCAACACCAAATACGATAAAACTTGAACGCGTTTTGTTAGTTATCCTATCATCATCAACGTAACACTTGATTAATTGTGAATCAAAGAGATTCAAAAATCTTAATGGATTTTTATTGCCATTATTCATTAATAAATGTTTATTTTTGAGAATCTGTAAGCTTTCAGAATAATAAAGTTCGCTTTTGTTGTTTACAAGTTTAACTAAACTATATGTGTAGCAACACTAAACTTTTCTAAACGTCGATACGGCTAAATGCTTTTTAAAACTAATTTTAATAGATTTTTTATTTGCCCGAAATGTACTTGATTACAATTTTTACAATTGGTTTTATATATTTCCGATTTATTTTGCATTTTCACTAAGTTTTTAGGCTGTTGTTGGAGTTTATGATTATTCTAAAATTTGATTTTGAAATTTTTTTAGAAAGATCTCTGGTTTATGCATTTGGTAATTTAACATATTTGATATCTTTTTACTTATTATATGTACTTAAAGTAGTTACATTTTTTCTATAATTTTTGAACTTACGTTTCCTAAGTATACTTTTTATAATTTTCTTGTTAAAACTATTGTACAGGGTGAGTTATCGTACTTTCCACATATTCTGACACACCTTATATACTGCAATTTTTTTAATAAACCCACGTTTGTAAATTTGTTTAAAAATTTGTGTTGTATAAAACAGTTTCTTGTAAACCTTTTACTGCTTGTGTTCTTATGATGAATAATTTTACTGGCCTGTTTTTTCAGTTTTATTCAAATGGTCAACTTGAACTTGGCTGTAATAATGTACAACATTTGCCTACTGCCGCGCTAAGACAAGAGGTTCTATATGTAATTTCATTCTTTCGAAATAAAACATTTTATTAACTAGTTTATAGTTTTCAGATTGTTTCTGTTTGGTGTTGAAGCTTCGATGTTGTAGATAGGACAATATAACTAAGTGAGCGAAGGATAAAAACCGATATGAATACTTTGTCTTAAAATTAAATAAATAGAAATTCAATTAATATACTACACTAGAATAATATTGTAGCGAATTTATTATTATTACTAATTTATTTAAACGACTAAAAATATGTTTTACTTATACTAGAAATATGTACACTTGTAAATTAACCGAACTAATGAAATCTAATAATATTTAATAAAACACTTACACTAATTAAGATAAGATAAAGTCCGCGGATAGCTTTACACTTGTTTACACTAAAAATCACGTACGAGATTATTCTCTGTATATTTATGTACACACACGCGACTTATTTGTTTCAACTTGAATAATCTTCTTAACACTGCTGTATTCGCATTTCGGCAATAACTGACCTACGATTTGTTTCCTCGGTATATATACACATAAGGAAATTCTTCTCGAGTGTTTCCTATCTTTCGGTATATCTTCTAGAAGATGGATAACAGCTTCTAGAAGGCTCTTGAATTTGTAAATAAATTCTCGAACGTTTCAATATCTAACCATCTAAATCGCCATTATTATTTGTTGAGTTAACTGCTAATTTTGAACAAAGACCTTTTTCATATTTTTATCCGACACGTTAAATTTTGTAAACCCACCATTAAGTTTCTTTTTGTAGCCAAAACATTTAAAACTTCTATCACAGCACAAGGACGCAATATCTTTCAATTAGACACGCTCTTCCATTTTATAATCTGTAAAATTGTAAAACTCGTTTTTGTGCTGCCAACATCGCAAACGTCAATATTCGTTCGTCATTGTAGTTGCAAAATGGGCGAAGCTCTAAGGTGGCAAGCAAACTAATTGCTTAAAGTCAATTATTATATTAGAACGAGTTTGTTACAGGTAAAAAAGTTACGTTACATACAAAAGAAATCAAAAGTATTGTAACTTAACAATTGAAATTGAAATGTTGATGCCAAGACGTTCTATTAATTCAAAGTTATTTACTTATAAAGGTATAAAGAAATCATTTCGTATGTGGTTTTAGGTTAACACATAAATTTCAATATGTCAAACTGTAAGTGTTGCCAATTCAATAAAATAGTAAAGTTTCCCAATCACGGATCTCTATAATAATATGGATAGGTGATATTGTAGTCTGCCATTGACGGCTTTAGAGAAATCATCAGCGCCACTCATTACTGAGACAGGTACTAAAATGTCGTTATTTGTATATTCTTATTGCAACTAATTAAAATTTGATTAAAGTAATTAAAATTTACAAAAGTTTATCCAGTTTTATGCAATTCCGTAAATTTTTATGCAATTTCACAAAACTTTTTAAATTATTCAACAAAATGAATTATCATAATTTTTTTTGTTTTGAAAAATAGCGGTATACTGTTATAAAGTAAAATTTGTTCAATTTAGTTCTAATCTCAGTATTCTAAGGCGCTGTTTATACCCATAATTAATTTTTTTTCATAACTATCAGCTATCCATATTTATTATAGAGATCAGTGTTCCCAATGTTGTTTTAAAATTAAAATTATACGGAAAATATTAAAATTTAATAAAAATAGAGATGCGCGTTCTCTCCGTAACTTGTGTTTTAATATACTATTCTCTATTTCGACATTAGAATTAGCGATTTTTACACTAAAATCTGTCTAGAAATTAGTAAAGTCTTACACGATATTAATAATTTAACTATTCTAGTTTTATTATTCTCACACAACCTAGGAATGAAATGATAGTGTTTACGTGCAGTTCTTATACTAAAAACTGTAGCTTTAATAATAGCTGCAGGTCACTACATAAAAAATTTTATTTTACGGTTAAGTAAAAGGCGGGAAACTGTGTTGAGAATGGACATACGTAGTAAATTCTGCTAACTGCTGTAGATGAGACATAATAAACTTAGGAATCTATTGTAATATGTTTAGTTAAAAAACTCTATCTGCTCAAAAGTGATCAGATAGTGTATATCTTCTTAGTTAATTTAATTTGTTAAACATTTGGTTTGTACTCTTTTCCGTGCTCAAGTTTATATATTCTGCTACAATGTGTTTGAATGTTAGAAAACGTTTTCTTGAGTAAATTGTGTGTCGTTAAGTCGAAGACTTAAAATGATACATTTTAAAAACCAGATAGTTAAAGGTTTTATTAATTGTTTGATTTCTTTAATTTTTTTTAAATATTATTTTAGTATTAAATTAATATTGTGATACAGCTTTACTGCAGCAGATAATTATTGTATGATTTATTGTTGCTCTGGCGTATTGTACTTAGGTGTATGACGGTGTTAGTATTTACAATAAAACATTTTCTCACTGTCCATGCGTTCTTTTAATGAAATACTTAATTAGTTGAATCAATTATATGCCAAAAAATTACATCAAGGTAATTTAATTAGCTATTATTACTTTTTGGATAGTTATATATTTAATATATGCACAAAAACGACAAAAATATGCACTTAAATATGCATTTAAAATATGTGTTTTTTTAAAATTTATTTCCTATATAATACGTCATTAAATAAGCAATATAGTACCAAATACTAATACATACTAAAAAAATTTACTAATTGATACTGATATTTGGTATTTATATAGCTCAATAAATGTTCAAAAATAAATTGACGTTTGTTATCGGTATAAATGTTTTGTATGGAAAATAGTTTCTTTAAATTTGGTTATTATAGCTATTATACATGACAAATTTGCTCGGATAGATATGAAATAATATCTATTTTTTTATGCGTTGTGCCTTGGAGTTTAATTTATCCAAAACTTCCTTGATAATTTCAAAGTTTTTTGCGTAATGAATTGCAATTTCTATCTAAGCTCTTCATAAAATCATAATCAGTGTAGGCAGGAACCGTATATTTTTGACAAATTCTTTACTTGTTTAACATTTGGTATCAAGTTGCTTACGTTAGTTTAAGTAAACCAAACTGTTTCTAGAACTCACTTTAAACAATGTGCAAAAACACGTAATATATATATCATTTTTGGAAACAACAGCGCCCACATATCGCACAATCTATTAAAAACTTTTAAATTTTAAGTTTCCTAAAAGTTTTGGTAAATAGTTTTGGAGCGAAATTTTGAAGTGAAGGTTTCAATTTTTGAACGTTACAAAAATTAAGATCGCATTAGAAAAGGAAAGACAACGCGGGAGAAAGAGATAGGTACGTTTTAAGAAAAGAATTAATAACTCGAATGTTAAATATTTTTTTGGGCTGCGTTTGTTGTTTTTGAAGAATTTTTTTAATAAAACAGCTTTTTTTGGTTAAAAAAGAACTATTTTTTTTCTTTATTTTAAATTTAGAATTATTAAAAGTGACGACGTTTCGCTTATCTTGTAAGCTTTATCAAGTCTTCTTTGTACATTTTTCAACTTTTTATAAATTTGTGTTTGTCAATTAATTAATTACAGAATATTTAAGTTTATAATTTTGTGTTACTTGGTATTGGTTATATTTTATAATTAATGTAGTTGAAAAAAATTTCCATGTTTTAATATTTCTATTTCTATAAAGAAATCTTAATTATAAAACATCGTCAAAAAACAGCATAAACCTTCTTTTTATATAAAAAATAAATTAATATTTGTTTGTTAGTTTAGTTATCTTATAACGAGAAAACACTCTAAAGCCACAAAATGAAAAATCCAAAGTTTTTTTAAAGACAATATTATTATTTAAATAGGAATCGAGTAAAAAATATATGTATATTAAAATATCTGAAAACCAGTAAAAATTAAAAAAAAAGGTTTAAAAAAATTATAAATTTAAATAATAGAGTATTACTGTAAAGCCTCTATTAAAGGACACCCCTCTTTAATAGACAATTTTTTATACCTCAAACTTACTACAGGCAAAAAGGTATAGCAAACGTCTCTCAACAACAAACTTTCTACAAAACAATTGCGTACACTAAAATTAACAACTTTTTGTTCTATTGCCTTAAAAATCACTTTCCTATAACGGAACTCTAAAATATTGTTTTAATAAAATTAAGCAACGCAGTTTTAAACGATTCAAATGTGTAAGAAAAATTGTTTTTAATTTTAACAATTATAACTAAAGAGCGGATAGTAAGACAAGAAAAAATACCAAAGAAGGTGGCGCATAAGGCATATTAAACCTGCCAAAAAGGCAATAAAAAAGGCACAAATATCTATTAAAATTTACAATTTATTTTTTTGTTTTATAATGTTTATTAAGTGCTATTATTTTCCCAAGCACAAATAAAATATTTTTCATTATTTTGACCAAGAAGCTGTTGCCTTTTATCATTTAAAATATTTTTATAGAAGGAAAAAGTTCTTTCGACATCACAAGATGTTAGTGGAGAAAATTTTAATGCCGATGTTTCTGTTATTGTAAAAGATATTTTCTGTTGATGCTTCATGGCCTCTCCTTTTTGAATTTCAGTCAGTTGTTTAAAGAGATCAAAGGAAGGGTTTTTTGATGTGACGGAATCCAATTTTTGATTAATTTTTCTGCCTATAATCCCTGGATATGCTCTTATAATTGTTCTTATTCTTTCGAAGGTAGCGAAAAATTCGGTCATTGCGGTTTTGCTTTTTTCTAGCTTCTTTAATTCCTCAGGAATGCCGAAAAAGTTTTTATAAAAACTAGTCCTCTCTTAACAGCTTTGTCATTAAAAGCTTTTCGAGATTTAGCAATTGCTGCAGAAGCCGTCTCGTCAAATAATTCAACCACTTGAAGTAAGGCAATTCAATTAATGTATAAAACAATGTTAGATTATAGTATGAACTGTACCTCTTTAATTTTTTCAAAATGTGTGGCATAAAAAATGCAAGCAGATAAATAATTTCTCCATCTTGTTATGATAGGTTCCGGTGGAAGTTTAACATCGGGAAGTTTTTCTTTATAAGCCCTTAATCAAAAAGAGAATCGAATATGTTAGAGATTTTTACCTTTTTGGTAGCAGAAATTAATTTGTTTACTATTGCAAACACGTCTCTAATGCATTCACAGACCCTATATATTCCATGTGCTAGACAAGTTAAATATTTTAAATTCGGATAAAATATTTCTAATGTTTAACCGGATTTGATCATATAAGGTGCTGCATCGGTTACGAATAAGAGAACCTTTTCTATTTTTACGCCATAGAGATATAGAAATCCTACAAACATAAAATTATATAATTGTAATTAATAGATTGCATTATATTAATCAATCATTAAAAAAAACTTACGTAAACAAGCATCGAAAAAATTTACAACTGTTTTGTGATTGGTCTGTGGAATTTCTTTGGATGCTAGCAAATGAGCTTTTCCTGGTTCTATTTCAGACAATTTACCAACTACAAAATTTGCTATAAATCGACCTCTGCAATTGGTTGTTTCATCAACTGAAGTCTAAATGTAATGGTCCCCAATGTCATTCCTTATTGTCTGTATTTTCTATAAAAGGTAAACCAGCATTTTGAAAACTATTAATACTTTAATTAAACTGCTTACCGTTTGGTAACATATGTCTAAATAATTTTTTTCTCAAAGTTGATTTATCTGGAACAACTTGTTCGGTGTATTTTTTGAGAAAATTGCGAAAATTATTAAGTTTTTTAAGAGGAATTTAAGCCGACACCAATGCGTTGCACAAATCTAGAGCAAAAGTTGTTTTGGATGGGCCAGGTTTATTCTATTGTTACATAGTTTTTTTTAATATTTTTTAAATGTAAACCACTACCTAAGTGTAGTTTAACATGGTACTTTTTGGTAGCACCGATCTATAATAATACATATACTAGTAATTAAAAGCATTTAAATTAATAATACAAACTTACTCATTTTGAACATACTTGACATAAAAGGTTTTCCCCGTCTGTTATTAAATTATTGTCCAATTTACTCCACATGTAATAATTTTTAAATTTTAGTTGTTTATTAGGTGGCATTTTTTAAAACTTACTCACAGCACAACAGCAATAAACTATCACAGTGTGACAATAGCACAAGTATTTATAACAAATAAAAAATATTTTAGTATGTGTTTTAGTCATTAAAGGAATCCGACCACACAGAATTAAAATTATCTATATTTTTTTGCTTTACTTAGGTACTGAATAGACCTATAAAATATGATTCATTCTGAAATCCTTCTGGTTTTGTAAATAGTGTTCTGTTAAACCTGTCATTGTACATAATCATAGTATAAATTCTTACAATAGTTCTTCTCTATAAGCGGCTTTTGTATTTAATGTTTTCTGGAAACCATTGTTTAACAAAACATGAAAATCCCTGTTGTTATTTATAGGTTCGTGGTAAGACCTTTTGAGCAAAAAATGTTAATTATATTATTGTACGTAATTTAAGTAAAATTCTGTAATGCGTTATTGTCATCTACCTATTAAAACACTGTTTACACAAACTTCTCAAAATTTATATGCAAAAAGGAAATATAAAATAATACTCTTTAAAAAGGCAAGCAAGACAAAAAGTTACACAAAAAGGCAAAATAAGCAGGTTCCAAGCATTTGCCTGACTGTCCGCTCTTTAGTTATAACTTATCTTAATGACCTGTGAATTACTAATAGCTCCGTTGTAATTGTTTACTTCACGTGTATTTTTAAGTTTTAGCTTACGTGCAACATTCAGAATAATTAAAAATTTTTAGTACTAGAAGAAAAAATTGCAGTAATAATGTCAATACCTAAAAGCTATACACGGTAAATTGAAATTTAGCTTGGGGAAACCGCTGGTTATTGGAATCGTCGGTGTTGCTTGCGAACAAATTGCCACTGGATTGGTATGATAATAATAAACTTGAAAGGCCAAGAAAATAATGACCATTTAGTTAAAAAAATTTGATAGACCTATGCAACGGCAGAAAAAGCCGTTATTAATGTTTTTTTTAAATATGGAAAACAGTGTTGGTTTGTCTACTTAGGCAGATATTGACTAAAATGCAGGAACTGAAAATGACAATTAGATTGTAACTCACTGTAATAGTAAGAAAAAAATTCTAATAACAATGACTCTAACAGACATTAATTCTCACGCTAAATTAAAAGACTTGGGGACATATTATATTTTATCTGACAATTTAACAGAGAGTCAAGAAGTGAATGTTCTTGGTGCTAAAATTTACTCACAATACAAAAGTTTTACGCAATGGAATTCAACCTTCTTTTTAACAGATATCTTTCAATAACGGATAATATTTTCTAGTCTGTCGCAGTCCGTTATTAAGAGATTTTACCAAGGATTTTGATCTTTACATTTTTTATATACTGAAAAGCTAACTAATGGATTAAAAACAAAATAAAAACCGCAATTTGTTGAGTAGGCAAAATATTGTTATGTAGTTGCTATAATGAAAGAAAAAAAATTTTTTTTGAAGAATTTTACGTTTCAAGGTCTCCTAAATCAAAAAAACGTATTTTTGACAAAAAAAATTTCGGTGTCTGTGTGTAACGATGTACCTACGATAACTCTCGAACCAAAAGTCTTAGTAACTTGAAATTTGGTAGATTTTTATATTCTCTCGGCTTTATTAAAAGATAGATCTGATAAAGATACCGAAAGTAGGTGTATCCGCCATTTTGAACAGTTTTTTTAATATAATTTTGTACGAATGTAAATTATTCGAATTATTTTTGCAGTTTCTTAGAAAGATAATTTTTCTTCTCAATTTATTCAAATAAATTTTTTTCTAACATTAACAGTTTATTAGATATTTAATTTATAATTTAAAGTGATTTCCGTTATATAATCTAGGTTCGAATCCTGCATGCGACGATTTTTTTTTTGAAAAAATAAATAGCCGGTTGCACAAAAGTCTGGTTAATTGACGATTTACTAATCGTTTTTAATACAAACATATCACTTTAAAGTGGTTTTATGACAACATAACCTTATAAAAATACATTTATTTATCATTCCTTATAGGAAAGTCATGTCGTGGCGACACCAGTTTTTTTAAATAGTAGTTTGTGATGTACTGACAAGATGGTAATTATCACAATATGTCGCTAACACAATCACGTTAAAACCAACTAATAATATTTTACATTTTACAAAATAACCGATTTTGGCTTTACATTTTTATACACAACTGATGCTTGAGTTAGCGATTCAGTATATTAGTAGTAAAAATAAACATTCTTCAATTTTACTGTATATATTTTGAAGTTGGTAGAATTTGTTACTGCGTATGCTACGTACGTCTGATCAAAATGAACTTCAGGTGTTACCTTCTATTTCCTAAACTAAAATTGAATAAAGTAATCTAACACACTGTCAGTTATGTCATAATGTTTAAAGTTAAATCTAATTTGTATGACAGAGACATGATAATTCACTGTAGTACATTTAATTAAAATTGCGTTTTGAAAAAGAATTATTGGTTTTAGTAGTATACTTTGACAGTAAACCGGCAACATTCTGCATAATTTTTTTTAAAAAGTAGTAATCAATGAAGTACCAAAATTAACTTTGTCATGTTTCTAATATAATCTGATATAAGTTAAAAAAGTCTTATGATATATATTACTCATTTTTAAACAGCGCTCGGCTTCTCGCTTTGTGTCGCATAACGTTCGTTATTCTATGCTTTACTTTTGACGCTGTCATAAATTATTAATAATTGATTGTAAATATTTTATTGTTTATATGTAAGTTCTGTAATTATAAACGATAATATTAGAAATACAAGTTTAGTCAATTAACGTAAACATAAGTGTTTAAAAAAAATTATACAATGCAAGGTATTGAACACACAGCTTGCAGTTACAAAACGTATATTTTAACCACTAGATTATTTAAGTCAGTTGTAACAGCTGCTTATAGAATATTGGATTAATTGCTTACGTATAATATAACAAGTGTAGTCGACACGTATCTAATTTGAAAAAAACTTATAATTTGATAAATAAATGCATAAAACGCCAAGATACGTGTATTCATTTATTATTTATTGATACATATGAACTCGCATTACCTTTTTATTATCGGTAGACTTAACAGGAATACATATTTTGTTCGGTATACTTTTTCAAAAACTTACAATTATTTTAATTTGGCTAACGGTATCTCGACACTAATAAAAGCTGTACACAGTTCCTCAGTAAATTCTAAATTTTTTGTACCTGTTTTGGACAGTGTTCTAATTCAAACTTGTGTTTTACTTTACCTTCAATTGTAGTCTTTGGCAATAGTTATAGATAAACGTTTTGTTTTTTTTGGCATCTTAGAAGATGTTAACGCAAATGACAAAAACTGCTAATTAATTTGTAATGTAAACGTTAAATCCATTAGATTGATTTTATCATATAATTTTGGATTTTTACTTACATTCTAAAACCTGTCGTATAAACAACTTACATTGCATTTTTAATTTAGCGTTGACATTCTGTTTTCTAATATCTAACGTTCTTCTATCTATGATTTTTTTGGATTTTTAAATAATTGGCAATACCGGATTTTACAGGAAAAAGGGCGTACGTTGGTGGGAGAATTTACGCTTAAATAAAATAGTTTCTGCCTTCGGCGTCCTTTTTTATCTGAGAATGGCGATGGAAACCACAAAAGCTTAAAATTCAAATTCTACTTATTAGCACATGCTTGTTTGGGCAGTCTTTAGGTAAGAATAATTCTGTAAATTTTACGTTTGATTTGAATTCGTTCTTTTAAATTTACTTACAAACGAATTTATGTGCATTACGGCTGTACCTCAAATTTTCTGTCGGACTGATAAGGACCATTGGTAGGTGGAAGCAACGATACTAATCCACTTTTCCACTCTTCCACTCTTTTAGTGGTTTTTATTTTTATTATTTGTTTCTGGATTTTTTTTTGTTTTTGCCTTCGTATTGTTTTCTAGATGGTTTAGTGAAATTCATTCTTTCGTTCAAGTTGGAAAATGCTTGCTATTATTCGATGTAACAATAACTTGGTCTACGCTATTACCAGCAAAAATTACAGAAATTTCTAGTGGCAAACCAGATGGTTACAAGCACCCCGGATACAAGATTAATTGTCGATATCTAAAATTCAAATAATTTCTTATATTTTTTTATAGAAGCGACATCAGTCTTCATCGCAGCTCTCGTTAAAATTTTGCATCGTATAACACCACTATCGTAATCTATTTTTTATGTTAATCTGTAACTTTATGTCAGGTACGCTATTAAATCAGTCATTCAACATTTTAGTCAATGTTATTGAATTCTTGAGTAAACATTAATTCTAAGGTTTCTCGTCTCCCAATTTGTTTCGGGTTACAGGTTAATTAACACCTTACAAAATGTAACTACCTAATCTTAAAGTGTAATGTGGTTGTGAATTTTTATGCGTTTATTTACTTAGAATTTTTCTGTGCTGTCATTGCTGTTATAATTTTATATGGTGCGTGGAAAGGTATCTGCTGCTGACCGTTACTTCAGATCAGATTATCTCTAGTAACAGTAACTTGGAACCTAAAAATATTTTACTTTGACTACTAATAACCCACTTTACTTTACGATTTTTAGCAGATATACTTTGTTACATGCCAAAGTTAACACAAAGTCACTGCCTGAAATGAGGTAACATAAACGGTGTTGTGCCACTAGCTCAATGGAGAAGGGGTGGGTTATATTTAAAAGTTTCGTGATTGATTTGGATTGACTTGACGAAAACACAAAATCGAGAAGTAATAATGTCGAAATCAAAGGGCGCCAGGAAGGAGTAAAGCTTAATGGACTTCTGGCCCTTGCCAACCACAAGTCCGCTTCTGGATGATACACCCTAAACGGACTTACCTTGATAGAGTGTATCTCCCTAAAATCTGTAATAAACTAATAAAGTTACACACGCGGAGGCCGACGGAATTAAAAGCTCTTTACATTTAACAATTTAACATTTATTTGAACACAACAAAAAAAAACAAAATGAATAAAATAATAAAATAATTGAATTGAAAGTAACAAAATTATTCACACAAACAGTAACAAAGAAAGCAAACTGAATGTTTGAATCAATACACAAACCAAGCTGAGTTTGGTAAACGGGAGAAATATTTCTTAATAAAATCTTTAACTGTTTTTCTTCAGAAAAAGGCTCATCGAGACGTGAAAACATGTTGCGAATAATTGCAACGTAAATACCCATTGGCTCATCATTAGCTTGAGTACGACGCTTAATTTCTTCAATAAGTCGTTGGTCATAATCGGTAGGCTGGAATTGTTCACGTAAAAACTTAACTAAGTCTTCCCAAGAATTAACTGAATTACGAATGGATCTAACAAAAATCAATGCATGACCTGTAAAAAGATCAGTACACTCCAAAAATAACTGATGATTTGAAACGTTACGCGATAATTGAAGTTCGGCAACTCGTTCTAAAAATGCATTCAATGAAATTGACTTTACATCACCAGAAAACTTTAAATTCCATTTCGAAACTGAAACACTCTTAACATGACTAACAAAATTTTGACTAACAGCAGAAGACGTCGGTAAAGCGGTATCAACTACTAAAGAAGGTTGAACGATAGGTTCGATGACTTCATCGGCGGAAGTAGATGGATTAGAAACAACAATTTGTTTATCTAAAAGTTCGTACTGCGAAATTAAGACAACTAAATCTTTTAAAAACTCATCTTTAACTTGAGAATCGTCACCTTGAACAGGAATTGAATTGCCAATACGGTTTAACAAATATTTAATTTTGGTTTCAATAGTAGAAGAAATTTTTGTAGTTGGAGTAATTTTCAATGAATCTATTAATTTTCTAAGCTCATCGATACCTTCTCGAATCGCTAATTTATCTGCATTAAAATCGAAAGGATACGCGGTAGCTTCTTCAATAAGAAAATTCTTGAGTAAACCTCGTAATATGACAACACCTAATCACCTCTAATCAAAATTTCATAACGTAATTCGTTATGCGATAAACGATCAACAATTAATTTGTAACCCATTTTAAAATGTAATTACAAAACGGTAAAACTTTCCAAAAGTCACGAAACTTAACAGGCAAACTAAAATTCGAAAAATGCCACACGATGGAGACGCCAAATATTTATGTTACATGCCAAAGTTAACACAAAGTCACTGCCTGAAATGAGGTAACATAAACAGTGTTGTGCCACTAGCTCAATGGAGAAGGGGTGGGTTATATTTAAAAGTTTCGTGATTGATTTGGATTGACTTGACGAAAACACAAAATCGAGAAGTAATAATGTCGAAATCAAAGGGCGCCAGGAAGGAGTAAAGCTTAATGGACTTCTGGCCCTTGCCAACCACAAGTCCGCTTCTGGAGGATACACCCTAAACGGACTTACCTTGATAGAGTGTATCTCCCTAAAATCTGTAATAAACTAATAAAGTTACACACGCGAAGGCCGACGGAATTAAAAGCTCTTTACATTTAACAATTTAACAATTATTTGAACACAACAAAAAAAAACAAAATGAATAAAATGATAAAATAATTGAATTGAAAGTAACAAAATTATTCACACAAACAGTAACAAAGAAAGCAAACTGAATGTTTGAATCAATACACAATATAGAACAAAATAATAATAAAAAAAAGATATACTATTGGTAAACATTAATTGCCAAAACAAAACAAAAATTCACGGCCGTGTGCGCGTCGAAATTAATTAGTTATAAAATCAAATACACTTAAATACCTTAAAACTAATATATATATAACTTGAATCGAGAATTCGGTCCCGTTTAATAAATTTTAAACTCGGGATTATAACACAGTTCTGCTAAATACGGACAATAATTAGTTACATTAACGTTAACTTCGAGACACTGGTAATTTTTACTTGAAAATTCAAAGCTTTTAACACTTAATCGCGTAAACAAAAATTTCACATATCAATAGATGGTGCAAAATAAATACCTTGAATTATTCGTAGTCGGGCTTTTGGTTAGCGTAGGCCAGCTGTCGTCGTTCGGAACCTCGATAGGGTACCAAATCGAGATGAATAATTTACCAACGGAAGATTTATTATTGATCCGCCCCCAAGGCGAAAGATATGAGATTGCGAAACAAACTCACGCACAAGTTCACTTAACGATACCTGCTATATTAATTCGGAAAACAGTGATCTCAATGAACCGTAATTACGAAAAGGAAAGTTTTGTTTTCCACTTAAAGAATCACTGAACCATTTTCATTTACTTCCGCGTTAACTGCTAGAAAAGGTGAATTATCACCCGCGATAACTACATTCTGACGACTGTCAACCAACTAACTTCGGACTCTCTTCATTTACCAAAAACACATCTATATATCAATTTTTTTTCGACTACCCTTTCCAGAAAGGCTGTGTTCGAAACTTCAAGAACGAAAATACTCTCATTAAGAAGTGCGATAAAGAGGTAATCAGTCCCCATTACGTCATATTCATAGCATTTGGACACGGCATTTGACTTATACGTAAAAATGTCAAATTGACAAAATATTATATTACAAGAATTTAAACTGCCTAATAAATTAAGATAATGACTTAATTTTTCCACGTAATCTAAACGATTGACACAAAGAAATCAAAGTACGACTGTACTGAGAATGCACTTGAACAAAGAACTCTTGAACCAACTTAAAATAAACAAACGGCGAAAATATATTTAATTACGATTATGTCTCAGAAGGGAAACATAAATTACAACTGGAAGTCTCAACAAACCAAGTGAAATACTCAATAAACAAAATCGCGAAATCAGATTATTCACGGCGTAACAAAATACAAAACTTTATCAACAATTTAAATTGTAACTTTGAATTTAAAAAAAACGTAAAATAACTTATTAAACTCAATCTAAAATCCTATTAAAACAAATTCAAAATACATTAAATGAAAATCGTCAATCCAAACACTGTGTCCATTACCAAAGATTACTTAAACAACCAATCGATTTTAAACGATGGTTACACCGAGCTAACAAATCGAGAAAAAAAAAGAAAACCGCAAATTCAGCCAGCTGAATCTAATTACGGGGTCTGACATAAAAAGATAGCTGCTGCAATCCCCAAACGCAGGTTACAACTTCTTCTATTACTACCTCCACGTGACAAATTGAAGAGTTGCAGGTACAATTCTGTTAACAGCCATTGAATTTATTCTAATTATGTTTTTATTAATTAACTTGTTAACGTGTTTAAATTTAAAATTCTAGACGGTAATTGTAAAATCTAATTTGTATTTTTTTAATTTGAAAATTGTCATTTACTCATTCATCGTTAACTTTCTACTAATAACAGACAATTGTTTAACATTTAAACATTTGTGGTACAGTTATTATTGCATTTACGTAAAATAAAAGATCAATTTAGTTGCGGCTAAAAGCGGTCAAAAAATAAGAGACAATTTAGTACTTACATAAGAAGTCTTTTCCGCTAGATCTAGACGAATAAGGTACTGTGAACACTCTAATCTAGATACAATTACATGAAGAAAAACATAAATTGACACTGATATTTAAGCAAGTTAACGTATGCTACTGCTTTAATAGGTTTCTATAGAATTTGGTTACTTAGTCCACTCATGCGTCGTCCCGATGTCAACGCAGTTTCATTTATTAAAATTCAAGGGTAACAGGATAAAAACATATCTAAAATTATTTTCTAATTTTTCAAATTGTTTAATTGTAGTCAAGTTGAAATAAACGTAGTTTTTAAAATAATCAATGGACGCAAAACTAGTGACTTTATTTACTATCATTAAGTTATCAACAAAAAATCAAAATATATTTAAATTAAACAATGCAACAGAAAATCCAATTAGTAAAAATATTTTGAACTTTATTAGTTGTTGCAATAGACTTGGTATTGTTGATTGCAATTTAACTTGTAATAAAACGTATTTTTTAAGAACGTTTTTATACCAAACAATTTAGATTAGAATTATAAACAGCTGGTTAACTTTAATAGTTTTTGTGCGTTTCTTAATTAGCTTTATAATAGTTATTTACAATTGAGTGCGTGTAAGTGGTATTTTACAGTTCAATAGTTTTGTTTAAAAACCAAGCCCAGCGGGCAAGGTTTTGATTTAGCACAAAAGTTGTATTAATTTTTTTAGTCGACAATAATAAAATATAAAAAAAATTATAAACAATTACGTGTATTTTTTTATATTGGCATTATAGGTACATACTTACATAATTACAATCACTGAAATTTGATAAATTTAAAATTTTATTTTCTGACTATTTACCTATTATAATATTTTTAAATAACTACTTTGCTTACATAAAAAAGTATTAAAAACAAAATAAATGCAAAAATATCGCACTGTTAAACGTACTGTCGGTAAATTGACAGCTGTCGATAGTGAACTGTAATCATAATTGACTTAGTTGTCACGATAAGGCACATTTAAAAAATATAAATTTAAAAAACTTTAAACATTTATATTATTAAATATACTGTAAAGTAACATTTCTTTATATGAAGTTTAGTATTAGCTAATTAACATACTTTTTGGATGTTTTTTAAAGCCTGGAGTTTAGTGCTCATTTTACGGCGCTGTAGAAGATTTTCCAATATTGTTATATAACAATGTGCGTGAAAATCAAGTTACATTTGATGCAGAAAGAATTTTAAAATACGGTTTACTTTTAAGGAGACTAAAAAACATTTACAACTAATAGTTTTGATTGATCAAATTTGTGTCTTTGTCACCTAAATAGATCTGTCAAAAATAGTTAAAATAATAAACCAAAAATTTACTAAAACTTGTTGCTTTTAAAGTATGTTAATTGTTACAGAATTATTTTTCATTAATTAATTTTTTATGTTTTAATGTACGGTTTTAATTTGACCATACTGAAACTTGGACGGAATTTTATACTTTAATATATCAACAAGTGCTTACATCACACTTTGCAACTATACAGAAAACTGGAAATTACGTTATACATTTATGTAGTTATCTTTGCTGAAGCATTTTATCGCTTAGATTCGTGTTTTCGTGTTAAAGAAAAATAAATGGTCAATTCGAAATATATTTATTTTCAGTATTAGAAGAAGAAATTTATTATTTGAACTTTATTTTTATTGTTGGCGATTTATTTCTTAATAGTATTTGATTATAGTATCCTTTCTACATTATTTTTAATAAAAAATAGTTTGTTGCAATCACTCACTGTATATTTTGATGAGTTTTTTTGTGTTTTAATAGGTTATTAAAAGGTTTGACTTAGCATTAGTCTTTTTTATACTTTTTTTTATAACATTAACTAAATTAGATTTTTGAATGGATCCATGTTATTGGTATAACAATTAAAATATGAAGTAAAAGTCAAATAACCAATAATTAAAAAATAATGTGTAATTCTTTAAGTATGCGACATGTTTCGGCCGAAACAATAAAATTGAGGCCATCTTCAGACAATAATTACACTAAAAATAATTGATTAAATTAGTGTTAAATAGGTATAAATTGACAAATTCAAACAATTTTTTTATTAACAATCGTATGAACAGATAACATGAATATAAGAATTATAAATAAACTTATTAATTAATATTCAATTATAATAAATAAAAATTGGAATTCTAAAAATTATTTTAAATATGAAATTTTTACATAATAGTAAAAATTGAAAAGTTAAAATTATAATTTTTTTTTCGGCCGAAACATGTCGCATACTTAAGGAATTAAACATTTTTTTTAAATTATTGGTTATTTGACCTTTACTTCATATTTTAATTAACTAAATTATTTGCAGGTTTGTTTAAATAAATATTAGTTTAAGTTTTTAATTATTGAAACCAATTTTAAATATTTTGATTTTAACGCTGGGTAGATATTTATTCGGTTATATATTAATAATAAAAATAAATAAATTAAATAAAAATGAGCAATCGTTTACAAAATAAAATAAACTAAACTTAATTATAAACTAATGTAAATAAAGGTTGTAGTTATAATTATTAACGTTCAATTATGTTAAGACAGAGAATTTGCGTAGTTTTTGTAACAAATCGTTAAAAATCAGTAAATGTATTTAAAACATTAATATTGAATACATGTAAGTAACTAAAAAAGTATTTTATGTTTAAAATTATTTACAATGTGTACTTGTTTTTTTTCTTTAAGTAAACAAGGAATTACATTTTTAATTATAAATAATAATAAATTAAATTGTTTGATTAAATTAATCCTTTAAAACTAGAAAACAAGTAGTGCTGTTTTTATTCTTAGCTTAAACTAATTATACGTTACGTAAGATTTTATTTTACATCAGATTAATACCTAAGAATGAAAATTAAAAAAAAATCCTTTTTTATTACAAATACTAAAACCGTTGAAAAACTTAGTTTAGGCGACGCCGACGGTTTGATCTCTAGTAACCGGTTAATGGTAAATTAAGTAATTAACCAAATGATTAGTTATCGATTAATCCATTTTGTTTTAATCATTTTTGGTAAGTGATTCGTTTAAACTGACTCACGTTAACCGATTCGTTTGAGGCAGTTGCAGTAACTGATTCATCATAATACACAGATAAAATTAAAAATTAAAACAAAAATTTTATATTTAATATAACCCTAGAAAATTCTTCTTCTTTTTTTTGTGCTTATATTATACCATGGCTTGTTGTTACAGCGACATCGATGGCCAGCTATCCTTTTCCGTTTTTGCAAGTCATCTTACTGGCCGTCTACTTGGTGCTTTTTATCTCTTGCAATTTTTCCCGTTTATTCTGTTTACGCGTTGGTTCCATTCTCTTTTTCTTTGCCGCACACATTTCATATAAATCAACATCTTTTCATAACTTTGATTTGTCACAATACACTCGTTTATCTTGTAAAACTGCACATTTTACAATTTCTTGTAAAATTGCATCAGTCATAAATAACTGCAAAATGTCTCTAGGTGTCAAATGTATGTGCTTTCTTATGCAGCTAAAAGGGCAACGAATAATATTGTGTTTTTGTAGTTTGTTTGCTGCTGGCCGATCTGTATTCCATTATAAACTACTCGGACCTTTATAAAATGATAAAGAAACTGCCGAATTGTCAGCTGTAGATGTGCTAAGAACGTTCAATTCATCATCAGAATGATCCATACCACTTAAATAATTCTCAGAATAATTATTATCACTTCTTTCTCAGAAATTTGATCAACGACTGCATTATCTTCTGAGTCAATTTTGTTTTTACGGGATGGTTCCTCGTCTGTTTCATTAGTCCATATTAACATAGTTTTTTCAAAGTCACCATCATCAAATCTGACACTACGTTTTTGTCTATTTGACTCCATTCTAATTGTAACACAACTTCTAACAAACTAAGAGCAACTAAATGCATTTTTCTGGACACGCGCTTATATACCATTCGAAATATGCAAGTTGCAACTTGCAGATACAAGCTAATAAAAAGGTGCTCATGCGTACACAAGTTTATATACAAACTACTTTTGCCAAAAACAAACACATAGCTGCTTAGAAACAGACTAGGCGCTAGGGATTCTTGTTGTATAAGACAAGGTAACTGTAGAAAACATTCCATCTAGAAAAAAATATGTTAACATATAAATCTATGGATTCGTGCGGTACCTTTAGACGTAAAAGGTCGTATTTTAGGTTTAAGGCAACGTCAAAGTTAAATACAAATGCAGAAATTGGAATAGTTAGTGAGCAAAGGAACTGGAGTTAGAAGTGGTAGTAAAAGGCCAGAAGGAGAGAGAAAGCGGTGGGTAACGGAGGACGGGTGTAAGAGCATGAAAGAATAAATAATTAAATGGAAAAGTATAAAACTGTGACGAACAAGTTAGATTAAGAGGAATAAACAGTACAATCTAGAAGGTCAGTGATAAAAGATAACATCTTACATTAACAGAAATTAATTCATTTAATACGAAATTAAAGCGAAACCACTACAAGAAGGACGTTTTAAACACGAAAAAAAAAGAAAAGAAAGTACGGAGAAATAAAAAAGAGAAAGGAATGAATAAAAAAATGAAAGGAAAAGAAAAAAGACAGACAACAAATATTTAGAAAAGATAAAAAACAATACAATATCGCCGGACAATAAAAGATAACGGAAGGAAACAAAGAAAACAGTTTGATAACAAAAAGAATAAAGAGAAAGAACAGAAAGAAATACAGGAATTAGAGCAATTAATAAGAGAAAAGCAGAAGGTGATGGCGGAGAAGAGGGAACTAAGAAACACAAGAATTTACATAAATTACGATTTGATATGACAAGAAATGGGAGTACAAAGAAAAATAATAAACAGAGTGGTAAAAAAAGCGGAAAGGAAAGAAGTATGGGTAAAATACAGGAAAATGAAGATAAACAAAAAAAAGAGAGGAGAGAAAATAGGTAGTCAAAGGGCAAAAAACTAAAGAGCGAAGGGAGGTCAAAAAAGAAAAGTATGTTGACGAAATGACAAAGAAAAGGAATGAGTAATAGAAAGGAAAAAACCCCAAGAAAAAGGAATAAAGGAAAGAAAAGAAGAAGTACAGAGGGAGATGAGTGAGCTGAAAGTATTGTTTTGAAACGTAGCGGGAATAAAGAACAAAAAAAAAAGATTTTTGAGAATATATCATGAAACAAGACGTAGTGGAATTACACCAAACATTAATGAAAAAAAAATGGGAGTGGTGAAAAAAAAAGTTGCCGGAGGAATTTGAGTGGGTGGTGCAACATTCAGAGAGAAAGAGACAGGAGCAAATGGAGGTATAATAACGAGAATAAAAAGAAAATGGTTGTGTAAGGAAGAGAAAGAGAAAGTGCAACAGAAAAAAGGACGTGTAGAAAATAAACATGCAATGGGGAAAAACAGAAATAAAAAGAATGACGGTTTATAGCAGTAGAATGAATGAGGCAAGAAAGAACATAGAAAAGAGAGTAAGGATTGATTGAGAATATTAGGAGGAGACTTTAACGCGAGAATAGAGGAAGAGGAGGGAATGCAAGAAAAAAAGGGACGGGAAAGAAACAACGAAGGGGGATGGGAAATAGTAAATAGAAACGTAGAAGAAAAAGGAATGGAATGTATACGTACATAAAAGGAATGGGAGAAACAATAATATATTTTGCAATGACAAATGAAGAAGCTGGAGAAAAAGTGCGAGAAAGAGTGGAATTAGACTACCAACAACTGGAATTGACAATCGAAGGAAAAGAAAGAGAAGAGAGAGAAAAAGATGAGGAGTACATAACAAAAAAATGTGGACAGATAAGGGTATAAAGAAATACAAAGAAAGAATAGAAAAAACGGTATGGGTAGGAAAGGGATTACAAGAAGAGAGTGTAGAAGAAATGAGAGAGATAATGAAAATGCCAAATTTAGAAAGTGGAAGGGGAGAAAACAGGATGAAAAAATGGTGTGATAGAGAATGTAAGGAGGCAAAGAAAAAGGAAAGGAAAGCATTACGACAGTGGAAACTTGGGAAGAAAAAAAAGAATATAAAAAGCAGTAAAAATCTACAAAATACATGCGAGAGAAAGAAGGAAGAAAACAAAAAAACAAGAGGATCAGATCAAACGAATAAAAACCAAAGCAGATGTATAAAAATACCTAAAGAAAGAAAAGAAGAGAAAATAATCAGAAAAATATTTTAGGAACCTGCTGGAAGGCGAAGAACAATATCAGAAACGAGAAGGAAAGCAAAGAAAAGAAGTAGTAATAAGACTGAAAAAAGCAGATAGAATAAACGAAAACAAAGTAATAGAAGTAACAAAGAAGATAAAAACAGAGAAGGCGACATTTGAAGATGGGATACAAAGCAACACTTGGCAAATAAAGAACTAGAGAAAAAAGGGAGAAAATGGTATGGGTTCGTAGATTTAAAAAATAAATGAAATGTTAATAGAAAGAATTGAGGAAATTTACAAAGAAACGAGAAGTAGGGTAAAAGTGAATAGAAAAGAGAGCGAGAAATTCGTTACAAAGAGACGGTTGAGACAGGAATGCCTAGTGAGTCAATGTCAATGAGAGGATAACAGATAGGAGGGATAGTATCACGGAAAGTGAAGGTGTGGTTGTTGGCGTATGTGGATGACATACTATTGGTGAAGACGCTGAAAAACTACATGAAAAAAAAATGGTAGTAAACACGGAAAAAACAAAAATAATGGTATTTAAAAAAAGAGAAAAAAAAAGAAAGGAGTGGAAATGGAGGGAGAAGAAAATGCAACAGATGAAGAAATTTACATACCTGGGTTACACGCTGAAACAGGATAATAAGGAGCGGGAACACACAAAGGAAAGAGTGAAAAAAGGAAACAGATTAATGGGACAAGTGTGAAGTGTGAGGGAAAGGTTGTTGGGAGTGGACATAAAAAAAAGAAGGCTGATGTTTGAAAAGCTAATAAAAAGTGTGGTGATATATGGGGCGGAACTATGAGGGTGGAAGGAGTATAAAGAAGTAGAAAGGATTCGACAAAAATACTGCAAATGACTATTAGAGCTAGATAAGAAACACTGGCGTATATTATAAGAGCGGAAGTGCAGGTCGAAAAACGAAAACAAAGAGGAAATAAATACAGGAAATGAGAAAGAGATGATGTGCAGACTATGTAGAGAACAAGCGGAAGACCTTAAACACATAAGGAATTAACGCAAGGAGTTAAGAGAAGAGGTTAAGAAAATATAGGAAATCTTAGAAGAAAACGGAATAAAAGCGGAGTGTATGGAAGAAGTATGGAGTAAGAGGAAACAGCTAAAAGAAGAGGAGAAAAATTGAAAAGAGAAAGAAGTGTAAATGAATGTAAAAAGAATGTAAATGTGAATGTAAAAAAAAAGTTAAATTGTAAATAGGTGAAACACGGATCACTTCGTAACACATAGGTGAACAAATAAAGATAAACTACTTAATCTGTGATTTCTAAAACCACAATCTGCTGGAACGAGAAAAAATAGATTATTAACATAGATTTGACAGTAAAATTAAATACATAAAAAATTTAAAGAAAACGGGAAAGCAAAAAACCTTTCAAGAATTGCAAGTTGAATGGGCAGCATAGCAAAAATATATGGACGAAACTGTCTATAAAGGGTAAGGAAATGGGGAAAATGTAGGCATAGACGCACAAACAAACACAAACACAAAAGTTATATGTTTGTATTAAAAACGATTAGTAAATCGCCAATTAACCAGACTTTTGTGCAACCGGCTATTTATTTTTTCTAAAAAAAAAATCGTCGCAGGCAGGATTCCAACCTAGATTATATAATGAAAATTACTTTAAATTATAAATTAAATATCTAATAAACTGTTAATGATAGAAAAATTTTTTATTTGAATAAATTGTTAGGAAGTATTGTCTCAATAAAAAACTATAAAAATAATTCGAATAATTTACATATGTACAAAATTATATAAGAAAAACTGTTTAAAATGGCGGATACACCCACTTCCGGTTTCTTTATCAGACCCATCTTTTGATAGAACCGAGAGAATATGAAAGTAAAAGATAGAAATCATATTATAGAATAGTTAGGGTGTGACATATGAAATAGGAAATTACTGACAAAAGTTCCATACATAAGAGTCTTTATCTGTATCGGCATATAGCTTGTGAAGCCAAAGACTACTAGATTTAAATTTCGTCCTTTTGATTTTCAGTTAGTTCCATGTGGTAAGGGTAAAAGATTTCCTTTAATATAATTCTACACACAATCCTTTTGTATATGACAGTTTCTGCACTAATACTCCTGCTGTTTATTTCTAATTTTTCTTAAATTTTTAGTAGCATTTGTAACACATTTTTCTCACTTACTCGACTACCAACAAATTTTTTTACTAGCGTAACATAAGTACTAGTTGCTGCAAACCTTTAAAGGTTGCTAGTTTCCTCAAAGTATCGGTTCTTTGAAATTCTTGCATTGGGATATTTTTATTGGAAAATTCGTTTTTTACTTCACCAATACAATATACTATGTTTATTAATTCTTTGCGTGTGAAATTAATCATTAACTATTCTAATATCTGCCAATGTTGGAACAACAATTGTTTCAAATTTATTGACAACAGCCTACGTTTTGAATTAATAACAAGATTTTTTCCAAAAACAGTATGGTTTTTTACCATAATCTATACCAACTATTATAACGTTGGAATAAACAGGGTGTTCCATTTGATGAAACTGAGTTATTCAAAGTTTTGCGTTTGGACACACCCTGCATACGGTAGGTTAAATTGGTAGATCAATAGGCACTTGAATGAAAGTTTAGGGCATAGAAAAACATTTGACAGTTCAATCATCGATTTATTTTCAACAGTAAGTTCAACAGTGACTTTTGAAGATGGCGCCTTTTCACTAGTTTTTCGACCATAAAATCTAAACAGTGTATAATTTGCCTATAAAATTTTAAGTCGCTTTAATCAGAATCAAAAGGGTTTTACAACGATGCAAAAATATAAGGAGGGGAGGTTGCATTTAAAGAAACATAAGTTTGATGCGCCATTCTGTATAGCGATACACTGTATATGACAAAAATAATTTTAAATTGTGCAAAATGTTTGCAAATAACGTTTAAAAAAATTAAAACATAATGCCTAGGATACGCGATACGTTAACATATACATAACTACCAGGGCTTATGAGAGAACGTTGTGAGTTTAGAAGGCATTATGAATTCATAAATGATTTGCCCTCTTTCAAAAATGATTTTCTATTTGTTTTTGTGCATTTATTTAAACATATTTGAGGAATTCTTGCAAATTCCTTGTGATTTTAAAATCAATTTGACAAGTAAATAATTAAAAGTCATACTATTGACGGTAAGTTGTATATTATTTTCTTCCTCAATTGAACGTGACATGATTTTTTTAAGGTTCTTCTACGAGGAGAGGCATCAAAACACTTTATGTGTCTATATAAGGCGACGTTTCGTGCTGCAAAGCATTAGTTATCAATATTGAATACTACAAGAATTACACTTGCATTTACAGACTAGAAAAATGGTGTGTCTTGACCTGCGCTGTGAAGACAATTAATTACATAAACTAACATTGAAAATAAATTAATTGAACACAAGAACAAATACAACAAAACAGTAAGAAACGTGACTTAGAACATACTGTGAATTATTCAATTCAAGGTAGATTGATAAAATACTACCGACATAGCTGGGAAAACCTTACATTATATTATCTTGGTGATAAGATTCTTATAAATAGTGGTTAAGTTTTGAGTATCATTGTTAAAATTTACATTATTACTATGTTTTGTTATGAAAATCATTTCCGCTATTAATCTTTTTCTGTAATTTGATTCAACATCTAAAATTGAAGAGTTATTAAAATCAAAATTGTGCCCCGTTTCAACGGTGTAATGCTAACGCCTATTTGTTTTTTTTCTTTTTACAATCATATTTGTGGTTTTTTAATCGGTTAACTGTTTTTTGTTTTGTTTGCCCTACATAACATTTACTGCAGTTTAAGCAGTCGATCTTATAGACAACACTATGTGGGTTAAGCATGTTAGTTTTATCTTTGATTTTCACGTACAGCATGTTGTTGATTGTTTTTAATATTGGAATGATTTTATTAGTTAGTCCTGGTACGTTAATGATGAAAGCGTAAGTTAAGTTTGAAATAAAGGCGTTTGGTAGTGGTGCAATAGTGTTAATTACGTTATTGTTAAATAGTATTGGATTAATTATGTTGTTAGGGTAGTTGTTTTTGCGGAGTATCTTTTTTAGAATGTTAAGGTTTTTATTGTGAACTGGAACTGGAACTGTGGACTACTAAGTTTAATTATTTTTTTTTATTGATTTAATAATATTAATCTCTGGCGGCGAGGATGTTTTGATAAGTAATTAATAGTCCTATTAGATGCCATTGGTTTGGTGTACCATTTCGTGAATAAACCGTTTGTGTTCGGATCTTTGATAGGTTTAACATTAAACAACCATTTTTTCCTAATTTAAAAGTAAATTTGAGGTGGGCGTTATAGTCGTTTAAAATGTTTAGAGTATAGTCAATTGCACTATCAGGAATACATGTTATAGTATCATCAACATAACATAGTAAGAATTTTGGTTGGTAATGTTTTTTAGGACAAAATTAATTCGATCGTTCATTACCAAGTTAGCTAAGATGGGTGATGCAGGATTGCCCACAGCTGTGCCGAATTTTTATTATATATTTTATTATATATCTTATTGCTATATGTGAAGTAGCTTGTGATGAATGAAAAGTTCTAATTAACATATTAACTAACAAACAAAAAAACACATTTCACAAAAACAAATCTAAACTTAAAAACAAAATCATAGATTTAGTGTCAATAAAAAAGGCTGTATTTACAATCTAACTAATGTCCGTTTGCCTGATGAAGTTACACAATGCTTGGCGTTAACTCCTAAGTTTGTAAATAAAGAAAACAAACGCAACCATAGTTCTTTGTTAAGTCTTTACTCACATCTACTAAACAACGGACATAAAGATACTAATACATATAAAAAGCTTGTTACATATACTAGCACTCTACCTAGATTCTATGGGTTAATCAAAACTCATAAAGACGATCACCCGTTAAGACCCTTCCTGTCTTGTATTGGAACACCCACATACAAACTGTCAAAGTTCATATCTAACATATTAACTAACATTTCATTTTTATTTTAATACAACATAAAAAATTCTTATGAACCAATCGATAATGTTAAAAATATTATAATACCACCTAACTACAAGATGGTCTCGTTTGATGTTTTGTCTCTGTTCACAAATATTAGTAAAGATGTCACTATCAAACTAATAAATCCATATTGGAATGATATAAAGTGCTATATCACCCTAGATCTAATAGCTTTTAACAATATGGTCGAGTTTTTGATTCAACACAAGCCTACTTTACATATAACAATTAGATCTATAATCAAAAATTTGTCACAGCTATGGGCAATCCTGCATCAACCATCTTAGCTAACTAATAAACGATCTAATTAATTTTGTCCTTACAACCGTAATTACCAACCAACATTCTAACTATGTTATGTTGATGATATTATAACATGTATTTCTGATAGTGCAATTGACTATACTCTAAACGTTTTCAACAACTATCACGCCCATCTCAAATTTACGTTTGAATTAGAAAAATATGGTTGTTTACCTTTTTTAGATGTTAAACTTATCAAAGATACGAACACAAACAGTTTATTCACGGAATGGTAGACCAAACCAATGGCGTCTAATAAGACTATTAATTACTTAACTGGTCTGCATGAAAATTGGCCCTGAAAGCATTCTTGACGATCCTTATGTAAAATGACCTCCTGAATCCAAAAATGAGCTCCGTTTTTACCCATCACCCACCTATTTTGGGGGGACCCCATTTTTATTTTATTGTTTGCATTTTTTTTAAGAATTTTAACTTATAGCCGTTAAACATCCCAAAGCAGGTAATAAAATTTATACCAAAGTATATGGCAAAAGTTTTGCTATAAAATGTATATAGAAACGACAATAAAATACAAATAAAAACAGTTAGGAAGATTCACTGCACGACGCTGGCAATCTCAATACCACATGCAGGTTTGAACAGGAATTTTCAACAGGCTTGAACTTGCATTACTCTTCTCATTATAGTATATTACATTGTTTGCTTAACTGCTTCGATCAGTACATCTATAGCTGTTGCAGAGTTAACTTGTCGACGTTTTAACCGTGCTGGATTTTGTGTTCATTTTTGTTCATTTGTGTAAAACAGTAAAACTACTTTTACTCCGGATTTTTTCAAGTGACTAAGTGTGATTTGTGGTTAATGTCGGGCGTTGAATTACTGTTTAATTATGCCACGCGAGTGTAAAAATCATGTGCTATGTCATCACAGTATGTTCTAAGTCACGTTTCTTACTGTTGTGTTGTATTTGTTCTTATGTTCAATTAATTTATTTTTAATGTTAGTTTATGTGATTAATTGTCTTCACAGTGCAGGTCAAGACACACCATTTCTGTAGTCTGTAAATGTAAGCGTAATTCTTGTAGTATTAATGTTAATAATGTTAATTTACCTGCCATGTAATAATTACAATTTTAATAAAACAGAAGCCTGAAGAAATGCGCACTTTGCTGCACGAAACGTCGCTTTATATAGACACAAGTATTTTGATGCCCCTCCTCATAGAAGAGCCTTAAAGAAATCGTGTAAAACTATTTATTCAACCATCGTGATAACGCTCTTTGTACATAAATAGGTATTATTTGTACTTAATAAATTATAGAATTCTACAAAGAATCACGATTTCATGTACTCTTTATTTATCGTCTAGAAGATTTGATAACTTAAAAAAAATGATTATTATGTGTTTGTATGTACTTAGTTAATTAAACTTTTATAAAAAAAAACATTGCGGTTAGTTATAGAGTTATAAAAATGAACTTTTAGAAAAATTGCGTGATATCGTGCAATCAAAACTTTACAAATCGTTAGTAAAAAGTAGAAACAAAATTAGACATTTTGAAATTTAAATAATCAACTAATAATTAGTTATTATTTATAATAAATTTAAAAAAATATATAATTTCTTACTTTATTTGTTAGTTACTGTTAGTTATTTAGTCAACTCTACAAAACTATTTCTAATCGTATTTTAATGATTTTTTACTTCTAAAATACCCAGCTAATTATTCGAGCATTAAATTACGTACCTACATTGCGTGATAATAGCAGTTAATAGCAGTACACTTTATTAAAATACTATAATGTAAATTAATGTTTTATAAATTACGCTACGCTTTGAAAATCTGTTAAAAACAATAGTAATTACCACGTTGATAACAGAAGTTTATTGACAATACAATTATTTTCACAGCAGTGCTTCACATTTATTATGTTTTTACAAACTGCAAAAGTGTAGTAATGCATAATAAACCTAAATTTTATTTCATCCCTTATTCGGTAGATAACAAAATTTTAGGTGACAAAATTAAGTGCACGGTTCAGCTCGGTTGAATCTTTTATTGCAAACCTTCGTTATTTCAGTTATTCGAGTTTCGATTTGATGAATTAATAATACAGACGAAAAACTTCAACTTATGTTGCTTTTAAAAATCATTATTAGAATTACTATACATGCATTTTAAATTTCATGAATTATTTTAATTGCGTTGTTAAAGGCCTTTAGAGTTTTCTTTTATTTTTTTGAGTAACAATTTGTTTATATAGTATTTAATCTTTTCGGTTTACAAAATACATACTAAAAAGCGGACTGACCTACCCGACAAATACAAATCAATTTTCGGTTGGCGTGAGTAAGAACCAGGCACGAAATGATATAAACGGAAAGACAACAATACCTTTTCTAAAAACGTTTGAGAGAAAGTATAGAAAGCCAGATGCTAAATTCTAAAAAAGTAGAGTTCAGAATCTAGCTTGGTTGACAAGTTGATTATCTAACTTTCAGAGAGATTTGATAGATTTTTGGTTGCTTAATTTTAAGTTTTCAATTTCTCTTTTGTTTTGATTATTTTTTTTAAACAAATCGTTGCCACTTTCGATTTTAACATTACAAATTTTTTTTCTATATGTATATTACTTTTCATTAAGTTATTAACATCTGGATAACGTACTTGTATATGTTTTTGTTTAAAACTATTTTAAATAACGCGCCGTCTCCAAACATAAATGTTAGTTAAGCTACTGATTTAAATATAAAAAGGAAACTAAAATTCTAAAAAAAGTATGTAATAGCGAAGGCTTTCGCGGTTGAAGTTTGTACTAAGATAAGAACGTCAATCGTAACTATATCCACTTTGTAGTTTCCGGTTGCTACTCTTTTATCGAAGACACCAATCTTGTCGACCGTAACCTAATCAGAGTCGCGCTAAACCAACGTGACGACACTTTGTATACGGAGCTTAGATTCTGATTTGGTTCATAAGTTGATTACCTAACTTTGTAGTAGTTTTTTGTTAGATAACATGGGTGAAATACGATGGCAGAGGTATTTTATAGTTATATATGCATGAATAACAGTAAGTTAATAGCTATAGAGACGGAAACGTTAAAAACTGATTTCATACTCGCGTAATTCAAATAAATGTTGAATAAACCGCGGGCTAAAATCACAACGATAAACATTGTGAGGTGAACAATGTCAATGCAAATATGAAAAAGCTACCAGAGTGACGGTCGTTTCGCCTTTTTGTGACTCTTCAGCAATATGAAAACACTCTACTGTACTTCTACAAATGCAGTCCAGTGGTTCACTTTAGTGGCATTGGCATTGTTTATCTTACAATGTTTATGGTTGTGATTTTAGCCCGAGCTTTATCCAAAATTTATTTGAATTACGCGGGTATAAAATCAGATTTCAACGTTTCCATCTCTATAGTCATTTACTTACTGTTGATTACCTAAGTCTTTAAAGGTTTTTTAATTAGATTTTGGTTGCTTGTTTGAGTTTTTCGATTTCTTTCATAGTCTGATGAAATCCCTTACGAAACTGGGTGAAACGTTGGAACTTCGGTTACAACATTGAAAACGTCCAAACCCGGAAGACAATCGTTTTGCTTCTTCTCATTTAATTTTTCTATTGTTTAGTATTAGTGCAAGTTCGTCGTTTCAAGTCTTTCTCGGTCGTCCTCTTGTTCTCTTCCTCATAGCTTTTGCTTCCCATATGTTCTTTACCGGTCTTTTTTTGTTTAGTCTACACAAATGTCAAAACCATGTTAACTGTTGTTCTTCAGTTTTGTCTAACACTGGCAGTAGTTTTAGTTCTGCTCTCACTATCTCGTTTTTTATTCTGTCTAATCGTGCCACTCTCTTAACCCGTCTTAAATATTTCATGTTTATCGCTTGTAATTTATTTTTACTTTTACTTAATCTTTTATTTGACAGTTTCACTACTAAAGATCAAAATAGATCTGAATATTGTCTTGTAAATAGTAATTATTGTTTTTGTTCATATTTCTTTTTTTTTATGAATGTTTGTTTTAGAGTGTGATAAATATTAACTGCCGATTGCATCCTTTCGATTATTTCTGCGTCGACGTTTCCTTGTTCCTATATTATAACTCCTAAATACTTAAACGCCTCTACTGGTTCTAACTTTGTTCCTTCTATTGTTATATTGACATTTGTCTTTTGTTTTCCAATCATCATTACCTTGGTTTTGTTTTGGTTTATGTTCATATTTTGCTTTGTCAATGCTCTTGTCTATGTTTTTAAATTTTCTTCTAGTTGCTTTTCTCCCGCCGCGCATAGCATCATCATCATCATCCAAAAAAACACATTCTGATATTTTCACTGATTTAATCTTCGGTATCCTATATTCATCTTGTTAACTTCGTCATTTATTTCTTTTATAATGTCATCCATGACGATAATAAATAGTGTTGGACTCAGTATACCTCCTTGTTTTAACCCATCTCTTGCTGTGAATTCTGTTGATTGCATGTTGCCAGTTCGTACATAGTTTTTATTGTTTTTGTAGGTGCTTTGAATTGTTTTTCTCAAACCGTAATCTACTCCTCGCCGTTTCAAAGTTTCCCACACTGTTCTTTTGAGTACTTTATGGAATGCTTTCTCTAAGTCTATAAAAGCCATATATACGTCTACGTTTATCGTTCTACTTTTTTCTATGATTTGTTTTATGGTGAAGATGTGGTCCTGTATACTTCTTCTTTTTTTAAAGCCACTTTGGGATTCTTCTAGTTGAGGTTCTATTATTTGTTGTAATCTATTGTCCAGCATTCTTTCATATATTTTTCTGACTGTGCTTAAGAGAGCAATGCCTCTATAATTAGCGCAATTTCTGTTGTCTCCTTTCTTGTACAAGGTTACTATAATTCCCACTTTCCAATCATCTGGTACTTTTCCTTCTTCTCAGGCTTTTTGAAATATTTTTTTTATTTGTTTATAAATAGTTTATTAAGCTTTGGTTAAGTTTTTTTAGTCGAAACTGTTGGCAAAATAAAAAATTAACCAAACTTCTTCATAAGAATGGTATTAAACCTATATTCAACTCGACAGGCAAAATCTCTCAAATTCTTCCTTCTCCCAAAGGCAAATTTCCTACACTTATATCTCAAGATGTATACCAAATTCCTTGTTCATGTGGTTTAGTCTACATTGGCGAAACCGGTCGTTCCATCATTACTCGCATTTCAGAACATGATCGTTGTATAAGAAAAAGGTATATTTTCAAGTCTGCGGTTGCTCAACATTATTTTACTACAGGCTACAAGATATATTTTGATAATGTTTCGTTGATTGCCAAATCTCCATTCTTTTTCAACAGGAAATTCCGAAAAAGCATAGATATCATCAAACATCGCAATAACTTTAATCGCGATCATGGTTTTGAACTATCTCCTCTTTGGTTCCTGGTCATTAGTCATTTATCGAAAACACGCCCCTTATTAACCGTAACCCAATCAGATTGGAGCTTAACCATCCATGACGATCCTTTTCCTTTATATACGGAGACTATTGCTTCTTAAGTTATTTCTACGGAGTTTAGAGTCTGGCTTGGTTCACAAGTTGATTAACTAACTCGGTAGTGGTTCTTTGTTAGATTTTCGTTTGCTTTTTCAAGTTATCGCTTTCGTTCTTACCTTTTCAGAGTTGGATTATGGCTTGTTTTACAAGTGGATAACCTAACTTTTGAGAAGTTTTTAGTTAGATTTCGGTTGCTTGTTTGAGTTTTGCGATTTGCGGAGGAACGTTCATTTTGCCGTACTCTCCTAAGTGTAGAATCATTTCTGGTTTTATTTTATCAAATCCCGCGGCTCTTCCTTTTTTCATTACCTTAATTTTTTGTGCTACTTTTCTCATACTTATGGCTTCACTCTTTTTGTCTCCTTGTACCTCTTTTTGCCATGTTGTATTTGTTCCTGTTGTATTCTCTACGTGTAACAGTTTTTGAAAGTATTGTCTCCATCTTTCCATTATGCCGTTGTCGTTTTTCAGCACTTCTTCGTTGTTATTTTTAATGTATTTTGCTGTATTGTTTATTTTCTTTTACTCAAGTTTTTCAGTACTTTGTAGAATAGTTTTTGATTTGTTTTACTATCTTTTTCGATGTTATTTTGTTACAAGCTTTAGGTATTTTACGAACCTGCACGGCCAACTCACAATAGTCGGTGAGAGGGTAGGGTTCCTAGATAATGATGAAAAGATATTTAAGGGCGCCAGAGCTTATCCCAAAAGTGACTTCTGCCCGCTCAAAACAGAATGGTAGCACTTGTAACAAGATGTTAGGTTCGTAACTGCTGAAAGAAACGAATAAAAGAGAAAAACTAAATCGTTAATAACAATTGCACTTTAATTACTCGATCAAATATATCTATATATTATATATCTAAATATAGTCGAAGTTAAATAGCCACATCTAAGTAGATACTAGTGAGAATATACAACATCGAATCACAGTAGGATAGGCAACTTACACTACATAAGTGAAGAACATGGCGAAGAATAGTTCGCAGTAAATATCGTTTACATAATTAGTAATATGGCATTACTGACAAGAAAACAATGATAATAAGTATGGCATTAACATTAAATTATCACAATAAGTATTGGTGGTACACAGCATACGTCATACACAATAAGCAATAAGCAAGAAAAATTACTACGGAATTAATATTCACACAGTTTCGTGAGCGACCTGGTTGACTACGAGGTAAAACATATAAAATCACTTACCACAACACAGGAGTTTCCACAGGTACGTAGAAAGTACTTTCTCCGCCACGTAGTCCTGTAAGCAATTTGAAATAGCAAGTCGTGTCAAACTAATTCCTCACGAAAGTGAAATCTACAAAATCATTTCTTAAATTTTAAAGTACACACATAACACAACCCGAAAGTCGGATGCTGTTATACCCTTTTTCTGTGATTTAATTAATTCCAACAGTAGGCCTTAGAAATATTTGGAATCGTTCCAACACAATATTCGTCGAGGGTTATCTCTCGTCTTTCGGTATCGACTAGAATTCATGGGCCGGATGGTGGTAAGAATGGCCGGTGACGATACGAATACCCCACGATCGCAACGAAATCACAACTTTCCCTGGTGGGCTTTAAATTATAACCAGAATGCCCTTAGTTATGAGGTAGCACATGGCGGCTAACCAAAAAGACATAAAAATTACGTTTAATTAAAGAAAGAAACAAAATCACTTACGCTGCGGGAGCAAATTAGTTATTTAAGGAAACTACATAATTTCCATCGTGTCCCTAACACGTGGATAATTTTAGAGAACGAACTTTCACTCACGCAACCCTAGATACTACCAGGTACGATGTTACAGTCAAAATGCCGGAAATCTCATCGGATGTCGTCTGCTCAATCCAAAGTGACCAACGAACCCGATAGATGGTGTCAAGAAATATAAAAGCAACTTTTAATTAAACTGGTATACAGGGTAATGCATTATTTGAATTTATGTACGTAACAATTTCCAAACTCGCTTTACGTTATTCTTTTTGCGTCTATGACCACAGTTTTGGCTTTTTTCTTTCGTTTTGATATTCTGTGTAATTTTCTTGTCTTTTTTTGCAGATATTTCTTCCATTTCAATTTCCTTTTTTTTGAGTTGCGTTTTAATCTCTTCGTTCCACCATCTTGTTTGATTCTTTTTGTGAGTTGTAAAAGCCACTCCGCATGTTTGTCTTGCAACACGTAAGACAGCTTCTTTAAAATTTTGCCATAGCTGGTCTACTGTTTTTGTTTTCCACTCATTTTTTGTCTGCATTATTATCTTTTCCGTTTTTTCTTTGTATTCGTTTGCAGTTTGATTGCTTGCTAATTTGTATGTTTTTATTTCTTTGTTTCTTTCTGTTTTCTTTAAGTTTAATTTTTGTTTTTCTTTTTTTCTAATTTTTATTCTCTTATTCACTCTTGTAAACGTGTGAATATCTTTATGCTTAAAGAACAAGTTTTTAACTCTTCTTATTTTACGAACAGACCTCTTACGTTCCATGTTGCCACCTTCAATAGCCTACTTTCGTTTTTTGTTTTATTTTTTATGTTTAGTTTATTTTGCCCATCATTCATGTCAAATTTAATTCTCCTATTTTCATTTTTATGTATATTTGATTATTTGTGATCCTGTTGTGTTCTTCATCTTTACTTATTTTTCCGTTTTTCACATAGTTCTCTAATTGTACCTTGCCTTGATCTTCTTTTTTTATTTGGTTATGTGTCTTTCTTCAGTTGTTGTTTTTTGTAGTTTCTGTACTAACTCTTCTCTCTTTCTATTAATTCCTCCTCTGTTTCCGGTAGACGAATTCTCAGTTTTCTGTTTATCTTATTTTATTATTGTTGTTTTTTTATATTATATTAAGTTTATTGTGTCATTATGTCAAATACATCTAAAATCACATGTAGCATTAAATAGTCAACCGTTAATAAAAGAAATCAAAAACATTGTTATAAAGTTTAATTCACTGTTCTAAAAACTACTGATTGGTTTTTAGTAATTTGCTGACACTAAAATTAAAAATAAATATTATCACATAAGACGTAGTTAAATGAAGTTTTTATTCTGAGTACGCACATGGTTTCTAAGTTAATAATCAAAGGTAACGTATTTACAGATTTAAATGGGGTAATGTTACGTAGGTCAGTCAAAATATTTGAATACATAAATAACACTGCAAAAACAAAGTTAAATATAGAAAATAAGTATTTTTAGGGTACAGTGACAAAATATAGCATTCTGAAAGAATTTTACTTTGTTTATAAACCAGCACGTGTTAAAATGTTTACACACTGTAATTGCTGTATGCAATTTGGATTGATAAAGGACCGACTTTATATAGATAAAGGTTACATCTGCACGCCGACTTTCTTATCTGGTACTGCACTAATCCGTTTATTTATTTCTGTACCGAAAATATCTAAATTAAGTTTAAAATTCTGTTATACGTTATACTGTGGTTATACGTTAAATGAAGGTTAAATCCTATGACGCGCAATGCTGCCAACCGCAGCAGTGCCAACACTAAGTTCTAAAATTTTTTGTAGTGTATCTTAAAAACACTTAAAATTCTTTCTTGCCAAACGTTAAAATAATATAATACACCTACCAACAAAGACTACAACATACTTTTTGATACAACTCCGTCATTTATAAAGAAAACTTTGAAGAATCTTAAAATAAATGTCTTTCAACTGTCTTAAGTCAGACGTCTTTAAGATGTCTTACAGTAGATATTGTTGACTTCTTTTTTAGAGCCACAGACGTTCAGACGTGTAACAGGCAGAAAACAGACGTCTTGAAAATGTTGTGTAGTGGTTTGGGATTGTTTTTTAAAATTTCAATTTTTTCAAATAAATTAAAACGGATACTGTACATTTTTTTAAATTTTTAATCATACAACGAACAGAAACATAACAAATGAAAAATATTAAATCTCACATAAGAAATTATAAACAAACTGCACAATAAATTTTTATTCGAAGTAACTGCTACCCATATCCGCACATCTTTTGATCTTTCCTCTGAATTGACATTTAACCACTGATTGACCATGTCTGTGAAGTGCCACAGGGCAACCGTCATGTTGAAAATAAAGCAAAGGCATATGTCTCAAAATGCGTAAATTTTCCTAAGAAAATCTTTCAAGAATCTCTAAATAAGTGTGCTGATTCAACCTTCCTTGAATAAAATAAGGTCCAATAATTTAATAATCGTGGTAAGACACGGCACATACACGTTCACTTTTTTGTAGTATTTTCTTCTAGAATGAATTCTAAAATTAGGATTTTTAGATGCCTAATACTGACAATTCTGAGACAAAACAACACCATTGGTTGTGAATGTAGATTCATATGAGAAAATTATGCAATAATAAAACAGTATGTTAAAACACAAGTTATAGAATAGACGCGCTTCAACCACGAGACCGGGTTTCATACACGAGCCGTACAGCGGCGCGTTTATGGAACGGTAGAGTGATTGAAACGTATTCTATGACGTGTGCTTTATACTATTTTCTCTATTTCCATACAATATTTAATATTTTTCGTATAATTTTAATTTTAAAACAACACTGGGAAACTTTTGTATTTTATTGAATTGGCAACACTTACAGTTTGACATATTGAAATTTATGTGTTAACCTAAAATCTCATGAGAAATGATCTATTTATACCTTTATAAGTAAATAACTTTGAATTACCAGAACGTCTTTATTTTATCTTGGCATCAACGTTTGAATTTTAATTGTTAAGTTAGAATAGTTTTTATTTCTTTTTCATGTAACGTCAACTTACGATGCAAAGATACCAATTTTGAAAAAACTAACATTACTAAAATTCGTGTATGACTTTGCTAATTCTTACACGGATTTTAGTGTAAGAATTGCTAATTCTTATGTCAAAATAGAGAATTTTTTCCCGACAGTTAAACAAAATTCGAGCCTACGGCCTTCATCTGATTCTTCAAGCGTATGTTTATAATTTGCTTTATATACCCTAATTTTGTTTGTTTTGTAAATTCCAAAATTCAAAGTTTTTTATTAATTATACCTCTTGTTACATCTATCCTAGGACACACATTATTATTATATTATTGTGTTACTACAACTATTTAAAAATTAAAATTTCTTTAAATTTCATAAGTTTTGTTATTTACGATATAATTGATACAGAAATCTAAAATAATCCACTACTACCGATTGGTTTTGACCGGTTTTCCTAAAAAAAAATTTACAATCAAAAAGAAAATAGTAAAACCACGTATTTAACAAAAATTTTATTTTGTATTGCGTGATGAGGTATTGTAACGTACTGCGAACAAAATGTCAAAGCAGCTTAGCGTAAATAAGGTTTTCAAAACGAAATGTCAACTGTGCAAGAATGAGTTATAATTCATCATCATATTAAATTAGAAGTTAATAATATATTTTACATCTTTTTATTAGTAGATGCTATAGAATAGTAATTGCAACAAAATCCAATAAACCTTAATTCAATAAAAGCTTCATATTTTTAATATCTGTTAAATTAAATTGAACAATACAATAATAAATATTTTTTTAAATAAAATTATTGTGTTGTTGATATAGCAACTCACAATTCATCATAAAGATCTTGTTGATTCATCTCAAATAAAATATTTATATATAATTTAACTTTAGTTGTCCACCTGAGTGTTACAAAGTGATTCATGTTCCCTTATTTACAATTTTACTTCCTCCCTCGTTTTTTCTTACATTACATTATATTACATTCTTTTTTAAATTTAGCATTTTCTTTTTCCTCCTCTCATATTAGTTGTTTTTTTCTTTTCTATACTTTTTCTATCCACTCCGCTCTTTTTCCGTTTTCTCCTAAGATATCCTCTTATTTCTTAACCTCTCCCTGCATTCATTCCTTATGTGTTTCAGGTACTCCATCTCTTCTCTACATAGTCTGCACATCTTTTCTTTCTCTTTTCTCCAGTATTTATTTCCTAACTTTTCGTTCTCATATCTGAACCTTGCTATCATTTTTTTCTTCTTGTTGCTTTTATTCCTATTCCTTTTAAATATTCTGGCACCCATTTTTCCCTTGATATTCTTTAATTCACATTATATCTGCCCTCTTTTATCTTTATCCATCTTTCCTGTTTTTCTATGTCTCTATCTCTCCTTATTATTTCTTTTCTTACCCCTCCTTCCTCGTCTCTTAATCTCTCTACTTTTTTTCTCTTGCCTACCCGTTTTTTTATATTATTTTTCTCTGTCATCTGCTTTTAAAGAATATGTTTATAAACCGACAATTGATATTATTAAGACTAAATTCAAACGGTTACAAATGTCAATAATGTTTTTTAGTTATTAATTTTGACAATAATTGAGTAATATCTCTATTTCGACTCTTTATTTGACTATTTAGTTTAGGTGTCGCAACTTAAATATGAATAATACTACATAAAATGTCTTTGAACTTTAATATAAAAAGTTTTCCTCTAAATTTAAACTATCTTCATAGATTCTTTCTTTGTAAAAATAGAGTGTAATAGACCACAGTTAATGATTAACACTCTGAAAATATGCGAAATGCATATAAAGTTCATAAATGCATATTTTGACAAAATTCAAATTTTCTGCGATTTTTACTAAGCGATAAGCTATATGCTATCGCAAAAATAATATTTTAGATTGATTCCGAAAGCTTATTAAACAAATTTTTAAAATTATTGTATTATCAAAGTTTCCAAAGTAAAATTGTCTTGGGTTTTTATGAATGGGATTAGAATCAATAAAATCATTTGTTGTCGTTCTCAATTTAATGCAAGGTTTGAAGAGAAAAATAGCATTCAGTTTTGAATCATTCTAATTTGTTGTGTTGTGTTTATCAGAAGTGTGCCAATGCAAAAAAAATGCCGATAAATTCGTTTATTTCAAGAAGTAGATTAATAATAAAACCGACTTTAAAATCGTTGATGACAACAATATTTTAGCACAATTTGCAACCAAAAAGCAAGTCTAGTTATGTCTAACTGTTTTAAAAGTATCAAACCATAAAGTTGTTAGATAGTTAATATAACTGCGAATTTAAATAATGTATTTGAATAATACGTGGCAAAATATTCCTAACTGCACTACGCAAGTGCAAAAATTTGTTTATATAAATGCAAAAACTATAATTAATAAATACATTGTGAAGTGGAACGCACATTTTTCACTTACAAATTAGTGTTAACAGAGACAGTACAGTTTTATAATATAATAAAAAATATCACAATAAAATGGCATAAAAACACTAAAAACTACAATATTAGCTTAAAAAAAACATTCTACGCGTTTTGATAGCTATGCTATCATCATCAACGGTACATTAATACAGTCAATAATTTTGTGTGGATCTTATTGGTTTCTCAAATAACTTTGTAAACTATTTTTGGAAATGACAACTGTTTTGTAGTCAAATTTTGTTAATATCCTAGATAAAATCTTCGTATATGAGGTATAATCAGATAATTTGACATATAAAATCTTAAGCTATCGCGGTTGTTATGTTTATGATTATAAGCGACTTTCGGCTTAGACCGGGTCGTACTTAAACACCCAGACTTAGGCAGTGACATCAGTGACATTTACTACTCTAAAGATTGTTACATGCCAAAGTTAAAACAATGTCACTGCCTGAAATGAGGTAACATAAACGGTGTTGTGCCACTAGCTCAATGGAGAAGGGGTGGGTTATATTTAAAAGTTTCGTGATTGAATTGGATTGACTTGACGAAAACACAAAATCGAAAAGTAATAATGTCGAAATCAAAGGGCGCCAGGAAGGAGTAAAGCTTAGTAGACTTCTGGCCCTTGCCAACAAGTCCGCTTCTGTAGAATACACCCTAAACGGACTTACCTTGATAGAGTGTATTTCACTAAAATCTGTAATAAGCTAATAAAGTTACACACGCGGAGGCCGACGGAATTAAAAGCTCTTTACATTTAACAATTTAACATTTATTTGAACAAAAAAAAACAAAATGAATAAAATAATTGAATTGAAATTAACAAAATTAATCACACAAAACAGAAACAAAGAACGCAAAATGAAAGTTTGAATAAATACACAATACAGAACAAAATAATAATAGTAAAAAAAAAATATATAAAATTGGTAAACATTAATTACCAAATCAAAACAAAAATTCACGGCCGTGCGCGCGTCGAAATTAATTAATTATAAAATCAAATGTACTTAAATAACTTAAAACTAATATATATAATTTGAATCGATAATTCGGTCCCGTTTAATAAATTTTTAACTCGGGATAATAACACAGTTCCGCCAAATACGGACATGAATTAGTTACATTAACGTTAACTTCGAGACACTTGTAATACTTTTTCTTAATATTCAAAGCTTTTAACACTTAATCGCGTAAACAAAAATTTCACATATCGATAGATGGTGCAAAATAAATACCTTGAATTATTTGTAGTCGGGCTTTTGGTTAGCGTAGGCCAGCAGACGTCCGGAACCTCGATAGGGTACCAAATCCAGATGAATAATTTACCAACGGAAGATTTATTATTGATCCGCCCCCAAGGCGAAAGATATGAGATTGCGAAACAAACTCACGCACAAATTCACTTAACGTTACATACTAACTTAATTCGGAAAACAGTGATCTCCATGAACCGTAATTACGAAAAGGAAAGTTTTGTTTTCCACTTAAAGAATTACTGAACCATTTTCATTTACTTCCGCGGTAACTACTAGCAAAGGTGAATTATCACCCGCGATAACTACATTCTGACGACTGTCAACCAACTAACTTCGAACTCTCTTCATTTACCAAAATCACATCTATATATCAACTTTTTTTCGACTACCCTTTCCACAAAGGCTGTGTTCGAAATTTCAAGAACGAAAATACTCTCATTAAGAAGTGCGATAAAGAGGTAATCAGTCCCCATTACGTCATATTTATAGCATTTGGACACAGCATTTCGCTTGTACGTGAAAATGTCAAATTGACAAAATATTATATTACAAGAATTTAAACTGCCTAATAAATTAAGATAATGACTTAATTTTTCCACGTAATCTAAACGATTGACACAAAGAAATCAAAGTACGACTGTACTGAGAATGCACTTGAACAAAAAACTTTTGAACCAACTTAAAATAAACAAACGGCGGAAATATATTTAATTACGATTATATCTCAGAAGGGAAACATAAATTACAACTGGAATTCTCAACAAACCAAGTGAAATACTCAATAAACAAAATCGCGAAATCAGATGATTCACGACGTAACAAAATACAAAACTTTATCAACAATTTAAATTGTAACTTTGAATTTAAAAACGTAAAATAACTTATTAAACTCAATCTAAAATCCTATTAAAACAAATTCAAAATACATTAAATGAAAATCGTCAATCCAAATACTGTGTCCGTTACCAAAAATTACTTAAACAACCAATCGAAGAAACCCAAAAAAAAACAAAAACGAATACTCAGCCAGCAGAATCGATTTACGGGGTCTGACATAAAAAGATAACTGCTGCAATCCCCAAACGCAGGTTACAAGATGCAAGCTGCAATGTCTTGCAAAACGTCAGTTTGTTTGGGTTCACGAACGACAATACGGCAAAAGCCAATGTTTACTTCTTGTTTTGGCTCGTAAGAAGAGACTAAGACCAAGCCTTAAAAGTCTGGGTTAACTACGACGCGGTCTAAGCCGAAAGCCGCTTATAATGAAAATTTGACATATTTATGTGCAGTGGCGGCTTATCTGTTATGTCGTTTGGTCAATAACCTTCCAAAAAAAGGTATTTTATTAACTTTAAAATTACAGAAAATTTGCGTTTAAGTCAAATTATCAGCGTTTGAATTTTATGCGTTTAAATAATTGTCAATTTAAACGCAACAAATATGGAAGCTTGCGAATTTACCCGAGGCACGTACGTGTGCCCCAATGAGGTCCGTATGTACTATCTTAAAGCCGAATCGTAAATGATAGTTATTGTAGTCAAAAATGAGACACACATAATACAATTTTATGCGAGGTAAAAAAGAAGATAAGTACATGTTTAAATCCTTTTGTGCGGCCTCCAGCCGGACCGCCTACTCAGTGCAACGTGCAGTGCAATGCTTACGTGACCTACGTCATTTACCATTATCTTTACAGCACGTGTGCGCAAAACAGATGCTAGAATGCACATTTCTTATTATATTGACAAAGTTTACAGTCAATTCTCTTAGTTGATCGATAATATTCATTTGTAAGGAAGGACTTATCGTTTTTGTTTCATAATGACAGTGATACAAGACATTAAAAAATTACTAGCTAATAATAATTTACACGTTTAGAATTTACATTAAAAAGAATTAAAACATTTCTACGCAATTGGCAATACTATGGGACAACAAAGATCGTGAGCATTTTTATGCTAAGCATTGAAAAATCTTGCATTAAAAACATTGTAAATTTTAATGAGCTTGTTATTATTGATCATTTTGGTAATTGTAAAGATAGACGAATATCTTAAATGTAATTCATCTTAAATATAAATCGCGTTACTGTAAAAGTGTTTTTTCAGACTTTTTGCGATAACTCCGGAAATCTATTGTAGGCAGCAATTTTTTTTATTGTATGGAGTTCTTGCTGAAAATTTTGTTTACTCAATAAAAAATTTAGTAGTCTGTGAATTAGGATATTGACGTTTGTAACGAATCTACTCGTGCTTGTCATTTTTTGGTATACGTCAAATTGAATATGATCATTTTTACTTTTCTATAAGGAAAGTATAGCGATCGCAATTTTTTTTTCAAAACATTGTTTTTCCATAATTTTACGTTTCAAGGTCCCCTGAATCAAAAAAATGTATTTTTGACAACAAAATTTTGGGTGTGTGTGTCTGTGTGTAACGATGTACCCATGATAACTCTGGAACCAAAAGTCCTATGGACGGTTGCACCAACACGACTTAAACTTAAGCAAAGCTTAAAAACTGAGATACAATTGTTAAAACTATAGCGTCAATTGCTTTTAAGCATTGCTTAAGTTTAAGTTGTGTTAGTGCACCCGGCCGCTAGTAACTTGAAATTTGGTATGGACCTGGCTTTTCATATTCTCTCGGTTCTATCAAAAGATGTATCTGATAAAAAAACAAAGTGGGTGTATTTGCCAAGTTTAATCGTTAAATCGATTTTTTAGTATTCAGTTGCTTACAAGTAAATGGCTACGGACGTCATGTTGCTTTTTCTAATTTAAATTTTTTTAGAACAATTTTGGCGGAAGCTCGCGGTCAGTTATGTAAACCCAGCCACTAAGGACGAAAGTATTAATTCTTTTGTAATGAAGTCTCATACTTAGTAAACCGATTTAGCTTGTTATAATTACAGCAAAACTAATGACCTTAGGTGTTCACTCCAATTGAACCTGTCAAGTGTCGTTTTCGATGTGGTTTACTTGCCATACGGTTTAACTGTATTAATGTGTATTCTGTGTTACGTATTTATCTATAATTCTATTGTCTACTAAACGTTAAGCGTTATTTAATTATATTATGTTCTATTACTATTATTAAACCTTCAGCTACCTTTAGTATATTTTAAGATTAATATTTTAATTTTAGTCGAGTCTATAATTTAGCTTAACTCAAACTTGAGTGATTTTCAAATCTGAGGCTAAACGCCATCTCGTAGGAACGGAGCTACGTACGAGTTAATCCACATGTAGGAAGCTATGAAGTTGTTAGTTAGATAGTAAATATTACAACCGCGAATTTCAAAAAATGTATTTGAATTATACGCGGCATAATATTTCTAACAATACATTTTTTGAAATTCGCGGTTGTAATATTTACTATCTAACTAACAACTTCATAGTTTCCTACATGTGGATTAACTCGTACGTAGCTCCGTTCCTACGAGATGGCGTTTAGCCTCAGATTTGTTAATCAATTAACACCCGAATGGGATTAAAACTATGGCAATTTGTTTTATATAGTTGTGGAAACTGCATTAGAGTATTCCAGTGCTGAGGAGTCCAAATAGGACGAAACAGCTGTCCACTGGTCTCTAAGATGGTTTCTGCAATTATATAAACAAATTTTTGCACTTGCGTAGTACAGTTAGAAATATTATGCCGCGTATAATTCAAATACATTTTTTGAAATTCGCGGTTGTAATATTTACTATCTAACTAACAACTTCATAGTTTCCTACATGTTGAGTGATTTTGTGTATGACTTGATTCAATTGAGTATCTTTACTTATTTATTCGTATAAAATCTTAAGCTTTCGCGGTTGTTATGTTTAAAATTATAAGCGACTTTCGGCTTAGACCGCGTCGTAGTAAAACACCCAGACTTAGGCTTGGTCATAGTCTCTTCTTGAGAGCCAAAACAAGAAGTAGAACTTGGCCTTTGCCGTATTGTCGTTCGTGAACCCAAACAAACTGACGTTTCGCAAGACATTGCAGCTTGCATCTTCAGAGTGGTGAATGTCACTGACAGTCACTGACAGTTTTTATAAACTACCACACGTTTTGACGAGAAAAGTATCAAAACAAATTGCGTATGATTAAAATGTAACAGAGATGCAAAAGGTTCAAAATTAAGACATGAGCAATTAAAGAAACAAGAAATGCAAAATCATCAAATGATAACGAGATATAAATAAAACTCTTAATAGTGTTAAAATAAGCAAACGACCATAACATCAAATGTCAGTCGGAAATATAGTAATGCAATCTAAATTTATTAACACAAAGGAAATGCTAAATTGGCGATAACCGACAAACGCATGTTTTAACAATGTAAATGTAAAATGACAAAGATAATTTGAAATACGTCAACCCAATTAACTTAAAGCATTTAAATCTTGACTAAATGCAAACGTCAAATTAAAACGATCGTAAATACGCGAGTTCGTCACTACGATTCAGATCGAGAAAAACGTTTCTTGCTTAGTATTTACCTGCAGTATTGTAGCCTTATGTTTTTATATGTTTACATTTAAAAACTTTGATTTGTTTACTTTTTGTATTTTTATGATACAGTAACACGAATTCGTTTGATTTAAGTATTCTAGTAATTTTATTGATTTCAATAAAATTTTTGTTTATAAAATAGTTGATTTTGAAAATCTTTTACAGATAGTTCTCGTAAATTTTTCTACAGTATTTTCTGTCATTTTGCTTTATAAAACAATATACTTTAAATGATTTATCGTATAACATTTTCTTTGATTTTATGGTATTATAAAGTAGAATTAAATTTATCGATTGTTTTCGTAATTTGTATTATTACAAAAAAGTTTTCAGTTTATTTTAATAGTGTGACGTATGTTACGGTAAAAACTTGAGAAAAAAATTAAATTTGCGTGCACTTAATTTTCTCGCCCACTAAGTAATCGTTATCCATCATTCCATAAATCCTGCACAATATTAATACCTATCACTAACACTTAGCCGTTAACACATGCTAGTGACACAACCAATTTATTTATTTATCTTTTATAAAACACAATAATTTTACACGTCATCTGCTTCTGATATGTTTATATAAAATCTCATACAATGACTATTTTGCTGTAATTTATTTGCGTTATCGGAGAAAACAAAACAGTTACGACGAAAACAAATTTGTTATCTTATTCAACTTTTGGTTTTTATGACGCATGTAATAATCATAAAACATTTTTGGTTGCACGTAAACATAAAGTATGTAAATTAAACATCTTAATTATTAAAAGTGATTTAGGTGCTTGTTCTGTTGGTAAAATGTTAAGCTTAAAAAAGACGGTTGTATTCAACAAAAAATTGATTTTATATTTAGATGAAGATGAATGCTGAAGGTATAAAATTAGATTTAACTTTTAGAGAAAATATTGATTTCTCGAGCTTTGATTTCTTTATATCTGTTACAATTTGATAAGTTTTATTGTACGTTTATGATAACTAACTTAAAAAATTCTTTAAGGTTTATTACCTAAAGGCGTCTCGTTTTAGTCAATTTGCAAACTTATCTTTGTATTAAAATCTTTACAAAAGACAATACAGTGAGCTTTTGTTTCTTTTTAGGCTATTCGGATTTTGTCTTTTTCAACTTTATCTTAAGGATATTGTGAAAGTGTATGCTGGAATTTCAGTTGCGTGATTTAAGTTTAGTTAAAATTTATATTGTTAGTTTTTGTTATAAAGTGTGCTTTGTTTTACGTAATTAAGTAATGACTTGTAGCTTTGTTATTTAAATTTTGTTTTTATGATGTAATTTAGTGTCTTGGTTCAAAAACGATGTACCTAGCTGCTGCTTTTGTGATTCTATACGTTGATCAATAAAAATTATATAAAAAAACTGACCTGGTCACCACACGACTTTCCTATAAGGAATGATAAAGAAATGTCTACACATTTTTTAAGGTTATGTTGTCATAAAATCATTTTAAAGTGACATGTACACGTTTGTATTGATTTCCTAGCATGCTATAATTTGTTTGAAAATTTTTCTACTCGATTTTATTAGGATCATATCGACTAACCTTTATATTTGTGCGCCTCGACATTACTTACCCCTGTAGTAAATCAGAAAAAAAATTGTCGCAAGCAAGATTCGAAACTATATTATATTTGTGAATTTATTTTAAATTACAAATTAAATATCTGATAAACTGTTAATCTTAAAAAACATTTATTTGAATAAAATGTTAGGAAAAATTAAAACTATAAGAAATTGTAAAAATAATTCAAATAATTTACATACGTACAAAATTATATAAGAAACACATTTAAATAAGATGCAACATTCCGTATATAAACAAGTCGAAAAAAATTGTTATTTTTAACGTGTGATAATTTTAACAAGTAAAAACACAAAAAAATCTGCAGTGACAGTGAGTATTTTGTGATTTATAATAATATCCCACTAACTTAAGCCCAAATTAGCTCTTAAAACTGGTGTTTGTGTTTTCTGCTTGCATCTGTACGTGTTCCAATTTATCGACTTAAAAGAGATGTACCTGAGAAACAATTAACAACTCCAAAAGGACAGACACCTGGAGGTAACTCAACTCGCTAATTAAATTGCGTCTTAAAATAGAACAAAATTCTTACCCCAGCGAAACATCACAGTTCACAGGTAACACATGAAAATCGTAGTTGATTTATCTATTTACAACAAAATGGTATACGATATTTAAAAATGGAGATCTCAGAAAAACGGAAGTAAAAATTAATACTTTTCCATACGTAAAAATGACAAAATTCATACAGCACGCAAACTATACCAACATGTATTATTTGGTCAACTTCTTTTTTTCTTTATCTTGTTATATTCTAAAACTTGACTTTCATTGATTTTATAAAAGTGTGACCAATTCGTCTCTATTTGGGTTTTTATTGTCTTTTCTACTTTTTTTCTTTGTCATCTTCCACAAGTCCTCGTTGCTAATTATTTCTGGTTACAAAATTTCAGTTCTGATGGCTCTATTTATAAATGTTTTTAGTATTGCGTTATACATTCTTTTACTCTCTTAATTTGCTTTCTCTCTATTCGTGCTTCAGTGTTTTTAGTAGATTGCTTTCCAGTTTTTGCAGACCCTTCGATTTACTTTTTTGCGTATTTCAGTTAATCTGATTCCTGTTCATTTTTTTGGTATTTTCTATTCATATCTTTTGTTTAATAGTATGAGAAAGGTTCATGTTGAGTAATATAATTGAGTTTTTATTGGTTCTGTTGGAATTTTGTCTATTTGCTTCATTATTATTTAGGCGCTGTATGGCGTCTCTTATTTCTGTTTTCATTTGCCGATATATTTAATGCTTTATGTAGTTCTATCGTATTCTTGCTTGAACATATATACTATATATTTTTGTTTAAATTAAATAAGTTAAATTTTTGACGGTTCTCGTTTCGACCTTTTGTGGTCCGGATGCGGATTGCGGTACGCCACTGGGCTCGGATTGTCTGTTCGTAATCGAGTAATGCCAAGAAATTTTAAAAAAATTATTTGATGAAATATAAATACATAAAATAACTTTAGTGTTTACTACAAACTATTATCAGACACTGAATGCATAAAGTCTAACATAGCACCCGCATTGTGCATTACATTTTTATATTCAGCGTTGCTTTGTAGTTTTTAAAGTATTTAATATTTTTCTTTGTTTTAATTACAGGTACTACTAGAGTTTTCTGCTCAAAAATATCAATTTTAGTTATATTTTATTTTTATGATTTACTTATCTCTGTTTTATTGATTAAGACAAATTATCTAAAAAACATTTAATAAACTGTAGTAGATTCCTTGTAGTTACAAAAAAATAAAATTTCTACAGTAACAGTAATTTTATATAACAATGGAATAAATTTGCTATTTTTAAAACAAAACCGTTGATTGAATTACAACATAAATAGCTTTAGTTTCAAATAAGTAACAATTCCAAGACGTTTCAAAAAACTACATGCGTACAAAGAATTCATTTGTTATGATTACTTCAAGAAATTATTTGATAACTGCAACGCTATAATGACAGTTAACAGAAAATTATTATTTACTTATTCAATAAAACTTATTATAAACCATTATGTTATTGATACGTTTTTAATTTGTGTAGGAAACTCAAGCAGTATAATTTTATACAAAATTACATTTAAATATTTGAATATACTGCATTTTTAATAAACAAGTTTTTTTTGTAATATGAGTAAAATGTATTTAAAAAACTTATTACGCGTTGTTTGTAATTGTTTTCATCAAATGAAATAAACAATAAGGAAAAATTCAGAGCTATCGCAAATCTTGCAATTATCGGAAGGTGTTGAAAACAAACGATATTACCTACGTAATATATTGAACAAGGTTTATTACAATTTTCAAAAATAAGAATGCATACATAAATAAAAAAATATAAAAACACAAATAACTAGTATTCTAGGTACATTTTAAACGAGAATATGGTCGTATGATAATTCACCAATTGTTTGTATTTAACATTTGTCCATGAAATGCCTGAGAATTGTTTCCCATAACCTCTTCATCGCTGGAAGATAATGAATCAGCAACACCAATGACTTATAGAGAATTTTTTGTCATAACAAATTATGAGCAAGACCGTTCATTATCAAGAATTGCTGCGCGCTGATAAAACATAGCTTCCAGTGACATATCTAAAAAGAAACCGAATCGCCTTATCTTAAATCCTTGCACTTGAACCTAACTTCATGGCATATAAATAGGCCGGGTCATTAATTTTTTTCTATTTTTGTAGTTCAATTTGTTTGCCCTTTATCTCTCCAAGAGGAACGGAAATTGTGCTCGGCATTGAATTAGTATTAAAATCTCTAAATTTAAACAGTCCCGGCTGTTAGTGCAAAATGATTGCAAACTGGAGGGTACATCTTTTATAGAAAATTTTTCTAGAGAAACACAAAAATGGGTATTTAGGCTGTGTTGGTAACGCTAAGGTTTTCTTTTCCAAGTTATGTACGGTAAGAAACAAAAAGCAAGCAACAAAATCTCAATACATCAAACTTTATTTGACACAAAATTTTTTCAAGGAAAGAAGTCACCTTCGCAAAGCTCACGTAATAATATTGCGCTCACAAGCATGTTATGCGAGGAAAAGTCGAAAAATTGTGATTCAGTCCACTGACTTTCTGCTGGCTTAGATACGTTTGAAAGCATTCGGATAAATGTAAAATTTTCTCTAGACACAATCAATTGTAGAGCCAAAGTGGAACTTTCAGAAATTTAGCCAGACTTTGATTAAATACGCTTGGATCAAATAAATCATTCAATGATTGATTCCTGACAATTGCTTCACCACACTAACTAGTTGATGCACATTTAAAAAAAAAACAACAAAACTAAATGATTGGATTTTACCCGAGTTTTATGGCGGTTCACAGTTCTATAGCTTCTAAGATTATGACACGATTCGAGCTGCGTTGTCACATCCTTTCAGATGTAAATGTTGCAAAGTGAAGATTTCATCTTTAGAAATGTGCATTCACAGTTTAAAAATTGATTTTTTTCCAATAGTTTGTCGCGTTTGCAATTCCTTGTCATGTTTAAAGAAAACTTACAGCAGATTGGACTCGCAATAAAAACATTTCGCGACGCGAAATAATTGACATGCCTTTTTATTACATTCTTTTTTTTTACCGATTCTACAACTTTTTTTCCTATTAAATTAAACAAATGCTCAATAAATTGTGTATGTGCAATTTTCATCTATATTGTATGTTTTTTGCAGTGTACAAGGCGGAAGCTGGCGCGGGTCTAATTCTGCAATTACTATAATTATTTTTCATCACTGCTGAGTCAAATTAAGACTTATTATATTTTTAAGACAATCATAAGGAATATGTTTGATAATAATAATAAACACTGCATCTGAAAAAAACAAAAGATGAAGTAAAATTGGGCTCCACCGCAAGTTCCAGATTTGTTTCATCTGAGCGTTTCATCGTTTCGTTACACAAACCATAAAATCAAGCATTCTATACGTGTTTTCAACACTAAAAAACCAAGAAACCAATAGATAATAACAATAAGAAAAAAATTTACAACAAAATTTTTTGTTCCCAAAATATTTAGCAACGCACAGGAAGATTGTGTTCCGCAAAAAAATTAGAACTTACTTAAATCACTTATGATTTGACGTTATTGTAATTTTTAGCAGTGACCAACAAAAGCTTAAACAAGTAGGTATTTGAGAAACAAAAGTCAAGTTTAGAATAATATAAATATAAAACAAAAAGGATAATAAACACAACTAAAAATAAAAACATAATACTGGATGGAACAAACCTTAAAACTATTGAACTATTTGAAAATTTTTGATTAATTATTTTTTTTCTAGTCTGCTACAGAAAATTTTCAAATGTAATTTTTCTAGTCTTTGTTCTTCAAATTTCGTCAAAAATAAAGTTGCATAATGTTGATTTGATTAATTTATTAATTATCAAATTATAATCAAAAAATTGTTTTTAGAAACGTTTTAAGTGCCACTTTAAATCTGCGTCAAAATTTTTGCGATTTTTTAATTTGGGAAGCAGGAAAAAATAATTTGAATTTTCCTATGTTAAATCCCATGGGGTATCCCTAGCGTGGGACACAAGATATATGTATATATTTAAGTAAACAAATATCAACGACGAAATGCAACATTTCCAAAGAAATAATCAGACGAATACAACTAGGCTGGTCTTTGTTTGGAAATCTTAATTATATTCTTAAAGATAAAAAAAAAGATTGTTTAAAAGCGAAGTCTATCACTAGCGTGTCATTTCAGCTATTACTTCTAACGGTTGAGACATAAAGCTTAATAAAGAAGATCCTACAATAAACCCTTGAATAAAACAACAAAGAAAACAAAAAAGAGAGCTATAACCGCAGGTACCAGATAGAGAAATAATATACAGTGTCGTGGGAGTGCAATGTGTGACGTTAGGTGTACACAGAGATAAATAAAATAAAATGAGAAAACCTTACATCTGCAGTTGCAGTTGATCTGATAGTGATTGTGACACTGTACTAATTCTAAACAACAAAATGCGTTGTGTACTACATTCAGAAATTGAAGAAATAAAGCAGAAAGATTAATTTTCATAAGTATTCAAATAATAGAAAAAATGAACAATTAAGTACCCACAGACGTAGATCTTAGAGTAATGGTAATCTGCCCTATTGACATAATTATAATTAAATATTCAGTCTAGCAATAGCATGAGCACATACATAATGAATTTACAGTAGCAAAAAAAGATATTTATGGTGTTTCTGGCAAATCTTGTTAAACATAAACAATATACGTTTTTCTAAATATGATTAAAAAAAACACACATGAAAAAAAAGGTTAACCCACCCGAGGAGGTACTTACCGCAAAGCTTCTCGGCTAGATCTAGTCAGTAAGTTTAAAAACCACGTTACGCTAAAACAAGAATAATAAGAATTATGCACCAACACAAGAAAAAAACCGTTCCCAAACATTGTTCTATGGCGCCTCCTTTTTAAATTAAAGTGTAGTTGCCTTTCCCCCGATTATATATAGAAACATCTCTTTTATTTTACTATAATAAAACTTATTTGTTTAAAAACAACATTTGAACACTAATTTTAATCTAATTTTATGCAACGGATGGTACTGCATTTTCTTAACAAGTTTGGAAAATCTTGGTGTTATCTTTGAAAATGCGCAACGTAAGTCACGTCAAGTCGGTTCTGTTGTTTTGTTTTAATCTCCATTAAAACAGATTTTTTTTTACACAAGAAGTCATCGAGAATGGTATATCAAATTTCAAAGCCATTTCCGCGATTATGTCGTTAAAGGCGTGTAGGTTCTATAACGTCGTTACTAAGAACTTCATAACAAAAAATTAATCCATACCATAACTGTAAACCCGTACTTGATGTACCATTGTATGTACTTTCTTTTCTTAGTGTTAGTGTATTTAGTAGACTCCATAGTAAACTAAAAAAAAATTAAAGAAAAGTTACGAGGGTTATTTTTTTTAATGTCCGATTAGTCGCTTTATAAAAATCACAGTAAGAATCTAAAAAATTTTATATAAAACAATGTAATACAACATTAAGCTATATAGACGTAATCACCGTTCCGATTCATACATTTGCCGTAGCGTGGTACAAATTTTCCAATACCTTTATCATAGAAACCAATTATGTACGCTGGTCTGCAACTCATAGCTTATGGCAAAACTCTGTCTTCGTAGCCAGCGTTTTATGTGGGCAAAGAGATGAAAATCTGAGGGAGCCAAGTCGGAACTGAATGGTAAGTGATCAAAAACTTCCCATCCAAAACGCTGCAGGAGAATCTTTGTTGCAACTGTAGTGTGCAACTTCGCATTGCCATAAAGGAAGAACAATGCCTAACAACAACATTCCTGTTTTCTTGTTCTGAATTTCCCTTCAAAGACGTTTAAGAGTCACATTGTACGAAGCAGCAGTGAACGCAGTTCACATTTGGCGGGAAACTCTATTTATGGAAGCATTTTTATGTGCTCAGAAATGACAACTACAGGTCCACTTTAGCTCGAATCAAATCCCAAATGGTATAGGTAATTTTTACATAACATAAGGTTGCTTTTACATGTTTTTTTTATTACTAAACCGTAGATAACCACTGATACTTAAAAATTTTAAGAATCTCTTTTAAGCACTAACAAAACGTGCTCACTGCACGGTTTAAGAAGAAAGTGCCAATTGTACACGGCAACAAAAAAATTACTAAAATTAATGCAGAGCTACCAACTAAAATCTGTATGAAAATATACAATATGTCGAAAAAGAAAAATTATAAACGTTACGAATTGTTACTAATGACAGTTTCTAACAAACTTACAACGCATAACATTATTTGACAATAAAACCACGAAAACTAATCAATACCATTTTTGTAACATTTTAGTAGTACACGACACATTTGCGACATGAAAATCTGAATATACGAATAAAAAGCTTGCATCTCGTGAATCAAGTGATAAACGAACGCCGAGCGAAAAGAAAAACACATGTGGAAAGGATGAATCTACAATCCACAATTTGACTTTAGTTATAAATCTTAAGGGAATAACAACTGGAGAGACAAGAAAAATGTGGCACTAAAAAGCGTGACTAAGGATTTAATCAATGAAAAGAAAGGAAAGGTTAGATAAATACAATTGCTTGTTGTTTATATGCTTACAAATGTCTGAGCTTAAGGTGATAGGATTTAAAATTTTGTTAAATAAGGTACTGCTTCTTCTTTTTTTCGTTTCGTTATATGACATTAATGTTGAAACGAAAACTTCTCTTCCAGTCAAAGTTTTTATATTCCTTCGAGTGACATGCTGAAATCTGTCTTGAGATAATCAAATATTTTGCTTTGTCGAAGAGAGCAACACATTTCGGCTTGTCTGCACATCGACGAGTAGATTTCGTTGATTTCTAATGTACATAATTTACGATTGTGCGTATTTACCACGAGGTTGATTTATTAAATTCTACATTTTTAATATGTAACGTATTTGGAAATTACAGTATACAGCAACAAATAGTTTCAACCAGTGGCATTAAATAAGTGTACCGATTTTTATAGTACAATGACTAGTAGTAAAATGTGATTGATTGTTTCCAGGAGAATATCGACTACAAAAGCTTCTGGTTTTCTGCATGGCTTTGATCGATTACTTGATTTTTTTGTTTCCCTTATTACAAGATAAAAATATTTGCTTAGTAATACTTTTCTCTCATACTAAAAGATTTATATTGTTAAATATTTAATGAAAATCTTGTACGTGTGGAACACGAGCAGTTCAATATCTTTGAAAAGAAAATAAAAGCAAGAATGAATTGAATGGTGTAAGCGCTGATCGGAAATAAAATCTGTGTCACATCAACGCCATATTGAAATATTAAAAAGGTTGATGTGAATGCAAAAGCTCGAGTAAATAAAACGTAGAACGACGAAATTTGTTTTGCGCCAACATTTTTAAAAGATAATAATGTGATTAAGTACGATGTTGCAAATACTGAAAGCAATTACGTTTTAACATTTTTTTACGCTTTATAGGTTTTCAGTGATTTTAACCACATTATTATTTTACTCTGTTTCTGATGTTTATGGGGTCAGTAGCTATTCTGACAAAGGCTTACATTGTCTAAAAAATTAAATAATATAATTCATAAAAAAATACTTTTCTCTATTTCGACATGAGAATTAGCCATTCTTACACTAAAATCCGTGTAAGAATAAGCAAATTCTTACACGAATTTTAGTAATGTTAGTTTTTTCAAAGTTGGTATCTCGGCATCGTAAGTTGACGTTACATGAAAAAGAAATCAAAATTATTGGAATTTAACAATTAAAATTCAAATTTTGATGGCAAGATAAAATAAACACGTTTTATTAATTCAAATTTATTTACTTATAAAAGTATAAAGAGATAATTTCGTATGATTTTAGGTTAACGCATAAATTTCAATATGTCAAATTGTAAATGTTGCCAATTCAACAAAATAATAAAGTTTCCCAATGTTGTTTTAAAATTTAAATTATACGAAAAATATTAATTATTGTATCAAAATAGAGAAAATAGTATAAAACACACGTCATAGAATACGTTTCAATCACTCTACCGCTTCATAAACTCGCCGCTGCGCGGCTCGTGTATGAAACCCGGTCTCGTGATTGAAGCGCGTTCATTCTGTAACTTGTGTTTTAATATACTATTATATATCTAATGCAAAATGTTTAGACTAAACCTATACGAGGGGGAATAGTGTGCTGTTTAGTGTACTTCATGCTTGTATAATTGGTTTATTAGGCCAATTGATAGACGGAGATTTGTTTAGAATTTATCACTAATATTAGACAAATAACTTCATAGTAAACAATATTGAAACATTCTTAAACTTCGAGAATATTCTAAACAATTTAAGAAAGGATCAGAAAGTTGTAGTAGAAAATAAGGCAAAAATATAAATCGCAAGAAACGGACTTAAGTCAGTCTTAAAGAAGAACTGTCAGTGTTAAATAAATAAGTGCAACTTTAGTGGTTTTACGCGCGTATATATGCAGATTATCTTATTTTCAGACGGTTTACAGTGACAGTGATATATATATTTTTATTATTTAATTTAATTTTTTGGATAGGAAAGCAAAATAAAAATATACAAAGCGATAGTGAGACCAGTTATGACTTATGCAGCAGAAACACGCGCTACTAAACAACTGATGAGAACTTCAGAAATGAATACTTTGAGAATGATAACGGAGAAGACACGACTGGACAGAGTAACAAACTCGGAAGTAAGAGAAGAGTGCGGAGTACCAGACATTGTTAGATTCATACAGAAGAGAAAAAGGGAATGGAACGACCATGTATCCAATGCAGAAGAAGACAGATTAATTAAAATCGCTAGAGATCGGAGACCGGCAGGAACACGAATTACGAGGAGACCACAAAAAAGATAGACAGATAGTTGGGTTTCAACATTCGTCGAAGAAACTCCATAACCCAATCCGTGAAGAAATACAAGGAATGCCACCAACTTAAAAGAAGAAAAAAAAGAAACATTTTTTGGATAGTTTTTTCTAGACTTCTTCTGTCCTTCGCTAACAACGTAAGCTCATATGCATCTACTTGTATCGCTTTATTAGTTATTGTTCCCAAAAAGTTACACTTTTTAATTATTACATCTAGTGTGATTATAAACACTATGGCTCATCTCTTTGTCTTACTAAAAGTCTCTGTTTCTCCTTCAGTTGATATTACTATTGCTTGTAAATTTTTCATTGTCATTTCTGTAAGTCAAATTAATTTTTATCTGTCATGGCTTTTATTACTTTTCAGACTATAAAAAATAGTAATACTTATACACCATTTTTATAGATTGACACTATTATCCTTTTTTTTACTTCCTCAGCATTTTTTCTTATTCTCAGATATGTTTTATTAGTTTATATATTCTTCCACATAAGGCTTTTTATCCGTATTTTATAAGCTCATTGACTATATCATCTATTCCTCCTGCTTTCTTTATTTTAAGATTTCTTATTTGTCATCAACTTCTTCTTTCGTTACTATGTCCAGCTCTTCTTCTGTATTGTTTTCGAATTTTTCATCTTTTATGCTTTCTATTGCTGTTTCATTATCTGTTAATGTTTCCTTAAAATGATAAATTTATTTGGTACTGTTTATGTTTACTATATTTTTTTAAAATTTTGCTTTTTGATATATCTATATAATGTTGTATTATTCCTATCTTTTTCTATCAAACCAATGATTTTCTCAATTTCATTAGTTTAGTGCTATAATTTCTAACTTCTTGGTATGTCCTACAATCTATTTTTCTCTTTGTTTTTAACCACTTTAATCTAGCCGCATACTTTTTCTGCATCATTTCTTTACATTCTTCATCAAACTGTTTCTTTATTTTTTAACGCTTTTTTCCTTTAGTGTCTTATCTGCAGCACACGCAATACATCTTTTTAGTTTACTCCATTCTTCTTCTATGTTTTTGTCTTCTGGATTATCTGCTGTTTTTTGACTTCTTCTTTGCATAATGACCTTTTTTCTGTTATTGTCTCAATTTTCCATGTTTTTCTGTCTTTATTTGGTGCTGACTATATACCTCACTACTTCTGTTGACAAACTTTTTAGCCTTGTTCCATTGTTGTTTGTTTCGTGATGTAGAGTTTCTTTTCCAACAACTTCTCTTCAGTATTCTTCTTTTTTATTTCTGCATTAAAATCGTCTGTCGTGTTTTGGTATTTTTTTACAAATTTTGCTTATTTTCTCATAAAAATTGTTCTTCTCTTCTTCACTAATTATCTCTGTTGGTGCATATACATTTATGATGGTGATATTAACTATATTATTTTTTAATCTAATTAATGAAATCCTCTCATTTATTTTCTTCGAACTTAGCTCTTCTATTCTATAGATTTGCCCTCCCACAATCAACTTGTCGTATCTGAGAAAAACTGTTGTTTATTTCTTGCATTTTTCTTGTAGTCATTATTAAACCATATGTTTTTCTTTTTCACTTCTTTAATTTTTTAAATATTTTTATTTTCTTGTTTATGTTTGCAGCTTAACAAAAACTAATCTTTTTATTTGGTTTGTAGTACCCAGTTGTGTTATTTACTTTAAATAAATTCTTCTGTATTTATCATTTAATCCTTGCACTACAACGTTGTTTCTTCTTATTTTCCTCTCGACTTTTGTTTTGACCTTTAGCTGTCTAATATAATTTTTTGTTTTGTACTTTTAGCTCACTCAACAGAATCACGTTGGGACTAGAAGTTGTTAATAACAATAACCGAATGACAGTATCGGAAATTAAACAAAAAAAAAAACAAATAAACGTTTATTCGTTAAAAAGCCTAAATGCATACACCGTTTGTCTCACTAATAAGTTCTCAATTTAGAAGGCAAAATCATACAAAATCAAAATTTTCATAAAACGTTTAAAAAAATCAAAATTCTATGTTAAACAAATAAAAAATTACGGACTTGTAGCATTAAATAGTTTATTAATTATGTTACGATGTTTATTTCACTATTCTAAGAATTACACATTGTTTCTCAGTAATTTGCTACATTAAAAAAACAAATACAAAATAACGTGATCATATAAGACGTAGTAAATTAAGTTGTTATTCTAAGAACGCACCGATTTTCCAAGTTTATTATTAAAGATTTTTTATTTACAGATGTTCAAATTATGTAAGTTTACGTAGTTCATTCAAAATAAATTGATAACATAAACCAAAATTATGATTACTATAAACGGTGTTTTTTCTTTCTCGTATAGCATACGTCTGGCCCGTTCATTACTAAAGTGATATATTGCCCGACTGATAACATTATCTGTGATTCCAATAAACGGCGTGCATTGTGTCTTAAAATGTTGTTTAATTTTTTGACAGCAGATATTTAGTAAAATTTCAGTCACAATCTTAAAAACGTAAATAAAAACCAAAAATTGCTAACGACACCAACAAAGAAAACGACGTAATTCAAACTTTTGGTCCTTTTGTTCACCAAAAGCACGTTTGGTTGAGTACAATCTCTTAGCAATTATAAATCACACTTAAACGCGAGCCATGTTAAGCAAAAGTTCTTTTACAATTTCTTAGTGAAGCATTCATTATAAGATAAAATTAAGAGAAAAAAAATCAAAACACAAAATACAAAAAAAATTAAATGCGTGAAATCTTTACGTGCAATTGAAGTAAAATTTCTTTGTGGTTTGCGACAAATATAATACTGAAAAGGTTAAACTTAAATTAAAATAAACATCATTTCAAGTTTCTGATTTTTTTACATTTTTATTTATTGAAGAAAGAGTAAAATGTTTCTAGGACTCTGCCATTTTACATTAGAAAATTTAACGCAATTCAAACGGCTTATACGCAAATGTATAATTGGTTGCATAAACTGCAGTTAAAAAAATATTGTATAACGTATAAAAATCTTGATCACTGTACGAATATCTTGTTTTAATTTAAATATTAATTACAATTATAATGACTACAACTAGTACGGCTTTTTCACAAATTTTTTATTGAAAGTTTTACAAAACAGAAAAGTAAAAACATGCTCATCTCGGTACAAAATACAACACATTGTATTTGTCTTTTATTTATTAAGTGACATATAATATGGTAGGCGCCGTAGTGTACGCTGACGAAACCGAAGTCTAGAATTTATAACATCTTGGTAGACGCTCTATTTGCAGGTTCGGCAAATTTGCAAGATGCAGTTTTGCCAAGGTATTTCTTTTACATTTTACCTTTCGCATTCGGTATTAAATTGTACGTTCCGTTGATTTGTAGAAATACAATAAATAAATAAAATATTTGTAGACAAATAAAACAAGTTCAGATACCGAGATCTTTTCAAAAGTACAAACACAAAAGAGACAACATAATTTGGCACTGCGATGAGCAACCTGGCATCTCTAGCTTTAGCTAGTCTAGTCATACATGACTTATTAGAGTTTGTACTTACCAAACTCTCCTTACCACCTACATTATTGTTTTGTTACGTAAAAGATGTTATCATTTGCATAAGTTTATAAAAAAAACAACATAATTAAATCTATGAAAAATAAAATCATTAGTTGAAGTAGTATACAATTTCATGCAAAAGATCTAAACATAACTAAAAACATCCTTAAAAATAACAACTATTTTGAGAATTATTAAATAAAAAAATTTATTTCATACTAACAATACTATTAGCATGTCATTACCATTGACCCAAACTAACTCTGCTTCTATTTATAAGTATACTTAAACTATAAACGCTCTTGGTCTAATAAAAAAATTAGGGACTTATAATATAAACACTTTTAATCTAACACAAAAGATAAAATAAAATCAAACGACAAACAATGTTGTATAAAGTGCATTAGATGCAATAAATGTTATATAGAACAAACTAAACACAATAGTATTAATTGGATAAAAAACCACCATGACTCCAAAAACAAAAAGGGAAAATCAGCTCTGGTTCTACATTATATTAATTATTAATTTTGATTTAGCATGTGGAACTTTATATATACTAGCGACGTTAAAAGTTAAAAACATTTAAAAAGAATGCTATTAACATGCAATCCCAAAAAAATTAATAATGTGTTTAGCGACCTCGTAGTTGAGTACATTCTTGTATACGTCTAGCCATCGACAAAATAAGAAGGTCGATGTCTGCTTATAATATCTTGTTTTAAGCAACTTAATTTTTGTGGATTCACTGTGCCAGCGTTCGTGGAGGATGGTGCAAAGTGGACAATTTCCTCTCCATTACATCCCACACATGTTCGATGAGGTTTAAATCGGGTGAACAAAGTGCCCACGGCAAAACATTACATTCTTGAAAGAAGTACATAGTTTGACGTGCAATAAAGGGATGCGCGGTAATTTGCTGAAAAAAAACAAATTTTTTACATGTATTAAAATTATTTTCAGCAATGAATTAGATTAAAATAAGAAACAAAAATTATAGCTAATTAAATTAAAAATAAATCATTAATTATCATACAAAAACAATAATACATAAACTAAAATAAGAATGTTTTCGGGGTTTGGACCGTGTCATTGTTGTAACCGAAGTTGTCAACGTTTCGCACACTTTCGTAAGGGGTTTCATCAAGGCGTAAGATAATTTGAAAAACTCAAACAAACAACCGAAATCTAACTAAGAATCAACTTGTGAACCAAGCCAGATTCTAACCTCTGAAAAGGTAAGAAAGAAAACGGTAAACTTGAAAAAGCAAACGAAAATCTAACAAAGAACCACTACAGAGTTAGGTAATCAACTTGTGAACCAAGCCAGATTCTAAACTCCATAGAAGTGACTTAAGAAGAAATAGTCTCCGTATATAAAGAAGAAGGATCCTCACGAATGGTTAAGTTCTAAGTCTGCGGTTGCTGAACATCATTTTACTACAGGTCACAGGATACATTTTGATAACGTTTCGGTGATTGCCAAATGAATACTAAATATATTAATTTTATAGTACATTTACATCTTACCTAAAATAACTTTGTAAATTTTCATTGTACTACAAAATGATAATTTATTCTTTCTTCTAAAACTTGAGTATAAAGCTGTTATAAAGAGTTTTTTCGTATCGCTATAAAAAAAATTGTAACTTACTTATGTTTTATTTTTTTCGGTTCTTCTAAATCTTCAACATCTTGATTCTTTAGTTTTCATCGGCAGTTTATTACATACAATAGCTTGAAACTGATAATATGCTCTTGAGTAGGAGCAATGTTTAAAATTTCTGTAATAATTTAATTATTAAATTTGATATATTTAGTAGGTATTGGGATTTGCTTATTTTAAGACAACGAATTTAATGGAGTAGCATTATTATAATGTTATTTATAAAGGTAAATTACTATTTCAAACCAAAATATGTTTTATCAAAACTTGAGTAAATTCAAATTAAAAACTGCAAACATGGCAAATTATACAATTAAAAATGAAGTTTAATGTTATAAAAAAAAAAATTTACTTACGTTAAATCCAAGTACCTGCTGCAAACAACTTAGTGGCATAAAGAAAAGTGCGTTTTTGACAAAGGGTACGAAAATACGACAATGGACTATTTACAAGAGGTCAGTAAAACTGCGACAAACTTTGTTGACCTTGAGCAAAAAATGCATAAACAGTTACTTCGAAATAGCAAAATACAATTTTAAATACTTTCTTGTATATTTCTATTATATTTTTTTTAGATAATGAGTATTTCTTCTCAAATTGTGTATTATGACTCCTCATGTAGTTACTGAATATTATATTGATTAGGTTAATCATAAGATACCTACAGGAAAAGCTAACTAGCTATTTTTCATAGATTTTTTTATGACATACATACATATACTTTTATAACTAGAATTTAAACAAAAAGTAATTAATAGTTTAATAATTACTTATCAAGTAGAGTTTTAAAAGATTTAAAAAAAAACCTGGTTCAGAATAAGACCTATATCAGTGTTAGAAAGAAATAGATATAGGTTTGTCTTACAAATGTTTGATGTAGGTGCACTTACCGAATGCACGTAATCATGTTTCTAAAAACACTATTTAGCGGGCTTACTATTTATATAAATTTAATTAGTAAAATGATTAAAATGACATTTTTTGTAAACGTAAAAATATAAAAGTGAAACGCAAAAAATCCAATGTTTTAAGTAATTAATCAATAGAATACGACTATGTAAACATTTACTTTTTTTCGATTGCATTATAAATTATAATTATATAACGTTTTAAACTTTTTATTGTAAAATTTTGTTGACTATGTCATATGTATATATTTTGAGTTTGAGACAGATCCTTTCACATCTACCGAAATAATAAATTAATTTGAGCAGAATGTTAACAGATTGCTATTTAATATTTTACAATATCATTAATTGTCTTACGTTCGATGTTTCTACGCGTTGCTTTTATGCAATTGTTTAATCTTTATTTACTTAGAGACAAATCCTTACCGTTATAAGCCGGTAAACTTTTGTATAAATAGATTTATTTAAAAATGTACCATTGACAAGTTCTAAGTATGCACAAAGTTTTACGTTTTTAAAATAACAAAAAAGTTATGGCTCCAAAAGTATTTAAAATGCTTCAAGTAATAAACCGCTTAACTATTATGATGATGATGAACCACTTTTAAACAGAATTTATCAAAAAAATTGATACGACCCTTTTAAGCACTAACACCAACGTCAAAATAAGCTAAATCAAGCAAACATTAAGAATATTGACTAAAGAGTCGATCCCATAATAGTAATTAATAACTGTGTATAGTATGTAGTATAGTATTCAAGTTTTTTTATTATTTTACTATAGACTATAGGGTTTTGATAAGTCGAGCTCAGCCCACCGCGACAATACTTCTTTTATAAATATGGAAACAATTCCTTCTTAAATCACTTCTATGGCGTTTAGAATTTGGTTTGGTTAACAAGTTTATTACCTAGCTCTGTAATGATTCTTTGTTAGAATATCGTTTACTTTTTTAAGTTCTTAAGATTTCTTTCACGCTTTAATGAGTCTCTTTACGAAAGTAGGCGAAACTAATCTTAGTCAGAATTAATTGGTTCTTTTTGTGATGTTTGTGAGCTCATTTTTAAGTACTTGTTGAATTTTCATTGTCACTGTTTTTTTCGTTATTTATTAAAGTTGTTCAACGATGACTGTTGGCGGACTATCGCTATTTATTTTAGTTTCTTGTAAGTATTTTTTTTATAATAACAACTTCATAAGGTTTTAGCATACACTAAATTATGAAGATTTTTTTATAATTATTTAATTGTTAACTTTATTCATCTATTTGTTGTAATTATGTTGTGCTATTTCTGTAGTAAACGCACTGGTCTGATGAAGTAGATATAATGTTTGAAGAAACTCTGTTCATACAACACATATAGTGTTTTTTTGTTCTTTTTTACACTAGAAAGATAATAAATTTTGTTTTGTAGATGCAACAAAGTTGTTCTGTTGTCCAAGCAAAATATATTAACCTTACGGGCAAAAGAATTTTGTGAATTTAAATACTTTTTATGCACAGTAAAATAAACGTAATGTGCTAAAAAATAACATAATCATTTTCTCAACAGTGGTCTATATACAATTTTTTCCAATACTAGAATTATTAATTTTTTTTTATTTCTTAATAAATCAAATTAAAAATGTAAGATATTAATTTATATTTAAAAACCAAATGTTTTGTTATATAATAGAGTTAATTTTGACGTAATTCCTCTAGTAGCACAATATATACGTAATATATTAGTAAAGAACATCTGGTAAATATAAAAATGTCACACTTTTTTATATTGGCTATTTATTGTAATGTTATATCAATAATTTATATAAAATAAATCTTTTCTAAATATTAGTTAGTTGTATATATTTTCTAAATATATGTTTTCAATATATGGCAGACATTAGATGTAAATGTTATCTCAATATTTGTTTCTAATATCTGGGAAATATTACTTTTTAATCTATTATAGATGTATCTCACTATTATTTGTCAGATATTTGTAAAATATATACCTATTACAAATGTGTATGTTTGCAAATAAAATTTAATCTAGATTTTTATTGCTACGCATTGTACAGTTTTTATTAAACCGTATTGAAACTCTGTAGATGATCTATAAAAACACGTTTGTTTATAAAAATAACAAAAACAAGATAAAATTATAAATGATAAATGAAATATAGTTATAAAACTTGTATACATTTTAAAAGTCTTTAAAAAATAAGTAGACAAAAATAGTATCTTAAAATTACTTATTACTATCATTACATATTACATAGCTACCACATAAATATGTTTTAAAGTTTGCCAAATACAAAGCAACGCATTTCCGTATGCAACATCCGTTACATTAGGATGTCGTTTTATGATGGTATCATTATTTTTGTTTATTTAATCACTTCGATAGAACATTACTATATATTGTAATGTTTGTCTTTTTAACGACTACTATTAATTAATAAAGTTAGATAAAACTTCAAACATGATTAGTTTTAAAAGTGCACAAAGCATTTTGTTGGGTTTGTTATTCAAAAAATAAGAACAATAATCAAATAAATTTAGAAACTGTTTTTCGCATATTTTATTTATATATTTTTAAAATGCGGTTAACCATAGTTAAGTAAATAAAAACATTTCTTTAATTTATGTTTCTTATTAGCAATGACCGTTAAAATTTCTTTGAATTATTTTCTGTAAATTTCAACAGCCAATTAAACAAAGATCAAATTTGGGGTTTACTGTGTTAAAATAATTTTTTTTATAAAATGGTTTTTTGCTTTTCTATATTTAGAAAACATGTAACAATAAAAGAAATAAATTATATAGGCACTTACCTAATTATACAATTACGTTACACTAAAACTCGATATAAAAATTTAAACTTGGCAAACTGCAAACACGAAATCGAACATACATATTGGTAAAGAAATCTTTGCTTATTCTTGTTCAGGGTTTATATAACTGTTTCTGAGCTCAGTACCCAAAAGCAGTTAAATAATGTTGCAAAGAATTCTGCAAAATTTAATAAAATGTACTTTGTGTAAACCTGTTTAGAATGCCACAAAAATGTTTGGAAAAGATTGCCTCTAAAATCAGAAATACCTAATAGTAATTTTACAGCAGAATTACATTGCTTAGTCTAAAATTTCTTTGTAGCAAATACTGTTTATTATTGTAAAATTACTATAATTAGAGTTATAACGCTATTGTTTTTTTAATTAAATTTAAACACAGATGCGTCGATTTCAAATTCTCTCAATTTTTAAAAATTTAAATAGCATTTTTTATACATTTACATCAATTATTAGTATACGCACATAAAAATGATTTTTAAAATAAGCATATTTAAGTCGTAAGAACATCGTGTCAGTATTTTCAGCAAAAATAAAAAACAAGTTTAAAAAAAGCACTTAACACCTATAAAGCCGTAAATTTTAAAGTACAGTTAAAAATAAGCATAAAATGTCAGTTACTGATATAACATAAATAAATATTAGCTTTATATATAACTATAATATATATTTTATGTTGGTCAAGCTTGGGAAAAACATTTGTGACTGTAGAATACACGAATGATATTGTTGGTACATATTTTTATAACGTTGTTTTTATCTAGTTTTACAATATTTAGAATACATTTTCTACGTCTTGCATAAAGTATCTAGAATTAAAATATTTACCTGATATCATGTAAACCTTGAAAAAATGTATAAGGTTTTAAAATATATCAATGATATTGTTCGTATATATTTTCAAAATATTAGTATTCTGCACTTTAACAATATCAAGAATATATCTATTAGAACAAGCAATATTTAGCCGACTTTAAATATTGTACCAAGATCATTAGAATATTGTACATATATTGTGTGCTACTAAGGTCGTATTTGCGTTTTACTACACAAAAATAAATAAATAACGTAAGTCTTTTTGCTAAAGCTAATAACATTGTTTAAAAACAATATTACTTTAAGCATTGATTATATTTTTATATTTAATTCAGTAATATTCAGTTAGTTAGCGCAAATTTCAAATAATTTATTTTTTTTTAATCAAATGAAATTGTTTAATGAAAGATTTAAATTCTTAAAATAACATTAAATAAAATTTTTTGCTTATGGTAGACAGTTATGTAAACATTTTTTCTTTAAAACAGTTATAAAATTATTAGAATTAAGTAGTAGTTAATAATAAAATATTATTTATTTGCGCTTAAAAAAGTGCTACTTCACAACCTACTATCATACGTAACAACAGATATTTATATCAAATGATTGTGGCTTTTATTGCTTTTATTGGATCTGTGTAGGATTTCGATATTTTTCACAGATTGTTTAAAACAGGATTCTGATTTTAGATTTTTCAAACATCAAAAAATCTCTTAACTTAAATGGATCATTTTGTATTTTTTTGTTTTATGAGAAACAACATTACATTTTCTATCAAACACTTTTTGTAAAGAATATATCTAAAATTAATAACTAAAAAGTTAATAAAAATTTTATTGTAAAATCTGTAAAAAAAAGTTTTCAATAAAGCTTTATTTCTAGTAGACTTTGCTTTTTAAATTGTATTTGATAAACAGTAAATCTTGTCTACTATTGCTATCTCTCCTATCGTAATCTTACTATCAGTAATTGTAAGAAGCTAGGGACTTGAACAATAAGATAATTTTTGTTAAAAGAATGTATAGAATTGGTAAAAAAACTACTTTTTGCGATCAAAATTAAATTAAAAAAATGTTTAACTAAAACCAATCCACATTTGTGAAAGAAAACCAACATAAAAACTACAAGAAATGCTTAACATGATGGCCATCTTCTTCTATGCATAATCGTACTTGTTCTTCATATGATTTTCTAACATTTCTCAAGATATCTGGCGGAAACTAATACAATTTTTACTCTAATTTCCATATTATCAGAAGTGGTGGGTGGGATGATATAAACTACATGTTTGTATAACCCCATAAAAAGAAATCCATGCTGGTTAATGCAGGAGATCTAGATAGGCATTTACATGGACCTCTTCTTCCGATCCATTTGTTGGAATATTTCCTATTTATCTAGCTGACCCACATTTGTCTTCTAATGTTTAGAGATAAGTCATCCAGAAGAATCGTAAATTCTTGTTTTAAAAAGGTAAAAAAATTGTTCCGTTTAAGTTTCCATATATAAAATATAAGAATCAATTACGTCGTCTCCTACAATTCCTCCAAAAACATTGACGCTTCATCAATTTTGGCGGCCAACTGTGCGATACAAGTGACCGTTTTCAGCTCATATGTCTGGATATGGTCGATCGGGATACTTTTGTGGGTAAACCCTTGACGCCAAAAGACAATTTCTATAACAGAATACCTCATGTCTACTCTTTTTTGTTGAAAATATTGTTTTATTGCGTTAACGTTACTCAAACTTGAAGAATTAAAAGTAATAGCTGCCATCAATAAAAATAGAGTACCTAATCAGCTGCATTTAAACAGAACACTAAGTTTAATGACAGCCGTCAACTATATGAATCAAACATGTCTGTATTATTACTGATATTGAACATTCTATTTTGATGAAGAGCACAGTGCAGTAATAACATAATCCTTGAGGTTCTAAAATGAACATTAAAGAACAATTATGTGTCGGAATGTACAGCATCTTGCCTTTAAAAGCATCGCCTACTAAAATAGAAAAAAAATTTCACAAAAAATTTTTAATAAGTTTTTAATGATTTATTTTAGACATATTCATTACAAAAAGTTTTTGGTAAAAATAAGAATGTTGTAATGTTAAAAAAAAGGAAATTAGTAGTTCAATTCGCTGGTATGAAAAAATTTTCGTCGAGTATGAAATTTGTCAGGAGAATTTCCCTACTCTTTCGCCGAGACTGTTAAATTTTAGACAGCATTTTTACCTCACTTCCTACAAGACCATCTACGAGTTCTGTACTTTTACGCCCGGGTTAACCTTCACCGTAAGATTGTTTCACGATAGGTACTATCCTAATATGCAATTGCATTTGGAAGGTTGAAACGGGGTGAGTGGTATACATTTTTCTTTATTGAGGGTTTAAATTGACTGCTAATTATCTGTAGCGGATATTGGTACCCACCAAATGTTCATCGTTATCACCGAAGATAACTAGCAGGTGGCTTCGTTGGAAAATTTCCATGACGTCACATTATTGATAACGTCATTATCGTATCCATCGTCAAGGGTTGGAAACAGGCAAGACAATCCCTCTTTGGAAGAATAATTACGACCAACACTGGGGAAATTTATGCTGTTAAGTCGAAGGGAAACGCTTTTGCGTTAGTAATGATTGGATGCTAAGGAGACCTTTTATTTGTGTTAACATTAGGTGCACGTTTAGATTAGGTTTAATATTACTTTTTAAGTACATCAAGTACGGAGATTAGCTAATATCCGACTGAAGTAAAACCTAACTATGAGTATTACTACTGTAATTTCTTTCTTTGATTTGTACTTCGGTGGTCATGTCGTTTATGACCGTACGTGAATGTTAAGTTAACACAATTAACAATATTTTTGTGCTTCACGAACTTATAAGCAGTGCGCGTTGAGTCTCAAAGACTTAAATTGTTTTGTGTGTCTACAATTTAAAGAATTGTAAATATAAATTCAGACGTTATTTTTATGTAACTGTTTAGACCGACAGGGGTCAGCTTGTTGTACGGTGTGTTGCTCGCTATTCGGCGCAACTTATAATTCATTCGACCTACGTGTAAATATTGTCGAGAACTTACATTTATATACCTTCTTCATCTTCTGTGATATAATAAATATATATATATTCGGTGTTCTTACTTCTGCGGTGTTATTTATTCTTTTCCTGCTACGGGTAGAGTTAGACGGTATCTCCTGAATTTAATTTTTCATCGTCTTGGCGCTTCACGTTATACTGATACATAACAAAGCCTGCGATCCCTCCCCGAAAAAGCTGTGCTAGCCGTGGCTTTGTTTTGTTACAAGAAGACCAGCGTAACAATTTATTTTTGGCGGATCAACTCAAGAAACCTGAGTTTCTCGTAACAATGTTCAATCTTATAAATTAGAAAAATACAGAGCGATGCATTTAAGTTAAGAGACATTTTGATGTTTGAAACATATTAAATTAGAATTCGTTTTTTAGACAATCTGTGAAAAATATCAAAATTCTACACAGAACCAATTAAAGGTCACAATCATTTCATATAAATATTTGTTGTTTTAAATAGACGCTTTCGTGTTTTTAATTCTTTTTTAAGTTAAATGTTTCTCTCACAATCACAATTTTCTCGAAATTGATAATAGATAGGTATAGAAAACCTTTAAAAAAGTGAATTTAATTTTCTAAGAATGTTATAAAAAACAAGGTGTTGCCTTAAAAATAAACCTAACTTTGATATGTTCCAATTATCTGAAACTACCTGTATAACTAAAAATAATTTAACAATATAGTTTTTAACACTTTACATATTTCACTAAAAAATTAAACTGATATCTTTTACCGTTTTAGCACATGAGAACGTGGAAATAGTCGTAACTTACCCTGTATAGAATACGTGTTGTTTTTCTGAAATTAGTTTTAAAGTTTTTCATTCTGGATATATCCGGTGTGTCCTATTTCACACAAACCGAGCTTTCGTCACATGTCGCAAGTTACATGTCTACTGTAATAAAAAAGGAACCGGTAAAAACCTAAATGCTATTATACATTTAGGAACTTCAAAATATAAAAAATAACTTCCATTTAACACGATCGTATTTTTTAAGTATAATTTTCTTTTATGTCTTTTGTTAGTTTGTTTTAACTGTTTTTGTATCCAAAAATATTACATTTAATTTTAGTTATTTTTTTAAATTTTATTGTTCAATTGTAGTTATATAGAGTGACCATTTTCAAATGTCAACCACGTGACTACAATATTAAAATATTTTTAAGTTTGCAATATTTAAGTAAAATAACTTGACGAATTATTTAAGGTTACATTTTCTATACATTAGAAGTGAAAAATTTAGTTTTAGCAATCGATTGATTTTTGCAGAATAATTTATAGATTCAAATAATAAATCGTTATAACTTTAAATGTTAGAATCTAATAAACATTAGAAATGTTACACTACATGTTTACGAAACAAATTTTCAATAACATTAAAATAAATACGGCAGTAAATTCTGTGAACCGCATACGATAACTTTGGCTATTTACTTAAAACGCTAAATGAACCTATGCTTCGTTAGAAAAAAGGATATGTTTACTGCTTTATCCTTCAAGGTATTATCGGGTATTATTGAGCCAGTGCTAATAGATAATTCTAAAGTAAAAATATTGATCGTGTTTAACAAATTTCTTGTAAATGAAATCTTTATTTGAATATGTGACATAAATTTGCTTACGAATTTTTAATGTCACTACAAAACTGAATATTGTTTTACTGTTAACGGTATTATGCTTAGTTTGTTTTAAACAAATCTTGCACAATGAAAAAAACATCTAACGTCAAATTTTACAATGTTTACCATCAATAAAATTACGTAAATGTAAATGCCTGTTTTTGCAAATAATGTAACAAAGCACACAAAATAAAATGAGTACTGTCAATTTGACCGAAACCAAATTAATCATAATATCTAACCGTAACATTTAGGATTTTTTATCATACTATTACAGGACAGATGAGATTGATCACTTTGTATGATCAACCATAAATATTTATATTTTTTGGTATATCATCAGATAAGCTTAAAATTTATTGGTGTATCCTACACAAATGGAGTAACAATCTTGTATTCTAATTAATTATATCTACTTAAACTTACTTGTATTCTTGTTAATGTACACTCAGCTAAACAGAAAACGGAAAAAAATTAAAGTTATGTTATTTTCTACACGGCGATTGTCGTCGGCTTTTTTAAGTTATAACCGCGACTTAAAAACCAAAAATAGTAAATGGATATATAGATAAAATAGTTTATTGTTCTTAATTGGCATTTCTAAAAAATAGAATAAGAACTATTATTTATCGTTTTATAGTAAAGCAGGATATGGGCGACTAACTAACGAATGTGTCCCGTTTATTGTTTAGTTAAGTGTACATACTAGTTTCAAATTTAATTATTAATTAAGTTATGTCATGTTATTTGATTTTACTAAACAGTACAGCTTTTTATTTATATTTACAAAGCAATAATTTTTGCAAAATTTTGTATATACAACGTTAAACGTTTTTTTGCATTAGAACAATTTATAATTGTTCAATTTAGATTATGAAATAATAAAGGTTTATTTTATTGATCACAAAAAAATAATATAAAGTACCCACATAAATAAAAGGTAATTGTACAAATACTACAATAAAAAACAGATATGTTTGTGATACAATAAGCATTAAAAATTTAACAAACGTAGTATTTGATCCGTTGTGGGTTCGATTAGTGGCGTTCAATATCAAAAAATAAAGACATAAGAAAAGTTTTTGCTTTTTTCTCTTACAATTGATTATTAATTTATTACAACAAACGTAGTTATTTTAAACTATTTATATAAACTAAACCGACAAAAATTTTATTCATGTATAAAGTTTTTTATTATATTTTTAAAATATGTTATTTTTAAACAAAAAATGTTTTTTTACATAGTTTGAAATTTTTTACATTTTTTACACAGAAAAGTACTAAATAGAATTTTGTTTTAAGAGCTTTTTCGTGCACTGAGTTTATTCTTTACGATAAAGAAGAATGTGGTATTATTTTAAGTGTATTCACTGTGTATTTTATTAAATAACGATCGTTTTGGTTTTTTCAAATCAAATTTTTGTATTGCAATAAAATAAAATTAGTTGAATAAAAAAAATGACAGCTATTTGATAACTTCTTTATAAAAAACTATAGAAAATGTATAGAACGTTGCTTTGAGGATATATTTGCTTTATACTTAGTTGATCGAATTATGTATTCATCAAGGGTCTGCATATATGTACAATAGCGAATCATTGAGCTCAACTTCTGACCTAGACAGCGTTTACATATCGGCTTGACATTTTACCTAAGTTCAGCAGTACAGTCCCTGGGCAAAGTATACAACTAATTATACAAAGTTTCGAAAAACTAAAATACTTGTAACATTTTGTTTAATTGTTGTTGAAAAAATGTTGTTAGTTTAATTTTTTCAATTGACTTTTTATAACTTCTATAAAAATATCATTTAAATAGAAACAGATTGTATATTAATATCTGACAATGTTTAATTGATTTTGTAATACAATTAAACTTATAATTCCCAGTAAGTTTCCTCTAACAAATTATACATATTATCTAAAATTTATAAAGCTGTATCGTCACTAAAACGATGAAACAAAGTTAATTAAATACACAAACAGTAATTATTAAATACACTGATCAGTACAATAGACACAAATGGCTTACACTAATCGTTTTTGATGACTTTTTTTGCCTGTACTAAAGCACAGTTCTGTAATGTACACTTTAACTGTAATAGTTAAGTTTAAACCGCAGATTACAGGTGGCCTATTGAACACTAATGCTACGTTGCCATGTTGTAAAATGAGAAAAAAAATTTTTAATGCACATTGTAATGCAAGTGTTATATAGATAATAGAGTATTTTATTTACATTAATAATGTTTATTGAAATAACTGTGGATTTTCAAAAGTGTCACAAACCGGTTTTATTGCAATAAGCGATAAATAATTTAATCGTTGTAATTTAAAACCGTTTTTCCCATGTTTATTGATAATTTAAATTTCATAACTGCAGATTACTTCTTACAAACAGTTACAAAATCAAGAAATATGATTTTACCTAGAATATTTGCATTTTATTAAATGTAAGACAATAAGAAGTAAAGTATGCAGGTGCCCTAGATTTTAATACTTTTTAGTAAGAGTTTGCTAAATAACCTTAAAATTTTTTGATAAAAAAGGAACAAACTTGAATATTAAATTATTGTTAATTTCTTACATTGGAAAATAACTAGTTTGTTTGAATCTATTAAACAATGTTGCTTGATAACTAGTATTTTGACAATAGTTAATTATTGTTTAAGAAATAAATATTTTCGGGTTTTGAACCGCGCTTCATATTTACACTTTTCACGAAATTCATAAAACTTAGAAAGCTTACAAACTTTGAAAAATTTACAATACTTAACGTTTCAACAGTCATGTCGCTGTCTTCTTCAGAAAAACTGAAACTGAAGTTTTTTTTTCAGTTTTTCTGTTTGTAAGCTTTCTAAGAAAGAAAGAAAGAAAGAAAATATTTATTTGTTAAAAAATCATGGCCGCGAAAGCCCCAAAAATAAGTTAATTATTGATTGGTTAATGCGATATTGTATTCAAATAGAAAAACGCTAAACAAGTTAATGTTAATATTTATACATTTGCTATCATCATCATCACCATCAACCAGCCCTAGTTGTCCACTGTTGGACATAGATCTCCATCATGGCTCACCATCTCTGTCGTTCCTGCTCTACCTGAATGCAATTGTTTGTGACACGCTTTATATTGTCAGTCCAGCGTGTAGTTGGACGTCCCTTGCTGCGCTTATCAATGCGTGGTCTCCACTCCAGTAGCCTTCTTGTCTATTTGTCTTCACTCATCTTGGCTAACTGTCCGGCGCAATTCCACTTCAATGTAGTTACTCGTTGGATGACGTTTGCCACCGCGGTTCGCCGTCGAAGATTTTCGTTGGTTACGTGGTTTTTCAGCCTTATTTCCAGCTTTTTCCTCTCCATTTTGCGTCGTGCGATCTTTAGTTTCCTCGCCGATGTTAGCGTTAGTGTTCAAGTCTCTGCTCCGTATGTAAGCACGGGAAAGACGCACTGATTAAATATTTTCCGTCGGAGCACACGTCTCTAAGTTCGTGGAGCATTTGTTTCGCCTCACCTAGGTCATCGATTAATAGAACGATGTCGTCCGCAAAGCAAAGATGGTTGAGTTTTTGACCCTCTAGGGTTATTCTTCTTGCATCCCAGTTCAGTTTCTTGAACGCGTATTCCAGGACGGTTATGAATAAATTTTGAGACATTGTATCTCCCAGTCTCATCCCTCTTCCGATACTGCTGCTAGTTTCGTGCATTTTGACTAGCATACGGGCGTTTTTGTATATATTACGAATCAACTCAGAATACCTATGGTCCACACGGCATTCTCGTAGGGCATCTAATACGACTTTCAGTTCGATCGTGTCAAACGGTTTATGGAAGTCTATGAATAGTAGTACTAGTGACCTGTTGTATTCTATGGTCTTTTCTATGAGGGTTTTAACACTCTGCAAGTGGTCATTTGTTCCGAAGCCTGATCGAAATTCCGTCTGTTCTTTTGGCTGGTAGAAGTCTAGTTTGTTTTCCAGTCTCGATGTTATAACCCTGGTAAACAACTTGTACAAGTCGCTGAGAAGAGTTACGGGGCGATAGTTTTCTAGATCCGTTTTATCTTCTTTCTTGTGCAATAGTATGGTGGTTGCGCTGTGCCATTTGTCGGAGATAGAGCACTCTCCCAAGCATAGCTTGAAGAGAGTTCGCAACTTCTCCATCAATAGAGGGCCTCCGGTTTTTATGGATTCCGATATCACCTCATCTTCTCCTGGTACCGTATTCTTGACTATTGGGGAAGGGAGCGTTCTCCGACACGTTCCCAGGAAAACTTAATTCACCTTCACTCCCGGGAACAAAAATATCGTATTCTTGAACGCTTCGTGAGTGCAGAGAGAAAATATTAACAGTGCACAGTGTTGACAAGTATTCAAGTGTCAATAAACCTACGAAATGTGTTAAAGTTCGTGTACCAAAGCAAAACAGGTAATTTAACTTCACACTTTAGTTTTGTTGCGGTCGGTATCTCACATTATTCTTTATTTAATTTACACACATATTTTTTAAATTTGGAACGTTTAAATTGAAAGGCGGTAAGCAATAGTCATATGTATTTTATTTTATACTGTCTGGTAGATGCTCAATTAAATTATCAATTTAAGTCCAATAAACTTCGGATTGAAGCTGGTTGGTGAGTTATTACAAAGATCAATTATTACATACAGAATCAGAGCTGGGAAGTGTCTTTAAGTAAGACTCAGATAATTTCCATGCTGCTCTTTAATGACACAAAGCAACATCAAATTCGAAGGTGATGTGACATAAGTTGATAGTTTCATTGCTGGTATGAAAATATCAAGAGAAAATATAATCCATATTAGACAGTATGAAATAAAATGTTGTACCTTGGGTACATGACCGTGAAGTTAAAGCACTTCTTTAGAAATTCTGGATTATATTATAACATTTTGTTTGGGGCAGAACGTCCCTTCTTATTTCCACTTCTCCCGCAGCGCCTTCCAGATCTTCTTGGATGATGTTATTCAAGATTATATTATTGAAATTATTCACATTCATTTTTCATAAAAAGTAAAAACACAAAATCGACAAAACAAATCAAAACAAATGTTGAGGTTAGAAACCTTTGCGCGGGAGTTCGTTTTCTCTTAGGTTAAGGGCGGGGAATAGAATTCCCACCGGGAACGTCCAGTTCACAGTCACATTTTCAAGAATATGAAATTCACCGTTTTAAGGTGAACCACGCCCAATTTTCGGTGAAGTTCTGCTCCCAGAAATTCAAGAATACGGGCCCTGGTGCTTTATTGCTTTAATGATGATATCTGGCAGTTTTTGCGATCCTTAGTATATAACTATTTGCTCTTGTATATTTGCCAATCTCCAACTTACCTTCGGTAAGACTGTTTCGCAACATTTTCATACTACCATTTCTGGTACTGTCTTTCCTCATTTGGTCTCGCTCGAGTATCTCTTTTGTTATTTGACTAATTTTATCCTCCCTCTTTCCTTTAGGGCAAAATGCATCTTAGCTTTCCTTCAAGGTTTCCGTTATTGCTTTGTAGTATGGCAATAGCTTTTGCCTGAAATCTTTGAATATCTGTCGGTGCTGCCCGTATTCGTTGTGACGTTTTCTGTATTAGTTTGTATGTCTCCCTATCGAGTTTTATTTGAATTTTGCATCGTATCATCCTGTGATCGCTGCCTATCCTGCATTTATTTAGTATCATCACGTCTTTAACGATTGACCGTTTGTCCGCAACTATATAATCTATCTCGTTTCGAGTTCTACCATGTCCATCTTCTATGTGGTTTTTTGTAGAAGAAACTGTTCATTTGATATAGACTGTGTTGTAGTAAGAAGTCCAGCATAGTTTCCCCCCGAGTATTTATCCCTTGAGACCCAAATTTGTCCAGACATTCCTCAGATTTGTTTTCTTTCAGTCCGATTTTAGCGTTAAAATCTCCACATATTATGGTGAAACGCGTCTTTACGTCATTTAGGGCTGACAATATATCTTCGTAAAACATATCAACTTCCTCATCCGTGTGCGATGTTGTCGGTGCGTAGACTTGTATCATTTTAATACTGTATCTCGTATTTAATTTTAATACCAAATACGATATTCTGGTGGAAATGTTCTTAACCAATTGGATTTGACTTTTTATTCGTCTTTTAATGAAAAATCCAACTCTTCTTTTTTTTACTTCCATTTCCAATTCGGCCACACTTTCTTCGCTCAGGAGTGATCTTGCATTGTAAATGATTATGTTCAATTTCTTAGTACGAGTTCTTACTATCGAGTTTGTTTTGGTGTCAGGTTGTGGTAGCGATTATTTGCTTCCCTCAGAATCCTTGAGGCAGACACTTTTACGGGTGTGGTAGTTGCCATTTAATGATCTACTTACCTGTGGTCCTCTTCCGTTTGTTTGAAAAATTGCCATGAAGGAGGTGGCCTTAATTCGCCACGCTGGCCAGACGGGTTGGCGAATGTTTTAACAGCTGCTTTTAATATGAAGGCAGACGCTGGTTGTAGCCGCCCATTCTGGGTCAGACGCTACATGGGAACCTTTTTTGCTTCACCTTTCCCACTTTGAAACCTTACCGGCAAGGGTGGCCCTACCAGTAACTACGCTACCGCCGGCATCGCTCCATGGGTAAAAGTTGCTGAACCCTCTCACCACGCCAAAGTGCTGGTTCCTCTATAGAGAAACATTTGCTATTCATACATATAAAAAATAAATAACATCCTCTTCATTAATAGGATTCTGATTTTAGGTTGAGGTTTCTTAACATTTTTCCTAGTGCCAATGTTAGTAATACCAACTCATTATTTTAATGTATTATAAAGTTTTATTTTAATTAGTTGGTCAATAATTATTGTTTCATGTAAATTGCATTCAGTTAACCATGAATTTTCTGTCTACTTTAAATTGTTTTTTAATCGTTGTTTCATTTTTGTTACTAAGCCATAATCTGTTTGTAACATAAAATTTTTTATTTAACAATATTAATAGATTGTACACAAACTTATTTCCTTTGAACTATTGTAATCTTTATTTACAATTAATGTTTCGAGCAGATTTATATTATATAGGAATAGCGACCGTTTGTTTTTTTTATCTTAATAACATTCTCAACCATGCTTATTTACTAGAATCTCAGCTGGTCGTAGTGACGTGGTTGTTACCAACAAAATTCGCTGAACAAAAAAAGTTGGTAACAAACTCTCAAAATTGTTCTCATTCTTCAATCTTTGCCGACTTCTGCTGTGATTACTAATTTTTTAGATGTAAACTTAAGTATTTTTTTACTCCAAATTGCAGCTACTGCACACACAATAAACTCATTTAGCTGAAACTTGCATTAAACTTGCGCAGTAATGTCTCCTTCTGGCTGGTTTTTATATACAATTTGCGCGATAACAGCACAAACGCCATAATATTAAAGTTTAGAAAACTATACAACCGTGAAGCAATCCCTAGTCTCTTCTTGTATATTTATGTGATATTATTCTATTTATTAAAGTTTTTGAAACCAATAACTTCTTTCATATTGTCTTCTGCAGTTTGTTGTGTTTTCTTATCACTAGATGGCAAGTAACGTAGATTAATGATTAAATCAGACAAACTGAAGTTAACATCAATGTTGAGGTCATTAGGATTCACAGTTCAATAAAACAAAATATTATAGAATTATTCACTTATCACAGTTTTCGGTTAAAGTAATTTTAAGAACTTTTGCTAAACCATAATACATTTTTATACATTATGACATCCACAAAAGACTCCTAAAACTGTATTGTCAAAAGTACTAAATGATAACATTATTCTTGCAAGTTTACGCCTGTAATTTACAGGAAACGTATAGGCGTGAGCGATCAATCTTTGTTTTTTGTTAATAATTTAAGAAAAAGTGTTTACCTATAAACATTAATATTATTATGAATTTAAAAATGTTTGTGTGCTCAGACACAAGTTACAAAATAAACGCGCTTCAATCACGAGATCGAGTTTTATACACGAGCCGCGCAGCGGCAAGTGCACGAAACGGTAGAGTAATTAAAATGTATTCTATGACGTGTGTTTTATACTATTTTCTCTATTTTGACTCAATTTTAATATTTTTTGTATAATTTTAATTTTCAAATTACATAGCAAAACTTTAGTAATATTTTATTGAATTGGTAACATTTACACTTTCACATATTAAAATTCATGTATATATTAATCTAAAATCTCATATAAAATGATCTCTTTATAGCGTTATAAGTAAATTACTTTGGATTAATAGGATGTTTTTATTTTATCTTAGCATCTACATTTGAATTGTTAAACTACAATAATTTTGATTTTTTTTCATGTAACGCCAACTTACGATGCAGAGATACCAACTTAAAAAAAACTAACATGACTAAAATTTGTGTACGGATTTGCTAATTCTTACATAGATTTTAGTGTAAAAGCTACTTTACACGATGCTATTAGGTCCATGAAACTTTTATCTACGCATACGTGTATGTAATTTTTCTTGTTTCATTTTAATTTTTTTTGCATAGCATTGAATTAGAACATGTCTTAATTGTATTGCATTGCGCGTAAAATTTTAGTAATATTCTAGTGATATTCAATAGCGCCAACTTAAAAAAACTGTTTTGTTTTTGTAACGAGCAGTAAAAAAATTCTAACTATTTCTTTTTGTATTGGTAACACTTTCTAATAACATCTTGCGCCCTTATTATTTTGTGTAAAACAATTTCAAATATTTTATTGCATGTGCTTATTCTTATGTCGAAATAGAGAAACATTTTTCTAAAATTTGTATTGGCAGTCACCCTGTTAAATATGAACATCCGTAGCTGATTTGTAATGTGAAAAACAAAAATTTTTAAAACATTAAAATTATAGAAGATTTGTTACGGTAAGAATTAGGGGTAACTAAATTTAAATGGAGCGATGGCCTCGGTAGCTCGGTTCTTGTAGGCAAAATGGGATGGGTTAGAAATTGTGAGGGGAGTATTTAAATCAAGGATGTCGTGGTAGATAAAATTAGTCAAACAGTGATTAGAAATTGTTAGAAATGGGCGCCACACAATTTGTTTAGTTACGGTCCTGTTAAGTAAATTGTAAAAGTTTAACAGGGCTCTAGTAGTAGCGAAGGATTGCTGAAAGAAAACGGGGAAGGTTAAACAATAAATAGCAATCAGTAAATTTGATGTAAATATAATGAATTTAGAATAAATGGCAATTTACAAAATAATCAATAAAATATTCAATTTTGAATTATGCAAAAAACAAAAGTTGAGTAAAACAATCGATAATGGATTTCAAATATTACAAAAAAAATACAGGATCTAAATTACCTTGTGTTAAAACAAAAGTAGTAAAACTAATTTAATTAAGTTAGGTTCGCAAAACAAACAAAAAAAAAAAATTAAATTTCTTACCTTTATTACTTCGCTGATGAAACTCTGTGCACGGTATTTCCAGTCGAAGTTTCCTTAAATAAAATATTTAAAACAAACAATTGGCCGTCGGCAAATAACAACCGAGAATTAGAGTTAGGTTCAAGTTTACTATCTCGTAGATCAGGGGATGCGTAACCAAATTTATGTAGGTTAATAGGTCAGTTACAATTACGTTATACGTCAACAAAATTCAAGGTAAATCAGATAACAAATTCTTATAGAAACAAAGAGAAATTAAATTAAGTAAATTGAGCTAAAGTTTAAATAACAAAAGTTAATTTTAAATAGCAAAAAAAAAATTGTAAAATTTTAAGTATAAGACAAAGTTTTTGAATTTCTAAAGTTGATTAAGCAAGTAGGATTTTGATTAAAAGTTCAATGTAGAAAATCAAATCTTTGAGATTTGCACAAATATGAATTAAATCACAATAAAACGAAGGTTAACGGTTGGTTTTTTTCTTAGTCAGTTGCTGCAATCGAAGTTGACTTCTCAGCGTAGCGTTAGTGAAGTTTACAGATGAACGGAGTATTTTGGTAATTGAAGGAACTCTCATACGTGGAGGAAACAATCCGTCGGAGAAGACGTTCATAGAAATTGGAACAATTTCGTCGGAAGAAAAACCGCTATAAAGAGGAAGGGAGAGAAGCGAAGTTAGTTTAACTAAATAAAGCAAAAACTAAGTACTTTACCTTTTAAAATTTAAAGTAACTTATAGCCGTGTAATTATACGATTTTTAGTAATTTTAGGAAAGAAACAGGTTCCGCAGATATACTAAAAGTTAGGAAGGTTTCAACGTAATATCCGGTAAAATCACCGTGTTTAAGTAAACGTTAGTACTTCCAAGGTACAGTAAATTTTTGAAGTGATCTCAACAAGAGTTTGTCAGGAACTGATTAAAGAAGGAAACGAAAGAATCTAGATCATAATGACCTCACAAGAAAACAAAATAAATTCGTCAGCAAACTCGTGAGAACGCTCGAGTAAATGATAGTCTAAACAAAGATCTTGATAAGGACTTGTAGAAAAGCAGAATTTAATCACGTATTAAGCGAAGATAATACGCTTTTAGTTAATCATAAATTACAAATTATCAACTTTAAAATGTAACATAATAAAGCGTGAGATTAGTAACAACAGCAGATTCCCACACGTCTAACTTAAATGAATTAAACAGTACCGGATTTAGACAAATTTGCTCAGGGCGTAACAGATTGGTATCAAGAAAGATGAGATAGTTACATAATAACGTTAGAGATTCTGCAAATTACCTAGTTATCAAGACAAATTTTTCATAAATTTTTTCAAAATGATTTTTGTTTGTATTTTACGTTTCTTAACCCTCCGGTTGACGGGCTGGGTCTGTGAGGCCCAGGCAAATCTTTTTTTTGTTGTATTTTTAAAAATATTGTTTTAAATTTCTTTAGCTTTTTGATACTCTCCTAACTTTAATAACGACACGTTTTCTTTAATTTGTCTTAATTTTATTATCTGTCGTTTGGCTGCCAGAAGGGCTTTGGGCTTGTCAGACTCAACCTGTGTATTCGTGTAAGTTTTTTCCCTACAATTTATTTTTTCGTATTTCGTAAAAGGACTAATTTTGTGTCGTTTTTAGGCATAAAACATGCTCAGGGCCTTCCCCTAGTTTCTAAATATCCACGTAGAATCTGTTGCATACGGGTAAGTCCCTAAATTTCAATTGTTTATCGTTTCTGCGTGTTTTTATCTCGAGTTTAGGGAATTTACCTTTCTTACTCTAAATAGTTTATCTTTTATAGAGGAATTCCCCGTTGAATATGGGTTTAATACCATTCTTACGAAGGAGTTTCCCTATTTGATCTGTAACTTTGTGAATGTAGGGTAAAAAGGCCAATTTCGGGTTGGATTCGGAAGTAGAAATGTCCTTAGGTAATCGAGTACGTGGATGTAAACGACGATTAATAACTCTACAAATATCTCGCTTTACATAACCATTGTTCACTAAGGTAGATGACGGAGTACTGAGTCTAGATTCTCAGGTTGGCAAATAGAAAAGGCACGATGGACCAAAGATTCAATAACAGAAAGTTTCTGTGCAAGATGATCATGAGACGAAGCATGAAGGTATCTGTTCGTATTGGTGGGTTTGCGATAAACAGAATGGCCCAGAAGTCCGTCGGGCTTACGAGTCACAAGAACGTCAAAAAATAGAAGAGAACCATTACTTTCAATTTCCATAGTAAATTTGATATCTAAGTGTTGATTGTTAAGATGATTAAGAAACTTGGTTTGTATTATATAAAGCAACACAAGGGATTTTTTTGGTTTAGTCTTTATTAGAAGTGCAGCTAAAAGTTAGTCGTGGTTTCCAGTTGTTACGTTTTCCAGTTGTGACTTTACTACTTTTGTTTGGCAAAATGCATGTTTATGAACTAGAAATTATTAGACTACAGGCACTTTACTTTATGAAGTATCAACCCTGGACGTTCCTGAAACATCTGAGTCAGAAGACGAAGGTGCACAAGACGTAATTAGCAAATATGATACAGATACGGAGCAAGAAGAACCAGATGAAGATGGCAACCAATTAGATACTTCTAGTACAACCTCCAGATATCAGTTGGAGTGTTTTTGTGCTTTTTTTTTTTGAAGAGTTATCGAAAACAATAATTTTTATATACAAAAAATAGCATTAATATACAACAATAAATACGACGTTGTACTTACCTACTAAGTGGAAATGAAAGAGTTTATCAGTTTACTGTATTTAGCCGATTCTCAGCATTGGAAGCAAAAAAAAATTAGACGAATTTTGGTCCGAGCAAAACTTAGGGCTCCAATTATTTCCTGCTAGCTTATCTCAGCGAAGATTTATGTTTCTAATAAAGTGTATACATACGTTTCGACAGTACCGATACTAGAGATGAGCGAAAGAAGTTGTATAAACTTGCTGCCGTTAGAGACATTTATGAAAAATTTAATAAACAGTTTAAAAAACATTATAGTGTGAGTAAATATGTGACCCTAAATGAAATGTTGTTAGGATTTTGTAAAAGATGTGGTTTTCGTATCTACATTCCAAATAAACCCAACAAATATGGGATCAAAGTGTTTTCTACAGTGGATGCAAAAACATTTTACACGTCGCATTTGCAGATCTATGCTGGAAGCCTATGTGAAGGTCTTTTTCAGATAGACAATTCTGTAACAGTTGTCTTTCTAAGAATGACGAACCACATCTCAGAAACTGGAAGAAATGTTACCATGGATTGATGGTTTACTACCTTGGAAGCTGTAAGTCGTTTGTTGCATTATCACCGCCTAACTGTACTTGGTACAATACAATCCAGTCGAAAGTCATTGTCGAAAGAAGTTAAAAGTGTTAAAGATAAACCTGCACAAAAAGCGGTGTTGATGTAGTCGACAGAATGGTTACATTTTATAATGTAGCTTGAAACACAAGAAGATGGCCATTGGTTTTTTTTCCGCATGCTCAACGTAGAAGAAACAATCCAGATGAGGAATTTTTAAAAAGCAGACTATTTTTGAAAATTTGGGCAAAGGCTTAGTGATAGTAAACATGAAATTAGAAGGGAATATGCCAAATCTACCACGGAAAGTAAAGCTATTAGCGGCTAAATTCTTAGGTATTTTAGTCACAGACCAACGACTTCAACTGCTCGAAGAAGATACAAATTTTGCAAGGACCGAACATCAAGATATTCGTGGAAGTTTTGTTGTTCTTGTATTTGTTTGGAATACACAAAAACCATGCTGCGCCGACTGTGCGGCAAATTTTGATCAACTAAATTTTCTATTCAATATTTTGTGTCAAATTTATGTACACTCATTTTATATTTTTTACACTTAATCAGCCATATACTGTACAAACAATTTCTTTTGAAAACTTGCATTACATTTTTTTTTAATAATTAGGAACTGCCAAGTTAATGTTTTTTTCACAACTATTTTTATTCTTGTCAGTGCAAAATAAACCAAGGTAAAAAATGTATACCAGAAACTGGAGATATCAACGTGTTATCAGAGGAAAAAAAATGAAACACCGTTTAAATCTGAGAGACCGTCGAATAGTGTGATTCTGAATCCACCCGTCAACCGGAGGGTTAATATTGACAATTTGTAAAGTTTAATTATTCCTTTATTTCTGTAAATTGTCAAAAATAATTCACAATACTTGAAGTTATAATTCAACATGTAAATATAATAAAATTCAAATGTCGCAATAAAAAATATAAAACTGTTACTGTTGATAAATTCGGTTTTTGATTGTGCTTGAAATCTAATTTCCTAACTACTGCCGTCAAAACTTTTTTTAACGTTTGAAAATATTGTTTTTAATTTTATGTTGAATGACACTTCATCTGATAAAAAATAATTTTTGCAAAAGGCAACGTGTGCTTATAATTCGAGCCTACTATAGTATATCAACAACAAAGAAAATTTAATTTTTATATGAAACATAAACTTAATTAATGTTTAAAACAGTATTTATTCCATTTTAAAAGCACAGACTATTACTGCAGACAGATTTAATCCCGTTTCAATTTGTAATTACTTTTCAAGAGTCTCAGAAACGGAGTGTTGTATTAGCGCTCCGTAGCGATTATTTCGTTTATTCTTGAGACATTTTCTTTTGAATTTTAAAGATAAAAATCTAAAAAGTAAGTAATTTATTTTACATATAAATTATTTAAATAAATTTTCAACGTAACAAATTTATTAAAATTTTTTACTTCATTAAATGTAAGAAGTCTTAGTTTTTATTAAAATAAATTCATTAAGTATATTATACACTAGTACTTATAGATTAATAAATTGGTAATTAAATAAAATAAATAAAAATATAACACTAGAAAGTAGTGCTCTGCTAGTCACAATTGTATTAAAAAACATCAAAATACATATTACTTTTTTGCTATTTTTAATGGTTTTAAGGTCCTGGTTTAATCTGTTGAAATTTGTCTATTTTGGACTTTATAGTATTATAATTTTTTTTTAATTCTACACATACTACTGAGTTTTAACTTTTTAATTGTTCTTAGTAGTCTACACTTTGATAAAAACTAAAGTATTTATTACTTCCGCGTCGCTAAAAGTCGCTTAAGCTTTTAATATAGCTTGACTGACGCTGGTTCAAAGTTGCTGACAATCTTTTTGCATGCTATTAATTACGCCATTAACAAATAAAAATTATATAGAAAGTATTTTAATAATTAATAAATTTGTAGAGTAAAAAATACATGCATATATCTAAAAAAGTTTTCTCGTTACTATTGGTTACCAAAGTGAAAGAATTTTAGAAAGTTTTACTATTTTATGTTTCTTATTTGTTTTTGTCATCGTTCTTTTAGTTATCATTACTAAATCTATGGTTTAGAGTAGAATTTATTTTAACACATATTTTAATAGTTATTTAACAAAGAATGTTGTTAATGATAGCGATTAATGACACATTTTAACGCCGTGAGCGAGTGTAATGAGCAAACGCGTTAATATTGTCGAGAAACTAAAGTATATAAACTAACCCGTTGTTATATCTAATAGTCGCGCTAAATCGTTAAATTAGTAGTTGATATCGATGTAATAGCGAAGGCTTCCACGGCCGGAATCTATACTAACATTAGAATGTCTTCCGGGTTTGGACCGTGTCATATTTGCAACCGAAGCTGCCAACGTTTCGCCCACTTTCGTAAGGGGCTTCATCAGGGCGTGAGATAAATCGCAAAACTCAAACAAGCAATCGAAATCTAACTAAGAACTTCTCAAAAGTTAGGTTATCCACTTGTAAAACAAGCCATAACCTAAACTATGAAAAAGTAAGAAAGAAAACGATAACCTGAAAAAGCAAACGAAAATCTAACAAAGAACCACCACCGAGTTAGGTAATCAACTTGTGAACCAAGCCAGATTCTAAACTCCATAGAAGTGACTTAAGAAGAAATAGTCTCCGTATTTAAAGGAAATGGCTCGTCACGGATGATTAAGCTCGACCCTGATTGGGTTACGGTATCTCACGCCCTGATGAAGCCCCTTACGAAAGTGGGCGAAACGTTGGCAGCTTCGGTTGCAAATATGACACGGTCCAAACCCGGAAGACATTCTAATGTTAGTATAGATTCCGGCCGTGGAAGCCTTCGCTATTACATTAACAATCTCTACGGGGAGAATATTTCTTCTAAAACCTCCGTATTTTCCAAACTTCGCCATAAACTCGTCAAACTTTTGTGCAATTTAACCTTTCTTAGTCGCTGTCGTGACCACAACATCATTCCTGCATTCCTCAAAATTAAGTTCCACATTCAGACACGTTCTTCAAAAAACATCCTACACCGTGTCTAGCGTTGATACGCGAACGGATTAAGCAAACTAGGCGAGAGTTAGACACCATTTCGAAACAACTCTTTTATCTTCATCTTGAGTTGGCCAACACTCTATCCCCGGATGATTGGAAATTCTTTGACAACATTACTTACCAGCAGTCTGATACCACTCTACGACTAACCACTGAAGGTCATCTCAAAAAGTTTCAATTATTGGAATCCAAGAATCGTAAAGTTTCTTCTACTACTAACTCAGTAAAGACGGTTGTCAATTTATCTAGTTTGGTTCTCACTTCAGAACAGGAATCGGTGCTCTCTAAGGGTTTGAATTTTGCGGTTGCTTCCAAACGTATTCCTAAAGAAGATATTCTATGTGCTGTTGAGTCTTCTATAAGACATCTTCCTCGCCACATCTCAGATCCCATTCGTACTAACACTGGCAAAATCCTTGAATCATCTAAAATTCCTAAATCCAACATTTCTAAGTCGGAAGATTCAGCTCTAAAAAGTCTTCGTAAGAACCCTGGTATTATTGTTCTTCCAGCCGACAAAGGCAACGCCACTGTAGTTTTGAACCAAATTGATTATGTTTCGAAAATCAATTTTATTTTGTCTGAGAAAACTTACGCTCTTCTAACCCATAACCCCACTTTGAGGATTGAACGCGAGGTTAGCCAAATCATCAAATCTTCCAATCTACCTCCTGAAACTAAACGTCGACTTACCCCATCAGATTCTAAACCACCTCGTCTATACGGACTTCCCAAAATTCACAAACAAGGTATTCCTTTTTGACCTATCGTTAGTACCATCCGATCTCCTACTTACAAGCTAGCCAAGTTCTTGTCCAACATTCTTTGCGAGTTTACAGGTAAAACCTCTTCTCATATCCTCAACTCTCAGCATTTTATTCAACGTCTAGAAACTATAAAACTTGAACCCCAAGATCTTCTCGTGAGCTTTGATGTTACTTCACTTTTTACTAAAGTTCCTATTAAGGATTCGCTTATTATCATCAAACAGATTCTGTCTCAACATGGCAAGGACTTGAGTTTGGTTCCTCTTATTGAAAAGTGTCTATCCTCTACTTACTTCCAATTTGATAATAAGTTTTACGAACAAGTTTCTGGTGCTGCTATGGGTTCTCCTCTATCACCTGTTGTAGCTAACATTTTTATGGAATCCTTTGAAACGGTTGCTTTGGAATCATCAATATTAAAACCTAAAGTGTGGTTTAGCTATGTTGACGACACGTTTATTGTTTGGTCTTATGGTCATCTTGAATTGTCTAAGTTTCTTGATCATCTTAACAATCAACACTTAGATATTAAATTTACTATGGAAATCGAAAGTAATGGTTCTCTTCCATTTCTTGACGTTCTTGTGACTCGTAAGCCCGACGGACTTCTAAGCCATTCTGTTTATCGCAAACCCACATATACGGACAGATACCTTCATGCTTCGTCTCATCATCATCCTGCACAGAAACGTTCTGTTATTGAATTTTTGGTCCATCGTGCCTTTTCTATTTGTCAACCTGAGAATCTAGACTCAGAACTCCGTCATCTTACTAGAACCTTAGTGAACAATGGTTATGTAAAGCGAGTTATTAATCGTCGTTTACATCCACGTACTCGATTACCTAAGGACATTTCTACTCCCGAATCCAACCCGAAATTGGCCTTTTTACCCTACATTCACAAGGTTACAGATCAAATAGGGAAACTCCTTCGTAACAATGGTATTAAACCCATATTCAACTCGACAGGCAAAATCTCTCAGATTCTTCCTTCTCCCAAAGACAAATTTCCTACACTTTCATCTCAAGGTGTATACCAAATCTCCTGTTCTTGTGGTTTAGTCTACATTGGTGAAACCGGTCGTTCCGTCATTACTTGCATTTCAGAACATGATCGTTGTATAAGGAAAAGGTATACTTCCAAGTCATTTATCAAAAACACGCCCCCTAGCTACCGTAACCCAATCAGGGCCGAGCTTAATCATCCGTGACGAGCCATTTCCTTTAAATACGGAGACTATTTCTTCTTAAGTCACTTCTACGGAGTTTAGAATCTGGCTTGGTTCACAAGTTGATTACCTAACTCGGTAGTGGTTCTTTGTTAGATTTTCGTTTGCTTTTTCAGGTTATCGTTTTCTTTCTTACCTTTTCATAGTTTAGGTTATGGCTTGTTTTACAAGTGGATAATCTAACTTTTGAGAAGTTCTTAGTTAGATTTCGATTGCTTGTTTGAGTTTTGCGATTTATCTCACGCCCTGATGAAGCCCCTTACGAAAGTGGGCGAAACGTTGGCAGCTTCGGTTGCAAATATGACACGGTCCAAACCCGGAAGACATTCTAATGTTAGTTGATATCGATTTCATTGATTGTGCTATACAAAGTCGTTCATAATTAGATCGTTATTTATTGCTTCAAAATCTTTTATTAATAAGTGTCAGTAACAATTTATTTCTGATACATTACTATACGTTCATTTGCGTTTGAATGTTGTCGAGTAAAGATGTGTTTGCCCGGCCGGGTCAAGCACGTGTAATTAAAACGCGATAGTAGTAGTGTATTTTTCACTAATCATTTAAGAAGAATTTTTATTTTAACCGTAATGTTAAGTGCATCTGCCAACATTCCTATTCAAGGTATACGATCAAATCAAATAGTTTATGCAAATAATCAAATAATAAGTCAGTCAGGGCTGTACTGGCCTCAACCACAACAACAAACAATACAGCAAATGCCAGATGACCACAGTATGAAAATTACTGCATTTAAGTGGTTGGTCAACAAATTGTATTATCATCTAGTAGTACATCTCAAGGTCCCTCTTACATATTCTCAACTGATTAAATAAGCACAAATACAACAAACATCTCAAGTAGAAATAATTGGACCAATTTAAGAAAGAAACAACAAAAATTTTGATGCACGTAATACGGCCCTCAATTACCTTAAAAACATGATGATAACGAAGAAGAGTCTTTCAAACCTATGAATTAAAAAAAAATTACCTAAGCGCAATAAACGCAAGACAAAACACAACACTACACAAACTAATTCAGAAACTAAAAAAAAACCCACACGGGCAGCATTGAAATAAGAAATCTTTGTCAACCTCTAGCAGACCTAACTAAAGATAACCAGACACCTAAAACAAATATAATTGAAAAAACGTATTTAAAAAACTGCCAGAAGAAAATCTTTTAGAGTCGTTCTGAAAAATCTTCACTACAGCACATCTCACGGTGATATCAAAAAAGCACTTAAAGAACAAGGGCATGTAATTAAACAAGTAATGACTGTACATGATAAGATTAAAAAGACTCCAAAAAATCAAAATAACGGTAAACTATATAATATTAAAACTTTCATAAACGCCGTTGTAGGTTTTGAGAAACCATGGTACAATATAAGAAATGCCAACAATATGGCCACACCCAAAATTAATGTACACATCAATTTTGCTGCGTGAAATAGGCAAGCTCACATGACTATCGACAATGTACCAAAAACAAATCTGATGGTAAACAGGCAAATTGCATACTATAAAGAATGCCAGGTGTACTTGGATATTATTAATAAAAGATTCTCAAACAAAAAACGCAGTAGTTATAACTGAAAACAATTTGCAAAAAAAACTTAGCACTGCCCTCACGCAGTCAGAAAGATGCGAAAGCTATAATTTCAAATAAAACCTTACCAGGTATTTTTTATGCTCAAAAGTGAATGGGTCAACATCCACATGAACAAAAAGTAAACCTCCAAATTCAACAACTTTAAGTGAATGGTGACATCGTAACATTTCTACAACAGCAAAACATCTACCAACATCAATTAAAACAGCATCTCAACAAACAATATCAAGCCTTCTTTGATCGCATTGCTTAAATCAAACAACTGAGAGACGAATTAAAAAAAATCTTATAAACTTTGAAAATAAGCAAATAAAATGGTTGAATTATTTGAGATTTGCTTATCGAATGCCTTTTAAATCACAACTTGAATAATTCCTAGCACTTCACAGAATAGACATTCTATTGATATCGAAATCACACCTCACATCTAACACGAATTTTAAATATCCTCGCTATATACTCTACAATGCAGCCCATTCTGATCCAGAACTAAGAACAAAGGCTGGTGTCGTCTTAAGAAAAAGCTTCAAACACCACTTGCTAAGTAAATTAGAATAACATTTTCTACAAACAGCAGTACCCTAATTGAAGACTGGTACGGACCAATTACTGTTTCAGCAGCTTATTGCCTACCTAACTACAGACAGGGAAATGTTTATAAATTACTTCAATGGACTAGACAACAGATTCTTGGCTGAAGGTTATTTTAACGCCAAGCACACAAGTTTGGGTTCTGGAATCACAATACTAGGTCGAGAAAAAATACTGTATAATGTTATGCATGATTTATACTTAGATCACCTTTCCACACATAGTCCTACTAACTGGTCTACAGACCCGTGCTTTTTGTCGCTAGTTTGCACCAGAATATTTCCAGTTTTAATATAGATTCCAATCACACGCCAGTAATAGCAAGAATTCACTTAAAAATAATATAAAAAAAAACAACAAGCTAGACTTAGCAACCACAAAACCGACTGGGATACTGTGAAGCATTAATTTTTGAGCGAACAAACCTGAAAGTATTCTTTAAAACAACCACAAAACAGAAAAAGTACAGAAATTCATCATCAAAAGATACAAACTATTTTTTTTGGAAAGCTAAAAAAAAACTTAAACAACCCAAAGAGCAAATTCTGCCTAACAGAAAAACTAATGAAACCTAGACAAAACTGATAAAGAGAAGGTCGAAGTTTTTGCCGAGTACTTCAGAGACGTCTTGTAATCCTCACCACCGCCGATGGCCAACGACGACAAAGAAATTATTGTTTCTTTGAATGAACCATTAGTACTTTGTGAATAAATTATACGCATTACATTAACAGAATGTAAAGTAGTAATTAAAAACTTAAATTAGTATCAAACTATAAGTTTACTTTAAACAATAGCTAAATTATTAGAAAAACTATTAGCTGAATGGTTACATGATATTATTACTGAACTAAACCTAATTTCAGACCACCAGTTTGGTTTTAGATCAAATTACTCTACTATCGAACAAATCCATCGAGTAGTAAAATATAATTAACAAAACCTTTAAAGGTTATTAAAGTATTCCTTGATGTTAGACAAGTCCTTGATAAGGTCTGGCGTCAAGGACTATTTTATAAACTAAACAAAATATTATCAGAAGCAATGTATTGAATCTTTAAGTCGTATTTACAAGAAAGATTTTTTAGAACTAGATACAAAGCTAAGCTATTAACACTCCATCCATTGGCCTCGAGTGTTTACAGCGGACCTGTCCACTAGTATAGGTGTAACCACAACTACATTCGCCGACGACCCCGCTATTCTAACAGTTTACTCAAATACCGTCGAAGCCAGAAATATGCTCCAGATTAATATTGACGAAATAGTAAACTGGGTCAAAAAGTAGCGTATTAAAATCAAGAATTTTAAACCTAATTTAATCGTTTTTACGAAATGACGTAGTACACCCTTACCTGTCTTAATAAATGACCAAGCTATTTTTACTACAAACAAAAAGAATAGTGTCGTATGATAATTCACCAATTGTTTGTATTTAACATTTGTCCATGAAATGCCTGAGAATTGTTTGCTATAACCTCTTCATCGTTGGAAGATGATGAATCAGCAACACCAATGACTTATAGAGAACTTTTTGTCATAACAAATTATGAGCAAGACCGTTCATTATCAAGAATTGCTGCGCGCTGATAAAACAGCTTCCAGTGACATATCTAAAGAGAAACCCGATCGCGTTATCTTAAATCCATGCACTTGAACAAACATCATGGCATGTAAATAGGCCGGCGTCACTATTTTTTTCTTTTTTTTGTAGTTCAATTTGTTTGCCCTTTATCTCTCCAAGTGGAACGGAAATCGTGCTCGGCATTGAATTAGTATTAAAAACTTTAAATCCAAACACTCCCGGCTGTTGTTTCCCATTTATAGTTTTAGTAGTATGTAATAGCTTAGTGCGAAATAATTTCAAACTGGAGGGTACATCTTTTATAGAAAATGTTTCTAGAGAAGCACAAAAATAGGTATTTGGACTGTGTTGGTAACGCTTAGGTTTTCTTTTCCAAGTTATGTACGGTAAGAAACACAAAACAAGCAACAAAATCTCAAAACATCAAACTTCATTTGACACAAAATATTTTTAAGGGAAAAAGTCACCTTCGCAAAGCTCAAATAATAATATTGCGCTCACAAGCATGTTATGCGAGGAAAGGCAAAAAAATTGCGATTCTCGTCCACTTACTCATTTTTTGTTGGCTTAGATACGTTTGAGAGCATTCGGATAAATGTAAAATTTTCTCTAGACATAATCAATTTTAGAACCAAAGTGGAACTTTCAGAAATTTAGCCAGACTTTGATTGAATACGCTTGGATTAAATAAATCATTCAATGATTGAATAAACAATTTATATCGCGTGATTCCTGACAATTGTTTCACCACACTCTAACTAGTTGATGCCCATTTAAAAAAAAAACAAAAAAACAAAATAATTACTGGATTTTACCCGAGTCTTATGGCGGTTCACAGTTCTACAGCTTCTAAGATTATGACACGATTTGAACTACGTTGCCAGATCCTTTCAGATGTAAAAGTTGCAAAGTGGAGATTTCATCTTTGGAAATGTGCATCCACAGTTTAAAAATTGAATTTTTTTCAATAGTTTGTCGCGTTCGCGATTTCTTGTCATATCTAAAAAAAAACTTACAACAGATTGGACTTGCAATAAAAACATTTTGCGACACGAAATAATCGACATGCCTTTTTATTAAATCCTCTTTTTTTACCCATTCTACAATTTTTTCTCCCATTAATATTGAACAAATGCGCTACTGACTATAAAATAGCATTAAAGAGATAAACTTTACTTTAACATGAATCCTTTCTCTAGTCTTAACAGATTTATAACGCTAATAATCTTTACAATTGTTTGACTGTTGATACAATTTCGACATTCAACATTTACTCAAATTTTATTTTACCTACTTTCGTCCTATGTTGATAACTTTACAGTGAAATCGTTTATGATTTAAACTAGTAATTACTGATAGTTTTTATTATAAAACTTTAGAAATCAAATTTATTATATTATTTCGTTTACTCATTTTAAAATTTGAACATAAATTATCGGTTTAGTAGAACATTAAATTTTTAAAACGTAAAACGAATCATAAGGAATATCGTGTTTAATTAAAATTAACACTGCATCCGAAAAATACAAAAAATGAAGTGAAATTTGGCACCACTGCAAGATTCAGATTTGTTTTATCTGAGCGTTTCATCGTTTTGTTACACGAGCCTTCGAATCCAGCTCCCTATAAGTGTTTTCAACACAAAAAATTGTTTAAAAAGTCACACGTTAGCGCAAGACTTTATTAATAATGCATGAAATAGACTATTGTCTACTAGTTTGCTGGTTAGTTGGTAGTCTTTTTTCAATCAAATTTTTGTTATAAACTTGATTGATTTTAGTTTTTTTAATCTTTTGATTTTTAGTTTTTTTGACAGTGTGCCAATAAGTTTATTATAATTATAGTCATTGTAATATTTAAACTGTATTAGTTACTTTCTGCTACGTGAATATTTATTTATAAGTTACGTAAAGACGTTTAAAAACTCTTTGGCATATTTTTTATAAAATTTTATTTCACAATTTGCTTAAATTAGTTTTTGTAATTTACAGCTTAAATGTTTTACTAAGGGTAATAGAACCACGTTACTCCTAAATCATCGAGTAACGGACACTGTCGGTTCCAGAGATTTGATGGTCAGTATAAAAAAAGAAGACACGCTTAAGATTAAACGAACGTTAAGTAATTTAAAATTTTCTTAAAGTTTTCTTCTTCATTTTTGGGATCATTGCTGTTTAAGTTCTGTATGGATATTTGCTGATTATCATCGTAAGTGGAAATGTCTACATCCACTGTGACATAATTTTCTAGATCAGCAAAACTGTCAATTATTCCTTTGAGAGATGAAAGCTTCTTGTCTAACATAGATTATTTTTCCATATCACTCGTCTCTTCCATCCATTCTATCATTTTAAAACCAGATTGCAAAAAACACTTCGTTACAGTTTTGCGTTTGATTTTTCTTGCAACCGATGCTACCCAATACACATTTCAAATGTAAGTGTGGCTAACGGCCACACTTGGACAAAAACGTCCCTCCAAGAATAAAGATGACTTTAAAAGAAAACTACAAACGCATGTGCAATGCGTAAATGCATTGCGCAAAAGAATTTACATACACAGTGAATACAAAAATGTTAATTAAAATCAGAAGCATTCAATCGAAAAAAACGTGCTCGTTACATAGAATCTTACATTAAGTTTTCACTATCACTCCTACATTGTTTGCTACGAAGTATTGTCTGTTATACTGAAATATATTAACAATAGAATGTTTTTAATGTTTAAGTTCAAAATGTTTTACGACGATATTTTGTCTCTGCAGCATACCATATTGATGTCTATCAGTAATTAACAAACAATTGAGGATTTCATTTGTCTTGGTATCGCTTTTCCATGGTTGTAAGATTTTGGAAAAATTGTTCCCCATTTTCGTCGCATACGGCAACTAAAATTTCCGGAAAGAAATCCAAAAAGTGAAATTTTAATTTTATTTTTTCTTAGCGACTAAATCAGTAATTCGTAATTTTCAGCTTTGACATTTGTAAGAAAATTGATTACAACTGTTTTAAAAGCTTTCTACGATCTTAGTTCAGTTTCAGTCAAAATGTTGTCAAATTTGCCATATTTTATAACTTCTCGTATTTGTGGTCTCACAAATATATCTTCCATTATTTTTGGCTTACAAATTCTCGGAAATCTTAGTTTTAGATAACCTTTTAGTGTTCCGATCTAGTGCCCAACTTAATATTTAGTAGTGGTAGAAACACGTTTCTAGGATCTTCCAGTAATTCGTTGCTAATGTTTATTACTCTCGAAGTTAGTGCTTGACGTAATGGCTATTTTTTATTGTGTATAGTGACGGCTCGTGTACAGCTGTCCCATTTACACAGAAAACAGCAGTATTTTGTATACCTTACCTGCAGTAAAAAAAAGGGACTATTACTTACCCTACAAATTGACCACTCATAGTCTCTATGCCGACAGTGTTTTAGGAGATATTGGATATTCTTATATGATTTACATGTATAAACGGCATGTGCTATAGGTACAAGCCGTTGTAAAGCAAAACTGATTTTAAGATAAATTTAAAAGAACCAATGAATAGACGCCAAAGTTGGTTCATGTTTCTGTCTCAATGCATCAACTACGTTCTCAACATTAGTGCAGTATACCAAAAACTCTTCTTAAACAAAACAATGCGTAAGTCCTTTTTGTCGTTTTTGGAAGTTAGTTATATATACGTCACCATCAAGAAGATTCCATCCTTTTAATCTAGATGCTAGGAGTTTTGTGACTTTGCTAGTTTTAAATCTCGAATGAATTCATGTTAATTGACCTTGTAAAATCAAATGTGGTTGTCGATTAGTTAAAGCGCAGGTTTTTTCTCGTACAAACTTCACATTTTTGATGATTTTGAGATATGTTCTTTACTATGTTTAATAGGTCTTAAAGCTGATGGTAAGTTGGTATGCTCACAGTATGCTTAGGCTGTGTATGTTAATGAGGTAAAAGTAACAATTTGTAGCATGATCTTTCGGTTTTCTCTGTATCATTGGATAACAAAATATTACAGTACAGTAATAAATTTTTTTACAGTTTAAAGTCTGGCTTGGTTTACAGGTTGAGTACCTAACTTTGTAGTGGTTCTTTGTTAGATTGTTGGTTCATCGATTTCTTTCTTACAATTTTAGAAGTTTAGAACCTGGCTTGGTTCACAAATGGATTACCTAAATCTTTAACAGTTTTTAGTTAGACGTCGGTTGCTTGTTCTAGTTCTTTGATTTTTTTCACGTTCTGATGAAACTTCTTACAAAAGTGGGCAACGTTGGCAACTTCGGTTTCAACTTACGTGCGGAGCAAACCCGGAAGACGTTCTTATTTTAGTAAAAATAACTTATATAAGGAAACCCAATAACTTAGATAACTGAAACTATAGAAGTTTTATAGAAAGTGACTGGTCCTTAATGAGTTTTTTTACCAGCAAGGCTACTACGGAAGCGGAATTTGTAAGAAAAACTAAAAATGAAACACATATTGCAGAAAATTAAGTACAGATATTTTAAAGTAAGTGAAAATGTATTAAAAAAAATTTCGAGCAATAGGCAATCTGTCCTCTACAAGAAGAACAATCAGTTTAAACGCTTGATACGCAAAGTTGCATTATATATAAATTATTGTATAAAACCAGATAAATCTTCTTTAGATTTATTTTTTCAGTTTTGTTTAAAGCAACCTAAAAAAGAAGAATTTAATGACAAATTGACAAAAAAATTAAAAAAAATTGACGAACGTAATTACAATTTGTCTATTTAACATGAATGTTTTTTAACACCCAAACGTTATTTAGAATTTCACGTAAAATTGGGAACGTCAATCATTTTTTGCGCAGCTACAGTAGTACAAACATTTTTGTTAGCGATGTAACATATTTATCAAAATAATATGTATTGAAAACCGCACTTTTGATAATTATAGTGTACCACATTGTAAAATGAGTGTTAGATAATATGAAACTAAAATTTCATTGGTTAATTTTTTATTATTTTTATCTCCAAAGGAGAATACTTATGAATAAATTTGAACTTATAATGCAGCTGCGAATGAATAATTCGGTTACTATGATTTTTAATAGCAAGTTTTTTTTGTAACATAAACATGTTTGTCGGAACAAATATTAAAAAAAAACTATTAAATATGCGATATGTTTAAAAAAGATACAAGTGGAGATTTAGGTAAAAAGGTGTTTTGAGCAAATCTGTTTAAAAATTATTTAAGAATATACTTTTACAGCAAATGTATTACTTTTCAATAGTACTTTTTTAAATAAACAATTGAAAATTATAGAAGTTGTGTTAAGAAACTGAACCGTATAATCATAGATTACTGTAGTCTAATCGAGGTCCAAGAGACGGGATTTTACATAAATGCGTTCTTGCATCGATCTTCTTTTTATTTGGTTTGAATTATAGTAATAAATACGTAGTATTGCTATTAGATCAGATATACAGAGTGTTAGTACTAAGTTGTAACACTTAAAAAAGACAGTTAAAACTGATTAAAAGAAAAAAAAATTAAGGTAAAATTTTTGATTTGTAGCTCCAACTCATAGTTATTGGAGTTTTTCGAAGATTCCTAATTATTCCGTTATTTAAAAGAGCATTTCAAAAATTTAAAAACTTTCTGGGTTTTTTTTCGATTTTCTAAAACATCTGTATTTACAATTATTTTCTATTTTTTACATAACAAAACGGCGACAGATCAAAAATTTCAAAACAAGATATTTTGAAAACCACTTGATCGATTTTTGAAAACAAAACATTTATAAAATATATAAATTGTCTACTATATGTTATATATATGGTAGATATAATTTGTCTAAAACATTTTTTTAAATCTTCTCATAGAAAGTTTTTATTCAAATTGAATGCTTGCTGCCATTAAACAATTAGACCAAACCCAATAAATAAACGCGTACTTCAAACATGAGACACGTGTTTTTTAGTTGTAGTCTTGTCACGAAACCTGACGAAAGCAGTTATGCGGAGAAGGTGCGTTTGAGTTTGGATTTCATAAGTGTACTAAAAATCTTGTTTTTTATTTAAAAAAACGATTCATGGACAATCTCTATTTATTTAGCTAGACATTATTTCGCTTAATTAAACCTACAAGTTATTTGGTAAAAAATTAAAAATTTGCACTGGAATAGACATCGGTTAAGACCGGGATGCGCCGGCAATGGCCAGGTTTCGTGACTGGAACTGTACGTTCAAATTTAAATACTTTTTGATCTTGTTCTTGAAAAATACCTTTATTTAAAAGAAAATTATTTACTGCTGTTTATTGAAAAGTTTTTGTCACGTTTATTAGTTATGTGCGTATTTTGCATATTTTGTGTATAAAAATGCTTAATTGTCAAAACGCTGAACTTCTTGACATGCTTTTAGTTTATGAAGAGGCAAGGCAAAATGGATTAGAAGTTCGTAAGAAAAGATATCTAAGTCCTTAGCAACTAAATTGGCACATGTTTGAAGAATATGTAAACGTTTGTCAGAGACTAGCAATTTTCATCTAACAATAGGTGCGAATTCCAATAGATTTTGTCACACTCTTGCAAATCATGTGACCGTTTGGCAAGTTCTGAAGGAATAAGGTTTCCATCCATTTTCTAGATAAAAAGTGTAAGCTTTGGATCCTAAAGACTTCCACCCAAGATTGTTGTTTTGTTGTTAGTTTCTTAAACGTTGGAATCTTTAGAGGCGTTTTGCAAAGTTTATTTTATTTACAGACGCAGCTTGTTTTACAAGAGACGGTGTATTTTTTTCTTGCAATAAGCACCTGTGGTGTGATAAAAATCTTCACACAACATTTATTTGTGCGCATCAATAGTAGAAATTATTTTAATTTCTTAAATAACGTTCTGCTAGAGCTTCTTGATGACTTACTACTAAGCATCAGACGAAGACTTTGGTTTCAACATGCTGAAACACCGGCTCACAAAACCCGAGAGTTGATGGTACTACTAACCAGAAAAAATTCGAATCCGATTGGAAGAGAAAATTAATAGTAACTGTAGTAGAAGACATAAAAGACAAATAGCTGCCTATTTGCATGAATCTCTTCTAATATTAAAATACGCTGCCGAGCTTGGGTTGCTTTGAATGGTGATCATTTTAAATATCAAAATTAGTTTTTCTTTTGTTGCTTAATTGTTCATTGTTTTATTTTACTTGTTTGTTTTCTTGTTTTTCTTGTTTAATTGCAGCAAGCCTACTTGTTTTAAATGATTGTTGCAATTTATTTTGTAATTCAATTTGAATAAAACTTTTTTTTGACTAGATCAAAAAAATTTTCAGACAAATGTTATAGTAGATAGTTTAAGGATTTTATAAATGTTTTATTTATAAAAATCGATCGCGTAGTTTTCTAAATATTTTGTTATAAAATATTTCATTAGTTGCCATTTTTTATTTAATAAAATAGAAAATAATTGTAAATACAAATGTTTTAGAGAACTGAAAGCAAATGCTGAACGTTTTTGTATTTTTTAAATTATTTCTTAAAACAAAGAAGCAATGACAATTTTTCGAAAAATAAAAAAATCCCAATAACTATAAACTAGAGCCCCAATTAATTTTTTTAAAAAATATTTTTTAACTGCCATTTTTGAGTGTTACAGCTTAGTAGTTGTTTATTTTAATGAGTTGTAACTGCCATTTTTGGGTATACCACATATATTATTTTGGTAATTAATAATTTACTATTTAAATTTGTTTTTAGTAATATGTTTTGTAGCATCTTAATAAAATTTTATTTAATTTTCCAAACAAATACTCATAATAAATTTGTTTGCAATTTTATTTATTATTAAAACTTGCATCTGAGATTAGGTAACGTGTTTTTTAGTGGCAATTTTCTGGTTTTTTTAGTATTATGGAACCATTAAGTTGTGCGAATTTTACCTCTTATCATTATTGTTCACATGGGAATTTATGTTTAGTACAAACTTGAGTTTCAGTTGTTGCGCATATTTTCATATTATTTTAATTTTAGCCGTACTAACAAAAAATTTATATTTGTAGTAATTACTTATTCAATTTTAATAATTAATAAGTTAAAGTGTATTAAGAATGCTCGATAACAGTATATCAAGATAGAGTAATTAAAAAGCTTCGATAATTTTCTTGGCTACCTTTACGACCCACTATCTAAAGTTTCATAATATTAATTTAACGTGGTTCTGTTTTAGAACCTCGTTCTTGGCCTATGATTTATAACGCTTTACTACAGTGATTTAAAGTGCTTTTTGGTTTCTGAGGTTTGCTCTCGTCTTGATCATTACGTGCGAAACAACCGTGGTTCAAAAAATACACGTACTTTTAATTTAATTAATTAAATATTTTCATTAATGAAGTGGTGTTTGTTTCACGTTCATAAATAATTTTATTTGTAAATTGTGTTCTATAGTAAAATTAATTGATTCAATTAAATACCTAAATTATCCAAATAAAATGCGAGTTTTGTTTGATCCACGACGCTTTCAGGTGAAAACATTAAGTTTAAAACTTTCAAATTGTTAAAGTTTCGATGAATTTGTATAATGGTAGAAAATCTTAAACTCAAAACTTTTTGATATATAATATTCTTCGAAAACTGAAATTGAAAATTATTATCTTTGCGACGAACCGTAATTGATTAGGTTTTGTTTTTATTTTTCAAATTGTTACAAGTCTGAAATGTGAAAATCCAAAATCGTTAATTTAAATACTAAAATTGCGAGAATTTACTTATTCGTTTTAAGTTTGCAGTACCGATTTAATTAAATTTCTAAAACGAGCAACTCTGATTGAAGAATCTTTAATAAAATACAGCACTGATTATTTTTGTTATATTATATTACTAATATATTGTTTAAGAAACTTAAATATTATTTTAACCAAGTAAATAATCAAAATTTCAATATGTAGTTTTATGCAGACTGTTTCAAGATAGACTAATTATAAGATTAAGCATGGAAACTGTTTTGCGACTTTTGTATTAACTTGGAACTACTACAGTAGGGTACGTATATAATAAACGTAAAGGGACCGTCTTTTATGTCTTTATAACGGTCGTTTCTTGTAAACGACGGATTAAAAGAAGAAATCCAAATTCTTTTTTTCTAAGCATTGTATAAAATGTCTTGTTTAATTTTGTAGTTTCATTAGTATTAGTTTTTGTAGTCGTTATTTGTGTTTAACAAAAAGTAAAACGATTAGGAAAAAGTTTGAAATTGAGGTGATTTGTTACATTGATTGGCTATAAAACGAGTTACGCACGTTCTAGGACTTTTTTCAACGCTTTTTGATACCTATAACGACTTCATTTATTTAAAAATTATTTATGAATGCATATCTGAAAAACTCTAAAAATATTTTGAACTTTACAGAATATTAAATAGTAAACTAAAAATGCAATAAAAATATACTAAAAAATGTTTAAACAAAAATTATAAAACGAACGTACGTATTTGATATGTTTACCTATAAAAATTAAAAAAACGTCAAAAAATTTCTTTTTATTGTTTTAAGTATAACTTAAAAAATTTAACGAAAGGATTAAATTGGTTGTAAATACATATAGCGAATAAATACCAACTAAAATTAGTTATAAAATAATTTAAATATTTTATATTCAATTGCCTGATTTGAATTTTCAATTGCCGCATAATTGTTTCTTCTTTTTTGCAATTAAATTTGCCTTTTCTTAATCTTTTATTTTTTCAATTTGTTAACTTTAAAACTTTTTCTGATCACGGCAACACAGAAACGTTGTTATTCTATTTCACATATACGTACAATGGCTACTTTGTGTAACTGTTTTTATCAAAAAATAGTACTTGAAAGCAGTGATTTTTTTGTGAGTAATATATCAAGTTGGTAGTAAGTAGTAAATGTCAGCGTGGCTTTAGTCCAAGTTAAAATCATCAGAATAATAATAAAAACAGTGGCGGCTTTTCCGTTAGGTCATTTGGTCAATGACCCTCTACAAAAATACTAAAATTTTACTACTTTACATTAAAAAATTATAAACAATAATAATCATTTTGCCTATTTCAAATATAGATAAATATACCTTAAATATACATCTTTTATTATGTAAGAATGCGTTTTGAAATGACCCTCTTGCAGCAATGGTCACCAGCCGCCACTGATACAAATGACAAATACCTTAAAATTTGAAATTAGAAAGTAAGCAGATGCTGCTTACTGTTACCAACTACAATATATAAAGAATATATTAAAATTTACAAGTATTATAAATACATTTTTATTTTGTGTAATTGTTTTATTAAAAAACAGTTTTACAAAGTGTTACTTTGTGGAATCAAAAGCAGCGATTTTTGTTTTTGTGATATATGTATATAAGCTTGGTACTAAGTTTTAGATGTCAGATTAATGTATTGGCTTTAGTTAATTTTAAAACGATCAGCATAATAATACAAATGTCAATAATAATAATATATCAAAAATTGCTGCTATGCATACATATGTTACATTATTTATTAACAAATAACCTAAATTTAAACGAAATAGAAAAAAATAGTATGATAAACATATTGTGATGATATTGTTTAAAAATTTTTATTAAATGAAAGGTTCCAACGTATTTAAATTTTGCAAATTTTTTAGCTAATGAAAACCTTTAGTTAATAATAACAACGTCACCACATGTTCCGGACTAGCTCAGGGTTCAAAGCTTGTCTAAAAGGCGGGAAATTCAACTTAAACGAATATTAAATCAGTTTAAATGCCCTCACAACATACTTGAAATAGATCAAAATTTTCAAAATGAACAAATGCAAACCATTTAATTACATTATGAGCACAAATATTTTAATTTCAAATTTATAAAAATAAAATGTTACAAAATTAGAATACGATCGTTTCGAAATAAAAATTTTAATAAACCAACCTTATCTTATACATAACCAAATTGAATGTTGATTCGTTGCAACGTTCTTCCGTTATTGTTCATTCTTCCTTTTATTTATACTGATAGTCCTTAATAAAAGTTTCTTTAAACAGTGAAAAACAATTGATTTTACACGACAAAAAGCAATTTGCTTTATGCACGTAATTGTTTACTTCCACTTTTAATTTAATACGAAATTCGTTAAGTATCAACGTTCGCGTTCTTTTTTCTACTTTCCGTGCTATAATCACAAGTTTATGTTATTATGCGCCGTTCATTTTTTTAACGTTCACGCGCCCCACTGATCTAACTTTTTTACACTTAGCTACATGTTAACTGCTCAACTGCAGACTGACGAAAAATCAACGGAAATCGTGGAGCCCATATTTATCATGTTTTTTATTGCTGATTCTTTTAAATTTGCACTTTTTATAACCTAACCTACAAATTTAACATGTTTTTGTTAGTATCTTTAAATAAAATCGTTATTAAGATTTCCAAACCCATATAGCACACTGTGTCCACTGTACGTACATTTTTTACCCACCTTACGTATCTTCGTCCATGTACTAAAAATGTACGTACATATGACATACAATTAACTATGCACTTTGTACGTTAAAACTTTACGACCATTGTAACTACATTTTACATCCAGTAAATTTTTCTTTTACATTTTATTTTCTTATTTCTTTTCTTTAATTGCTGTTGGAGCGTAATTAAAATAAAATTTGATATAAATGACTGCCCAGTTTAACAGTATTCTGCATACCCATTTTGGAAAACCAAGCGCAGTTTTAAAATTCGTTTTGTTCGAAGTTAGTGCAAAAAGTACGTTAACCTAAAAAATCAGTACGTCTTTCTATGGAAGTCGATACGTAAAATTTTGTTATAACGGTAACGTTGAGCTTACTAGTTTATTTAACATTAGTATACCCAACCAACACAAAGATGTCCCAAGACGTCCCTAGGACAAGATGTTGCGAATTACTGGATGTCCCAAAGTGATCTCATTTTGGTCCTGTGTACGTCATAGGTACATTCATGAGAAATTTTTTGGTTACAACTGTGTGCATTTTTACGATGTCTTTATAGGACAACTTTGCGTATCCGCGTAGGATGTAAGAGGTATTCACCCCTCTCCTTTTCTAGATATATGAATTGGAAAAATATTTATATATAGTAGTAATTACAAGAGCTCGAATGTGACTCAGTGAAGTAAAAAACAATAATTTAGAAAAGAAATAGCAACTAATATGTCGATCGATACTTTCAATACAACGTGTCTTGGCTAGATACGTTTTCTGTTGTTTAATTCATACGCTTTTAAGCAATGAGTTATTCGAGTTCTTGTAATTACTTCTATGTATGTATATTATATATTTATTAAGAAAAGTACCAGTTAAGTTATTTTATTCAGTCAGGAGACGTAACGTACTCCTCTGCGACTTGACGTAATGAATAAAAATAACTTTATTAAATAAAATACAAATTATTATTCCATAAAACTATATTTTTAAACAATAATCCTAATTATATTCAATTAAAATAAATTTAGAGAATATTTTATATTTTTATTTTCTCGGTTTTAGCGTTCTTTGGCTTTCCTTAGCTAGTTTTTTTTATACTTTTTTCCCGATTTTTACATTCCTATACAGAAAGTATAGCGATCGCAATTCGTTTTCAAAAAAATTTTTTGGAAGAATTTTACGTTTCAAGGTCTCTTGAATCAGAAAAACGTATTTTTGACAAAGAAATTTTGACTTGAAATTTGGTATAGAGCTGAATTTTTATATTTTCTCGACTTTATCAAAAGATAGATCTGATAAAGATACCGGAAGTAAGTGTATCCGCCATTTTGAACAGTTTTTCTTATATAATTTTGTACGAATGTAAATTATTCGAATTATTTTTATAGTTTCTTATAAAGATAATTCTTCCTAACAATTTATTCAAATAATTTTTTTTCTAACATTATTAGATATTTAATTTATAATTTAAAGTGATTTCCATTATATAATCTAGGTTTGAATCCTGCCTACGACTATTTTATTTTTAGAAAAAATTGCCGGTTGCACAAAAGTCTGGTTAATAACCTTATAAAATACAATTCTTCATCATTCCTTATAGGAAAGTCGTGTGTTAGCCACACCAGTTTTTTTTAATGGCGCCTGAAAAAATGCTACTACATAATAGATGGTAATCGTCATGTATAATCGATAAAAAAGTTAATATAAAAAACTTATTTTGGTATTTCTATGTAGTTAGAATTTTTTTAAATTAAAGAATTAATAAACTGATACTTCTGGTTATTTGGTAGAATTATTCATTGATCTTTCTGACGATTCTATTACAGATTAAATCATAAGAAATGATCGATTATAACCAGTCAAAAGTTGTTTAAATTGTTTTTAAAAAATGTTTTTGTGAACACGTCAGTTTTGCAAATTCATTAAGAATTTTTATACGTTTCGCATTTACGTTTCATCAGACCAATGTGGTAAAACAAAATTAATTATTTTGTTTATTTCTAGATTTATTTTCGACTGCCTAACTAATTATTGTAAAAACAGTAATAAAATACTAGAAATCCGCACACTAATCATAACTATGAGCTAAGACGTTGTTACCAAGAAAGCGATAACGTTATAGTTTTTTAGTTAGATTAGCGATACTGTGCCTTATCGGTCATGATGATTGATACTGTAAAGTCGAATCGTCTGTTACCGGAAGATTCCTGTCGTTTGATACAATGCAGTGGGTAAATTATTCTGAACCGCAACCATAAAAGTCATGATAACGTCACGCTTTTAAACCTTTAATGCAAAGAAAACATTTTTAAAAAAATTTTTTTTTAGTAAAAATTACTATTATTAATACTTGTGATCTTTTAATTTTGATAATTATATCCAGTAATTCAAAATAATAATTATAAGTGATGATTTTTTTACACTACAAATAAATACAAGGTACCAAAAACTTACCAAATAAAATTGTTTATGCACTAAAACACCCAAAAAACGTTAGATAATAAAATAAACGACAGATAAATAAAGTAGTCAGAACACTAACAAAAACAAATACAGAGTGCAAACAGAGTGTACCACTTTGATACACCAAAGGAGTGTACGGGTGTCGAGTAGGCACCAGAGAACAAGAGGGGAAAGTGAGGACACGCACTAAGTTTGCATTCGTCTCGTTTATGTGCAAAACCCGATTATCGGTGTGGTAAAAGTAAATCACGCACATCAACATCTTCAAAACATTTGTTATATCAAAAGAAAGATTAACCAGAGTAACCGAAATTGATGGATAGATAATATTTATTTAACTGTCCTATATTTATATCATTGATTAATTGATATTTATATATAATAAATGTATTTGTATATATTTTATTTGATAAGTAATTACAAATAAACAATAGCATTAGGTAATATAAAAATTCTTTTTTCCAATTTTTTTAAATTAGATTAGAAATGGACAAACGCTCAAATTTGTTTTTTCGCATAGGACATTCCATCGTACGTTCTTTATTGACATCCTGAGGACGTCCTATTAAAGACGTACTAAAGAGGTACGTTTTAAATCCCGGGATGTAAAGACATCATTTGGACATAAAACGAACGTCCCTGTTTACTGGGTACCATTTTGTTTTTGTGTGTGTTTAGCAATGGGAGCAATAATGTTTGGTTTAGTTAATAAGTAATGAGTTCTGTGGAAAATTATTTAGTTTTTAGGCCGTATGAGTAAACAAGCTTTTAGCAAGTTATATTTAAATTAACTTTTAGTTAGTCAGTGTTCACTTTTCTTGTATATATTTACATGATAAAAGTAAAATTGTTAATGTGGTATTAATTTCTTATTATACCCTTCTTAGTAAGATAAAATATATGCCTGTGTTAGGCACATAGTAAGTGTGTTAGTGTACATACAGTATGCATATCTCAAGTTTGCGAAAAGTAAAGTCACCATTGATTTTATACTGTTATTATAAATACCTTAATTGGTTTACGAAGTTTTAGGTAGTGGGCTTTTGTTTGATTTTAAAGCCCTCCAGATGATATTGCCAAAAATTCAGGTGATTATAGATGCCTCGAAAGATGATTTACCGCCACAAAGCAAAGTGAAATTCTAAAGCACAAAATCTTATTCTAGCGTTGAAAAATGCAACAATAACAAAATATAAATAACTATAGCAGAACATACAATTGCAATCTTAATTTTTAAAACTTATTAATGAAGACTGTCGGAAGTAATACATTATAAAATGTACTTAAAACGTGTGACAATAAAATCAACCAAAATGACTGAAATGCATATGCACTAAATGAGTACTTAATACAATAAAATTAATTTGAAAACGTTAATTATTTTGATGTTACAAAGCAAAATAAAAGCTCTAGAATGTCACAAAAGAAAAGAAATATATGTCAATAAATATTAACAACGTTAAATACCAGGTCTTTCACAAAATAATACGTACAGAAATTAACCGACAGCAACAATTTATATTATCCTTTGGTATGTATAGCATAATAAAAGTTTATTGAAAAATACAAAATTTAACCCTGGAGCCACAACGTGGTGTTTGTGACGCATTAACCACAACGTGGCGTCGTATTGGACTCCACAAAATAAATTTATATTCTGGTTTATATTGGCGTAATAAAAATTAAATTTGTTATTTAACATACTTTTATTCATCATCAACAATCAGTGAAAGTCAAAAAATGTGTCACTCTTAAATTACGATTAACAAAACATAAACAAAGAAAACAGTTTTCAACTTAAAAATAATATCAAAATGAAAAAAAAAATCCTAAGTAGGTAATAGAGACAAAAAAATATATTCACTTTTTGTAAATGTCTTAATAAGAATCTAGTTTATCACTATTCCATACAAATGGTAAGACGATGTTCCGCACATACACTTCGGCTGCAGTTCTCGCATTTATTACGTGCGATTTTTGCGAGGGCAATAATCACACCGACCTAAAGAACGTGTAACTGTTAGTTCTGATTCAATATTATCTTTACATTTTAAGAACTTGCGAATAGTAGCCCTCATTTCTTTAGAAAGTCGACCATTGTTCATTCTTGCTCTGAGATGATCTTCAACTAACGAGAATGAGAGATCCTTTAGAAAACACGAACGTTTTTTTTGTCGTCATTTACATTAAATTTGTAAATGACGTAAGTGTTGACCCCTGTGATGTCAAGCATACCATAGAATATCAGGGGCCATCTGCGAGTCTTTCTTGAAACAGTAGTCAAATGACAAAGTTGATTGAACATATTGAACCTTTCGTTTGATTATAAAACAGGATTATTTCAAGTTTCTTTGTCTTATCATGAATACATCCCTGTGTATGCATCGTTTACAAAAGAATAACAGTTTGATTCTTTTTAGGCACATAAGAAACAAGAGTAGTATTTTCATCATACACAAACATTGAAGAACTCACTTCTTTCCCTTTTGTTTCTAGCAGTTAGTTTAATATAATAGGTTTATTTTTTCTCAAAGTGCCCACGATGGTTAGATTTCTTTCTAATAATTTTTGTGCTACCTCATAAGAGGTGAACCAATTATCCATTGTACAATTTCGATTTGTGCCTTGAATTTCTGTAGGCAGATGTAAGACGTATGGTGTTGGAATAGAATTAGTTTAGTTTCTGACTTCTGTTCCAATATACGGCTTTGCCGAGCACATATAAAAAGTCTTCGCATCACACATAGTGACCAATTTTAAACCATACTTGTCAGGTTTGTTGGGGATGTACATTTTGAAAGGACATCTACCCCTAAAACCCGACAATGCTTCGTCTATTGTTACATGTTCTGAAGGAGTATAGTTTTGCCTACATTGTCGTTCAAAAACATTCCAAATTTGTCTTATAGCAGTAAATTTGTCGGTACTTCTCCTTTTATCCCTGGTGGTTTTATCGTCAAATCTCAAACAGTTGACCAAAAACTCAATACGGTTCTTACACATCGTTGCTCGGAAAATCGGCGGTTCAAATTCTGGTGAAAATATGTCTTACAGTGTTAGATGCGTTTTTTTCATGCCACGCCACTGAGATATAAAAGACCAAATAATGTAAAAAATGAATTTCAAATTTTGCGTACATCGGTTAATTTCCTGACTGCAGATTTTGGTCCAGGTAAATGAAGCACTAAATTCTTCTTTGAAGTTCTTGTATTTTTTGCATTGAAACTATTCAAGTACCACACGACGATTTTTTGAATATACTACTCGTCTTCGTTCAGGGGCAGAACGACTTGTTGATGGTAATAAAACGTCAAATAAATCTACCTTTTCTCCAGGATTTTGTGCTGTATAAAGGTTTCAAATACGTCATCTTCCACAATGTCAGTTTTTTTCTAGATCTTTAGTTTCGCTTCTTTCACTTTCAATAAAATCATAATCATTCTCATCCTCATATTCCCCATTTTGAATTCGCATTACAATTTCTTCTAACTCCCTTTCAGTCAATTTACGTTTTCTGCCATTCATTTTATTAATTAATTAGTACTATAATAATATACTTTTGGTATAAAAGTAAAATATCGATGCATTTACCCTATACGTAAATATGAGAGTTTTGTAACAATGATAACGTATTAGTGGTTAGGAAGACTTGACACAACTCAACATTTGTTCACAAATAGCTCACAATAACTGCCAAAGGTACTGAGAGTCTAAGCAACTTACGACACTTAGCATCTGCATAAACAGCAGATGTAATTTTCTCAGGTCGCCGACGACGTCACGTTGTGGTTCTAGGGTTAATATGGTGATATTGAGCGAAACATTTGTCGGGACAGAGATTAACTTCTTTTTTGTTGCTTATTACGACATAAATTGCCAAAAAACCACGCATGAATAGGTTTTTTGTCTGGTTTTTGTCACAAACGGCTTTGCTAATTTTTTGCTAAAGTGTTATTTAGAGATTTGCGAGAAGTGCTTCGTCTGACTGCTTCAGTATGATATGTTACTAGTTGACAAAATGATACTATCTTGTGGTTTTTCTTAGTGTTGTGTAGTATAATATTAACCTATTCCTTTTTTGATTTTCGGTCATTACTCTTTTATTAAAAACACGCCCCTTTTCAACCATAACCTAATCAGAGTCACGCTTAACCAGCCGCAACAGATCACTTCTGTGGAGTTTAGAATCTGACTTGGTTCACAAGTTTATTAAATAACTTCTTAGTTAAATTTCGGTTGCTTGTTTGAATTCTACGATTGTTTACTCGTGCCCTGATTTATCTCTTAAAAAATGAGCAAAATCTTGGCAACTTTGGTTACAACAATGACCAAAGTCGGAAGACCTTCTCATCTTAGTATTTCAACATTTTTTCCAAATTTTATTAGAATTGTTTTATTTAAAAATCGTTTTATATGTACGCCATCAAATGTTTTTCATTTTTTTAATATTGTTATAGTCTATGAATGATATTTCTCCTCTATTTTTAATTTACTTGGAATAGTTATTTATGTTTTTCTTTTATAGACTTTAGTAAGGCTTACTAAAATTTGTATTCGTTTTCTGCAGTGTCTTCATTTGGTGCATACAATGCAATTTTTTTAAATTTATGATTAGTTTTTTATTTATGCGCGTGTGTTTACATAGTTTCAGTTTCCATTCCTGGTTTAGAACGCATTGTACTTTTTTGAACGTGATGTTAGCCAAATTATCAGATCTTGTAATCTACTTCACGAAACTAAACATTCACTTTTAGTCTCATACTTACAAGCTATCCAACTTTTTGTTCAACATTCTTTGCAAATTTACTTGTACTTTTTTATCTTGCATTTTCAAGTTTTGGCATTTTCTTCAACGTTATAAATATATGAACTATATAGCTTAAACCTCAGAATCAATTTGTAAGTTTTGCGCTTATTATCATCAAACAGATTCTGCCACACTATAGCAAATATTTGAATTTAGTTTCTTTTATTTCTAAGTGTTTATCATCCACTTACAATTTAATAACAAGTTTCATAAACAAAACAGTAACATTTACCACTCTGAAGGCGCAAGCTGCAATGTCTTGCAAAACGTCAGTTTGTTTGGGTTCACGAACGACAGTACGGCAAAGGCCAAGTTCTACTTTTTATTTTGGCTCTCAAAGAGATACTAGGATCAAGCTTAAAAACTCTCGGTGTTTAACTATGACGCGGTCTAAGCCGAAAGTCGCCTATAATTATTTAACAAACAAATATGGGGTGCCGCTTTGGGTTCTTCTTTATCCTGTTACGGTTAACATTTTTATCGAATTCTTTGAAACGGTTGCAGTGGAATCGTCGAAATTAACAACTAAAGTTTGGTTTGGTTATATAATTATTTCTAATTGTCTATGTTTCTTGATCATCTAAACAACCATTACCCGGATATCAAATTCACCAAAAAATCGAAAATAATAGTTCGCTCCCAAATTCTAACGTTTTTGCGACTCGTAAACACCGCGGAATTATAAGCCATTTTGTTTATCGCAAACTCATCTATACGAACAGAGATATTCATGGTTTCTCTCATTATTATCTTGCACAGAAACGTTATGTTATTAAATCTTTGGTTTATCGCGTTTTTTTCAATTTGTCAATTTGAGAATCTAGACTCGGAACTACGTCATCTTACTAAAACTAAATAAAGGTTACGTGAAGCGAAAAATTAAGGTAATTATTAATTGTGTCTTCTACATCCACGTTTATAAGGTCACAGATCAAGTAGGGAAACTTCTTTGTAAAAATGGTATCAAACTTATATTCAATAAGACAAATAAAATCTCTATGATTTTTTTTCTCCTACGAACAAATTTCATGCACTTTCAATTCAAACTGTATACCAAATTTTTTGTTCATGTGATTTAGTCTACATTGGTGAAACTGGTCGTTTTTTTTTCATGTTATTACAACAGTTTTGTTTCTTGTATTTTTCTTCCTTACTAATTGGTTTAATTTTTTTGTGGTTAATGTTTTTAAATTTTTGTTTTGTAGGTTCTTTTCTAAAAAAGTTTCATGCTTTTTTCGTTTTTTTTATTGCTTTATTATTTCCAATTTGTGATTTGTTTATTATAATTTTTTTTATTTTCAGAATCATTTTTTGCATTTGCTTTTAATTGCACTGGGTTAAATTACTTTGATTGTTTTTTTTCTGGATTTTTATTTTATTAAATTTTGTTTCTTTTACATTTTATTTTACGCTAAGTTTTTTTTTGTTATCGGTGTTTATACTGGTACTCATTAGTCTTGACAAATAATAAAATAAATTGACAAAAATAATTGATTGTATGTTAATATAAATTGTAAACCGTCCTTAACATAAAAGAACTTCATTGATAAAGTCTACATAATTGTTAATAAAAATTTATAATTTATGGTATTTCAGATTTTTTAGTATTTAAGTATTATTAACGGAGACCTTATCAAAGCCAAGTGTAGCACTCATACCTTCCGCAAAATAAAAAGTTTTTAAGGATTTATGGTTTTTTATAATTTTTATTATGATATAGACTGGTTAAATATGTTTTTTTCTGCACGATCACTACTGAATCTAATTTTTTGACCTCAATTTTATATTTTAACAATAGAAAGTAAACATTCGACAAATTATAAAATTGTGCTTTCTTACGCTAGATATTAAAAGTTTGAATTGGAAATATATTTACAACAAAAATTATATCAGAAACTACAAAAACTTGTTCCGACAATATGGAGGGGGAACTAAATTGACTAATTGGTTACAATCAGTTACTTTCGTCAATTTTTTGTGAAAAGGAAGCTTAGCGTAAAATCTATAGAAGAAAACGCAAGAAGAAGAAAATGTAAAGTTTTCAAATTGACACAATTTATAGCAAATAGTTAAGCAATAACTCAAAATCATATTTAGGAAAAAATATAATGACTAATGGATTATATTGATTATTGTTTTCTAAAATTCATATAAGAAATGTTTGATGAAACATTTTGTAATACTGAAAATTTTGGTAATAAACAAAATGAACTAACTTTGGTGCCTGTGAGAAAAATCTTGGCTTTCATACTTGCTGCATAGTCATCAGATCCGCTCATAGAATAGAATAACTTGAAGCTGGGCAATAATAATAAATTGTTAAAATACGATTTTTGTTAATTAAAGTTAACGTCCGGTGTAATTTTTAGTATGTAGTCATAAATAACCAATTCAGTTATAAAACCTTATTACTAATTTCAATTTAAGTTACATAATAATAATAAACAAACATTACACAAAGAAAGCGGTTAGAATTCGCATATTGGGTTCCTGTGTAGTAATTACAAGGCTTATAGATGAATCCAAGTACATTTCCTGGATGAATTAATTTACCTTTAGGCATTTGGGATAACCGCATTTTCTAGGTAGAAAGTTTAAATGTAATTTAATTTAAACTTGAAATTGAAGGAGATAAATGAATTTTTTTTGTAATAAAAGTATTATAAAAGTTTTTTGATTGCTTTAGTTACATATAAAATCAATATTTTTTTATAATAATAAGTATCTAAACTTAAAAATATTGTTTTTATTGATTAAACAAGATTGTAATTTAGACGTTTTAGATTTAGTTTTGGTTTTTCAATAAAGAATGTATAAATTTGTGAGAATTGTAAATAAACAAATAAGTCGTAATTAAATAAACTTTAAATAAAGTATTTTTTATTTTATGTGTTTTTATAGTAATTTATAAAACCGGAGCATATTTTTTGTCGTTTTTAAAACAGGTTCAAAACATTTTTGTTTTGTTTTTTTACAATTTTGTTATATTAATTGATCAATTCTATAGTTATTTATTTAACGAGTTTTTGTGTAAATTGGGCGTTTTTTTACAAGTAGACATTTTTATAAATCTACGAGGGAAAAAAACGCCTAATTTATACAGATACCGGTTGAATACATTTTATTGTTCGAACAGAGACTATGAGCCCCTCAAAGTCTTAAAATCTCTCAAAAGTAGTTTGAAGTTTATGTTCACAAGTGTGCAAAAACTGTTTAAGACGGTTTACAATAGCGAAAGTTTTTATGTTGTTTGTAATAAATTATAGTTACTTAATTTAATTAAAATGAATACATTTTTTCTATATGAACGAACAATAAACTTTAAGATTTGTTTTTATTGTTATATTCTCTAAGAATTGATGACAAAATAGACAATAGAGAATCTAATGCTGTTGGAGTGAGATTGTGGATGTCATCTAAAGTTCTGTTAAAAGGTGTCTTTTTTAACATCTCATATAGCACAAAGTAATCCGATGGACGTACACATCAGTGGCGGCGCTAGACGAAACGTGGACGTCGGCGACATCAGCTTTGCGAGGCCTCTTCCATTTTCCAATCAGAAAGAAAATGTTAAATGAAATGAGCTGAATTATACACTAGTACTCTACTAATTTTATTAGTATATACTATTCAAGTAATAATTCTGATCAAGTATGTAATGACAAAAATTATTTAAGTAGGTAAATACAAATTAAAATAGACGAACTTTTCGGCTTTTCGCCTCACTGAATTTTTTTAAGATTATGTCATAGTTAATTCCAGCCGCTATTTCAGCTTCAATTGACAGTACTGATAACGCAGAAAGTCGTTCTTGGCTCATAGTGCTTCTCAAGTAGGTCTTAAAATCAATTTTAACTTTGAGAAGCTTCTCTCTGCAGAAGCTGTGCTGACTGGAACTGTGAACATAATTCTTATCGTTATGTAAACATTTGGATATACTTCTTCTAAATTATTTTCTAAAATGTACCACATAAGTTGTTGTGCATCTTTGATAGAATCCAGTGAATAGAATTTTAAAAGCTGGAGTTCCTCATAAAGTTCGAAAGGCTCTATGTCGCTATTTTCGGCTTCCCGAAGTATTGCACTTAAATTGTTACATTGCTTGAGTAGGTCCTTCTTGGATAAAGATTTCAAATAATTAATGTCGTAAATAAAACCAAATCGTTCAAAATATTCATTGAGCGCTTTGAATCGACATTCGGTGTCTACTATTATAGCATCGATCATAGTGTTAAAAAAGTTAACTCTGTACTGCATTTCAATAGATTGTATCGGTTCATCAATATGTCCATAATCGAACATTTCTTTTTTTCGTATTCTTTTTTCTTTAAATTGAGATTCGATTTCGTACCGACTTTTTTCTACAAACAATCGCGCTTCTGCAAGGCTTGTTTCAAATCTTGTAGTACGGAATTCTTGAATCTAATCACGAAATGAACGTAAAGTATCAATAGCGACTTTCAAATTTACTTGCACCGATTGCCATAGTTTACTTATATTATTCACACGTAGTAAAATCTCGTACCACACGTGTATTGCAACAATAAACTCGAAAGTTAACATTTCGTTCAAGACTGCTTCACAGTCGCTAAGGGTTTCTGAATCATCAATTTGATTTTTCAAGTCACACACACATTCGATGACATCATCAAATTGCAAAAAGATCGCTTTTACTGCTGCGATTGTACTTTCCCATCGTGTTTCAGAAAGAGATTTTAATGTCAATTTTAATTTGGTTTTTATAAGATCCCAACGCTTGCTTGATCTTGAAAAGAGTACATAAATTTTATTGATGAAGCCGAAAAATATTTTAGCTGTTGTAGAAGAGTTTGCTGCATCTATCAAAAGCAAATTCCAAGAATGGCATCCACACGGCGTGAAGAATGCTCGTGGATTAATATTGAGTATTCTTGTTCTGACACCTTTATTAATGCCGATCATATTGGCACCGTTATCATATCCCTGTCCTCGACAGTTTTGGATATCTAGACCATTTTTTTGTAGCTCCTTTAAAATTGCATTTGTCTAATACTCTCCAGTTGTTTCTGAGACGGCAATAAAGCCAATAAAATGTTCCTCTATCGCTCCAGTTGAGATATTGCAAAATCTTAATATTATTAACATTTGTTCCACACGGCTTATATCTCTGGTACAATCGAGCATGAAGGCGTAATATTTTGCTTGGTTGACTCTGTTTATAATCTCATCAATAACTGATTTGGATATGAATGTAATTAATTCATTTTGGATGTCGTGGCTTAGATAGTGTTGAGAAAGTTGCTTTTCATTAATACGTTGCAAGTGCTCTTTTAGTGTTAGATCATATTTGGATAACAATTTAAATAGGTCTATAAAATTTCCGCTGTTTCCGCTATCGCTGAGGTTAAGGGATTCTCGATGGGCTCTAAATGCGAAATTGTGCAAGGCTAAGTAGTTTATTATATCGATCAATCTATCAAACAAGTTATACCAATACTTTTGTGATTTCTTAATCAGTCTCTTGTTTTCCTTATCTATTGTTTTTCCGTACTTGATTCCTTTATAGAATTCTATCCATTTAATTATGTACTCCATGTGTCCTTGACTTTGTTCATGTCTTTGCAATATTCTACTCAGATCTTTCCAGTCACAACATCCATCTTTCACCATCTGTGTTTGCAAATGTGAAAAAAGTCTACATGGAAAGCAATAAACTTCATCTTGAGATATAGATAGATATAGTAAGCTAACCATCTGCGATGTTGCTTTTCGCCGTTACTCAGTTTTCTAGTAAAATAAAATTTACTAAAATGTCTTTTATTTGCGTCTTTGGGGTAAGTTTTATCAGATTTCTTTAGGTTTTGTTGGGGACCGTTTTGAATTAAGTCATGACGCTGCGAATCAGTTAGTGGAAATACCCATTTCCCCGGATCTAATTCTATAAATGACTTTCTTATATGAACAATTTGCTCTTCATTTTCTGAGTCACAAATCTTTTCACTTTTTAACTCTTTATCCGGCTCAGAATTTTGGATCACACCAGTTTCGTGCAACTCAAATGCTGTATCAGAAAGGGCAATGGATTAATTCAAACCTGAAGGTGAAGCTGGTTCTGTTTCAGAAACTAGAGAAACTTGGATAAGAGATTCATCAGAGGCCTCTGGAACAGTAACACCTGAAGAATGTTTCTTAAGAAAATTCATCATAATGGAACTCATAGCTTGGTTGGACATAATCGTCTCAGCCTTTCTTTTTCTTTTTGATGCACCGGATTCCCATTTCCTCCCTATATCTCTGTCTCTTGAGGGCCCTCCAGACATGATGATCTGAACAATATACATAAAGTAGGTACTCAACGTATAAGTGGAGAGTATAAGACTAGAAGTTGTGGATCATCACGCACGGCGCACGGCAGATTTTTTTTATTCAGCCACTACACCAGAAGCCATTTTAAAAAATCGAATATAAATAAAATAAAATAATATTAAACTGTTAGGCATATTTTAAATCAGTAGGTATAAGTACAATTTCACTGTTTGATCAGAGAGCTTATTTTTTACTATTGAAATTTGAAATTAACATTAAGTTTCTAACTATTTGAAATTTTCTAATTAAGTACCTATTTTTATTTTTTTTAGCAAGCATTTTATAATGGGCATGTTTAAATGTAATATTTGATTAATATTAAACTTTTTGAGTATATTTATCGCACATGAAATGGTGATTCATAAGTATGAAAATATAAATCAATTACGAAATTCGTAACTAAAATTTGTTACAATACAAAGAATAATGTTTAATTGAAAAATAAATATGCTAAGAAATGTATTTCGATACTAACTTACCTTACAAATATGAAATAAATCACAACACTGTGACAAATTTTTAAAAATGTAATGACTTCTTTAAAATACACTGATCACTGAATACACAAATAACCACTTTTCCACTTTTACGTTAGTAATAAGTAATGAGGCGCTAATGACTAATGAAAAGAAACGTAACCAGTAGTCAGAAAAATTTCCGCATGCGAGCCTCCAAGTTTTATGCCAGAAGATTGAAGAAAGTACAGGGATTCCTAGAATATTACGCGCGCGACGCGGAATTGTCTAACTTTCATAATTGTTGCCAGCCAGACGACTCTACATAAATAATAATAATATTGATAACTAAATAACTAGATTTTTAAAACTTTAAAACATCTTTTGCGAGGCCCCTCTACCCGCGAGGCCGTCGGCGGTCGCCGACGCCTAACGCCGCCACTGGACGTACAGTAGACATCCATTGATGTACGTCTGAATGTCCACTGGTGGTCCATTTCCGTCCTATGGACATTCAGTGAACATCTATAAATAGTACATACTGTAATATCTTACGGACGTCTACTGATGTACGCTTTGTGAATGTCCAGTGAACAACCATAAAGTAGACCCTACTTCTAAACTGTACTTATTCTATTAATAGAACAAAACCAACATATAATAAAGTAGCCCGCACAGGATTAATATGATTAAATTTTGTTAGTCAAACAGCAAACACAATTTGATAATTATTAAAGCAACAGATTTTTAATAGATAACTTTAGATGTGTTTCTTCGTTTTATATCTTAAAACACTTTTCGGTTTGTTGTTCAATTGCAATAAAATTTAATGGCAGCTTATATTTTAGATTTATTTTTATGTGTAGATTTGATTTGGCAGGTGAAAAGAATACAAATAATAATTTTAGACCGAGTGTCTTTTATATTCAACTAAATAAATAAAATATAATATGACCGGTTAAGTAAAATAATTGTTTACTCTTGTTTTGCACGTTCTGCGCAGCGCCGGAGTCATTTAGCAATGGTCACCTCAGCTTCCTTCTCTAAACAGTTTGGAAAAATCTTAAGTGCCGCTTTTATAAAGTGTAATAGTAAATACTGTACAAACGTTTATAGAGAAAAACTTTTTCCTCCGCCCAAAATAGCTGTAGCCTGCAGCAAATTTGTTTGTTACAAGTTTGACTTTATATTTATTCAATTACTTTGCGACTGCCACCGCAACTTCAAAATGATAATAATTTTCAGGTTCAACAATCTGTATGTTTAATTTCCGGGGTGTATTAAGCAATGCTCTTGAATCAGCAGGCAAATTAACATTGAAATGAGTAATAATAGAAGATAACAAAGAATTTAAAACAACATACAAAATATGAAAGTAAGTTGTCCGCTTTGCTATAAATTGACCAAAAGCTTCTGTACTCAAACTATAATCATTTGATTTTAAACAAATTAATTTTGACTCGTTTGTATATTCTTGCTCATTTGTTTGTATAAGTAAGCCTGATACAGAGCTGGAACAGGACAAACTTATGTTGTCTCGATTCACTTTATCTAAATGAAGTTCGATGTTTTCACAACATTCAGAAATATCACTAACAGAATTAGCATCAGAAACAACAAGAGTTTTGCTAATTGAATTTAAACTTTGCAATGTAATATTTGACCTCACTTGGGCTTACGCTTCAGTTTGTATTTAGGCATTTTAGGCTAACAATGAAATTTAATATTACATATTTACATTCGAAAGCTGAGTCGTTTTCTGATTAAACTATACTTATCTCATTTTATGATTTATTATATGAAAAATCGAAAACAAATATATATAATTAGTGACGTATTCCTGTGTGCCAAATTTTGTTGGAATGCAGTGTGAGAAAATAACACAATTTCTACAGATCTACTAAGCTAAATTTTAGGCAAATCAATGCATGCAGCTAAATTTACCAATCCATCATTAGGTATGAAATACATAAAATGCACTCATACAACATTTTGTGGAGCTCTCTACTACAATTCCAAATGATAAAAACTGATACAAACAACTCACAAAATAATTTAAGGTTATACGCGCCAAAGACGGAGATTGCGAGAGTTGCCAAATTGAGCATGTATTACCCGTCATATATTGCAGTACGTAATTTTATTTTTTCCATAATGGTAAAATTCTGTATTTAGTGGAATCAGAAATTACCTTTTTAAAATAATACGTGGTCACGTCTTTCAGAGAAACTTTCTTTATTTAAAAAAAATTAAAACGCATTCAATACAACAAACATTACAAGAAACTTGACAACGTCGCGATTGTCAAAGAGCGGGGATTTAAAAATTTAATCCACCTAGCTTTTTTGGGCACGGCGCTTTTACCGTTGTTCACTGCTAGTATAAAATTAACTGGATAAAATTAATTAATATTATTTTCTAACAATATTTTGATTCATTAGCAACCTTATATTAATAAACAAACTTACGTAAAATCTTTGAGGAAACATCATAGTAATTAATATGAGAAATTTTGGATTTTAGAAAGAAATCTTTATAATTCAAAAATAATTTTAGTCTGATAAATTCAGAGCATAAGACATCAAAGTGGATATATTCGTAGTACTTCCAATTTTGGTCCACACGTCTAGATGGACGCTAAACAAATGTCTATAGGACATATTTGTAACCTGTACATAGAACGTCCACGTCGAAAAGTCCATAGTACGCCCAATTTTAGTTTGTGACTAATAGACCTGTAATGGACACTAAACGGACGTTCATAGGACGTTCGCTGCTATATGGAATTGTTTTTTAATAACAAAATTTTCAAGCTTGGTTGTTAGATTATCCACAAGTTGTTAATTCTAAAATTAAGCTTCATTCCATTGTTGTCTTATTTCGATTTTTTTGCGTGGAGTTTTTGTTAATAGGCATTATTTTACTTTGTAGAAGTTTCTCATACTTTTTGTTTAAAGTTATTAAACATAAAAAAATTGAGTTCTAGTATATTAAATGTAGGATCAACTAGGATGTGATTGTTCCATTGTTCTCAATTTTGACATTCGATTCTTTTTGAAGGTACATTGGTTGTATGTTTCTATAGCACTAAAAACTTTATATTTAATGAATAGGTGGTAGAGAAACGTGATTAGATCTTTGCAGATATTTTCTATAACGTTGTTTTTGGTTTTCTTCCTAAATTGGAAACTTTGGCTTTAATTTTTTGTTTTGGTAGTCTCAAACGATTGGCCGCTTTTTCTGTTATTAATGATGCTTGAGATCTTGGATCAATTAGTACTCGAAGGTATTCCAGTGTTATGAAAGTTTGACGCTGTTGGTGTATAAGGGTATGATGTGGTCCTCAATAGTGTTTTTTGCTGTAGCACCTTTGTTCAGATGAGTGATTTAGGCAGTTGACGCATTCTTTCGGTTACAGGCAGTGCTTTAAATGTCTCACAAAACCACAACTGTGATCTTTATTACAGCAAGAACAGTATATGTGTTGTTGGTGGGTTTTTTAGAAACTGTATTGATTGGTAGTCGTTGGGTTGTTTTTGTTATGGGAAATAGATCCTAAAGATTGACATCTTCGTTCTAAAAATTCCATAAAACCTTAAAAGTTTTGAAGTTTATAGATTTTCTCAAAAGATTGTACATTCAATTTGTTTGTTTCAGTTATTATTTACGAACGATGATGCGAGTTATTAACAAACTCTATGATGCAGTTTCTACTTGTAGATTTTTAATCGTTTTGAGGCCTTCTGATTATTCTTTGTAAATAACTGAATTTTTTATGATTTTATCTATTAATTTAGTTATTATTAATTGTCTATTTTGGTAGCGTTTCGTTAACAAGATCCATGCAGATTCGTAATTGCTGTTAGTGATTTGAAGATTTTGGATAATAACGCATTTTTTCAATGTTTGTTAAAGTTATATTACCAGAAATTATTTTGAGGAGTAAATCGTGAACGGTGGGTGATTCTTCGTATCTGTCACTGAACGTAGGTAATGCTATTTTTGGAAGTGTTTGAACAGATTGATGCGGTATTATTTTTGTTTTTGTCTAAGAATTCTTATCGTTTGTTCGTGTTGTATTCAATCAGCATCGAGTGGCACTAATACATTCGTTGTTTCAATAACTCTTCTAGGTAGGCCATTCGTATTTTGTCGCCCTGTTTCAATGTTTGGTTTCATGAGCTCTTCTCTAAGTTAAAGTAAAAACTCTTGGCTACAATGAGTTTTCTTTTTTCTCCACTCTGGGTATTTGGTGACTCACAATGTAAATTCATTCAAACTTGCAATATCTATAATATTTTAAAATAAAACAAACGGCCATCTTTTAGTGGCTGGTTTGCACTGTGTTGATTTACCATTTTATCCATGGTATCGACAGCGCTTTTGGTGTTGTAGTGGTGCAATATTAAATCGGGCTTGAATTTGTACTCTTCGCCATTAATGATGTCGTCGTAATTTTCAATACTCTTTTTCTAACCTACGTAAAAAGTTAACGTTATCTCTTTTTTGAAACAAACACGAAAGTAGCCTCTGGTCTAGCAGTATTTGTTAAAATAGCTGGAGGGATGTTTTCTTTATTTTTCTTTAGTGTTCCCCATAAAGTAAAACCAGAAGAATACGGTTCTTTTGCTAGCGGAACATTTGTGAACAAATTATCCGATGTTATACCATGGTCAGTAGGAAGAGGTACGAAATCAGATCCATAACCACACATTTACCTTGACTTTGCTCTCGTTGATTTCCTTGTTACTTGCATAAGTATACTTGTAGATCTGTAGCATAAGCAGAAGCAACTTCTACTAAAGCCCATATATTAATGTCATATATAATGCAGACTTCGACTTCATCTAAAACTTAAAAGGACATTTGCTTCTAAATGCTACTAGTGGCATGTCAACTGTTAAATACAATCCTGGATTATAATTTTTTCTGTAATGAATCCTGAATAACTCAAAATTTTTTTTAACAATTGCCAGTTTGTCATCTTTTCTACGCTCTATTTTAGCAGTCAGATCATCAAAACGCATCACTAAAAGTAATTTCGAGACAATGCTGAGCCATGAGTGAAGGAAATTTTTTGACCATAAAAATTTAATAGGTTCTCTACTCGCTTTTGGAGCACCTACTATAATTAAAATACAAATCGCATCATACATTTCTATTTTGCTTGTATAAGTCCAAATTTTAGGTCTAGTAAGATGTTTTTCATTTTCATTTCACCATCCTTAAAGCTAAAAATAAACACACAAGTATATCGCAGTAATATCACAAACACGACTAGATAACCTACCATTCTAAAACACAATGTGCGTTAGATTTTTAATTTTCCAGATGTGCAGTTAGTTTTTAAGTATAATACTGTTGCATCAATAAAATTTTAAAAACGAGGTTTTATTATATTAACAAGCTTTACATATTGGGTGTCAAAAACGGTCACAAACTTAAATTTTTTTACTAGTTTACAAAAAATATGCACAACAACGATATTCCAAAAGAACAGCGAGCATTTGATCCACAAAAAAATTATTAAACGTCTTGAACACGTAATTTAGTGAGTACGTTTTTAGATGTAAAAAACAACGATAGTGTGTTAAGTGTTAAGAACGGTAAGGGTTTTTTAGCCTTTAATGTTCGTGATGCCTATGCTATTTGTACGATAGAAATATTTTTTCCTTAAACTTATGACATTATCTTATTAAACGTCAAAATGACATTTTTATTTATTTTTGAGCTATTTTTGTTAAAATAGTTGGTTTTCCAAGAGTTGTCATGTTATTTGTCATGTACTTACTGTTCTATAACAGTAAATAAATTATTTAACGACGAGTTACGTTCAACAACTAGTAAATCAAACATTACGCCTTAAAATCAAGCGTAGTAACTAAAAAAATGTCTAGTAGTGCAAAAAAGAAAATTAAAACTAACCGTAAAACGTAAATGTGCATCATACTTCAGCAATTCTTCTTATTAACATCGATTGATTTTACATTAGATTTTTGCTATAAAACGATTGGATTGCCCAAGGTTTAAAAAACTTTGCCTAGAATTTAAGCTTGTTTTGTTTACTATGCAGTCTGTGTCAAAAGCGTAAAATACCCAAAAGAAGAAAAAACCCCAATGCTACCATGTTTTGTAGTTTACACATATTTGCTACCTTGATGTTCAAAATCGTTATTACCACAATAAAAATCTCATCTTGACAAGATTTTAAAACTTGGTGATTGTAAACTATTCTTTACGTAAGTTGCAACGCATAAATTTTTATCTAAGGCGACAAGATGTTACGTGGTTTAGCTCGTAACTAAAAAAGAGCCACGACTAACTCAGTTGTTCCGACCATAGAGTCGTAGGCTTTGTGGTGTTAAATGATAAAATAATTTAAAAAACGCCAAAAGGATGAAGGATGGGAAACGCCGTTTAAATCTACCCGCAGCTGAAAAAGAACAAATGACAAGACAAAAGTTGTAACACAGAATGTATATTTATTTTATCACAGACAGTAGTTCAAAGAATACGAAGAAGGTACATAAGTATAGTTATCTAAAGTTTATCAAACACTATCACGTAATTCTATAACACAGACAAAATATAAACTACGCCCTTGACTGGGCAACACGTTGCACAGCAAAGTACCGAGTTGGTCTAGCTTTTACATTCAGAGAAGGAATGATTTTACATCCGTAAATTAAAATACAAAAGTACGAAAATTGAAGATTTAGAGAATCAAAGCTCACCGTATAATAATATGTGACACAACAAAACAATTTTCATTCTTACAATCGATATGACCGCCAAAATACTAAGCATTAAAATAGAAAGTGTAATACTTACAATTAATGTTTCTTAAGTAAGGGACTAGCAAGTTCGGACCAGTATTACCTAAAACTTAATTGACATCTATCACAAAAGAAAACGTACATACGGTGTTATCACAAGTAAATCCTTTTCTATTTCATACAATCACTAAAAATAAGCGAATGCGCAGTTTCTCTTCAATTAACTTCCTAAATTTAGTAATTCTTTCCTTTAAAATAATTGTATTTAACCGCTCAAAAGTCTAGGTGGTGTTGACTCCAGTAGGGTGACATCATAGAAATTTTCCAATTGCTACATATGTTTATCAACTCTACAGATAAAGAACACGGGTGGAGATATAGAAACCCGCTACAAACATTTATGGAAGAATGAAATTAAACCACAATAAAGTATATAAGTTCTTACCCTGAATAAAAACTTTCACTAGAATGCGACAATATTATTATTCATATGCATATAGGTGTGCGTGCAACACTTAACGATGAAAGTTTTGTTGGGCGTACACAACGCTAGATAATGTCTGCGTTCTTCAAACTTTACCGGAAGAATAAAATTGTGTTTTAAAAGTTACATCCTAGGTTCACTCTAACAAAAAGTGGGCGTACCGAGGATAAATTTTATATTAAAGAATTTTTAACAAGAAATATTTACTTTTTCTTCTTCTAATAGTTTAGCTAGATTTTTTTTTTGCTGTTGGCTTCAATATTAATTTGTAAAATTTTTAAAATCTTTAATGTCATAATATCCTTTAGATTCAGAAATGAACAGTTTAGCAGAAAAAAATTCTAAGCCTCGTTTCACATGAAGCGCACCATACACGCTACGCCCTATATGCGACGGAGAGCGTAAACGGTTTAACTTCTTTCATATGAAGCAGTAATAAAATAAATTTGAAAGAATGTATATAAAGGTTGTTGCTTTTGTCACAACTTCCATCGCCGTGGAAACCAAAAATCGAAGTAAAAAAGGGTACACATGGCAAGCTTGAATTTGATATCAGTTAAACGCGCGACGTAGCTTGTGAAAGGAAAGTATAGATTCTATGCCATCATGCGCCACGTAGATACGCGCCTTCGACGTAAACCTTAACGCGAGCGTGTCGCTTTTGAAAAACGCTTCTATGTGAAACCTTGTATCTCGTGCAATGTAAACCTATTTCTAAGCGTAGGGTGGAGCGCGTACAGTACGCTTCATGTGCAACGGGACTAAATCTTTTTTTATTTGTACCTCAACTAAGATGATTTACGTCACAGAAACTAGGGCGATTTTTTAGCACAACTGTGTACATCTTTAAGACGTCTTTATAAGACATCTTTACGCATAATACCAGACGTCCTCATTAGATGGCCGTAGGATATCTACGAGACATTTCTTCTTATGAACTAAAAAAATATTTATATATAGTAGTAATTAGAGCTCGAGCATGACCGATAACATTTATCTATTTCTGTCATATTTTGAAGAATTGTATAATAGAAAAAAATAACAAGAAATATGTTAATCGATACTTTTAATGCAACGTGTGTTGACGAGATACGTTTTTTATTGTTTAATTCATATAGTCTTAATAAATGAGTCATAGTCGAGCTTTTGTAATTATTACTATAGTTGTCTATTTTCATAAAAAAAGTATCCATCTAAGTTAAAGTACATCCACTTTGTGTTTTTTTTAATTTCTGTGACTTTTTAAAATTTTTTTTGGGCGGGATATTTTAATTACTTTTCTGTGAGTTTACGTATTGAATAAAAACAAGTTTACCAAATAAAATACAAATTATCATTATTTAAAACTGTTGATTGTAGTATTTACTCGAAGATAGCTAACCGTACGACGTATTTCGTACCAAAAAAGTATCCTCGCCGTTATAAAATTAGCATCGATCCATCTGTCGCTCAGTATATTTACTAACCACTTTGCTGATTGTCGTAGATTACTAAAGAATTTCGATTTTACGTTATAGCGATGTTGCCATGCAGCACTTGAATTACTATAAAGTCTAAGATTTAGTTTATCGAGTGTTCATAAGAACTTTATCAATTTTTTATCGTGAATTAATTTTTTGGAAAACAAAAATTGCGTCCAATTAAAAAATTAACAACTTTTGCTATGTACTAATTTATTTAATATAATTAGTTACGTAAAAGTAATAAAATTATCGTAACAGAAAAGTAATTAAGCAACAATATTTTCATAAATCGGTAATATTTGAGATTTGACATCGAAAACCTTGATCAACCACGACTTTAATTTGTGATAGTTTAAGTAGTTTACTTTTTCGATAACTTGAGCCATCAACTAATGAATTTATAATAATGACAATGGAAATTGTCTTGCATAATAAAAATTATTAAATATAAATTCGTTTACTTTCAACAAATACAATAAGAAGAAAACAGAGGGAGTTAATCAACATTTCAAATATTTTGACGTAGTAATCTGTGCTTATACCTCTCGTTGCGTGATCAAAGTTTGTGGTTAAATAAAGCTTAAAATTAATTTATCATTAATTTACAGATTCGCTTCGTCAGCATATCAAACATAAAGATCAGAAACAGAATTAAAAAATTTAACTACTTTAAGAGTAATCCTAATTTTTTTTCGAAGATTATTAAAAAGACAATTTCGTTAGTGGTACGCAAATATTATAACAAAAGCTCATCATTTATAGAGAGAAGCGCGCAGTGAAGAAAGTCATGTTTCACACGTATTAGCACGTAGTCTGGCATCTTCCAGTAAATACTACAATCTACGACAAAACTAGATTTTTAAATAATAATCCTAATTATATTAAATTAAAATGGATTTAGAGATTATTTCATTGTTTCTTTTCTAGATCAGACGTTTTTTGCTCTTTTTAACTAGTTTTTGTGTAGTTTCTTCCCCTGGTTTTCTGGTTTTGTGGTGCCTAAAATAATGCAATCATATTAGAGAGGGGTTATTGTAATTTAAAGTTAATAAAACAAATTTATTTCTGGTATTTCTATGTAGTTGTCAGAATTGACATTTATCTAAACTAAAGAGTTAATAGTGATACTTCTTGTTATTTTGTAAAAATATTGATTGATCTCACTGATTAGATCAGTCAATAAAATATAGTAAATGAAAGAAGATTATAACAAGTCCAAAATTGTGTATTTACTGGTTTAAAAAAAAATGTTACGTTAAAATGTCATTATGCAAATACATTAAGAATTTATTAGACGTTTCACATTTACGTATTAATTGCTGCCGATATGAGTAAATTAAAAAAGTTTTTTTTTTAAATCCACAGCACTAGTTTAACGAATTTACTAGCACTTGTTCCGTAAATATTTAAAACGGGCGATCGAGATTATTTGAGAATAATCTCGATCTCACTGTATAACTGCTGCAATCAATTTAAAGTACTGAAATCGCAGTACCAAATACCACTAGGGTTAAATGTTTATCTAAAATACAATACTTTTGTGCTTATATAACTAATAATTTATTTATTGAAGCAATCCTATAATTTTAAAATGTTTGACATTAACTTAATTACGGAAACAAGAAATATTGTCAAGATTTAAATATAACCGAAATTTCAAAATTAGATTATAGAAAAATGCTCAAATAAGCACAAACATTGCGGAAAAATATGATTTTAAATAATTGCTTTCATTAAGTTGTCATCTAAAAATCATACAAATAAAAACCGTATTCAAATTATAATATAAATTTGTACCAACCAGGCTGTTGCAAAGTTTGAAGCAATGTTGTAACATTGTTAAAACTGCAGATATGAGTGATTTGTTCACACTTCTCTTTCTGTTTAAAATAAGCAGTTAGGGCGTTTTATTGTGTCGTGAACTGTGTCCTTGACTCGGAATTAATAAATCAGATATTTATATATTAAATGAAAATAAGTAGTAATGAATACTTGTTAACTACAAATACAACGACAAAAGCAATAATAAGTTAAGAAAAGCCGAATATTTGTAAGATGGATGATAGCAACTTTTTGACATAAACTGATTCAGCGCCACAGTTTACAAGATCCTGAAATATTTCTATATGTATAAAGCAAAATATACGATCTTACCACTTGGAATTGAATTTCGACCTAACTTTCTATGAGAAGCATCGGAGAATACAATCGGAGGAAAATAGGCATGCACATACTCATTTAAGAAACTGTAGTTTTTTTTCCATTAAAGTTTCATATTGCATTATTTTTAACCACAAATCACAACCCACGTATTAAAATGCAATTTGAACAATGAGAAAGGCATCTTTTTGCAATGCAATTGATCTAAAACGTTAAAGACATTCTAAAGACGTCCATTTTAAGTCTTGGGTTGTAAAGACATTGTTTGGACATAAAACTTATGCAGGTTAATATAACCAAAATGTATTTGTTGACAACTGCTAACAAGGCTAATTAATAAGAATATATTATAGACATTTGTTAGCATTTTGTCAACCAAAAGTAATCCGCACTAGTGTTCTTCGAAGGATTCTGCTAAACTTACTGTATACTTAGCAGGGCGATTGAAGGATGCCTGTTGTTTGGATCTTGCCGGTACATGTTGCGCTTGTGTTCTCGGTGCATTAGTGTGATCTTCCGTACGCGTCCTTTTGTGAGTGCGTGTTGTAAGTGCGATGCGCGTACTCTCACGAGAACGTGTTACAAATTATATTTTATTGTTTTTTAGTCTATTTTTATTTTACAGTAAAAGTTACGCTATGTTAGTTTATCCGGGCGTACTTGAAAAACCTAGAGCAACGCTTTACAATTATTTAATAAAATTTTAACATTCTTCTAATAATTAAATTTCATAAGTTGCTAGCGATTTTTTTTATTCTAATATAAACGCATGAAATCCTTTTATCTTATTAAAGGCGTGTTTATGCTCGTTTTATTAAAAATGAGTTATGTTGTAAAAAGAGCTTCAAATTATCGTGTGCTTGGAATTACAAAGCGTAATTATGGGTTATTACAAAGCTTAACGTTTTAGGAAGTGAATAATTTATACGCTTAGAACACTGTTACTTAAAACATTACCGACATTTCAAAATATTATTTTTAATTCATTAATAAAAAGACATTTTGACAACTCGACACTTTCAGTTTACAAAAAATTCTTCGTTAAATAAACTGAAAAAGTATCTTTTTCAAAGTGATTGAATTACGAAGAATTGATTTGATTAAAAAATCGAGAAGGGTTTAAGAAACGCATTTGGACACTTTCTTGAATATCAAGAATCGTTTAATTTAAATCTATTTTAAAATTAAATTGTTTGAAACAATGTAAGTTGAGTTTTCATTGATTCAAATACATTTAACGTTGCCTTTGGTAGACCTATAAATAATTAAAGTCTTTTAACTCAAATCCGTTTAATTTTAAAAGCATTTTGAAAATTAAATATTAAAGTATTATTCAATCTTTTCTTGTAGTATAGAATTACGTTAATGTTTTGGGTCTTATTAGTTAAATATTAAAGTATTTTTTAGACATGATGAATTGTTAATGAATTTGATTGACATTTTTTGTTTTAGCTGTTAGTTAGTTAATATGCACGCAAATATGCAAAAAAACTGTTAAAATATGCGCTAAAATATGCATTAAAAATATACGTTTTTAAATTTTATTACGGTTTTGTTATTCATTACTTAAAAAAATTACAAATCCTGATTATATTTGATACTCACATGCTAAATTAAATGCTCAAATGCAAATTTACGTCTGCTGCAAATTTAAAATATATGACATCCGTTGGTGAAAGATGTTCATTTGTTGCATCGAGAAGGTTTTGATTTGGCAACACTTCTTATAATTTATTTTTAATTTTTTTTTAAAATTTACTCAAACGAAAGTTTGGTTATTGCAACTGCTATGCATGACAAATTTGTTTGGATAAATATCAAATATTTTTAGTTCATTTTTTTCTAAAATAAGAGATTTTGATACTCTGTGCTTCTTCAGGGTTCAATTCATTGATGATTTTAAATTTTTTGCGTAAAAAATTCCAGCGTATATCTGAGTTTCTAATATAGTAATAATTGGTGTAACCGAAACCAGATATTTTTGGCAATTTTATTAAACAGTTGGAGACAACGTGACATTTTGCTGGCGATTAATTCAGTTGTATCGGCAAACAGGTTGTAAGCCTCAGTGTTCTAATCTTACAATAAATTAAAAAAGCGTCAAAACAAGTAAATATTTCCCAATACAAAGCTTGTTTAAATCGGTCGATCACTAAAAGCTACAAATTGACAAAACCCAACTTCTAACAATAATATATTTATTTCAAAAAAAGAAAATATTCGTTAAAATAAACTGAGGAATATAGATCAATAACAATTAGAAATTTGTCGACTAATATATTAATATTACAGCTATAGTACCAATTTAGACCTTTTCGTTCAATATTACTTGATCAAACTACATCGTCTATTATGCAGTTGCAAAATAAATTGACAATAATAAAAAACTAAAAAAAATATAAGTACTTAAAACTTACCAAACCGACACTTCTTCGTTAATTGTAGTGACTGTCAGTACTCTTATTTATCTGATTTAATAACGATGCGGGGTAGATAAGCTTATGTACGACGTTTATTTTGCCTTTAGCTATGACTGCGTTCAAATGATCGAAAAAATTTGACGGATGTCACGTCAACGTACTCAAAAACAATTATTAGTAAATTTAAGTCAGTATAATCTAACGTTATTATATAAAACAGATTAAACACGCTGAAAGCTGACGATTAATAAATACAATTGATACGATACTGATATTAATGTGAGTCTTTGGCGTCACTTCCGATTATGTTAAACAAGGTAGACTCTACAGATTACACGCATATCCCCAAAACTCGCTAAGAAAAGTACAAAAATACCGTGACGACGGCATCTTTGAGAATTGTTTTACTACCTGGGAACGTTGCTTAATTAACCCATAACGCGGAATTCGACCTGGAATACGTTTTCGTTTTCTCTAGCACATCCGCTAAAAGCGTAATAGAAATCACTTTTGAAGAAACTTTACGAAAAAAAAACTACTTACATGTCTTAAAATAACACCCAGGTATTCGACTATTCAGCAGCGATTTCCAACCGGGAAAAGCAAAAGCGAAAAACAAGCGTTTGACAGAGATATACCGTTTATCTCTACCTATAAGGAGAATCAGTAACGTACTTAGTTAATTTTAATTTAGAGTAAATTTTTTTGATGAATACACAATAAGGACATGTAGTCCCTCCCAGCAAAATTAAAAGTGGAGGCAACCAGAAAAAACTTAAGGAGGTACTTAATGAAAAAATTTAAAAATTATTAATTTTTTTTTATTTTTGTTTGTTAATCTACACTATATTCTGCAAAGAATGCAAAAAATCCGATGTCTCTACAAGGTTTAGAAGTTACTTAAATTTAAGTGTAAACTTGGAAGGACTATGCGTTACACAAAAATTGGCTGCTTCAATGCCTAATAAATAAAAAATACGACAACGAGGTATGTTTCCGTTAACTGACAATGCTAGACCATTCCGAGCAACAATGTTTAGGCTAATCTGCCCATTGCATTTTTGCACGAAGCAAAAGAATTCACCGCCGCACTCAACGCTCTGATACAAACAATATCGAAAACATCAGTGCTTTCATACTTCAAATACTCGGGCAATTGAGGTTTTATTTTAGAACCTAAGAAACAGGAGTTTCTGTTGTCGAGCAAGGTTGTGGTGACTCCACATTTACTAAACAAGTTGCATTCAATGTCATTTCTGCAGGCTTTTTACTTGAAAACCGCCTTTTTCTCTTCTTGAAAACCGGACCCGTTCTCGGCATATTTGAAACGAGTAAAATAAAATCTCTGCAATAAACACAAGTAAAACAATAACACTACAATATACGAACAGGAACAAGAACTTTGAAAAGCAAAAACGACTACTAAAGATAAAAAACAAAACTTTTTTGTTTTTTGCTTCTGAACTGTTGTATTTTTTCTATTTCGGTACACTTTTCTTCAAAACTATGACAGGTAATTGAGCGTGTTTCTTTGAATCTTATTCATGGCAACGCTAGTAACAAACGCAGCAGAGCGAATTTTAAAAGTCCAGCTGGTTTTTCTTTACTTTACTTTTAATAAAACAATAAAATTTTCAAACTTTCTAAGTCAAAAAAAAAATTACTATTTCCTTAAATTAAATTCTACCTGCTGTACAGCTTTAAAACTATGTAAAGAAAACGTGTTCAAAATTTCACAAAAATCGATTTAGCAGTTTTTGAGAAAAGTGTACCTCAATTTGCATGGAAAATGGCTCCGTTTAGTACACTCTTAAAGAAGACGTAAGGTTTGACATAGGCTAAAGATCAAACCCTAAAATCCAAACCCCACTCAAATATAATAACATCCAACCTAAGAAAAAATATAGTTGACTGACTATATTTCAAAAGTTGCATAAAACGGAATAAACAGAAGGCACTTGTTGTAAAGTCGACAAAAGTCAAAACTTTAGCAAAACAAGAAAATCAACGCAGCCCCATAGACCTTACTCAGTAAAAATTCACACAAACCAAGAGAAAAGAAGAGATATAAGAAAGAGAAAAGTTTAGACCACGACCAAAAACAACGTTGTAAAATCCCATAGAACCCCAGCCCACAGATACAAATCCCAACCTGAATATAAAACCCAGGAAACCCATCAGGACAAAACAAAGTACAATAAGAAGACAGAAAAATAACGGTACCCAAACCCACGAGACTAGAAAATTAGCCTAAAAATACGATCACAGCCTAAGGTTTCCTCATTGAAGTCCCGGACGATTGTGTGGCGTTGAAGTCTTAACTACACCTCAAACCCTTGCGACAAGATGTAAAAGCGCAATCTTGGATCTCCGAACGTTAGTCTACACACTGACCCTAATAGAATTCCGCTCACCCAGGAAAGAATCTGATCTATGACCAGAGAAAACAAGAACCAAGAAATCTCTCCACCTTAAAAGTAGATAAAAGAGGAAAGAAAAGCATCCTAAAATTATGCCTTTAAATCCAAAAATGAAAAGGACTTCAACTCGCAATTGCTCGATTGTAACCGGAAACGGTGCCTCTTGTACAACCACAACATCTTACGCACCGGTTAAGAAGAATTGGACACTCCTGCCAAACTCCATCTAATACGCCGTTATGTCCCCAGAAAAGTATTTTGCTTGGTCTACAGTTTGAGGCTACCGAGTCGAGGACAACCAACCTTCTCGGACACGTAATCGTTGGGTCCCACAACAAACGCTCCCCCTCCTTCCCCCACTCATGATGACAGATCGAATGAAGAGAAAGAAAGACACTAAACAGCAAATCTAAAACCAACAAAGGAATAACACTTATAAGGAATCTGGTTACAATCGACAAAAGTCGTATCACTCTGAGTAAAAAAATTAACCAGCCATCCGAGCAGTCACCAAACCTCGAACCACTATAATAACCAATACCAATAATAAACGACATTAATTTTGCTTAAACGTAGAAACTAAATGAACCAAAAGAAAATAACCCAAATCGAAAGCATAGTTAATCGTTTTAAGAAGCCACAGACGATTTAGAACGTAGTTTACGTCATTTACACCAAGAAGGATATAATAACAACACGTTGACAAACCGACATTTTATCTGGTGTGGAGTCTCGTTTGAATCAGAATCCAAGGAGCTTTGACCTGGTTTAATATCTTCAGCATGCCAGATACTCACCGATTGACCAGTATTGTTGACTACAGACTAACTCATACTTCCAAGAAGATTTAACCGTTTTAATAATAAAACGCCCCAAAAACTTAGGTGCTAATTTGGCATTAAAATGCATAGTGACGTCAGTCGCCACACTAAATTTCTATCTGCATATCTTGCATGGCGACGATAAAGCTTATATCTATTTTGCGTTTTTGTGTACGCTGTTACAAGCTTTAGGTTTTACGAACCTTGCACGGCCAACTCATATAGTCGGAAGTAGGGGAGGTTCACAGGAAGTATGCTTAAGGGCGCCAGAGCTGATCCAAGATAACACTTCTGCCTCGCTCACGACAGACGGTCCAAACTTGTAACTCAATTGGAGGTTCGTAATCCTTATTACTCTGATGGTCGAGTAGCCAAAGTTTGTTATTAGATAACGACGATCAACAGAGAAAGGTATGTTGCCATAAAAGAAAGAGTAACCAATATAGCCACTTTAATTTAGTAACGTCGATGATTATCACAGATATATCGAATTTTCAGTACATGAATGCCAGCCGTATCGGCAACACACAATACATAGGTAAGTTACGTGGAAGCGTACAGCGAAGAATAGTTCGTAGTAAATATTGTTTGTACACAGTATGCGAAACACACAAAATAATTAATAATACGACCTTACTGATAATAAAACAGTGATAATAATTACTGAATTAATACTAAACTTTCGTACTAATTATTGGTTGTACACAGCATGCGAAAAATACAAAATAACTAATGATACTACCTTAATGGTAATAAAACAATGTTAGCAATTACGGAATTAACATTAGCTAAAGTTTTGTGAGCGACCTTTCTGACAGCGAACAAATAAATAAATCAACTTACCCACAATACAGTAACTCCTACTTCGTCGAAGAAAGCGCTTTCCCCGGCAAGTGAGCCTGAAATAACTTTTAAGTAGCAAATCGTGTCAAACCAATGCCTCACGAAATCAACATCTACAAAAATAGTTACTTATTGTTAAAGAAAGTACATATAACATAACCCGGTTGTCGAATGCTGTTGTACACCGTCGATGACAGTTGGTTTCGCAGGTGTTTGTCGCCTGAGTAGAATCTCGTAGAAGTGTGATTATCTTCGGTTCATTTAGTTTTAACCGTAGGCCTTATAGATCGAGTTATATTCGTCCCACGAAAGTATTTTTCGAAGTTAATCCTTCATAATTCGTTATCGAATAGGAACATGTGCCAGAACGTGGTGGAACGGCTATCAAATTACGAGAAATTACAACAGAATTTTAATAACCGACAGCAATTATCTTACCCGGTGACGACTCAAATATTTTATTATTGTAGTACACTTATAATTTGATCCCCATTACTACGGATGATCTTTTAGAATTATTTGCAAGCCACCCCGGCCATCTTATGCAGTTGACAGATTAATGATTTCGTCGTAAATGACAGTCACACGAAACGATCGGTAGGGGGCGTCCAAACCGGGATCTAATTTCAATTACATCTACAGGGTATTCCGTAATGAAAATTTCGTACGTAACAACGCATTAGAAAGTTGTTTCAAAATATGCGTACGGATACGTTCATAATGAGACACTAAACGCGCAACCTTAAGTTCCAGAATAAAAACGTCAGAAAAAGATAAATCAAAGAAATTTCCTGAAAGAATGTCTCAATGACCTCGTCTTTCGCAGTAGGTTTTTTTAAACTTTTTTGACATAAATTTTTTTACTACGAAACTGGACACCATTGTTCGTAATATATACTGAAGAGCACCAAAAAGAAGAAAGGTGTGTTCTTCTACAATTTTACAAATAAAGGTAGCGATAGCTGAACGTAACAAAAAGAACAGAGTAAATTTAGTAAGTAAGTCAGCAATCACCAGTGCAACTATGACCTTTCGAAGATTAAGGCAGAACACCTATAATGTCACAGCATGGCCAAGGGTGTGACGGCTTAGCACAAGGAGCGAATATTCCAAGCAAAGCAACTTGTTTCACGTTATGCGCAGCACACACACACGATAACGACTAATACAGTAACCAACATCTGCACGTACGCAGGACTAATAGTAATGTGGTAGAATCTTAGCCGTAGTTTTCAAAATCCCACAGTATCTCATTACAGATGGATCGTGATGGTTTAATTATTTCTGCACGTTGTTCAGTAAGAAGTACTAATCTCCAATCATCAGAAGAATCAGAAGAGAAGGGAGTGATAAAAAACACGATGATAAAAAACATCTTTTACCGACAATTTTACAAATTTATGAGGAGCATTCAAAACACGTTTAAAAACGAGCGTGATAGCAAATCAGAAACGACGTTATCCTTCTCTTTTCGATGGATTATCAAAAAGTCGTAATGCTGTAACCTAGTAGAGCAACGTACTAATTGTCTTAAAGGATCGGTTATCACAGTGAAATGGGATTCTTTCACACAAGGACGGAACTTTTTTATAGCCCATAAGACAGCCAGACATTCTTTTTTAGTTGTCGAATAATGTCGCTCCGTTTTAGTGAACAATCGACGGAGGTAACTAACAACATTTTTACCATTGGCAGTCGTTTGAGTTAACACAGCATCTAAACGAAGGTCCGAAGCACCAGTTTGTACTACAAAAGGAAGTGAGAAATCAGGACGCGACAGAATCGGAGCCGCAAACAAGATGTTTTTACAAAATATTAAAGCGGTCTGACATTTTGCTGTCCAACGAAAAGAAACATGTTTACGAGTAAGAGCCGGCAGTGAAGACGTAAGAGAAGAAAAAATAGTAATAAAGTGACATTACCAACTAGTCATACCAAAAAATCGTCTGACATCAGTGACGTTTGACCTTAATTCAAGCAAACAAAAATTACATTTTTCCGACGTAAAGTAAATCCAGTAGAGATTAAACGTTCTAACACTTTTTCTAGTACGGTAACATACTCACGAAAGTAGTTGTTGCGATGATAATATTGTCAAGGTAAGCTAAACAGCAAGGCTTCAAATTCGCATTCAACACTCGATCAATCAATCGCTGCAATGTAACAAGCGCATTATGTATTCCCAATGGCATGCATGAACTGAAAAAAACAACGAGAAGGAACAGTAAAAGCAGTCACAGCTTTGGAATCGATTCCGAGTTTCATCCCATAATCGATCGCCGTAATCAGGTGGTAAGAATTCTGATTTTAATGAAGTAACTACATCTTAGTAGAAGCAGTCAGCTCCAGCAGAAATAGTCTAAATTGAAATTTCCAAGTTCTACATCCGGAAGTAATGGCTATAACGCAGCCTGTTTCAGACAAAGGCAAGTTAGCAAAAGAAACTAAAGTAGTTTTAGTAGCTTTCTTTCGTAGTCGTGAACTCATGATGTAGACATGTCACAGCTTGCTGTATTATTTGTACTAACTGACAGGATGTTTTATCTTGCATAGTGTTTCCCAGATTTAAATTTAAAGAACATGTTGCGGGTTTTCCAATCTTGTGAACCATACTACGTCTAGCTTACTCCGTCGTAGAGTAGGGTATGGGTAAAGTCATCAGTTTATAAAGGCGCTACATTTGTTAAAACGCTAGTAGACAAATCTTGTTTATACAGATGTTAAACTATTCAGCGAGCCCCAATTGGTTTCCTTTAAAAAAGATTTTTCAGTACGAAGTCGGTATGGAAAGCAGACATTAAGTAAGTCGAGCAATACTTTAATTTGTAACGTACACTTGGTTAAACTGCAATCAATTACCAGTAAATTTAACCCAAGGTAAAGAAAGGCAACGGCAGCTCGGTTATCGGATTGTCAAAAGTAAAGCAACTAATTCAAACCTGCTTGTTTTCGATGTTTCGATTATAATTGGTTACAAAGGTGCCCACACCTCTACAGCACTAAAAGAAAGCAAACAAAATACAACTAACCTAACAATTTTAAGATCGACGTCTGTAAAAATGTAAAACCACACAAATATTTGTACATGCAATACCACAATAATTAACAAATACAATTATAGATAAATTAAACTTTTGAATTAAGCACAGTTTTATTAAACAATTCTAACAGAAAAATTATAATGTTAAAATTTAACTTTAACCAATAAATTACGCACAGCCAATCAAGCCCCGAGCTTGAATAATTTTAACGTTAAATAATACATAAACTGTTTGTGATAACAAACAACGGTATACTCTGTCGCCGTATATACAATCCAAAGCACAATGTGATTAAAAAGTAAAAGGTTACTTACGGTTTACTACATGTTGCTAGTACTAGTAACGTGCAAACATCGCTAAAAGTTGAAAAATAAGCAAATCAGTGTATTGCCGTGGTAATACAAATCCGTTATCTTCCATTTAAGATACTAGGCTGGACATATTGGTTGTCAAAGACGATAACAACTCGACAATTCTTGCAGTTTACTAAAGATATTTTACAACAAAGATTAAACCTAACCGCAAAAACGTAAATGTGCATCATACCTCAGCAATTCTACCCACAAGCATCGATTGACTACATTCAGTTTACGCCATAAAACAAGTGCATGGCCTACAATTTTAAAAAGCTTTGCCAAATATTTAAGTTCTACAAGCGTTTTTTTGCAGTTTGCGTGTAAAATGTCAAATGCGTTAATTGTATCGAAAAAAAGAGAAAACTCTAAAGTTATACTAACTGATTTTAAAATGAACGATGCAAAATCTATACAAAGCGATGAACAACAAAAGATGTTTTACATAACAAATTCATAAGATATATAACCACGAACACGACAGTCAAGTATTACGGGAAAGTGTAAAACTGCGCGTGGTATTAACGTGCCCAATACAAGTGTTAAAGGTGTCTAACACAAGATGATGAAACGTGCCTAGCAAGATGTTTTAGATGCTAAAGTAATTGTTACTAATTATTATATATATTATAATATATATTTATAATATTTATTATAATATTATATATATATATATATATATATATATAGACATATAAACCGGTTGCTGTTGAGCCCGTAGAATATATAAACGTTACGCTCTGTAGCCCGAAGAAACGCTATTAAGCCCGGTTTCGCTCATCTACGTATCCATGTGTATATATCAAAATACGATTATATAAGCATCAAAACGTGTAAATCCAAAAATTTGGCTGGGCTTCATATTGTACCGTTTATATCTTCATTATATATAAAATAGTTCAGAGTTAGTCGCTGCAGAGGTCGCTTTTATATACAAACTGTCTACAGACACGGACGGTACGTTGTGTAGCCCAACATGCGACAACGTTGGACGGGCTTAATAACAAGCAGTAAACGTATACTCTAAGTGTATTTTACTTTAGTATGAATTTTATGCACTTTTTGAGTATCATCACGTTTTAATAATTTTTCACAATAACAATACAAACGGTTTTAGTCAAAAATCGGAAGTTGATTTTTAAAAACGTTTGCAATTTCTAAGTGACGCTTGTACGTACATATGTAGAATGTGGTACTTTTATAACTATTAAATTAGATTAGTATTGAAAAAATTATTTGAAAACCTCTAAAGAGATTTGGATCAAAAGTACAATATAGGTAGCTAAGAAACTTTAAAGTTATAAGAATGATTTGTTGGTTCATTCATGATGTGATACCTATAAAATAATTTGAAACATAAATACATACATTTAATAAAAACCATATTTCTCATATATTTTTTTTTCTTTTACTAAAAATCTTTAAAAACAATGTAGGAATCTTGTTTTGTAGTGTAAAAATTCTTAGAAGCATGGAAATTTTTTAGTAGTCTGAAAGAGTTTTGTAAAATCAATTGGAAAATATTACTTCTCGTGAAATAATTATGGAAAGTTATGATAATTTTGCAGATAACACTGTACAATTAAAAATTAAATTTGGTTTACCAACACAAAGCTTTTACAAACAAAATTGAAAAAAAGAATTGTCCTAGCAGAAAGAGAAACAAAACTTACAGTCATAAATTTTAAAATCGACACAGAGTTTTTGGCAATTATGATGACAATTTACTTAAAAGTTAGAAAAATAATAATTAAGACAAACAGTTAATCCACTTCTTACAAGAAATAAGATATTTTTTTAAAGTTTGAGTTATTTTATATAAAATCGTCTAAAAGTAAAAGATGACTTATTTTAGAGTCCTAAAAAAGAAATCTACGCACATTTAGTTTTGATGAACGCCCGTTTTCACCTGACTGAATTGAAAAACATAATTTTTATGCTTTTTTTTGAGTGCACAACGAAAATTTATTCAATACCGATCAACAATGACGCGCTGCTAAAAATACGTTTTTTAACTTATTTTCAGTGATTTTTAACTGACTCTAGTGTCTATGTCGTTTAATATAAGCACCTAATGTTATTCAGAAATTAAGTTTAATTATCCTAAAAAGAATAAACCCTGATCAAAAAACCCACTTTTTGTACAAAAAAAATGCTTGAAATTCGATGAAATCGCGTTTTTCAGGCTACATTGGTCGTCTTGTTGTCACATTCTCAGTGTCGATACACTTTTTTTAAAGCAAATATCTAAGTAATTTTATTAGGTTAAAAATATTATTTGCAATTGCTTACTTTTTTGTGTAGTTTTATCTATTTTGTTTGTATCTTATAGTATAGCAAGTAGGTTGAATGTTTTTTAAACGTGATATTATGTTTTTATTTAAATTGAAATTGTGTGTATTGTAAGTGAGATTTATTACGTAAATATAACATATGAAGGAATATTGAATTTTTTGAAACAAAACATTATATTTTCTTAGAAGGCTTAGCTTATTGGCTTAACGTTATTGACAGCATCACAGTTATAGAAAACTGAATACCTTTACGGTATCAACTAGCTGTGACTGTGAGAAACCTAAACTATATTAAATTATTGTACCTTTTTATGTTATTATCTTATTAATACATGTGTTACAGCAGCAACTAATTTTTATGCCAAGAATTTCGTTAGAGCAGAAATCCAACATTGTTTCTGGAGTTACTATATGATGATCTGCAGTTCGTTCTAAACTTTTTTTAATAGTTTGTGACTGTCCGATTAATGATAAATCTGTTACTTTAATCGACATTTAACGTCCACATTAAGGAACAAATAAATTGAGTGAAAATGTTTCAGACTACTTATTAGAATTCCTCAATTTCGTTATTTGAAACAGTATTCTATTTACTATCACATACATATTTTAATTTCAACTAAAATTTCATGATAATGTTGTATGACATACTGTATGCCCAAAACTAACCTTTCAATTTATTTCCGATTTATTAAAAAAACTTTGTGTGCGTAAATAAAAATATGTAGGTACAAACATGTAAACAGGTTGTTGTTGAGCCCGTAGAACATATAAACGCTACGTTCTCAAGCCCGAAGAACCGTTATATATCCCAGTTTTAGGCGCATCTCTGTATATATGCGTATGTCATCAAAATACGATTGTAGAATCATTTTTTTTTATTATGCGGTATATTGTAAGTTTGATTTAAAAATTAATTTGTGCTTGTCAAATGACGACAAGTAACACACTCTACGTTAGTCGTGTACTTGGTGGCAACGGTTAAATTTAACATTTCTTTAAAAAGTTGCCAAAACAGAGTTACATGCGGAATTTTAAAGAAAATTATTTAATTTGCTGCCGTTTTGAATAGGTTTTTTTTTCAGATAAGAATTTGCTAATACACAGAAGTTATAGCTTACAATTTTGAATTATATTTACAAATAAAACAAACTTAGCACCAATCATAAAAAGAGTTTAATGCTTGAATACAGTTTTTATTTTAAATCTGCAGAAGGTTTATTTGTTACGTCAATATTAATCAAGTTAAATTTTAAAAAAAAATTATTAGATCGGAAGATGTTTAAGAGAGTTATCTGCAAAGACTAAACGCAAATGTTAAAATTTCAAATCATTCGAATTTCGCTTAATAACTACGTTTAGAGCGTGTATAATATTGGCAACACAGTCGGGGTTAACAGCGCGCTAATAACGTCGTGTAGAAAGGCGTTACCGCCCGGGCTCATCGGGCACCTGTTTACATAGCGGGCTCAATTGCGTGCAGTTTATACCTATATATATATATATATCGCTCATCGGGCACCTGTTTACATATCGGGCTCAATTGCGTGCATTTTATAACTATATATATATATATATATATACTTTTGATCCAAATCTCTTTAGAGGTTTTCAAATAATTTTTTCAATACTTTAATTTTAATTTAATTTAATAGTTATAAAAGTACCACATTCTACATATGTACGTACAAGCATCACGTAGAAATTGCAAACGTTTTTAAAAATCAACTTCCGATTTTTGACTAAAACCGTTTGTATTGTTTTTGTGAAAAATTATTAAAACGTGATGATACTCAAAAAGTGCATAAAATTCATACTAAAGTAAAATACACTTAGAGTATACGTTTACTGCTTGTTATTGAGCCCGTCCAACGTTGTCGCATGTTGGGCTACACAACGTACCGTCCGCGTCTGTAGACAGTTTATATATAAAAGCGACCTCTGCAGCGACTAACTCTGAACTATTTTATATATAATGCAGATATAAACGGTACAATATGAAGCCCGGCCAAATTTTTGCATTTACACGTTTTGATGCTTGTATAATCGTATTTTGATTATATACACATGGATACGTAGATGAGCCCGAAACCGGGCTTAATAGCGTTTCTTCGGGCTAAAGAGCGTAGCGTTTATATATTCTACGGGCTCAACAGCAACCGGTTTATATGTCTATATATATATATAATTCTAATAAGGTAACATCTCGTTAGACACTCGTCCGATGTTTTCCACATGAACAGTTTTACGGGAAAAAAATTGCCGTGTTATTACTTGCATCGAAACTCGGCTGGAAGAACGTAGATATATTGGTGGCTGAAAAAATTTTTGTGGTACCAACGACAATAAAGTCATATTGATATTGAATAACCATGAATCTCATATGGAAAATATACAAACATTTTTGACAAAGAAGATAATTTTGTGATTTGGAGTATCAGACAAAATTTGATTAACAAAACTACTTTATGCGATGCCAGTACAAGTCACAAAGTAACATCTTCTTCTTCTTGCGATGCCTTTTCCTATCGGATGTTGGCGATTATTAGACCGATTATAATTTTGGAAACCGCATCTCGGAATAAAGATGTAGTGCTTCTCCCGTACCACTGCCAAAGATTTTTAAGCGACGATGTGCGTCTACGACCTGGACCTCGCCTGGAGGCAATCTTGCCCTGAATTATGAACTGGAGCAAACTGTACTTTTCATAGCGCATCACAAGTACTCCAGTTTTCTTTTCTTCACTGTGAGTATTAATTGGGGTGTGGTGTTCATTTTACGCAAAATTTCCACGTTGGTAACGTGGTCTGTCCAAGAAATCTTCAGGATCCGTTTATATATCCATAACTCAAAGGCGTCAATTTTTCTTATCGTATCCTCTGTCAGGGTTCAAGCTTCCATACCATATAGTACAGTGGGAAATATGTAACATTTGACCATGCGCTTACGGAACTCCAAGCTTAAGTTTCTGTTCGAAAATAGTTGGCGCATTCCCCCAAATGCAATTCTCGCTTGTTCTGTTTTAATTTTTTATTTCCTGGTGTTGTTCCCATTTGTCATTGAGGTTACACCCTAGGTACTTATAAATTTTGACCTGCTCAATTGCTGTATTTTCGACTTTGATTGATATGTTTGGTGTATTTATCTTTTTTGTAACTACAATTTTTTTTAACTTTTATATCCAGTCCGTAAGCCTGATTTCTGTCGTTAACACTTGTCATCAGCAACTGTAGTTCTTCTGTTGTTCCGCTAGTAATATACAGAGTCATCAGTGTATCGCAGATAGTAATCATCTGTTCGTTTATGCTAATTCCTTGTTTTCGTTTATCTAGGGCCTCTCTGAATATTGTTTCCGAGTAAACATTGAATAATAATGACAAGAGAATGAATCCTTGCCTGACTCCCTGGCAAATATCTACTTTCTCGGTTGTGCTGTCCTCTACGACTACTTTTGCTCTTTGGTGGCAGTACCGAAAACCAATTATTTTTATCTCTTTACTATTCAAAACAATGTTGTTAGAACTCGCATTAACTTGTCGTGGCATACTCGATCGAAGGCTTTCCGGTAGCCAATAAAACAGAGATGTACATTCTGGTTGACATCTCTGCATCTCTGGATTAGAACACTTATGCAGAAAAGAACTTCCCTTGTTCCAAAACCATTACGGAAACCAAATTGGGCATCCTTCATATCTTCCTCACATTTCTGATATATTCGTTCATGTATTATTTTCAGAAACAGCTTTAAAGTGTAACTCATGAGACTAATCATGCGGTGGTTTTCACATTTTTGGCATTAGGCAACTTAGAAATTGTCACGAATGTAGATATTAACCTTTCACTTAGTACCGTTCCGGTTTGGTAAATTAGATTAAGTAGATTCACTAATATGTTAAGTTTATTTTGCATTACCTAAAAAAGTAACATCAAAATAACAATTTTTAAAAATATTGATAACACCGGAACAACGAAAGGTTTTTCTTAAAGCTGAACTGCGTAAAAATGACACACAAAGACGCAAACGACAAAAACAATTATCAAAAAACTTACCAAGAAAATTAAAAAAAAGTGATTAAAGAACAAACTGCGGCTATCGACAAAGATTCTTATAAACAACTAAGTTTGCATGATGAAAGTTTAGATGATGAAGTCGTAGAAGGTGCGAATCTTAAAGATGAATCTTTGACATTAATTATAAACCTAAACTAGAAAATTTTGTATTAGTAAAAAAGGTTGTAAAGCAAAACTTTTTGAGGCGCGACTTGGAAGTAACTCAGTAAGTCACGTTACGTCACAGCTCACTTGATTTTTGGTATTTAAAAACAGTAACTACTGTCAAGAAACTATTATCCCTTTTCTGACAAATTAACTAGAGACAAGGCGATAGGTACACAAAACATAAATTGCAACACACAATAATTACAATTAATCTTTCCAAGCAAATAAAATTAATGCAATATTTTCAAGAAAATCCTTATGGCCATTTAGCTCTCCACGGAAACTTAAATGGTTCGATGACTCCTAATTTAAGGATTTTATCTAGTTCTTCATCGATTATCTGTTGTATATAAGGTAAAACGGTATAGTATCGTTGTTCAATTGGAGAATGACTTCCCTTGTCAATTTTATGTTGAACATTTTTTTTCACAAAGAAGTTTAATTCCTATTTAAAAAAAACTAGTGGTTAATACGGTTATTAATTTTTCTTCTTCTAAATTTAGGTCTTTTTTAACTTTAATAGAAAAAACAGATTTGGATTTTTGATCTCCCAACGTTCAAATGTTTTCCCGAAATGATGAAATGTCCATGTCTTTCCAAAATCTTTCCAAAAATCTATCACTAAAATTAACTCTTCGTTTATGTCGGTTACTACTAAAACTGTAATTAATCGAATACGATTTTTTAACTTAATTAGTAAATCTACAGTTCCTAATACGCTACATTCTCTGCCATCAGGGACTGTCACTAGACTCTCTTACGAACTAAATTTAGATGAACTTATTCCAATCTAAATTACTTATAACGATTTGACTGGCACCAGAATCCAACAACTTTTTAAAGAATAACAAAAGGTTCTTGTTTTTGCGTTCCGACAGTTGCAATAGATGTGATCTTTTTCCAAACAATTCCAACATTGAATATCGGAATTAATCATTGCTAGATTCCCATTTCTAAAATTATGAACAATTTTGTTAGAATTATATGACAAGCCGGTTCTAGTAAATTAACTTGATTTACCAACGGTGACCTAAAATAAATTCAAATAGATCATCTACGGTCAAATAGTTATGATGACCAACTACCAGAATGTAATACGGGCAAATTTTTCTACGCAAAATGGCTAACTTTTGTTGCTTGAGAGGTAGACTAGCAAGTTTTGCGAACAAATTAATCATACAAGCAAAATAGTACCGTACTTGTTCCTGAAATCCTTGTACTCTCGCCCTAATCTCATTTCACAGTTCAGTTTTGTAACCAAACGGTAAATATTCCTGTCTAAGTTTAGATACAAATTTTGACCAAAAATTAATTTGCAAACGCACTGATCAAATAAGAGCTCTACCTTGAAGTAAATTGATAACATAATTCTGAAGTTCAACATCAGAAACATTTCTAGCAAACTTATATTCCTCCACTCGTTAAATAAATGCGTTTACACTAAGGTTTTTACTATTTCCACTGAAAAAAAGTCCTCATTTATGAACAGGAATTGATCTACTAGGAAATTTACTCCCGGACATGTCAGTTACGTTTTCATCGGTTAATTTTTCCGCCTCGTTTTTAACAACACTAGTTTTACTAACTTCTACGCGTGCACAGTTTATTTGATCTAATAGTTCATCTACTGTTTCGATGACAATTTGGTTATTGCCTTTAACTAACAATTTTAATTTGTTTAACCAGCGATATAAATGATGTAATTTGGTTTCAATCTTTGCATCAGAAAATTCAAGGGATACTTTAAAATCTGCCAAAGCTTTATTTAACTCTGTAACTATTACTGTACAAATTTGAATTTTAGTGACAACATTTGTTTTAAAAGAATCTGAAGTAACGAAATCCCGAAAATTTTCTTTTAGAATAAATTTCCTTTTTCTTTTGTATCTGGTTTACCGTTTCTACCGAAACCTTAATAATTTCTTTTACTTATATTCGAGTTTATCGCGAGCTAATTTATAAACATCTAGTTTGAAACAATTCTTAAATATTTACTCAAACTACAACAAAAAACAATTATAATCAATATATACAAAAACGTCAGTAATTTTTCATAATTTGACAATGACAATACAAAAAAATAATACTTCTCTTTGTCCAAGACTAGAAAAATTTGTTGTATGCATTTCACATAACGCATAACAAAGAAATAAATTTTTGATTAGATGCACAACTCTTTTATAGTTAATATTATAGACTAGTTGCTGTAGGTATCGGTTCTAATGAGTTTCTGTACAAACCTGTCACCGCGATGTTTGTTTGTTTTTTATGCACTTGTCTATATTTATATTGTAGTTCGGCTGTAAAAACTGCTTATAATTTATTTATTGTTATTTATTTTAACTTCCATATTAATAAAAAAATTTTATTTTATATTACACTCTGCGTTCAGAAACCACAAAATCAATTTTAATTTTCTACGAACCCCTGAATGATACCGGGGACTCCTAAGGGCCCGTAGGGACTACTTTAAAAACCACTAAATTAGAGATACAGATATACGTCTTTTTTTTAACATCTTAGAAAATGTTAACGCGTATGATAGCAACTGGTAACTAATACAAGAATTGCAAGTACGATTTTGTTAATAATCGTTCAATTCATTGTAATTGTAAACTAGTTTACGTAGGTACTGAACTTTAAATCCTTAAATTTTTTTTTTCTGTAAACAGATTTTGAAAGCATATTGATCTTTATTTTTTTATGCAATCCTTACCTGATCATTGTCATTTCCTCATTCATTGATAATCAACTAATTACAGAAACTTATTTAAATTTTTAATATGACTATGATTACTGATTATCAACAATAAACTTTGAATAATAATGTATTGTTTTGTAAAGCTACTAAAAATTATGTAAAAATCTCTTAAAAGCGTATTAATATTGTAAAATATGCAAATATGTTCTAAAACATAAACATATGCATTTATAAGAGTAAATATGTAGAATCTGCATTTGCATATGCAAGTATGCAAATACATACTATTCGAAGCCTAGTAATTATATTTAGAAGAATATTTAGGATTTTATAAAAGAGATATTTTAGTACACGGTAACAATAATTATAAAAATTGGTTTCAATTTATTATCTAATATGCCCTAACTTTAATTAAAAATATTTAGAAAAAGTAACAGTGCAGTTCAAAACTATTACAGCAAAGATGTAGTTGTTTATGATTTTTTAAATGTTTTAAACAAAACATTACTTATTGTTAAGCGTTAAAATTAAATAACATTTAAATGCACGTACTTTTATGTATTTTCTAACTATAGTTGTTACCTGAAAAATTAAAAAAATAATTATCAGTACAAAAGACAAGAAAACCAACACCAACTTGTTTTCGATATAAATAATACCATCTTATTCGTCCCAAAAACTAACTTTTTTATTCTTATAAAACCAATAACCATAATCAATTTTAATCTTTGATTTTCTGTGTTTTATGACGGATTAAACTTCATTTTATTTATGCTTACCGGCTCTAATTTAAACGTTATAGAAATGCTTGAATTGTACGTTTTGGTAATATGAAACAAAAAATTTTGTGATGAATTAAAATTAATATCGGATTATCTTAATCAGGTTCTAGAAAACTCAAATACTTGTAAGGCTTAATGTTTTAATTAAATTCCTTTTATATTATTATCTGTGTAGACATGAAAGGGATGGTTTGTGTAGCGAAGCTACATTTGTAATTCATTTTAATCCTCAAGTACCACAAAATTCAATGTACGTAACTATGATTAATTGGATTATAAGTGGAAATAATTTTTGTACGAAAAATTATACATATTTTGCGTTTGTTTGTTTTTGACATACGTTAATTAGAGTAAATTAAGTTTTGTGTATGTATAACATGTAACTGTACAAAACAAAATGGACAAACTAAAGAGAGGGCTTCATACTCAATGTCTTTTACGTTGTGGTTTTACCTCGCATTTTTATTCCAAACTATTTTGAATTATTCGGATTTAAAATCAATTTACAACGTTTTCCGCCTTTATAGCTGTTTACAATTAAAGAAATAGACCAATAGAATACATAAATAAAACAACTAAATTTTGTAATATCGAAAAGTTTTAAAGATAGTCAATTACTGAAGACTGCTATGGGCAATGTTAGTTTGTCAGCAACTCGGTTAAATATTAAAAGCTTGTTTTACTTGTCATTGTTTTTAACAAAGACAAAATACTACTGAAATGAACACAACAATAATTGCAAACTTTAGTTATAAAAAACATAGACTCCTATAGACAAAATTAACGCATCGGCAAAACTTCTCAATAATACTTGTTATTTGTCGAAGTTTCAAATTACTAATTATTTTAGATAAATTGCTGTGGATATCCCTTGTAACAACTGACTAACAATAATTGTTTGACAGAGATAAAGTATCATTTTGCATTTGTTTGTTATATAACATGTTTCGTCGATCGTTATTTAATACTTTTCTATTATTGTCTGATTTTTTAATTTTTTTCTCAGTAACATTAGAAATTATTTTTTTTAAGTTTTATAAAAAATATTTGAATTGTCAGTAAATTTGTGCGCAATAAAAAATTTACAATAGAATCCAAACACAAAAAATGATTAAAATTTTAAAAAACAACAAAACTAGTAGAAAAAATAACAGCAGGAATACAAAAAATTAATTTTCTTGGATTAATAAATAATTTAGAAATCTTGCTTACAAAGATGTGACAAAAATATTTAAAAAAAACAATATTTTACTTATTATTACTTACTTATATGTAGAAAAATGTCAGGTTTTAATAAAAAAATTAAGTCAAAAGTTTTTTAAAGAAATGGATACTCTTAAAACAAAAATCCAAAAAAAATTTGTATTTTTGAAATGTTTTTACAGGTTAAATTATCACAAATTTAAAAAAATATATTTGGCATAATAAAAAAGGTAGGATAAAAAAGTAATAACAGATATAACAACGAATTATAAATTTCCTATTTAGGTATGTGCTTAAAACGATGGTTAATTATTTAGATAAAATAACGTTAAAAATTATTTAAATGCAGTAGAATTTAAGTTTCTACAGGTTGCATTCGTAATACAATTTTCCATTCTGTATAATTCCTGTGTTGTCGTTATCACGCAAATTGAGCTTTTGTGAGACGTCGCAATGGACATCTTTAGAGCCCGGAACTAACTGATTGATTACGTCGTAAAGTCTCGTTTTTATAAACCGGCCTCCAATCGATAAAACTGTAAAAAAACTAGAATCTTGGTTAATATTATAGAAACTTTTAATTATTTGAATAGATTTCATAATTTTCTATTTTTTCTATGTATACACGACCACAAAAGCAAGGAATGCTACAAACACTGTCAGATTAAAAAGAAATAACGTCTATCACCAAATTTAAGAGTTAACCCTGGTCAGGAAGAGCAGAAAACCGAGTAACAATGTTGTGTTTAGACGGTGTTATACGGTACATGAAACTTTTGACATAGCGTGGATAAGCGATAGACACTACTTGAGACATAGATTCCGCTGTTACTCTTAATTTTACAGTACCAAACTTTGCAAAATATTGTTAAAAAAACAGCTTTGTAGACTAAAGAATTTACTATTGGTCACTTCTGAGAAGGGGCGATAATGAGACAATCTATTTAAATATCTATCTGTATGAGCAGGTTTTCGATAAACTGAATGTGATGATGAACCATCTTTATTTCGATTAACTAAAACGTCCAAAAATAGTAAAAAGGAGTTCTAATTCCATAGTAAAGCAAATATTTTAATGAATTGAGTTTAAATGAAATAGAAACTCGTTGAACGTAGAAAGGCCATGTTGCTAAATAAAAAAAATGTCATCAACGTATCCGTACCAACACTTGGATTTTAGATAAAATGTGGATAAAACTTTATTTTCAAAATTTTTTATAAATATATTAGCAACAACCAGTAAAAGCGGAGAACCCATCACGTCCCAAAAAACGGGTCATTAGGTTTGAAAATGCTAAAATTGTAACAAAAGGTTCTAATTAAAATCAACGAAAAACTAGGGAATCCATTGAAATAATTAAAAATCTTTTTAATATTAACCGATATTTTAGTTTTGTTTTACCGGATATTTGAATACCAGTTTTGTCGATTTTAAGCCGGTCTATAAAAGCAAAACTTCAGGGCGTAATTAAACAGTTTGTTCTTGGCTCTAAAAATGTCTACTGTGATGTGTGATAAAAGCTCAGCTTGCGTAATAACAATAACATAGAAATTATTCGGAATAGAAAATTGTATATTTAAATGTAGTTGAATAACGAGTAAATTCAATAAACAATAATATTAATAAATAACGAATAATTTTAAATAAATTTTTAGTTACTGTTTAACATAACAATTGTATTACATTATGTTTAAAAATGTTATTATTATTTTATTGATTATAAGTGCTAAATGAATACAATTTTTTAGTTCTTAAATATTACATTTTTTAGTCAGTAAAACTTATATTTACTAATTCTTAGTCATTTTTGGGAAATCAATTGCAAACAATTTGTGCAAAACAATCTTCAGATTCTGAAATTAATATCATTTACATTTTTCGTAAAATAACGGTTACTTTATCATATTTGTAGTAATATCGACTAATTTTAATAATTGTTTCAACCAAACCACATTTATTTAAAAATAGCATATACATATATCAGAAAAATACGTTTATATTATTAATAAAATACTCAAACGAATTAATATTTTGTATGCAAACCGTTAATTTTTAAACATTCTATTAACCTGTTCGGCATCGAGTTAATTAATTTTTCGCAGAAGTTCGATCTTCGGAAAGGTTCCCAAATTTTATTTGCAGTTTGCACTATGTTATTTAAGTTTCTCGCCGGAATGTCAAGGCGATTATTGGTCTAAGTTCTGCTCATAGCTGCCCACATGTTCTTGATGGGGCTTAAATCGGGAGATTTTGCTGGCCATTCTAAAGAAATTACGTCGTTTCTGTCCTCAAACCACTCATTTACGATTCTGCTTTTATGAATTGGCGAATTCTCTTGAACAATAACAATTTCTTCCAATTCTTCTTCTGGATAAAGTGTTCGCACACTTGACACCAAAATCTCGTCTAACACTCAAACGTAACTTTCAAACGTAAATCGTGGTGGAAAAACTAGAACCAATTCATCCAGCCCAGCTTTTGAAATCCACCCCCAAAATCCACCAGAAATTCTTCCACTTTGTCGATTTTTACGAGCATGTTTGGTACTAAATCTTGTATTTCGTGGTCGCCAAAGTGTCATAGACGACTCTTGTGTTGATGAAAATACCTTTTCGTCCGTAAAAATCAACGTACTCTAGTCTCTGTACAAATTATTTTGACAAAATCTAATTTTTGCTTGAGCATGCCTTTCTGTTAATTCAACTTTTGTCGCAGGCTTACTTGCAAATAATCCCACGTCGTTTAATCTGCGTCGTATCGTTGAAGCGCTGCAGTTTAAACGAACTTCTCGAATTCGCGGGGCAGTTGTAAAAAGAGAATTTTGAACACAACTAAGAATATTTGCATCTTCCTTTATGATAGTTGCTCTATTTATTCCTTTTGGTTTCGTTATAAGAGAAACTTCTCCTTCTTCATCAAACCTTCGAAGCCACCGACGAAGTTGGCGCACCTGTATATGTATTTAGTTAAGCAATTTAGTTTAACCAAATGATTCAATTATTTTAGTAAATTACGTTTTCTTAAAATAAATAAGTTATTTTTTTAAACAAAAATACCTTTAATAAAGTTCAAAGTATTATTTTTTCCCACTTAAAATATTTTTTTTTATTTATTCTAAACCCTGATTGTTTATTACCAACAGAATTTTTAAGAAAGAAACTCAAACACGACAAATTAATAAAAACATTGATGTCGATTTTGGATTGTAACAATACATTGTGTGTGCCTCATTTTAATTAATATTATATTCAAATTTTATTTAATGGGATAAAATGAAACTAAGAAAACTTTTCGTTTAAGATTACGTAAAAAAATTTTTTTTGCTTATTATAAGCAAATACTAAAAATCTTACCGATAATTCATTTTATGAAGCAATTTTACGTTGAGGAATATTATTAGCAGCCATTCGAGTAATTGCAATCCTTGTTTCTACACTAGAATCTCTCTGCCCAAAACCTCTACCTATGTTTGATTATTTTTAACAATTAATTACTTATACTAATGTTAACTATATGTATTTTATAATAACAACTAAAATTATTTGCTGATCAATGTCTACTTGAAATAAACTAGTGTATTGAATTACGCTCTACTAAATATTAAATTATTGACTATTGTCAGAAGTCGTAATTTGAATTCCAAATATTACTTATTGAACAATTAATGATCTTTGTTGCAAACTTGTTATGGTAGAGGTGCTTTCACAAATGCTTAAAATGACTGCACTATTTTTAACTAAATACTCCGGAATTTACGCTTCCTTTTCAGTTTCCAGTTGTTGATAGATAACTTCAATATTTGATGATATCGCAAAATAAATTGATTGTCTTTGAGTTTCTAAGTTTAATGATTTTCCTTGCATTAAACTCAGGGTACAAATGCACAAATTTTATTTTGTTTGGTTTTGCGTTTTTGAGTTCGATTGTATAGCAGTTATTTTTATTTCAAGATTTAGCATTTCCTAATAGATTATAACTAACACTTAGCTACATATATGGTGCTCTCTTATTTTATTTTCACTGACATGAAATAGTATATTGTATAATGAGTAAGGACGAGTTGGCAATACACATTCCTTACGAATTATACACTATACTTTTTCTACGACTTTATATTTAATTAGTAATCAAAGTTAAACAGAATTTTACAAAAAAAATAATGCAGAAAATAAATAAACTAATTTAAAAATTTGTATTGGTAATATCTAAAATGACAATTAAAAAATCATGTCAAAACTTGTATTTATTTTGTCAACTTGACAGTGTTTATACTATTAGTTATCTGTTCTATTATTTTATTCTTGTTTTTTACTCATCTCTAGTTAAAAAAATGGTGAGTATAATTTACTTGCTTTAAATACATGCAATTTTAGTTAACTTCAAATCATTTAGTATTTGAATTTTTTTTAAATACATTAATTTTAAGCATAACCTAATATGAATGAGCTAAATCAGTTTAAAAAGTACTAATGATTCAATGACAAGATTTTGCTTTTGCAGCCAGTAAATAAAAGAAATCTATCCATTTCGAAGCCTGAATCGTTAACAATGTCGTCAAGTTCTAACAAATGTTGCTATGTGAGAGTTTTTCTTAGAAGCTTCAACCGAATAACATGTGGATGTGACTTATAAAGCAAATAAGGTAAAGTTGTTTGAAGACTTGTCATTAATAGGTGTTATTCTTAAGAATGAAGCTTTCCGAACTAAGAAGGTAATAAGCACATCGTAGTTAAAGAATTGAAAAAATTCTTTTTAGAAAATGCAAGATAGTTAATTACTCTAATAGATCTAATATGCTGCAATAATCTTTACTGCAAAATTAGTTTAAATATGAGAAATGAATTGTTAACAAAACACATTGTAGGTAAAAGAAAACAAGTGATTCAGTGCTTTTGCTTATAATTACATCTAAATATTTTTTTTCAATGTATAAACCAGTGGTTTGCATTAATCTTGTAACAGTTGATTATATTTATGTTTATCTTGTGTTATTTATTGTCAACGTAAGTCCAAAGTGTTAGTGATAACATTTTTAACAAGGTAGCGACAATGTACAAATGAATGATTTTTATAAGATTATAATATAATATGTAGTTAAAGTATACATAAATACTTATAAAAACTGCATTAATATAAGGATAGATAATAACAAACAGATATCATATAACAGATATTCTAATGAATACTAACTTCTTTAAGTTAATTTGAGCATGTTATTATAAAATGAGTAATTTTATTTTAAGGATTAAATTACTTAAGCTGTTTGTAACACTGCAAAAGTCCGGTAAATTACTGTTAATATTTCCTTCGCATCAAAAGAAAACCCTGCAAGAGAACAAGTAGTTAGGTTGCAAATAAGAAGTCTTTATTTATTCTAATTACCTTGAAGTTCTAAAATATATTTAGATTTTATTATAAGAAGGTCACCACTAAACGTCAACGTTTACGAATATAACCTATAATATGTAATTTATAAAACTTGTTTTACGCTATAAAACTAATGCAATACCTTTTACATGACACTCAATGATTTCGTTTTCAAATTTCCTAATTTGTGATGCAGAGATTATTTGCAAAAGTCTTCTAAATTATGTTTTCATAATTCATTATCCTGTACGTCAATAGGTTTGACCTGTACGGAAATGGCTTTGACCTGTACGGAAATGAAATTAGACAATCACAATGCACAACGTTGCCTAATCGCAATTAAACATACAATGAATAGTATTATCTGTTAGTCGTAGAAAAAATAAATTTGTTCGTTACTTTACGTACAGGTTCTGTTTGCCAATTCAGAATAAGAGTAGAATAATAAGATAGTAGTTTGAGAACAGAAACGGCGTAATTTCTATAGATTTTAGAATAACCAACAAAATCTTTTGACTTAAACCCCATTAAGAATATGTGGATAGTTATAAGCAGGACATAGACAAACAATCGCTTTGACATTTTGGCAAGCAATTTAAACAGAGGCGTAGCTATCCTGGAGCAGTTGGAGCAAACTGCTCAAAACGCACGAATTTTGAGGGCGCACGAGCCAGGAAGCGCAAATTTTAAAACAGCTTATCATAGTGTTATTTTACTAAATAGTTTTATCAGGCAGTAAAAAAGGTTTAATCAATATATGAACACAATTTGACAATACTTAATGAATGTTGTGTGCGCTGTGCGACTGCTTAAAAGCTGAAATGTATTGTAATTGTACTTCTAGTATTAGTTTTTCGAGGGCGCTCCATGACGTAATCGTAATTTATAGCCATTTTCAACTTCAAAAATGCACTATGGTTTGAAAAAAATATAAATGCGGCGATAAGCGGTTTAAAAAAACATCTATGCAAAGTTGCAATTTGTTGTCCTTGGTTCTCACAAAAAAGGTGTTTTTGAACTTTTGCCTTTGTAATAAGCCCTTAATTCTTGTTAATTCTTACAAAAACATGATTTAAAATACCAGGCGGCATGGGTTTTACATAAACTTGTTATTCACTTTCAATAGAAAAAAAGGGTTTATCTAACGCGGCGGTTTTCCCGTATTCAGACTTTTGACGCGTTACGTTCTCACTATTTTGTTGTTATTAAAATATTAGCGTACTTGGATGTAAACTGAAGAAGCCAAGACGAACAACGCAAACCTAAAAGTTTTATAACTTATTATAACAGTTTTCAACCATTATCTTGATAATTGTACAAAATAAAGTACTGGAACATAATAATATTGTCTCCAAAATGGTACGCAAGAAGATATAGAGCAATCAATTGAGATGCTGTCTTTACTTCTAACCCAATTCCAAAAATATATATTAAATAATTGGGATATTGTTAAAAACGAGACAGTTAAATTATCAACTAAATGGAGCATTGAACCTTGCTTCGCCAAAAAGATCTAGTAAAAAAAATCTTTGACAAACTGGATGAGACCATTCAAAATAGTAAAGAATGTTTTAAAGTGAAAGTTTTTTAATAAAGTAATTGACGTAGTATTTACTCAATTAAATATTAAATTTAAATCCGTACGTAAAGTAAGTAAAGACTTTTTAAATGTTTATCGCTAGTATATCTTGTCGCATCATCTGATGAAACTATTTTGGTTGATTCAAAATTGTTGAAATTGGCTTATTCTTCAGATATTTCTTTTAGTTTTGGACCACATTTAATAAGAATTAAAATTTGTTTTTTTATTCAATTAAGACAAATTACTTCTAAACGCGAAGTTGCTGAATTACTCTTAATTCAAATCCCGGTCTCTCCCAAAACATATTTACAAAGCAGTATGTCTCAATGCCGTCTTAGCTCTTTGGCCACAATATCAATTAAAAAACCAATTGCTGTTCAACTTGATCTGGGTAAATTAATTGACTGATTAAGAGTTTTAAGATTTGTAAATGTCTTGATGTAGTTATAACATAATCATGTATAATTAATTCAATATTACTGTGTGAATATGTCATATATATAAAAATTTTAAATGAATTGTCATTAAATAATGTTTAAAATTGAAATTAAAAAATAAAGACTAGAAAATTTAGAATTTTATTGGAACATTTGTGAGAAAAAAAGGAGGAGCACAGATCTTATTTACTCCATGGCGCTGTATATGTAGCTAGACCTCTGAATTTGAATAATGTAGCGCAAGTTGCAAATGAACTTTGGTAACGTTTCCGAGGATCCGACTACTGCAAAAAATTAATTAACTTGATTCTGAACCGGTTAACGACATATATAGGAAATATTAATTTTAACGTTTTACGTATTAAATAGACATATTTCTATAATAAAACTACTAACTAATAAGAAAAGCGATTAGGTATTAATCTACTTAAAACTTGTTTAAATTTAGTTTAGTTTAAAACGATGATTTAAATTAGTCTTCATTAGTACAAAAAACTATTTTTTCAATTTATACGTTATGTCTCATGCTAGGGGTACCCCATGGGATTTAACATGGGAAAATTGAAATTACTTGTTTCCTGCTTCCCAAATTAAAAAATCGCAAAAATTTTGACGCAGACTTAAAGTAGCACTTAAAACATTTCTAAAAATAATTTTTTGATTATAATTTGATAATTAATATGCAACTTTATTTTTAAGGAAATGGAAATTTGAAGAGCAAAGACTAGAAAAATTACAATTGAAAATTTTTTGTAGCAGACTAGAAAAAAAAATTAATCAAACATAAATTTACATTTACATAGGTATCTACGAACACTCATCGTGGTACCAATAGGTCTAACGCAGGAAGATTCATTTCAATTGAGAATTCGTGGCCCTGTAGAGAGCATTTTTAACATTTCCGATCCGTTGCTTGGCGGAACGACCACGGCGAATCACCTATTTTGGTATGATGTGTTCAAAAGTGCCTCCTGCTTGAACTGTACAATAAGTTAGCCGTTCAACAATTCTTTTTCGTGTTTTGGCTAATTTACGAATGGTAATAGCTCGGCATTTCACTTAAATTTAATCTTTTAGTGCGTCCCTATTTTCATACCGTTTTCCTCCATTGAATAATTTTTCATTTATGTAACTCCACAAAAAAAATCGCACGGGTTTAAATCAGGTGACCTAGCAGGCCATGTGATGGAACCATTCTTGCCTATCCATTGATTTGGAAATGCTTTATTCAGAAGCCCAGTGTTTAGTCTAGCAGTATGGGCTGGAGCACCATCCTGCATAAAACAAACTTGGTGATTTTCACCCGCAACATCATTTAGTTGTGGAAACACTAGCGTGAGACACAAGGTATAACGATAAAGTGAATCGTTATTTCACAAAAAATGTAAATAGTATTCATTTTAGAATCTGAAGGTCGTTTTGTGCTAAAGAACAGAACGATATGTTTTTTAATTTAATTAATCATTTGACGTATTTTTAATCAGTCCACTATTAAAATGATTTAATTAATTATGCATATTAATTGCAAATATGTTATACTTGAATACACTAGTAATGATAGTAGTATTAATAGAAGCAATATTCTATATAAATATCTGATATAAACAAAAATTCTAGAATTGATAGCTTGCATAAGGTATAAATTCTCTAAAATACACTTTTTAAATATTAAATAAATTTAAAATTTTATAATAAATACCAATCTGGTATTTCTATTACATATTTAACCAGACATGTAATAAAATTACAATAGTTTATTTGCTTTCAGCTTCTAATGGGAAACACCCCATACCATTAGAATGTGAATAGGCCCGATCTTAAGCGGTCATTTTGGTTGAAGGCGATACATATATGATTTTGAAGAAGATTATTATACTAATTATGTAATTTTGTATTTTATCCGATTTAATCTACATTAACTAAAAATATTGGAAATTTTTTCAAGAATATACGATTGATATATGATTTTTTAAATAAATTTTCGGTGTCTACTACTACACTCTTGTAAATTAATTTTTTGTAGTTCTACAGTAATTGCTCTAACTATATTTTATATTAAATCATTGGCGACTTAAAATATTAATACAAATTTCGTGCGTTTAGGTATTACAGGCTCCAGCTTGGTTAAACAAAAATGTCGCTCTGTAAAATACCAATTACACACACTCAATAGGGAACATTTCGGTTTAATAAAATATTGTATATTTGTTATATCATAACTGACGTTTACAATGATGGTACTTAAAAATAGATCGTAATTAAATAACGGATAAAAACATTATTAAAATTGATTTTTGAATTATTCCGAGCACACAACGAAGCCTGCCGAAGGGAGCGTGACTTCACTAAATCTTTCAAACACTATTATGTTAATGTGATAGCCTGGCTATTAGTGTGGAGCGATTCTATAAAAAAAATTTTTTTTTCGTTTTTTATTTGTCCTGGGGGTAGAAAATGTGGCTTTTGCTTTATCACTAAGATGTGTAAAATTTGAGTTCGATAAAATAATATCTTGAGGTTCTTCTCCACTTGAATTCATGGTAGATAGTTCTATAATAATGTATGCACCTTTGAATTTATGGTAGATAGTGGTAAGTATGATGGCTAGAAAAATTATTAGCAGTCACAAATCTTTATTTAAAAACTTTGGCACATTTTTGTACAGAGTAGTGATTATTTCAACACATTAATGAATTGTTTTTTGGTTTCAAACTTTGGTAACTCACTTCGAGATGCAAGTTTAGCACGAATAAGTCCGTCTCTTGCCTCGTTGCCACATACTGAAGAAGAAGCTTCCGTTACTAGCCTTATGCATCGTTCAACCGCCTGAGTGTGGCAAGGTAACTTCAAAATGCTGATGTTGTCAGGAACATCTAAAATCATATTTTCTAAATCTTGAGTCGAAATATGTCTTATTAATGGTGTTTCGGTAACTTCAGAGGACTGCCCATTGATCATATCGATGTACACTTCGGCTTTGAAATTAATAAGTTTGGGCACTTGAAACACCCGAATAGTGCCCTGATTACAACTTGATGCTCTACGTCTACACTTGAGAATCCGCCGTAAACCTACTTTCCGAACGTATTTTCGTTCATCAGCTAACATCGCCAACAGAATGTTTTCAGGATGGCCAAAATACGCATTTCTTTGTAATATTGGATCCACTATATTCTTAAGTTTGTCAGTTAGGTAACGAGACTTCTTGATAATTCCAAAGAAATGTTTAGATCCGTCCTTACAAGTAGATTTGGTTTTAATCTCAAACCAGCTAGAAGAGTATACCTTGATCACATATTTAGCTAAAGTTTTCAGTTCCATTGATGGTTCTATTGTAGCTACATATAACTTGAAAATTTGGTTTGCAGTTGTTAACCAGCGCGAGTGTGACATCTTCCCAGGGTCCCGCAGGGATAAAGACGATGATATATCACATCTAGAAATTCCTTTACATATAGCAAAGAGATATTTCTGATCCGTACTCAGTTTATTTGGATCAATAATCGGCAATTCCGCTTCAATTGGCTCAAATGCGAGGACGGACAACTTTGCGCAATTTTCTAGCATCTTTCCAATTGCACCACAGAATCCTTTAGGATCATTTGTCTTTCCATCTAGGTGTTGCATAAAGTGGCGGAAAGGTAACTCATTAATGTGTAATAAACATACCTGCCATTGTAATGAACGACCTGTGGACTTTTCTAGTTGTCGGATAACACCATTTTTCAAACCTGTGTTTATGACAGTACCATCGCATCCAACTGCTTGCAATTCATCCACATTGCAATTTGCATGAAAATCCTTTAAGAATCTCATGATACTTAATGCAATATTTGTAGCACTTCCAGATGTTGGTGTGATATGGCCGAGGTATTTACAATTAGGCTCTGAAATTAACACAATATGTTCTTCTGTGACAGTTTTCTTGTAATATTTCGTGCCTATTTTTTCTTGCTGAATTGTTTTGTCTTTCCTACCGTCAAAATCAAGTCCTTTAACTGCAGATGATTTTTTTCTTGGTTGTTCTCGGAGTTCTGTCCGTTTTTTCTTCCGTTCTCTTCTTATTTTACTTCTATTCACTATTTTTGACGAATTTTCCATTGATATATCTTTAAAATTCTGGAGAACAGCGCTTACTAGTATTGAGGCTGATTGATCTGATATTCCTGTTTGATCGCACGCTTGGGATACATTGCGTAATTTAATTCGTTTTCCAAAACCCGAAGAAAACAGTGTTTGAGATGATGTTAACGGTTCTGAAATTTCTGAAGTAGCAGACTTCTATAGAAGTTGTTATACCTGAGATTACAGGTATAAATGTTTTTTGAAGTGTCTTTGTTGTAATTTTGGGAACCTTAGATGCTAATAATCAAGATACTTCTTTAGCTTTCCTTGCAAAACTCTTTAGAAGAATTTGGCTGGTTTTCTTATTAATATTACTAATTGCCATTTTACGAGCTGTTCGTTGGTTTACTAGAAAATCTTTTTCTCGTTAATAATACAACGTCTTGGCTCAAGTCACTCGCAAATTTCAGTGTTTGTTTAGTTCACTTCCGCGGTTGTCAGAACGTTTTTCGTAATATGAAATGCCGAAAACAGGTAAAGAATCGTTTTGTGAAGTGTTTGGTTTATCCAAGGAATTTGATGGCAATGTACTTCCTACAAACTCAGATGTTATGAGATATTATTTGTGGTGTAGGTTATTGTTACAAGAGAACGCGAATGGAAAAGATCCGCGTGCGAGTGAAATTTCCAAAGCTGTACTGGCGGATTTGAAAAATATATTACAAAAAGCATCAATTCCAATAATTTCTGATCAAAGAATTTTGAGCTTAATAGCAAACCTTAATGAAAAATGTAAGGCTATAAAAAAGAACAAAAAGAAATCTCAAAAAAAAGTGATAACATTCAGAGAGCTCAGTGAAAAAATGCTATTTGATATATTCGTTTGCAAACGTAAAAACTTCTGTAATTGTCAGTGCAAAATTAAAATGCCTAAACGACAAAGAGATTTTCTAGTGGACCAACGAACAGCTCGTAAGATGGCAATTGGTAATATTGATAAGAAAACCAGCCAAATTCTTCAAAAGAGTTTTATAAGGAAAGCTAAAGAAGTATCTCGATTATTAGCATCTAAGGTTTCGGACATTACAACAAAGACACTTAAAGAAACATTTTCACCTGTAATCTCAGGTATTATAACTTTTGTAGAAGAGCCTGCTACTTCAGAAGTTCCAGAACCGTCAACATCATCTCAAACACTATTTTCTTCTGGTTTTGGAAAACGAATTAAATTACGCAATGTAGCTCAAACGTGCGATCAAACAGGGATATCGGATCGATCAGCTTCAATACTAGTAAGCGCGGTTCTCCAGGATTTTCAAGTTATATCAAAGAAAAATCCGTCAAAAATAGTGGATAGAAGTAAAATAAGGAGAGAACGGAAGAAAAGACGGACAGAACAATCAGGAAAAAAATCATCAGCAGTTATAGGACTTTATTTTGACGGAAGGAAAGAGAAAACATTTCAGCAAGAAAAAATAGGCACGAAATATTACAAGAAAACTGTCACAAAAGAACATATTGTTTTAATTTCAGAGCCTAATTGTAAATACCTCGGCCATATCACACCAACATCTGGAAGTGCTACAAATATTGCATTAAGTATCATGACTTTCTTACAGAATTTTTATGCAAATTGCAATGTAAATGAATTGCAAGCAGTTGGATGCGATGGTACTGTCATAAATACAGGTTTAAAAAATGGTGTTATCCGACAACTAGAAAAGTCCATAGGTCGTTCATTACAATGGCAGGTATGTTTATTACACACTAATGAGTTATCTTTCCGCCACTTAATGCAACACCTAGATGGAATGACAAATGATCCTAAAAGATTCTCTGGAGCAATTGGAAAGATGCTAGAAAATTGCGTGAAGTCGCATTGGAGCCAATTGAAGCGGAATTGCCGATTATTGATCTAAATGAACTGAGTACGGATCAGAAATATCTCTTCGTTATATGTAAAGGAATTTTTAGAGGTGTTATATCATCGTCTTTATCGCTGCGGGATCCTGGGAAGATGTCACACTCGCGCTGGTTAACAACCGCAAACGGAATTCTCAGGTTATATGTAGCTACAATAGAACCATCAATGAAACTGAAAACTACCTAAATATGTGATCAAGGTATACTCTTCTAGCTGGTTTGAGATTAAAACCAAATCTACTTGTAAAGACGGATCTAAACATTTTTTTGGAATCTCGTTACCTATCTGACAAACTTAAGAATATAGTGGATCTAATATTACAAAGAAACACGTATTTCGGCCATACTGAAAACATTCTGTTGGCGATGTTAGCTAATGAACGAAAATACGTTCGGGAATTTGGTTTACGGCGGATTCTCAAGTGTAGACGTGGAGCATCAAGTCGTAATCAGGGCACTATTCGGGTATTTTAAGTGCCCAAACTTAATTTCAAAGCCAAAGTTACCGAACCACCATTAATAAGACATATTTCGACTGAGGATTTGAAAAATATGATTTTAGACTTGTTACAAGCTTTAGGTTTTACGAACCCTGCACGGCCAACTCATATAGTCGGGAGTAGAGGGGGGTTCACAGAAACTATGCTTAAGGGCGCCAGAGCTAATCCAAAGTAACTTCTGCCTCGCTCACGACAGACGGTGCAAGCTTGTAACTCGATTGAAAGTTCGTAATCCTTATACTCGGCTGTTCGAGTAGCCAACGTTTGTTATTAGATAACGACGATCCAAAGAGAAAGTTATGTTGTCATAAAAGAACAAGTAACCACAATAACAACTTTAATCTAGAATCGTTGATGATTATCACAGGTATATCGAATTCTCATTACAGAAATGCCAATAGTATCGGCAACACACAATACATAAGTAAATTACGTTTAAATGACCAGCGAAGAATAGTTCATAGTAAATATTGTTTGTATACAGGATGCCAAATACACGACATAATTAATAATACGGCATTAATGACAATAAAACAGTGCTAATAATTACTGAATTAATATTAAACTATCGTAATAGTTATTGGTAGTACACCGTATACGAAACATACAAAAGAAGTCATAATACGACCTTACTGATAATAAAACAGTGATAATAATTACGGCATTCATATTAAACTATCGTAATAATTATTGGTTGTACACAGCATGCGCAACACAAAATAAGCAAAATTACTACCTAAATGGTAATACAACAATGTTAATAATTACGGAATTAAATATTAGTAAAAGTTTCGTGAGCGACGTTTCTGACAACGAACAAATAAGTAAAATCACTTACCCATAATACAGGAGCTTCTACTCGATCGAATAAAGCGCTTTCCCCGGCAAGCGAGCCTGAAATCAATTTGAGTCGCAAATCGTGTCAAACCAATGCCTCACGAAATCAAGATCTACAAAAATGGTTACTTAATGTTAAAGAAAGTACATAGAATATAACCCGGTTGTCGAATGCTGTTGTACACCTTCGATGACAGTTGGTTTCGCAGGTGTTTGCCGCATGAGTAAAATCTCGCAGAAATGTGATTGTCTTCGATTTATTTAGTTTTAACCGTAGGCCTTCTAGATAGTTATAATCGTCCCGTAAAAGTATTTGTCGATGTTAATCCCTCATAATTCGGTATCGACTAGAAACAGGTGTCAGATCGTGGTGGAACGGCCGGTGACAACTCGAATACTTTACGATCGTAATGAAGTTATAATTTTCCCTTGTAGATTTTAAATTACGACAAGAATACCCATATTTAGGAGGTAGCCCATGGCGCTAACGAAAAGACATAAAAATTACCTTTAATCAACGAAAGAACAAAAGCCGCTTACCCTGCGTGGATTAAATTAGTTAATTAAGAAGACTTCTATTACCCATCGTGTCCCAACACGTGGATGTTTTGAGAAAACGATTTTTAATTCACGCAGACATAGGTTATAACATGAACGATGTTAAAGTCAAAATGCCCGTATCTCACCGGATATCGTCGACTCAATACGAAGAGACCAACGAGCCCGATAGATGGCGTCGAGAAATAGAAAAGTAATTTTTAATTAAACCAATATACAGGGTAGTGCATTATTTACATTTATGCACGTAACAGACTTTTCTGACAACATCAGCATTTTGAAGTTTCTTCTTTAGTATATGGCAACGAAGCAAAAGACGGACTTATTCGTGCTAAACTTGCATCTTGAAGTGAGTTACCAAAGTTTGAAACCAAAAAACAATTCATTAATGTGTTGAAGTAATCACTACTCTGTACAAAAATGTGCTAACAATTTTTCTAGCCATTATACTACACTATCTCCCATAAATTCAAAGATACCAAATTTTTTAAATATGAGATTTGTGATTTCTAGGAATTTTTTTTCTATTATACACTATTGTAGAACTATCTACCATGAATTCAAGTGGAGAGGAACCTCAAGATATTATTTTATCAAACTCAATTTTTACACATCTCAGTGATAAGGCAAAAGGCACATTTTCCACCCCCAGGACAAATAAAAAACGATTTTTTTTCCTTATAGATTCGATCCACACTAGTGTACAGTGTGTACATTTGAGAATATTAGGCAACTGGAACTAACAAACCTAAAAAACATTGTAAAAAATTTAGCAAATAAGAACAGTGACATAGATAGAATAGCGACAAGAATATTGAAGCTAACTATAGATGTAATAGAAAATAGATTCTTACAATTAATTAATACAACTTAGAAAAAGATTCCTCTCCCAATAATTGGAAGAAATCAACTATTATTTCTGTAGAAAAAGGTGCAAATACTGACAATACTTACTTACTAAAAGAATACATTGAAGATAACAAGTTGACAAGCTCCTATTAAGCTGGTTTTATACAAAAAAATTCATGTGAAAGTGCAATCCAATCAGTTTTACTGGAAAAGTGCTATCAACGATAAAAAAATTATTGGTGCAGTTTTTCTAGATTTTCGACGTGCTTTTGAAACCATAAACAAAGAGTTATTATTACTAAAATTACAAATGTATGGCTTTAAATCCATAGTTTTAAAATGGTATAAGGAATATCTTGAAAATAGTACACAACAAAATAGATTTAAGAATAGTACATCAACCTTAAGAGCTACAAAATATGGAGTTCCACAAGGTACTGTTGTAGGACCTCAATTGTTTATCTTGTATATTAATCACATTGTTAAAAGTGTAACAAAATGCAAAATACAATTATTTGCTGATGATACTTTAGTTTACTATATAGGAGAAAATGTGGCAAAATTAATAAGTGTTATTAATGAAGATTTAAATAATATTAATAACTGGTTAGATGCAAAATACAAATAAACTAAATTTAGCATATTAAAAAATAAAAATAAATGTATCGATATATCAAAGCATATATGTTAAAAAAAACAAGATTGGAACACGTGGACGAATGGAAATACTTGAGTATAATATTTAAAAATCAACTAACCTTTTCTAATCATGCGAAATATATAACAGCTAAAATTGCAAAAAGATTAATTTTATGGTAAGACCACTATTGAGCTTTTATTCACCATTTGCATTAAGTTTACCAACTAATAAGCTTTTACTTATTATTTAAAACAGTTGAATAACAGTTTTAATTAATTTCTCAATTGCAATGTTACTTTGAGTTTTATCAGAAACATCTCATAAACTATGTTATTCTTTATTCATTATTCATAGCGTCTTTGTCTTATACCTTCTGCATTTAGTTATTAACGTTATTAAATATGGTACAGTTGTGTTTAAAGTTGTGTAAACGTGTTATTTAAATTTTATTTGTATAAAATATAAAATATACAAAACGATCTCTAGATTATAGAGCAACTGGTTGTCAACATCACCTTCCTGTAACTTTTTAGGTTTAATTACATTTTTTTATTTATTTGAAAAAATCAAAAAAGAAGTTTTATCTCATTAGCGTTTACTGTTTAAATCAATATTTTAGTGACTTTCTCATCACGTCTACTACACAATGTACTAAATTAGAAAGGTCGAATTAATAACGAACTCATTGTAATCTAGCACGCAGCACTATGTTATATCTAAAGAATCTAAAAAAAACGAACGTTAAAATAAATTGAAAGTTTACGATAGTCATAAACACTAACCTTTTTAGAAGAAGAACAAACAAACATGACAGTTAAAGAAATCTATAAAATCGACTATGAAAATAAATCCTAGAGAAAACCGAATCAGTCGAACAAAAATTAAGAAATCACATTTTAAGAATGTACCTACCTACTTTATTACGTTATTTTCTAACTTCACGTAATTAACAGTTTCAACCCTAAAAGATAATATAGCAATGTCAGTACATAAACGTTCTGGGTTATAAATCGGTCATTATTGGAACTATAAAGTCTGATTTATGGCTCGTGTACGTTTATGTAAGAAATTCTCTTGTGTAAACGAAAGGGCATTTCATAATTTATATGGGGCAACAAAGCTTTGTTGTTAATTATGAACGGCGTCGAATTTTCTAAATTAATTGTAAAGAGCTTCTTTAGTTCCTTTACGCGATTTTAATTATTTTAATTAAGCGTTTTAATTATCTCGGTTAACGCGTATCTACGTGCTTGTCGTTGTTTGTATTTTTTTTCGAATTAATTTGTTTCGGCTTTTATTTGTAGCTACTTTATATATTTTAGGACAAAAAGTGGTGTTGTCGCGTTAAGGGTCTTAATTTGAAATGCTAATTTTAGGTCAACCTAAATATTTCTTTTTCAATAGTATCGCGACGGCAAATAACTTATTGACTAATTAATATTTATAACCAGTAGCCGCCGTCGTTTTTGCTTAAACTTATTTATGTACGTTTACTGACATGCAGATTGTTGTACTAGCTTTGAGCCAAGTTACATTCATAAAACAAAAAAAGAACACACAAGTAGTAATTTTATTTTTTGTACTGCCAACATCGCCAACGTCACTATTCGTTTGTTAGTGTAGTTACGTAATGGGCGAAAAAAGCTCTAAGGTGGCAAAATGAAAACTAGAAATCTACATAAAACTAAATTTTCAAAACCAATTATTATATTAGAACGAGTATGCGACAGGTGCAAAAATCATTTAAAAATCTTGAAATTCAGTTAAAATTGGAAAAAAAAACGATGTTAAAGTTAATGTCCAATCTGACAGATTTAGTAATAAATGTAGTACCAACATTATATTTCTGGTGTTTTTTTTATTTATTCAAAAAAGAATGTAATTTTTACAAAAAGCAACACAAAAAAATATTGTACGTTACTCTCGTCGAAAGTATCATAGCATAACTTAGTCACAAGCAGCGCTCGGCCGTACGACGTTCGTTATGCTATGCCTGACATTATACAGGGTTATTCCCGCTATACGGCTCAAGATATTGTAGTCAAAAAACATTTTACTTTTAGGATATATAAAAGTCTATTATTTAAAATTATTTTCATATTATACAGGGTGTCGTAAAAGCCGTCAAAGTATCAAAATTGTGTTTTTTTAAAAACCCTTACATATTATTGCATTTTTGAACTCTCCGATCAAAATAACTTTGTGTTTTAATAAAGTTTATGAGGTTTCATTGAAATTTTAACAAATAACTACTATATGAGTTGCTACACAATTGTATAAATAATATTTTATTACCTAACTGCTATTATTAAAACATTTGGTATAGAGTTTATTTTCATTGTACATTAGATATAATATGAAGTTTAACGTAATACAGTTTGATAATTAAGCCTTTTCATTAACATCGAAGCAGTTTATATAAATTATTTTTGAATACTGTGTGTGGCGTTTGATATTTGGCAACGCTGAAATATGGTTAGCTACAGGAAGCAAAAAATGCCCGCGCATGCCGTAAGGAAAGATCACGATCTTAAGCAAAAGGAAGTCCACCCACTTGCTGTCCAGCCTTTGTCGCGTACAGGTCTCGCTGCTTGTTCTGTTAGTATGGTGATCAAGACACCACAGTGGTGACTTTGACGTGATTTGTGTATGCTATTGTAAAAAGAAAAAAAAAGATGGCGAACGACAACGTGGTCACATCTTCTTTGCCTCAACCACAACGTGTTGTTTTAACGTTACCATCATTTTGGCTAGAACAACCTGCAGCAAGGTTCGCGCAAATAGAAGAACAATTTTTATTAAACGGAGTGACAGACGATGAAAAAAAAAATAATTAGTTACGAGTAGTTTAGATTTGCGTTACGTTTCAGAAGTACTAGACATTATAGTGACGCCCCCACCTGAAAATAAATATATTAAAATTAAAAAAGACTGATTATTATTTGTCCACGTCGCATGAGAAAAAGACACGACAGCTGCTAGAGTTCGAAGAACTCGGAGACCGGAAACCCAGTCAATTCCTACGTCATCTACGTGGATTAGCTGGAAAAACAATGCCGGACGATTTACTCTGAACAATTTGGAAAAGTCGCTTTCCAGCGTACGCACAAGTAATTTTAGCAACCGTAGCTGCGCAACCGTTGAATGACGCAGCCAGGCTCGCCGACCAGGTTTGTAAAACATGGCCAAAACGTTAATTTGCGGCATATAACGCAATACCCACACCTCCGATACCGTAAGTACGAACCGATGCCAGCAAAGATGTTTGATGTTAGCGCCATCTCTCTGCAATTGGCAGCAATGTCGTCACGGTTGCTGTAATTGGAACAAAATAGCCGATTATAATTACAGAAGACGTTTTAGTTCTCTAAGTCGACTTCGAGAAAATAATCCAGACTACTGTATTTATCACGACAGATTCGGGCAAAGGGGCGCGTAAATGCAGAGCACCGTGCAGTTTTCATAGAAACTGAATAACCAGTCTGTGGAGGCGGCAGTAAACAGGCAAACAGGACAATGCGGTCTTTTCGTTTCCGATAAAGCAGACAAAGTACAATATTTAGTAGACACCGGTGCGGACGTTTCAGTGTTTCCAAAAAGACTTGCAAATTGCCAATCAGAAAAAACTGACTTTTGTTTAAATGCGGTAAATGGTGCGAAGTTTTGTACCTATGGTTTAGTTAGTAAGTGTTTAAATTTAGGTTTAACACGTGCGTTTGTTTGAAACTTTCTAATAACAGACATTGATCATGCAATAATCGGTGCTGACTTTTTAACTCATTATGGACTTATAGAAAATTTAAGGAACCTTAGATTAGTAGACACTGTGACAAATCTGATTAGTGTAGGACAAGTGCGCGGTGCAAACATTCATTTGATACAAATTTATATAGGTGAGACAAGTGACGTATACTTGCCGTTGTTGCAAAGATACCTAAAGGTTGTTACACCGACATGGCCTGGTAATCCTGTACAGCATCAAACAGTGCATTATGTTTATACGACACCAAGACCAACAGTCTCAAGTTGCCCAAAAAGGATAGCCCGACAAATTTAGGGCAGCGAAAAATGAGTATGATGATCTACTTCGTACTGGTATTGTAAGACCGTCTTCAAGTGAGTGGAGTTCACCATTGCATCTTGTCGCTAAGAAAAATGGAGTATTGAGACTATGTAAAGACTACAGGGCATTAAACGCTCGTACCAGATAACTACCCAGTACGACATATTTAAGATTTTTCTTAATCATTATATGGAAAAAAATCTTTTTAATAATTGATTTGGAAAAAGCTTACCATCAAATCCCGGTAACACCAAAAGACGTCCAGAAAACAGCTATCACTACTCCATTTAGATTGTTTGAGTACCTCTACATGTCATTTAGTTTTAGAAATGCTGCTCAAACTTTTCAACGTTTTATTGATGAAGTGATTCGGGACTTTGACTTCTGTTTTCCATACATCGATGACATTATTGGGTTTTCTAAAACTGAACACCAACATGAAGAACACCTTAAACTACTATTTAAGCGTTTTACACAGTATGGTGTAATAATAAATCCAGAGAAGTGCAGTTTCGTTAAGGCTACAGTCAACTTTCTCAACTATACGATAAATTCAGAGGGCATAAAACCACCTCACGAAAAAGTTGAAGCCATCCAGAAATATCCTCGACCGCAAACTATTAGTGACTTTTGCAGATTTTCGGAAATGCTAAACTTCTTTAGAAGATGTGAACCTCAGGCAGCTAACAAATTAACACCATTAAAAACCCTGCTAAAAGGATCCAAAAATGGGAAGAAGAAAATCTATTAGTCGGATAGCAATATAAAAACCTTTGAAGATATTAAAAACATCCTATCATCTGCCACATTATTGGTACATCCCAAAGTAAATGCTTCTTTAGCCATTCGCGTCAATGCTGCCAACAAAGCAATTGTTGGTACCTTGCAACAGTAACAGGATGGGATATAGAAACCTCTATCTTTCTATTCTCAGAAATTAAACTCGGCACAGTGCAATTACAGTACTTATGATTGTGTTTATGCGGCTGTGCAGCGTTTTAGACACAGTATCGAAGGTAGACAATTTACAATCTACACGGAGCATAAGCCACTGACATATGCGTTTCGACAGAAACCAGAGAAAGCGTCTTTCAGGCAGCTTAGATATTTAGATTTTATATCGCAATTTACAATTGATATACAATACGTAGCAGGAACAAAGAATGTTGTTGCAGATGCCATGTCACGGATAGATGCAATAAGGGCACAGCTGGACATGTTATATATTGAACTAGCAAAATCCCAAAGTACTGATGATGAATTTCAAAATCTGCTTAAGAACGAAACCGATATGAAACTGAAACTTTTCAATTTTAACGATAATGCAGAAGTTTATTGCGACACATCCACATTGAAAGTGCGTCCATATCTGACACCACTATTCCGTAAGTCCATGTTTAACAAGTTACACAACTTATCCCATCCCGGTGTAAGAAGCAGTACACATATGATCAAAGAGCATTTTGTTTAGCCTAAAATGGAAAAGGACATAAAGAGATGGACTACAAAGTGTTTATCTTGATAACGTGTCAAAGTATACAAACATACGCACGCAACACCATTACCGGAAGCTCGTTTTGATCATGTGCATTTAAAACTAATCGCTTTTCTACCTTATTGGCAAGGCTATACATATTGTCTCACATGCGTTGATTGTTATTCAAGATGGGTTAAAGTGATACCATTAAAAGACATCGAAGCCAACACCATAGTAAAAGCTTTTGCATATAATTGGATCGCTCGCTTTGGAGTACTACTTAGAATTACGACAGATCGTGGTTGACAGTTTGAATGCCAGCTGTTTACCAGTCTTGCTAATTTCATGGGTTCAGAACACTGCCTAACCACAAGTTATCATCCCCAAACGAACGGAATAATAGAACGTCTGCATCGACAGTTAAAAGCTGAAATTACATGTTACAACACTACCATTGGGTTGATACATTACCAACAGTCTTATTGGGAATGCGTTCAGCTTACAAAGAAGATTTGAAGGCAATCAGTGCTAAATTGGTTTATGGTCAATTATTACAATTGCCAAGCATATTTTTTGAATCACGCTCAGAGAAATCACCTCACATATTATATGTTGCTGATTAAGACACCACACTGTGTTAACAAAATGGTTTCTTGCAACGCCAGTTTCTCATCATGTTACCATGAAGGTTTTAGTTGAATTGTGTTAAATCATAAAACAAATTAAAAAAGCAACAAAACGGTTAGAAGCTAGAGTGATAGACACCGTTTAAATCTATTCAACACTGAAATAGAATCAATGACAAGGCACTGGTTAAACCAACAAATATACTTATTTTTTAAAAGAGAAGAAGAAATTAAAAAGAATTAGGTACATAAATAGTAGTAAAAAATAATTCTATAAATATCACAGTTTTAGCGTTGATAAAAGTCCTGGAAGTTAGGCAACCCTCCACACAAAGTTATCAAAATACAACATACGACAAAACATAATCAAATAATATGCAATTTTAGAGTTAATCTTTGATTTAATGTGAAACTAGTGACTTCACACATGTTTCAAATCGCATTTCACACCGTAGGAATAAAAAACCTGCATGTGTTAATTGTGATAATAATCTATGTCGTACGTATTTCAGGTTTGATAAATGTACAAATTACTGACAAGTAAAAGAAAAAAGAGCACTTACGGTTGTCCATGCGGATAGCTATCGACCCGTTTTAACCATCCCTTAAATTCTCTAAGAAAATGAAGAAAAATTAGATATAGGATCGTATCACTATTCAGTTGCTTATCGGCAAACAAGGAATTCTAGTTAAAAGTGGTTTCCATCAATTTTAAAGCAGGTGTGCTTCCAAGGTTCTTTAAACATCACACAAATTGCAAATATGACCAATTCCCCCAGATTATCTCGGAAGTGACTTGATTGATCGATAGACTCTTTTACGTACGTACGTGGTTCTAATTATAGCCTCTAGCGGAAGGTAATGGATTAATCATGAATATTTCTAAATTGGCTCAACACGTGATGCTATCGTAAATCGCTATAACAATTACGGGAAAATCAACGTACATCGCAAAAATATGAATCAAATGGTTAGCCCAGAAAAAATTTTACAAAAACTCATTTTATAACACAGATGCTTGTAAAATTTTAAAAGTGAAAACTCCGCTGGAACTCGAAAAATAGTTTCAATTTGACATTTTTGTATAAATTTTATACAAGGGTCAAACATTATAATAAAAAATTTTTAACATAACAGTTGTTTCAAACATAAAGTAATGCCGCATTTTGTACAACTATAAATGCTAAATAATGTTTTTTGCTGTGTTGGTAACACACCTGACAGCGTCGTTTTTGAGCGTTTTTGACGTTCCCGGCTCCGGTTTTTCTTGAGGATTATATTTCTGTAAGATTTTTTTAATTTTCACCGGAAGATTTGCAATTTGGGCTCGAATTCGTAATTGCTCTTCTACCAAAGTTAGAGGCAGTTTTTTCAAAAATTCCCTTCTTGAAACAAATTCATGTTGATTTGCGATAAAAATTGTTCTAGAGCCCACCTACGTAAGGTGATAAAAAATTACTATTGGCTACATTTTTGTCGATCGGCCAACATAAGTTTGTCAACCACATCTACACCTCGCTAGAAACTTCTGTTGAAGAAACATATTTTTTTTAGAAACGTAAAAAACAAGAGTCATCTTTCGTTTATTCAAAAATGCTGGTAAAACAGGTACGCTTTTTTGACGACACAAAAGTTGGCTGAGCTGTCTTTTATTTTTTCTTATTATACCCACATAAGAAAGCTTATTTTTTCAGCTTCTTCACTAGCTTTAAACTTGTAAACCAGATATCCGCGGTAATGTTTTGACCGGATCCAAAAATTGGTTTAAAAAACCGCATTACATTCGAATCTGATAAAAGATTGGCAAAAAGGACGGTTTGGCTGCGGCTCACAGAATATCTCCATATTAACGGTACAGTACAGTTTGGCTTCGGTAAGACAAAATATTTTTATTCTATATTTGTTTAGTTTTGATGGAATATATTACCTAAATAAGCATCGACATCGAAATCCAGGCAAGATGTCATCAATTATAACATTTTGGCGGAGATGATAGTGTTTTTGACAAGTTTCGACAAAAACGGTAAAAAGATCCTTTACCAGAGCCGATTTATCGTGTTTATGTCGCGTTTTTCTAGTATCTCTGTCGTCAAATTTTAAACATCTTATCAAAAATCTAAAGCGTGTTTCAGACATTGCCATTCAAAAAATGTTTATTCCTAACCCATCACTAGCTCAGATCTCGCAAAGTCGTCGATGGCATCCTCAAAATACACCCGTTAAATACAATAGTACTCAAAAATGCTTTAATTTTTGCTTTGTTTGTAGGTGGGCAGTTTCTTTCTTTTCCAAATTTTTCTCGAATAATGTTATGTTAGTGTATTGCACTAATAAATATTCCGTAAAAAATAGATTCCAGCATTCGAGTTTAGTTTTGTCATTTCTCGCAGCCTCTCCTACTATACCAGGTAATTTTATAAAAAAATTATGAAGACTTGTTTTTATAATTTTAAACGTTTCTTTTTTCCATATATTTTTATATAAGAACACATATAAAAAAAAATTTCGTACATTTCCATCGCCGAAATCATTTGGGATTTTAATAAAATAGCAGCAAAAAAGAGATTATTTGGATTTACTCTTTTCAAAACTATTTAAGGCACATCGAACTGAAAATGTGGTGACTAACAGGTGGTTAAGAAGTGTTTAAGTTATGGGAAAATAAGTTACAGTGAAGTGTTACACTAAATCATATTTAATATCCCAATTATAATAAACTTTACATTTTATACAGGGTGTCTAAAAATTAAAACCTATCAATGAAGAAATTTAAATTAATTTAAGCCTATAAATGTACTTTTATCGAATGGTATTAGAATGTTCTATGCTAAGACTTTCCGTTTTTACACAATACGCCAAATAATCGTTTTTTTACCATTTGATGTTTTTTTAATAAAAGTTCTGTAATCTAGTTGCTTGTTGTATTTAGAAATATCACGTATAAGAATAATAATGAAAAATGTTTTCACAAATGTTTAATAACTTGGAACGTAATTTATAATCCAACAGGCTATAGCAGCAATAATAATAATAATAACATAATAACAATTACATAAAACAAAACGAAAGCAATTATAACAGTTGTTCAAAACGTCAACCTTCCATATCCAGACACTTACATATACTTTTTGTGAACTATTGCTAACTCTGAACAACATTTGCAAAGTTGCAGTTTTAAAAGTGTCTCTTATGCGTCTTTTTATATTTTGTAGTGTTGCCGATAGGGTATTGTAGACATTTCTATTTATGTATCCCCACAACAAAATTTGGTGTAATTAATTTTGGGAATTTGAGGGGAGAAGACCAATTGCAAAATCCAATTTTTCTAATCCACTTGTTTTATTTATTATTTATCGTTGGTATAATATTACTATTATTATTGTCATAGTCTGTTGAATTATAAATTATTGTTCTTAAACTTAGAATTTTTATTGAAAACACAAATGGTACAAAAAACGGATCTGATACTATTTGATAGGTAATTAAAAAGTACATTTTCTGGTAGATTAGAAAGTATGGCGTTCTATTTAAATTAATCAAGCTATAGCCACTTGAATTTCTTTATTGATAGGTTTAATTTTTAGACACCTAGATGTAGACTTTATTATAATTAAAAATACACCCTTATTTTGATCACAGAATCCAAAAATGTAATAATATACAGAGGGTTTTATATAAAAAAACATAATTTTAATACTTTTACAGCATTTGCAACATCTTGTATAATATGAAAATAATTTAAAATTTGGCCACAATATTCCGACCGGTATATAGTGAATAACCCTGTATATACCGTAATTAAAAAAAATAATTTTTTACTTCTGATGCATATAAACAGTTTAAACAATTTGATTGATCAGACAAATTTTTACTCAGAAAACTGAAACTTCTATCATTACTAATTTTAGCAAAATGTGCATTTTTTTGGAATTTATCAGCGGTATAGTGCAAATGTTTGATTTTTACTTTTTTCTTTACCAAGGACCTAAAATTTTCATTAAAAAAAATTTTTATACCTAGTTTTCACAAATAATTTTTTTTTGAGAACCAGAAATTAATTTGGCAACAAAAGGGTTAAAAAACAAAATAATTAACAAACATTTTTTCCTTACACTTGTTAGAAAAAATCTTAGAATAAAACTTGTCATAGCAATAGACCTAACCGTTAATCCTAATGTGAGAAATAATGTTTTCAATTAAAATTGAATTACGTTTTTTAAAAATGCTTATTTTTTTCTAAATTTAGAAACACAAAAGTTTAACAAACAATTTTACTAGCGTATTTGTGATTTTTGATATAATTTTTTTTTTAGTTTACCCAATATTTATTTTATTACAATTTAAACATTTTATTTTATACGCTACGTTACATTTTTCTTCTAAGATATTAGCTATATTTTTAGTTTAACTTAAATTGCGTTATTAATTGTTTTATTATTATCATTTTGATGTTTGTTAATGTTTTAATAAATTGGTTTCGAGTGGTTTAATTTTTTTAGATAAGTTTAGTGGTAGTACTATGTTATTTGTGAACTTTGTTTTAGATAAATATTTATTTGTAATATTGTTTAAGCAGGTATTGTTCTTAAAAATTTTAGCTTGAATTACATAATGATAGTTGGTATTAGGTTATAATAAATATAACGTCTAAGGATGACAATAAACAATGTTTATTTATTTTGTAAATCAAATATCGAATTTCTATTCTAAAAGAGGCAAAATGATGTTATCTACATAGAAAAATGATAACGTCGGTTGATAAGAAAGTTTGTTAATAGCGCAGTTTAATAAGTCGTGCATAATTAGATTCGCAATGACTGGCTAAATTGGATTGCTGTTGTAAAACTTGCTTAATAGAAGTACCCCAGTTTAAATTTAATTAAGAAGTTGATCATTGTTTAATAGTTCCTGGCAACGTTTTTGTTACGTTTTTTAAACTAATAGAAACTTAAGAAAAAATTAAAATTGATCAAAAATCATCGTCATAATAAGAAATCTGTGTTTTTAAACTATAATTAAATATTTACAGGGTGTTCATTATTTACTTAATGTTTAGAAATTTTGGGTTTTATAGTAATTAATTAAACATTTTTCTGGTGTTATACAACTTCTTCAGCAAGTTTAAAATCAAACAATATTTTCAATAATATTCTAAAATTGTACCATGTTTACTTATGTGTAAACAATCTGTTTTCTAAAAATGTTTTTGTTTGTTCAATATAGCACCCATGACAATCTTTACAATTAATTCTGTAAACAACATCTCACTGCTTTATTTTTGCGAATTTAAATTTTAAATTTGAAAATAATGTACTTAAGGTAACAGTACTAGTAAGACAAATTTTTTTTATATAATGTTTTTATTTTATACGATAAAAACTGTAATGAAGATAGAAAAATACTTAGGCGCCACTCCACGTACTGATAAAAATCCTCGAATTGGCGAGACCAAGGGTACGTGTGGGTCCACTACGAAGCTAACAGGATATAAAAAAAGCGAGCCAGAACAATGTAACGAGTGAATATATATTTTCTCAACGATAACATATAATATAATAATCTATTTAACATTAATTATAAAAATTCAAAAAACCGAATAGCAAACAAGACAATGAATTATGACGATTGTTTGTCCAAATACGGCTTGATTACAATAAAATTAATTCAAAGAAACGTGACGGGTATTAGATCAGCGTACACACAACAGCTGTATTACATAAATATTACGATGTTTTAGAAGTTATGACTGAAAGTAATATTTAGTACTATCTAAGATTTAAATGTTGAATGTCACATGTTAAACAAATTATTAATACGGCGAACTCAAGTAATATAGGCTGAAGGTTTTCCAATACGATACTTTTAGTTTGTTTCAGGTTCGAGGCAGTAATCGCCATATAGAAATTTCACCAAATGAGCGTCTGAAGGTCATTTCTATGTTATCTTCATAGACATCAAAAATTTTTAATAACTCATTGAGAGAGAAGTCTGAAGCGTAATTTTGACAGAAATATTATTTATAGTCATACCGTTATAGATTTGAACAAATCAACTTTACGCTCTTATTAATTCGATTCCATCTGATACGGGTTTAATTACCTCAAATTTTCTATCAACTGATGATATTGCGTAGCTTTATTCTAACAGTTAGAAAACAAGAAACAAGTTAGAATTCGAAAGTAAAGATGATTTTTAGTTTTCGTACTTTGTTACAAACCTGAAGTCAAATGGACAAAAGATTCAAATTTTGTGACTAAGCAGTAAGGTAGACCGGGAGAATTCTGCGCACGGAGAAAATCTGCGCATCAATATTTTGACAAATTTACGTGATAAACTAAAGTTCAATAACAATAAAAAATAAAACTGGACAGAAAACCGATTTTTAATGATGAACAAGAAGCCACCACAGCCAACCATGTTTAAAAACTGGCGAATAGCATATCGTTTAGCGTTTAACATATCAGTTTGCAGAAGCTAACAAAATAAAACACCGTTTTAACCAGAAAACGAAAATGAGCGGTGAAAATTGACTAAACTGTTTTTAAAGCGTCATTCAGCTAAAAACCGCATTTCTCGATTTAATAAATCTGTGGTTGAACCATTTTTTAACAATCTGTTCACAGTTGTAAAAAAGTTTAGGTTTTCTGAGAGTCAAATTTATAACGTGGATGAAACGGGCATTTTTACGATCTAGAAACTAGCAAAAATTTTAGCACTAAAAATTCAAAAGCCACTGAAATCCTTAATATCTTGGAAAAGAGGGAAAAATGTTACTGTAGTGTAAGTGTAAGTGCATCAGGACAATTTGTCCCTCTTATGTTTATATTCCCGAGAATACGTATAAATTCGCCATTATGAGAGGAAGCTCAATTAAAGCGATATACAGATGTTAAAAAAACTGTTGGATAAATTAAAAGTTATGTTTCGACTTGATAAAACATTTTTGTCAGCATATAATGACCTCGGAAAAAAATCCAGTGCTTCTCATATTAGATAACCATGCGAGTCACATTTTATTGGAAATTTGTACTTACTGCAAATCACACGAAATTGTTATGATTTCACTTCCCCCTCACACCTTTCACAGGCTTCAATTTCTTGACCGAACTTTTTTTGGATCCCTAAAAAATGCTGTTAACTGTAAGTGCAACTTGTATCTGAGAACTTATGTTCATAAGAAGATAACACGTTTTAAACTTGCTTCCATTTTTAAGAGAGCGTATCTGTAGGGTTGCCACAATAGACAAAAGAATATCCTGTTTCTGCGCTGCTGGAATAAAAGCTACAGATTCTAATAAATTTTCTAAAGATGATTTCAGCCTAAAGTTTCAGATATACAATTTGTAATAAACTTAAATGAAACCGACACAGTCAATCTTTAGATTGGACATACGACCACATCACAAACAATACCGTTGCAATGTGACAAAACTCTGCAGAGAACTTTACTTAGAAATACAAGCAATAGTCAATAAATCCGTGGATCAAACCACAACCGTGAGTATCAAGATGTGATGAGTTTGCATCATCCTGTTCTGGTGTTTCGTTTTCATCTAGTGTTCTTATTAAAAAACTAGCACCTCTTCCTCGCCTAATTGCAAAAAAAAGTTCTAAATCACGTGCAAAACAACACTCAGAAGTTTTTATTTTCACGCTACTAAAAACTCAATTAGAAATTAAACGAAAAAACAAATATCTTAAAAAAAGCAAAAAAGTCAAAAAAACTGAAACCAAGAAAAGAACGACAAGAAAAGTAAGAAAACTGGCTACTAAAGCAAAGAAACGACCTCTAAGCAAGAAGCCTGAAGTCAGAAACTTACACTTTGATGATTCTGAATCTGATGAGAGAAAGCATTGTGATGATGATAAAATAGATGATGTAGATTCATCAAGAGAAAAAGAGAAGTGTGTGAGGTGAATTCGGACAGAACAAGACAATTTGGTACTTTTGTCTAATGTGTTTGTTTTGGAAGGTAGTAGTTTCAACAGTTAATCATAAGTGCGATAAGTGTGCCAAGGTCAAAATATTTTTTTGGAGTACTGCTTCATTTAGCTTCTGCGTAGCAGTACCCCAACCCATGCGCGGTAGTACTTGGGGGAATACCGCACGACGACAGTTTCTTAAACTAATTTTTTTCTCCAAAATCGGTAAATCGTTAAACTTTTTTTTTGTGAGAATAGCGTTTCTAATAGGTGCAATTTTTAGTGTTAAATTATGGAAGTTTGTGTGTATATAAGAAACTTTTTGTAAACATTTTGCCCTAAGTGCGAGGAGTTCCGACGGTGTCCCCTATATGAAACAAATTTATATTAACACAGCAAATTGGAGAACGATTTTTACTAATTAATTTTGAAAAAAATGTTGAATTAGTATAAATCTTGTGATGAAAGTGAATAATACTTTTCTATAATTTCTATGTTCTAAGACTAGTTTTGTTAGCTCTTGTCTAATATACACCTCAATGACAATTTTGTTTGTTCAAAAAAAGACAAATTTTGACCACGTCTTGCTGCAGTATCAGAAATTTTTGGCAACTGTTACATACTAGGCCAAAATTAAAATAATGACAAGTCCATGATAAGATTTAAAAATTGTAATTCGCTAGTGTATGCTTTTAAAATTTTGTTACGTCGCCTTGTTTGCGTGACCATTTCGTTCAATTATAAGTACTTTCTTTTATTTAATTTTACGTTGTTTTACTATTTTGCTTTTGGGAATTAGATTAAAAATTATTTTAACTAAAGTAGTTGAATTGTTATTGCTACAGAATTTCTTGCAAGTGTAGCGTTAGTCAACCCTTGCTAATTTAAAGTAATTTCAGCAAATTAACATACCTGGGGTTTGAAGCCTTCTTTAAACTTTTATAGTTACAAAAAGTTAAATCATTATTTTATTATAATAGTATTTAAAATTATCAAAAATTTTATTGCTTGTGATTGTTTCGATTGTGTGTATTTGATTATTCTTGATCGACTTGGTATCTCCAAACCAAAAATTTTATGCATACGCTAAGAATGGTTGTTACGTGCAAAAGCTGAAACAATGAAACTTGTCTAAAATAAAGTAACATAAACACAGTTTTGCCGGTGCTCAGTGAAGATGGGTATGGATTATATTCAAAATTCCGTGACCGTTTGGAAAACTCAAAAGAAAACAAAATCAAAAGTCAAAATAAAAGGGCGCCAGAAAAGTGTAAAGCTAAAAAGACTTCTGACTCTTGCCAACCACAAGCCCGCTTCTGTAAGATACACTCTAAATTGGACTTACTTTACTAGAGTGTATTGCACTAAAATCTGAAATAATTTAAAATTCACATAACGCGCAGGCTGACGGAATGAAAAACTTGTTTACAATTTAACTATTAAACATTTATTTTACCACAGAACACTCAAAACAAAAAAAAAACAATTTAAATTTTAAAACAAATAAAATAAAAAACAGTAAGTTAAAATCAAAGTAAATTGAATAAGCGCATCAAAAAAAAAACAAAATTTAGAGAAATAAAAGCAATAAAAACAAAACAAAAATTATCTTAATTACCTTACGCACGGCCGTGTTTGCATTAATAAAAATTAACTAAACACAAAACAAAATAAAATAAATTCATTTCTTTTAAGAGAAGATTAAAAATCTTAATAATAAACTACGAGATTAGTTAATTTTCCTGGTTAACGTCAAACAAGCATCATTTTTAATTGTGATTGATCTTAAAGTTACCAAATGTAATCAGCAAGAAGATCGAGAGGATAATCCCAGTTGATAAGGATCCGTCGGAAGAATCTCAAAAGCCGCCCAAAGGCAAAAATGGCACCATGTTGCACAACAACTTACGATTCCACGGTTCGTAAAACGAAAAACATTTGAAAGCGCGTGAAATAATAAAAGGCCGTAAATCTACAAATTAGGAAATTATTTCCAACAGATACCTATTAATTTACTATGCTTTCTATCTTCATGACTTTCGCGGGTACTTTCCAAGGCTTGATTCAATCCTACACCTGGACTACATTCCGATGTTTTCACTGCTTGGAAAAATTTCGAACTTTCTTTTTAACCCAAAATCACTAATATTTTTCAACGTGGTGCTCTACCACTACCATTAAAGACTGTGACATAAATATTTGTGAAAGAAACCCATACAACAGAGAAGCGAAAAAAAGATGCAAACAGATTTAATTAAGACGCAGTAGTAGTGTTCGACGGCAGCCTTTCTCATTGTGAGAATTGCAACAACAACAATGATATAAAAAGTTTCAACTACGGTCATAAAGATTAACTTGTTGAAACCTAAATCATAAAATTGTCTCTAGAAAGTAAGAAAATCAAAAAAACTAGACTCCAAGTGTAATTTAATAAAACTAACACAAATGCATTGAGTGCAAAAGTACCAAGAACGTACTTAATACAAAAAACTTTTACAACAAACTTAAGACAAACAAACTGCTAAAATAATATTTAATTACCTACAATAATATCTAAAAATGAAAAATAACTTAGATACAATTGGAATTTTACCAGGACATAGAAAATGCAAAATCAACCTAACTACAGAATACGGATTTATAAGCAGCGTAATAATTTTGAATTAATTGAATACAAAACTTTACTTACAACATTGATTGACAAAATTGAATTAAAAAAAAACTTGAAATAGCTTCAATAAATTAAACTAATGGCATTTTCAATGATATTTCAACTAGTTATTGTGCCGTGGTTGTTACCAGCAGGACCCACTTGAGAAAAAGGTTAGTAACAGTTCAACAAAATATGGAACCGGTCAGAACAGTCTTGATTTGTATCAGAATTTTAAGTGTATAATAAAAACCAAAAAATAAAGTAGTGGAATGGCTTGGTTCGGCACAATAAGAAAAGTTTGTAACAACAAACTAAAAGATATAGTGAAAACTAATACAAAGATTGAAAACGACACTTTTAACTAGGCATTCAGAACAGAGAGAGTACTATATCTGACATGACAAGCAAAAAAGTTTGTCTTATTTTTATGCAACTTTTACAGCTCAAATGATGTAGCAATCGTTACAAGAAGGGTAGTATTTGAAAACAAGTAAAAAAGCACAATATGCATATGAGATATGTTAATCAGTCAATTATGTTTATATTATTGTGTAAAATCAATCAAACATTTAAAAAATGATAGCATTTTTTAGATCTAAGTATTGTAAATGTATTCATTATTTTTCGAAACCGATCTTTAGATGCTAAAAACTTAAGATTGAAAAAAATTAATTTGACCGTAGCTACAAAATTCATCGGTGCAGATCTACGCATCCTTAAAAAAAAGCTTCAAATCGTGCACAAAACAAACGCAAAGTTATGGCTACTGCCAAAATAAAATTTAATACAAAAGTAAGGTGAAAATAGTAGGAATGTGTGGACAGATACAGAATGTATTAAGCATAATGTTGAACATGCACAACAACGAAATATAATTTGTGATAATCCTAGGCTAACTTTTTTTGCAAAACGGAGTGTAACAGACTCCCCACGTGCATTTTATGTATTCATATTCTAAAAAATATTTAACACTGCATTGTACCCGATGCCAAGAGACCCCTGAAACATGATGATTCAATCATATTGCAACGATTATTATTAAAACTAATTAATTTATTTATACTAAAAATATGTACACGTTTATAACTAACCGAACTAATTTAATCTAAGGATATTTAATAAAAACACTTTCACTAATTTATACAGGGTGATTCAAAAATGGCGCATAAGCTATTCAGCAAGTTATAGGAAATAACAATTGAAGTGTAGGAGAAATAGTAAAAAAAATCTTAGCCGCTAATTTGCCGAGAAATAAAGAAGTTAAGTTGAGACCTCAACTTCTCATCATTTCATATAATAATTTAAGTATTTTTTCATAGTGGGTAATAAAAAGGAATGCTCATATTACTTCATTATCCTCAAATATTAAGTTTACTATTCAAAAGTGTTTGATGGCAGAGCCATCTCATAGTATAAATTTACTATGTGATTAAAATTAACTGTAGATAGCTATAAACAAAGGTAAATACGTTGAGTTGGTTTAACACCCGCGAATTTCAAAATATACTTTGAATTATTCGTCGGGATAAAACCACAACGTAAAAGGACATTGGGGGTGAGCAATGTCAATGCAATTGTGTAAACGCCACCAGAGTGAACTACTAGACAGCTGTTTCGCCCTTTTGGGGCTCATCAGTAGTAGGAGATACACTCTAATGTTGTTCCCACAATTGCATTGACGCCCCTTATAGCTTTATAATTAAGTACGATGAAGTTACCATTCAAAAGTGTTTGATGGCAGAGCCATCTCATAGTATAAATTTACTATGTGATTAAAATTAACTGTAGATAGCTATAAACGAAAGTAAATACGTTGAGTTGGTTTAACACCCGCGAATCTCCTACTACTGATGAGCCCCAAAAGGGCGAAACAGCTGTCTAGTAGTTCACTCTGGTGGCGTTTACACAATTGCATTGACATTGCTCACCCCCAATGTCCTTTTACGTTGTGGTTTTATCCCGACGAATAATTCAAAGTATATTTTGAAATTCGCGGGTGTTAAACCAACTCAACGTATTTACCTTCGTTTATAGCTATCTACAATTAAGTTTACTTCTTTGTTGGTAACTACAAAAATGTAGCAGCTAAATTTTTTTCCTGATTTTTCTATAGTTCAAATAACAGTTCTCTACAACGTGCTGAAGAGTTTATGCGCCATTTTTGAATCACCCTGTATATAGAACTATCACACAAGGATAAAGTCCGCGAATAATTTTAGTTTAACACTTATTATTTACTTTAAAGTCACGTACAAGGATATACTTCGTATATTTATCCCGAACACATGCGTTAATCACTTATTTATTTAAACTTAAATAATCTCTTTAACACTGCTGTCTTCGAATTGCTGGAATAACTGACCTATGAGTTGTTTGTGCCGCATTTATACATTTTGTCCAAACGTTTGAGAATTTTCTATATCTTTTGGTGAACGTTCTGGAAATGTACAAAAACCTTGCAAACGTTTTCGAACTTGAGAATAATTTCTCGTACGTTTCAATATCTATTTTAAAAATTCAATCTTTTGTTACCGTTTTATTTGCTTGTGGGGCATATAGTGCTCGTGTTTTAGAAACCGATAGCTTATGGTCAACGATGTTGTAATTTGCTTTTTTTAGTAAAGCAATGTCGTGTCAAAGGTTTTTTGTGACATTATGATACTTTTAAGATTTGACACTCGATTTATTAAAAGTAAGCGCTTTAAGAATGACAAATTTTGTTTAGTGTTAGAACTGTAGAACAGGTTCATATCCAATTGCAGAAACTGCTACACGCCTAGGAAAAACATTACCATTGATGAGAAGCTATTGACGTCAAAAGCAAGATGTTTTACTCAATATATGGCTAAGAAGCCATATAAACTTGGTATAAAGTTTTGGCTGACAACTGACTTAAGTTTCAAAAATGTAGTAAATGGATTTCCTTGCGTAGGGAAGGATGACTTAAAAAACAAGATCTTGTTGAGCACGTTTTCCTAAAATCAATGGAAGCGTATTTGAATAGAGTCAGAAATGTCACTACTGACAATTTTTTTACGAGTTTGTTATATAAAACACTACGTTAGCAGGAACAGTAAATAGTCCCGAAAAGAAATTCAAAATTCTGTAAAAAAACAAAAGGCGGAACTATATTTAACGACCGTTTTAGTAATTGATAAGACAGTGTATTATTACTAATTATTAAACCAGATCAAATTAAAATGTACTATTCTTAAGTAGACTTCACTCCAACGTAATAATAGATAAGGAAGCAAAAACAAACCACAAAAAAATCAAGTGTGGAGTGAGCGTGTTAAGCCAAATTTACATTCAGTAGTGGTTCTAGTGTTAAGGCGATTGTTGGTAATATTCAAACTGCTACCTACGGATTATCTAAGTTTTTTTAAATGTTTTAAAGAATATAGTTTTTAAAACTATGTAACGTTTAAATTCGCAATTTGGTATTATTTCGGCTGAAGGATAGACAACTTTGCCATCACCCGTGTGAGATATCCGACCTCGAATAATATTCTTCGACTTTATGCACGCAGAGGCCCCAATAGTAGTTGACCTTCTACGGGTTTCCGGTTCATTTTGTCTTACGAGTTTGTGATGGATGTGGGGGAAACGGATTGGTAAGAAAATGAGGTTTTCCCTCATCAATCGTCATCTAACGTATAGACGTTTTCATTTTAGAAATCTCTAATAAATCCGCTCGAATGTCGCATTCGTAGAACGACGCAGCTAAACATTTCCTAACCAAAGTCATAGAGTAGGTTAGTATTTACACGTGGTGGATGTTTGCGAGGTACCAACTATTTTTGGTTGTTTTAGCTTTCTTTCTGCCTTGCTTTTCATAGATTAACGGAGTCGTTAGTTTTGATTATGGCTTAACGAAGGCGCAAATTTTTTTGTGTGATGTAATTCGACTGATGGCGTTGAATTTGCCGAGGATCAGTTTGAAGTGGTGCCACGTGCGAAGGGGTATTCCTTAAGTAGTTTCTGGCCGAAAAGGTATTTATGTATCATATAAGTTCCGCCGGCATAATCAAGCGGGGAATACGGCACTACCTCGACCCTCATGTGGTCACGCACTTCGGGGTTATCGACTTACGATCGCGCTAGGTTGCTTTGTGTCAAAATTTTAAACAACGTTGCAATTTAAGTTAAACGCATTAAGGACTGATTCCGTAATATCTGTGTAATTGCTAAATTTGTTGTCTCGTTAATAGTCTACGCCTACTCAATGTCAATTTTGGTTATTCACTATTAACGTCAAAATTTTAATCATTAATGTGCGCGATTTGGAAGTACGTGTCGGATTGTGCTTCTGCCGTAAAATGAATTTTGACTAATTTATACCGGTCGTAAGCTTGACGTAAGATCTAACATATTTAACTTGCTACCGTTTATTGTATTGCGGCAGCGTAAATTAATCTAGTAAAAGCATATCTGCTTTTAGGGTCTATTTTAGACCTGTTTTAGCACTGTAATTTAAATTGTTTTGTTATTAAGTATAAGTAATTTTTACCAGTGGCGTAACACAGTCGATACTCATCTTTTATCTTCAATGAAATTGCTCTTAATAAATAATTGTTATTAATTTTGGGTGTCTTTGATTTCGGAATGTACTTTGGGGGACTGCGGGTCTAGGATCTCTTTTTCTCCTGCTTAGACATCCTACGTTCTATTAAATTGCGAGAGAAGGTAGCGCAATCGAGCATTTAGCTTACCTAAAAGTATTCTCTTTACTTCGATCTTTAACCTACGACCATCTGCGGCCAGGCTAGCCGAAAAGTAAGCGTAACATCTCAGTATAATAATTTTTTTTTCTTCTTATTCTCTACCTCCCCCATTGAAACGTGGCAACTAATTAAAAAAAGATTTGTGGCATTTCAAAGAATGTATAACTAAAAAATTGTATCTTCTATACTGAAAGAAAATATGCTTATAAATTTTAGAAGATTTGTAGGTGATGTGCATTCAAAGGATATTTAGACACAAATTACTACTCAAATACTACTTAAACAATATAAAGTAAGTGTAATTATTGGCTTAATAGATCGTGAAATGTCAAAAATGCGTTAAAATAAAAAAAAATTACTTTACCTGGTTCATAAATAAATTTACCAAAAAAAAAGATTTTGTTATATTTACAATAGCAAAAAGAAAAAAAATGTTAATATAAATAATACAAGCGGAAAACAAAGGAACATTTGCTTTTTTTGTAAAAAAATTAACTACTAAATTAACGTACATTTTAGGAAAAGTAAGTTTTAACAGTTTTGTTACCTTACGTTATTGTCAAACTTAATATCAATAACTACAATAATAAAACAGTCAGATGCTATTTATAAAATTGATTGTAAAGATTGGCATACTTACTGTATTGAACAAACAAAACAAGTTTTAGAAAAAAGATTATACGCACATAAGTATTCCATTAAAACTAAAAAATACAACTCAAGTAAACACTTACTTCATAATGGCATTATGGGCATTGTTTTGATTTTGAAAATGTTACAATTTTAGATAAAGAAAAAAAATTTTCGACTATTTCTTGAATTGACGTATATAAAAAAATATATATTTTTATACATTTTAAAACAGACATTGATAATCTAAAGCAAAAATTATAGCATTTTGTTTCAAATAAAGATGTTAAAATCGACTTTTGGTATAAACAAAAAAGAAGAAGTTAAAAAGCAAGACAACTTTACTTTTTATAATTATCGTTATTGAAATTTGCCTGAATGATCAGATACGGTTTTAACACGATTAAATTATTGCCTGTATTAATTAATATTCTGTTCATAATTAATTTTAATATTGAATCCATAAATCATTACATCCCTAACGTGTTATTACCCTGTTCGTATTTATTATATTCGATACAATTTTATAAATTTGATAATTAGTTGTATTATCACGTACATTTACATGCAAATTGTATTGAATTTTTTACGCGTGCTTACAAATTGTCGTAAACTATTATTAATTAGGCTTTTTTGTTGTAGTTTTTACTTTAAGAATACGTACGCTATGTGTCTGTGCTTATAGCAAAAAGTATCTAACCAGTTGTATTTGTTGCATGTAATCTTCATTTGTATTTTTAGTTTTGCAAAATTTTGTTGCTGTAGATGTTGTAATTCAAATTATTAAAAAAAGTTGTTGAGTTGAGGTGTGTTTTATACTATTTTCTTTATTTTGATTCAATTTTAATATTTTCTGTACAATTTTAATTTAAAAACAACGTTGACAAACTTTTGCATTTTATTAAATTGGCAACACTTACATTTTGACATATTGAAATTTATGTGTTAACCTAAAATCTCATACGAAATGATCTCTTTATAGCTTTATAAGTAAATAACATTAAATTAATAAGACGTCCTTATTTTATCTTGGCATCAACATTTCAATTTTAATTGTTAAGTAACAATAATTTTGATTTCTTTTTCATGTAACGTCAGCTTACAATGCAGAGATACCAACTTTGAAAAAACTAACATTACTAAAATTCGTGTAAGAATTTGCTAATTCTTTCACGGATTTTAGTGTGAGAATTGCCAATTCTTATGTCAAAATGCAGAAAATATTTTAATAATAAAACACTAATTAACATAGGTTATCACAAGCCTATTTGCACTGTAGTAGTAATAAGTAGCCTCTGTGGGGTTGCTAGTCTTTATTCGGGCGTTTCCCCAGGTGGCGGATAAGTGAATCCCTCCCAGATGTGGGTGGTATCAAATAAATGAAATACTTGGGGTAAATCAAAACTAGCAAACTGGATAGTGGCAGCTGGCTGTTCCAGAACTGGTCACAGACAACAATCAAGAAGATTAAAATGGCTGTGAACTCAGAAAGTAATCGGCGTGGTGATAATTACAGAAACGGCGGTTACACAGCGATGGTAAAAGCAACGGGAAACCACTTCATTAATTATCTCTAGTACAAGCATTATAATGACAAAAACAAATAAATGAGAAACTACTAATCATGATCCTCGAAACCCAAGATCTGGCAATGGAGCATTAGACAAGACCTCTGGAGTCGTTAGCCAGCAAAATCCTTGTCAATCATACAAAAAATCAAAGCTAAAGTTAACCAATATAAAAATTGGTATTTGGAATGTACCGAGTATGTACCAGCTCAGTAGAGTACATAACGTTGTTCAAGAAATGCATAAGCTGAACATAGGTATTCTAGGAGTAGGTAAAACGAAATGGCTCAACTCGGGACATATTTTAACAGAGAATGACTCAATATACTATTCTGGTAACAAAGATAATCATCACAGATACGGCGTAGCAGTTATAACCAACAAACAATACAACGGCGCAGTGGAATGATTTATCCCAATTTCAGAAAGAGTAATAATTTTTCAACTAAAAACACCCAATACAAAACTAAATCTTATCCAAGTATACGTTTCTACGGCAGACAAAGGCGAAGATAAAATAGAAGCGTTTTACCAGGAAATCGACAAAGCCTCGAAAATAACAGAGAACAGAGACAATCGTTATAGGCAACTTCAACGCGAAGATCGGCAACGGAAAAGACTTGCGGGTAGTCATGGACTAGAATAACGTAATGAAAGAGGAGACCGTTTGCTACAGTTTAGTCTAGAACACGAACTAATACTTACAAATACATTCTTCAAATTACTAAAAAGACGGCATGAAGGTATCTGTCCGTATTGGTGGGTTTGCGATAAACAGAATGGCCTAGAAGTCCGTCGGGCTTACGAGTCACAAGAACGTCAAGAAATGGAAGAGAACCATTACTTTCGATTTCCATAGTAAATTTGATATCTAAGTGTTGATTGTTAAGATGATCAAGAAACTTAGACAATTCAAGATGACCATGAGACCAAACAATAAACGTGTCGTCAACATATCTAAACCACACTTTAGGTTTTAATATTGATGATTTCAAAGCAACCGTTTCAAAGGATTCCATAAAAATGTTAGCTACAACAGGTGATAGAGGAGAACCCATAGCAGCACCAGAAACTTGTTCGTAAAACTTATTATTAAATTGGAAGTAAGTAGAAGATAGACACTTTTCAATAAGAGGAACCAAACTCAAATCCTTGCCATGTTGAGACAGAATCTGTTTGATGATAATAAGCGAATCCTTAATAGGAACTTTAGTAAAAAGTGAAGTAACATCAAAGCTCACGAGAAGATCTTGGGGTTCAAGTTTTATAGTTTCTAGACGTTGAATAAAATGCTGAGAGTTGAGGATGTGAGAAGAGGTTTTACCTGTAAACTCGCAAAGAATGTTGGACAAGAACTTGGCTAGCTTGTAAGTAGGAGATTGGATAGTACTAACGATAGGTCGAAAAGGAATACCTTGTTTGTGAATTTTGGGAAGTTCGTATAGACGAGGTGGTTTAGAATCTGATGGGGTAAGTCGACGTTTAGTTTCAGGAGGTAGAATGGAAGATTTGACTTACGAAATTGGGCGAAACGTTGGCAGCTTCGGTTGCAAATATGACACGGTCCAAACCCGGAAGACATTCTAATGTTAGTATAGATTCCGGCCGTGGAAGTTTTCGCTATTACATCCACAAATGACTACACAAAAGAAATTAAAATACGAATCAAAAAGCCAAGAACAAATTTTACGAAACTAAGAAAAGTAATTTGCACAAGACTAGAAGCTTTCGTATATAGAAGGATCTTTAAAATATCATGGACAGACCACGTCACAAACGACGAAGTTCTGAGAAGACTAAACAAAAAGAATGAGATCATAGAAAAAATTAAATAAAAAAAAAACTATAATATTCAAGACATAGTGCACGTAGTTGCAAAACCTGAGAGATTGGTATGGATGCTCATCAAATGAACTATTTAAAGCAGCCACTTCCAACCTTCGTCGCTGAGATGGCACGTGAAGAAGAAGAAGTAATAAGTAAGATACTATACATTACAAGTTATGTAGAGTTAAATTAAATTTAATTACTAACAAGAAAACTAATATTTGTGGCAAAACTATTACATAAAAAGACGTCATTTTAAATGTAACTAAAAACGACATAAATTAAACATAAACTTGGGTCATTACTTTCTGCAAAGCTTTCTCGGCTAGATCTAGTCAATGAGTTTAGAGACCATAATCTAACATTAGAATGTTAAGTTTTAGGGACAAATACAAAAAATTAAATTGGCCAAAATAGATGCTTAATACAAATTATATGCTGCTGCTTTTCTAAACTACAACTGTTAATAGAAAATTGACTTTTTTTAATTAGAGTAACTAACTGCAGAATTGCACATCAAAAAGATTACGGTGCTTCAGAATTAGACATCTGCTGGTAGCATCAAAAGCATAACATATCTTCCAAATTTTATCGATAATTATTATTTGTTTTAGGTAACACCGGTAATATAAAATCTTGTGTTTTGATACCTAGCTTATAGGTGTGGCACACGCAAAGAAAGAATTAAGTTTAAAATTAAAATCTAACAGACATTTTATCCTCAAATTAAATTTTTAATGTAGTATTGCTGGATGACCATCAAAACCAAAATTCAAGAATTTTTGTTGTGAGAGTAGAAAATGACAATTTAATTATACCAAAAAAAAGTAACTAACAATGTTGCACAAACTTACAAAATTCATTTATATAACACTGTAAATGTCAATGAAGGTAACCAAAATAGTAAATTTATAATAACGATAGCAACCCGTAACTAAAAAAGGTCCACACCGGTACAATAATACAATTATAACTGAAAAACTTTAAAATTGTGACAACTTGAATGTTTCCTCATATACAGGAAACTTGAACTAATCGTTTTTTACTTTACTATAAGGAAAGTGTAGCGATTGCATTTTTTTGGCATAATTTTACGTTTCAAGGTCTCTTAAATTTATGACAAAAAAAATTGGGTGTCTGAATGTGGGTCTGTGTCTGCGTGTGTGTGCGTAACAATTACAGTTTCTTATAGAGATAATTCTTCCTAACAATTTATTTAAATAAGAGAATTCTAACATTAACAGTTTATTAGATATTTTATTTATAATTTAAAATAAATTCACAAATATAATCTAGGTTCGAATCCTGCCTGCGACGAATTTTTTTTAAAAAAGTCCATATCTTGAAGGAAAAGCAAAATACTTTAAGAATAATAATTTTTACTGATATACTAAAGGGGAAATCAATATTGAGGCGCACAAATATAGGGATTAGTCGATATGACAACATAACCTCAGTTTACAATATTTCAGTTATGAAATTGAGGAGGAAAATTTAGGAAGTCAATACAAACGTGTAAATATCACTTCAAAGTAAATAGAATGAAAAAATCTTTAAACAAAAATTGTGTAATTTAATTAATCAATTGTTATTTCTTTTAAGTAAATAAAATTATAAACTTAAGTTTTGTGAATTCTTTATATTTTCTTTTGACTTGGATGTTTTTCTTTAATTTGAAAATAACAACAATTAAATTATTTAACATAAAGTCTTCTCTACAAAAAATATTTTAGTTTAATTTATTTTATTTTATAAACATGTTTCGACATTATAAAATGTCATCATCAGTATGTCTACAAACAATATAAATTATTAAAAATATAGCTAACACATTAAATTATAAAAGAGCATACCAAGTAATATAATTATAATAATTTAAAATCTTATATTGCTAATAATAAAGATCCTATTTCTGCTTTAGATAAATCTGGCGCTTACAAATTTTTGTGTTCTTCTTGTAGTTCTTCTTATGTCGGCCAAACTGGAAGAAAGTTCAAAAATTAAATTTAAAGAACATATTTATTTTAGTAATAGAAATTTAAATACTGATATCTCTAATACCTGTTCTGCCTTTACTAATCACATTTTGTCTACTAGTCATTCTTTTTCTCCTGATCTTAATATTAAATTTCTTCATTTTTGTAATAAAAGCCATTATCTCAACAATCTTAAAATTTTATAAATTGATCGTCTTTCTAATGATAATTCTTCTACGTGTCTTAATGAACTTCTCGATATAAGCACTTCTCCTCTTCTTAACCCTAAACTCTAATTTTACCTTTCTATTTTATCATTTCTGACTGTGTGTTTATTGTTAGTTTCAATTTGTTAATTTTGTCATTTGTCAGTTTAATTATATTACTTGATATGCTTTTTTATAATTTAATGCGTTAGCTATATTTTAATAATTTATACTGTTTGTAAATGTACTGATGATGACATTTTATAATGTCAAAACATGTTTGTAAAATAAAATAAAATAAAACTAAAATATTCATATGTGGAGAAGACTTTAAGTTAAATAATTTTATTGTATATCTAATACTCCACTTTGAGGATGGATTACTTTAACGTTATTGAAAATTAAAAAAATGTAGAAATTTCTTATAGAAAAGTAGTGTGGTGACCACAACAGTCTTTTTTAATTACTTTAGTTTGTAAAGCTTGATTTCTAAAATTAATACCAATTAATTACAAATTATCTTTAAACACTTAGAAATATAGTATATTTGCTTTGTAAGTCGTATATACGTGTTACTCTAAGAAAAACGTTCAAGTACCAACAGCATTGTATTTATCAAAATAACATACAACATTGTAAACAATTCAAATTTTTGCATATGCAAAAAGTTTTAATTTACTGGCTGCAAAATTAAAATATAAGCAATTTAGCTCATTAATAAGTTTTACATCAAACTAAAGTTTGAGGTTAAGTAATATTCTATGTATTCAAAACACGTAAATTATACTCACTGTTTTCTAAGTAAAAATAAGTAAGAATTAAATATAACATGTAATATAAACGCAGTAAAAAAAAATAAAATGAATGCAATGTTTTCTATTTGTAATTAAACCTTAGTATGTTTTAGGTATTACCAACACGAACTTTTAAATTAAAATTATCTATTTTTTGCGCTAGTTGTTCTTCTTGTATATGTATATGTATATGTATATAGTTCTAGAAACAGTATAGTGTGTAATTTGTATGGATGGAATCGGACCGGTCCAAAAACTGTATAATTGATTCAAAATCCGGCTCAAATTGTTTTTTATGGCTTGGTCCTATGACCGGTTCAAAATCGGGTCGGGTTTTGAGCCGGACCGGGTTGGATTAAAAAATTATTTTTTAATTTGTTGTTTGATAAAGTTAGAAACGTAATTTTTGCTTTGATTTTATTTTTTAGATTACGCATTAAGTGCATTTTAAAATATAGTCGACTCGAAAAACTATGATTTTTGAACAAATTAAATAATAGACAGTGGATGCAAGTGAACCTAGAGTATATTAAACAGCTGATAAATCTGTATATAAGAAATACAAAATTATGTAGTTAGTTTACAAAATTAACTTACAGAGCATAAAAACGTATTTATGCAGTCGTTTAATTTAGCACAGCTACAGTTTTTATATATCATAACTTTAATCTGAAAAAAAGTTGTACATTAACACATATACTATACACTACAAATTTTACTTGCTTTGTGGTCTGTGGTTTAAAATTGCTTACATATTCGTTTTTATGTACCTTAAAATAAACATCTGACAAAACATAGTTTAAATCAAAGAAAATATTTTCTACACGCATTTTTTTGGTGCTAAATGAAAACAAACAGTTTTTAATAAATACAATCTAATACAATTCAAAATAATATTAAGATTCTTTAGAAAAATATACTACGTAACAAAATTATTTTTTTCCTTGTTACTGAATTAAAAATACATTACTAAGGTGCAAACGTCTTCAGGGTTTGAACCGTGTTATTCTTGTAACTAAGTTGCCAATGTTTCGCCTACTTTTGTAAGGGGATTCATTAGGGCGTGAAAGAAATCGAAAAACTTTTGAACCAAGTCAGATTCTAAACTCTAAAAAAGCAGAAAGAAAACAATACACTTGAAACATCAAACAACAATCTAACAAAAAACCACTACAAAATTAGGTAATCAACTTGTAAACCAAGCCAGATTCCAAACTCTATAGAAGTGACTTAAGAAAAAATATTCTCCGTGTGTAAAGAAGATCTTCACAGCTGATTAAACTCGACTCTGATTGGGTTACGGACAAAAAGAGACGTGTTTTCAATAAAGAAGTAATTTAGAAACTAAAGAGCAGATAGTTCAAAATGATGATCACGATTAAAGTTATTGGTATGTTTGATGATTTATATACTCTCTCGGATTTTTCTATTGAAAAAGAATGGAGATTTTGTAAACACCAAAACGTTATTAAAATTTATATTGTGACTTGTAGTAAAATGATGTTCAACAACCGCAGAATTAGAAATATACTTTTCTCTTATACAGCTTGAGAATCTAGACTCGGAACTCCGTCATCTTACTAGAACCTTGGTAAACAATAGTTGTATGAAGCGAGATTTTCAAACAGTTATTAATCGTAGTCTACATCCATGTGCTCGATTACTTAAGGACATTTCTACTTTTACATCCAATTAAAAATTGGCATTTTTATCATACATTCATAAGGTTACAGATACAATATTGAACCCATATTCAACTCGACAGGCAAAATCTCTCAGGTTCTTCCTTCTCCCAAGGTCAAGCTTCCTACACTTTAATTGCAAGGTGGATACCGAATTTCTTGTTTATATGGTTTAGTCTACTTTGATGAAACCGGTTGTTCCGTCATTAGACGTATGTCCGAACATGACGTTGTATAAGAAAAAAGTCTATTTCTAAGTTTGCAGTTGCTAAACATAATTTTACTACAGATTACAGTATATATTTTGATAACGTTTCGCTGATTGCAAAATCTCCATTCTTCTTCAATAAGAAAATCCTAGGAAGCATCATCAAACATCCTAATAACATTAATCGTGATCATAGTTTTGGTTTGGTTTCCGCTCCTTACTCTTTTATCAAAATCATGCCTCTTTTTGACCGGAACCTATTCAGAGTCGAGCTTAACCAGCTGTGACGATGCATGTTCTTTATATACGGAAACCACTTCTTAAGTCACTTCTATGAAATTTAGAATCCAGCTTGATTCAGAAGTTGATTACCTAACTCTGTAATGGTTCTTTGTTAGATTATCGTTTGCTTTTTCAAGTTTGTTTGTTTACTTATCTTTTCAGAGTTTGGAATCTGGCTTGGTTCACAAATTAATTTCCTAATTTTTGAAAGGTTCTAAGTTAGGTTTTGGTTGTTTGTTTGAGTTTTTCGATTACTCTTAGTACAGACTCCGACCGTAGAAGCCTTTGCTATTACATTACAAATACGTTTCTTATAGTAATTCAAATTTGCCTTTGCACGTCAGAAAAAAAGTTATGTACGTGTAAAGGTTATCAAGGATAATGCTATTAACTACGTTTAGTTGTTATTGTGAGATGGAGAAATTGGTACTAGGCATTCTGTCGCATACGCCACAGCCATTAAAACAAACTGACAATCCAAATACACAATTTTTGACTTGTTTTTCTTGCAATATTCTTGAATATGTTTGCCATGCAGAAGTACCAATCCAAGTGGTAATCTTTCTGCTCCCACTAAATTATGAGAATAGCAAAAGGCGTTTGATTTTGTTTACAGTTTAACGATTGAGTTAGATTGGAGTAACAGTTACTGCAACAGAAATGAGGATCCCAGAGTTTTGTTGGATTTGCGATTTTACATCCGAAGTAATGTTTATAATGTATATATAGCTTTTTGGTAACGTTATTGCGCTGGACGGACGTAGTATATTTGACACATACGTAGCAAAGGCGTTCCGCATTGTTCACACAACTACGCATATTTATCTTTCGTTTACTAAATTAACATGTGTCAAGTCAGCGAATCGTCTTATAGGAAATCGCTTAAAAACGTGTAACGTCAACTACAGATTAATAAAGCACAGAACCACACTAGCACAAATTATTTTCTAGTTTCCTTCAAACCATACTAACGGATTAACAGGAGAAATTGCACAGAAACTAATTTGGTAAAGATGTTGAAGCCTGCCCGCATGCTGTAGCTCGCGGACAAGTTAGAACTTATCCAAGTCTGCTTGTTTGTTTTTTCAACAAAAGTTGCTAGTGGCTAATCCAGTTGAATTTGGAGATTTTGGTTGTAAGCTTTGTGGTAATAAATTATAAAACAAATTTAAAAGGCGCCAAAACGATTAGAAGCTAGCATGATAGACACCGTTTAAATCTATCTAACACTAAAACAAAATAAATAGCAAAACACTGATTATGACAACTATATTTATTTTTTTCTAACAAAAAGAGGTTAAAAAAAGGTATTACGTAAGCAATGCAAAATTATGAGAAACAGTTCTATAAATATTAACTTAACCTTATTTATAATTTAGCAAATAATAATAATTATCCTTTAGATATGATCAAAAAACTTCAAAATAAAATTTTTAATTCCATTAATATTAAAAACATTTCAACTCTTACTTCACTTTCAGATAACGTTAAAAAGACATTTTTCTCTTCCTTACATTGGTCGCTCTTCTTTTCAATTTTAAAATTTATTTCAAAAGCATAATATTAATATTTCTTTTTCATCTAAATTTAATTTAAAATCTTTACTTGTCAATAGTAAAGATAAAGTTGATATTTTGAATAAATCTGGTGTTTACAAACTAAATTGTGATAGCTGTAGCTGTTTTTATTTTATTGGACAAACCGGTCGTCAATTTTGAACAAAAATAGCAGAACATTTTTCTTACATTAAAAACAATAATGTTGGTATTAATTTATAAAACAAATCTTCTTTCGCTAATCATATTTTTTGATTATAAAAGTAACTACAAAATTCTTCATATTTGCAATAAAAGTCTAAAATTAAATTTTTTGGACATAAAAGAAATTGTTAAACATAAAAACTTAGAACCAGATGCACGTTTAAATAAAATTGTTAATTTTGAAAATGATTTTCTTTTTCTTAAATAATATTTTTGTTTTTATTTAAATTATTTTTATATTTATTTAATTTTCTTGTTAATAATATTATTATATTATATACCTTTCTCGTTTAATTTATATTGTAATTTTGTTTAATTTGACATAAATTGTTTAATTTTAATTTATTATTTTATTTATTAATTGTAAGTATATTAAGAATTTTAAGGTCGAGATTTAACTATTAGTTGATAATTTTAGAGGCCTGATGATGACCGTTAGGTTGAAACGTGTAGCCAACAATAATTAATAAATAAAAAACAGTTATATGGGAAAGGCATTAAATTATTTACAATTATAATTAAAAATCCCATTTTGAGTTAAAGACCTTATAATGGATAATACAATCTTACATAATAATATAATGAATTTAATAATAGGTAATTTCAAAAGTAATTGTTGATTTAGGGTGAAACTAGTGACGTTATACTCGTTGCAAATTGCACTTAGCGTAAATTAAAATCATTGAAACAAAAATATGCATGCGTTAATTGTGATAATAAATAAATCTAGTTCGTACGTATGTCTCGTCCGACAAATGTACAAATTATTGACAAAAACAAAAAAAAGATTTACTTACGGTCGTCCATGTCGATAGCTATCGCATTATATAACCATCCCTTAAAATCGCTAAAAAAATAAAGGAAAGATGATGATATAGAATTGTATCACAATTAAGTTGCTTATCGACAAACAGCGAATCCGAATTAAATGCGTCAAGCATTTAAGTGATCTTTACTTTCTTAAACCCAGGTGGGTTTTGCCTCGGAAGTGGCTTCATTGATCGGGAGTCCGTTTTTGTACGTGTTTCTGAGTATAGTCTTCAGCAGAAAGTAATGGATTATTCATGAATTATGACAATTTGGCTTAACACGTGGTATTGTAAAATGCTAAGAAGATTACAAAAAAAACAACGTAAATCACAAAAAGATGTGTTATAACTTACCCCAAGAAACTTTTACAAAAGCAGCGAAAATAATACACTTATTTATAACACAGATGCTTGAGAAATTTTTAGAAGTGAAAATATCTCTGGGCGCTCACATTAAAACATACTTGTGAAGTGTACCACAAACACCGGAAAAGTGGTTTTCTATCCGTTGAAAAATTTTAGCTGTCAAAAGCAACCACTCTATGGCGCATGACTGTCATATCAAAAAGTGGGCGTTCCGAGAATAAAATTTATATTTCAAAGTTTTTAACATACCAACTTTTTAACATAACGACTACTGTACACTTATCTTTCTACAGACGCATAAAGCAGAGTAACCTTGAACCTGAAAGATTTATAGTAGTCAACAAAATTTATTGTTACAAATGTAAGAATTGATTAGTGACGCAAAAAAACATAAATTCTGTTTTACTTTCAACTTATATTCAAAAACCATCTAACATAGATTTATAGTACGCATCAGCCGAAGTCCGACCCATTTTTTTTATACCCGACTCAAAGCTCGGTTTGAAATTATACTGGGTTTTAGACCGGGCAGTTTAAAGCCAGGTTCGCAGACCATCCCTAATAATTCGTAAAAAATGTACATTTTCAAGTCGTATCAATTACAGACTCGCTTTCGGCTCGGCTGCAAATTTTCATATTTGTTGGCAATGACTAACATTTCTTACTTGTTATACAGTATACAATTTTTGTTTAAAACAGTATTTAGTTAAAGCTTTACAAATCAGAATTTGTCGTAAAATCTTTTAACTGTATTTGTAAATTTTTGTTTACTACTATGGCAATTACGGTGCTATATTTTTTTCAATTTTAAATTATGGAATTATCGTTATTTATTTGCTGCGCGGTTAAAGAAATATTAGAATAATTGCAATAAATGTTTTTTTCAAATGCTAAACGTTAATATTTTTTGTAGATGTGGTAATAGTATAATTAATTGTCTAACCAAACTTAAAGTATCATTAAGCTTTGAGATTTTAATCAAGTAAGTAGCTGCATTACCCAACGTATGTTTAAAACTAAAATAGACGCTTTGAGCAAAGCTTTTGTATCTAAAGAGGAAATACTAGTAGAGAGTACATCAAAACGACTTTAATCTTCTTGCAATAATCTCCTGAGATGTATTTTTCATGTTATCGCACCGTATACAATAATCCTTTCGAAAAACCTGCATTCTCTAATAATTAAATTTTATTTGCAGGAACAAGAAAATAAAGCGGCAGTCGAAATTGAGTTACGTGAATACACATTAGAATTTGGGTTAGTTTGATTCTAACCCTTTGGTGGTGTTTATAATGGATTCCGTGGTACACCTGCTCTACCGGTAAGTCAAATATTAATAGTGTTTGCTATAATGGTAGATTAGAAGCTGTAGTGTATTATTGTATTAACTTACTGTGTTGTGATAATTTTGCATGAAAATTGGTTTATACAAAGTAAAGTTGTTTTAAGGTAAACGAGAATTTAACAAAAAAATTAATATTTTAAACGGTTACATTTTTAGAAACTTTTTAACGTCGCTTGTTTTAAACGAGAATTTACAAAAAATATTATTTCATATGTAACAGATTTTTTAACAACTTTTTGTAACAAAATTTTTTAGGTGATTTAAACTACAAACATAACCTAGTTTAAATAGAATAATGGATGAAATTAGTACTTAAAAAAATAGAAAAAACATTAAAATGTTTGATTATATTTGTAACATAAATTCTTGTAACAAATATTCTGTCGAAGTTTGAAATTAAATTTGAAGTGTCTAGTTTATAGTTCGATGGGTTTTAAATTTACAAATAACATGTTTGTCATACTTTTAATTTTTCAGCTGTAATGTTAAAAAAAAACTAAAAATGTTTGTACAATGTAGTGTTATTTTTCACACGTTCGAAAGGTTATGATTGCAATAGCATGAAATCTTAATTCTTCTATGTCTTTCTTTTTTTCCACAATGTCACCATAATCTACCATGGTGTAAAAAAGTGTTGCATCACCTAAATCTATGTTGATTTATAAACTGTTTCACATTTTTTTCAAAATATGTAATTCCAACAATTAAACATCCAACGTATGTATGTCATGGTTGCATTGCTGCTGAAGAAGTTTGTCGCTTACATGTTGTATCTGGAGCAATGAACGCTGCTATATACATTAAAGTACTCTAGCACAAGATGCAACCTAGTGGCAGAGATTTTTTTGGCCAAAAAAACTTTATTATTCAAGACGATATTGTGTTTCATTAAACAATGTTGTAGATGACATGTAATAAAGTTTACTAGCACAATCACCTGATCTAAGCATAATGAAAAACTTGTGTAAAAAAATATTACATAAATTTATAAGCTACGTTAATAAACAGTAATAATACTTACAACTTATAATATAAATGCAAACAAATTAAAACAAATTAAATACAAAGTATACCTATAATTTATTAATTTTGGTTGAAAAAAAAAATTTTTATTTGATTTTGATAAATAATTAAATATATAGTCGTAGAAAAAGTACAGTCTATAATTCGTAAATAATGTGCATTTCCATCTCATATAAATTGCAGGCTTGCGTTCGGTTCAGCTGCAAACTTTTATGCTGCTTGGCAATAACTACCATTTTTTATTGATTATACAATATACTATTATCCTGTTAACTTACACTGTTTCTGTAATTATATTTACAGTTGTTTATGTTAATTTGCTATTTTTTTTAAACTTTTGGATACTACGTTTCCAAAAGTAAGATAATTGTTTTGAGCAATAAGGATTTGCATTTTAGAACAAATATGTATATTTTAATTATTAAATAATAAATAATCGATCATTTTCAAAAAGTGGTAGTATAGAACACCAAAATCTCGGCGATATTTACCAAACAAAACCACAAAAAATTTCACAATTACAAGATTTATAACACTAACCATTGTGACGGTACTGCATTGCTATTGTAATTCAGAATAAAATCAAACACCATTAACTGGACATTTTTAGACAACTATATCTACCGGTGAGCCAAAAGGCAAAGTAGAATTTAACATGTAGATAATTTTGTTATTTGCAAACTCATTTTATTGATAATTCATACAGTCCATGTTTAATATATAAAAATAATGTACACTAACATATAGAGATTATTTATGCAAGACAACGTCCTTTAACTGACCTCCATTTGCAGCGTCGCAAAGTTGTGTACTGTCGATTGCATCGTTTACAACAGTGCTTAAGATCTCAAAAGTTGATGCTCGAATTTGTGTACAAATATTTTCTTTGAGCGCCTAAAGTATACAAGTTTTTTAACGTACGCGCGTTCTTTAACATATTCCCACACAAAATAATCGGGGACCGTAAGATCAGGAGAACGTGGTGGTTAATTACTATAAGTTTTTTTTGAATAATTGCTCTTCAAACAATTGCTTTAAAAGGTTCACTGTGGTTTTCGTAGAATATCAATCCTAATGCTATTACTGGATTTAACGTTTAATCGAATGTGGATTGTATTTTAATAACGTTACAAATTGAATGTTGAATGCTTTGCTTTGAGTTTGAAGCTCGGACCACTGACCACTGACCACTGTTTCCAAAAATTTTGCTGTATATGCTGACAGCGTATAAACCAAGTTAGAAAACAATTCAAATAAATGAATATGTATTGTGAAGCAAGTGCTGTCAATGGATGTCTAATTAAAAAAGACCCAGGGGTTAAAAGACTTTAGTCGGTAGAGTCGTTAAAAATAGGATGCAAAAGTCGGGCAAATAAACATGCTTCAATCAATGCAAGTGTAGTGGTAAATTTTTCATAAGATGTTTTATGTGGCATTTAGTTGATTTTACGCCTGTCTTCCAAAGCCTTTCCAAATGAGGTGATTTGGGAGGAATAAAATGCCAATTTATCCCTTCCTGACTTCTCGAATGTTAACTTAAAATACAAAACTTCCAAATTCTACCTTTTACTTTCAAAAAGGGTTGATACCTGAGGTAAGTTTGTAACAAAAAGGATTTTTTTAAAATTTACAAGTACAGTAACATACAAAAATTATAAAATACTAGTATCAAATAAAAATCTTAAACAGCTTTGACCTTATGAAGATTTTTTCATCGAACTGAAATACATTTTGCGACTATTTTCTACAGCAGGACGTAAAAAATGATCAATCATATTCCGATACCTCTCACCAGTAATTGACAAATTATCATCGTTATCAGTTTCGAAGAAATAAGACCCAATAACTTCCTACGAAGTCACACACCAAACCGTGTACTTGATAGGGTGCAGTTGGTGTTGATAAATTAGCCTTGGATTTTCCGTTCCCCAGAATTGACTTTGAAAAAAGAGAGGTTTGAATTAATCTACAATATCAAAAACCTTAGAGGGCGTCACTTGTTTATCTATGGATTTCGGTTGTTTACTCATAAATAAAAGCCAGCGTCGGAATAAACCACTAAATCCCTAAGAGATTTAAAATGTATTACAGAAATATTTATATAGTTGTCATTGTTGTAACCGAAACAACTGAAATCTAACTAAGAACTTCTCAAAAGTTAAGTTGTCAACTTGTGAAACAAGCTAGATTCTAAACTCTAAAAAAGTAAAAAAGAAAACAATAAACCTGAAAAAACAAACGACAACCCAAGCAACATTTTGTAACCGTGGTTACGTTGTAACCAGTTGCAAATTAGTAACATTAGCACCATGGTAAATAAACCGTTGCAGCAACGTAGCAGCAACTTTCGTAATTTACTGAGGTTTCAAATCTATTACAGAAATAACCATTTTACAACTATGGTTATAAGTAAGTTTTTCTTAAACCCTTATGTAACTACAGTGTCAATTTAGTGACATTAAAACCTTCATTTCGGTTTCGAGTGTAACAGTCTTGAAACTATGGTTACAAGTGTGAATTTCTAAAACTACACTACAGTGTTAATCTATGCTTTCAAACAGCAACAGAAGAAGTGCATTTTACGAGATTTTTATAAAACACATAGTCCATTATCATTATCCAATAAACAGTACCGAAAGTGTTTCTAATTCAAAACTACGTAAGTACAATTATTGGTATATTATATTACTATAATTTTAATCGTGCATTTAAACTACTGTTTCTAATTTAATCAACGTTGAAGAATTAGTTGCCAATTATAAGTAAGCAAATTTTAAATTAATTTTATTTTTTTCTAGGATAAAATAGAAGGACATTACAATATTACACACAGTGACCAGAACGTGTAAATTAGATCGCCATTGCGAACACCTATAATATTTAAAAAACCAGTCGAGATTATGATCATTGAACCGATTATAATTGCACATGTGCATTTGTAGCCTAATACAAATATTTAACTAAGAATTACGTAGACGCATTAAACTATAACATGTGAGGAATATCTTAATCCGCCATGGTCTTTTAACACAAAGACATTTTTCTCTTAACAAAATTTATGCATTTACTATTTACAAAATTTATAAATAATAGACATAATCCGCTTTTCTTGAAAATTTGCCGTAAAAACCTGTTTACTGGTACCTACTTGCAACAGATGTAAAAATTCTTTTATTATATTTTTTTTGTTTGAATTTAGTTCTATAAGAAAATATAAAAAATTAAATAATGTACATTTATATATCTGTATCTTTTTATTAATATATTTTTATCTCTACTTTTGTTTTAATCTTTATGATGCAGTTAGTAACTAAAATCTTGGATAAGTTGCTTAACAAAAGCGGTTATAAAGTAGTTTCAAATAATGGTAATAAGCATGTTTTCAAAACAGTTACATAGCAGTTGCTGTAAACGGTAACTACAATGTTACAAATCAATTACAAAACCGTGATGATAAACCATTACAGAAACGATTCAGAATAGGTAAACATGATTTGTAAAAAACCGTTATAGCAACGCTGCAAAACAGTTACAAAGTAGTAATTGCAACGGTTTCAGACACGTTGTAAAACGGTTACAATATTACTGCAGTTGCCTTGCAACTGACCAAATCCGGTATTGACAACGTATCAGGAAAGACTCAGCAACTATTCTGTAACTAAATACCTTACTGAAACCATAGTTGCAAGCGAGTTTTACAACCGTTTTGTAACTGATTTTTGCTACTTGGGAATTTAACACAAAACTACTACAGACATACACGTTCTAAACTCCATAGAAATGACTTAAGAAGAAATTGTCTCCGTATATAAAGAAGAAGTATCGTCACAGCTGATTAAGCTCGACTCTGATTGGGTTACGGTTGAAAAGGGGCGTGTTTTTGATAAAGAAGTATAATTACGAAGAACCAAAACCTCCTTTCACATTTTCAACTCTCAGCTTTTTATTAAACGTTTTGATGTCACTTCACTTTTTACCAAAGTTCCTATTAAGCATTCGCTTGTTATTATCGAACAGATTCTGCTTCAACATGGCAAAGAGTTGAGTTTGGTTCATCTTATTGATAAGAGTTTATCATCCACTTACTTACGAATTGAAATAAATTTTGAGTTTCTATTTTTTTTCCTATTCTTTTATTTTCACAATTACATTTTATATCATATTTTATTTGGTTGTTTAAATATAAGGTTATTTTGTAATAATTTAAGAAATTATCCGCTTTGTTGTTAAATATTAAGAGTAGATTTAATTTTGACTATCTAAATAATATATTAGTAATTATTCTGGTTATTATAATCATTTTTGTGTTGTTTGCATTTAGCTAACCTTTATTGTTTTTAGAAACATCAAGTAAACATTAATAACAACTATGGTTTTAAGAATTGCGCATTTAAATATTAGATCCTTTGGTACCGGCTTTGAAGTTTTTAGGGATAAAGTGTTAAGTTGTGATTTTGATATAATAGCAGTATCAGAAACATGGTTAAATCCAAACATTTCTAGCAATTTATACTACATCGAAGGTTACAGGTTCGTTAGAAAAGATCGTTTAAGTCATGGTGGTGGTCTAGCTTTTTATATACATAATAGTATTAAGTATTCAGTAATAAGTTCTGAAAATAATTCACACTTTGAACAGCTATGGATTTCCTTCAAAGCAAATAGATTGACAATTTCCGTTGGTGTTATCTATCGATCAACTCGTACAGAATATGACGATTTTTTTAATTCTCTTGAGGACACGTTCACTTCTATAATACCTTGCAGTGATCACTTTTTTTGTGTTGGAGATTTCAATATAAACTTCTTAGATATTCGTAATACTAATACTTTAAAATTTTTAGATCTGCTAGATACTTATGGACTTAAACAAATTGTAAATGATGCTACTAGAATTTCCCAACATACGTCTACTCTTATTGATTTAATTATTGTTTCAAATGAAGAATTGGTAAAAGACTGTGGCGTCATACCCATGCATGAGATTTCAGACCATTCTCTGGTTTTCTGTTCCTTACTGTTTGACAGTTTAGTTAGCTCTTTGACATATAAGACTTACCGTGATTTTAAAAATTTTAATATTAATGAATTTCATTTACACTTAAGTAGTCTCAGTCTCAGGCATCACCTGTACTATATGAATGATATCGACTCTAAAATAATCTACTTCAACAACAATCTGTTAAATTTGTTTGATTTGTTTACCCCTATCAAGACAGCACGCCTTACGAAACCTAAAGCTCCCTGGCTATCTATAGACATAAAAAAACTCATAAGCAATAGAAATCAGGCTTACTCCAAATTTAAGAGAAGCAAAAGCCCAGCCGACTGGAATTATTATAAACAATTACGTAACCTTACTACAGCTACTGTTAGACAAGAAAAAAAGAAATATTTTAATCATTGTATTAGAACCAACAAAACATGCTTATGGAAAACTCTTAAATTAATGAATATTTACACTAAATCATCGATACCAATACCTACAGAATTAGGTGACGTAAATTCAATTAATGATTACTTTACTAATAAAATAAGTAAAACTAAAACCCCTGCTGATCTGGAACTGATAAAGTTTTATAATACCCACGTCAAACTGGAGCAATATATTCCTTTTAAATTTCAACTTATATCTGAAATAGATTTAATAAATATATTATCCAGAATCAAAACTAACTCTGTTGGTGCTGATGGAATTAGTATTACTATGATCACTTTATGCTGTCCTTTCTTGTTTCCTTACTTGTTACATATAGTTAATAGTTGTATAGAGAGAAACTACTTCCCATTAATATGGAAAAATGCTTATATTTTGCCAATACCCAAAAAGACTAATGCTGAAGATCTACAAGATCTTAGGCCCATAAATATCTTACCAGTTTTGTCTAAAATTTTAGAACGAGTATTAGAAAAACAAATGAAAGAATATGTAAATTTCTATAAACTTCTGCCCAAATTTCAATCTGGTTCAGGACTGGCCATAGCTGTTCTACTGCGCTCTCTTGCGTAATAGATGATATCATGACTGCAACTGATAAAAATCTTCTCACTGTTAATGTACTTTTGGACTACTCCAAAGCTTTCGACATGTTAGATCATGACCTATTACTATCAATTTTACAATATATTGGTTTTGATAGTACAGCTATTATGATGATACGTAGTTTTCTGTCAAATCGAACTCAACAGGTAAAAATAAAAAACAACATATCAGCAATGAGGGAAGTTGTATCTGGTGTTCCACAAGGTTCTATTCTAGGCCCTTTGCTGTATATTATATACACTTCCGATCTTTATCACACTGTCAAAACTTGTAAATATCATTTATATGCTGACGACGCTCAGTTATATTTCTCATTTGATCCATCTGGAGTATATGATGCAATAAATAATATTAATAATGATCTGAATAACTTGATTAAGGAATCCAAAAAATTTTGTTTGGCAATAAATGCTTCTAAATCCGTACTTATGCTATTTGGCAAAACTCGCATTAAAAGTTTGGTCTTGCCTATTTTGAATATCAATATAGATAATCAAGTGATCCCTGTTAAACAAGAGTGCAGGAATTTGGGATTATTGGTAGACGATAATTTACGTTTTAAAAGACATGTTAGTAATTGCATTCGTAAAGCTTACACTAATTTAAAAATGCTATATACTCATAGACACACTCTAACTCATGTTGCAAAAGTTAATTTGACAAACGCTTTGGTACTGTCGCACTTTAATTACGCTGATTCCGTTTATGGTTTATGTTTAGACAGCATTTCTATTAAAAGGATTCAACGAGTTCAAAATGCTTGTGTCCGATTGATATTTGGTTTGAGGAAGTATGATCATGTTTCGAGAAAACTAAATGAACTGCGATGGCTCAATATGGAAAATCGACGTCTTTTTCATTTTCTCTGTTATTCGCACAATATAATAACAACTAAAACGCCGCCTTATTTATATCAGAAAATCAGGTTTCGTACAGACGTTCACAATATTAATATTCGAAATAGAGGTCTACTAACAATACCTTTGCATAGATATTCTTCATTTCAGAGATCTTTTTCTTATAATATTGCAAAGCGATATAATGTACTTACGCCTGAACTTAAAAACTTCTCGAATAAAAATTTCAAGTCGCACCTCAAAGTAATCTTGTATGAAGAGCAGGTCAGGATCTAATTTTTATGTTAAAGTCGGGACATTATGGGTCTTGATGTAGCTATTTTTATTACATATGATATGTATTATACGCGTCATGTTTAGCTTCCTAATTTATATTTTTATAAGTCAATTTATGTGGGTTAAGTGGAAGAACAGACAATTGTGTCTGAACTTCGCCCTATTTATTTATATATATATATATATATATTTTTAACATTGTTTATTTATATTAATACTTTTTTTTACATTGTTTGTTTATTTATATCTATATTATGAATAAAGACCATATTATTATTATTATTATTACTTCCAATTTGATAACAAGATTTACAAACACGTTTCTAGTGCTACTATGGGTTCTCCTCTTTCACCTGTTGTAGCTAACATTTTTATGGAATTTTTTTAAACTGTTTCTTTGGAATCATCAATATTAAAACCTAAAGCATAGTTTAGGTATGTTGACAACACGTTTATTGTTTGGTCTCATGGTAATCTCAAATGGTCTAAGTATCTTGATCATCTGAACAATCATCACCTAGATATCAAATTTACTATGGAAATTAAAACGAATGGATATTTTCCATTTCTCGACATTTTTGTGATTAGTAAACCCGACGGATTTCTGGACCATTCTGTTTATTGCAAACTCACCCATACGAACAGATACCTTCACACTTTGTGTCATCATCAACCGGCTCAGAAACGTTCTGTTATTGAATATTTGGTTTTTCGCACTTTTTCTGTTTGCCAATCTGAGAATCTAGACTCGGAACTTATCTTACTAGAACTTTGGTAAACAATTGTTATATAAAGCGAGATATTCATAAAGTTATTCAGTCGTCATCTAGATCTCCGTGCTTTATACTTAAAGACATTTCTATTTCCGAATCTAATCCGAAATTAGCATTTTTACCTTACATGCACAAGAAAACTTCTTTGTAAGAACGTTCATAAACCCATATTCAACTCGGCAGGCAATATCTTTCAGATTCTTTCTTCTCCCAAAGACAAATTTCCTACACATTCATTTTAAACTGTGTACCAAACTTCTTGTTCATGTGGTTTAGTCTACATTGCTGAAACAGGTCGTTCTGTCATTACATGCATTTCCGAATTTAATCGTTGTATAAAGAAAAGACATGTCACTAAATTTGCGGTTACTGAACATCATTTTACTACAGGTCACAATATAGATTTTGATAACGTTTCAGTGATTGCAAAATCTTCATTCTTCTTCAATAGGAAAATCCGACAAAGCATAAAAATCGTAAAACACCCCAATAACTTTAATTGTGATCATGATTACCTAAGTTTGTAGTGGTTCTTTGTTAGATTGTCGTTTGTTTTTTCAAGTTTATCGTTTTTTCTTACCTTTTTAGAGTTTAGAATCTGGCTTGGTACACAAGTTGATTACCTAAGTTTTGAGAAGTTTTTAGTGAGAGTTCGGTTGCTTGAGTTCTTCGATTTTTCTTACGCTTTGATGAAGCCGCTTACGAAAGTGGGCAAAGCATTGGCAACTTCGGTTACAACAAACCCGAACCGAAAGACGTTCTCATCTTGGTATAGACTCCGACCGTAAAAGCTTTTGCTGTTACTCTCTATATATAATAGTTAAATAACGTTTTATCGGATATACACGACCAGAGTTAGTTGTTTATTACCCTTATTATATTATTTTACGTGCTAAATTAGTTGACGCTTCGATTACCACAATTATCGTGAATATTAAACTAGTATTCAAAAATTATATTGGATCATAAAATTATCCGAAGTCTTAAAACAAAATCTAAACGTAGCAATTGATCTAAGGACCTTCTTACACATAACATTATAATAAATAGGGTTTTAACCATCTAATTACAACCAAAATGGAATAATTTTCTATTACTATTACTAAGCTTCTTTTATACAGCAGAAACGATAGCTTCCTCGATTCAGCATAATTTTCTTTTTACAACACACGCGGATATTCTGGTTTACGACGAATACGGATTTTGTCACAACGAAAGCAAAGTAACAATAACATTAACATCACGACAAAATGCCGTACGATGTACCAAATAACATTATAGTGAAAGTGCGATAACGAAATTAAATTAATGACCGTGTGCAAAATTTCCTAAAACGTTACAAAACGCCAGGTTACTTGAAACGGATTAGAATGACCAGATAAAAATGCTTCTAAAATGTTTTTATAGAAACCATTTTATTATATTAAAGACGTTTAAAAAATTAATATTAACAAAATCAAACCCAGTAATGAATGACCTTAGTTAATATCTAAATTGACGAATGTCCTGATAAAAGCATTTATTTACAAAAACACAGTTTGGGCTAATAACTCACACACATGTATTGGATAGGGAAAAAATATTGACAATAGAAAAGAAATTATTAATGTACAAGATTATATTGAATTTTATATTAACCTATAACAGGGATTTCCAACTTATGAATGACCGAGGGCCGCCATTAGATTCATAGAGTAAATAGGGGGCCACATCCGCACAGGTATATATTAATATAGCTACTATTAAATATTGAAGAGCGGTAGTAGTTATTTTTCATAAGTTTTACTTATTATTTTTGAGCGGGCGGTGCTAATGAAAGACGCGGGCCGCGTGTTGGAAATCTCTGACCTATAACATCCAGCTAAAAAAAAATGCTAGCCATACTCACATAGAAATCATTGAACGTCTTTAAAACAAAACCATTTGGCTAATTACGAATAAATCGTGGCATGTACCCAACTCTCAAATACAAAATTACTTATGTGTATCGTCAGTCAAAGAGTAATTAAAAAGATATAGTGCCAAACGTAGTGAACGAGTAGATGTGCACGAAAATGCTCTTGTTGACAAACTTATAGACAAAACAAACGAAATCAGACGCTTAAATGGTACAAAGCTTTAAACTTACCTACTAGGTTTAAATAAAATAATTATACTATATAAATAATTATTTTGGGTAAATTGTGTATAAACGCAAATTATCACCATCACCCAGCTCAGAAACGATTCGCACATTATATAACTGTGCAACAATAATTTGTCACAAAGATACATTACAAGAAGAACTAGAACATATTAAGCAAGTTTTTATAAGAAATGGTTTTGATAAAGAACAAATTAAAAAATTTCTTCGACCAAAGACAAGACCTACTTTAACAGATGATTCAACTATTAACAAAAACTTTGTTATTAACCTGTTTGTTTCCAACATAAGTGACAAAATTAGAAGAATATTTAAAAAACATAAGATAAAAGTTGCTTACAGCACTACAACTAAAATTGAAAAATTGTTGAATCCTATAAAAGATAAAATGCTTTATAATACCTGTGGAGTGTACCAAGTCTCATGCATCTGTGGCAAGGTATACATTGGCAAAACTGGTAGAACTATAGATACGAGATTAACAAACACATAGAAGACATCTTCGTTTACTCCAGCCTACTAAGTCTGCCATTGCCAAACATAGACTTAACACATAATATCCTCACAATTTAAAAAAAATCAGCGGTTATAAACTATCACACACCTAGTTACCTGTTGTTTCCTAATCTTTATTTATCCGCCAATTACACTTAAGCTACGTCTAGAGTTTTTATGGAGGTTTTAGACCTTCGTGCAAATGCTGTAGCTAAATAAACTTGCGTTAATTTTCTAGTTTTTTTACGATTTATTGTTTTTAGTTACCTTCGTTATACAATTGTCAAATTAACTTAATTTATACTGCTTGACAAAGAACTTAGATCAAGTTCGAAAGCTTGCATGTAAATATTATTGAATAAATATATTATTTATCCAAAAAAATAATTAATATGTTTTATGGTGAAACTTTTATGTTTAAAATTTATACTATAGACTAAACTGGGTAATATATGTAGGCTAGTTAAGTAAGCTCAAATAACAATAGAGAACATTTAAAGAAGTTGTCTTCACATGCCATTGTACCTACATAAATATTATATAACGAAGAACTTGCCTAACAAACACAGTTACGTACCAGGTACGTAACGCAGTTTCCTCGTTATGTCGGTATAACATTCCATACGCGTTTCTTGTAACGCACATGTGCGTCTTTATGTCGTACTTTTGTGACATACTTAGTTACGTACCTGCTACGTCACACCATTACGTACTTATTTTAACAGACCAGGTACGTAACAATTGTTCTATTTATGTTACGTGTCGCTGTTACATCCCTGCTACGTACCAGATACATCACTTTGCGATGTAACAGTGTTTCTTTATTTTAACAAACTAAGTACGTAATAATTGTGCTGTTCATGTTACGTATCGCTGTTATATTCCTGCTACGTACCAGATACATACACATCATTATTTACTAAACTTATTATATAAAGATTATATAAGAAATTATATTAAGAATCTAACACTATTTTAAATTTTTTTGATTTATCTATTAAACGTGAGAATAATAACCTAAAAATTGGTATTTATCGTAAACCTACAACAACTAATCAGGTTATTCCTTTTTCTTCATTCCATCTACTCTCACACGAATTAGGAGCTTTTAGATTTCTCTTTAACGGATTATATACTTTTTTTCTTGATTATGATAGTTTTAATAAATAAATAAATATTATTTATTATCTAGCTAACATTAATGATAATCATTTACATATTATTAAAAATTTACAAAAGAAAATTTGGTCTTCTATTAAAATTAAAAGTTGTTCATCTCTTACACTCGTCTCTAGTCAATCAAAAATATATTTTTCTTTTTCCTATATAGGCCCTTCTTCATTTCAATTTCAAAATCTATTAAAACAGTTTGACATTAACATTTATTTTTTATCAAAAAATAATGATAAATTATTATTAGTTAATACTAAATGTAAAATAAATATTTTAGATAAATCCGGTGTTTATAAATTAAAATGTGGTGATTGCAACGCATTCTATATAAGACAAACAAGTCGTAAGTTTTCTATTAGGTTTGCTAAATATCTGTCTTGTATTAAAAATAATATTTTATTTAAATTGTCATTTGCTAATCATATATTAAATTCTCATCATTCATTTAAGGTTTTGAAATTTTACACATTTGTAATAAAGGTTTGAAACTAAATTTTTTAGAAATAAAAGAAATAATTAAAAATTCCAATTTAAATCGTAATTTATTCCTTAACGAAGTTGTTAACTTTAATTACAAATTAATTTTTGTTTGATTATTTCCATTATTATATTATTTTGTTGTAACCTAAGAATTTCTATTATTAGGCTAATTTTGAATTTTTCAAATTTGAAATTGTCAAACTTCAAATATTTAATTTGATTAATAAATGTTGGTAAGTTTATTTATTTTTATAACTTTTTGATTTTATTTTAATTTATATAATTTTTCAGATTTCTGTAATTATTGTTTTTTTAAAGTTTAATATTCAATATTTGAAGTTTGATTTTTCAATTTTAATGTAGTAAGTTTATGTTTAATTTAAGATTTGATTTTATAATTTTAATTTTATAGTATACACCTGAGGATGACCATAAGCCGAAACATGTAGCGTTTATTAAAATAAAAATTTAAAACTAATTATATTTGTATATCAGTTTTAGTAATACAACAATGAAAAACTTAAAATTGCACATTAAATAACTAAAATGTAACAAAATTTAATAATATAAACATTAAAATGCTATGTATATGTACATTATCTATAAAGTGTCTTTGATATTTTCTTAAGGGAGCATTCTGGCACAATATATTAGACAGTTTGTTTATATGCTCTGCAGTTGCAAGCTGGGGAATTGCAGGCGTTTGCTGTACATGTATAAATATCTTGTTTTTATTTCCTAAGGGTTGTCTATACACTTTTTTGGAAGCTAAATCTTACTAAGACAGATGTAGAACATCGGACACTGAGTTGATTTATTTCTGAATTGTTTGTTGTTCTGAATGTTATACACAATATGTTATGCTATAGAATTTAGACGTTTTTGTAAATCGTAAACATTTTACATGTATTTTTTAAAGTTTTTATTAACGTTAATTTTTTATTATTGCTTTGTTTACATACAAAAATTTAAAATAAATACTTACAAAATGTAGTTTATTTTATGAGCATAAATTGCACGGCTTTCTTTTAGGGGCGTGTTCTTTTAGCTCAACATAAACAAAAAACTTATATAAGCATGTGTCCAAAATTAATTTACTACCAAGATATTGAGATACAAAAAAATGTATTTAACAATAAAATATTTACAAAAGTTGTTCAAAGTGTCTTCCGTTTTATCGAATGCAGCATTTAGCGACGAATCCATGCTTCTCTAGTAGCTGCAGCTTCTATGATCTGATTTCGTAGTTCTTCCTGCGCGACAGTAGACAAAAAAATAAGCCATAAAATTTATTTATAATCACAAAAATAATCTAACGGCGTTAGATCGAAGGATCGTGGTGGCCATGTTACAGTTCCGTTTTGACCAATCTAACGACTACCATATGTTGTATCTAAATAATTAGTGACAGTGTGAGAAAAATGAGCAGGCGCACCATTATGCATAAACAAAATCTTTAGCCTATTGGCAATCACAATACATTCTAGAAAAAATTATTATAAATATATAATAATTTTTTCTAGAATGTATTATAATTGCCAATAGGCTAAAGATTTTGTTTATGCATAATGGTAATAATAAAATAAAAAGAACGAGCCGATGAGATTGTCGCCAAAAAGGCCACACTAGGCATTTAATGAAAAAGTATGTTGGTAATGAGTAGTAGCACTTAAATGAGTATTTTGATCAAACAAAATGAGGGTATTTCAAATATTAGTTATTGTTCTTGTAAACTAAGATTCATTGATTACCATTAGGCGGCTTAAGAAATTGGAATCTTGTGTGCGTTTACAAATTAACTATCGGAAGAATTGTCTGCGCTTATAACCTTGTGGTATCAAATGTTATACAGTTCCAACGTGAAAAGGGTACAATTGTCATACGCTTGTACTTAAAATACTTAAACGGAGTAATAACTTTGTTGTGCTAGTACTAGGAGATAACTGAACTGCTCCAAGTATTTATTCTTTAACGTTTGCAGTTCTTATAATCTTTGTCGACCAGAGTTTAGTCGTTGAGGTTTTAGTATGCCTGTTTTGCCCCATCGTGTTGGTGGTCTACCTCTACTTTTTTTGTTTTTGTTTGGTCCAACGATTATCAGTCATATTGGTTACGTGGCTTGCTCCCTTCTATTAGGCTTGCACGGAGCGTAGGATGATGTCGGTTAGTTTTGTTATTTCTTTTATAATCTGGTTAAGTGTTCTATCTTTTATTGTTATTCCAAGCATTGTTCTCTCAATTGCACGCTGAACTACTCGTAATTTATTTATGGAGAGTTTCGTTAAAGTTTTGGCTCTGTACGTAATCACAACCATAATGCATTGTTCATACATCTTTTTCTTTAAACGGATTGGAATGTTTCTCTTGAGTAGTCACGCATTTTACCAAAAACTGCTCATCTCAAACTTATTTGGGACGAACTTCAAAAATCTGGTTATCTTTATCATTTCTTATTTCATGACCAAGATATTTGAAGTCATAAATTTTTTCTACGTCATTGTTATCAATTTTCATGACTTTATTAGGTATGGTATTTGTCATGACTTTGGTTTTTTGAAAATTGGTATTTAAATCAGTACTTTTCAAAGCCACATTTAATTCTGAAAACTGTGGCTCTTCTAATGCCAAATCTGTTTAGTACTGTAACATCTGTTACGTATCTTTTCCGTCTTGCTATAAAAAAATCGGTATAGTTTTTTTTAAAGAAGCTATTCGTTAAATGTAATTTATGTTGGTGTAAAACATTTAGTAATGTTTGGCCTCTTTCATTTATGTCTTCTAAGCCATATTCTTTTATTGCTGTTCCGATTCATTCATCTGAGTTCCAACTTTGACATAAAAGTCGCCCATATAAAAGGTGTAATGACAACTACGTTCCGTAAATCTTCCTTTAATGTCTTGTTACGTTTGTTTTCGAGTAACAAAAAATAAGCGACGGCTAACACAGTTGTTCACGGAGAGAGAATCGCAGGCCTTGTGATGCTACATTATAAATTAAATCTAAAAAGGCACCAAAACGATGAAATATAAAATTAGGGAGACATTGTTTAAATGTATCCGCAGCTGAAGAAGAACAAATAATACGACAGAAGTGATAACACAGAATATATATTTATTTTATCACAGGCAGTAGTTAAAAGAGGACAGACAAAGTACCTTAGTATAGTTACATAAACACTAGTACATGGGACGGATAAAATATAAGTTACGCCCTATACTGAGCAACACGTCGTACAGTAAACTGACCTAGTCGGTGTAAGTTTCACATTCAAAGAGGGAATGACTTTATATTCGTAAATTCAAAATCGCAAAAGTATATTAAGAAAAATCGAAGACTTAAAGACTTAACGCGCACTGCATATGACTTTGTGACGCACAAAATGATCTTATAATCAATTGTGTTTACAACCTAACATGTACGTACGGTCATTCTAACAATTGACATGACCAACAAAGTACTAATAATAAAACTAGAAATTGTAATACATACAGTTATGTTTTATCCAGTGGGCGATTAGCTAATTACGTATCAGTATCACCTAAAACCCAATATGAAATCTAACAAAAAAATGTACATATGGCGTTATCACAAGTAAATTTCGTTTTTAAATCATACAAGCATTGAAGATAGCAAATGCGTAGCAATTCCCCTCGGCTTAATGTAGTAATTTATGGTAAAAGTTTATTCCAAAAGAAATCGAAATCGTAGAGGCCTTTCACCCCTTAACGGTTTGAATGGATTAATTACCGCAACGTGGCGTCAAATATGCCATCTGTTTGTTATATCCACTGCTCAAGGAAATCTGTAGGGGGAATGAAAATCCGCTATAGACAATTAAGAAAAAATCTATTTAAACCCCGAGTACAAAAAATTATAACCATTTAGCCCAAACAAGCTTTCTCTAAATGTACAAAAAATTAATTTACATATTCACGTGGAATCATATGAAACAACTTAATGGTGAAAGCTTTATTGGGCGTAGAAGTCTGTGTATTGCACAAAACCTTACCGGAAGAAGAATGAAGGCGTGCATTTACACGTTTAAGAATCAACCACAAAAAATGGGCGTGCCGAGGACAAATTTTATACTCGAAAAATTTTAACCTGCCAACTTTTTAACATAACAGTCTTCATAATAGTCTTCAATTTCTTCATTTTTATGCGTTGTTGTAGGTGCATAAACTTAAATAAGTTTTATTTTGTATTGATTATTTAGAGTTCTGATCACATATGAAATTTGCTTTGATATTGTTTTAATGGACAATGATGTTTTTTATGTATGAGGAATCCTATTCCGCCAATTGAGTTTTTTGAATCACCGTCATAATATAATGTAGGACCTAAATTTAAGGTAACTATTTGTTTACCATGTCTTCTTACTTCGCAGAGTCCGATTACATTTCAATTTATACATTTTATTTCTTCTTCTATTTCTAAAAGCTTATCACTTGAGGTCTATAAGTCAATTTTCTGTCCCTCTCAAATTCCGTGAGATTGACTGAATAATATTCAGTACAAGATTCTAGACGTTGTGTTCTATTTGCCTATGGTATTATTGTTTTGACACTTGGCATATCATAGAGAGATTTTGGCATAAATAAATAAATCGCTACGGTTGTCATGCGTGTTGTGATTGGGTATAAGATATAAGGTATGAACGTGCAGTACTTTGGATTAAATACTAGGTTTGGACTTGTAACTCTCCAGAAATGTTAATTGTTTGAAGAAAATTTAAAGAGCTCACAAGGGCTGGGTCGCTAACTCTGAAGTAGATTTGTTTTCTACCGGAATTATAGAGAAGCATCTACCCGCTACCCATAAGTTTCTATTATCCACGACTATTTGATTAACAAAGACTTTTAGATATTTGTTTTTGTATCCCGGTAATAAATTAATTTTGAACAAAAATTTAGATGAATTTTGATGTTTTTTTTGTGCTAGAAAAAAGTGTCGTGCAATTCCGAAGCACCTTGTATAGTATGGTAGGTATCTAAATTACAGCATTAAAGATAAATTTGTTACAATTATGGTTGACATTTGTTTTGTGTTGTGATTCTTGATTTTGTTTAACACTGTTCTTTTTCTGCAGAGGCAGCGTAAGTTTTTTTTAATGGATGGACATGGTATATTTTAACTTATTATAATGATTACTTTAAAAAAAAAATATTTTTTCTAATAAAATTAATCTCGCTAAAAAATTGTTTTTTTCCAGTTGAGGTAGCACGCTGCTTTTCTGCACGACAAAAATTATTGAATGAAATTCTTATAATCATAAAAAAATTTTTTTTTCTCTGTAACTTTCTGAGTTTACAAACATGCTACTCTCTATCGAATTATATGGCAGTGCGTGGTTCTTCAAAAATTCAAGGTAGAAATTTGCTCTATAACAATGTGTTTTTAAAATATTTAAGTTGGAAGTTTAATGCTTCGTTTTGTTAACGGATTTAATCGCTCGTCAAACACAACCAAGTGTTCCCGTATGGTTATGTGATGGAAAGTTTAGTTCCTTACTTCCATAATCTATTTTCGCTTAAAACGGATTGCTCTAAAGCATAGCGGTAATTCTAAGAGCTTTATTGTCTACCTCGTCTAAGGACTGCGGCTAACCAACAAAACACGCCTTTCAGACATCATGATTATAACCAGGTATTTAAAGTAACAATTATACCGTTTGTTTTTCTATTAATTGCAAAAAGGCTTTGACTAAATACTTAAGTTTGTGAATTATTGAATTTTGGTTTACATTAAACAACGGCCATGAAAACTTGCATTCTACTGTTGGACGCCTCTACAAGGAGGAAACATATTTGAAAACCTAAAAACTGGATAAACTAAAAAAGAAGAAGAACCAACTACATGCCTCGCTGACATTCCTGCGTCGCTGCCGAGACCAACATGTGACACTTACTTTTGTGAAAATACAACATCAAAACCACCGTCGCCAAAAAAATAATTCATCGTGCAGAAAACGAGCTAGTCAGGGAAAGAGTACGCGATACCTACCATAGATTAAATCAAATATCCAACGAACTATACGTGCTGCATCACGGAGTTGAGTAATAAACTTTGTGAAGACCTGTGGACAACCATTGATCAGATCAGTTACAAACATTCTATACATTATTTGGCTACAACTATACTACAAAAAATTAGACAGGATACCAGAGCTAGCTATAGGAAAAACAGTCGGAGCAACAACTAACCGAAGTCGCACCTAAAAAAATACCAAAAAAGATCATCGCTTAAGGAATGTGTCATCCGGAATCTACCCATCGACAATGCTGAAAAAATAAGACACGAAACTTGTCGTATTTTACGGACAAGCAAACTACCACCAAAAAATATAACTAAAAATAAGAAAAGAGCGTTACTTGACTTACGTAAGAATGAGAAGGTAATCTTTCTACGAGCGGACAAAGGTAACGCGACAGTAACAATGGATAAGAACATCTACATCAAGAAAATGGACACTCTACTAGACACAGATCATTACACAAAACTAAATAGAGACCCTACTGCAAAAATTGAACGACGCATAAGAAAGGTGATTAAAGGCTCATCTATAAGAACAGAAAAAGCTGTTAGCATCCAAAAGCCAACCTCTACGACTGTATGGGTTACCAAAAATTCATAAAACCGGAAACCTTCTAAGACCTATCCTCAGTACCTGTGGATCACCGACTTACGAGTTAGCAAAATACTTAGCTAAAAGACTACAGCAGCACACCGGACAGACAACCAGCTACGTTAAAAATTCCGAACATTTTGTCGAGATTCTACAAGGACTTGAGGTAACTACCAGTGACACACTAGTTAGTTTTGACGTAGAATCCTTTTTCACCAATGTACCAGTAGAAGAAACATTACAGATCATTAGACAACAACAAAGTTTACAAGAAGATCTGATCGACTTGGCCAGACTCTGTTTAACGTCAACCTACTTTCTGTGGAATGGTGAGTTCTATGAACAAGAGAACGGCGCAAATCTGGGATCACCACTGTCACCAGTAATAACATCATTACGGAAGTTTTTGAACAAGAGGCTATCAACTCAAACAACAAGAAACCGAAATTCTGATACAGATACGTAGACGACACTTTCGTTGTATGGCCTCACAGACGGAAACAATTACAAAGTTTTCTTCAACACATCAATAGACACCACTACAGTATCAAATTCACCATGGAGATCAAAAAGAACAAAACGCTGCCCTTTCTAGACGTTTTGGTAGCACGCACGGTCAACAACAGGCTAAGTCATAGCGTATACCGCAAGAAAACACATACAAACCGGTATCTACACGCATCCTCTCATCACCATCCACAACAAAAGAGATCCCTCATCCACACACATCTAATCAGTGATGAAGAACACAAACTGGAGGAAATCAAGAACGCTCTTATAAAAAATGGCTACAATACAAAATTAATAAGTCCACAGAAAAAAAAGGAAAAGCAAGCTGAGGTTGCTGCAGAGACACCGTCAGAAACATATACTTACTTATCCTACCTTGCCGGAGTCACTGACAGACTAAAGAGGGTTCTAGGAAAGAAGAACATTACTACACGTTATAACACAGTGAAGAAAATAGATCAGCTCATACCACCTAACAAAGATCAACTTCCGAGACTGCACACCAAGGGTATATACAAATTAGAGTGTATGTTCGGCAATAGTTACATCGGCCAAACAGGAAGGAGTATTTAGTGCAGAATTAAAGAACATTAACAGGACGCTCAACTCAGACGCACGGACAAATCTGCTGCAGCGGAACATCTACATGAGAATGGAGATCATCGGATTGATTAGGGAACGTAAAAGTATTAGCAAAAAGCAGACACTGTCACCAATGAATAATACTCGAATCACTGGAAATAATGAAAAATCTTAACAACTTCAACCGTGAGTATGGATACAGGTTAAGCAACACATGGAGATCTACGCTGCATGAAGAACATGCAAGAAGTTACCAGACGTCTATGAATGCAACTCAATGGACCAGAACGAACAGAAAGACGGTAAATAACGCAAGACGATAACATCAGTCTTTAGAAATCTTCTGAAGAAGCTGACAGCATGAACAGCGAAACGTTAAGTAAAAGTTTTGTGACGCGGCAACACTCGAAAAACAGTGCTACAAGTTTAATCTTGTCTGCATTTTCTATCTTTTTTTTGTTATTATAAATATTTAAGTTTAGTTATTTGACTAAATTAATTTTGCGAACCCAATGATTCTTGAATTTAATTTAACTGCATTTTTAGTATCATTTTACGTTTCAGTAAAATTAATTAGGTAATTTATTTTAATTATATTTTTTTAACGAAATTTTGTAATTGATTGTTTTATTATTAATTTATTTTGTGTGTGAAATTTATTTCATTTTTGTTTTTATTTATTTTATTTCTACTATGTAATAAATGTTAAATGGTTCTAATGTAACGGAGGTTTCAATCAATGAATCTATTCGCTAGTCCTTTTTTTAAAACTTTTTTAGAATTTAGTGACTTCACACTGAAATGTAGGTTTAATACGATTTATGTACATCGCATGATGTGTTCTCTGGTTGCCAAGATTCAAATTTAAGCTATTAACCTTTTGATTTTGGTTTTTACATTTGAGTTTTTCCAAACCGTTGAAATTTAATTAAAAGTGTATTGGTATTATGTTTGCACCGTATAAGATTTATTCTCGGTACACTCACTTTCCGTTATTGGGGTGGATTGCTCTGACGATGAAAAGTTTTGTAACCGTAGTTCGATAAAAAAAAAATTATCTATCTAGTGACGGTGAAATAGTTCAGACATCATCTAACGTTATGTGCGCCCAACGAGATTTTCATTTCTAATTATTCACTCGCATCCATGCGAGTATTGAGCGTAATATTTTTACTACTTTTGTAAAATTTTTTATTAGAGTAAACGTTGTTTCCTGTTTTCGTGATTTAATCTATTTCTTTTGTAATTGTCATAGCCGGGTTTTGGACACCCATTCCATCGATGTAGAGTATTATAATATGATTTGTTTTTATTGATCGCATAAACTAAAAGAAATTTATTTGTGATAACACCGTATGTACGGCTTTGTTTATTTCGACAAACTTTAAAAATTTTAGAAAAGGTGTCACTAGCTAGTCGCAATCTTCAAAGCAAAACTAAACTGTGAGTATATCTTAATTAATACTTTAATTCTTTGTATTTACGTTGTCAGTCGATTGCACGTACGACTAGATTTACATAGTATGTTGTTATCACAATTAACTATACGTTTTTGCTGTGTTACATATTAATCATCGAAATTCGCATATTTGTGTTATAATTAACTAATTAAATTTATTTCTTTTCGGAATGTAAAATTTGGGCTAACAAATTTAATATATTGTACGACGTGTTGTCCAACTCAAGCAGGCTTATTTCAACCACTATTGTTTGTGATATTGACTTACGTACTATCGCACCTATGTAAATTTATCTTCTCCTCTCCACGAACTTTTCTGTCTGTGATAAAATAAATATATTCGCTTTGAGGAAATTTAAATGGTGTTTCCCATCTTAATCTTTTATCGTTTTAACGTTTTTTTTAAATTGTTTAATAATTTAGCACCACAATACTTATGACACAATCTCCAAATCAAACTGAGTTAGCCGCTGCTTTTTTAAGATAATTTACTTAACTTGCTGTAGTTATTGAGTCATTTTTGTTTAGGTTCGTGGGTTTCTAGTCTGACACGTGTTGGTAGATTTCTGCTTTGGTTTACTGTTTCGATTAGTTTCTTGTTTTAGGTTTGATTGTTCTAAATACATATTGCACAATCAAAGAATTATGGAGTTTTTCACTAGGATTGACAAGTTGCGATTGTCTCGTTGAAGCCTTGCGTTATTATCTTATGCTTTGCTCTACTTTTGTCTCTTTTCTTTCCTTTGTATATTTTTTTATTTTGTTTAATTTTTTTTTTAATTACTTATATCTCCTTTTCTCTTGTTTTTTTTAAGTTTTTTAACGCAATTTTTGGTAATGTATTTCTGGAAAAACATTTACTTCTAAATCAATCTCTAAGTTTTTGTAGGAATCCTTCGTAAATTCTCTAGGTAGTATTTTGAACCGTTTAGACAATAATTTAAACCGGAATCTTGAAATGGATCATTTTCTAATTCCGATAAGAAACTGCTGATTACTTATTGGTCAAAAAATAAATCAGCTGTCTCTGACATCTTTAATTCGTATTTCTTACTAGTTGGTGGAATAATTGTAGGCTCTTGTAAAACATTTTTTAAATTGGTTTTTAGTATGATTCCCAAGTAAAGCAAAGTTTTGTATCTGAGGTACTATCTGCAAATATTTTTTCTGGTTTTGAGAATGAGTATGTATGCTATTAAACTGTCTTATTTATTATTTTCTAGGTGTACTTCAAGCTAGTATTTAAGTTTTTTGATACTATTGACTCAATTAAGTTAGGCTTTGGCATAATTTTATCATTTTGCTTCTACGCCAATTTCAAAATACTTTAGGATTGTAAATAATAACAAAAATATATCACGTAACGCGCTTCCACTCCTTTTTTAATCAAAATTATGTGCTATGTAAATTCAAAATTTCGTATCTCAAAATATTCCTGAAAATTAATAAATTGATATTTATATATAGATTAGATTCACTGTGTAACCTTCGTTTGAATTTTTGTACCTACTTAATAACAAACCCTCGTATTACGTTCATTTTAAATTTTCGTTGTCAGTTAAGTCATCTTCCAAGTGCTTTTTATTAATTTAATATTGATGAAAGCATTTTAAAGCATTTTTATATCATTTGGAATTTGTCGAATTACGCCGATTTTGCATTTCCTTTGTTGTCTATGTTTATGTAGACATTTCTTTCGAACCAATTAATATTTTTTTTTATTGATGACGGTAATTGGATATTAGAGTAGCTTTGTTGATTTTAGCGTTATTAAACGTATTATTTGTCGAGTTAGCGTTTCAGTAAAGGTTCTGGTTCTACGAAATTTTATGTGCAATGCGTGCATCGTTTGTAAAAGAAAAAATTTTTATTCAATGATTTATCTGGATTTGGATTCAATTTTAGAAAGCATAAACATATAATGGTATCGCGCGGCTCTTAATTTAAGTAGGCAATATTTGCTAGCGAGATAATGTTTTTGTAAAAGTTTTAAAATTAGAAGTTTACTGCTTCGTTTTTGTTTCGTTTAACGGATTTTATTGTTCGCAAATACAACTCAGTATTCCCGTATGGTTATAGATGAAAATTTTATTAGTTTTTTATTCTCTTAAATCATTTTTGTGATGTAGCGGTTACACCAAGTTATCGCAGTAATTCTGAGAACAGGTATTTATAAATAATTATCGTAATTATACCGTTTGTTTTGCTATTAATTGCAAAAAGGCTTCGACTAAATACACCAAATACTTAAGTTTGTGACATATTGCATATACCGACTTTATGTATTAACGATTTTGTCTGTGCACATTTTGGTGATTTACAATGAAGGACATTTAACCAAACTTAAAACCAATATTTATGGGACGAATTAATGCATCTTCAAACAATTAAAAAAGTTTATTAAGTCGAATCTAGTTTTTATTTTTGTTAGTATTATAACTACTTTAATTACGTTAGTTGATTTAATTACTTTTGCGTACAAAGACTTAACTTAACTGTACTTCAAATTTTATTTCTTTTAGTTCAGATTTGCCTACATTTTATTCAAATTTATTTTACTATTTAACTAAATTTTTTTGTAATTTATTATTTAACTATGTATTCTTTTCTTTTTGTTTAAATTTTGTTTGTGCTTTTTGATTTCTTTTATTTTTATGTAACAAATGTTAAATTGTTTAAGTTTAAAGCTTTCAATCAATTAACCTGTTTGCGAGTCATTTTTTTTGTTATTTTTTTTTATAACGTACGCTTTGTTGGCAAGGTCCAGAGGTTTGTTTAGCCGTTTCATTTTGATTTTTTACGTTGGGAATTTTCTAAAGAGTCACGGATTTTTGAGCATAACCCATTACGTTACCACTGAGCACCGGCAATTACATCATTTATGTTGCTCTACCATCACAATACAATTGTGATTAGAAAGCTCTATGTTGTACATAGAAGATCACAAAATCATTCAAAAAATTTAAAACTGTAAATTAGTATTTTAGTTTTCAACGCAATCCTAACTTTTATAATTTAATTTTCTGTAAAATATATTTTTACAATTTTAACGATCTTAATATGGTTTTTATAGTACCATGTGGGACTATAAAATTACGATTTGTTAAACAAACTTGAATCAGTTGTAAAGAAAAATATGTTTTGTACATTTATATGTTGTACAACAAAACCATTACATGTAAGCATTACAAAAACAAAATTTAAATTTTGTTAGAGTTTTTAATATAAAATTTTATATTTAAGGCTGCAATTACTTTTTTTCCTACAAGCATACATGTTTTTAAAGTATTACAGCATAACATTTCATAACTTACGCGACTTTAACGTCTGCAAAAAACATCAAGATTTAAGAAAATGGCCTCTTATGTGAAAATATCGCGTTCATTGTGTAAAAACTCTTGAATACTACTATATTGTAAATTTCCAAGGAACGAGAAACATTTACTGATATTACTTTGTAAAGCACATTTTTATATAAAAAAAGTATAAATCAATACTACAGCTATATATACTATATGTAGACATACACTTTTTATTTTGAAAAAAAAACTTAGTAATTCTTATCTAAAATTACGTTTTAATTAGAACATTGCATCTTTTCTCTTAATTTTTTTTTTAATATTATCACAATAAAAATTTTAATTTTAATTGTTACAAATATATGATAGGTAAACATATCTACGTTAAAACAACGTTGGGTTTTAGATAAGTTGAATACTATTTTATATATGAATTTTTCAGATACGTTAATTAAACAACGTTAAAATTAGAAAATAAGTTTGAGACTGTCTCTTTTGTTATACTTTCTTTCTTTCGGAAAACAGTCGAGAAGAGATTGATATTTATGTTACTATTTTAAGCCATAGACTTTAAACATTGCTTTCCTAGAGATGAAAATCAATACATTAAGTGGTAAGTTTTAGATGCATGCAATATCAAGCCACACTGACAGTAAACATGTTTTTAGTCTCCTTAAGTATAAACCGCAATTTATAATTCTTTGTACATCAAACGTAACATGATTTTTACGCACATTGTTATATGACAATATTGTACAATGAGGTAAAATGAGCGCTAAATTTCAGGTTTTACAAAACATCTGAATAGTTATTTACAATTGAGTAGGTGGAAGTGATATTTTACAGCGCGATAGTTTTGTTTAAAAACCGAGCCCAACGAGCAAGGTTTTCATTTAGCTATAGCGCTGTAATACCTAAACGCATAACATTTGTATTAAATTTTTTAGTCGACATTAATTTAATATAAAAAATTAACAGTTAGGTGTATTTTGTTTTTTTAATAACTATTTTTAAAGAAAAATTTAAGTTACGCATAATTACTAAAATTAACCTTTTTATTGCTTGCTGTTCCCAAAATAATTTTATAAACATTTTCTATTTCAAAAATTTATACTACTTAACAATTGTTGTTAAAATGTTGTCCTTTTATTGGCAATACCTTAATCGCATTTCAAACTAGTTTTAAACATACCTAATAATTTTGTGAGGAAATTAGTCTACACTCGTGTCTTATTCGTGCTTTCAACTTCTCAAGTGTGGTATTAGCCTTAAAAACATTGCTTTTCAAATATTTATATAGAAAAAAATGAGTCCGTTTTTACCAACCCATTTTCCTGGAAATTTAATATCTGTATAACCATGTAAAAGTCTTGGACATCAGCTTCTACTGGATCGGGAAACATAGTAACCAATTTGCTCAATTTAGATTATTTTCTAAGAATATGTGTTCTATAAATTACCGACTTACAATACTTGCCTAAGCATTAACTTATTCTGGGAGTTAATTGCAGCTTTGTCTTGGCATGGATGTTCGTCTGTACAATAACCACAATTTTGTTAATTTATTTTTTCAATTAACAGAAACATTGACTCATCAGAAAATGTTTTTTGTGTTAAGATCATTAGTCTTTAATGATAATTCCATAAATTGTTCACAAAATTGGAGTCTTCTATATGCATCATCTTCATTTAGTTTTTGGAAGACTGTTAGTTAGTAGGGATAACGTTTTTGCTTTTTGAGAATTCTGACTACTGCAGTAGAGATATTAAAATTTTTTTGAACAGATAATAATGCCTTAACTTTGGTCTCTTTATTGAGAAGAAAAGAAAATCTAAGCGTTACCAACACAGGCCAAATACTCATTTTTGTGCTACTTTAGAAAAATTTTCTATAAAAGATGTACCCTCCAGTTTGCAATCATTTCGTACTAAATTATTACATACTACCAAAGCTATAATTCGGAAACAATAGCCGGGACTGTTTGGATTTAGAGTTTTTAATACTAATTCAATGCCGAGTACAATTTCTGTTCCTCTTGGAAGAATGAATGGATTTAAAATAACGCAATCGGATTTCACTTTAGATATGTCACTGGAAGCTATGATTTATCAGCGCGCAGCAATTCTTGATAATGAACGGTCTCGCTCATAATTTGTTATTGGTGTTTCTGATTCATCATCATCTTCCAGCGATGCAGAGGTTATGGGAAACAATTCTCAGACATTTCATGGACAAATGTTGCTTTGGCTCTCAAGAAGAGACTAGGACCAAGCCTAAGTCTGGGTGTTTAACTACGACGCGGTCTAAGCCGAAAGTAGCTTATAATCATAAACATAACAACCGCAAAAGCTTAAGATTTTATATATAATAAACCTTATTCATTATAGTACGTAACTAATATTGTATTGGTTTTCAACATCTTCCGATAATTGCATGTTCGTTTGCCCAAAACTTTTTTTTAATCATGGTTATAGCCCTTTGCGATATGAGTGGTAAATTTGGATATTTGCTTTATTCTGTGTTCTTGCTTTATCTCCGTATCCAATTATTATTAAAATTTCAGTAGTGTGCCTTTCAGTTAAGTAAGGTATTACGTAAGACGAATTTTTTTTTAAAGATCTCACTTTTACGCAATGACAAAATAAAAGTCTGTACGCTCGAGACGCATTGTATAGTAATGTTTAAATGTAATGCAATTACTGTTTAAACAAACGTAGAATTACTACCTTTTTAGCAGAATTATCAGTTAGAAATGTTCACAACGAAATACGATTAGGGTATTCCCAATTATGGACGGACTATTTTGAGCATTTATTAAAGAAAAATTAGTAAGTCTTAACTTTGAACGCGTGTTTTGACAGTTAAGTTGTCATCAGCAAACTGATACTCAACTTAACACTAAACTAAACTAATTTTTACTACAATTAGGAAAAACCTTGTTATGTTAAAAAGCTAGTATGTTAAAATTTTTTGAGTATAAAATTTGTCTTCGACACGCCCACTCCCACCTCCATTTAGCGATGTCTAGACCCAACAAGGCCTTCATCATTAAGTTATTTTGCGCAATTCCACGTGAATATGCAATTGAACTTTATCGCTATCTGAGTGAAAGCTTATGTGGAGTATGTGTTTATATTTTTTTTTGTATTTGGGGTTTAAATTGATTCTTTCATAATTGTCTTTAACGGATTTTCGTACCCCCCACACGTTTCTTTTATCAGTGGAGATAACAAGCAAATGGTATATTTGAGAAAATTTCTTTCCTTTACGATTTCGATTTCTATTGGAAGGAATTTTTACTACCAATTACTACATTAAGTCAAAGATTGTATAGTTTAAAAACGGAATTTACTTGTGATAACGCCGTATGTACGTTTTTGTATTGGATTTCATATTACGTTTAAGGTAATACAGGTACGGACCTAGCTAGATCCTTACTGAATGAAACATAACTGTAAGTGTTACAATTTGTATTTTTATGAGTAGTAATTTGTGTCATGGCGATTGTCAGAATGACCGTACGTACATGTTAGGTTGTTAACACAATTAACTATAAGATCATTTTGTGCGTCGCAAAGTCGTATGCAGTGCGCGTTGAGTCTCTAAGTCTTCATTTTTATATACTTTTGTGATTTTAAATTCACGAATATAAAATCACTCCTTTCAATGTGAAAGTTAGACGAACTAGGTCATTTTACCGTGCCACGTGTTGTCCAGTATAGGGCGTAACTTATAACTACTGTCTGTAACCAAATTTTTTTTTCATCACTTAAAAAAATTCTGTGTCATCACTTCAGCCTTTTTATTTGTTCTTTTTTAACTACGGTTAGATTTAAACAATGTCTCCCGAATTAAGTCTTTCATTGTTTTGGCGTCACCGTCAACTCTATGGTTATTTTGTGTAGGTATATGTAGGGCAACATGAACAGTAGTCACACGTCATTAACTTTAATAACATCTGTTGATAAAACTGAAACTGGTAATGACGAAATTCAGTTATTTTTGAAATTGATTTGACAATTACATACATAAGTTGATTACAATTTAACTTTAATGACAATAAAACTGTTGGCAAATGTAAACCATAAGCAAATTTATTATCTTTGTTTAAATATTTTTTGTTAATATTATTCTAGACAATAACACAGATAATGGTGTATGTTAATACATCTGACAAAATGACAAATGACGTAAAAAAATTATTGATTTTTAATGCCAACTGCTAGTTATAAAATTCTACTACACTTCACCGGCTTATGCCGGAAAAGTAAAATTTCCGGCCGATTATGATGTCTGCAAAATACATCAAAACGAGTGGAAGCACAAAAAATGTTTTTATTGAAAAGTCACTATGTCAAACTGCTTTTACATACCTTTTCTTAAATAACAGCGAAAACTTTGGATGTTTTGAGCTATAATGTAAATTATGTTTTGCATATTCTTATTTTTATTTATGTTATGGTTTTTAATTTTCAAAAACTTTTTTATACAAAATTTTAAGTTTGTTTATTATATTTTTAATGTTTGTTTTTCAAAGTTATACTGCTTTAAAATTTATGTTGTTAGCATAACTTATTTTTTTGTTGTTTTATTATAGCGATTACTATTTTTATTTTCTTAATGTAAATCTATTTGGTTATTATAGTCGTATTTATAATTTTTTTCTTATAATTTGCATATATGAAAAAATCTTATCATATTGACTGATACCTAACTTTGTTTTCTATGCCATATGTTTTCAAATTTGCAATTGTCTTTTTTTTATTTATGCAATTTCTAGATGCCATCTACTAAAATATCAGGTAGCGGGAAATTTAAAATACGTTTTAGTAACTATTTAGATTATGTCCTAAATGCGTTAAAAATTAAAAAAAAATTTGTTTAATTAATACACGAATAGAATATTATACCAAACATCAAACATACATATAGATCATTATTTTCTAAATTTGTGAATGTTCATTAATAAACTTTTAATTAACTAATAATTTACAGAAAATGAGAAACTATTGATGCGGGTTTTTTTAATAAATATACGATTGAACTGAATAAATTTAACCTGCTTTTATTTGGTAGATTTGGTATATATTTAATATTTGATTTGTCAAGTGGCATGTTGCAATTAATAAAGTTTTTTAATTGGAATGATTTTTACAGCGTTTGCATTATAACCAGAAATATAAATAAAATTTATCTGTTGAAAACTAATTCTTCAAGTGTTGACGTTAAACCTAAACTTTTGTTTGATAATGTTAAAAAACAAAATAAAATATCACAAATAAATTTACAGTTAGTTAATTACTTTGCGTGTTTGTACCTGTAAGTATACCTAATTTTATATAAATAAATAAATAAGATAATACTAAATTGATCAAGTTTTATTATTCATTAAATTAGTTATTTATTATTTTATTTTGATTAAATAAAAATAAAGTTTAGATCTTTTTAGTTGATATCTGTGGCTTCGTTCTAAAAGCGTCAAAGTCACAAAATATACGTTTTTGCAAATCGGTTTTAAACAGTACAGTGAGGGCCAAACTATTAACCAAAACATTATGATTGGTTTTGGACACAAGCTTGTCTTTTTTTTCTTTATATGCAAAATCTTAAAAAAAGTTCATTCTTGCAATTTTTAATTATAATGATTGTATACAGGGTGTATTTCATTATGTTATTTTAAAAAGTGAAATCAGAGCATAAATGCAAAAAAACGTCAAAATAAAAGTTTTATCAAAATCAAATAAATTGTAAATGACGTTTCTGTTGCATCAAATAGTGTCCTAAGGTTGTTGACACTGTTAATGAATGTAGCATGTTCTAAAAAGTGTAAATTTTTTTTCAACGACACCAAAAATAATAATAAATACAGAATCATGTATGGGATACAGAGTGGTTAAATTACTGTGGTTAAATAAAATTGTTATTCTAAGATCTGCACATTCTCTTTTCATATACTAGATAATACCTAAAAGATAACATATTTACAGATATTTAGATAGGCAATATTACGTAGGTCTGTCTACATCTTTCAATAAATAAAAAACACTACAAAAATAAAACTACATATGCAAAACAAGTATTTCTGTAATACTTTAGTATTAAAGTCGGGGTTTAAAGCTTTTTGTTACTGCAACCATTCGCAAAATTTACGTTGCGGTTTAAAATCAAAGTTGGCAAGCTATTTCTCTAGTGCAATTTTTAATATCTGCGTATATCAAAAAGAAAATACATATAATAGTTTTGATTTTATTGAAAAGATTTATTTGCTTACTTGTTCTTCCGCGGCTAGTATATGAAGTGGACTTTCTCGCCCACGGTCTTTGTAGGTAGAAAGCCCTCTAGTATCGTTAAGTCTTTTTACACGCGCCAAAATAAAATTTATCGAAAGCAATTTACGCAAATCACTTACCATCAACTAAAAAAATCACGGCAAAAATAAAATAGGTTATCAAACTGAATTCTAAGAAAACTGAATTTAGAATATATACTTCTTATATTGCAACTGTTTTGGTTTATTTAGCTGACGTCTTGTTTTGGTTACAACCGCAGATTAACGCAATCGAGAACACATAATACATTTGGTTAAACTGAGTCAGTGCCAACATAAAAAAATAAAAATTGGCATCTGCTGTAATTATTTTATTAACGATTTATTTTGTAGAAGATGGAGGATATCACAGTATTTTCGGTATAGTTAAAATTAGCCATAAGTCTCTACTTAGTTCAATAGACAGAATCTGCCTGAATGCTTTAATTAAAAATATCTCGAAAATAAGCCACTTTACACCCAATCGTAAAAGGAAAAATTATCATTTAACGATACAAAAAAAATACTCGTTGAGTTTGTAGTGTGTAACTTGTCACCGTCGTAGTAATGCACAAAAAGATAATGTATTGTAGTAAAAATTAATAATTCTGAAATCGACTCCAAATTTTTGACCATTTCCTTATTTACTCGAATTTACTTAACGGTTTAGTCGCATTCAGAAGTTTTTTTATTTTACTGTTCTTTTGCTTCTTTGTTTATTCAACCCCTCTTTAATTTCTTCGGTTTTTTTTCTTTTCTCAACTTTCTAGACTCGTACTTGCAATTGCTGTTATGAACCGTTTAAAGCAAATATCATTTAGAAAGTTCACAGTACAATTTACTAGAAGGAAAGCTAAGAGTGCTGTCCGTGGAATATAAATTTCGGGAAAAACACGTACAAAAATCAACTTATTAGTCTACTTCCGTGGTGGTGTGGAAAAGAGTTGATACGTGACTCGTTGCGGCGAAACTTTACTTTGCGTCCATATACACAACTTGAAATTTTTTTTTAAAAGATTTTATTTTTACACTTACGCTATGTTCAAAGTGATATTTTAAAGTCACATAAAGTTAATTTCTTATTTTTGAAATGGAAAATTTTATAACAATTTTTGATTGATGATGATTTAAAAAAAATATAGACCAGCTTTGTAAAACGTTGCAGCCTCTTTAAAAAACCGATCGCGATTATAATCTTCGATCATAAAAAAAAATTATCAGAATCATCGATCGGCTATGAAATAACGATAGTAAACAGCGATCGCTTATAAAGTAACGATAACGGTTGTGGAAAAGAAACCAATACTCGTTGCTCTTATATTGCGTCACACAAATTAAAACAAACTAACAGAAAATAACAAGAGCGACACACAGATAATGTTCATTAGAAAGAATAGTAGAAAAGAAATTATATTTTCTAACTATTTTAAAAACTGATTACTTATCTGATTTACAAAAAAGTAATATGGTTATAGCTGAAATATTTGCCTTTACTTTAATGAAATTTATAATAAGGTAATTTTTTTACTACTGCCTGTATTATAGTACTTTCTTTTTAAAAATCAAATTGTTTAATTATATTTTAAGCTTATCTTATCTGATTTGAGCATTTTTGCACATATGTTTTAAGCGCTGGTTAAAGACGCCGACCATTTGCTTCAAATGTCTTCGTTATTGTGTTTTTTTCCTCAGGTCACTATTAAAATTGTCTTGTTCTATACTATAAAGTTCATCATTCCTTAGTTTATCAATTTGTGTGTTGCAAGATTTTTGTGTTTTTTTAAGAATCACTTGTATGTTTGCTATTCGCACCGGCATAAGTTTTGACTACATTTCAAAAGTGTCTTCCGGGTTTGGACCGTGTCATTCTTGTAACCAAAGTTGTCAACGTGAGAATAATCGAAGAACTTAAACAAGTAATCAAAATCTAACTAGAAACTTGTTAACCAAGCCAGATTCTAAACTCAATAGAAGTAACTTAAGAAGAAATAGTCTTTGTATATAAAGTATTGTCACTGCTGGTTAAACTCGACTCTGATTTGGTTACGGTTGAAAAGAAGCGTGATTTCGATAAAGGAGTAATGACTGGGAACCAAAAAGAGAATAGATCGAAACCGTGATCACGAATGAAGTTATTGGGGTGTTTCATGATTTCTATGCTCTCTCGGAATTTCCTGTTGAAATAGAATGGAGATTTGGCAATCACCAAAACGTGATCAAAATGTTGTGTAAATCTGTAGTAAAATGAGGTTCAGCAACCGCAGACTTAGACGTATGCTTTTTCCTTATACAATGATTATGTTTTGAAATGCGAGTAATGACGGAACAGCCAGTTTCATCAATGTAGACCAAACTACATAAACAAAGAATTTCGTATACACCTTGAGATGAAAGTGTAGGATATTAGTCTTTGGGAGAAAGAAAAATCTGAGAAATTTTGCCTGTCGAGTTGCATATAGGTTTAATACCACTCTTACGAAGAAGTTTTTTTATTTGATCTGTAACCTGGTAAATGTAGGGCAAAAAAACCTATTTTGGATTAAATTCAGGAGTAGTAATGTCCTTAGGTAAACGAGTACCTGGATGTAGTCGACGATTATTAATTATATGAATATCTCGCTTTTTATAGCCATTGTCCACTAACGTTCTAGTAAGATGACAAAGTTCTGAGTCTACATTCTTAGGTTGGGTAATAGAAAAAGCACGATGAACTAAAGATTCAATAACAGAACGTTTCTGTGCAGGGTGATGATGACACGAAGCATGAAGGTATCTGTTCGTATGGGTGGGTTTTCAATAAACAAAATGGCCGAAAAGTCCGTCGGGCTTACTAGTCACAAGAACGTCGAGAAATGGGAGTGAACCATTAAGTAAGTAAGTGGAGGATAAACATTTATCAATAAGAATAACCAAACTCAGTGACATCAACGTTCACAAGCAGGGGTTCAAGTTTTATAGTTTCTAAATGTTGTATAAAATGTTGAGAGTTGAGGATGTGATGGTGTCATTACTCCTTTATCGAAAACACGCCCCGTTTCAACCGTAATCCAATCAGAGTCGAGCTTAATCAGCTGTGACGGTACTTCTTCTTTATATACGAAAGCTATTTCTTGTCACTTCTATGGAGTTTAGAATCTGGCTTGGTTTGCAAGTGGATTACCTAACTCTGTAATGGTTCTTTATTATATTTTTGTTTATTTTTTCAAGTTTATCGATTTCTTTCTTACCGTCCGTCAACTACTAAAAGTGGTTTATTAGAACGTTTGATAGAATTAAGTAGGGTTTAAAAAAGTCGTAAAATATATCTGAAGTAAAACTGCTTTTTTACATATTTTAGTAACTGACCTTGAAATATACCGTTTAAAAGCTTTGCTGCTGTAACTCTTCATTTAACATTATTTCGACCGGCAATGTAATTTTCCAATATGAATTTTTCATAATATTATTTAATAGCATTTCTATTCGTCGTTTAATTTTCATTTCATTTTATGTAGTTTGCAACTAAGCGCAGATACATTTTTGTATTTATAATACAAAATTCTGTGCTAGAATGATTTCTCATTGTCTTATAGAGACGTTCTGTAGTACATATTGATGTACGTTCATTTAATAGAAGCAACGCGAAATAACATTTCAAAATTTGCTCGACCGTAATATGTGCTGGAAAACATGAAAATTTAGGAAAATGCGGTCGTATATAAAAGGAACGTGCTTATTGCATAAACGGGTTTGAGTCTTGCTACATTGTAAATTTCTAAAGAATGCAAAACGGTTGGGTAGTAGAAATTTTGTTTCTACATATACTATGTCTATGCAAATCAATAACTCGTCAAAGCAACAGTTACGTATATTAAAACGTATCTATTTAAATATATAATGTAAATGCTTTCGTGCTGGTTCAACCAAAAATAAAAGGTTTTAAGTATTTATTTACAAGATACGCAAAACATGATTTTTTTTTAAATCCAGATAAAAAGAATGAAATTGCAAAATAAAAATTGTAAAATGCATTAGATTTTTTAGTTCTATATTTTAAAATAAACCATTTGTAAGTATTTATTTACGTTTTTTAATGCAACGTAAATAATTATATATTCTATGTAATTGCGCATTTAAAAAATATTGTTTAAATTAATTTTTTTTCTTTAAAATATATTTATTTACCTAAACGGAGTTTTGAATCTTTTTATAGTAGTCTTCTACACAATTTACAGATGCAGTTTTTTGTACAATCCCAGCAGTTACGTATACGTTTTTGTTGCGCCCATTTTCAACTAATTCTACACCGAAACGATAATTCTATGCGCTACATGCAGCATTCAATTCCACCATTTATAAAATCTTTAAGTCGGACATTATTAGGACTACAACTGTCATAATAATGCTTTTTTCTTCAGTTTTTTTTTTAATTTCAAATTCACCTGTAGCAAGGTATAAGTTCGAAAGCTTGCATTTAAATTGTATTAAATAAATACACTATTTACCCTAAAAAAACTTTAATATGTTTTATGGTAAAACTTTTATGTCTAAAAAAAAGAAGCTAACAATTTAATAAAAACAAGCATTTACTATAATTTATTATATTACTGCCCCTGTAGATTAAAATAAACACCGTCTTGGGATAAAATGATTACAATTACTTTTATTTATCCCTATGGCACACGCGTAAGGACATTAAATATGCATTTATTTATTTAAACCAATTTCAATTTCTTTTGTTTACCTTTTATGTTTTCGCTTTATCTTTGACTAGAATATTCTGTTTGTTTCTTAAACTATCTTTTTTAGTTAGTTTTTTTACAGTTTCGATGTGGACCCCTTCATATCCTTCCAGTTTTATTTGTTCTGGATTCTTTAGTACCAATTTAGCACTGCATATCTTTGGATGTTGTCGTACTGACGTTGCGGTAATATCTCTTTTAAAAGTGTGTAGCCATAATCTTCCACGCTAACTAAGCGGGTTGCAAGATAATTATATAAAAAGATAAAAAACTAATACATGTGGAGAGATTGAATTATAGATAGGACATGCTATCACTAGATTAAGTACTATGGGAACAACATAATCCCAAAACGAAACCACATAAAAACAACTAATTAAATTTCTAACCTATACAATACTATTTTGAAGTCACAAATAATATCAGTAAATCTTATGTGATGCTGAAAAACTTTATTAAACTATAAAAAAGATCATTCGGAAAAACACAAAAGCAATAAATATAAACCCTACATTAATAAAGGTAGTCTGCTGATTTCCGCTCTAAGCACTAGAATCTTAAATTGAATTGCCTATAGAACGGTCATCCAGACATTTTAAAACAATAAGCTAACTTAGTCAAAGATTGTCAGTTTTGTACTAATAGACACTGGTTATATCTGAAAATCGTGTTTTAAGGTACAGTCGATGCAGTTCTATCTGCGCTTCTTTATCTTTATATGAATGTGTTTTTAAGCAATAATGTTCCAAACCTTTGTTGTTACGGTAAAACGTAAAATCTGCACTCGGCTAAAGTGCAACCAATCTACAACAGCAAAAGGCGACAGTAGTTCAAAGTTTTAGAGAGTTGGGTATAGATATAGTAATTAATAGAATTTAGCTTCTCTTTAATGCGTCGATTTTAATTCGGTTTAAAAAGCGCCAAAACCAGAAGAAAAAGATTCCAGGTGCTTGTTTCCACCTGAGAACACTGAAGAAATACAAACGGAACACAACTAGCTTTGCAGGAAGTATATTTATTTTAACGTTAACACTTAAAAACAGAAATAAATGCACTGCAAACAACTATTCTCAAAGAAATAACACCATAATTTCAGTTTTATTTATATCGGATTCTTTAAACACATCCCGTACGGGTAGGTAGTGATGGCACTAACGTTAAATTTAGTTAATTAAATTAACTGATACAAAAAAAGAATAATGATTACAAACCTAAGGTGTATGCAAATTAAGAAGCAAAACGTAGCGTTAAAATTAAGCCTCCAGCTTGTATAATTCGACAAGAAAAAAAATTGCGTAAGCTACATTATACATACGATCGACATAATAAAGTTTAAATACAGAAATAGAATACTTACGTTGTTTCAAACATGCCACTAGCGCTAACGGCATACAAAACATCTCGTTAAAATGTTGGAAATTAAAACAATAAATATTTCACCGTGGTATCACAAATAGGCTGCAAAAGTTACATCCGATGTTAATACACAATATGCGCAAAGTTTCCAAATTTTAATTGATATTTAAGAAGTGTGCTGTGTCATGTTGAAATGTTGGATTTGACTTTCAACAAACACTAGTATCTAACATAATAGCGTTTAATAAGCAACGATTTAATACAGAAATTCTTTCATATTTGCATATCTTAGTTATCGACCATTGGAAAAAGTATTCATATTCATTCTCAAGCGAAATTAGCAAAATCTTTGTAAGTAAAAGACGCAATCTTGCTGATTGATTTAAACTACGTCAATATGTAATCATCAGGACTTAATTTAACTTGTTCTTTATTTTTGCAATCAATATAATTGATACTATCTTCATATTCATCGTCGATGTAGTAGATACAACTTTCACTTTCTACACATTCCTTTTTCTCTGAACTAGTATCTTCAATTTCTTTCTTTTCTGAAAATTTACTCACCTTTCCTTTGTTTAGTTCTTTTTTTTTGTTTTCTTTTTTCTGTTATGTTTTTAATATCTGTTGTTTTATTTTTTTTGTTGTTCGATGTTGGAACATGTTTGACCTTTTTTTTTTTAAAAATCAATAATCGAATGGCCGTAAACCGGTTACTTTAAATCCTGGGATTATATTATTTGACATAACTGGATCTTTTATCAATTTTGACAAAATTTTTGGAATATCAATACGCCAATTTTCTAACGGTGTTTTGCCACATCGTTACTGACCTATTCCTATAGTGGATCTTATTAGTAACAACACAGCTAGCTAAGATATTGGTGAGTGGGCGTGGTTAAAAAAGCTACAATAAAAAAAATAGGCGCCACTTTTTATACTAGTAAAATCCTCGGTTCGGAGAAACCAAGGTTACGTCTGAACCTACTATGAAGAGATTAGGATAGAACAAAAAAAGACACTCAATTCAAAAATTCAACAAGCATTGATATACACTTAAAACAGTATAGATCAATAACGATATTTAAACGTAAAATAAAGCTTTGGTTATAAAAGCTGCCGTTTGATTTTTATGACGAATTTACACACTCTTTATAACAAAACATACAATAATTAACAAACAAAATAGAAAAGTTTAGTAAAAATATTTACCGACACCATATGTATTGATTGGTACGTTCGGTACGTTTTTGATATGGTTCCGTATTGTGCCGCACGCAAGCCTAAACTCATGTGGCACATATTATATACTAGTTAATAATTTGTACCATGCTATGAAATTATATAAATAATAAAAAAAATTAAGGTAAAATAGTACCTTATAGGATTTAATAACAAGCAACACGGTCAATAATTTTCAACAAAACATTTTAATTACTGGTGGTAATTGATATTACCGTACATTTATATTAACTATTATTAATTTTACATGCAATGGTAAACAAAAAATATATTAATTTAAAAAAAATTAAAAGCAACGTCTCAATGAGTACAATTGGAAAACTTACCCTACAAAAATTCTTTAAAGCAGGTAGCTGTGTGGCAGTTACATCCAAAAGTTATTCCCAAGACTTGCATAGTATATAAGCTTACATACAACAACGTGTGCTTGCCAAAATCTGGTTTTGATTACGTTGAAAACAATTATGAATACTTGGAATACAATCAACGTACTCAACAATTTTATAACATATAGCTAAAGACAAAAGTAAATTATTACTTTACTTTCTACAACTGAATAACGGTTTGAATAGGATTGCCTCGAATTTTAAATTAATAAAAGCAAAATGGCCCGCGCCATTTACCTGTGGAACTAACTAAATCGAAAATCGCTTTAATTTCGTCAGTATACAAAAACAATTTTTATTTCAGTGAACTTGCTAAAGCGTAATACAAATAATCAACAATAAAATTTAATGGAAAGAAAAATTATTTACAATTAAGCAAACAAACTCCTTATCAAAAACAAACCACTCACAGCGACTTATAACAAAAAAATAAACAAAGAAGAGGACACTGGCGCAATTCCCTCTATAAGTATCAAATAAATCTAAATTATCCAATTAGTGGGATCCGCATACCAGTGACGTAGTAAAATTTAATCACAATTACAACTATTGGAAAATTGATAAGTAAACAACTTTTTTTTAAGAAGCCAAACACAACCACATCAAAAAGTTGTAAAATTAGTAAAAAATTTAGATAAAGCGGGATCAGTATAAACTTATTTATTTATTTACACGGTTCTGCAACAGTGCGTCGGAATTTTCTAGCGCATTTTCCGTGAAAGATAGAAAAAAATGATTTTTACAAAATGTTATTAGTTTAAAAATCTTTATGTCGTACAATTATTTTTAAATACACAGGGTGTCCCAATTTGTCGGTATAACAAATTTTTTTTTTTTTAAATGGGACTTCGTGTATATTTTTTAATTTTTAAATTTCTTAAGTAATTCTGAATAAGATGTTTATACCATTCTTTATACCAAAACTTAGTTTTTGAGTTATTAATTTTTTTCGTAAACATTTGACAGTTGATGTAATAGCAAAGGCTTCCGCGGCCGAAATCTATACTAAGATAAGAATGTCTTCCGGGTTTGAACCGTGTCATTGTTTTTTATTTTTTGTTAGATAAACAATTTGTGCACCAAGCCAGATTCTAAACTCTGTAGAAGTGACTTAAGAAGAAATAGTCTCCGTATTTAAAGGAACAGGATCGTCACGGATGATTAAGCTCGACCCTGATTGGGTTACGGTTGCTAAGGGGCGTGTTTTCGATAAATGATTAATGACCGGGAACCAAAGAGGGGATAGCTCAAAACCATGATCACGATTAAAGTTATTAAGGTGTTTGATGATTTCTATGATTTCTCGGAATTTTCTGTTGAAAAAGAATGGAGATTTGGCAATCAACAAAACATTATCAAAATCTATCTTGTGACCTGTAGTAAAATGATGATGTTTAGCAACCGCAGACTTGGAAATATACCTTTTTCTTATACAACGATCATGTTCTGAAATGCGAGTAATGACGGAACGACCGGTTTCACCAATGTAGACTAAACCACATGAACAAGGAATTTGGTATACACCTTGAAATGAAAGTGTACGAAATTTGTCTTTGGAAAAAGGAAGAATCTGAGAGATTTTGCCTGTCGAGTTGAATATGGGTTTAATACCATTTTTACTAAGAAGTTTCCCTATTTGATCTGTAACCTTGTGAACGTAGGGTAGTAGGCCAGTTTCGAGTTGGATTCGGGAGTAGAAATGTCATTAGTTAATCAAGTACGCGGATGTAGACTACGATTAATAACTCTATGAATATCTCGCTTTACATTGACATTACAATGACACGGTCCAAACCCGAAAGACATTCTTATTTTAGTATTTGACAGTTGTGTCTTCAACAAAAATAGCCTATAACTTCTTTGTTTTCAGCTTTATGAGTATTCGGTTTAGATATTGGAATCTTTAAACATTGTTTTAATGATTCCGCGTTAAACTTCCACTACATTTCTATGCACCGAAGTAGGCCAAGCTGAGACAAAACAACTGTCAAAATGTAGGTTCCTAAATGTCAATAAAATATTTGATTTTTATACATTTAAAAAAGTGATTCCTTCCATTTTATAATGAGTTTTAAAAAAGACAAACTAGTCGATATGATCTTTGTATTAGGGAAGACTGCTAGAAATTGTTTCTTGGCGGCTAGAATTTAAACGACACGTTATCCCGACAGAAGACATCCGGATGATCAAACTTATCAGTAACGAGAAACACCAATTTTTATTATCCTTGAGCATCCCAACATGAGCCAAAAAGACATCGGTTAGTCAACTGGCATAAGCAACAGATCAGTACAAGGCATTCTAAAGAAAAATTGGTATCATGCAAATAATATTCAGTTACATCAAGAACTGAGTAATACTGATTTTCAATTTTGTTCCAAATTTTGTATCTAGGCAAGATTGAAAATACAGAAAGATCCTGCGTTTTCCAGTATGTTTTATTCACAAATGAGGCAACATTCCATAACAGTGGATTTGTTAACAAAAAATCCGCAAATTATGAGACAAGTTGATCATCAGCATCAATGATATTTGAATGTCTGGGGAGGAACTGTTGAAAACCATGTCGTAGGTCCACATTTCTTTACGATTTTAATGGGTTTATGTATTTGCACTTCTTGCAACATTTATTACTAGGATTATTAGCTAATCTACATCAACATATAAGAAACAAACTGTGCTTTCAACAAGAAGAAACACCTGCGCATTTTTTGGAAGACGTGAGAGAATTTCTTGATGAACTTTTTTCCAACCAATGGATTGACCTCCCAGATGGCTTGCTAAACCTTTGGATCTAACAAAACTTTATTTTTTCTTATGGGAATACGTAAAAGATGTTGTTTATAAGGAACCACCAACAACACTCATGAAATTGCAGCAACGAATTGTGAATGCTTTTGCAAGTGTTTCACCTGAAACGTTAAGAAAAGTGAAAAGGTATTTTCAGCGGAAAATTGTTTTGTGCCTAAACAAAAAGGGAAAACATTTTGAACATTTACTTCAGTACCGTTTCTCGTTTGTTTTAATAATGTTATTATCTTTCATAGTGTTGGGATAAAAGAATTTATCCTATTACAGAAGTATCAGCTATTTTTGTTCATCTGACATTGACTATTACATTTTGTCAACTCAAAAATAATAAGTTTAGGTATAGGGAATAGTATAAACCTTTTATTAGGAACTACTTAAAAAATTTAAAAATCAAAAAATACAAACGGTGTTCCATTTAAAAAAAATTTTTTTGTTATATCGGAAATTTGGGACACCCTGTATTTTTGAAAATAATTTTACGACATTTTTAAACCAATAAGTTTATCCAGTAGAGATAAGTGTTAAAAAAAAAGAACAAACACGTTGGCGTTAAATTAAAAAAATTATCGGAAGTCATTCATTCATTTTCCGTTTTGTTTTAATACCCTAATTGCTTGGTGCCGCTGCAGCGAGTAATGATAAAATTTGTGCGTACCATTGCATTTAGTGCAAACAAATTAATGACGTTTTCTTTATTAGAATTTAGAGATTTATTATAGACATTTTGTCTATTGATAAGCCTTTCATTGGGTGCCAAAAAGAAAAACATATCTAGTTCATGTTAAACACTCTCTCAAGGAGCTTCAGTACTTTAGGATCATTTGCTAATAACATTAATACCTTGGAGAACCTTTTCTCAGTTTTTGTTTAGCAGTAGTAGTATCTCTACCTTTATTTACATACTCTGTGTGTTTTGTAAGGGGTAGTATAGTTTTTATATTGGATTTATCTACAAACTTTTTAAATAATTGAAGAATTTTTTTTTATCTATATCAAACCCTATTTTAGCATAATTCAATAACAATTCAACAATTTTTCGTTTTGCGAATACTCCAATTGCTTGGTTCTGCTGCTGCCAGTGATGATGTAATTTGTGCATAGTTATATAAAACTAGTGTCTCATTGTAATCACTGCAAACAAAGTAGTGATGTTTTCTTTCTCAGAATTTATAGATTCACTATAGACGCTTTGCCCTTGTAGTGCAATGATAAATTTTTTTTAGGGTGCCAAGAAAAACACGTCTCCTTACGAGAATATGGCATGTCTCTTTAACAATTCCTGATACCATTTTTTAACGGGTTTGTTATTATCAATTAGAGCTTTTATGTTAGATTTATTCACAAACTTTTTTACTTTTTTAGAAAGTATGGTAATAATGCGTAATACTATTTATTAGTTATTTATTTTGTGTTGGATTTATCTACAATATTTTTAACTGAATGAAGGAATCCTTCTTAATGTATATAAATATTCATGTTAGCACAAATTAATAACAAACTAACCATTTTCCGTTTTGCCAATTCCTCATTTGCTTGGTGCTGCTGCAGTCAGTGATAATGGAGTTTATGCATACTTATATAAAGTTACTGAGCCTCATTGCATTCACTGTAAACAAAGTAGTGACGTTTTTTGTATAAAAATTTGTAGATTCACTATAGACGCTTTGCCCTCGATATCAAATACTAAGCGTTCCGTTGGGTGCCAAGAAAAAAACATGTCTCGTTCATGTTAAACACTCTTACAAAAAACTTCAGTATTTTAGATTTGTTGCCTAATATCATTACTATCTTTGACAATCAATCAAATTCTCAGTGTTTGTTCAGTAACGGTTCTTCTATCTTTATTTAAATACTCTGTGTGTTTTGTAAAGAGAATGGCATGTCTCTTTAATAATGCAAAGTACTATTTTTTACCGGGTTTGTTATTAGCAAGTAGAGTTTTTATGTTAGATTTATCTACAAGTTTTTTAACTTTTTATCTATAGGAAACTTCATTTTAGCACAACTCAATATCTAATCAACCATTTTCTTTTTCCAAGATTAAATCTGGTTTGCAAGAACAAAGGGATTCAATTGGACATTTCCCAGATAGTTTATTGCGGAGAGTTTGAGACACTTGATGCTCTTTACTGACTTTCAGCACAGGCATGTCATTAGTAATAGCTTGGAGGGACTGATTAATTTTGTTAAGTGAGTACTGGAGTCTCTTCAATTTTCTTTTGTTTTGTTTTATTTCAAATGGGAGCTACGGTTCTGACAATAAATAAATAAAATAAAATTAACTTTTCTATTTTAGAGGCGATAGAAGTCAATATTAATTTTAATTAGGTAGGTAAGTAATATTATAGCCATAAACGGAGCCTCTACTCTAAATTTGCTAAAAAACATTGCACAGTAAAAATACAATTTCAAAAAAAATCATTTAAAAATACTTCGTTTTATGCTTAAAATTCAGTTTATATTTCATTAAAACATTTTATTTGCATTTGCATGGTTACAATTATTTAATTAAAAATAATTTTTTTTAGTTTCATAAGCTTTATACAAACGTAATAATAAAAATTAAATTATTGAGGTTGAGGTTTTTCTAAACGTTTAACAGTATTATATAATTAGCAATTGAATTTATTGTACTACGTTTTTTAAAAGCACTATACGTCAATGTTAAACAATGTATTCGCACAAAGAATAAAATAAAGCAAAAGCTTTCAGAACTTTATTCCGTCACATGAACAAATGAAATCGTAGATAAACCTCGAAGCTTTTCAGTTTTCAACTTTCAATACCTTTCGACTCACTTAAATAGAAAAAGATTTCATCAGTCAAATGAAAACATCACTTTAGATACTCTCCATCATTCTGTAAACGACTCAACGAATGTAATTTTTGCTTTTTAGAATGTTCAATGAATTTACATAAAATCAATTATGCTCGCCTAATTTGCGACATTAAAATGATTCTGTGAACGCAAATAATAATTGGGAAATAGAACAAAAAATTTCCGGAACGAATGCCCGGCAATATTAACCGAGGCAATAATACGAGGATTAAAAAGCTTCATCTCAATATCCATTAAAATTATTCATATCGAAAATCAATGTAAAAGATAATCTCGGATTAGTTCGAAAATTGTTTTTATTTATCTCAAAAAATTGCATCAACAATCCTTGCCTTTATTAGTGTGTTTAAGGCAGTTGTTGCTAGATAGACTTTTAATGAAAACATTGGTACAACACTATAAGGAAAATATTTATTTAGGATTAACTTCGCAAAGTAAATACTAAAGATTTGTAAATATTTTATGAACGCTACTATCACTACGATAAAGCAGTTAAGTGGTTATTTAATTTATAAGCGCACAAATAATAAATGTAATTCTTTTCTTATGTTTATTAATGCAACAGAGTCGTAACTTTTTTTAGTACGTTTGCGTTGTATATTTTACAATATTTTTTTGCTATGTATAATTTGTAGCGTAGATCGAATGCAAAATATATATTTTTTATTATTGTTTTAGAGTGCAATTTTAACAAAAGTGATTGTGTAATGGCACTTAAAACACTCAATTTGCTTTATGGTACTTTTGAGTTCTCAAGTATTTGTCGACGAATTTATTTACCAAAACGTTGTAATTAAACTAATTTTATAACATTTGTGTTAGCAACTATAAAAAAAACTTAATTACAGTTTTTAATTTTTTTTTATAATTAAAATATAAAGATTGATCATTACGAAAATGCATACTAAAAATCTTTAGTTAGTATTGTGTTACCGTTATTTTTATTAAATTATTTTACATTATTATTCTGTATTTTTGTAACTTGTGACAGTTTAAAACTTTACTAATATTTTGTCTTGAAAAGTAGATTAACAATACACTTTACTGTTATTAATGTTTCTTAAAAGTTTTTTTGTATAGATTAAATCTGATGAATTGTTTTGTAGTTAAAAAGTTCGAGATAAAACTTTATAATTTTAAAACTGTAGCAACTTAATTTTCTAATCATTTTATGTTTGTTTTTGATTTAATTTAGAAGAATATGCGTAAATGCACATTCCATTTCAATTCTGTTGATGCACATTGATTGCAGTAATATTGCACTACATAGAAATTGAATTTGCTGTTATATTGTAATTTGCCAAAATGTTACATTACGCCAAAGTGATCAAAAACTCGACGTGATAAATGGCTCAAAATCTAAAGATGAAATTGTGAAAAATGTTAATAAAAACGCTTCGGTAAGTTTTTCAACAACAGAAACTTTGCATTTGGTAACTGTTTTGCTACTGGCTTTGTTTTTTCGCAAATTAATTGCTGGCGACTAACTCAGTTGTATCGCAAGTAGCGGTGTGTTAATTCTACACTAAATTCAAAACGTGAAAAAAAAAAGAATTGTTAAAATCAACAAAGAGAAATAGACCAATAACAATTAGAAATGCGTCGAGTAATATAGTAATATCACAGCTATAATATAAATGTAGGCTCTTTCGTTCAGGCAACCAACTATACAACTAAATATCTCGCTAATACGGCTGGTTCGGTTCCAGACCACAGTTGTAATAATAATAAAAACGTAAAGTCCAGTAATATTTTTATTCAGACAAAAAATTAACGGTCTTAAATCTTGTAAACGAGAGGGAAACATAACATAATTTATATACTAAGGTCAGTTTTACAGTCTTGCCAACTGCCTATCGGGCGGGAAATTTAAATTTTTAATAATCAATCTTACACTTTAAAGCTTGTTTTTAAAATCATTTTCAATTTAAGCAATTTTAACCTTAGTTCTTTAGTTCGTGTATTTTCGGTCTCTTTAGAGTAGTAATCGTTTTCAGCATGTGTCATTCTAAATCGATATGTTTCATATGGACCGTGTCCCGTCAGAAAAAGAATTAAGCCGTTTGTAGGTTCAAAATGTTCTGTCTCTAGTCTACTTTTTATTAACGATAGTATTTTGTAGGCTGTTCTTCCGGTTTCACTATCGTCCATTACAATGTTCCACAGTTCCGGTCGGCAAATAGATCCTTGTGGACACCCTTTTGTTATTTGTTTAATGATATTTTCATTGTTACTTCTAAGTGTTGTGTATCGGTCTTGGCAATAATTTCGAATTACTTTTTATAAGTAATTTGGGCATCTTATTGTCTTCAATCTTTTAAATAAACTGGGGCACTATAAATTGTTAAAAGCGTCCTTGATGTCTATAAAGATCCCTAGCATGTATTTTGCCTTAATGTTGGCTATGGTCTGCATCGCTAAGTTGATAGCGTCTTCGGTAGATTTGTTCTTCTTAAAGTCAAATTGGTTGGGATATTGTGCTTCTTTGTTTATTATTTTTAGTCGATTACATATAATCTTCTCATATGTTTTACCAACTGTGTTAAGTTAACATATTGGCTTATAATTATTTAGATTGTTTTAGGCTTTGCCCTTGCCTTTTTCGAAAATTACATCTGCTTGCTTCCATATGGTAGGTGTTCTGCCTTGCCGTAAGCACTTGTTATAAAAAATTGTAAGTGTTGTTGTTAATTTGTCTTGTAGGTGTTGGAATATTTTAACGTTGATCCCATCAGGCCCAGAAGCTTTGCCTTTCTTACTAGTTTTAATTGCAAATTGTACTTCTTCTTCTGTGACCCTATGTATGTCTTTGTCGATTTTTATAGGTAGTTGCATCATGTCTTGACAGACGTTGGTCTGCTCGATGTTATCTTTTTGGATTACGTCATCGAGTAATAACGTTTGTAATAGTGTATGTGCAAGATCTTGCTATGTAGTGGATTCTACGCTTGCGTCGTTTTTAACTGTATGGAAAATGCCCGCGCTTGGTCTGACCTTCTGTCTGATCTATGCGGCTTCTTTTGATGATCTTAGTTTATGTTTGTATTTTTCTTTGACTTTAATGAATCTGCGGTAGTGGAATTGGATTTCATCTTCGGTTTTCGCTTTTTGGTATAGTTTGCGTAGTTCGTTCTTCTTTACACATTTGCAGTTCATCGAGAGGAATATCTTTGTCTACTTCGGTCTTTGTATTTGCGGTGTTAGCGCTTGTTTCTTGGTCTTTAATCAAGCATTTTCTATTGAGAAAATTTCGTATTCTTGTCCATATGAATGGTTTTCTGAATCGGACTTCTATGTTTGTCTGTGTGTAAATCGTAGTTGTACTTACTTTGAATTGTTCAATAGTGTCTTGCTTGTATTTGGCAGCTCGTTCTCGATTTTTTCATATATTCGAAGACGCTTTTGCTTTTGGTCTGTCTTCTTTTGTGCTTGATGTCTTAGAACTGTGTGTTACTTTGCTTGTTAGAGTGCCAGTATTCCGTATTTGATCTCCGTCTTCATTTATTGTATGCCCTGCATTATTGTAAGTGAATTTACTCTCCATAGTCGGTATTTAATATAAAGCGTTCAAGCAGTATTTTGTAAGTTTGACACGTTTTAATGTCCTCACATTGGGAATCCTTATCGGTTTCCAGCCCACAGTGTTCCTAAGTCTCTTTAGTCTTTGCGCAGTACTTGCTTACATGTCACAGATCTTGACATCGTAGGCATTTGGGTATTACGATGTAATCTTTTATAGTGTACTGTTTGCTTCTATCACCACATAGTGAGTGCTTCGATTTCTTGGTTCAGTTTTAAATCTTAAACTGCATTCTTTATCGTACAACCCCTTCTCGATTATGCAATTAAGTTTTGAGTGTATAGCATGTATTTAATGTCTTCATCTTTTAGATATGCCGGTATACCATATAAAATTAATAAAGGTTTCTTCTTGCGTGGTTTCTCGCAGTTTAGTTTAGCCGTCAATTCGTTGTTATAGAGTAGTTTCTGTAACTCTATTTCCGACTCAGTTTCAATGATTACGGCATTCTTATTTGTTCTCATATTTTTGATTTTAAGTTATGTTCTGGTTTAATAATTTGCGTGAAAAGTTTTTGCACAGCCTTTGTGTCTTCACCCAATTTAGACGAGACAAACACGGTGCTGGATTGATTTGCCGTGATCTTTGAAATTGCCTCGGCCCTACTACTTGTTGGTTTAGTAGTCATCACCTTTGCATATGTCAAAGTCGGTTGACTTATCATATTTTTGTTTTTCTTATATTCGTCATTTTCGTGTTTTAGCTCTGTATTTCTTTGATTAGTTGTTTCCAATTCTCTAACTAATTTTGCCTGTAGGAAGGCTAGGTCTGTTATCTTTTGTCCTAGAGCAACTTTGTTTAAATTGGAGCTTTTAACAAATCTAAGTCTTTTGCTTCGTAGAGATTCTTGCACTGAAATTGATGGTTGTATAATGGTAGGAGATGAGGACTGTTGAAGGATAGGAGTTGATGATGTGGGTGGTATAGGTACTGGCTTAAACTGAGATGTTTGTTTCATTGAGTATCGGTTTCGTTCACAAAGTATTTCAGTGTATCATACTATGCCGTTTGCTTTTGAACTTCTCTCAAAATTGTTGGAAATTGTTTCAAAACCGTTCACAACTGTTTCCAGTAAGCCTACATAATATTTTGGTATGATATCTGCATTTTCATCGCCATCGGCAGCAAATTCAGCCTTTAGAAGTAATTTACGTTACTCACACAACAAAAGTAAATCTTCATCTGCTAAAGATTTATTGTGAAATGCCAGCAATTTCGCCACATCTTTAGGATTAACTTCAAGGTTTAACTCTTGCCATGTATACAAACTCATTATCCACTGCAGGTTTAAAACCTTCAAAGTTATCCATAAGGGTTAAAGTCAATTTTTTTAATACTCTTTTGAGTGCTGATATTTTAACCCGATCCCACCAATCACAAATGTTCTTAATGGCATCTGAAATATTAAATTTTTTCCAGAAGGCTTTCAGTTTATTTTTCTGTGGTACATTGGGATCGAAATCACTATCAATTGCAGCAATAGTTTTAGCAAATGTTCGCCGTAAACAATACGATTTAAAGGCTGATATGATTTTTTGGTCCATGGGCTGCAAGATTGATTTGGTGTTAGAAGGCAAAAAATAACTTTAATTTCTTTGTACATTTCCATAATAATTTTTGGGTGGTCGGGAGCATTATCACTAAGTAGCACAACATTATATGGTGTGAATTTTTGTATGTATTTTGGGGTTTGTTTAAGATACTTTCTTGATGCAACCCAGTGGACTGTATCTAATATGTTTGCTGATACACGAATATTGATATAAGAACAAACTATTTTAACTTTTACTCGTTTATTATTTTAATGACACGCGTTTTTTTTTTACATCTATCTGACAGGCCAAAACCTACTACCTGCGTTAGCGTTATCCCCTTAGCAACAAAATTCTAACAAAGCAGGCCCCCGTTGATAAGATTCAGCTTATCAAAACAACTATAAATAGTGTGATAAAATAGATTATTGTCCTGTATGCACTTCACTGTTGTCTTGTAATAATAAAGACAAATTTCGCACTGAGCGCTTAATCACCCCGTTAGTAGTTTTTATTGACACGACACGTACAATTTTGTCGGAACCAGGATGTAGTTCGGTGATGCGTCCTAGTTTCCACATAGAAGGGATTAAACTTTGATCTTTTACTAGTACCAGAGACCCGATATGAACGTTTGGATCTGATGTACACCACTTATTACGTTGCTGCATCGTGTGTAAATATTCATTTTGCCATCTTTTCCAAAAGTGTGACAACATATATTGAATATGTTTCCATCTATTTAGTAGATTTGCTGGTTTCTCCATGACATTAGGTGTAGGTAACGTAGTCAGAGGTCCGCCAATCAAAAAATGGCCAGGAGTAAGTGCTTGCAAATCGTTAGGGTCGTTGGATAATGGGGAAATTGGACGAGAATTTAGAACAGATTCAATTTGAGCAAGCAGCGTGTTTATCTCATCGTACGTAAAACTATGCATGCCAATGGATCGTTTAAGGTGATATTTTATAGATTTGACAGAACGTTCCCATAACCCACCAAAATGAGGAGTTCTAGGCGGTATGAAATGCCATGTAATTCCTAAACTACTGAGTCTAGATAATTCGTCTTTACATTCATTTGACGATATTAGCTTAAACAAACACTGAATCTCGCGATTAGCTCCAACAAAATAAGTTCCGTTGTCTGAATATATGTTTAAACAAATTCCACGGCGTGCAATAAACCTTTTAAAGGCAGCCATAAACGCGGTCGTGGTCAAGTCTGTAATTACTTCTAAGTGAACGGCGCGTGTAGCAAAGCAAATAAAAGTAGCAATATATACTTTATGTGCAGACCTTCCACGTCTACGAAAATCTGTAGCATAAAAAGGTCCGCAGTAATCAACTCTGCAATTCTCAAATGGTTTTGTGGGTGTAACGCGGTGTAAAGGTAAATCGCGCATTAAATATTTAAGATTTACAGGAGCAGCCTTTCTGCAAGGAATGCAATTGAAAACAATTTTTCGAACTAACGGTTTTATTGCTAATGGCCAAAATTTTGTACGAATAGAAGCTATGACGGCTTGTACACCAGCATGTAATAATCTAGTATGTTCGTAGTGAATAAGAAGCACGGTAAAATGACTGTTGTGTGGAAGCAACATTGGGTATTTTTGATTATAAGATACGTTAGCATTACGAAGTCTACCTCCAACACGAAGTATGTTAGTATTGTCAAGAAATGGAGACAAGTTAATCAACTTGCTATCTTTAGGAACTACTTTATGCTTTATGAAATAGTTTATTTCCTTCGCAAACGAGTAAATTTGCACTATTTTAACTAATGATAGAATCGAAGATTGTATTTCGTGCGTGGATAAAGAATTTGTAATTTTATCATCTGCATGCCGACAGTTATGAACAAAACGAAGACAGTATGCATGAATTCGAATGACAACCATGTTGGACCGTGAAACCATAAATTCGAGTTTTTTAACAGATTGGGTAGACACCCACGAGAGATAATGTCAGCTGGATTCTGCTTTGAATCTACGTGGTACCAGTCGACAACTTTGGTTAATGAGTGAATTTTTGACACTCGATTTGCTACAAATAATTTCCAGCTTCCCGAAGGTTTGGAAATCCATGAAAGAACTATAACAGAATCAGACCACCAATAGTACTTTTGGAAACTCAAGTTAGAATTATTTTTAACTTCTAGACCTAGCTGAGCTAACAAGAGTGCAGCACTTAATTCTAAACGCGGTAGAGATACCTTTTTCAATGGAGCTACTCTTGATTTTGAACATAATAAATGAATCAAATGATTATTGTAAACGTCTGTAGTTTTAATATATATACACGCTCCAAAAGCTTTCTCGCTGCTATCTGCAAATCCATGCAGTTCTATTGAAATATAGTTAGATAGTGTAGTGTTTCGAGGTACAGTTAACTGCGAAAGGTAGTTTAATTCTGCTAAAAATGTTACCCACGTGTTATGAAGCGCACTAGGAATTATTTCATCCTAGTCGATTTTTAACTTCCATAACTCTTGCATCATAAGTTTAGCTAAAACTATACACGGGCTAATTATACCCAGAGGATCATAAATCTGAGAAATAATAGACAATACGCTACGTTTGGAAAACTGTTGATTAGTGTTTATAGTAATGGTATGATAATTTAAAGTATCTAAGTTGGCGTTCCAAAGTAACCCAAGAGTTTTTGCTCCTTCTGGTTTATCAACGATAACTAAGGATTTTGTGTGATTTGGATTAGATATGTTTTGTAATAAACGAGAATTATTGGATGTCCATTTATGTAATTCGAAACCATATTTGTTAAACAATAGTATAATGTCATCCCTAATTTTCAATAGATTTTCTAAGCAATCGTCAGAGGCCAAAAGATCATCTACAAATATGTCTGACAGTATAGCTCTTGACGCCTCAGGAAATTTTGCTTGATTTTGTTTTGCAATTTCGTGTAAGGCTCGAATAGAAATAAAAGGAGAACACGCAATACCGTATGTAACAGTGTTGAGTTTGTACGTAGAGATAGGTTGATTGGGATCATACCTCCATAAAATCTTTTGAAATTTGCGATGTGGTTCATACACCAAAATTTGTCTAAACATTTTGCTGACATCACCAGAAATAACGTAACGATGAGTTCGAAATCGCAAAAGAATATAAAACAAGTCTTGTTGTAACTTGGGACCACGCATGATAACGTCGTTAAGCGAAAGATTTGAAGTCGTTTTGCATGACCCGTCAAATACAACTCTGATTTTGGATGTTAAACTAGCTTCCCTAAACACGGCATGATGTGGTAAATAATACTGTTTATTAGAGTCTGTACACTCCGTGTCATATGACATGTGTCCCAAATTTTCGTATTCAGATATGAATTCTAAATATTGCTGCTTAAGAGAAGGATTTACCTTAAACTTATTTTCTAGAGTGTGGAAACGCTGCAAGGCTATAGCTTTTGAAAGACCTAATTGCGAAGTATTGTTTCAAAACGGTAAATGTACAATAAATCGCCCATGTTTGTTTGTTGTGGTGGTTTTTGCAAAAAGATCCTCGCAATAATTATCTTCTATCGAGAGTTTATATGAAGTGTTTTCATCGTTAGGCAATTCCTCCAAGTTCCAAAATTTTTGAAGTTGTTCAAGCAACAATTCGTTGCTAAAGTTACAAAGTATTGAAGTAGGCATTGCATTTTGTATTGAAGGTGAGCCCGAAACGATCCAACCAAACAGAGTTTCGCGATATACTAGGTTGTCGCTGTTGGTACTGATTTGACCAGCACACAAGCTTTGCCAGAATAATTCGGCACCAATAAGGATATCAATAGGACCGCTAACATTGAATTTTGGGTCAGCTAATTGGATATTGGGCGGAATTTTTAGTGTCGATACATTAAAGCTAACACTAGGCAAATTGTTTGTGATTTTAGGTAGTACAAGACAATTTATTTGTTTATTGAAAGATGAGTGTATCGATTCTAACGTAAATGTAATGGATTCCTTGCAGTTTATTTCCGCTTGTCCTATGCCTGCTACCGATGTTGAATTTAAACTACCTTTTAGTTTTAACTTGTTCCTAAACGATTGACTACAAAAGTTACTCTGAGATCCGCTATCAAGTAGAATTCTGGCTTCAATGGGATTCCGTAATGAATCAAACACAATAACTAATGCTGTTGACAAAAGAACGTTTGCTGGTAGGTTTGAGCAACTAGAAGCAGCAACAATGTTACTATTTTCAACACTCTGAGCTACAACAGGTGTTGTAGATGCTATTACTGGTTCTATATTAATCGAGTTGTTACCATTGCTGTTTGTGTCTAGATGTAGAAGTGTATGATGTTTTTTCGAGCACCTTCTGCAAGTCGACGATCGACAATTGACAACTACATGGTTTGCCTTTAAACAATTAATGCATAACTTAGCATTTTTAATTGCTTTTAGACGGTCGGGTTGTGAAAACGAAAGTAACTTCGTGCAGCAATAAATTGTATGAGAATCATTATTGCAAATTGAACAAAATGTAATTTTGCCTTTAGGAGGGCTGTGTGAACGACTATGAAAAGAGTTGAATTTTGATTGAGGTTAATTACAGTTTTCGACAACTATGTTGCTTTTACGAACGAGTTGATGATGTTTGCTAGAATTCATTTGCTCTAAAATTTGACAACGTGAATTCAGAAACTCTAATAGCGATGTAAATGTAGGGATGTCTCGACTACAACTTTGTTTTTCCCAATCACGTCTTGTATTGATATCAATTTTGGAGCTAATAAAATAAACTAATATTAAATCCCAAGAGTCTGTATCTATAGAAAGCGAATGCAAGTTCCGCAATATTTTGTTTATTGTGTCAACCAACGCACGTAAAGAATCTTGGTTTTCTTTGACCATGGACGATAGATTAAAAAGCTGTTCAATTTGACCAAAAGCCGCTAAACGTTTATTATCATACCTGTCACTTAACATTTGCCATGCACGATCATAATTATTATCGGTGATATCTAATGACGAAACGAGATTATAAGCTTCCCCTTTTAACGAATTTAGCAAATAATGGAAACGCTGAATTTTTTGTAAGGACGGGTTATTATCGATAAGCGAGCGAAATGTTTCAACGAAACTTTGATATTCATGATATGAGCCGCTAAAAGTAGGCAATGATATTACTGGAAGTTTTACACAAGTAGAACCGGAAGAAGACTGAGGACCTGCAATAACCGACACGTTGTTTGATTGAATTTTGTTTTCAATGTAACTTTCAATCTGCGAAACAGTAGAAAAATAAGAGTTTTCAAATGCATCTCTTTCAGCTTCTTCGTTATCTATATCTTGTGTTTCAAATAGTTCAATTTGTAATTGAATATCAGAAAATTCTTGAAATAATGGTTGAACTTTTGATAATCTTAATTTTAATTGAGCAAGATACTCTGTGGTATCCGACTTTGTGTTAAAAAAGTTACCTAATTTTGTTACCTGCGCTTTTATTAATCCACGTTTTTTAATAAGCTGTTTTAATTCGTCTGGGCTTGCCATGTTTGCTAATAGCTTAGTTTGTGTAATTACAACTATAACCACGAATACAAAAGTTTAAGTTTTGTTTGAAACGAAAAATGTGATTTATTCTACGTATTTTCAGACAATACAGAACAAATGCGTTTTACAATAACGACCCGATACGCGACACTAATAGGAAAAGGTTTTAGAACTACAAGGCACAAGCGAGTTTTGTTAAATAAATTCAAATCGAAACTATTAAATACGTTTTTATGGTAACTATAGTCGATAATGTTTTTTTTTTACGAACGAAGAAGACGAACACGCTAATTGCTAACTTGAAGCTTGTGTGAGATTAAACGAAATATGTAAAGATTTATACTCGCGTTGTAAGGAATACGAAAACGATTATAGCGACAAGCACTTACCCAATACGAAATTATCTGTTTCTGTTTTCTTATACGCACATATCCGGTGGCGTAAGGACCAATGTGAATTTTTGTATGTATTTTGGGGTTTGCTTAAGATACTTTCTTGATGCAACCCAGTGGACTGTATCTAATATGTTTGCTGATACACGAATATTGATATAAGAACAAACTATTTTAACTTTTACTCGTTTATTATTTTAATGACACGCGTTTTTTTTTTTACATCTATCTATGACAGGCCAAAACCTACTACCTGCGTTAGCGTTATCCCCTTAGCAACAAAATTCTAACATATGGAATTTTTTGTTCAACACAGCAGGCTTTGACGATAGGTTTAAAATACTCCGTAAACCATTTTATGAAAAGATTGGCAGTCATTCAGGGTTTCTTGTATAATCGATAATAAACAAGTGGGCTATTCTTTGCGTAATTCTTTAAGACCTTAGGGTTTTGCGAATGATAACTGTGCTCACTGTTTGCTGAGCTAGGCCTAGCCGACGGCCTATCTCAGCGTTCGAATTGCCTTCATCATGCAACTTAATCGTTTCCAACTTTTGATTCAACGTAAGAGGTTTCTGACTCTTCTTTTCACTAGACATAGAGACCATGTCTATAGTATAGTTATAACTTATATACTACATACGTATATATACAATAAACGTAACATATAAATAAATAAATGGATACTAACACGATTAAAACGCTTGTAAATATAGCGGTGGATTGGAGAGCGAAACACGTGCTATAAAACTGATGCAACAGCGCAAACAAAACTACTACTAACAAATGTGTGAATGATTTTAATTTAAATATCATTACTACTCGATTGTAGTTTACTATGCAATCGCAAAATAAGTCGACAATCGACAATGATAAAAATAAATCACAAAAGAAGTAAAATATGAGTACAAAACTTATTAAACCGGCACTTCTTTGCGAATTGTAGTGAGTTCCACTACTTCTATTCATCTAATTTAAAACGGAAAATATCCGTGGTATATAAATTTATGTACGACGGTTAATGTTATTTTGCCTTTAACTATAACTTCGTTTAAATGATCGAAGAAATTTGATAGATGTCACGTCAACGTACTCAACACATAAGTTTGCGACTGAAAGTAAATTTCAGTCAGTATGATCTAACGTGGTTACATAAAATAAGTTAATATGCTGAAGGCTGACGGTTAATGAATTCAATTAAAAAAAACTCAAAACGCTAAATCCGTATAATACCTAGAATACGTTTTTCTTAATACATCTGCTAAGAACATAATAGAAATCACTACCAAAAAAAAAATTAATAAAAAGAAAATTACTTATATGTCTTAAAGTAACACCCAGGTAAACGAACGTTTACAGCGGTTTTCAAACAGGCAAAAAGCAAAGAAAAGCTGCTGTACCGTGTTTGCCCCACCCGTAAAGCGAAATGACAATTAGTAACGTCTTTAAGCAGTACAGCCGTTAATTTTAATTTAGAATAAATATTTTTATTGAATACAAAGTAAAGACATGTAACAAGCTTTCCTAGGAAAATTAATACCTGAAGACCACAAGAGCTCAAAAGAAGACAAAAGTTTAAGCATACGCCAAAGATCAAACCAGAAAAGAAGGCATCAAAAGAAAAGCTCTCGTAAAGTCGACGGAGCGCTAGCAAAGCAAGAAAAACAACGCAGTTCCATAGACCTTAAAAAGATAAAAGTTTAGACCACGGTCAAGGACAACGGCCTAAAAACTTATAAAACCCTAGCTCACAGATATAAATCCAAACCTAAATATGTCTCCAAAACGCAAAAAGTAAAAGTATCTAGCAGATTTTGAATTGTGATATGCGAGTTTCGAAAAAAAAAAGTCTAAAAGAAAAACTGTACGGGCGGTATGAGATTTTTCCACCAAAAAACCCCAAACAGACCCTAAAAAGCCAAGCAAAAGAAAACCAGCGAAATAATCTCAAGCAAAAAAAGATTCTGATTTGAGTCGACACAAATCGGATTAACTGAAATGCAGAAAAAAATCAACAATCTCAAAGTAACAACTACAAAGTTCCAAAAAGTTAAACACTACTTAAGTGTACCAATCAAATTAAAGAAAGAATAGGAAGTTTTACTTGCTAATTGAACCTCGTCAGTCCTTGCTCGTTATGTTGGTTTGTCGCATTGGAACTTAAAGGCCAAAGACCGGATTATAATATTTTAAGAGCAAAAAAAAAAACACAAAAAAGGAGTTATACTAAAAGTGAATGACAACACCAAAAATGTCGACTAAACGGAAGTACGTAGAGTACAAGAAGCGACGTTGCAGTCTATTCTAAATTTCAAACCAAAAACAACAAAACAAAAACCTACTAAACCTAATCAAGCTAGAAAAGTATCTGAGAAAAAAAAACATAGTTGCAGTGAACACTAAAGAAGGAAATCGCTAAAAAAAAAGAAAAAAGTGTTGAAGCAACAAACCAACATTGAGAAAAAAAAGCAAACCTTAAGAAACAAAAAAAAAGAAAACAAACGAAAAGTAAAAAAGACAAAAAAGAAGAAAAGAGACAAACGGAAAAAAGAGAAGACAAGATCCAGAGGTCTGTTTCGTTCTTCTCTCTGTAGAATTAAATTGTCTGTTATAAATTTACCAAAATTTAAAAGTGATTACAAACGGTGGTTGGAATTTAAGGATACTTTTGAATCGTTAATTTAGGAAAACATGTCAATATAATAATATACAAAATTTCATTATTTACAATCTTCATTAGAAGGAGAAGCAAGTAAAGTTATTTACTATCTTGAATCTTATTTGGAAAATTATCCCGTCGCTTGGAAATGTCTTTGTAAGAGATTTAACAATTCTAGACTGCTAGTATACAATCATTTAAAATTGTTATTTGAATTACCAGTTTTAAAAAGAGAGTCAGGTATTTGCAATACCATTGATGCAGTATCGGAACACTTGCGTGATCTCAAAACATTAAGACAGTCTACTCAAAATTGAGACACACTTATCATATTTATGATTTCTATAATATTAGACAGGGCAACGGCCCAAGATTGGGAAAAACAAAGAACTTCATTAGCTACTTCAAAACTCGTATGCAATTATTGCAACAAGTCGCATAAAATTTGTTCTTGTGATGAATTTTTAAAATTAGATATTCCAAGCAGGCTGGCGAGTGTTAAGTAATTAAAACTTTGTAAAAACTGTCTATGGTCAAACCATCAAACCAAAACTTGTAGGTCACGTCATATTTGTAAAACATGTAATCAAAAACACAATTCGCTTCTTCACTTAGTACAGGAAAATTTCAAACCTCTAATAGTGGAAACTTTTGATGGAGCAACAATGTTCAACTGCCTTTTTCGTCTTTTGTTGACGAGAACTATGTTGTTTTGTTTGCGGCGGTAGTCAAAGCCTTTCAATCCCAAGACAAAGTTCATGTAGTCAGGCTTTTTCTTGAATGTCTTCAGACATTTCCATTATAAGAATTAATGTTGTATCATCAAAAATAAAAGCAAAGATTTCTATTAAATTGCAGTCGCATTTTAACAATTTTTTTATTCAAGCTACGTGTCATATTTTGCCTAAAATTACGGATTGCGTACCCAGCCATTACTTTAATATTGGCAATTGGAATATTCCCAAAAATATAAATCTAGCCGATCCTAACCTCAATGAATCAAATAAAGTTGATATTATCATAGGTGCAGGGTTCTTTTAGAGTCTTCTACGAAATCAGTCATTGAAATTAGAGAAGGATTTACTAGTTCTTTACGACACTAGTTTTGAATGGGTTATAGGGTTATATCACGATACGCAAATCAATCCTTTCAAAATAATCATTGTTATTTTTCAAAAACCATAGACGAAAGTCTAAGAAAGTTTTGGGACGTGGAGAAGGATAATGCAAATCTTTTTGGAAGATGACATTCAACGCAAAAAACATTTTTGTAAAAAACCAAAAAGCAAGTGATGGCCGATTTATTGTTCGTATTCCATTGCGACACTCTCTTTCGCTGCTAGGGGATTTGCAAGATCGAGCAGTTAAACGTTTTATCAATTTAGAACGTAAATTTGAAACAAACAAATAATTTAAATATCAACATATATCTTTCATGACAGAATACCAAGAGTTGAATCACATGTCTCTTCATGATTCACAAGCGGATGACTTTTCTTATTTTCTTCCTCATCATGGAGTACTAAGACACGAGATTATTACAACCAAATTTCGCGTGGTTTTTGATGGTTCGTCTGCTTCAAGTTCAGGTTGGTCACTGAACGACATACAGTTTGTTGGACCTTCTATTATAAATGACATTTTTGAAATTCACTTAAGATTTAAACAACATACATATGTAGTATCATCTGACATTGCTAAAATGTATAGACAAATTTTGATTGATGATCGGGAGAGACCTTTGCAGAAAATTGTGTGGAGAGAAGCTTTTGATCACCCCATTAAAATATTTAATCTAAATACAGTCATTTATAAGACAACCTCAGCCCCATACTTGGCAATGAGATATCTAAAGCAACTTGCTTTAGAAAATAAGTCAATGTTTCTAAATAATAATGCAACGCGATGACCAAACCATTAAAACTCTTGGTGTAGTGTGGAATAGCAAATATGATACACTTACTTATCAAGTTCCTGACTTCTCTAGTTATAAAATAACGAAAAGAAACATTGTGTCAGATAGCTCAAAAATTTTTGATCCTTTAGGTGTTGTAGGTCCTTGTATAATTCTGATAAAAATTATCCATAAAAAATTGTAGATGTTAAAATTGGGATGGGACGATCCAATACCTGGAGATATAGAAAGGCAATGGTGCGCATTTACAAGAAAATTAGTTTTTTTTAAATCAAGTGTCTATTGAGCGACACGCAATTCTTTCTAACAGTGTTTCTGGGAACTTCATGCGTTCTGTGACGCCTCAGAAGCATTTGCAAAGCGTAGATTTTACTAATCAAATCAAGGTTTGTTTATTATGCACCAAAACAAAGGTAGCGCCAATAAAATTCTTGACTGTTCCTCGTCTCCAGCTTTGCAGTGCCTTGCTGCTTGCAAAGTTAGTAAAAAAAAGTGTCTTTTAGTCGTACTCTTCAGTTTACATTGTATTGTTGGACATACTCACAAATAGTTTTTGTGTGGTTACATTCTACGTCAAATAGGTTGCAAATTTTTGTGGCTAATCGAGTCTCACAAATTCAATATCTCACTTCTATAAAAAAAACTGAAGACATAGCCGGTAGAAAAAATCTTGCTGATATTGCATTAAGAGGAGTTGGACCTTACAATCTCAATTGTGGTGGCAAGGGCTTTACTGGCTATCAAGTGATACGCAGCTTTGGCGGGAACAACAAATTGATTATTCTACGGTAATTGCTCCTGATGTGAAAAAGCTCGTTTTTTCTACTATCAGCAAGGACAATTTCCCATTTAGTAGGTTTTCTAGTTTTACTAAGTTGAAATTTACAATGGCGTATTGCTTAAGATTTATTTTTAACTGTCGTCGCAAAGTTGACTTGCGACACAAAGGTCCATTAACAATAGATGAACTTAATCTAAAATTAAAATCGCTAGTTAAAGCATCACAAACAGAAAGTTTTTCGTCTGAAATTCAGATTTTAAGTTCTAACAATTCTTTAGCACATAAGATTAGTAATCTTCAAAGTATTTTTAGACAAAGATAGATTGCTACGTGTTAGCGGAAGGCTGAGACATTCTAAGCATCCCTTATTATTAGAGGATAAACATACACTGTCAATTTTAATTTTAGAGCATGAACATTTATTTTTATTGCACGACGGCCCTCAACTAATGATTTTTTATGCACGTCAAATTTTTTGGATTACTCACGGTATTCAGTGTGCCAAAATGATAGTAAGAACTCGTGTCAGATGATTTAGGTTTCGTCCGCACAATGTCACGCGTTTAATGGCCGATTTATCCAAACAAAGAATTTAAGTTTTTTACCTTTTTTCAATTGTAGGCGTCGATTATGGTAGCCCATTCGTAATAAGAAATCAAAACGGTAGGGTTTAAATGCAATAAGGCTTACATTTGTTTGTTTCTATGTTTCGTTAGCAAGGCTAGACACATTGAATTAACAACTCATTTGAGTACTAATTGTTTTTTGGCATGTTTAAGACGTTTCGCTGGCCCGCGTGGAAAGCCTTGTCACATTTATTCAAACAATGGGACAAATTTCGTTGGTGCTTCCAACAAGCTTAAGGTTTTAAAACTTCTTGTGAAAAAATAGCAAATAATTGCAAAAAAGAAAACATCTCTTGGCATTTCATACCTCCTCAATCACCATATTTTGGTGGATTGTGGGAGGCGGGAGTTGATTTAAAAATGACTTACGAAGAATTTCTAGCTTTACTTACTCAGAATAAAGGAATTCTAAGTTCGAGACCGTTACATCCGTTATCCTCTGATTTACACGATTTAGAACCCTTGACCCCTTCTCACTTTCTTATTGGCCAACCAATGACGAAGCCTCTAGATGTCGATGTGCAGGATGTACCTGCAAACAAACTTAAACATTATAAACAAATTCAAAAACTAGAACAAACCTTTTGGTATCGTTGGCACAAAGATTATTTAACTCATTTGTAACATAGACGAAAATGGCAAATTTGTTTATGATTAATAAAAAATTGTAGAATCGTTGTTCATAATGCCTTACGTTACTAGCTTACGAATAACCGACACGACCGTTTTGTACGACTAAAATTTTTAAGCTTATATTTTTAATACAAATTATAAATATTTTGAGATTGTAAGATTTAAGTACATAGGATTTTTAAAGAGAGTCACACGTTGCACTAAGTTTACTAACCTTTCTCATTTGCAATAAAAAGCTTTTTTACTCTACTTCAAAAAAGTAATAATTGACATATTTTTAATTATGTTCAATTATTAATAAGACAATTGTCAGCTTTTATAGGTTTTAGTGCAAATATTACTCTCTTCAAATTCATCACTAATACTGCATTAGCATCACTATTTTTACATTTTAAGTTATATTTGTAAGCAATATCATTTTCCATTTGGCATTTTATTAATTTAATTTGGATTTAAAATTATATTACATTACGAGATATCATGTAATGTACTAAACTTTTTTTTAATTTAGTTTTTATACTTCACTTGACAAACAAATTTATGAATTTATTTTGACATAGAAGTCAAAAGAACAAATAAATAAATTATTTATTCTTATTTATTATTTATAGAAAAAACTGTTTTTATTTGTTTTCTGAACTTTAATATGTCTTATATTTTAAGGATAATAGACCGAACTATAATCGCCTAATCTTCTTAAATAGAACTGATTTAAACAGTTTTTTTCCATTATCAAATTATATAGTTTACAGTTTTAAGCTAGTTTATTAGTCAGAATTTTAATAACTACTCAACTTTTATGTGTTAAACTAATTTAAAACTCTAACGCGATTGTGCTTTAGAGAAAATGCAGCAAAAATCGTTTAAAGTGTAAAACTTTTAAACTAATGTAAAGAGTTTAAGTTTGAAGCGTTATACAACAAACTGCTTAAAGTAATTACAGAACACTTGCTCAGTTTATACAGGCGGTATTATACATTTTTGTTGTATGTAATTAAGAGTTTTATTAAAACACTTAGTTTTTGAAAGTTACTTTTAAAGTGCAAATGACATCTTGTGAAAATTTTAACGTAATTTCGTTTTAATAAAAAGTTAAATCTTTATATAATCCTAATTAAAAATACAAAATTAAATACGCCGAATGTTTTTTTCACAGTCTTTTTGTCGTACGAAAAACAATTAATCAATTAAATTGTTCGTGTTTAAGCGACGTTTTATGCTCGTCCTATACGTATTTTATGTTATCATTCCATTTTAAGTGTTTGTAATTTAGATTTTTAACTTTTTTTGATACAATCAATTTAGTTTTTATATTTATTTATAATGACGACACATTGTTAGTTTTTAGCCTGATGATCTAATCACTTTGACAACGAAACGTCGCCTGCAGAAAGATCATATCGAAGAAGGCTCGGTAAAACGAAAATTAGAATTATTACTGAAACAAGCGTTGGACATCAAATTTCTCAGTAAAATAAGCGTATTGCTTTAAACATTTATTATAATTAAAGCATAATTATATAATTGATACGGACTTTAGTTAGAGGCGAAATTAAAATGCCTCAAATTCTTAAAGACATATAAACTATTATATTCATTCAGGTATCATTAAATAAAATCTTTTGGTCGTAGTAAATTGTTTTATAATTTTTTTTATTATAAAATTAGTAAAAAGAACATAAATGTAGTAGATTTTATAGGGCGAGTCCTTAAGCGCGCTCCTCAAATTTATCTCGAAAACTATTTGGTCTAGTATTAGAAGAAACCAATTGTTTCATCCTTTTAATAACATCAATAACAAACAAATTCTTGAATTATTAAAGTTGATTTATATTAAAATATCAAATAAAATTTTTTTGTTGAACGATCAAACCAATTTCAATTATGATTTTAAACTTAAATTTTCTTAGACTTTTTCTAAATTGCACTATCTTCCTTTTTTAAAATAATTTATGTTTAACATTTTGTAAAACTTAGATTTTTTAATTATCTAGTTACAAATTTTCATATTTAAACCAGTAATTGCTGATAGTTTTTATTATAAAACTTTATAAATCAGGTTTATTAAATTATTTCGTTTATGCATTTTAAAATTTGAACGTAAATTATCGGTTTAGTAGAACATCTGTGTTTCGGTCAAGTTGCTTTTGGTGGCCACCGCGGGTTTTTTTGCGACTGAGGGTAGCTTTTTTGGTGTTGTAAGAGTTGTTTTTCTTGTAAATCATGCTTGCATTGAAATCGCCACAATTTTTGTATTGAAATGTTTTGCTTAATAACTTAAAATAACTAATAAACTATTACCCTAAAACGGTGCAAGATAGAGGAAAGTTGCACATAACCATTTTTATAGAGGACAAAATTTACTATAAAAAAGTCGGCGGAAAGGTATAATTACCTTCAATACTTTAGAAGATACACGTGTGCAAAGTTGCACGAAAATTACTTTAAAATTCTGACACTCTTAAACTATTACATATATAATTATACACTCCCGCGGACTTTTTTGTAGTAAATTTTGTGCTCAATAAATTATTTATGTGCAATTTTCATCTATATTGTACCGTTTTTGCAGCGTACAAGGCGGAAGCTCGCGCGGATCTAATTTTGCAATTATTATAATCATTTTTCATCACTGCTGAGGGAAATTAAGACTTAATATATTTTTAAAACATAAAACGAATTATAAGGAATATCTTGTTTAATAATAATAAACACTGCATCGGAAAAATACAAAAAATTAAGTGAAATTGGGTACCACCGCAAGTTCCAGATTTGTTTCATCTGAGTGTTTCATCTCAGCGTTTCATCGTTTCGTTACATATGCCTTTGAATCAAGCTCCTTATAAGTGTTTTTAACACTAAAATAAACGTATCATCGATTAGAAATGTTTTATTTCAAATAGTTTGTAACTGTCGTATAGTACGGAAGATTCTACATTAAAAACGCCATATGCCACTTTTCTTAAAATTTTCTTGTTAAATTGGTGACCAATTTTAGTAAAGACTGTTTGAAAAAATCAAAAAAAAAAAAATCAAAACCCAAAATCAAAAAACGTCAGGAAGGTGTAAAGCTCAAATGGACTGCAGGCCCTCGCCAATCACAAATTGATACACGCAATTGGGGCTTATCTTTAGAGTGTATCACACGAAAATCTGTAATTTTAAAATTCACATAAGCAAAGGTCAATTGAACAAAAACTTTGTTACATTTAACATTTAACATTTATTATATAAATCGAAATAAAAAAAATAAATAGAGAAGCAAGCAAAACAGGATATTACATTAAAAAATTGAATCAAGATAACCCAAATAAAATTTTAAGTTATAAACAAAATAAAAATAATTAAAAAAAAAACTTAATTACATTGTAAAAGAGAAAAAGTATATAACGCACGGCCGTGTTTGCATAAAAAAAATAAAATACATACTAACAAAATAAAATCAACTTCGTAACTGTACGACATAAAACAAATCCGAAAATATTAATGCTATGGTACGTAATTAATAAATTTTAAAACATTTAGAACGTTGGTTACATATCGTCCTTTTTTGTTGTTCAAAAGGTAAACTAATAATAATAAAAAAATTGAAATTAGCACAAACGAACACCATAAATTGTTTGGTAAATAATCGAAATATTCAATAACTTTCATGATAATTAATTTCAAAGCTCGTGAATAAATAAATTAATCGGTAATCAATAAATACTTTAAAATTTTGTTCGTAGCAGGACTCCTGGTTAACTTTAGGCCAGTTGACGTCGGCAGGAACTTCCATAGGGAACCCTAACCATTCGACAAGTTACCGTCGAAAAATTTTCATAACCCTCTCTAAAGCGAAAATTGGATTGTGAAGCACAAACTTAACGCACAAATTTTTAATGATTTTCGCGGTAATTCTTCATCTAAAGGGGGTGAATTTACCACCCAACCAAATAAACTTATACTATAAATACTTAAGGTATTTCGAACAATTGCCAACCAATTTTTTGCTAAACCACTTATATTTATCAACTCAATCCGCTACCACTTCCATAAAGCTGTGATCGAAATCTTTGTGAAAGAAAACTGTAAAACAAAGACGTGGTAAGAAGATGCAAACAGATTAAATTACGACGTAAATGTAGAGTTTGAAGGCAGCCTTTCCAATGGCAAGATGCCGCGTTAACAACAAAAGTATCAGATTCCAAAGATTTAATTATACTCATAAAGATTAACTTGTCGAAACTTGAATAATAAAATTGTCTATCAAAAGTAACAAATTATAAAGTAGATTCCAAATGTAGCTCAATACAATGAACTTAAAATAACCAAACTGCAAAAATGTATTTAATTACATTAATATCTCAAAAGATAAACATAAATTAGATACGTAAATGCAGAATACGGATGTATATGCAACGTAACAGGTTTGAGTTATTGGAATACAAAAGTTTACTTAAAAATTTGATTGCCAACGATGAATTTAAAAACGTAAACTAACTTAAATAAATTAACTTGAAGTTTCTTAAACAATTCCAAAATACATGAAACGAATAAAACCATCTCAAATACCGGGTTTTTCACAAAAGAAATCGCACAAATTTAAACGACGGTTACAAGTTCAACAAACGTATGTTGAAATTTGGAAATATTGGTTTATCAGGTAACAAAATGGGACAATAGTTATTGTTGCACATAAATTTAAAATTTGTATCTTAAGCAGCAATAACTATAATCAGTTATCTAAAGAAATAAGTTTTATTATACATTAGTAATTACATTATATTTTTTACGGGTAACAATAAAATTACATACTTATAACTGCTTCCAAAAAGATCTGATAGAAAACAAAATGATTTGAGTTACCCAGTCCGTGAAAAACATTCGGTAATTTACTCAAGTAGCCAGCAACGAGATCGCATTAAAACTAAAAGAGTAAATCCGTAAAAAAACATTTAGAAAATTAACCCCAGAAGTCCGTGAAAATGTTTGGTAAATTAACACTAACAGACCGCGTCGAAATTGCATTTAACTAAAAGTAAAAGTCTGGAGAATAATTTAGCAATAATTTAAAAGTAATATCTAATAACAACTTATTTAGTGTAACTAACATTAATAAATTTATCAAATTAAAATTAAATGTTGCAAATATTTAATTCGGGACAAATAAAATAAAAGTGTGTAACGCACAAATTATGGAGGTGAAAGAAACTATTTAGTAGATAGTCGACTCATCTATTTCACTAGCTTCCAACGCAGATCGGAGTCGGATTGTAAGTATATCCAATTTATTCGAGTGAATCGGTATTCTGCGCTACCTATCCTTGCGTATAGAGAAACAATCTGAAAGTCTGGATGAGGAAAGAAAATACCCCAGACAAAAAATTAATGGTCGGTACACCATTAAATTATTATTACATACAATAATATGAGCTGGTAGTTACGCTACTGCTAATAAACAGTGGTCGTTACGTACAAATGTACTTATACTTACAAAGTTATACTGTTTCGATATCACCGATTGTTGTGTAAATTGCGCATAAATTTAATAGTCTTATCGTATCAATTTAAACTTATCGCAGATCTCAAAGTACGGAACTTTATAGTGACATAATGGAGTAAAAAAATCGCTAAAAATAATAGAAAAAGTTAAACGCATTAACGTTTCAGTATTGTTAATTATTATAAGTCTCCCCGGATCGAATAACGTCAAGTATACGAGCGAAATTAAGTAATATGGGTTTTAATTACCTTTTTTAACACAACATAAAAGTCGCGCCAATTCCAATTCTCTTACATAAACATATTATAGTAGTACAATAGTAAGCTGCTTAATAAATAATTAATGTTTAAAAGTAAATGACGTTAGTTTACCAATTCAAATTTACATGACATTAACGGTACTAGAAAATTTTATTTAAATAACGTTCCGTGACCTCGTAACATGATTAGGAACTAGCACTATAAGTGTTTATGTACCAAAGCATACTCCAACTCGTTGAAGGCATACTCTGATAAAGTTTACTCCAAAACAACGCCGTCGTAGTAACATATATCCACGCGTGTCCCCGCTTAACTCGCCAAAATATTAATGTTAAAGTAATAAATACCTTACAGTACGGTATTACTCAGAAAGGTATTTCTCGGTTTCAGCATCTTCTTGTGATTAAAGATCAGAACGTTTCTGCGGTTCGTAATGATTGGAGTAATTAACAACTCTAATAACAAAACCAGCGTAATTAGACAAACGTGAAAGGGTAACAAACAGGAGCTAAAAAAACAAGAAAAGTTGCAAATCACCACCACATGTGGATAAAGTAATCATTAAGCTCAAATGCGACCTCTGAATAGGTAGTTCAAAGATATGATTTCATCGCCCCTTTAAACGTTTAAATGCGATGCGTTAAGAAGGATCCTCTAAAAAAACGTATTACACGCACTACACCTGAGTAACAATTAATGTTCACATCCCGCCGAAAATCGAGCATAGGCTGCGCCGTTCCACGGCTAAAAACTTTACTAACTTACGAAAAACTTATTCCCACGCGACTACGTTTGCAAAGTTGTCTAACCGACATCGACAGTTGAAATGTACCAAAATGACTTAAATCGTTAAAAATTGTAGCAAATTCTTAACTATTATCTAGGCTAACAGCGCAAACTCTTAGTCTAAAAATTGTTTAAATAATTTTACCATCTCATAATAATAACAAAAAAAGCTTTACTTAATGTTAAAAAAGTCATGGATTGTATGTTTATGTTTAAAATCTTTATATGACTAAAAGTAGTATGCTTCAAAAAAATAATAAATATAGAAAATTAAAAATGCTTCATAAGAATTATTTCTAGCGAAACTTCGACTATCTAATAGATTACGTCTCCTCACTGACGACTTTGTTCGATCGTTTGACCCCGCATAGACCGATCTTTAAGAATTAAAGCATAAATAAGTACCTTGAAGTGCATATGTAATAAAAAAGGATCATATACTCGGCTAGTAACCCCTTTTTTGGAATTTTAGTAATAATTAAACATTATGGTAACAAATAAGCAGCTTAACTAGTGCTTTCTTTCAATTGCAACACGAAATTTCTCAAGTGTTGCTCTGTTCAGACAACTTTAATTAATACTTAACGTAAGAATGACGTAAAATCACATCCTGATCTCTAGTTTGTGCTGTCCTCTTTATCGTAGAAAAACTTATTAGCAATTGAAATTTCTAGCGCACACGCGACTATAAGTGGAAAGTGTACTAAAACATATTTTAAGTTGTTACAATATTTATTTTAACTTGAAATCGTCATTCTGGGTTCTCAAGAACAAACATAAATTATGGGATTTTGAGCCTTATTGAGTTGAAAAGAAGTTATAAAAGCAGGGATGAGGAGTCGAGACAAAAATTAGTTACTTTTGACTTCACAATCGGTACTCCGTCTCCAACCAACAATAAAAATGATGCCATAGTTATGAAAGAAGTAGAAGTCAATGCTTTTCCCACCCCGACTTCTTGCTTCTTATCGAGTTCCAACTTTTATCTCTAAAAATGACATCTATCTGTTGCAAATAACATTATCTACTATCGTTACGTAGCGGCTTTCTAGTGCTTAAAAAAAGGAAAATAAGATTATGACATGAACGGAGGTACATATCCTTACCCAAAATGAGTCCGAGCACTACTACTACAACTACTAAAAATGTAAAAAAAACAAAAGCAATACGCTTATTGAGTCGAGCAGTGCTACAGTAAAAGTCTAGGCGGTGGTAGATGTACGTTTTGAATTAGAAGCGAGCAAACTTGATTTAAAAGCTAATAATTTATTGAGAAACATATGTTCTCCACAGGTGAAAACCACAAGGTACACGATTCTTTAGATTGCGTGTCTTAATTAGTTCAGGAAAACATTGCGTGGGTAAGGAGAGAATTTTAAAGTGAATTTCAGGAATTGAGAAAAAAGGAGGTTTGTATGATTTTTCTACTGATGCGGTTTTGTAAAAGACGGTTAAACAAGTGAAGTTTAAAGAGTACCATAGGCTAGAAACAAATATGTTTAAAACTATATAAAGAAGAGAAAATTTTAAAACTCTCCGTTACTTTAAGGTGGCTTTAAGCGCTTATTCAGAAACTTTAAGTAAAGGAAAAATAAAGCACCTTGGGTAAATAATGAGGAACAAATTCCGTTCCCAAACTGTTTAATCCAGTGACTCCGGTTGGTAACAACCACTTCACCACGGCTACTAAAGATGTTGATGAGTGGGCGTGGTTAAGAAATTTATACTAATAAAGAAAAAAATTAGCGCCTCTCTATTGTAACAGTAGAATCTTTGGTTTGGAGATTGAACCCACTGCAGAAGAAGTTAGGAGAAGAGCAAACAACTATCAACGAGAAATCGTAACAAACTGGTTAATGTATTTTTTACTTAATAACAGAATACCACTCTTCTCTGTCAAGAGGTAACAAATAACAATAAAAAATAATCAGTAAAAATAAACTAAATCGGTTAGACATTAACACTGTATGCTATTGCTAATGTTTTATTTCCAAACAGATATGAATAAAATTTATTAGCAATTAATAATATGTAGCTTATCAGTAAAAACTATTTTTTCGCCGTACTTAATTTTATTATTTTTTACAGGTTTATTTTTATTAATTAAAGACTACATTACAGCAAGATAAAAATTCGTATAACAAAACTATAGTCAAAAACATCACACCTGTATTGGTTGCACCACCAACGACAAGGAACTCCTTGACTACACCCCTCAGCTAAAACTATTTTTTTTACTTAGAGCTTCAAGGCGCTATATTTAAATATTTAGTGATCTAAAACACAATCGCTACAAATAAAACCATAAAACACAAAGCGATATCAATGCATTAATAATTACATGTAGTCGCGAAAATGTAGTTTTTGACAAGCGAAACGTAAAAATTTAAATTAATATAGGTAATGACATGAGACTTACCCCAGACCTTACCAGACTTTTGAAGAGAGTAAGCTTATAATCATCGACTTACATTTGCAAAGCTCTGGCCTTGAACATGAATTATAATTAAGGACAATCGATCAGAATTAAGCCAATTTACACAGTAAATACACAAATTTGATTTAGCTGAACTAAAGGCTCGACTGAAAGTAAAACATTAATAGTGATTTTAAATGTAGCAGATTGCAGAGTAAATAGCAATATAGATAAATATGCAGCACAGTTACAAAAGACGTCACAGATTAATAACGTTGAAACGTAAGTAAAGTAAAGCACATCGAAAACGACGCTAGACAGGTAGTCCAATTCGAGCAAACACTTGCGGTTATATATCCCACATCGAGTACAACTAAGTGCGAGACACCATTACTAGAAAAATAATAGTAAATACTTCATTAGGATACTACTAAATATTGTACATGTCGGGTAATTTAGAACAATACGTAGAATAAGAACTTGCTGATAAGTTCTGACTGCTTTGAATTGTTTAGATTAGAAGCTGAGGCTCTACTTGTCAGGTGTCTTTTAGTACAACTTTTGTATGTTACTCAATTGCCCCTCGAATAAAATGTCATTCATAATTTTCTCTGCTACTATTGATGTTTCTTTTGGCAATTCTTTGAGTTTATTGGCAATATTTATGCCAAAAGTACTAAACTTATCAATGAATTCATCTAGTTGCTTTCTTCTGCCTAAATCTGGCAGTTTTTGATGTACTTACATTGGTGGTAGCGGTAATGTACGTGCGGAATATAATTTAAGGTTCTTCCAAATCCGTTTCATGATCTGATCTCGACACGGATAGTGCAGAGGACATTATTCACCAATTGCTAGTTTGGACTTGTAATTCGATCTTAAAAAAGGGATTAACTATGCATTGATCTTCGAAGATTATTTTTTGAGATTATTCCGAAAATGACCTATAAATATTGTATTTATTTTCAACAAAAACATGTCATAAACAATAATAAAACTAACCCTTATGGAATCAATTTTATTCTTTACTGTTTGGACAGTTGCATCAGTATCGTAGTTGTATTTTTTTAATAGCTCTTCGTATGCTTTGTTTTTATTTGTGTCGATCTCTATACTCTTCGAATTTTACTTTTTATGGGTTAGAAAATGTTTTATATAATTCAATACATTTCAATATAAATTGCTTTGTTTTGACTCATCATTTTTAGTTAAAAATTAGAAAAAAAACTGACAAAATTAAAAATATTATAAAATCCACAGAAAAAGTGGATTGTCGAGCGCAAAATTAAGCTCTAGCAAATATTTTGTTTGGCGATTCTGCTCGACTAATAGATAAATAATAATTGTATTTACAAGTTTTGTTAAGCAGAAGTTATAAAAAAATAGATAAATACAAATATCTTCACATAACAAATGCTAGAAGGTTTAACTAGTGTCAAAAATACTTAACTATAGACAAGAGAAAATGGCTGAAATATCGTCGTTTTGCTTAAACCGTATTGTTTCTTCTTTTTCTAATCAGAAACCATCAATAATCTTCCTGCACGACGACATCCCACCTACCCTGATATTGTTTTTCCATTTCTGAAATATCTTGATGGATTTTTTGTCTTCGTTCATCATTCGTCGTTTCTAAATTAACAAGAAAGAAATCCAAATGTGACTAGAAGAAATGATTTTGAGCGACATTTCGCACTTTAAATTTTTATAGTTTTTTAATAAATTAGCAACGATAACACATAACATAACACAACATGTTGAACACTGACTGCTTTAAACATTCTTAACTAACTGATGATTCAGTGACGTTTTATTTGATGCTTTCCAAACCGTGTCAACGACTAAACAATAAACGAATCAAATTATCTGCACGTATCAATTTCAGAAGTGTCCATTTTAGTATATCCAGCATGACTAACTTATTTGAAGTCTCTACTACTCTATATAAAGTGCAACCTCATATCGTTTGTAGTTGACATAATTTTTAAAATTTTAAATTTTACGTTAACCTTAGTGAAAACAGATAAAAAAATAATTTTGAAAATGTGACGTAATATGTCGGAATACAACTTTATTGTTTAAAACAAAGCTAAATACTAACATTTCGGATAGTTAAGTCAGTCATTAAAGTAGTGTCGGCTAGTGTAATTACAGAGTTTTTATGAATACGTTTAAATATGGGTATATATACAATGCGTTTAAAATAGAAAAATTTAAACATTCTTAACAGCAATTTTGCGCAAAAAAAGCTAAGAACATACAAAAAAAGCTCCCGGAAAAAAACTCACTAAAAAAAAAGAACCACCGAAAAAAAACCACGGCAAAGAAACTTAAAAAAAATAAATATTTTTATCAGTATAATCTTGCTTACTATGAAATTGACGCATTATGTTTTTTTAGAAAAAAAAATTTTAGGTTTTAAACAATATTACTATTTAAATATTCGCAATAGTTACTTTTTACTAAAAATTTGTTAAACAACCTGCAAATTTTTTGATAAAAAAGTATTAACCTGAAATATTAAATTATTGCTAATTTCTTACTTAAGTTATTCTGCGATGTCAATCATGGTACATGTTTTTTTAATTAATTTTTCTAAATGTTTTAAGTGGGAAAAGATGCAGTATTGAATTATAATTTCTTTATTTAACCGTTTTCCATTCAATTTGTGTTAGTGGTACAAATTTAACTGTAATCAAATAAAATAATTAACATTGCCAAAAATAGATTAAGTACTTAAATACATTAGTTTTGTATTACTTATTTGGAAATATTTATACATTTACAATACATACATATAAACGAAATAATATCGTCTACATTAATACAAATGTCGTAACATTCTTACTAGTGCTAGTATTAGTATCACCAATTAACCATTTTAATGTTCTATAAAGTTTCATTTTAATCAGTTGGTCAATAATTATTGTTTTATGTGAGTTGTATTCAGTTAACCACAAATGTTTTGTCCACCTTAAACGATTTTTTAATCTTAAACTTTTTATTAAACAATATTAATAAATTGTTCACAATCTTTGAAAATTTAGAAGTCTGTATAAAAACTTGCTTTATCAAATCCTAAATATATTTTACAATTTTTTTACTTAATTTTTGTATATAAATAGCAAACATTTTTGTATACCGAAAGTCCACTTTTATAAGGATTTTGGTCAGTTAACACTACACTATTCAGAATTCCTAAATACTTGGCAGGCATATTTAATGCTCATTTTTTGAAAATTGGACAAACTTATCTGCTTTTCTGTAATTTTCAGCATCGATCTTGCCACGTTGCTGCTTTGGTCAATATCAAATGTCTTAATAAAATCGGATCAATCAATTTTTTATCCTGGACAAACGCGTTCAGTTTTGCGTTTATGATATCGTTTTTTATATTCTTAACAAGTGAGGAGGATCGTATGCTAAATAAAATTCATTATTATCAATGATAATTTTGATGTACCTTTAGTTGCTCCTAAATGCACTAACGCTGCTCTATTGATTGATCCCTGATGGTTTACTAAAATTCAAAGCTTTAATCCAAATTCAAGCAGTTTTTGTACAACTTCCTTCAACGTTGTTGCAAGTGGTTCATATTTTACGGAACCGCTGTTTACACAATAACAAAATGGCAGTTTCTAATTACATAATAATAATCCATTTAAATAAAAAACTAACTCTTGATTTCCTAAATATGGTTTACGATTTAAACTACCTAATCTTTAAACTCTGTAACGTAATCCCAGTAATGATTGTAATGTGAACTTTGTCTTAGGGTAATTTTATCAAACATTAAAACAAACTGTTTTTTTATGTGCCATTTCGTATACTTTTCTGTTTAGTTTTTCTGTAAGACAGTTGTTCGTACCTGCTTTCAAATTAGCTTTCCTCAACCCAGACTTTATTAGTATTTATTTAATGACGTTGTTTGCGGATCACTCTAATTGTTTCTTATTTTCCTTGGTCTGATAAATTAGACACTCGAGATTCAAGAAACGTCGCCTTAAGAAAACACATGAAGTCGTTTTTTCTGCATCTCTATTATACTTATAAATAAATAAATGTTGTCTTAAATATGTAATGTAACGATATCCAATTCCTAATTTAAAAAATTTCCAAAAAACAAAAACTTCCAATGACAACGTTGTTATTGTTAGATAACGCCACTAAGTCATCCTCCAGAAGAACAAATGAGAAACAAAGATGAGTCAATTTTTGTCTAACGCAATTTTGTTAAACTAGATTAAAACCTAATAAAACTATTGTCGTATAGTAACAAAAATTTTGTCTGTTTTATCAAAAATCTTGAAAACATAACCGAGGCTTTGAAAAAAAAAACATTGCGAGGAACTGCTTTTAATCAAAGCTTAAATTGACAACGGTCTGTGTGACCGCATTTTGTTAACGATTTAGTTATAACTGAATTACGGCGTTTAAAAGTTATAAATTTGACATGGATTAAAACACAATTTATCAGCAAATAAATAAAAATGCTAGAAGAAGCTTTTCTGCGCCCGTTATAAAAATAAAGACGATGTTATCTTTAGAGTAATTAAGAAATAATTACGATCCTATGCTGATGCTCTTGTTAGTGCATCATCAAATATAATTAATTTATTGAAAATGGTAAACGCAAACATTTGTTGTATATCAGCTGATATTAATTCATGGAATAAAAACATATAAATAAATTATGTAAGTGAGTAGGAACCAAAGAAAAAAAAAGGATCCTACACGGATATTTTAGTTTCCTATAAATTACGAGCACAGGCAATGAAAGACGAAGAAAATTAAAATAGCAAGTTATTTTTCTTCTTAATAAAAAAAATTTATTACTACTCACTTATTGACATCAAAATATGTTTTGTTTCTTTATTGTGTTATTTTGTACTATTCATGTTTTTTTCGGTAATTTGTTTATTATTAAAATTATTCTCGCTAATGTAAACATTTTGATAATGTAAAACCCTTTGGTTGAAATAATTCACGTTATCGAGCGTCTACAATTTTTGCACCTTTCTTTGTTATTTATAGGAAATCGATAAAAACTCATACACGGAGAATTCTTTCTGGAGTTTTAACAATTTCTATAAGCACAACGATGGCATGCCACAGTATTACTAATTTTAAAACAAAAAAGTGATAATTACAGTAATCTAAAATCAAAATTATATTACCAATTCAAAATTGCAAAAAAGTCAAGTATTTGCCGTAAATCGTAAATATTAAAACCAACAAAAAATCAAAATCCAAAATTAAGCTGAGAACATACCAAAACGTCGAAAACATTTAAATCACAACTAATTACAAAGAAGGTTAAAATAAAACTAATGTCAAAACAGTTTCTTCTTTCCTTTGTAGTTAATATGTGTAATAACAAAAAGAAACAAACAAAGAAATAAACTAATGAGGCATTGACAATATAATACCGTGCGGTGAGTACGTCCGGTTAAATGTTTTAATAACACATCATTTAGCAAGGAAAAACACGTTTACTTGAAATTTGTTTTTGCGATCACGACTAATTCTTTGGTTATGATAAAAAGAGTAAAAACCCAAAAACATTTTTTTTGCGAAAAAGAGATAAATCAAATGCTATTCGTGGTGATTCTATAAATTACTTAAAACACATTCAGATTTAGAAGGTAAGAGCGACTATTTTATAAAAATTTTTAGTTTAAGAACCGAGTTAGAAAATCGAACCGAAGAACCTATAAAATAAAAAGCAACAAACGACCATTCTTTTTAAAATACATTTAAAAATGCATTACATTTATTTATGTATTTATTAAGTAAATGTTTTCCAAGCTTTATTTTAAAAAGTGTTCGAAATTGTCAAAATCGGAAAATTTACCTGGTGCTAGCAAATTTTAACATGTTTTCCTGTGGTTACATAACAAACAATTTAAATATTTACGTTAGTACCTTTACTAAAGTACTCTCGCGGAAAAATTTGATGGTGTTGTAAAAAATAATATATCTATATATAGTTTTTCATGTATTATACAACTAAACTTTTTAATTAAAGTAACAGCAATGCAAAAATGAATACATTGACCAGTTTTATAACATACTATAAAAAGTCTAACATAGCGTTGTCATTATAAGTATGATTTTTACTTAAACTTTGTACGTAAAGCAATAAACAACTACAAATGTCGTACATAAATTAATTCGTAATGCTGGCAACATTGTTAAGAAAGTATTTAAATATTACTACAATTAACCTTCGGATTACCAAGCAATTTTTGAGGGGTCGATTACCAAGTGGGGTCAGATTTGACCCCAAGTTTTTTTTCTTATTTTGTAAAGAAAAATCGATTAATTTGTAATGGTAACCTTTATTAATATTGTTACGTGCATAAATTTAAATAATGCATTAGCATGTATATTAGTTTAATTAAAAATTACTTTTATATTTCTCGACGCCATCTATCGGGTTCGTTGGTCACTTTGTATTGAGTAGGCGATATCCGGCGAGATACCGGCATTTTTGACTTTAACATCGTGCATGTTAGTACCTATGTCTGCGTGAATTGAATATCGTTTTTCAAAAATCATCCACGTGTTGGGACACGATGGAAAATAGAAGTCTTCTGAATTAACTGATTTAGTCCACGCAGACGTCATGTGCTACCTCCTAACTATGGGTGTTCTTATCGTCATCTAAAATCTTCAAGGGAAAATTATAATCGGAAGCTGTAGAGCTAAGAACGCTGCGATACCAGTGCAGAATTTCGATTCGGAGGCAATTATTACCTTAGTGAATGTCACCTGTTCGGAAGATCCTAATACGATAAGATTGAATTCTCTTCGGAAGCAATAACTGAATACCACCGTCGACGAAATTTAATGTAACAGCATACGATAAGTGTCGGTTCGATTACTTTCCTTTAAATGTGTCTTTTACTTATAGTTTGTGAGACGCCAGGTAGACACGATTATTTTCAGGAAATTTGATTGCAGAAAGCCATTAGGAAAAACGTTTTTCTGAAGGTAACCCTGGAATTTGGTAAGTCAATTTGTTTTCTTATTTATTCGTTGTCGCTACGGTGAATACTTACGACTTACTATATTTACTAATTGTACGTGCGAATTGACTTGTTGTTTGTGATTGTTACTCAATTAATTTAAGTAAATGACTTATCGCTTGCTGCTTATATCCACAGTCAATTATTATTATTAATGTTACTTACTGATAGAGTTTTATATATGTTATGGTGGCTACACTTTTGTTTGACGTGTAGTGTAAGTTGCCGATCCTGCTGATATTCTCTTTTGTATATTCTCGCTAGTACCTGCTCAGATTTGGCTATTTAACTTTTAATATATTTATCTTGATAGAGTAATTAAAGTACAATTGTTATTATCGATTTAGTTTTTTTCTTTCTTTCGCTTCTTTCAGCATTACGAACCTAACATCTTGTTACAAGTGTGACCCGTCTGTCTGGAGCGGGACAAAAGTTACTTTGGGATAAGCTCTGGCGCCCTGAAACACCTTTTTTTATATCTCTTGTGAACCTACCCCTCTCAGGGACTATTGCGAATTGGCCGTGCAGGTTCGTAAATAGCAAAAAATTGTAACAATATTTTAAATTAACATTAGATTTCATATAAACTAATAAAAAGGGCAACAACTATTACATATTATTGTAGTTTTTTTCTGGCAATGTTGTTTACATACATAGAGTTTGCACTTTTCACATGTTTTCACATTTTTTGTCATTTGCTCTTGGACATATCTTACAACGACCTCTTTTTGGGCGAGCGATAGTTTTGTCTTGCGGTTCCACTTCCTCTGGTTCTGTGTCTGCCAAAACCATCGCTATTGCATTCTGCACAGGTCTTGGTAATCCTTGAAGTGTACGTTTTTTGATATGTGGGATTACTAATTTAAACCTAAGTTTTTGCAAAAATAATCTCCTTTGGGATGTTTTCCTGTTTTCAAAATTTTCAAATTTCGTAGTGTATAGAATAAATGCATTCATGGCAGCAATATCAAGGAAATTAAAAAATAAAAAAAGAGGCTAGCGATTTGTATTTCTTCTGCATGAGTATGCACTGTTCACAGCTCCTTTGCAGCTATTATAGTCCAATATAACTTGCGGTTTGTAACTGAGGTCTTCTCCGGACAATTCCAAATCTTGGTGTTGCGTTGAAAGTAGCATAACGCTTCTATATTTTTTAGGTACGTAATATACTAAAATTGTGTCTTCTCCATACATAATTTCGCTTGAGTATTCTGCTCGATTTCTTTTTGGCAAAAATTCTTTTGGTATTTCTCTACGTGTTTTACGAATTGCTCCGGTCAAGGTTTTTTATTGCTGCAGTAGCTCCTTCGCCAAAGACATAGACACAAAAAAATTATCTGTGGTAATACCATAACCCTCTCTCAAACCCTACACCAAATCCAAAACTACCCGCTTCCCTAAAAATGAAATTTTATACTCGTGCTCCACGGAAAGGAACAAGTTGTTCATCAATACATACTTCAGCATTAGGGTTATTCGATTTTTTGCAATTTGCAGCGAGAATATCATGAATATTACGAATAGCTGCTAATTTATCTCTTGCCCGTCGTTCTTCTCGGGTGTCCATATCGTCAAATCGAATGTATTTCAAAAGGTCTATCATTCGATTAAGAGACATTGCAGCACAAAAAATTGGTCTATGGAGAGACATGTATTTCGTACTCCACAGCTCCAATATTGGTTCTTGGCCTGCTTTCAAACCACCAGCTAGAAGCAGTAATCCAAAAAATGCATGTAACTCATCCGCATCTACTGGCTTCCACGTATCGCCTACAATTCTTCTAACTCGAATGTTTGTTTCTCTAAGTATTATGTCCATAATGTCTTCCAAAATAAATAAATGGAAAGCATCTAGGCATGTTGAAATATGTTCACTGAATTTTGTTAATCCTGGCGGTGTTTTTAGAATATTTCGCTGATTTCGTCTTCTAACATGAAGCTTATCTTTTTTCAATATGGAACCATCTTTACCCACCAGTATATCTTTATCATTGGGCGAATTATCATCAATGTCACTTCTTCAAATTCGGCATCACTATCGTCAAATAAAATTTCAATTTCATTCAGTAAATTAATATTGCTAGCTATTTCTTTCACTTCACGCTGAGACAAATATTTTCTAGCCATAATTCAACAACAACTATTTACAATCAAATGTAATAACACAGCAGACACACTTTTCAACTGATTCGAACAAACTCACCGAATGTAATGACTAAAGTCGGAATGGTAGTAATCATGATTCAGACGAATAACGCGTTGAAACACGTTGAAACGAGCAGATTGGATGACAAATGCAGACAAAATATTAGAATTACTTTTTAGAACGTCGGTTACCAAGTGGGGTCAAATATGACCCCAACGACAATATTTTTTTACGTCGCAAAACAAATAACAATTGAAAAATTTGTTATATATTATTAAATATTGTTGAAAGAAAGTCAGCTGAAAAAATATTGGGACAGTTGTAAAAAAAACTTAAGAAAAGACAACAAAAATAACACGTCTGGGGTCAAAAAAGACCCCAATGGTAATCGGAAGGTTAAAGATAACTATTACAATCTTCTTAGCAACATTTTACAGCACACTGCACAGTAACGTAAACCAGTTCAGTAAAAAACTATATTAACACCCTCTAGTGTGCAGTACAAATTTGTGGACCGCATATTCCGGCAAGGTATTCCTTATAGAAAATATAGCGTAATAAAAATCCATAGTATCTATCTTTTAATAACTACATAAAAGTTTTCTAAGTTTTTTCAGTTATTGGAAAGTGCAAAAAAAATTAGAAAACCGTTAATTTATCCAATTAGGATAATGTGTACTTTTCTTGATAAAAATAAATGTTTCTTAATCTAAAATTTTGTATAATAAAATCTGTTTCAAAGTTTTTCGAGTGATTTATTTGTCTAATGCTCAAATAATAACGCAATTAAAACCTCAGCGTCATTGTTAATGAAATTATTTTACGTAAATTAATTGAAGTAATCTTCATTAATGATATTTGCTTTTGTATTCGACTACAGTTTGTTGTTCAGTGAAAGTTTTAGTTGAAACGCTTTATACTAGTGAGGCATAGTTTGTTACGTTTGTTTTGTTCTATTACGTACACACCGCAGGACTTATTTTTTGTCCATTTATTTGTAGGACTCCCGCACAGAGAACCAAGTGTTGGTAATTGCGTGGGTGTTGCAATAAATTAAACTAATTAAACGCGTGCTCAATTTCTATAAATAAAAAGTGTAATGATTTAGTTTAAGCACAAAGTATGTATTTTGTAAGATTCTTATTGTACTATAAATTTTAACTTGCTCCGTAAGTGTCTATTTCACACGCCAAAAACACAAAATAAAAACTTTCATTAACTCCGATACCTAAATAATAAAAAAAGCTCATAATACTTTTTACTAACTGGGAGAAGGCATTTATAGAGCGCCATTGATTATTCCTGAATAGTAAACGAGCTGGAGCGTCATTAAATTTAAAAACGTCGTAATGCAGACATAAACGATGTAAAATGTGGATAATATGAAAAGATGATGTTCTCATTACTAAAGTGAACATATGTGACCTACATATCCAGAACCGTTCTTTTCGGACTGATCCATAAAACCGGATAACGAACTAAAACTAACACCCACGTTGTAACGACACAAACTCAGTTGTTAACCTTTGAACATTTTCACAGGATAAGCAGTGTTAACAATGCTTTTCAAAGACACGTACATGTTTATGGAAGGCGTTTATTTTTAGGAACAATGCAATTTGCCAGCTTTCATAGATTTAGAGTCGCAGTAACTTGTAGGTTTCGCAAACATTGTTAATGTCTTCATTATGCATGTGCATGCTTTTCTGCATAAATCCATACATGACGCGTCTTTACGTTAAAGCGCTCCTTAAATTTATTACACTTAAATACCGAACGATATTTACTCCACCTGTCACAATTTCCCTTTTCTGTTTATATTACGGCTATAAATTTTTTCTCTGAAAAAAAATCTGTGAAACAACGAAAAATTCCATACACGTCGCTTAACAATCTACAAGATCACAGTGATGCGAAGCAAATACGCACTATAGCAGAACAATCAATAATTTCTGCGTAAAAAACTCGCAGGATTTTGCAACTTACTCTTTTTTCATAAGGTTAACGCCTTTTTGCATGAGCAAAAATCCTATTCATTATTTTAATCTACATCTATTCTAAAAATAGCCACTTTTTAGCACGTCGAGTTTGTTCGACGTCGTTGTACTATCAAAAATAATTTGTTCAGAATCTTCATTTAAATAATGGTTTTATTAACCGGAGCAATTTTTGTTCGCTATTAACAGAAAAGGGAAACATCGAAGCACTAAGAACAGGGCGATTATAAGAAAAGCGTTGGGAAAATTAAACAAAATTTGTTAATAACGAGAAACGTTTTTTGCCGTAAACACGTAATTGTTTTAATAAATGTTGAATGCAATTAAGAATTTAATTATCTTAAATGTTACGTACAAAAATTTTTTTAACCCTATTAAAATTACCCTAGAACAGTATGTCGCACTCAATATAAATTAATAGGATTATTAAATAATGTTTGTTTTCTTTCTGTATGACGCTTATCAAAAACTAAACATAACGTAAATTATGACTCTAACATTTACAAAACAGTAATGAAACGATAGTTTTTAAATACTAAAATATAGATTAAAAAAGCAAACTTTTATAGCTAAACAAAAACTGACTTTACAAACAAATGTTGCCGGGTTCTGTCACCTATAACTATAACGCAAGAACGCATTTATGTAAAATTCCGTCCGTTTAGTCGCGATTAGACTACAGGAGCGTACAATCATCCATTTCAGTTTCTTAACGCCACTTTTTTATTATGCAATTGTTTATTTAAAAAAAAAAGCTAGTAGGTACTCTTGAAAAGTAATAGGTTTGCGGTGAAAGTAGGGGAAGAGCGTTGAAGATGACGCCGAAGTAGACCGTTATTTTGAAAACTTGAAAAAAGTGCAGAAAAAGTATAAGTTTCTCTCAAACCGCTTCTACAATGTAGATGAAACCGGTATATCTACGGTTCCTAAAGAATCGTGTAGAAAACTCGGACCTAAAGGTGTGACGCAGTTTGGAGTTATTTCGATTATCGCGTCTAGTGCATCTGAAAATTATATACCACCATTGTTTGTTTTCCCTAGGAAGCGAATGACCCTGCAGCTTCAGAAGAATGGACCAAGCGGTGCAATTTACAATTGCACAAGTAATGGATGGAGCAATGAGTACGTGTTTTCTTTATAGCTGAAACATTTAAAAAAAAATGTTTTATCTAGGCCCCGAGAATCCCGTATTAATTATATTGGACAATCACTCTAGCCATATTTCATTTGACATATATAAACTTTGCAAAGAAAATGGGATTGTTATAGTTAGTATCCCACCTCATACTTCTCACAAACTGCAACCCTTGGATGTGATATTTTTCTTTAGTTTAAAAAATGCGTATGGTCGTGTAACATCTACTTTAATTAAAATAATAAAAATAAATAATTAATAATCCAGATAATAATAATGCACCGTACTAGCTCTTCTGGTTTTATTAACGTATAAACAACACACAAACAATAAATTAGAGCAATGAGCCATATTCAAATTATAACCAGGGTCGGGGTATTCTAATCGTACACTAATATTTACAATTCTAATTTGACGTAATTTTAAATATAATTTGGGATATAATTTGGAACATAATTTGGCGCCACAATATTTTTTATATTAAAATTATAACGGTTAAATATTGAAACCAAAAAAACAAACAAACAAATCTTAAAACGAATACCTAAGTTATTTACATACGTGTTATTGAAGGTTAGGTTATATCACTTGCTGCTTGTAACTTCAGCGCATTGGGCGTGGTCATCACGTGACTTAATTGAACTACGCGTTTCTCATCTGATTCATGCAGCATTACGAAATTCTTGAAATGCATAATTAAACTTCCATATTTTCCGTATTTATTCTGATTTGATCTAATATCCGTACAGATCCATTAACCAGAACATTGTAAACAAACGTAACGTATGATAATCTTCATTCGAAACATCCAAATCAAATTGCATCAGACGTAACCATGAATAATTATCGATTTTCACACATGAAAATCATAATTCGTAACGGAAATTCCTCGTAAAAGCGACGTTGTGACTAAAATCCAACGTGCTGCGTAAACCATATTTTCATATCGCATTTCAAACCTCAAAATCGTAAAAAGGCGTACGTATCCAAACCAAATTTTCGTAACCGTAAACGAATTCATACGTACACAAATCGAAAAGCATCGAATAAATCAGAAACGTAGTTGTGTATCGTAACCCATAGTAAAAAAACTTCCAGTTCGTACGTACAGAAAAAAAAACTAAAACGTAAAATCCAAAGGTTACACACCACGTGTACAGAACAAAGAAATCACTTACCCCTTTTAGATTACGGGTTTCTTTAAACAAACGAAAGCGTAAATAAAACAGACAAAAGCGGATATTACTACATACGACGAACGCAGAATTCCACCGTACAAATTTAACATGTGGACATTTTCTGCACGTTGTGCAGGACGATCACGTCCTCACGCGGTGAAAACCGCACCCCAGATCGTGTATGACTTAAGAAGAAGAACTCACAACGCATGTTCTGTGCGTCAAATGCATTGCGCAAAAGAATTTATATAAACAGTGAACACAAAAATGTTAATTAAGATCAGACGTACTCAATCGAAATAATGTGCACGTTACAGTCGCTATTGTAATTCTTTTCTACAATCTAAAATCAGAAAATTTGAGTTTGAGGATAAAATAACGCCATACGATGTTGCCGAGATTTTTAAGATGGCATACAAACAGGTTGCAAATATTGAAAAGGCAGTTTTTGGGTTTGAGGTATGTGGTATTTTCCCAATCAACTCTAATAAATTCACAGAAGATGACTTCTTTTCTGCTGAAAATCTTAACAGATTGAATAGAGTGGTTTCTCCGACACGGACACATATACCTCAGAGAACTCTTAAGAAAAAACAACTCCTCCGCGAATGACAACTCAATCTTCAAGAAGAGAATCGGAATCACTGCGACCATCAACAAGCAAGCAGTCGCTCCTTCCAAAACAGAATTTACCAGATAAACGTTCACATGTTTCTATTTCTCATATTTCTCCTCTTCCTGTGCCTAATAAGCAAGTTAAAAGAAAATATGGTCGACAAAAATTGAAATATTAACAAGCACTACTTCGAAAGAAAGCTTGGAAAAAAAAGACGATAAAAAAAAGGAAAAATTGGCAAAATTGCAAGAGCCAAAGACAAAATTTACTAGAAAAGTATTTAATGATGACGCAGATGCAAAAACACGGAATGAAAATAAAGGAAAAACCAAAGTCCAAGGCACAATTAAAAAAATATACAAAAAAATTATAGATCACAGCGATACTGAAGACAGCAATTTGGACGAGGAAGTTCTCTGCAATGACGATGAATTGCACGACATGAGCGACGAAGGAACAGAAATGGGTATGTGCATCTTATGGAGGTTTTAGTAGACAGACCGAAACGTGGTATCGATGTACAAGCTGTGGAAAATGAGTGCATAAAGAATGTAGTGGTTCCGAAAGACCAGAAAATTACGTTTGTGACTTTTGTTAATGTGAAATTTTGATGTTTTATTTACTTTTTTTTTAACAATATATTTCTTTTTCAAATAACTTTTGTTCTTTGTACTACTAAATGAATAAATAAATGCATCATCTTTACCAGCACAGTGCGTCATCTTATCCTTAGTGGAGGGTAAGATGACGCAAATTAACTATTTTTTATAAGTCACTTAAAATATAGTTTACTATATTAAATTAAAACACAAGCTCATCAAGTGGCTGCAGAGATGTACTAACTAAAATGTTTATGTTACAAAAAACTTATTAAAAATCATAACTGAATTTTTCATTAGTATCTATTTAATTTTTAGAAGTTTTGAAATTAAGATACAAACTACTAGATTTTAAGTTGTAACCTATTCATAAGTAATCTCCTTTGGGAATAAAAATTAACCAATACAGTTTTAGTTTCATATCATGTAAAAATCTTCTTACAATGCGGTTTACTATGATTATCAAACGTGTGGTTTTCAATACATGTTATTTGAAAACGTATGTTAGGGTGCTAAAAAATACATAACTACATTAACTGCGCGAAAAATGGTTGACGTTTCCAATATTACGTGAGATGAGTAACGTACTTTATTAGTTTGCACAAATGAATGAATTTTGATTGACCTACGTAACAATACCTCACTTAAACGTTTGTAAATACGGTATCTTTAAGAGTTATTTTAGAAAAAATGTGCTATTCTTAGAATAACAAACTAATTTAACTACGTTTTATGTGATAACAATTTTTGTATTTATTTTCAGTTAATTAATGAAAAGAAATGTGTTGTTCTTAAAACAGTGAATTAAACATTATATTATTTTTTATTCGTTTATTAACGGTGTCAAAAAACTATTTAATGCAACAGGTACGTAATTTTTGACTTATTTGACTCAAAATTTTGAATTTCTTGAATGTTTATTAAAAATTTTATTTTGACATTTGTTGTTTGTATTGATGCTATAATTTCACTTTCTAAACTAACAACTTGCTAATTAGATACACCCTGTATGTATTTACTGTTTTCTAACTAATATACATTTATTTCTTTTGTTTTCAAAAAGTTCTCAAAGTGATTCTATTAAGCGGCGTGCATACCAGACACGGACATAATAGATTCATAAAATAGTATTAATGTAACAATGCTGTCCAGTCTAACATTGAATATTTCACTACCAAAAATACGCAAAAAATATATTTCTTTCTAAAATTAGAATAAATCACTTAAAGAATTTCTTAAGAAAAGATTGGTAATATTAAGACATTTATTTAATGCATTAATCAGACTTTAACACTTTTTACAAGAACTGAAATCCTTAGAAATAATTTTAATAGCTCGGTTTAAAAGACACTTAAAAATTTGTTACGTAAATTTACCCGTAACTTTAGGCCAGCTCAATACAATTTGGAAGGAAGATCGCAGGTGTCCTAATCATAAAATAATTAAAACGGAGCCAAAACAGTCAAAAAAAGATTAATTGCAGATACTGTTTAAATCTGTCGAAGACTGAAATAGAATAAAAGGCACAGCAGTATATTTATTTCAACAAAAAACAAAGAATTAAAAAAAAAGCGAAGTAAAATTACATAGATGCTATCGATTAAGAGTTCGTCGATAAAAATCACAGACAACAACGTTGATGCAGTCCCCTGAAAGTAAGCAATACTTTGTACAAATAATTAAATTTGTTAGTTTAACTTTTGCATTCAAAGAGAAGAAATTCACATTAGTGAATACAACGCTAATATCCAATATTTTGCGCTTAAAAAAAAAGTTTTATATTCAATTATGACAAAAAACGTAATATGTACGTACAGTCGTACGTGGAAATGATTAACAACGTAGACAAATAAAACTTTAAATAGAAAACAAAAAACTTACAATGTTTGTTCCGAAGTATGTTATTAGCTAACGGGCACCCCGCGCACAATTTTCTAAAAAACTGAAAAGTAAATGATCACAAATAAATTCCTTAGTTTCATACGATCTGTTAAGAAAACTAAGCGCGCCAAGTTTTCATAAGTTAGTATAAATATTTGGGAAAGTGTGCCTTCTAATTCGTTTGTAATTGTAACAATTGAAACGATGGTTTTGATATCCTCAATTAACGTAGGTCAAATACACATCCGGAACAATTATCAATACTCCATTTATTGTATTGTATATAGGAATTTTCTAGCATGAAAAAATAAGTACCAGTATCCTAAAGTTAAGAAAAGGTGTTTTAGTATGTTTGTACTTTATAAGGTATATTCTTGCAATTCCTGCTACATTGGGGAAAATTACTGTCAATTCGAAAAGTTTTGATACCAAAATTCGATGGAAAAAAAATTATCTATCCGGTGACGGTAAAATAGGTTGAACAAAATTTAACGTTATGTGCGCTCAAGGTGGATTTTATTTTTAATTATGCACATGCATGAGTATTAAGCGTAGTATTTTTATTACTTTCTTTAAAGTTGTTATTGGGTTAAGCGTTGTTTCCTATTTTTGTGATGTAATTTAAGTCTTCCGCAATTGTCATTAGCGGTTTCTGGACATCCACAAGTGTTCCATCAATGTGGAGATAGTAAAACCAGTTTATTTATCAGAAACATTTCTATGATGACGTCACGTCACTTTTGTTAAAGATATCAAAACCTTCCAATATTGAATCATATTCTAACAATATTAGAGGTCCCACTTAACGAAGCAATATAATTAAAAGCTCGGCGCATTTGATTTTTTGCCTTAATTGTATGAACTAAAGAAAATTTACTTGTGATAACACCATATGTACGATTTTGTTTATTTCAACAAATTTTAAAAATTTCCGAAAAAATGCCACTAGCTAGTCGCATTCTTAAAGCAACGAACCCTCTATTTTAATGACCTGTCCAACAACCGGGTTGAGATTTCTTAGTTCTTGAAAGATTACCTATTTCAATAGATGTTTACTTAAATACACAAATCAATTTGCTTTTATTTTATATTCAAGTAAAGTGCATTTTTAAGTTGTAGTTTACGTGCAGTATTCCGTAAAGATGTCTCAAAATAAACGAAAATTTTTACCGATAAAGAAAACAATGTAGTCTACGAGTATAAAAGTTCTTAATTGAAAATATAGTTTTACGTAAATAAATTTAACCCTCAAATTTAACCCTTGGTACGACGTGTTGCCCAACCGAAGGAGGTTTGCTTCAACAATTATTGTTTGCGATATCGACCTACGTTTTAGCGTATAATCGCATTTATGTAACGTTACCTTGTTTCTTTTTTCTAACCTTTTTTCCGTAATAAAAGAAATATTCCCGTTGCTACAACCTGTATTTTGTTATTTGTTTTTTTTCAGCTTTGGATAGATTTAAACGGTATCTGTCATTTTAATTTTACACCGTTTTGTCGCTTTTTTAACTTGTTTTATAATTTAACACCTCGAAACCCAATCACCGAATAATACTGAGTTAGTCGCCGCTTAAGTTACGAGACGAAACAATATTACATAATGGCAATAAACATGCTCCTATTCTAATTGCTCACTCTACATGTATGCAAGAAGAATATAAAGTAATTTCAGATCTTTTACAAAAAATAAAATATGTTGAACATAATTTGGTGATTTAAAAATGGTTAAGTTTTTGTTGAGTAAACAGAGTGGTCATACAAAATATCTTTGCTTTATTTGTATCTAGAATAGTCGAGCCAAATCAAGACATTGGACACAACAAATTTACTTATAAGAGATAGTCTTGTTTGGCTAATTTGTTAAAGTTCTGGACATTAATTTCAGTAATTTGATTTGGGAAATCGTGGAATTTTAAGATGAAAACAACGTCAAATTTTCAACACTTCTAAGCTTTATATTTTTCATCATTTAAGAATGAAACGAAATATATCGTCAATAGTCGCTCGTGTTTTTCATTCTTTTAGATTGTTGGCATTATTTTGTATTTAAAGATTCTAATCGACAAATTGTGACAAGATAACATTAATTAGGATCAAGCACTATCTAAACATGTGTTCTAAGCTTTTGTTGAGACAATTGCCCAATGCTTCTGCTATCGGTTGTTTATCGAAAACTTAATCAAACTGATTATGACTTTTCTTGTTTTTTTGGTTTTGGAAATGGAATTTGGTTGTGCATTTTTGTCGAATTTATCAAACGTTATTATCGATAATTTTTGTCCTTATCTGTATCTTAAAATAACAGCATTTGCCGATTTTACTACGATTGTTTCTTGCCGGTTGAATTTTAGTTCAACTCATTAGGTAACATTTTATAGAAAACCAAAAATTTTACCTTTTTTATAGGTAGAAAACTGGGAACATATTGAGAAAAATAAAAATCTAAATGATTGTTTTTTACATGGTTTGACGCTGGCCGAAACACCAATTTAAACAAAGTAGAACAAGTTTGTTACGATAAAACGTAAACCTGCACTAGGCTGCAGTGCGATCGCTTACCAATAACTTAATCACCTCAAAAAAAGTAATAACAGCTCTAAACTTTGTAGAGTGGATGGCAAGTAGGTAATTTATAGAATTCAACCTAGTTTTTAATGAATTGATTATACTTTTATTGGAGAGAAATATAAACTACGGATGGCCGTTTTCACCTGGCAACGCTTAAGGTGGATAAATCGAATAACACAAGTCCAATAATGAGTATGTTCATTTCATCGATAACATAAATAGAAGAAAAGAACAATTAGAGTAAGAAATATATATTACCGGACTCTTAAATTAGGCAAAATCTGTCACAGATAAGCAGTAAATGCCTTAACGTTAAATTTAATATATTAAAGTTGATACCAAAAAAATTAAATTTTTGCAAAATTACAGTGATTACACAAGACTCAAAAGGCATTATAGAAAATAAGTACAAAAAGGTTGCGTACGTTAATTATGATAACAGGCGTGTATGTCTAGTCGTTCGTGCATACGACCGACACCAAAACAAGTAATTAAATATAAAAAAAACACAGTATTTACTTAGCGATTCTTATATGCAATTAGCTAATGGCGTATTCAAAACATTTCCTTAAATTGCTAAAAATTAAGCTGATACATATACAATTATGCTATCACAAATAAATTGCTAAGATTTTTATACGATGATTTAAATTCAAAGTGCGATGAGCTTCTAGACGTCGGTTTAGTTATATTAACAGGTGTGTCACCAAATCTTTGTAGTTATTTGTTATAGGAAAAGATATATAAACGTTGGTTTTAATTTGCGCGTCTAACGTAGGTTAGTGGCTAAGTGGATTCAGTTCTTGTATCTGTGTATGTCTTATCTATCAATCTAAAAGATATTGTAGTTAGCCAGTCATTAAGATTCTTTCAAGTAGCAAACACGTGCGAGTGACCAAACTTAGTATAATGATAAAAAAAGAGAAATTAAATAGAAATACAGTCTTACCCCAGCAAATCTTTCACATCTAACACGTCAAAATCAAAATTGATTTACACACTAATATCGTTAATGTTTCAAGCTACTTAAAATATAAGTATCACTGGGCATGGCGTTAGCACATGTGCTGTTTCCTTAACGTTTAAAACGGAAATCAGTAATGTCCAGTTTGTAGATGACCTTTACGACAGGGCAAATTTCATACAGCGCAAGAAATAATACCAAGGTTCTTTAACATAACAAGTTTTATGTAGGATTGTTCAAGCTCGATGATTTACATCACATATAAACGTTTTAAAAATGAAATTTGGTTGTTTTCATAGTTTGTAATGTGTCAAAGAATTGATAACAATAGTATATTGAAAAACGAGTGTTACAATGACGACAATTGTAATGCGAGTAAGTTTGCACGAGCGTTTGTTATGTTAAAAAGTTGTAGGTTAAAATTTTTCAAGTATAAAAGTTGTCCTCGACACGCCCACCTTTCGTTGGCGCCGTCAAATTCTATAAGCGCGTATTTATTCACTTTCCGGTAAGATTTCATCATTAAGTTATTTCACGCGGTTCCACGTGAATATGCTAATTAATTTTGTGGGTATTTAGTGGAAGCTTAGTCGTGGTAAGTCGTTAGATTTTTCTGTACTGGGGCATTAATTTGATTCTTTTCTAATTGTCTATAGCGGACTTCCATACGTCTCCGTTATCGGTGAAAATAACGAACAGGTGGCATATTTGAGGAAAAATTTCCATGACGTCACGTTACCATAACTTAACTATTCACACCGTCAAGGGGTTGAAAACCTTCAAAACTGCTTTAGAGGAACTGCTACTATTAATAATTGTTACGTTAAGTCAAAAGGAAACGCTGCGCATTTACTATCTCAAATGATTGTATGCTTTGAAAACGAAATTTATCTGTGTTGACGCCGTATGTACGTTTTGTGTTAGATTTAATATTACGTTTTAGGTAACACAAGTACAGAATTAGCTAATCCCCTATTAGATAAAACCTAATTGCGAGTATTACAATTTCTAATTTTACGATTAGTACTTCGTTGATCATGTGTATTGTTGACCGTACGTACATGTTAGGTTAAGGGTAGAGTTAAACGATATCTCTCTAATTTAATCTTTCATCGTTTTGGCGCTTTTTTTAGATTTAATTCATAATTTTGTATCACAAAGCCTGCGACTCGCTCTTCGGGAAAACTATGCTAGCCGTTGCTTTTTTTTGTTGCGAAGAAACCACGTAGCAAGTTTGGCTGCCCAACTTAAGGGACCAAATTCTCTCGTAACAAGACGGAAACTTTAGCAAAACCACAAAGCTAAAAATATGTAAAACAGCTATCATCCTGACCATAACTTATTATTCTGCAAAAACAATGTGCCTATCAAGAAAAGATGAAGAAGAAGCAAAAATACTAGAAAAAAATCATAAGAAGGACCAGTGAAGATGCCAATTAGAGAAACTAGACAACTCATACATTTTGAGGCGAGGAACTTACTAAAAGGAAAAAATATAGTAACAGTTATAAAAACGCAGACTTTAATAATTTAAACACACCCCAAGAAGAGAACAAGATGCAGTAATATGAACAATATTAAACTAGAAACCTATGGAAAACAGACTAAGAGAGACAAAAGATCAGATAGCAAGACCAAAGATATACGAGACATGAGAATAAGAAACTGAAGAAAACTTGTAACAAAAGAACAAAACAAGAAATACTAATTGCTTATTTTTTTTTGTTACACGTTACAAAAGGAATTGTGGTACATGTTTTTTATGCCATTTTCTATGTTTTACTTTAGTTTACGTTATTTGTACATAAAAATTGTAATATATCCATAGCAGTAATTTTTATTATAGTATGGTTGGTAACAGCGATCGGGATCTGTCAACTATGTAATTTCATAATGTTTGATATTTGTATTATTATATTGACAATTTTAACATCAGGAATTTTTTGAAAAATATTTACTTAAAGTGGCCATTGTATAAATAGAAAAAAATTATTATAAACGAGCATACAAACCTTGTAAACAAAATAGTGCAATTTCGTTTCGTGCGGATTTTATCAAAATTATTACACAATACTAAGGTTAAAGTGTCCAAATGAAAGATTTTTTTAATCCTGGTATCCGAGCTTATCCGATTAAGCTGTCGCACAACCATTTTCTCAGTACCATACTTTGTGATTGATTTTTTTTGTTTATTTTTTTTAATTTAACGTATTCTTAATATAAAACGCAATACTAAACCACCTTTATAGTTTCTACTTTTTTGTTATGTTTTTCTATAGATTTGTATAACTTTCTTCTACCCTTTGGTACATAATTAAAAAAAATGTTTTTTAGAAGATATCCAGACTTATTAGTTAAGTGTACTATATTACTTATTACAAATTTTATAAATGTGTATTTTTTTAGTATACTGTGCTGGTAATAAGTGTCCATCGTCTTGACGACGAGTCCGTTAAACACATATTTATGGATTAGACCATTTTACACGGTGTCATGTCAAATTTACTAATTTTTACTTATATAAAAATTAAATAAACAGTTCTCAAAGAAATTGTGTGGTCATAGTAAAAAAACATAGGAATTTTTTACAAAATCAGGCTGCCTAAACCACGAGCTCGTCCATAAAAACGTTACTACCGGTCTAGTAATAATTAAGTTTACAAGACGATAAAAAAAAACTAAAACAAGTTTTGTTTAACCTTGATCTACATATTTTGTAAAAACTTTAAATTAAACATGTGATACGTTTTATTTTACAAAACGACAGAAACTCAGTTGTTCATAAATTTTTAAAACGTTCGTGTTAGTTAGTCGTATCGGTTATTACACTACGCATGATTTATTAATTAGGGAGGAAACTCGAACAAACCAAAAAAAATTAGATCAACTTATCTAAACAAAATATTATATTTCAATAATAAGTTGCAGATAACATTTATTCTGATTTAAATGTTACGGTTACAACAAAGTTGTTTTTATCTTAAAATTTCTATTCAACAAGTTAGAAAAGTTGCCATTATGTAAGGAATCAATAATTTCCATTAAGCAGTTTTTACGGTATTCCATTATTGTTTGTAATTTCTATTATGCAATACACAATTGTTGTGATTGATACGGCGTAAATATCGGACACGGGAACGGTATTAATTATTACTATGTAAACTAAGCGAGGTTTATCAATCGATGGTGCTGAATTGATAGAAGCGCGAAAAATAAATGTCCAATTCAATAAATTTTCTTTGTATGAAAAATTTGTTTCAATTATTTTATGCAATTTAATACTGTCCGTACTGTAAACCGTTCAACTGGATGAAAATTGATAGTGGATTCATTTTCTGAAAGGATTCTGCTTGCAATTCACGTGATTTTGAAAATAAATAATTTAATTAAATTAATATTTTGTTATTACTAATATTTACTTTAATTATTGTAGTTGTATGCAATTTCAAAAAATACGTAGTTTAATCTATCGGTTGTATTATATGGTGTAGGACCATATTATAAAAAACATAAATAAAATAAAATTTACGTTTAGAATGAAAGAAATAACACGATGTTTAATTTTTAGTATTTTCTTATTTACTAGAAATTTTTTAGTAAATTTAAGCTATGTTTAAGGTCGTGTGGAAGATTGTTGGTTGCCTATATACAGGTACCAATGGCATTGTTTGTTCAGTGAGTTTAACAACAATTATTAGCTTAGTATTAAATAGTAACAATAAAATTCCACTCTATACGTATCTAATAAATGCAAAAACTTTGTAATAAGTAGCAACTAGACAATAATTATAAGTTTCTTTTTTAAAATTTGATTTTATTGGATGTAGAAAAAAATTGCAAATAATTAAATTTGGTGCAAAAAGAAATGACAACTTAAGTGCAGCTATTATTTGATAGGTAACGATAGAAATTGACTTTTGTTATGTTGAAAATGTTTTGGTATGATGTTTGTCCCCTGTATAAAAATTATTCTCGAAACGCCCATTTTCCGCCGCACTGGCAGGGATAAATGTCAAATAGTAAAACAATCATTTTTTGGTAATGTTGGAACAACGCGGATATCAGCTAACGTTATGTGCGCCTAACGAGGCTTTCATTGCTAATTTATACGCATCCATGCGCGTAATTTAATTCTTCTGTAATTGTTATTTAGCGCGTTTCTGGACATCCACACATGTTCCACCGATGTAGAGATAGTAAAACTAATGCATTTATTGAGAAGATATCTAATATGACGTCACGTCACTTGTGTTGAAGATATCGAGTATTGGAATAATTCTAATCGTATTAGAGAACTCACTTAATCCAAAATATAATCAATTTTAGAAAAAATCGGCGCATTTGATTTGTTTTTATTGATTCTATAAACCAAGCGGAAATTTACTTGTGATAACACTGAATGTACGGCTTTGTTTATTTTAGCAAATATTAAAAGTTTTTGAAAAGGTAGTAGTCGTACTCTTCAAAGAAAAACTAAACTGTAAGTATTATACTTCTTATTCGATTATTATTAGTCGATTGTAAGAACAACTGCACGCAAATGGTAGGTTTTTATTACAATTAACTATACAATTGTTTTGCTGTGTGTCACATATTAGACGGTGCGTTTTAGTTTTCTGAATCATCAAATATTTGTGTGCAAATTTACAAATGTAAATTAATTTCTTTTCGGAGTGTAAAATGTTAGGTCAACAAATCTAATTTGTTGTGCGACGTGTTACCCAACCGAAGGGGGCTGATTGCAATCAGTTTTGTTTGTAATATTGACCTACGTTTTAGCGTTTGATCGTACTTATAAATTTATATATATCTTCTCTTCTCAATGAACTTCTGTCTGTGATAAAATAAATAAACTCGTTACAACTTCTACTTTGTCATTTGTTCTATTACAGCTTTAGGTAGATTTAAACGACGTTTTCTATCCTAATCTTTCATTGTTTTGGCGCTTTACGTACATATTGCGTTTTTTGTCATAATTAGATATAAAACTCTTTTTATGAAATATATTAATCAGTGCGTTTTGTTTTGCTTAAGCGCAAAATATTGGATATTTGCGCTGTATTCATCAATGTGAATTTGTTCTCTTTGAATGTAAAAGTTAAACCAACAAATTTAATTATATGTACAAAGTGTTGTTTACTTTCAGGAGACTGCATCAACGTTGTTGTCTGTGATTTTTATTGACGAAAACGTAATTGATAGCAACTATGTAATTCTACTTCGCTTTTTTAACTTCTTTCTTTTTTTGTTAAAATAAATATACTGCTGTGTCCTTATTCTTTTTCAGGGTTTGACAGATTTGAACGGTATCTGCAATTAATAGTTTTTTAACTGTTTTGGCGCGTTTTAATTATTTTATAATTGGCACACCTGCGATCCTTTCACCTAATTGTATTGAGCCGGGCTAAAGTTATCGGTAAATTTACGTAAAATTTTTTTAAGTGTTTTCTAAACCGCGCTAATAAAATTGTTACTAAGGATTTCAGTTCTTGTAACCAGTGTTAAAGTCTGATTAATGCATTAAATGAATGTCTTAATATAACCAATATGTTTTTAAGAAGTTCTTTAAGTAATTCATTCTAATTTTAGAGAAAAAAATTTTTTGCGTATTTTTGGAAGTGAAATATTAAATGTCAGACTAGACAGAATTGTTACATTATTACTATTTTATAAATCTGTTATTTCCGTGTCTGGTATATACAGTGTACGCCGCTTAATAGAATCACATTGAGACTGCGTGAAAACAAAAGAAATAAATATTTTTTAGTTAGAAAACCGTAAATACGTACAGGTTGTATCTAATTAACAGGTTGTTAGTTTAGGAAATGAAATTATAGCATCAATACAAACAACAAATGTAAAAAAAAAGTTTTAGTAAACATTCAAAAAATTCCAAATTTTGAGTCAAGTAAATCAAAAATTATGTACCTGTTGCATTAAATAGTTTGTTGACACCGTTAATAAACACAAATAAAAAATAATATGATGTTTAATTCGCTGTTTTAAGAACAACACATTCCTTTTTATTAATTTACTGACAATAAAAACAAAAACAAATACAAAAATTGTTATCGCATAAGACGTAGTTAAATTAATTTGTTATTCTAAGAATTGCACATTTTTTCTAAAAAAAACTCTCAAAGATACCGTATTTACAAACGTTTAAGTGAGGTATTGTTACGTAGCCAAATAAACAAATGACGTACTTAGTTGCATTAAATAGTTTGTTGACACCGTTAATAAACACAAATCATAAATAATATGATGCTATAGAAAGAAACCTGAGAAAATTAATAACATAAACCAAAACTGTAATTATTATAAACGATGTTTTTTTCTATGTAGTAGCATACGTCCGGTTCGTTTTTTAATAAAGTGATAACCTTACCGAACTGATAACGTGATCCGTAATTCCAATAAGCGGCGTGCGCTGTATTTATTTGAATAAAAAAAAGTTTACAGGTTAAACTAAAAATAAAAATACGTAATTATTTAGAAGATTTAAAAACGCGGATAAAATAGTCAAAAATCGACATGACCACTAGCAAGAAACGTAGGGTAGAATAAACTTCCGGTCAACAAAAGACACGCTGTTAGATTTAATGCACTCTAAAAGAAAACATTCCATTTACAAGTTTAATAAAACCGCTATGTAAGCGAAAAACAAAGCAAAGCTCTACTTGGTTTCAGTAAAATCTTGTAGTTTCCGCTAAAACGTGACCCCAATAATTAGCTCCCCACTCTCAACACCTAGTTTTGTAGGTAACAGAACACCTAAAAACAATAAACCAAACAAAGATCCCAAAAAAAGTACGGCGCAAATAAAAATCGTAAAAAGCGTAGAATCAAAAAATGTTCACATGGCAATATAGCAAAGATAACGAAAATTATAAAAACGACTTTAAAATAAACAAACTGTTGTTGAAACTCTTGCCAACCAAAAAGCCCGTTCTTGTTGAATACACTCTAAATAGACTTACTTTAATAGAGTGTACCGCACTAAAATCTGAAACAATTAAAATTTTACAACATTAAAGTGAATTGAGTAAACGCAAACAAAACTAAAAAACAAAACAAAAAAATACAAATGCATGACTAAGATGAAATTTAAAACTTAAAATAAACTACAAATAAATCGACGCAATTTAGTCAAATAAACAAAAATAACTGTAATTCCATTATAAATTGCACGGCCGTGTTCGCATTAAAAGATAAATAAATAATTACAAAATAACCTAAAACTCCCAAGTTTTTAAGTTTAACATTGATAATACACAACAACAAAAATTTGTAACATATAATCTTTAACATAACAAACAACTACAAAAAAAATTGTAAAATAAAAAAAAATAAATGATAAAATCGATTTACTCAGTAGTTTGCAAATTTTCTTCTATTCCTATTCTGTTTAAACTCAAAGCTTTTAGAACAATAAACTCGCGAAATTACGTTCACCAATTTAGTATAAACGGTAATAAATAAATACCTTTAATTTTTGTAGTAGTAATACCAGGAAGACGCTTTTGGTTGCCAGATGTTGACTGCAAAAAGATCGTAAGGGTACCCTCAATGGACAGAGATCCGTCGGAAAATTAACGATAAACCGCCCTAAGGCAAAAGTTGAACCGAGTCGCACAACTTAACACACGATTCTTCATTCCGTTTACATAAAATTCGAAAGCATGCGAAATTTTTTTAAAAACCGTAACTTTACGAACTAAGAGACACAAGACTGTACCAACTAAACTAAAAATTCACTGTTCTCGGCATTACTCGAGCGGATACCTCCAAATCTTAAGGGTTGATTGGCCCCAAACCCCAAAACTACATCTTACTGCCTTTTGTGATTGAAAACTTGAAAAATAATTTTCTCCCAAATCAAAAACCTTTATATTTCTATACTCAGTGTGTTACCACTTCTATAAAGAGCTGTGACCGAAATCTTTGTAAAGGAAAACAGTAAAACTAAAACGTGGAAAGAAGATGTAAACAGATTTATTAAGACGTAATATAGTGTTTGAAGAGGGCTTTTCTCATTGCGAGAAATGTAACGACAACAAAAAATGCCCTAACCAAAATATTCAATTACACTCAAAAATAAACTTTTTGAAACCGAATAATAAAATAAAGAATTTGAAGTAATAAATTATAAAAAAATCAACATGATTCAATTCCAAATGCGCTAAGAACGTAGTTAATACAATGAACTTTTAAACAAACTTAGGATAATCAAACTGCTAAAACTTTAATTACAATAGTACCTCAAAAGGGAAACATAAATTAGATACAACTGGAATTTTACCAAGACAAAAAAATGCTGCATTAACGTAAATTAGAATACGTAAGCATATGCAGCGTAATAATTTCGAATTAATTGAATACAAAATTTTTTTACAAATTTGATTGACACGGTGAATTTAAAAACGTGAACTTATTTTATTAAATTAACGTAGATTTTCTTACACAACCCCAAAGTACACAAAACAAATAAAATCAACTCAAATACCAAGTCTTTCACAAAAGAAATCGCACAAACTCAAACGACGGTTACCATTTGTTATGTAATTGTTTTAAAGCCTTTGTAGTTTGTTGCTTATTGCTTAAACAATTATAATACTTGTTATCTGATAAGACACAACGGCGTTTTTTGTTCCAACAACAACTCTGCAGAGGAAGATCTACCAGACTCTGAAATTATACAAAATATTTCTAACACGAAGAACGAAGATTACACTGACATCACACTACAGCAAACTTCTGCATTTGTATAGACTACCCAAGGTACAGAAACGCAACATGCTTTTTTTTAATTCAAGAGGTTGTTTGTCTAGCGCTCTTGCACTGCGGTTGTTACATGCCAAAGTTAAAACAAAGTCACTGCCTGAAATGAGGTAACATAAACGATGTTGTGCCGCTAACTCAATGGAGACAGGGTGGGTTATATTTTAAAATTCCGTGATAACTTGGAAACGAGATTGACATAAAATCGAAATAAAAAGGTAAAAACTCAAAATCGGTTAGGGCGCCAATCAAGGACACGATGATTGTAGCTTCCGGACCCCTGATAACCCGAAAGCTCATCTGGTTGGTTACAACCCCGGAACTTACCTTGAGTTGTAACTTGCTAAATTCTGAAATATACTTAAAAACAAAATTACGTACGCGGCAGCTGAATGAATAAAAGCTCTTTACAGTTTAACAATTTAACATTTATTGACTGAATATTAAAAATAAATAATGAATATCAAACAAATTCGAATAATAAATTAAAAAAAAAATAATAAATGAAATAATAATAAGCAAGACAAAAAAAATGAACAAACTGAATACAAAATTAATATATATATAAAAAAATAATAATAATGAAAGCGTTAACTCGTTTTTCAATACAACACAATAAAAATAAACTTCAAGGCCTTGACCGCATACATAATTCGCAAACAAATAAAATAAAAATACACAAGTTATAAAATATACGTCCGAAACTTTGCTTCGAACTAAACGTTTAAACAAATTAAAGTTTACATATCGTTACATTATCTTTTATGCACGAATAAGATTTGCTTTTACATACACAAAACAAAATTAATTAATTAAATCAAACTTCACGCAAACACCATCAAGTGTTTCTTGAAATAATTGAAGTTAACCGTAATTCAATCGGCTCAAATCAAAGCTTTTAAATCATATCGATCGCGGTTCACTTCACGGTACCTTTGCTTAATTATTTACTCCAGGTGAGCTGTCGGCCCCAACGGCTCCAGAAGCTACGAAGTTAGAGTGAACTCAGGTCGGTCCAGGTGTACCGTAGCCGAATACAAGCTCGGTGGATCCCCCAAACAATAGAATTCCGGCGAAAGATATATTTCATTATTTAATTGAAATCCGCACAAAAGCGAAGACAGGATTTTTCACACAAAACATCGAAAATAAATCCCACTCGAACGTAAGATTGATTATGGATACCATGAAGTTGCTTAAACCGTAAAATTACGAATTTGGAAAATTACTTTTATTTCCCATCACACCACTCAATTTTCACGGCACCATTTGTTTAACTTCCGCGGTATTGTCTAACGGTAGGGTAAAAACACCCCGTGACTACATTCCGGTACCCGGTATTCTTAATCGCGACCAAAAGATTGATCCCCAAAAACCAAATTTTACTTCTTTTAACACCTCGCATTCCCACTTAATTCAATGAACTTGCGCCGTAAAATATTTGTAAACGATAGAACACTAAACGAACTAAATTAACAAAGATGAAAACTATAATTGGCCATGTGGATCTTGTCACGTAGACCCTCGACAGAAAGGAACATTTCTCACCAAAAACGCTTACTTCGCTGTATTATCATGTGGTTCGCAATCGCGCTCATAAAAGAACCCAACATAAACAAAGTATACAGATACCAAGAAAAATTGATCAAATTACATTCCAAAAGGAAGTCGTAAATTATCTAGCATTGTTATTTTACTGAGATAAACAAGTAAAACACTAAATCAAAATCAAAACCACGAAACTTGCGATTCAAAAAAAAATACCAGTAATAATTGTGAAATAACTTGAAATACGAATAAACTTAAATCAAACGTAATAAAATAACGAGCCGAACGTTTTCGATGCTACCTTGAACTAATCAAACCTATAAAAAAAAGAAAACCGCAAATTCAACCAGTTGAATCTACTTACGGGGTCTTACATAAAAGATCCACTGCTAAAAATTCCAACGCAGGTTACACGGTCTTTTTGGTCCTTTTCTGCATTTCTGATTTATTACTTCTTCAGCAGTTCTCTATTGTCAATGAAGTTCAGAAGTTTATTCCAAGAGGCCTTTTTCCATTATCATCGGTTAGTTTTGGTTTGCCAAAAATTGTTGTGCGTTGCATTTCATATGCTGCGCATTTACACAGCAGATGCTACGGAGTTTCGTCGTTATCCAAGCATCCGCGAAGGCTACTTTGCACTCCCATTTTATGCATATGTTTGTTAAGGCCACAGAGCCCTGTTATTAGTCACGTAAGTTTCTTTATTTTTCGACTCTTGCTTGATAATGCAGTTTGAGTGTTTGATTGTAGTTCTGCAAGGAAGAGTTTTGTGTGCCTCATTTCTGAAAAATTTTTCCATAGTTTTTTATGCTCTGCTGCAAGTTAGCTACGAATTGTTTCTTTTCTAGTCTCGTAAGCGATTCCGAAAACGGTCTGATATATGTCTTTCTTGTGCCTTTTTTAACTGGTACGTCCGCCATTACGTTTCCCTTTACATTCTGGTCTTTTTTTATTCAGATAAGCTGCACTGGTTGGCGAGATAAAATATTTCCAGGCTGTTTATGCCATAATTAGTTTGGATTTTATTTTTGGCAATCATATCGCCAGTAGCGCTGTTTTGCTGTCAGACATGATTGTAATCGGAGCATTAGCGTATGATTTCGAGTCGATAATGTTTCTGACACACCAGTCAATAGCAGAAACTTTAGTTTAAAAAGCGAACGCCTGTTTACCCAAAGTTAGCAAAAAGTGCTTCCTATGGTGCCTGCCTCCATATACTGCTGCTCCGCTATCGTTGCGATTTTTGGTTGATCTGTGTACCAAATAATTCTTTTAATCGTGTTCGAGTAAATATTTTTTGTCCACTTGTCTCGTGACGGTAATATGACTTTAAATTTCTTTAAGATGTGATAATTTTTTGTAAAGTCGGATCTCATAGTTAAGATCCTGTTATCAGCAGACATGCTATTCTTTGTACTTTGCTTAGCTTCGCAGCTGTGCTTTACAAGTTGGTTCTCTCACCCCATACAGCGCACCGTATGTGATGATGAGTTTTGTTACCGCAGTATATAACCATTTGGTCATTGTGGGTTTCAATCCCCATGTGTGCCCGACTAGCGTTTAGTTGTATTAAGAAACCCGATAGCCTTCGTTGTGACTTTTTCTAGATAAGCTTTGAAAGTCAGTCTAGTATCAAGAATCAGTCCTAAATATCTGATTTCTTTTGTCATCGAAAGCGTGACTCCGTACATCGTAGGAAATTTAAGACATCCGTTTTCCGTCGTTTGGTAAACGAAAGAAAGCTCCAAGAATACAATAATGTACAAAAAAGAATTACTACTACTAGAATGCTTCCTTAGGAACTTATATTTCTATAGATTTTTTTCATCAACATAAACTGGTTTGAATCTTATACAATAAAAAAAAATTAAATTTAAAACAAAGACAAGGCTTAGGTATGTAGACGATTTACAATTTGGAACAACAGTGATCGACAATCAGCTGACTTTCTGCATCACGGGTACAATATCAAGCTATTCATCAAATTCACTATGGAAAAATAAAACAAAAACTCACTACTATTCTTGAACGTTCACGTAAAGAAAAAGTATAGAAGAACCGAAACAGCTGTTTACAGAAAACCAACATTAACTGACCAATTTTGAACTATGCATCTAATAACTCAATACCAATAAAGAAAAGATCAGTAAAGTTTCTAATCGGTGGAGAACAATATGACTATCAAAAAAAAAAATAACAGAAGAATCAAATTTAATGACAAAGCCATCTCATAGTATAAATTTACTATGCATCAATAAATAATATGTAAATTTCTATAAAAATGGAAACGTTAAAAGCTGATTTTATACCCGTTTAATTCAAATAAGTTTTGAATGAGCCGCGGGCTACAACCACAACGTATAAACATTGTGAGGTAAACAATACCAATGCAAATGAGAAAATGACACCAAAGTGAACCACTGGACGGCATTGACAGACTTATAGCTCTTTATGTTGTATCGATTATTATTAGAACTAATTTATTTATACTAAAAATATGTACAACTTTATAACTAACCGAACTAATATATTTAATAAAAACACTTACACTAATTTATATAGCACTATCATTCGAAAGATAATGTCCGCGCATAACTTTACACACTTATTTACATTAAAGTCACGTACAAAGTTATACTCCGTATATTTATCTCGACACGCGTTAATTACTTATTTATTTAAACTTGAATAATCTTCTTAACACTACCGACTTCAAATTACTGAAATAACTGACCTATGATTTGTTTGTACTGCATTTATACATTTTGGCCATGCTTCGAGAATTTTCTATATCTTTCGGTGAGCGTTCCGGAAATGGATAAAAATTTTGTGAAGGTTCTCAAACTTGAGAATAATCTCTTGAACGTTTCAATATTAATAAATGATGTTAGTAACATCAGTGAAATTTGATGGCAGCGCCATTTCATCATATATTTACTATGTATGAATAATAGTATGTAAATTTTGTTCGATGAGTTGCCTATTCCAGTGTTATTACACAATTTGCTTGCGTTTATTACAAATTTTACTTAATGCTAGCAAAACGATAGTAACGTCATGTTTTGATTTCAAGCAGAAATTGTACAAATTTAATTTGCGTGGTTATAATTTATTAATACATTAACAAAAATGCTATTTCTTAAAATGCTAAGTTCTTCTTATGGTCCGATCACAGTACCACTTTGTAAGTGATATTTTTGGTGTAGTAATTAAACTTTTAATTATTTTTCTTAATATAAAAAAGTACATAGGTAAATCATAACTTAAAGTAAGGTGAAATTCGACACGATTTAGAACATATTTTAATAATGAATTATTTTACACTTGTACATTAAAAAAAAGTTGCTCATTTAACAAAAATTGCATATGGTTGACGAAAAGTTTTTGCTTGAAGAGATATTTCAGCTGTACTGTATCGTTGCAAACTTAATTTTTTTTATTATTTAAACACAGTTATTTATATGATATATATGAAAGTATGATGGTATATTTACAACATGTTTAATTGGGTAAACTAATTAAATCCCGCATCTTTGTTATTAACTGCTTTATATAATTCATATACTAATGTGTCTTTTAAAAAAAATTGCTTAAAATTTGTCAGCTTGTTAAAATTCTAGAAATTCAACGTTGATTAAAATATGTACTACCGTAGTCAGTAAATTTTAAGTCAAGATACTTCTGTATACCTACATTTATAATTTTTATCTAATTAATTATTTTTGTATGATAAATTGCGTTAATTACATTTTCTTGAAAAATACGGGTCTTTTAAATTTTTTCTTTGCAGTGTCTTTTAAACTTTTCGTTAAAGTTAAATACAAGTAATTAATAATTTTAATTAATTTTTTCTTAATGAAAACAGTTATTTTATTTCTGTGTTTGAATGTTTTTCTTAAAAATAAGATTTTTTGTTGTTGTTTAATAAAAATATTTATTAGATTAATCATCTGCACACAGATGCGTGGTAATATTAAGTTTTCAGTATTACTGAAAATGACACAAAAAAAATTATAACGATGTTTAATTTGAAGGATTATAAATTTACGCGTCTTTTTAACGTTATAATGTTAGTTCAAATAACAAAATTTTTGTAAAAAGATATCTTTTTAACACCGTTTCTCAGGTACCAATTAGACATCATTTTGGCTACTTTTTTCATACAAAATTTATATCTATGAACTGTCACTATCACTTTTGATGCATCACAATGATACCATGTATAAGAAAACTGAATGTCACTTTGATGCCAAAATTACATCACATAATATGATTATTTTATTATTCTGTTATCAAATTTGTAATAATTATATGCTCCCATGTTGATTAATACAAATATCCACACTATAAATAATGATTATGTTTTTTAACTTTACTATTGTAACGTTCCCGTTACTATTTTTATTTAGTGTCAATTCAACTCAACAAATTGTTGCGTGTAAACCTTTCTTTATTTTTATTTTGTGGAGTCGCTACTTTTTAGGGCGAGGTCAGCCTTGAAATTCATTCGGTACTCAGCCTTTGAGTAGTGCGCTTGTGGTACTTAATTTTGAAGCCATGTAGCTTTTATTTTACCTTATATCTACAATATCTTTATTTAAAAAGTCTGTGTTAATAATACAGACTTTTTTTTATGTACCGATTTTATCTTTAATGAAATTATTGTTACCTTTATAATTTTAGTGGATTTGGTATATGAATGACACAATAAATGCCAATGATCCAAATTGATTTTCTTGAAGAAAATACACCTTGGTCATCGATTCTTGATGGAAAATTTCCCAAGGCTATCCGCCAACATTAGCTTTGCATCCCGTTGGATGACATCAACGTGAAGTTTGATCCATATGCGTGAGTTACATATACCTATCTACATTCCTTTCGTTGATTAAAAACTTTGCTTCATCAACGAACTTGGTTTTTCTTTTTACTAAATAACTTTACATTTGAACGTAACTTGTTAAATACTAAATATTAAAATTCTCTAATTAAATGTGCCATTTATAATTCTTTAATTATATATGTAATAGTTAACCCTGTTTCACTTTCTGTAATTAATATAAAAATTAAATTTGCTCACCGCAAATATTTAAATTAACTCAATTCAAAATTGTTTTTCTTACTATATGTAAAGAAATACCGGTATTCTCTTAGTTTTAAGTTTAATTAATTAAATGATATTTTTATCCTTAGTTTTAAGTAACATTACTGAATTTTGCCTTATTGTTTTTGTTTTGTTTTGTTTTTGAATATAGGATTATAAGTATCTTTTGAGATTGAGTAACTTTTTATTGCAGATAAGATTTTAATAGTTTATTCATAAAATCAAAATATTTGGCATCCCTGACTTAGGAGGTTAATTAACTAATTTTGGCCATTCTACTAATTGTTTAATTAATTTCTTTACATCTTTTGTTAGCGCACTCTTCGCTTATCTAAAACTACCTGAGTTTTGCGCTACACTATGTTGGGTGAAGATCTTAACTTATAAAAAAATACTAATTACAAATTACATATTAGAATACAGTATTTTAAACTTTTGCATGGTAGTAGACATCGCCCTAGTAGCACAAAATATATGTACGATATTCTAATGATCTTGGTACAATATTTAAAGTCGGCTAAATATTGCTTGCTGTAATAGATATATTTTTGATATTGTTAAAGTGTATAATACTAATATCCTAAAAATATATACCTACAATATCATTGATATATTTTAAAACCTTATAATTTTTTTCAAGGTTTACATGACATCAGGTAAATATCTTAATTCTAGATACTTATTGCAAGATGTAAAAAATGTATTCTAGATATTGTAAAACTAGATAAAAACAATGTTTTAAAAATATGTACCAACAATATCGTTCGTGTATTCTAAGGTCACAAATGTTTTTCAAAATTTGACTGACATAAAATATATATTATAATTATATATAGAGCGAATATTTATGTTTAATCAGTATCTAACTTTTTATGCTTATTTTTTAACTGTACTTTTAAATTTATGTATTTATAGTTGTTAAACGTTTTTCTTAAACTTTTTTTTCATTTTTGCTAAAAACCCTAACACAATGTTCTCATAATTTAAATATGCTTATTTTAAAAATTATCTTTATATGCGTATATTTTAATAAAAAGTAATCCAATATCATGGTATGTAATCTGCTAAAAATTTTGTAAGCAACGCAATTTAATTATTAAAAAATTACACAAGGAGTATATAAAATTGAGACATCTGCGTTTGAATTGAATGGAAAAACCAATTGCATTATAACTAGAACTATAGTAATTTTACAATAATAAACTACATTTGCTGCAATGAAATTTTAGACAAGGTATTTTAATTCTGCAGTAAAATTACCAGTAATGCTAGCAAGTATTTATGATTTTGAAGGTCATCTTTTCCAAATACTTTTGTGGCATTAAAAACGGGTATATAGGTAGAAGTACCATTCAGGTGCTTGGAGTAAACATCTTAGAACCTTTGCAACATTGAAAGAATGTATTATTTACCTGCTTTTGGGTACTGGAGGTCAAAATCCGTTATATAGACCCTGGAACAAGAATAAGGAAAGTTTTCTTTACTAATATGAATTTGAATTTCGTGTTCGCAGTTTGCGAAGTTTAGGTTTTTATATCGAGTTTTAGTGCAACGTAATTGTATAATCAGGTAAGTGCCTATCAATTTTCTTATTTTATATTTTTGCATCATGTTTTCTAACTACAGAAAAGCAAAAAGTCATTTTGTAAATAATTTATTTTAACGCAGCTTAGTTGGCTGTTCAACGTTGACAGAACATAATTCAAAAAAATTTCAACGGTCATTACTAATAAGAAACCTAAATTAGAGAAATGCTTTTATTTACGTAACTATAATCAATAATTAATAAACACCAAATTTACCTTATTTTTTGAATAGCAATCCCAAGAAAATGCTTTTGTGCACTTTTAAAACTAATCTAAAATAATAACTAAATTAATAATGCTGTTGATATTTCTGTAAACCAAATTTTTAAAAAAATATATGTCTTGATAGAGTTTCTTTATTGAAAAATTCAAACTAAAACCATTTGTCTGTATATTTTATAACAATTAAAATATTTTAATGCATTTTATAATTATTATTATAAAATGTAGATTTTTAATACAACTTTGTAGAGTAAATCTTAATTTGTGTTTTTTTCAGATGCCATCCCAAGACGACATCCTAATGTTGCATTATATTTGGCAAGATTTAGAACATTTATGTACTACCTATGTAATATGTGATGATATTAATAAGTAATTTTAAGATACAATTTTTTTTGTGTATTTATTTTTTAAAGATGTTTAAAATGTATACAGATTTTATATTTATATTTTATTCATTTGTAATTTTGTTTTGTTAGTGTAATTTTTATAAATAAACGTGTTTCTACAGAATATCTTTCAATACGGTTTAATAAAAACTGTACAATACGTAGCAAAAAAGAACCAGATTAAATATCATTTACAAACATACACATATGTAGTAGGTATATATTTTACAAATATCTCACAAATAATAGTGAGATACATCTAGAACAGATTAAAAAGATATATTTCATATATTGAAACAAATATTGAGACGACATCTACATCTAATGTCTACTATATATCGAAAAACATATATTTAGAATATATTTATTTTATATAAATTATTGATATAGCATTTTAATAAATGGCCAATATAAAAAAGTGTGACATTTAAATATTTAGCAGATGTTATTTACTAATATATTACGTATATTTTGTGCTACTAGGGCGGTTTAACAAACATTTAAAGTAATAAAAAAAAACTAAGGTTATGCCACGTTATACTTCATGTTTAAACTATATACAGTCTGACAAAAACTGACATTTTTCGTAAGGTTTCAGTACGTAGGAGGATCTTTTTCTTACATTAAATCGTTGTTCGACCTTGTACTTCATGCGGCAAATTGTGTTGATTAGTTTATAATACCGCCAAAATAAAAAAATGTCTAAAATAATTTATCTTTACAAATTTTCTTTTTGTAACAGAAGTTACTATTGTTGATTTATAACTTTGTTGTAACATTTGTTGAGTCGTTGCATTAAAAATTCTTTTTTTTGGTAGTACTAGTGGACTTACCCTTAGTACTTTTTACTTCCCAAGCTAGCTCAGTTTAAAATGAGTTAATTAGGAAATGGTTAAATAACTTTATCGATTCACCATAGTTAAAATATTTCTAATACTCACGAGCCATAAGTCAATTTGTAAATTATTTCAGCAAATGCAAAATGACTTTTTTTTATTTGAATACTACAGTTGGTTTGAAAAAGTTATTTGACTTTTATTTGGCGTCGTAATTTTTGTATGTACAAGGTACGAAATGCTTCGATGGCGCTTTAACCCACCTACAAACAATGCACCAGGTTTGCAAGTTTGTGCCGACGATATCGCAGCTCTTGATTTTCTCTAAGTCGAATTCACATCGGTTTCCTCCTGAATTATGTATCAAAAAAAACCATACACACGAGTTTCAGTTTCACAACTCAAAAAACAAAAAAACAAAGTCATATAACAACTTGGTGATTTTGATATCGTATACCTTCTTGCATTTATATGTATTACTTTATGTATGTACTACTTCTTAGTAACGTATAATATTGCTTTTATGTAATTTGTTTCAATTGTATTCATTAACTGTCAGCCTTTAGCCTATAACTTATTTTATGAAATTGTAACGTTAGATCGTATTGACTTAAATTTACTTTTAGTCGCAAATTTTATATCATCTAAAACCTTATTTATTTTCGTTGAGTACGTTGACGTGACATCCGTCAAGTTTCTTTGATTATTATAACGCAGGCAAAATAACATTTACCGTCGTATATAAGTTTTAATACCACGCATATTTTCGTTTTTAAATCAGATAAAATAGAGTAGTAGAAGTCACTACTGTTGACAAAAAATTGTTAGTTGGCTAAGTTTTTGTGCTCATATTTTACTTTTTTGCGATTTATTATTATCATTGTCGATTGTCAATTTATTTTGCGACTGCATAGTAGACAAGGTAGTTTGATCAAGTAATATTTATATTTAAATTAAAATCGTTTACTTATAACGATGTTAGCAATTTTATATAATTAGTTGTATAGTGAGTTACCTGAACGAAAAGACCTACATCGATATTATAGTTGTGACACGATACGACTGAATTAGTCGCTTACTTTTAGGTTGCGAGAAAATTCTGGTGTCAATGTGTTTTTACTATTGCTAAATTGTTAGATTAGCAAAAGTGTGGTTTACAAACCACTTTTTTGCCACATTTATACATCAAATGTAACTCAAAATAAAGTAAACGCAGTGGCAGCTTTGTTATCGGCAAGGGTAAAGCAAATCAGCTTATTTTCAATGTGCAGATAACTTATTAAAAAAACACTAGAACAAAATTACTTATAGGTCGTTCACACATATACACAACTGAAAAAATACAAGTAAAACACATATAAAATAAGAAAAAATAAATTTATTTTGGAATTGACGTCTGTAAAATATAAAATTTATTTATTTACCTATAACATCACGGTAAAAGTAATTAGAAAGTAAATTACTGAAAAAATACTAAATCCTCGAGTCAGGCAACGCACTGTACTACAAAACATTTTTTTTTAAATTAAAATTTAACGTAAGAAATTGATGTAGTTAACTGGTGGTTAAATAAGAATGGCGTACAGCAAGTCAAGAATAATTTAAACGTTAATATGACACCGAATATTTGTAATAACGAAATACATATACTTTGACGTAAATCATACAAATGACAGCAAAATAGAACAAAAACAAAAGGTTACTTACGGTTTAAGATTCTTTTTTTTAGTACTAGAAAGATGTAACCGTATTCCTAAAAACTAAATAATATACACAAGTATATCGCAGTGGTATCACAAATACGAATAATTAGTTCACAACCAATATTTAAAACAAGACGTGCGCTATACTTCTAATCCCCTATATTTAAAGTTTAATTTAATTTAGGTGGTGTAATTATTAAAAAATTTATAAACAAGGTTCTATTATCTTCTCTATTTTAATAATACGTTTGACAAATTGGATGTCTCAAAAGCTAAGGTGTTTACGAAACGATAATCTTAAAGGACAGCAGTATTTTAATTTAGAAAGGAATTAGTAAACGTTTCAATGCGGTAAGAAATGCTAGAAACAAAGAAAAAAATTAAATGTAACCGCAATACGTATAGGTGCATCATACCTCAGGCACTCTTTTCATAAGCATCGGTTGGTTTCACATTTGAATTTCCATATAAATCATTTGGATGATCATGGCTTTAGAAAACTTTGCTAAGCATTAAGTTACATGTGCTCGCTTTGCAGTTTTTGTGTAAAGTTTCTAAAACGTGAATAACCGAGAGAAAAAAGTGATACTTTTTGTTAATAAAAAGGTGAAGTGTAAACATACGTAACTAATAATACCTACTACTAGCTTAGTATAATGCTTTCAGATCTAGTAGTTTCACTCTCAAGAACTCACATTATCGTCATATTCATAACCTTAGTTACTAATTTATTTTTGTGCATCTTTTTATTTCAAGAAACCGTTTTGCATAAATTATGAATCAATTTACAACTGCCACGTATAAAATTTGCCGAACAGCGTAAACAGTCGTCGTGTAGGATGATATTATAGTTTGCGAATGATTTATTTTTGTTTGTTTATTGTAGTATAAAAGTATTTCTGATTCTTTAACTTGTTGATTTTTATGCAATATTTGATCAATACTTTACTTTCAATTTCTAAAAGACGAACCATTTTTACTCAAAAATAGCTAAGTAAAGGTTAAATGAATTCAACTTTACTTCATAATAAAAAAGTTTTTTAAAGAAAATATGTAACGTTTGCGATTATTTTAGTTACCCCGGTGTTGTACGAAAAGGTTAATATTGCTAGTTACCGAAACTTCACTACAAATAATACGCAAATATGTGAATGGTGGATTATTTTCAATCGCAAAAATTTAAAATTTTATGTTTATATAGTTAATAAAATATTGAAGCGTTCTCGAAATATTTGAAACCTTCGAAACAATTGTCAAAAAAGATGGAATGCTCTAGATCTAGATAAAGTAAAAAATTAAAAAGTACCTGAAAGAAGTTTAGTTCAGTTTAGTCAGAAGTTGGAAATGTTAAAAACATTATCGGTCTAAATAAACAAAATGTTTAACGCGTGTGCCAAGTATAAATAAACAAGTGCATCAAATGTAGACAAATAAAAATGAAAGTTATCCGCGGACATTGTTTATAAATATCCAGTGATAGTCATATATAAATTACTAAGATGAAAACGTCTTCCGAGTTTGCACTGTGGCATTCTTATAACCGAAGTTACGAATATTTTGCTTACTGGCATCTTTGGTTACAGCAATGACACGGTACAAACACAAAAAACGTTCTCATGTTAGTATACACTCTGACCGTGGAAGCCTTTGCTATTACATTTATAAATTACTTGTAACTTGTTTTTCTTAAACATCGTTACATTTTATTAGTGTTAATTAGTTTATTAAAAATTGGTTATATTTATAATAATCACATCTAAATTACGTATAAATAGCTAGTTTAAATAAATTAGTTTTAAAATATCTTTTATTATTTATATTTGTAAAGTAATATGTTGTTTTTTTAGAAATATTATGATTAAACCCCATTTTTTACATTTAAAATTTGTACTTGATTTAAAATTTAAATCTTTACGTATGACCTACCTAAAAACAAATGTAGAATATTATTTTTAAAATGAAATAGTACACGTTCGTATGAGTAGCAGATTACTGTATCCGATTTGAATTTTAAAAATCTCGTTTTTCTCAAATATCTTGAAAAACATTGACATATAAAGAAAGAAAAACTCATAAACTTTGTTTTGTAGAAGACAGTTTTTGTGTAAAACAAAATAAAACTGCGTTCTGATTTTACGAATTCACTATTAAAGGAGAGACTAAAACATCAAATATTTTATTTTAAAATGTCATATATCCGTCAAAAATCAACGTTTAAAAAACTTAAAATTGTTTTAAAGAAAATGCAAACTTATGATTTATTTTTTCAGGGATTACTCACAAATATTTCACAGTTATGCTTTTAAAAATTTTGCTTGTTTTATAAAGAGAAATTTTCACTTACAATATTGTTTTACGGTAAATGTTTTTTCCGACGTATAATTTTTGTGTGGTAAAATAAAATTTGATTTAGCAAGAGACAAAAAATTGTACAAAATAGACAGAAAGCTCGTTACATGTAATTTGTACAAATTTCTATAAAAAAAAGCATTGGATTAAATTGATTTTGCAAACTTTTTTTGTTAATAATACACAAAACAAACTAAACGCATGGAATATTTTGCTTATTCATAACAAAAGTTTTGAAATTAGTGTGGTAAGTTTATTAAATTTTAAAATAAATTTTATTAATTCCTTGATAAAACGAGATTTGAAAAACTATTATTGTTATTAAACTATAACTAATTTTAGACATAAAACTTTCACCATAAAACATTATTAAATTATTTTTTGTCAGGCAAAAATTAAATTAATTAATTTTTGCCTGACGAAGAACTTAGACAAAGTTCGAAAGCTAGCAATTGTATTTCTAAATAAATATACACCATTCACCCAAAAAATAATTTTATAACTAATTTATTTTTAAAAATTTGGTGATTGTAGTGTGTTGGCTAACGACAGAATTATTCGTGTACGCAAAAAAAATTTGTAAACGAGTTTTTTATAGTATTATTAAACCGATCGTACCTGCCGTTAGATACCCCATCAAATTTTCTAGAAATTAAGTTTTAATTTGTGATACTATCTGTCGCATATTTTTTTTACGAAAGATAAAAACTACAATAATAGATTAATGAATTTGATTTTGTTACATTCCGCATTATTTAAATTTATATTGTGTAGTTTGAAATTGCAATATACTTTCCAAGCGTTATGTAGGTTTCCGCTTTAATACGATAAAAACATCTACACTCTTCCAGGTTAAAAGCAATTTGTTTTTTGGGTAGGTTTCCTTATACCAAAGAAACATGTGACAATTTGCTTTGAGCTACTGTAAGCACAAACAACTTTTGTTGGATTTGGCTAATTTTAGTAGACTCATACAGTTGGCTGCTGTTTAGTTTTGGGCTTATAACAATAAATTCAAGATTCGTTACCTACGTAGATGTTATAGACTGCGTTTGATGCACCGCGGTTATATTTTGTAATCATTTTTTTTGCATTAATTTACACGAGTTTTTTTTTAATCAATTGATAAATTGAGCAGAATCTAACAGGAACCAATCTTTTTGACGGTTAAGTTTTCATGCAGTATCTTATGTGTTAAATTAAATTAGTTTAAAAGTTCTGACTGTTTATACCTGATATGGTCAAGTCAATCCATTAGGCTTTTTGTACTGTCGGGTCGACTGTTCTATATCCATGTATTTGATTAAACTTGCAACTTTTACTTTTTATTACTGTTGTCAATAGAGTTGAGGCTCCACTTTAGTTGGTGTATATTGCGCTCAAATGCTAGGCATTCAAAGAGAATATGATATGCTGTTTTATCTTTTTCTTGACAAAATCTGTATACCGGGTTATCCTTATAGATGTTGATCTTCGGTATAAATTTCCTGAAAACTCGAATGCCTGTCAAAAGACTGATATGAGTTCTGTTTAGTAGTAGTAATAAGACTTTGGTGGTCTGTGGATTTGGAGGTTTTAACAACCTTTCGGAACGTATTGCTCGAATGCAGTTTTTCCAGTTACGCTGATAGGTAGCATTAACCCATTCGTTTATAACTGAGCGGGTTTAATTTTTTTGTATGTTTAGAACAGGTTCCGGACTTGTAATTGTTTTGAACGCTTCAACTGCAAATTCTTTACTCTTCATGAATCTTTCTTTTTTTTTCAGTTGGCGTAGTGCTAGCTGTATCATATGACTTCTCTGTTTGGTTAGCATGTTGGTACCTGTGGATTGGGAATATTGTTAAAATCGCTTCTTTCAAAAGCTTGTCTATTAACTTTTCTAATGTTTAATGATTTAGTTTATGTGCAGTTGCTTTTACTCGATTTTGGGATGAATGCCACTTTTGTCACTTTGCAGGCTTGGAAAATGTAGCCTAGAGCGAAACTTGTTTAGAACAAATCTCTTAGTGGGTTAGTTAGTATATTTATTTCTTTCTCTAGCATTACGGGTTGTACGCCATCGTTGCTAGCAGATTTAAAAGAACTAAACAAACTAACTGTCCACTTTATACTTTCTTTGTCAACAGCTGTCTTTACTCTTTTTCAGTTTTCCTTTCTAGGGGTGTGGCTAGTTTTGACTAAATGGATTGTTTCACTACTCCGGGCAAATCCTCGGTTTTAGTGTATTTTTTGCTCTCTTTTTAAGCGTGCGTACTGGGTTTACGACCTGCTTTAAGATAATTTTATAGAACCTAGCTGTAAAACGCGTGACCTTCGCCTTCTGGCAAAATTTTTTGTAGGCTGTTACCTTGGCTGCTTAGACTTTTTTTCCATATTTTGTCAAGACTTTATGGTACCTCTTCCAGTTTTTTGTGAGTTTAAGAATCTCTAAAAGCAATAATTTAATTAAATTGTTGTGACTAGTATGGCTATGAAATAATAAGAAGTTGTTTGGTATCATTATAAAAAAATGTAAGTACTTTAAGAATATTTTAAAAAAAGCAACCGTTCTATTTAAAAAAAATGTGGAATTTATTTTTTCAACATATAGCACTCAACCATTACCTGCACTAAGCGGTGGCTCAGAACTTGAGAGAGTGAGCCGTAGATGATCTTCAATGTGCTGATTATAAGATAGTTAAGAAAGCGCCAAAACGTAAGTAAACTAATCGGACAACACAAGTATAACAACGGATACATTTATTGCAATTGCAAGATGAAATAGTATAAAATCGACAATCAGCGTTACGAAGTATATCACAACAAAAAATTCATATGAAAAAACAAATAATACTAGTATTAGCAGATCCTTAGAGTAGACAACACCCTATACACGTAGGTATATGGGTTACTAGTACTAAAATATGAGAATATAATTTGATACAACGAAGCATAATAAATTAATCAATGCAAACCTAGTGATTACACAACCAGAAGCAAAGCAAGCTTATAGTAATTTTAATAGATAATTAAACAAACAAATCTGCATAAATTAATCGTGACAACCTGTTTATCTAAGTTGTTTGTATTTACGTTCCACACCAACGAAAATGAATAGATAAAAAGTGTTTCTTACGGTTATCCAGATATGTGATTAACTAATGACATATCCAAACCATCCCCTAAAATTGCTGAAAATGTAATAAAAATAGATATAAATAAAATGCTATTAAGTAATCCAATAACATAAACATAATCCATTAAGTTGTGCCACTGAGTCTTTGAGGCTAATTGTCCATCTCACAAATATCCCATCAACTTAACCCCAAAGTAGCTTTTAAAATTGGTGCTTGTGTTTAATGTTGTATCCGTACGTGTTCTAATTTATCGATTTAAAAAGGAAATACTTCAGAAACAGTTAACAACACGAAAAGGACAGACACGTGGAGGTAACCCAACTCGCTGTGATAATACCAAAAAATTAAAAAGCTTCGTAAAATAGAAGCGAATTCTTACTCCAGCAAAAGTTTGATGTTTGCACCGTATAAGATTTATTCTTGAAAGGCCCTTTTCCCACTACATTAGGGGAGGATTGCAGCAACGTAAAAAAGTGTTAACATCGTAGTTCGATAAAAGAAAAATCATCTTTCTGGTGAAATATGTCGGACATCAACTAACGTTATGTGCGCTCAACGAGATTTTCATTTCTAATTATTCACACGCATCTATGCGAGTATTGGGCGTAGTATTTTTACCGTTTTCGTATAAATAAACTATTTGGGCAAGTGTTGCTTTCTGTTTTTGTGATTTAATTGAATTTCTCCGTAATTGTAATTAACCGGTTTCTGGACATCCACACGTATTCCATCGACGCGGAAGTAATAAAAATGGTTGAGAAAATTTTTATAATAACGTCACGTCACTTACGTTGAAGATATCGAAACCTTCAAGTATTGGATAAAATTCTAATCGTATTAGAGGTCCCACTTAATGCAATTATATAATTAATTTGAGAAAAACTAGGGGCGTTTGATTTGTTTTTATTAATCGTATGAATCAACGAAAATTTACTTGTGATAACACCGTATGTACGACTTTGTTTATTTCGCTAAATTTTAGGAATTTCTCTAAAAGGTCCCACTAGCTAGTCGCATTCTTCAAAGGAAAACTGAACTGTAAGTATTATAATTCTTACTTTAATTTTTTGTATTAGCGTTGTCAGACAGTTGCATGTACGACTGGACGTACATAGCAGGCAATTATTACAATTAACTATAATTTGTTTTCTCTGTGTCATATATTATTAGACAGTGCGCTCTGGTTCTCTGAATCATCGAGATTTGCATATTTGTGTTATACTTTACAAATGTAAATTCATTTTTTTTTGGAATGTAAAAGTTAGGTTGACAAATTTAATTTGTTGTTCGATGTGTTGCTCAACCAAAGCAGGGTTATTTCAACTACAATTTTCTGTGATATTGGCCTACGTTCTAGCGTTTGATCCCATATATGTAAATTTATCTTCTCATCTTTACAAATTTTTCTGTCAGGGATAACATAAATATACTCGTTGTTACAACTTCCGTTTTGTCATTTGTTCTATTACAGTTTTGGGTAGATTTAAACGGTGTCTCTCATTCCAATCTTTTATTGTTTTGGCGCTTTTTTAACTTCTTTTATAATTTAACACTACGAAGCTTACGACCCAATCACCAAATCAAATTGCGTTAGTCGCTGCTTTTTTAAGTTACGATATAATCTTTCTAACAATTTTATAAATCTACCATTGTAGTTTTTATTACTCGTAAGAAAAAGTCTGAGACAGGTAGTGTTGTAAACTTAAGTTTAATATTTTGACAATCTAGCGGATAATACCTCCGTTTTAATAATACACTTACTTAAAATTTGTTTTTGCGCACAAGAAATATTCTGTGGTTATCATAAGAAACTGTCAACAAACTAATTTTTTAAAATAAATTACATATTTAAAAAATACAAAACTTTGTATTAGTTTTTTTTTGCTTTGTATAAGCTATTACCCGTGTATTTTTCAAATAAAATATATAACTAAACAAAGCGGAAACGGTCGAAAGCAGAAACCTGGTCTTAGAGGTTTCCGCATTATCAGGTTTAGTTTCACTGTTCCTTCTTTAATTTTAAATTTGTTTTTATTATCTAATTACCAAACTATAATTACATTTTTAAAACCGGACATATTTTTTTAAAAATAGTTAATTACAAGAAAGTTAACATTTACACTAATACTAATTATAATAAACTGAATAACATGTTCGGTTTATATCTCTTCAAAATAGAAGCATAATTACAGACAAAAGTGTCATATATTATATTGCTCATGTACGTTGTAATTTTCCACAGTTTGTTAAATTAATTAATTAACAAATTTGTAGTTACAATAATAGACATATTATATTACTCGAGACAAAACTCTTCCATAAATAGATAATTAAAGCTTTGACGATAAAGGTATTTAATTGCAAAATGAATTACATTAACACAAATTAAATTTACAGAAAATTGGTCTTTATTTTATCTTTTATTTTTAAATCACAACGTTAACAATTTGGACATAGAATACAACTACCAAAAACTTTGCATTGGTAACTCAAAGTATATTTTCTTTTGTTGTTCGATTGGTTTTCGGTGCGTCTACATTTTCTAAACGTGTTTTGGTCTCATATTTAGTATTTATTGATGATTATTGTAATTTTTATGTATTGACAATATAATTCAAATTCTTTATTTTTTTAGGTTTAATCTTTTTTTAATATCAAAAATTAAAAAAAAAAACATTTTTGTTTTTAATTTCTCCATTTTTTGTTTAATTTATGAAAATTACGTTATCATTTAATTCTTAATGTGTATACAAACGTAATATAAATAATGCTGAATTGTTACAGAAAGTAAAAAATATAGAAGTGGTGATTCTTACAAAGCGAAATTGATAGTAATCAAGAAGGCGATAAAGATGTAGAAGGGATTGAAGCAGGTGAGGTAAAACCTGATTCAAATAATTTTAGAATAAAAGAAATACACAAAACAGAAGTTTATGATACGTCTGAATTAAACAAAAAATGAATAAAGAAAGATTCTAAAGAATTTGCAGCTTGCTTAAGCATACAATTCCATGAAACCGTTAAAACGAAGTTATTAAATTTGATCAATTATGAACTAAAATGGTTTTACATATACTTAGTTTCTATTTGTATCAAAACAAAAAGGAAGAAATGAAGAAAGAGTTTAGAAAGTTTGGGTTGGGAAAAAAGGTTGTTTTGATACTTTCTAAATAATTTTGTATACAGAAGAGATAATTATTTTTGGTTAACTACTTTACATCGATGTTATTGGTAGAAAAACTTTTAATGAAAAACACTTTGGTATGCAGTACGATCCTAAAAAACTTGAGACAACTAAATAAAAACATACTTAATTTTAGTAAGTAAATGGCTATAGAGATGGAAACTTGAAAATTTAATTTTATACCCGCTTAATTCAAATAAGTTAAATCACAACGTATAAACATTGTAAGGTAACAATGTCAATGCAAATGTGAAAATGCCACCTGAGTGAACTATTGGACAGCCGTTTCGCCTTTTTGGGACTCTTCAGCAGTCGAAGAACACTTTACTGTACTTCTACAAGTGCATTGACAGTCTTATAGCTTTATATTAACAAATGAAGTGATAATGATGAGTAAAACACGATCGCACAACCATATCATAGTATCAATTTACTATGCATGAAGATTAGTAAGTAAATAGATTTTATCCCGCGATTTGTTCAAAACTTATTTTATTTACGCGGGTATAAAATTAGCTTTCAACGTTTCCATCTCTATAGCCATTTACTTACTAATATTCATGCATAGTAAATTTATAATATGAAACGGCTTTGCCATCGTATTTTACTCACCATAATTAATTTTGTTGCACCACTTCTTCAAACTCAAAAAACCACAAAAAGTTAAATTATAGTGTGCCAGATGACATAAGAGTTGGTAATTTAGGAGAGAACTAGCCAGTTTTGTGCACTACAACGAGGAGGTGTGAAATGCGTAATTCGGATGCATTAGAGTCACAGCCTCATAAATGTTCTGCTTGCAACATTTGTTTATATTACAGTAGCAAATTCAAAGTATGCTATACGTCAAATTGCGGCAACAGTTTGAATTGCCGTTACTATGATAGCTTAATGTGCATACTAAATTTGTTACTGTTTAACTTTGAATTACGTCAATTATGCAACTAAAAACCGTCTTAAACGACATGTGCCCTAGATAGGCAAATTAGAACTTGGAAAAATTGTTACTAAATATTTAAAAGTTTGTTCACAACATTTTTAAAGAAAAGATGGTTTTTATCAAACAAGTTAATATTTAGGTGTTATTATATTTTTGTATTAGCGTCAGTAATAAAATTCGATGTGTTAAAACAAACTGCCCGGCAGTTAAAAAAAATAGCAGTTTTAACACTACAGTTGCCTTCCGTACAACGTCTCACAATTAAAATCACTACTGAAATAACAAACAAAACGTTTTGAAGTAAACGTGCTGATCATCACAAAAAAGTTTAATAAAACCGATCACTGATGACGTTTTCAATGAGGAAACAACGTACCTGCATGCAAAATAAAATTGTTTTTCAGAGATTAATTGCTCTAAGTGCTCAATCTAACTAAGAGGGCTCTAAATTGAGTTGTGAGTAATATTACATGAAAAAATGTTAATCAAAAAAATTTCTAAATAAAAGCAACATAAATGATGTAACTGCTCGGAGCTAAATGGAGACGGTCGTAGGTTAAACTAAATATCCGTGGCTAATTAGAAAACTCAAAATGTAATAGAAAAAGTCAACAACTGCGTCAGGACAGTTAATGGTTTAATATACCTCTAGACCTTGCCAACCAGAAGAACACGATAGATTTAAAAAACAATAAAAACCAAAATAAAAATTAAATTCTTTTTGTTAAATATTTTAATTTAGTCAAGGGTACATTTAATCGTCCTGGAATTATTACTTTAAATACCAATAAATCATTTTTAATTGTAAATCACCAAAATGTGCATTTACACAAGAAATAAACAAAATCGTTGATAAGTAAAATCAATATAGGCGGTAACTCACAAACTTATGATTTTAGTCGAAACCATTTTGCAATTAATATCAAAACAAACGGTATAATTACGGTACCGGGATGACGTGTTTGTAGTTAGTTTATGTTTCTAGGCGAGTAATTGATGTTGATCTCATAATTGCTGCAATATTTGATGCAATCCGCTACATAACAAAGATAAATTACGGAGGTAAGAAATTAAAACTTTTGTCACAGAATTATAAAGAAATTTTTGGTGTATTTACCGTACGATTAAATCTGTTAAAAGAACAAACACAAACCATTAAACTTTTAACTTAAAAACTTTCATAATTATAATAACAAGGCAATTTTTGCTTCCTCGAATAAGAAGGCGTGCGATACCACTACATTACTATGTTCTTCAAGATTGAATTAAAATCTAACTGACTAATTAACTAAAAATTTTCTCTTTTTAAACGTTTCAGGAACCGATCATAGAATTAAAAAAAATCTAATGTGATCTAAATGCAACAGACTGCACAAAGTAAAAGATTAAGGTGTATTAAATTTATAGAATGAAATTGGTTTTTTACTCTACATTCACAAAGTTACAGAAGAAAATATTTCTATGTCTGCGGTTGTTGAACATCATTTTACTACAGGTCACAAGATAGATTTTGTAACGTTTTGGTGATTGCTAAATCTCCATTCTTCTTTAACATGAAATTCCTAGAGGATAAAAATCATCAAACAATTCAATAACTTTAATCATGATCATGGTTTCCAGCCTACTCCTTCTTAAGTCACTTCTATAGAGTTTAGAATCTGGTTTGGTTCACAAGTTGATTACCTAATTCTGTAATGGTTCTTTGTTCGATTTTTGTTTGCTTTTTCAAGCTTATCGTTTTTTTTTTCTTACTTTTTCAGAGTTTAGAATCTGGCTTGGTTCACAAGGTGATTACTTAACTTTTAAGAAATTCTTTAGATTTAGATTTTGGTTGCTTGTTTGAGTTCTTCGATTTCTCTCACGTCCTGATAAAGCCCCTTACGAAAGTGGACGAAACGTTGGGAACTTCAGTTACAACAACGATACGGTCCAGACCCAGAAGACGTTCTCATCTTAATACAAAAATTGTTTTGTTGATTATTTTAACATTTCTATTGTGTAATGATAATTTTAATTAAAACAATTTTTGATACTAGCGTTTATTTTGATGTTCTCATTCATGTCGGAACTCTCATGTCCCGCCTCCTAAAAAAATAAAAATGGTATTTCAAAATTATGAAAAAAATTGAAGCTTGTTTTGAAACCTATATTAATGAGAAGTAACAAAAGTTATATCATAATTGTAAGTAAAACTTAGTTTGGACAAAAAACGGTTAACAATTGTTAAAATTATCTAAATTTATCAAAATCTATACATAATCTGAAACAAAATATATTGACAACTCATGTAAAATTGTTTTTAATGTTTTATTTTAATATGTGAAGGAATATTTTTGAAATTTTTTAAAAAGTGTTTTTTGAACAATTAAATTTTGAAAGACAGCATTTGAATAATTATTTTTAAAGAATTTACCCTTAACCAATTTCTTTTCTATGTTTATTTTATTTTTGTTTGGTGATGTTTTTTGAATATACTGTTTTTAAATTTTTTTGTCTTTCTTGCTAACAGTTTAATGTTTCATACACGTTCTCTCCTGTCTTTACAACCTTGTGGAAAAAGTATTTAAAGCAGAAGATTTAAACGCAAAACATCCAGAATGGGGATGTATAATAAAAGAAGAACGGAAGTATGGGAGATAATTAACACATACAGTGAATACTTCGGAAACGAGAAGGGATAAGATCTTACTTTTCAATTTGCAAACGGAAAATCTTATATAGATCTGGCAATCTTTTTTGATACAAGTATTACGGGTTGGAAAATTATAGAAGAAGAAACACTTAGCAACTACAAATTGATTAGGTATAATATAGAAAGGGTTCATATACACAAAAACAAACTGGAAAATGTTTAAAAAACATACAGTAAACTCCATAGAAAAGGTAAACATTAGCAAAGTTAAAACAGCAGAAACTTTAATTACTGCAACAGCAGCATGATAAACAGCATAAAAAACACATGTAGAAAAAACATACATAAAAATGCCAAATACTGGTGGTCCAAAAAATTAATAGTGCAAAGGAGCGCAGTCAGGAAACGCCGGAGAGAATATCAAAATTGCCAAGATAGGCAGGTAGGAAAACTAAGCAGAACGAATACAAGAAGTTAAGAAACGGACAACTGCATTAACCTGCAGGCTAAACTAAGTAAGGGTAGCCATGACTGCGTCTGACCAAGATTGGGCGGCGGATGTGGTGAAACACAGCAGTGTATGACCCACAATAGGCGGCTCCAAACAACGTCGTTTCTTCATGTTAGAAGCGGCTAAAATACACACTCACCAAGACGTAGTGCTAACGAGGCGTTTAATGGCAAAACTTTTCTCAAATGACAGTCAAACAAAAAGAACGGCCTTCAGTCTCTAGCAGTTTGACTAGCCCTGACTAAGGCAGCGACCAGACCAGTTATCGAACAGAGGGTGTTAAGAATACATAGAAAAGATCAGGCTGCCAACTGTACATCGGAACATATAATGCAAGGACACTGGGAGATGAGGATAAGTTGGAAGAACTACACTATGGACTAAATAAAATAAACTGGAATATTGTGGGATTAGCAGAGGTTAGAGGGAAGAGAGAAGTTTGCCTAAAACTTAAATCGGGTCATATACTAGTCTACAAAGGAGATGAGAACCGTAGCATTGGCGGCGTTGGAGTTTATGTGCACAAAAGAATGGTCCCATATTTGCAAATACTTAGGGCAAAAACTGACAGAGTGATATATATATCACATTAAAAATTAATTTTTGAACTTGCAATTTTTGGAAAATTTTTAGTAACAGCAACAATTATGATAGTACGTTTATTTAATAACTTATATGACAATTAATTTTATACATTTGAAACCTTACGTACGTTTCGCTGTAAGTATTAAGCTTTTTCAAAGGTTTAATTAAATTTTACAATATATCTAAAAAAGAAATACATAATATTAATTTAAGTTTGTGAATGAATAATTTTCTTAAACTTACCTAAACATTATTATTTTTTGTTATAACAAAACAATTAACAATTAATACATCAGTTAGATACCATAACTTTAACATTACAAACGAACATTATGGAAGACATTATACAAATGACACTCTTATATCAAATTTTTATAAATACGCAGGCGTTAGATACAATAAATATAAAATGTGAAATATTTAATTTTGTAAAATTAATAAAACAAATTTAAGAGATGATAGAATTATAAATTGAATTCAAATTTTCTATGTCAATTCTGTAATTAACTGTATTAACATTTTTTTTAATTTCGATCATCTCATAGATTAGTCTTTTTTTTAAATTTATTTCTTTATGTAAGATTTTAGGTGCATGAAAATTGAAAGTATGATTATTTTCTAGTGCATGATCAGAGAGAGCAGTTTTAGGATAATTTTGTGCATCTTTTTTGGTTTTTATTACATTTTTATGTTGGTTTATTCTATTTTTTAGATATTGTTTAGTTTGGCCTATATAAACACATTTGCAATTTAGGCAATTCAATTGATATACCACATTAGAATCATAAAAAATATTAGTTTTATCCTTTATGTTTTTAAATAACAGTTTTCCAAGAGTAGAGTGATTTTTGAAGGCAATAATAAAATTGTATTTTTTTAATTCTTTTTCTAAAGTATAAGATAAATTAGGTATAAAAGGTAATGATATAAATTTGTTTTTTTCTTCACTATTATTATAATTTTTTTCTATATTTATATTTGGATTAATTGTTGGAGATGAATTTGTTGACATAAGATTTGTATTGTTGTTATTTTTATGTTTTAAAATTTTTAGTCTTTTTTTAATATTAGTTTCTATCATATGTTGAGGAAAACTATTTTGAATTAAAATATTTTTAATTATGTTTATATTTTCAGCATGAAATTTAGGTGATGATAAGATGATACCTCTGTCAATTAAATTATTAATTATACTTTTCTTATATTTAATGGAAGTAAAAGAATTAAAATTTATGTATCTATTTGTTTTTATAGTTTTTCTATACCAATTTGTATCAATTTTATTGTTTAAATTTCTAATAAGTGTCATATCTAAAAATTTATTGAATTGTAATTATTTTCTTTTCTATAGTGAATTTTAGTCTTGGATGAATACTATTGAAATTATCAAATATTAAATTTATATTATTTTCATTAGTTGCAATTAGAATGTCGTCTATATATCTTTGATAAAATGTAATGTCATCAAATTTTTTTAATAGTTCTTTTTCTAAGTTTTGTAAAACTAAATTAGCTATTGTACTAGATAAAGGTTGTCCCATTGCGATTCCAAATTTTTGTTTATAAATTTTATTGTTAAATGTGAAAAAAGTTGAATTTAAGATGAATTGTACTGCTTCGATAAATTCTTGTAAAGGCAAATTTGTGAAAAGTTTAATTTCGTTCCAGTAAATTTTAATAGTGTTTATAGCTAAATCTATAGGTATATTAGTATAAAGTGAAACAATATCTAAAGAAAATAAAACATGATTGTGAGGAATAGTGACACTATCAATAAATTTTTTAAAAGACCAAGAATCTTTTACGCTATATTTATTAGTTTGTGTAATATTAATTAATATATTAGATAAGTATTTTGAAAGTTTAAAAATTGGATAATTATAACATTACAAATAAATTTCTTAATTTGAAAATTAATTTTAATAATAAATGTCTAAATTTATTAATAAAAGATTCATATATACATTTAAATTTCCTTAAACAAAAATTATTACAACAAAAAAAATTTTTAGAAACAAAAATACCTTTTATATGTATTATGCAATTTTTAAAATATAAAACTTTACAAAACGTTAGATTAAAAAATAAAATTAAAAAGATACATGTTAAAAAAATTAGCATACTACAAAATGACAATAGATATAATTTATTAATTTCTAATAAAAATCAAAAAAGCGTAGATATAAATAACAAAATCAATAAAAATTGGATTGAAAATTTAACAGATACTTTCATACCAAATGATGTACAAGAAATTTTAAGTTTAGGACCTAACTATAATTATTTTAACCCTAATCATGACATTCCTTATGATAACATTATTGCTAATGTAGAGAATTCAATTGACACAATAGAATCAGAAACTCAAAATTCTATTAGATCTTCAATCACTAATATTTTAACTAACTATAAACACAAAAATAAAAATAAAATTTTAAAACCAATTGAACAAATCAACAATAATGTTTTTTTTTTAAAAAATTAAAAAACACTAAAACTTTTTTAAAAAACAATAATAAAATAATTGTTACTAAAGCTGACAAAACTCAAAAAACAGTACTTATAAATAAAAATGACTATGATCTAAAAATGCTAAATTTATTAAATGACAATGATACATATATTCAAATAGAAAAAAATCCAATTATAAATATACAAAACTTTAATAATCAAATTGTAAAAAAATGGCTTAATTTAAATTACATAGAACAAAATACTTATAAAAATTTAATCTCACACAATGGACTATTACCAAAATTATATGGTTTACCTAAATTACATAAACAAAATAAACCACTCAGACCAATTGTTGCATCATATATGAGTCCAATTTTTAAACTTTCAAAATACTTATCTAATATATTAATTAATATTACACAAACTAATAAATATAGCGTAAAAGATTCTTGGTCTTTTAAAAAATTTATTGATAGTGTCACTATTCCTCACAATCATGTTTTATTTTCTTTAGATATTGTTTCACTTTATACTAATATACCTATAGATTTAGCTATAAACACTATTAAAATTTACTGGAACGAAATTAAACTTTTCTACAAATTTGCCTTTACAAGAATTTATCGAAGCAGTACAATTCATCTTAAATTCAACTTTTTCACATTTAACAATAAAATTTATAAACAAAAATTTGGAATCGCAATGGGACAACCTTTATCTAGTACAATAGCTAATTTAGTTTTACAAAACTTAGAAAAACAACTATTAAAAATTTGATGACATTACATTTTATCAAAGATATATAGACGATATTCTAATTTAACTAATGAAAATAATATAAATTTAATATTTGATAATTTCAATAGTATTCATCCAAGACTAAAATTCACTATAGAAAAGAAAATAATTACAATTCAATAAATTTTTAGATATGACACTTATTAGAAATTTAAACAATAAAATTGATACAAATTGGTATAGAAAAACTATAAAAACAAATAGATACATAAATTTTAATTCTTTTACTTCCATTAAATATAAGAAAAGTATAATTAATAATTTAATTGACAGAGGTATCATCTTATCATCACCTAAATTTCATGCTGAAAATATAAACATAATTAAAAATATTTTAATCCAAAATAGTTTTCCTCAACATATGATAGAAACTAATATTAAAAAAAGACTAAAAATTTTAAAACATAAAAATAACAACAATACAAATCTTATGTCAACAAATTCATCTTCAACAATTAATCCAAATATAAATATAGAAAAAAATTATAATAATAGTGAAGAAAAAAACAAATTTATATCATTACCTTTTATACCTAATTTATCTTATACTTTAGAAAAAGAATTAAAAAAATACAATTTTATTATTGCCTTCAAAATCACTCTACTCTTGGAAAACTGTTATTTAAAAACATAAAGGATAAAACTAATATTTTTATGATTCTAATGTGGTATATCAATTGAATTGCCTAAATTGCAAATGTGTTTATATAGGCCAAACTAAACAATATCTAAAAAATAGAATAAACCAACATAAAAATGTAATAAAAAACAAAAAAGATGCACAAAATTATCCTAAAACTGCTCTCTCTGATCATGCCCTAGAAAATAATCATACTTTCAATTTTAATGCACCTAAAATCTTACATAAAGAAATAAATTTAAAAAAAAGACTAATCTATGAGATGATCGAAATTAAAAAAAATGTTAATACAGTTAATTACAGAATTGACATAGAAAATTTGAATTCAATTTATAATTCTATCATCTCTTAAATTTGTTTTATTAATTTTACAAAATTAAATATTTCACATTTTTATATTTATTGTATCTAACGCCTGCGTATTTATAAAAATTTGATATAAGAGTGTCATTTGTATAATGTCTTCCATAATGTTCGTTTGTAATGTTAAAGTTATGGTATCTAACTGATGTATTAATTGTTAATTGTTTTGTTATAACAAAAAATAATAATGTTTAGGTAAGTTTAAGAAAATTATTCATTCACAAACTTAAATTAATATTATGTATTTCTTTTTTAGATATATTGTAAAATTTAATTAAACCTTTGAAAAAGCTTAATACTTACAGCGAAACGTACGTAAGGTTTCAAATGTATAAAATTAATTGTCATATAAGTTATTAAATAAACGTACTATCATAATTGTTGCTGTTACTAAAAATTTTCCAAAAATTGCAAGTTCAAAAATATTATAACAGCTTACCTAAATAATTAATTAAAAATTAATGCGAATATAACCATAAAAGTTATACAAATTTATGCGCCAACCAGTAACCATGAAGACCAAGAGGTGGAAGTACCTTATGATAAAATAACACAATGCTTAAATGAGAACAAAACAAAATACACACTGGTCATTGGAGACTTTAATGCGAAAGTAGGGAATGATGGCACATACTCAAGATATATAGGCAAGTTTGGCTACGGAACAAGAAATGAAAGAGGCAATATGCTAATAAACTTTTGGGAAAAAGAACAACTATACACAATAAACACTTTCTACAAAAAAAAACAAATAAAAATGGACATTGGTAAGTCCAAATGCAACCACGAAAAATGAAATAGACTTTGTGCTGGCACAACAAAAGCACATAATTAAAGACGTAGATGTTCTAAACTCGTTCACGACAGGTAGCGACCATAGAATGGTTAGGTGTAAAATATTTAGGAACGGAAAACCAGAAAAAGCAAAGAAATTTAATACTTCTAAAAAGAATTTAGATGCAAGTACCCTAAAGACACAAAAACCAGAATTCATACCAAACTAACCCATCGAATAAAGAAGGAGCCGATAAAACCTTTTGAAGACAAAAATCAAATAAACAAACGGTTAACAAAAGCATTGAAAGAAACGGCAAATAATATCTTGAAGCCAAGACACAAACCTAAAAAGCTGAGAATAGAAACAAAACAAATGCTGGAAAAAGGAGAGTGCTTATAAACAGGGGCGAAAGAGATACAGAAGAACACAGAAATATTAATAAAACAGTCAGAAAGATGGCAAAACAGAATATTATTAACTATCAGGAAGAAGAAATCGAAAACTTAATAGAACAACAGAGAGGCTCGAATATCTTTAAAAAGGAAAATACACATAAAATAGTAATTACTAAGCTAACTGACAAGCATGGAAACATAGTAGAAGACAGAGAAAATTTACTGCGCATAACGGAGAACTACTACAAAGCTATACGATATAAGAACAGAGATAAACGCTAATATAGAAAATAAAAACGAAGACGGTAAAATTCTTAATGTCGGCTCAGAAGACCTCTCTGACATAGGAAAAGAAGAAATTACTAAGGCACTTAACCAGTTGAAAAACGGAAAAGCTGCAGGAGAAGATGACATACTGTCAGAAATGATGAACAACTAGCAATACTTTTTGATAAATGTCTTGCAGAAAGGGAGATACCACATGACTGGGAGACAGCCGTTGTGGTTCTGATATATAAAAAAGAAGACCCAACGAATCTGGAAAACTATAGACCCATAAGCTTCTTATCCCAGGTATATAAACTGTTTATGAGAATAATAACAAACCGTCTAGAGAAAAAATTTGACGACTATCAGCCCAAAGAACAAGCAGGCTTTAGAAAGAGCTACAGCACTGTCGAACATATTCATACGATCAGAATATTGAATGAGAAGGTAACTGAATATAACATCAAAGTGAGTCTAGCATTTATTGACTTTCGAAAAGCGTTTGACAATAGCAATAGAAAAAGCTATGAGAAATGCAAGAATAGACCAAAGGTATATCAATGTTATTAAGAAAACCAAGGTGTATCAAAAATTAAATTGGGAATGCATTAAAACACTAACGAATTGACCATTAATAGAGGCGTAAGACAAGGTGATATAATATCACCAAAATTGTTTACTTTGGTTCTTGTAGACGTATTCAAGAAACTACACTGGGAAAATAGAAGTATCAATATATCATGAGAAAACCTCAACAACGTAAGATTCGCCGACGATATTGTGATATTCGCCAGGAATGACATAGATTTACAAATAATGCTTACAGAAGTACACAAAGAAGCAAAAACGGTTGGATTAGAAATAAACATATCAAAAACGAAGTTCATGACAAACGAGCCTACTGATAGAGACACAATAAGCATCGAAACTCAAAACATAGAAAAAGTTAACTTCTACATATATCTAGGACAAGAAATAACGATGGGTAAAATAAATCAAGAGCTCGAGATAAACCGAAGAATACGATTGGGATGGGCAGCTTACGGGAAAATGCGACACATTTTTAAATCCTAACTACCTCTGAGGTTAAAAACCAAAATTTATAATTAATGTATTCTTCCGGTGGCAACCTGCGGGTGTGGAACTTGAAGTCTAACCAAGAGGATATTAAATAAATTGCAAGTTTATCAGAGAGCAATTGAAAGAAACATGCTAGGTGTTTCGATAGCGACCTATAAAACCAACGAATGGATAAGGAATATAACACAAAGAATATGTACTTTCAAATGGAACTAAGTTGGTCACGTAGCAAGAAACAACAGTAATAACTGGAGTGGAAAAGGGACTAGATGGAGATCTTGGGGAGAAAAAAGAAGCATAGGAAGACCCCACCAACAATGGTACGATGACATCAAACGTGCAGCAGGACTAAACTGGTATCAGGTTGTACTAAATAGGGATGCCTGGAATGATTTGAGAGAGGCCTATATCCAGAGGATAGAGAACGGCTAGAGAAGAAAAAAGAGAAGAAAGAAACGCTTACAAAAAAGCATTAAAAAAAATAACATACAAGCTTTTAGGGAATACTGTACGGCTCCAAGCCTCCATGACAACAATCCCAAATTAAGACAATACAACACAAAGACGGAAAGTGGACCACAACAAACAAAGAAACAAACTTGGCGTTGTTAGAAAATTACTTCTCGCACGACAACGACGACGGCTTTGAACAAAAAAAAATTAGAATCAAATCTACAGAACTACTAATTCAAACAAAAAACGGAAAAAGAGGTAAAAAAAATATTAAAGATGTAAATAGTAAAACAGCGCCAGGGTCCGATAACTTTACATGACCGATCATAAAGATAACAATAAATGTAAATGGTAGACGAGTTATTTTAACAAGTGCCTAGATTTGGAAGAATTCCCAGAAATCTTCAAAGTAGTACATATTGTATGAATGTATGGATACCAAAACCAGAAAATAAGAAGGTAAAACCAATTAGCTTACTATCCACATTAGAAAGAATGCTTGACAAACTGTGTACAAACCGACTTGGACATTTCTTAAAAAACAACACTCTGCTAAACAAACAATATGAGTTTAGAAAAGGAAGAACCACAACAATAGCTATCAAAAGAGCACTAGAAGTAGTCGACAATAACAAAAAAAACATGGAAAACACGGCGTAGTGGTAATATTAGACACCATAACGTCTTTAACACGGCATGGTATTCATCAATAATAGAGCAGTTAGGGGACTGGAAACTTTTACAAAATTTACTAAAAAAAGCTTTACAGAGAATAGAAAAGTAAAAAGTAGCACGACCACAAAAGAAATAAACAGAGGCTGTCCATAAGAATCATGGTTAGGGCCAGTTCTTTGGACAACAATAATGAAGAGTTGGTTCAGAAAAATGGAAAATACGCCAGAGAAAAAGCTGCACGCAGACGACCAACTATTAATAGTCAGTTGCAGTTTTACCAGATGTATCGAGAATCACTGGAAGGCAGTCTAGCGAGAATGTGCAAACTGAACACAAACGCACAAACTTGCATACGCGAGAAAAAAAAACAGAATTGTTATTCTTCTCGGCAAAGCAGTATATAAGACCACTAGTAGTAAAAATCAGAGACCAACCAATCATAATGTCCGACCCGATAAAATACCTTGGCATTACGATAGACATCAAAAGACACTTTATAGAACACCTAAAGAAAGTAAAAAACAAAGCTAGACAAACTGTTTGTAGTAGCAAAAATTATGAATTACGAAATCATATTGAACAACATCTACTAGAGCATTGGAGGTAATAGCCCGATATACGCGGAAATAATGGCAATGCCTAAGTTACAGACAGTAGAACGGGAAACACCCCAGTGGGAGCCAATGTGCTCATTCATCCGACACAAAGTGCCACTCTATTTAAGGGACGTATATAAACGAAAAAAAATGATTTCGTAATATTCACAGATGGATCGAAAAACAAAGAAATGATGTGGCTATTAGTGGCAACCATAGAAAGAGAAAAAACGAGAGCATTTATAAAATACCACGACGAATAAGGTTTGGTGAGTGAAATCGGCGAGGGCAGGGTCACACGCTCAGAGAATCAATAAAATCATCAGTAATCATCGGCCAAACCGGGTTCGAAGAACAACTCCAATATTTTCCGATAAGTCAACGCTTCGCGAGAGAGATAGCATAGGGTCCAGGGTTCCAGAAATCTGAAAATCGAAAAATAAAACCAAAGTAATACATGAAACCAATCCAGCTAAAGGGTAAAAGAAAGCCTAACACTGAAAGGTGGGAACAGGCGCTGAATCAGAGGTTGGCCCACCTGCTCCCCACCTAGATAGAATATAAAGAAACAATTAGTTGGTTAATCTTCTAGAAAAATCACTGCACTGTACATTATTATGATGTTATTCTGGTGCCTCCTCCTTTCAATGTTCCTACATTTGCCCCTGGGTTGAAAATCCGAAAAAACACGGTTTTTCTTAATTAAATCACTGTCTTTACTACTCATTGAAGTCTTTTTTTTGTTAATTTGTGGTTTGGTATAGTATAATAATTTTTCAGAAGTTGCTATTGTCTTATCTTTTCCAAATTTGTTTTATTAGGAAATAATATTGCAAAATACTATTCACAATTCTTTGTTCAATACCTAATGTTTATTTAATAAATGTTAATTTTTAAATATGAATAGTGACCGTTATAGTTGTGCTACTGTATTGAAATTACGTTACACATAAATTACAAGACGCTTCTAAGGTGGAATAAAAATTAGCATAATTTTAATTTTGTAAACTACACAAAACTAATTACCGTTTAAATAGTTAATATTGGATTTAGAGATTTATTTAGTTGATTTTACTAATGGTGAAATAATTTTAAATTTATATTTAAAAAAAATTAATTTGACAAATTAATTAAAATATAATTAAAATTCAAATTTATTAAATGTACAAACTAATTAATACAAAACGTAGGTTTTCATATACGTTTTATTTATTTATTTTCTTTTAGTAGTACATTCTGAATGACACGATTAGTTATGTACAACGAAAATTGCAGTTAAAGAATTTTGATGATGAGGGTGGTGAACCATCGTAATCCTGGAACCAGGCACGACCCCAACACATCGATTTCCTTACTATTTAGTACACGTACACGTGACGTTTTCAACTACTTAAAATATTCCTACGGTTCATCCTAATTCAAGACAAACACGAAATTTGTTTCCACATTTTTTCGTAACTTTTTTTCAGACGTTATAGCACGAAAATTTTTAAATTTAAATACGTTATTGAAAATTCGCACAAAGCCAACTCAAAATTCAATCGACTGGCTTACAAATTTTGATCGTATACGCGGCTTTAGCATTTATTTGCTTATTGAATATTTGAATTTGTAAACCATTCTGCATCACTATCTTTTACCTTGGCTATATTCCCTTACGTAATCTGGTCAACAAAAGCGTCGTCCTGGCGTTTTCTATACGGCACAATAAATGCTATTTTGCCATACACATAAACATTCACGATCTAAGCGAATTTAAGCTCGTAGTTACAAAAGTAAATTACATTTCTTGAGTTTACAATTTTCCTCTCAATTCTAAAGTTTGCTATTTTCTCTTTGAAAAATGTATCCTTTGATAATTAAGCAGTGCGGAAGTTTTTATATTTTAAATTTGCGCAATATCAAATAACGTTAGTCGTGAAAAGAAAACTTCGCATTATACACGTATCAAACGTATTACTCATAGCTTATAAGGGTTTTTGGTGCGCAAACCAGGGTTTAATTTGACACTAATCTTTAAAGATAATAGGATTCTGTAACGTGGTTTAGGAAAAATAGTATCCATAGACTTTCGAGATTTACTTTAAATTTCTCATGTATGAATTTTATTTTTTAGAAAACAGCTCATATTTTATGTTCATTGTTGTCGTGTAGGTAAATAACAAAAATTCCAATAAATAGCAAGCGCAAAAATTGATGTTATTTTTAGACTTTGATTATAAACTACTGAAAAATACATTCAGAAACGTTAAACGATTGTTTTAGTTACAAAATGTTTTAAAATAAAATTATTTAATCTAGTAGATAAGATCAGTTACCAAAAAAGTGTTGGGTTTTATCAATAAAACAATTAATGAAAAAAGTGCTGTGGGACAAAAACACTTACGGTAAAACGTAAACTTTGCACTAGGCTGAAGTGCGATCACTTACCGATAACTTAATCATAACAATTTCCTGAGGTTACAAACACGTGAGGGTGACCAAACTTGCTGCTAGAATTAAAGAACAATTAAATTGCGCCGTAAAATAGAAATGCATTCTTATCCCAACGATTCTTTCACATGCAAAATATCAAAATTCTATTGGTTTACATATGAATAACGTGAATGTTTCAAGGTCCTTAAATGTGGGTATTATTAAGCATTGTGTTAGCACACGTGTTTGTTTGCGTAAACAAAACCAAAAATAAAATAAAAATTTGTAAACGTATTTTGGCAATGGGCAAAATGTATACAGCACGAGAAACCATACCAAGGATTTTTAACATAACACTATTTTGCGTAAACTAGATTTAGTAAATGCTCTGTCGGTTTTGTTTTTATGAGTCTATTTACTTATATGTTTTTTAGTCGAACTTTTAGTGAGCTATTATTATATACTGTTATATCTTACACAACGCACATTGTCTTCAGCTTTTCTTATTTGGTATGCGCGAGGAATTAGTCTTTCTTGTTTTGTTCTTTTATTACAAGTTTTCTTCAGTTTGTTATTCTCATGTCTCGTATATCTTGATCTTGCCATCTGATCTTTTGTCTCTCTTAGTCTGTTTTTCATAGGTTTCTAGCTTAATATTGTTAGTATTACTGCATCTTGTTCTCTTCTTTAAATGTGTTTAAATTATTAAAGTATGCGTTTTTATAACTATTACTATATTTTTTCCTTTCAGTAAGTTCCTTGCCTCAAAATTTATGAGTTGTCTAGTTTCTCTAATTGGCATCTTCACTAGTCCTTCTTATGACTTTTTTCTAGTATTTTTGCTTTTTCTTCATCTTTTCTTGATAGTCACATTGTTTTTGCAGAATAAAATATGGTCAGGATGATAGCTGTTTTACATATTTTTAGCTTTGTGGTTTTGCTAAAGTTTCCGTCTTGTTACGAGAGAATTCGGTCCCTTAAGTTGGGCAGCCAAACCTGCTACGTGGTTTCCTTGCAACAAAAAAAAAGCAACGGCTAGCACAGTTTTCCCGGAGAGGGAGTCGCAGGCTTTGTGATGCTAAATTATAACTTCAATCTTAAAAAAGGCGCCAAGACGATGAAAGATTAAATTATGGAGATATGGTAGCTAGAAAAGAACAAATAACACGACAGAAATAATAACACAGAATATATATATTTATTTTATCAAGACAATAATTCCAAAAAGAACGAAGAAGGTACATAAGTATAAATTTTCCAAACTTTAATACATAGGTCGAATCAAATATAAGTTGCGCCCTATACTGGACAACACGCCGTACAATAAACTTATCTTGTCGGTCTAAACTTTTAGAAACAAAGAAGGAATGACTTTATATTCGCAAATTTAAAATCGCTAAAGTAAATAACAAAACAAATTAAGCTTTTAAGACTTAACGCGTACTGCATACGACTTTGTGAAGCACAAAATGATATTATTAATTGTCTTAACCTAGCATGCACGTACGGTTAACAATCGACACCGAAATACAAATCGTAGAACAAAAAATGTACTCAATATCCGGTTATAAAATTTGACATTGCCGATGACAAAGTTGGTGGAGGTCGAGAGACAAATTTAATACTTGAAAAAAATTTTATACTCAAAAATTGATCTACCAACTTTTTAACATAACAGTCTTTTAAGCACTTTTTTTCTTGATTTTATTTTTTCGTTATTTCCGGACTTCTTTTGTTGCTTCCATTTACTAGGGGAGACTAGGGATACTTTGGACACGGGGATGTACTGAACGGGTTTAAATTTCTTTTCCAAACGTCGATTGTGATAGTGCAGTCATGAATATTCATTATGTTACTTGAGTTAGATCAGTATATACGCGGAAGACATCAAATGCACATTTAGTTTTTGTTAGCGGTCATTTTATTTTCCTTTTTTATTATAGTGAAGTCATAAACTCTTAGATGATAGCCCATTTAAATGCCGTACTTTTGGACGTAGAAAGTCGTATTTTACATTCAAGGCAACGTAAAAGTTAAATACAAGTGTATAAATTAGAGAAGTTAGTAAGCAAAGGAACGCAACTTAGTAGTGGTAGTAAGAAGGCAGAAGGAGAAAGAAAGGGGTGGGTAATAAAAGAATGATGTGAAAGCAAGAAAGAATAAATAGTTTAAGTAAAAAGTATAAAACCGTGGTGGAAAAGTATAAAACTGTGACAAACAAGTGAGATTAAGGAGAATAAACAACATAATCGAGAAGGTCAGCGATAAAAGATAACCTACATTAATAGAAATTATTGCATTTAAGTCGAAATTAAAGCAAAAGGAAGAAGAAAAGGACAGACTACAAATATTTGAAAAAGGGAAGCAAACAACAAGATCACCGTACATTAAAAAGATAACGGTGGAAATCGAAAAAAACAGATCAATGACAGAAAGAGGAAAGGGAAAAGAATAGAAAGAAATGAACGAACTAAAAGAAATGAGAGAGATGATGAAACAGTTGTAAGAAAACATGCAAGGAATAAGACAAGAAATCAAAGAAACAAAAGAAGAAATAGAAGAAAAGAGAAAACAAGTAGAAGAAAGAAAAAAGGAACTGGTGAAAAAAATACAAAAACTGGAGCAAAAAGCGGAAGATAAGGGAAGATGGCAAAGGGAGAATAATATTGTAATAAAGGAGTGGAAAATTAAAGAACCACAAAAGGGTTTATTATTGATGCTGGAAGAAAAATTAAATTTGAAAGTAGAAGTGAAAAAAACAGGTAAGAATGATAAATAGAGAGAAGGAAAATGAGATGGTGGTGGCGAAAATGGAAAGATGGGAGAAGAAGCAGAAGGTGATGGCGGAGAAGAAGAAATTAAGGAACACAAGAGTTTATATAAATCGCGATTTGACATGGGAAGAAAGAAGAGTACAAAAAGAAATAATAAAGAAGCAGATAGAGAGAGAATAAACAAAGACAAAGTAATAGAGGCAATAAAGAAGGTAAAAAAGGGAAAGCGGCAGGAGAAGAAAGGGCACAAGGCAAAGGGTGGGTATACGGGAAAGAAAATACAGTAAAAAGAATGACGGGAATAGTAAATAAAATATGAAAAGGGGTAGGATTCTCGGAGAGATGGAGAGAAGGAATAACATGCTCAATATACAAAATAAGAGACAGAAATGAATTGAAGAATTAGAGAGGGGTGACATTATTAAGCACGGCGTACAAATTATATGCGACAGTGCTACAAGAAAGGCTGCAGAAGGAAATAGAAGAAATAAGTTTGATACCAGACGGACAAGCGGGATTCAGAAAAGGAAGAAAAGTGATAAACATATATTAACTGAAACACTTCGCAAATATAGAGCTAGAGAAAAAAAGGGGAAAAATGGTGGCATTGTTCGTAGATTTAAAAATCGCTTTTGACAGAGTGAACAGGAAGAAACTGTGGTAATTTATGAGAAAAAAAAAATAAATGAATGATTAATAAAAAGAATGTAGAAAATTTACGAAGAAACGAGGAGCAGGGTGAATGGAGAGGAGAGCGAAAAATTCGTTACAAAGAGAGAGTTAAGACAGGGATGCCCACTGAGCTCAAGCCTGTTTGTAGTATATACGGGAGATTTGGAGGAGACAATAAGAGGACAACAGATAGAAGGGATAGTAGTAGGGAAAGTGACAGTGTGGTCGTTGGCGTATGCGGATGACATAGTGTTGGTGGCTAAGGAGGAAAAGAAAATGAAAGAGATGACGGAAACGCTGGAAAAATACATGAAAAAACAAGAAATGGAAGTAAATACGGAGACAACTAAGATAATGGTATTTAGAAAAGGAAGATGAAAAAGGAAAAAAAAAGGAGTGGAAATGCAAATGGAAATGAAAGGAGGGGGAACTTCAGCAAATGAAGGAATTCACATACCTGGGTTACACGATGAAACAGGATGATAAGGAGGTAGAACACATAAAGGAAAGAGCGAGGAAAGGGAACAGGTTAATAGGGGTGTAAGGGAAAGGTTGTTTGAAGTGGACATAGAAAAAAGAAGGCTGCTGTTTGAGAAACTAATAAAAGTGTGGTGACATCTGGGGCAGAAATATGGGGGTGGAAGGAGTATAAAGAGGTCGAATGGAACTATTAGTTCACTAGTTGTCTGGTTTGGCACTGCAGTTTTATTTAGTTATCTATTTAATTGTATAAATTTTTTCTATATTGTTATGTACGTCGTTGTTTTTTTTTTGTGTAGTTCTCCTTCTGTTTTTTTTAGTATCTGTATATAAGTGTGTGAAGTATGTCTCCCAAGCATTTTTAATTATTTGTACTATTATAGTAGAATTTAGGTTTCTTCGGGTTGCTGTATTTTTTCTATTGAATTCTCATGTATTGTTTGCTTTTAGTAAAAATTTTTTGTGATCCAAGTTGTCTTCTGTTTTTTTCTATAGTTTAGTTGCTTCTTGTTTGATTTTTTATAGTCGTTTAATTTTTGAATTTGCCTGATTTTTATCCATTTGCTTCTTGCTTCATTTTAAGCCGACACTTTTTATAAAACTATTCTTTTAATTTGTTCTTCTGACTTATTGTATTTTCTACTGCATTAATAATACTTGTTTTTATGTTGGTTCACTTATTGAAATGTTATCTTCCTCCTCAGTTAGTTTATTTTGTATTGCTTTACAGAATTTTGTTTCTTTTCGCTTTTGTAACGCACAAATTGAATTGGCAAAAAAAAGATTGAATATATGTTTACCTACTTTTATTGGTTAGCTTCCGTCGTAGATGGTCGTGAGTCGGATTGTCAGTACCTAAATTTTTTGGGTAAGTTGTGCCCTAGCGCCACCTTTTTTTAGGCGTAAAAAGTAATCGTATAAGAAAACGAACGTTTGGGCTAGAGAAAAAGAAATGCCGCAGACCTGCTATTCTGAAATGTGCGTGAAGCAATAAAGCAATCTAGTTATCACAGATAGAAAGATTTGTTTATTTCGACTAGTAATTGTACAATTGATTATAGAGAAGTAAAAAAAGAGAGAGAAACGAGTATTAACGATAAAATTTTAGTTACAACGTAGTTGTCGGTACACTCCTAACATAAACAATAAATACAATCGACATGAGCTTATGGCTACGCCACTGCTATTAACTAGGATTGTCACACAGAGATATAGCTATACACCATTTAAATGACGCTTAAATCGTAATCATATCGTATTCAGTAAAAACAAAAAAAGATATCGTAGATTTGGAAGCATTAGTCCCTAGCTTAATATACCGCATCAATCAATTAAAAACGGCGGTAATAAAAGCTAAACGTTATGATTATAGATCGAAATCTCCCCGAACTGCTTGACGTCAAGTGTAACAGGTAGATATATTAGTTTGGAATTTTAATTACTCTGTGAGTCTCTATAAGCGTCGCGTCGCGTCCAATTCCTTTACATAAAAATTATTATAGTACGATAACAACCGACTTAATAATTTATTGTTAGCAATAAATGACACTCAAATTACGATTAAATTGACGATCTTAGAATATGTGTTCCCGCTTGGGTCACCATTGCATCAAAAGTAATTAATAAATACCTTGCTAGAATATTTATGTCGTAACGTTTCTCTCGGGGTTAGTATCTTTTATTCTTAAGCATCACACCGCATTTATTTTTGAGGAGCTACGATTAGGATGTTGGTAAATCCAATGGTAAACCCCACTATAAGTGAACATTTGGGATTATAAAGAAAAGCTCCAAACGAACATCGAACAAACTCGAAAAGATATGTTTGACGCCTTTTTTATAGCTTAAATGCAAATCATATAGCAGGATCTCTAAACTTTTAGGCTTTAATGCTAGTGAAACACACTCTACTTCAGTAACAAAATAGAATGTCTTGTATCTAGCCGGAAGTCGACTTGTCTGGTGGCTAAAACTAGACCAAAACTGATTTTTAGTTGTTACACTTTTTAACCGCTTTTATTTTTAATTTGTTTAAAATTGTTTAGATAAACAATTTTTGTAAAACCAACGATTTTCTTCATTAATAAGTTGTATCTGGCCACAAAAATAATATTTTTTCTTTTGATATATTTCTGTTATTTGATTGAACTTTTTCAAAAAATTGCTTCCCGAAGCATTAGAAAAAAAACTAAGCCTCTTCATCAGTCGAGTGGAGCTAGACTAGCAAAGAAAATTTTAGTCATAATAAGAAGAAGACGATTTACTCTAATTTCTATTACCTGTTTATTTAATTTATGCGGTATGCTAGAACTGAAGTGAACTAACATTTTTGCTTTTTCTTTTACAATCTTTAGTTTTATTCTGTTATTTTTTTCTTAATTAAATGAAAACTTTAATTAAAAATACATACTAACTGGAATGACAGAACACAATCTAATTCTGATCTAAATATAACTTTTTCTAAAACAACACACAAAAATGACATACTCTGCAAAGCAATCAGTAACGTTTGAAGTGTTTCTTATTACGTTATTACGATGATTACGCCCGGAGAGCAACGTGATACAATGCGAAAGCCAGAGGGATGTATGTTGCTCGATGAGCGTAATCATGCAGTAACGCTTGTGATGCATACAAAATCTTATTTTTCACTTTATTATGTAAAAACTAAAAATTAAAATTACATTACAACTTATCTATTTGACTAAATCTAGAAATATATCTATTACTTTCTGATTTGTCAAATGGATTTTACAGTTATTAGGAATGCATCAAAATATGTTAAAATGCACAAAAAGAAATAGAAAACTAGTATCATCTAAATCTAAACAAAAAAAACGATATCATTTTTGAGTGCATAATGAGTAAGCGTATTAAATCTACAGTGAGATTTTTTAAAGTGTGGCCATAGGAATTTACATGCTAATATTTGGACCCTCTGTTAATTTATGTTCTCTTTTACATTGTCATTTAATATTTAAAGTGATAGAATTTTTGTATGTTCTAAAAACGGTTATTAATTAAAAATGATTTTAATGATTTCTTAAACTGATTTGGTTTTGTTGCAGATTTTTCAATATAAACCTGTAATTGATTTTTATTTACGTATCACAAAAAATCAAAACTTAAAAAAATAATAGAACAACAAACAGTATCACCAATTAATGACAATTGTCAAAAAAATTGCTCAAAGTGTTTTCCTTCAGCTGCCAAACAGTGCGCCAACCGATCTTAAACATTTTTTCGAACGTTTTGCATATTTCGAGATGTAGTGGAATTAAAGGCTTTAGTTATCTTTTCTTTAAGCTCTTGTACTGATTCTGGTGGACCTCTTACAAAATCATAAATTTGTGATGCTAAATGTTCCCATAAAAAGAATCAAGTGACGGATCAGGACTTCCATTGGAAAGGTCTATATTGACTAATCCAACTACCAGGGAAACTTTAATTTAAAAACTGTCTGACAATGACAGCTTTATCAAATGGCGTTCCATCCTGTTGAAATATGATTTCACCGTTAGCTGTCAAATCATTCAATTCATTTGGAGCAGATCTAAATATTTATATTTGTTGAAATTTCTGTCAATAACAAAAAGGCTTATTAAGCTACTGCCTATAATTTCTATTCATAAGTTGATTTTTTTTTTGCTACTGAGTATGACTTTTTGGAACTCTGTTCGGATTTTCTCTTGCCCAAATGCGTCTTGTTTACTAACTCTACCATTTAGTGTAATGGTACTATCATTAAAAATTAAAATGTTTTTTAAAATACTCCGGTTTTCGTTTATTTTTTCAATCCAAAGCTCACAATAATCTATTTTTGGAAAGTAATTTCTTGGCAATAGTTCTGCACATTTTTTATTTCCTAGGACTTAAATTTTTCAGAGCCAGACTGGTGGTGTCTTCACCTTCAACCGCTAAACAGAAATTCAGTGTTAAATCTTCTATTACGACATTGCAATTTGGTTTCAAATGTGCTCATTACTGAAACAACCCATACCACAAAATACATGCGGGGCTTAAGAAACGTGGTTTTGCTCGGAATCGGACGATCCGGATATGCAGCAGCAAAATTTTATATGATGTCTGCTGGATATACTCTTAATTGTATGCTGTTACAATTTTTACAGTGGTAAAAACACATTTTAAACAATTATCAACAATAAACGGTTTGACAAAACTTACCTATAAATAAAATGTAAATGCCAATCGCCACAAATAAAAAAAACGCAGACGCGCTGTGCAACTTGGATATCTGTCCGGTTTGACAAATATTTTTTTATTTTAGCTTACTTAATTTAGACTCATTTATTTGTTTTTTTTAAAAACTTTTAACAAAAAAATCATTAAACTAAACAACTTCCAGTTTTTGTGCCAGTGTGCAATGTAAAGTAGAAGGCTTGTACTATTATTAAAATTTAAAACCGTCGTCTAATCTGAAAGAGAACATAAAGCCACACTTAAAAAATCGCAACTGTATAACGCTCTCTCATTATGCCCTTGTTGTTATGTATTTATTTACATCTATCGTATCCTAAGCATTATGAACAATTATAACAGAAGTAAAAAATAGAATGTTTAAGAAGGTAGTAGCCTGAACCAAATTAAACAAAGAAGTTTTAATAAATATGGATCCGCAAAGTACTAGTTTTAGATCCATTTCCTTATCACAGTTTGCTGATGTTTAGTGAAATAAACATTGTGTTTGAATTTTGTTGTCAGTGCACAAATGTTTGTTTGCTATGGTTGCTTACTCTAACACAGAAATAACAAACATGCATTCCACGTATGGTTATGTTAAAAAGTTGGTAGGTTAAATTTGTCCTCGACACGCCTACTTTTCTTAGACGGCTGTCAAAGGAATTGATTTCCCGAAAACGTTTTGTATAACACGGACCGTTTTTAGCAGTATCTCTAGGCCCAACAAGGCTTTCATTATTAAATTGTGTTACGCCATTCCACGTGCATATCTGGACGAATTCTACGTATTGTTGAGTGAAAGCTTATTTTGGGGTATGTGATTCTATATTTTTTTTTTGTATTGAAGGTTTAAATTAATTCTTTAGCGGGTCGCCACCCTTTCACCTGTAAACTTATTAGTGACGTTGGTAAAACGCCTGAATATCAAAAAGTTTCCATGACGTCAGGTCGCTGAAGGCTAGAGGTTGAACACCACTTTATGGGAAGAAATACTTACACAAGTGCAAAGTTAGTTAGAGGGAAGCTCGGAGAATTTTTTTACGTCAAATATCGTATGTTTCAAATCAAATTATTTGTGCTAACGCCGTATATACGCTTTGTGGCAAATTATATATTACGTTTTAAGTCATACTGGTACGGAATTAGTTAATCTCCTACTAAATAATACACAACTGTAAGTATTGGATTTTCTATTTATACGAATGTTACTTCGTTGGTCATGTTGATTATTGAAATGACCACACGTACATACTAGGTTGTAATTACAATTAATGTTAAACTCTTTTTTGTGTGTCACATACTTATCGGGTGCGCTTTGATTCACTATACTTTTGATTTTCGTATTCTTGTAATTTAACTTAATAAAGTACTTCGTTAAATGTACAAGTTAGATTGATTAGGACACTTTGGTGTGCGACGTGTTACCCAGTCAAAGGGCGTAACTTATACTTGGCCTGTATATCAACCCATGTAATAATTTAGACATAACACTTTCACCATAAAATAAAATATTGTTTGCAACGTTTATATAACGATACTTATGTACTGTCTTTGTCATCTTCAACTACTTCTGTGATACAATAAATATATACTCTGTGTTATCACTTATGTTGTGTTATTTGTTCTTTTACAGTTGCGGGTAGAGTTAAACAATGTCTCCTTAATTTCGTTTCTTTCATCGTTTTGGCGCCTTTTTATATTCAATTTATAATTTAGCGCCACAAAGCCTGCGACTCTCTCCAGAAAAACTGTGTTAGCCGTCGCTTATTCTTTGTTACAAGAAAACCAGCGTAACATGGTTGTGCTAATGAGATTGCTACTGAAGCTCAACGTCTTTATGTTAAATCTTATCTAAATCGCTGGATTTTTTTATATGGTGTGTTTAGAACAATTCTCAAAATATTGCGTGATACTGGTTTATTGAGTAAATATTTATCTGGAAGATTAATGTCGGTATCTACTCCTAGAGCAGAAAAAAAACAAGTGTGTGGAGAATGTTAGCCAAATTAGGAATTACTGCTTCTATTGTTTGAGGAATCCTCCACGATCAACTGCTAGATTTGTACCATGTACAGGTATTAAATCAACCTGATCATCAAGCACGTTTGGTCTCTACGTAAAAAGCTATCGCTTTCTTGTTAATATTTTTTTTACGGATGAAGTCGTGTTCACACAAAATGGGGTTGTTAATTTTTACAATACGCATGTTTGGACGGGCAAAAATCTCCATGCTTTAATATAATCTAGATAGGAGACATGTCTTTTTATTAAACAATTGAACGGGTATTGTAACAAGTTCTTAGGTCCTGTTGTTTTACCAAACCTATTAACAGATGTTGCTTACGTATACCCAATGTATATCTTTTTGGACCACATTCTTTTAGATCAAAGGCAAAAAATGTGGTTCCGACATCATAATATCTCAGCTCATTTTTATTACACCGAATTTTTTCCACATAAATAGGTAAAAAGGAGCAAACTTGTTCTATGGCTTGCAAGATCTCTTGATTTAAACTTTTTAGATTAATTTTTTTAGAGATATTTAGAAACATTAGTTTATAGTATTCTTGTAAATAGCTTTAAGAAGCTGCAGCTACGAATTAATCAATAATGCCAACAACGCGAATCAATGAGAAGGTTATAAAAGCAGTTTGAATATCGACTATGATGTCATGCCTGCTTGGAAATAGAAGAATGGCACTTCCAACATCTTATGTGACTCGGTTTTTGTTTTTGCTAGAACAATTTTTTGTTTGCTAAATAAACAATGCAAATAAATGTTTCAAAAAATAATAATCTATATATTCGAAACCGTGGCTTACGTACCAATGGTAATTAAGACCTTTTTAATTATTTTGGTTATTGCCATTACTTTCCTAAATACTTTACATTTTTTTAAAATCCTGTACAAACAAAAAACATTTTAAAAAAATACAAAACAGAACAATCAGATATCAATACAACGGTAATACAAAAAAATTGATTTGTTGTTTTTCATTTTAAAAGAACGGCATAACGCCGTTTAAAATATAATTTATTTTTAAAAGAATTTGTATGTTAATGCAGGTATTCTGTTTTGCGTATTTGACGCACTTCAATACCTTAAGAGTGGTAAGTCAGAGAAAAAGTTAGTTATTTTTTAAATAAACTTTTAACAAAGCCACTTACAGTTATATTTAAATAAATGATATATTAAAATTATTTGAAAAATATTATAAATTGTATACTTTTGTTACGTATTATTTTACTTTAATATTTACATGTTTTACATACGTTTTCATGCTTTAAATGTTACTAGAGTTTGAAGTTATTTAAATTTAAATTTTTTTAGTTAATCAACAATCAACAGTTTAATTATTACTTTATTGATTCAATCAAAATTAACTAAAAATGTATGCTGTGATTTATTAGAAAAGTGTTTTTTGATTAAGCTACTTGTTGTAAAATCTATAAACTCTTCTTTCTCTATTGAAAAGCTTTTAGCAGTTGCAAAACATGTAAAATGTTCGTAATTACAAATAAAACTTTGATGTCTTGCTTTTTGGTTTCAAAGGTTTCATAAATTTGACATCAAACATTAATAAATGTCTGTAACCTACCATTACGGTTGTTTTTGTGACCGTTAAGGTAAATTTTGGATAGTTTAATGCGATAAAATAACGAGAAAATATTTAAACGAAATTTTATATGAGTTACAAGTAATTATAATTGTAACAAATTATTTTTGAGGAAACATTTTATTATTTTACACACATAACTACAATTTCTAAAAACCAAAATCTTTTATTTATTTTGGTGTTTTGTATAAATTATTATTAAACAAAAATATTTAAGTAAGAAAATTAAACGTTAATCAAGTCAAATAGATATTAAGTGGGTTATTATGAGGTTTATAGATTTTGTGTTTGTGGATAAGTCTACGCCCACAATCGATTTAAGTTAATATTTTAAACAAGTTTGAAGAAGAAAAACGCATAATGTAATTTTTTCCATTACAAGTTTGAAAAACTTTAAAATACTAATTTCGGTTAGAAAAAGTGTCAACACTAAAAGTTATTATTCAATTTTACGACTAACAGGTAATACAACAAATTGTATGTTTATTACAGATTAGGCAACGTTATGCATTCCTTTTGAACAATCTCATTTTATTACAGGTCGACGTTATTTCCGTACGACTCATGTCATTAAGTTATAAGATAATAATTTAGAAAATACATATAAAGCAAGAATATTTTTGTGTCTAAATTACATTTTTTAGATTATGTAAGCTGTAAGTTGAAAATGCAAAAACTGTGATTAAATTTCGATTGTCGATGCAGTTGTGAAAATTACATTAGAGTGTTTTCTTACTGCTGATGAGCCCCAAAAGAGCAAAACGACCGTCCACTAGTTCATTTTGGTGGCATTTGCACAATTGCATTGACATTGTTTTACCCCCAACATCTTTTACGTTTTTGATTTAACTTACAACGTTTATCGCCGTTATAGCTGAATTAGTTTATTTACTTAATTTTTTTGTTAACAAATCATTTTTAAAGTGGAGCTGCATTAGCACTAACCTTAATTTCCAAAAAAATCTTTGATTTCTTTTGATTTTTTCATTATAAATAAACTTTACTTTGATTGTTTCTTTTTGTTTTTATAACATTTTAACAAACCCTTACTTATAAATATTTTTAATTTTTATTAAATATTAATTTATGATTATTGAGCTATTCGCATTCTTGTAAGGTAAATTCCATCCTTTATTTTCAGTGGCTTAAGGATTTACGATTCGCTTAAGTTAACAAACTCTCATCTAGAATAAAAAAATTACTTAGTTTTATTTAATGGGTTGATGTATACGTTTGTTATGACAATTTACACGTAACGTAAATACAGACGACTAATTTAGTATAATTTGGCGAAAGGATTGCAGGTCTCGGTGTGATAATCATAAAATAATTTAAAAAAGCGCCAATACGGTTGGCAGCTAATAATACAACATTTTAATTTAACCAACACTGAAAGAGAACAAATGACAAAACACAGGTTATAACAACAAATATATTTATTTTATGAAAAAAAGAAAGGTTAGAAAAAAAGAAGCAATGTAAAAGTACATAACTGCTATTAATTACATAAAATAAAACTTGTTAGCCTAACGGTTACATAACAAATGAACAAATTTACATTGGTAAAGATAACACAAGTATGCAATATCTCGTGATCAGGTGAAACATAGATAATAAATAATATGTTATACAAAATAGTTTTGTTTTCTGAAGGATACGGTTAGCTAACACCACCTTCCCCACAATTTTCTAAAATTTGTATAAATAAATTCCTTAGATTCATAAAATCTATGAGAAAAAACTGAATGCGAACTAAGTTCAATTAACGTAAGTTCAACGTCATTTTCCATACTTTGAAAATTGTAGCGTAATTATAGAAATTTTTGTATCAAAGTGAACAAACAGATGTCAATATCTTAACATTAATAAAACACGTGTAGTTGCTAATGACAAAATTAAAAATTAAATTGTCCTGCAAAATGACAATGCATTCTTACCCCAATAAATTTCTCATCACAATCGCATTTTAAACCGTCGTTCAATACACAAAATCAACGTGAATAATTTAAAAAGTTTAATAATGGAGAAACCTACGGGTTTTTATGCGTCTTACTTTTGTCGATTTAAAATGTAACCACACATGTCGCAAGGACAGATGACGTTTTGTATGTAAAGAGAACTTCCGAAACAGAATTCATACCGTACAAAAATTACACCAAAATATTTTTAACATACTAAGTTTGTAGCATTTTTTGTTTCTAAAGTAACAGTGCTTTACAAACAAATTTGTTTCGAAAATATCACTGGTATTTTAATACCATAGTATAGTTTTATTAAATATTTTTAAATTCTTCAATTTGTCTTAAGTTAGAGGTAACTGTTAGCTAAAGAAGACGTACAAAAAAAATAACATTTTTGGCATATTTTTCTGTTTAAGTTTAACCTAGAAGTTAGTGCGCCGGAGGCTGCTAGAACCATTTGTGATGTAGAAAACGTCATCAAAAAAAATACTGCACAAAATGTTTTTTTACATTTGATATGAATAATTTCCTACGTTCAGGGAAACCATCTGGTTTTGATAAAGACTAAATAAATGTTTGAAGTCGTGATGATGCACGTCAATCCACTTGTAAATTTGGTATATTTACCTATTTTCAAGTGCTGAACTGTGACCATTCAATTATTGAACATTTGCATTCTATAGGCAAAATTTAAGAAGTTAGGTGTTTGCAAGTACTTTTACTATGTTCAATCTCTTAGTGATTGAATTAACACAGAATTTGGTCTTACGCGCGCCGTTTTGTTGACGCATCTTTTCTAATAAAAAAAGATTCTTCAGCGGCTAGTTCTTTTTCTTCAGATTCCTCTAAAGAAATCTCTTTTTTGGAGCAGTGTCTTTAATTTGTGGTTTGATTTTGCCTTTCTAAAACTTGCTGTCAGGATAATAAGTCTTGTTGTCTTCCTCTGGCTCATTAAATAAATTTTTTGGCAATAACCTGCTTTTTTTTGCGTAAGTGGTCTACGAGCCATAATGAGACGATTCTAAAAGGCAAAAATATATGTTGTTACGTGGTTTTTCTTGTAACTTAAAAGAACGACGACTAACTCAGTTATTCCGGCGATTGAGTTGTAAGTTTCGTGGCGTTAAATTATAAGATAAATTTAAAAAGACGCCAAAACGATGAAAAACTAAAGTGGGAGACACTGTTTCAATCTACACGCAGCTGAAATAGGATGACAAGACAGAAGTGGTAACACAAAGTATAGTTATTTTATCAAAGACAACAGTTCACGTTAGGAAAAGGTACATACGTATATTTATATAAATTTTTCTAAACGTTATCACGTAGGTCGGTATCCCAAACAAAACATAAACTACGTTTTTGACAAGGCAACACGTTGTACAACAAAGTGACCTAGTCTGCCTAACTTTTACATTCAGAAGAGTAATGACGTTACATTACATACCAAAACATTAAGAATTAAAATAGAAAGTGTAATACTTACAATTAGTTTTTCTCAAGTATGCGGCTAGCACAACCTGCAAAGTAGGCAACCAAACTTACGTTATGACAAAACGCCTAGTTAAACTTGACAACATTGGTATTGTAGACACTACTTCTAGCGGTTTTACGAGGTTACTAACTATTCTTCACAAGCACTGCCTCAAGCGCTCAAAGAACATGTTTCTTACCTGCAAATATTTATCTAAATTGTACTCTAAAGTTTTAAATTCTTCTTCGCCGAGTTTTCTATTTATTTATGTTCTCTGCTTAAGTAATTAAAATCTTTTAATTGCTATTTATGATTAAATAAGATCTATCTATAACTCGAATAATGATAAACTGTATGGTCAAATATGAAAGTCTTAATATATCCGGATTAAATTAAAGTCAACATTCCGATTTTCTTTGCAAAAGAAGTATTATCACCATTAAAAAGTAATTAGTAGTCGAACAATTGCAGCATAAATTCCCATTACTCTTTTTAAATTATTAGTATGAAAAATTAAAGGATACATATCTCCCTTTATAAAATTAAGTTTAATTTCTCATACAGAACGCATAAAAAATTACAAATAAAATTTGAAGATACATACCTATGCTGTAAATCTAAAAATTTAAATATTTATTATTTTGTTTAAATATTTGTATTTTACATGTTAGTAATGGGCGTAATATCTATTATTGGTTATACATTCCCGTAGACGGTTTGGCATCAAATTGATTAAATTGGCACATTAGCTCCTCCAAATCTTTCTCACACTGTATTAATATGACAATGCAAGTTGTTTATATTTCGTATTTCTATGTTATTGTTCAGTTCGTCGTTGCACCCACGCACGACCGCGGCCTATAAATTTTCTATAGAGTTCAAATCCGGTGACTTAGGTGGCTAACGGATTTTTTCCACTTCTGGATGTTGTGCGAACCATTCTTGAAATACCACTGACGTATGTATAGAAGAATTGTCCTGAACAAACCGAATTGGTCCTTCGAGATAAACTGCTCGTACGGAGGGCAGGTTTGAGCATTTGAGCGTCCATCGACACGTGTTAATTATCCTGGGTCAGAATCACTCATCCATCCCCAGTATGTAGCACTAATTATTCCAATTCTTTTGTTGGGTTGCACTATTTTGATTCATATCTAGAATTACGAGGCCTCCAAAGAACTTTTTTACTAACTTGGGAAATGCAGAAGGTTTTTTCATTTGGAAAAACAACACCTTTCCAATCAAAATATAAATGTTTTAAAATCTGTAAAAAAATCATGTTACTTGTGTGGAGTCTTTAAACCCGTTTTAGGTACAAGAGAAAAATTATTCTAGAATAGTTTAGTGTTCAAGAAATCAGATAGCAGTTTACCTTACTCCTATTATATTTAATAAAAGTTCCATTTTTTAAATTTTGTAATTTTTCTTATATTCAAATTAATAAAATAGCAAGCCATGTAACCAGAGCACACATTTAACATTATATTTAATTAAAATTAAGTTGAATTACTTAAAGAAAAAGAAAAAATAAGAAAAGCTAATGTTTCACGTAAGGTTATGCTTTAAGGACACAAGACGCTCAAATACAACTGTAAAGCACAACTAAATAAATCCCATGAACTGTGAAGAAAGTTTAAAATAAACTTTGCCCTGCGGTCCATAGGCTGTGACAAAAGCTTAGCCGCGGGGCTGAATGTCTTACTATACTAGCCATTTGTCCCAGCTTCGCATGAGTGCAATCTATGTATATCCCACGATGTGACATAAAAAAAATATTTTCTATTTAAACCAAGGTTGAGACTTAGTGTTTTATTATTATTTTAGAAATAAACGTTGTTGATCATTTTGTACAAAAAAAGAGATGTTGTGTCTAATGTTTGGTGATATATTTCCATAACTTAATTTTAGCAAAAACCTGCAAGAACTCTGTTTGGATTTATAGGTAACAAAACTGATATTAGTTTTGATTTCCAGTTCAGTTACATCTAACTAAAGATAATATCTTTTTAAAAGAATATTAATTTTCTCGCCACTTGTTCTTTTTGTTATAATATAAATAAGATTTTACGAAAACCGCCTGAAAATAAAACTCTACAGGCATAGATAAGTAAATTTGAGTTATGCATACCTTTTGTCTAATACTTAAACTAGAAGGTTTGATGTCATCTATAAATTGGGTTAAATCAGCATTTTTTCCGTGTATTACGACAGTATAATAAAAAAAGTATCGGATTTTACCTATATTTATAAAAATCCATTTTCTATGAAAAAATGCAAACTACAAATAAGAATTTGTAATAGGAATTAAGATTGCAATTGTTCAATCACTAATTACGTTCAAATGATGATAATATTTTTTTACAAAGAAAATCGGAATATTGATTTAATTTAATCCGGAGATATTAAAAATTTAGGCTGTATAAACAGCAATTTCATATTTGGGCATGCAGTTTAAATTTATTCGAGTTATTAATGGAACTTTATTTAATTAATTTTAGTTATAAATCAAATTATAAATGACTTACAACTTTTTTAATTGAGGGCTATAGCATTCATTTAAAACTTGAGCAGAGAACGTAAATACATAAATAGAATATTTGGCAAAAAAAAATTTTAATCTTATGGTACAATTTAGATACATATTTGCAGCAAGAAACAAGTTCTTTGAACGCTTTAGGGGGTGCTTATAAAGAATAGTAATATGGCTGCAAGTAATGTCTACAATGCCAATGTTGTTGCATTTAACTAGCCGTTGCAGGTCGCGCCTAAAAGTGTTCAATTACTTTTATGAGGCAGTGTACTCACAGCGTTATCACATGTAAACCCTTTTTATTCATACAATCACTGAAAATAAACGAATGCGCTGAGTGTCCCCTCAAATTAATTTTGTAAATTTTGGTGATTGTTTTCTTCAATACGATAATAACAGCATTCAACCTCTCGAAGGTGTAGACCTAAAATTTCACAAAATATCTAGTGATAACAAGCCGTCTTGGGTACACTTCTTTGACTACAGTTTAAGACATTTTATTATTAGTAAACTGTAATTCTCTAGCCTTCAGCTTATATCGTTACCGTAATATATAATTGGGTATATTTTCATTATGACTAAAACTGAACCGAGTGTGCTTGGTATATTATTAACTACGTATTCATGGCTGGTGGTGGCTACTTAAATCGGCAAATGCAAGCTTCCACTTCTTGTGATATTCGAATATATTATAGAAAGGTATTTAATATTATTATATACGTTATTATGTTAAAATTTCAAGGTCAAGTCTTGTTATCGAGAATCTTATGAACGTTATTACTTTGAGTGCGTGTATTAATAATTTATATAATTGACTTCGTCTATTTTTATTGAAATATTTGTCTATGTAAAGAACAAACAATTATTTTGTTACGTTCTTTTGTTATCAAGTTGATTGCTTTTCTCTTTTACCTAATTTATTCTACAGTGGGTTTATATGTACCCTTAATGTTGCCGAATCAGGAATTCTATAGGTACGCTAGGAGTGGTGCCTATTTTTCTTTCTTTTTTATTAGCATTCTTAACCACGCTCACTCATCGACATCTCAGCTATCCGTAGTTTCGTAGTTGTTACTAACAGGACCTGCTGGGATTTAGGTTTTAAAATTCTTGCATCGATCTGCTGATTAGCGCCACGTCACTTGCAAAGTCTATGCATTGGTGCCTACTTTGGTATACAATTCCTGGTGTTTTATTCTCACTTCTTCTTACTATGATTTTGAGTACTACATTAAAAAGTGTAGTCAAGATAGGTCTCCTTGTTTTAAGTTCACTACCACTCTTAACGGTCTGGAAAAGGTTTTTCTTACAACTACTACTTTGCTTTTCGTATGATTCAGCGTCATACGAACTAGTCGGATTATTTTCCCGGAAATTTCAAATCTTCTCCGTGGCTTAACGACGCCTAACAATGTTAAATGGTTTTTAAGTTGCTTTATTCTTTTAAATTGTTTGTAAATTTAATAATAAAACTAGAAAAATTTTGAAATAAAAGAAATACATTAAATAATGCATTTTTGTGTTAGTTCTTAATGTAATAATTTTTTTAAAGCTGATAAACAAATGTACAATATTTTTTCGATAAACTTTAATGCACCTTAAAACTAAAGCGTGCGATTATTTGAACTAAATGTACAATAAATAACTTCAGAAGCAGTTTAGGCATATCTCAGCTTAACATAGTGTAATTAGAGCTTTGAGTGCGATTAATCAGACGTACCCGAAGTTACGTTTATAGTTCACATAGCTTAAATTGCACAAAGTATGGACATTATTAGCATCATGTTGACTACAGACATTACGCTTCATTATAAAATGTAATCAACTCCTCAACTTAATATATTGTTCCACACCTCGGTAATAATTGCAGCATAAAGAAAACGTAATATAATTTATAGTCATAAATCAATTACCAATTCAAGTTGGGATTAATTTTTGATATAACGAAACGTACACTTTAAAACACGTAAATTTTTACAATAGAAAAAAAGGTAGTTTATTATACTTTTATGTTAATTTTAGAAACGGCTCACGGAAAATTATGATTATCCCAGAGGAAATATTTGTTTGCTTTGGAACCATTTATTTAGTACACGCGCGTTAGTATCTTTCACGTTTCTGTTGCGAAAAGAAATAAAATTGACTTACATTGAAAAATGGCAATTCGTGTTGCTGGGTATTTATTAAACGAGTTAAGAAAACCAAAAGCTTCCGTTACACCTATAATTTCGAATAACGATCAATTATCGGACAAGAATTACGTAAGTACGAATTTGTTCTAATAGATAATCCGATATGGATTTTGTGCTTCCACGCGTAAACGGATGTTGGGTCCGATAGAAAATTAAATTAGGATAATCTAATAGCAATTTGATCTTTGACTACGCCAAAACCTATTAAATTTATCAATCATAAGCGTATATCCTTGAACTACCTAGATACATCATAAACTCGATATATTTATTTAACAACTGCGTTTACATAACTTTGTAAACGTTTTTTAAATTTGGTTACAAAATTAATTTTTTTTTTATAATATACATACATAACGATTTGTATAACGTTAAATTAAACACACGTTAATAATAACGTATACATAATTTAATATTTTTAGTACAGGTTTAAAAATTCGTTTTTAGTTGTTTTCTTATGCTTAAATGTTACTACTCTTTAAGTGCTTTACAATTTTTCTTGTTCTTTATGAATGTGACATTTTAATAGATAATGAACCCGTGTCTGTCATTTTTGACGCAAGCTGAAATTTTTAAGCTCTGCCAATCACGTTGCAGACATTTTGCGTAAGCTTAGAATGCATAGAGTTATCTTATGACGAACGATTTAATTTCGAAAAGTAGGTAAATGCTATTGTTCAACTTTCATATACAAATACTTTTTTTCTAATAATTTTTTGACAATTTTTTTGTGTTGACAAACATCTGTAATTTCAAAATTATTTTAAATTTTCATGATCAGCATATAATTCGTTATTAGGTTTTCTTTCTATATTTGTTTTTTTCACAAAAAAAGCTTAAAACTTCATATGTGACATTAGTTGTGATTACCTGCGCCTGCAGATAATTACGACCATTAAATACTTACGTCCATGCTACAAATCTACGTAAAGAACTATTTTAATAAATATAAGTAACCTAAATTAACATGGTTCTTAAATAATTGAAGAAATACAAACAAAATTTTGTTTGAAAAACAATTTTTATTAAGATACCCCAAAAGAAACTTATCAAATAAATTTATAAAAAAATTCACAGATATCGCAAATCTTGCAATTATCGGAAGGTGTTGAAAACAAACACAATATTACCTACGTAATATAATGAACAAGGTTTAATACAATTTTCAAAAATAAGAATGCATACATAAATAATTAAAAAAAACAACAATAACTAGTATTCACCAATTGTTTGTATTTGTCCATGAAATGCCTGAGAATTGTTTCCCATAACCTCTTCATCGCTGGAAGATGATGAATCAGCAACACCAATGGCTTATAGAGAATTTGCTGTCATAACAAATTATGAGAAAAACCGTTCATTATCAAGAAAGGTCGAAAAATTGTGATTCACGTCTGTTGACTCATTTTCTGCTGGCTTAGATACGTTTGAAAGCATTTGGATAAATGTAAAATTTTCTCAGATACAAAAAATTTTAGAGCCAAATTGGAATCAAAAATTTTGCCAGACTTTAATTGAATACGCTTCGATTAAATCAATAATTCAATAATTAAATAAACAATTTATATCGCGTGATTCCTGACAATTGCTTCACCACACTCTAACTAGTTGATGCGCATTTTTAAAAAAACAACAAAACTAAATGATTACTAGATTTTACCCGAGTTTTATGGCGGTTCACAGTTCTATAGCTTCTAAGATTATGACACGATTCGAGTTACGTTGCCGTTTTCAGATGTAAAAGTTGCAAAGTGGAGATTTCATCTTTGGAAATGTACATTCACAGTTTAAAAATTGAATTTTTGTCAACAGTTTGTCGCGTTCGCGATTCCTTGTCATATCTAAAGAAAACTTACAGCAGATTGGACTTGCAATAAAAACATTTCGCGACGCGAAATAATCGACATGCCTTTTTATTAAATTCTCTTTTTTTACCGATTCTACAATTTTTTTTCCTATTAATATTAAATAAATGCGCTACTGACTATAAAAAAGCATTAACGAGATGAACTTTACTTTAATAGAATCTTTTCTCTCGTCTTACCAGATTTATAACGCTAATAATTTTTACAATTGTTTGACTGTTGATACAATTTTGACATTCAAAATTTACTAAAATTTTATGTTACCTACTTTCGTCGTATGTTGCTAACTTTACAGTGAAATTGTTTATGATTTAAACTAGTAATTACTGATAGTTTTTATTATAAAACTTTATAAATCAGGTTTATTAAATTATTTCGTTTACGCACTTTAAAATTTGAACATAAATTATCGGTTTAGTAGAACATGTGTGTTTCGGTCGAGTTGCTGTTAGTGACCACCGTGGCAAATGTAAAAAAATAAAATTATCACCCTCCCAAAAATCGAGTTAAAATTCATTTCTGACTGCATTTCTATAGAAACTTCACAGCCTAGAACATTTTTTTAATTTTTTACAAAGTTTGCCATACTTTTAAAGAAAAATTCATTCACTGGTTGTTTCTACAATGTTTTGCAATTATAAAAATGTAAAAAATAAAATTATCACCACCCCTAAAATCGAGATAAAAATTCATTTCCGACTGCATTCTTATAGAAACTTGACCGCCTAGAGTATTTATTCAATTTTTTACAAAGTTGGCCATACTTTTTAAAAAAAATTCATTCACTAGCTGTTTTTACAATGTTCTGCAATTATAAAAATGTAAAAAATAGAATTATCACCCCCCAAAAATCGAGTTAAAATTCATTTCCGACTGCATTCTTATAGAAACTTGACCGCTTATGATTTTTTTCAATGTTTTGGCCATATTTAAAAAAAAAATCATTTATTAGCTGTTTCTACAATGTTCTGCAATTATAAAAACGCAAAAAATAGAATTATAACCACCTCAAAAATTGAGATAAAAATTCATTTCCGACTGCATTCTTATACAACTTTATCGCCTAGAACATTTTTTTAATTTTTTACAAACTTGGCAATACTTTAAAAAAAAATTCATTCACTAGTCATTTCTACAATGTTCTGCGATTATAAAAATGTAAAAAAATGGAATAATTACCACCTGAAAAATCGAGATAAAATTCATTTCCGACTGCATTCTTGTAGGAACTTGACCGCTTACAATATTTTTTCAATGTTTTACAAAGTTGGTTATACTTTAAAAAAAATTCATTCACAAGTTGTTTCTACGATGTTCTGCGATTATAAAAATGTAAAAAATAGAATTAGCACCCCCCAAAATCGTGTTAAAATTTATTTCCGACTGCATTCTTATAGAAACTTGACCGCTTATAAATTTTTTTTCAATGTTTTACAAAGTTGGCTATACTTTTTAAAAAAACTTATTCACTAGCTGTTTCTACAATGTTCTGCAATTATAAAAATGTAAAACATAGAATTATAACCACCCCAAAAACGAGATTAAATTCATTTCCGACTGCATTCTTATATAGAAACTTGACCGCCTAGAATATTTTTCCAATTTTTTACAAACTTGGCCAAACTTTTAAAAAAAAATTCATTTACTAGTTATTTCTACAATGTTCTGCGATTATTAAATGTAAAAAATAGAATTATTACCACAACTAAAATCGAGATAAAAATTCATTTCCGACTGCATTCTTATAGAAACTTGACCGCTTACAATATCTTTTCAATGTTTTACAAAGTTAGTTATACTTAGAAAAAAAATTAATTAACTAGTTGTTTCTACAATGTTCTGCAATTATAAAAATGTAAAAAATAGAATTAACATTCCCCAAAAATCGAGTTAAAATTCATTTCCGACTGCATTCTTATACAACTTTATCGCCTAGAACATTTTTTTAATTTTTTACAAACTTGGCAATACATTTTAAAATAAATTCATTCACTAGTCATTTCTAAAATGTTCTGCGATTATAAAAATGTAAAAAAATGGAATTATTACTACCTGAAAAATCGAGATAAAATTCATTTTCGACTGCATTCTTATAGGAACTTGACCGCCTACAATATTGTTTCAATGTTTTACAAAGTTGGTTATACTTAAAAAAAAATTCATTCACAAGTTGTTTCTACAATGTTCTGCAATTATAAAAATGTAAAAAATAGAATTAGCACCCCCCAAAATCGTGTTAAAATTTGTTTCCGACTGCATTACTTATAGAAACTTGACCGCTTATAAATTTTTTTTCAATGTTTTACAAAGTTGGCCATACTTTTTAAAAAAACTTATTCACTAGCTGTTTCTACAATGTTCTGCCATTATAAAAATTTAAAACATAAAATTATAACCACCCCAAAAATCGAGATTAAATTCATTTCCGACTGCATTCTTATATAGAAACTTGACCGCCTAGAAAATTTTTGCAAAATTTTACAAACTTGGCCAAACTTTTTAAAAAAAATTCATTTACTAGTTATTTCTACAATGTTTTGCGATTATAAAAATGTAAAAGAATAGAATTATCACCACCCCTAAAATCGAGATAAAAATTCATTTCCGACTGCATTCTTATAGAAACTTGACCGCTTACAATATCTTTTCAATGTTTTACAAAGTTAGTTATACTTAGAAAAAAAATTAATTAACTAGTTGTTTCTACAATGTTCTGCAATTATAAAAATGTAAAAAATAGAATTAACATTCCCCAAAAATCGAGTTAAAATTCATTTCCGACTGCATTCTTATAGAAACTTGACCGCTTATAATTTTTTTTTTCAATGTTTTTTAAAGTTGGCCATATTTAAAAAAAAAATCATTCACTAGCTGTTTCTACAATGTTTTGCAATTATAAAAATGAAAAAAATAGAATTATTACCACAACTAAAATCGAGATAAAAATTCATTTCCGACTGCATTCTTATAGAAACTTGACCGCTTACAATATCTTTTCAATGTTTTACAAAGTTAGTTATACTTAAAAAAAAAATTAATTAACTAGTTGTTTCTACAATGTTTTGCAATTATAAAAATGTAAAAAATAGAATTAACATTCCCCAAAAATCGAGTTAAAATTCATTTCCGACTGCATTCTTATAGAAACTTGACCGCTTATAATTTTTTTTTCAATGTTTTTTAAAGTTGGCCATATTTAAAAAAAAATCATTCACTAGCTGTTTCTACAATGTTTTGCAATTATAAAAATGAAAAAAATAGAATTATAACCACACCAAAAATTGAGATAAAAATTCATTTCCGACTGCATTCTTATACAACTTTATCGCCTAGAATTTTTGTTTACCTTTTTACAAACTTGACCATACTTTTAAAAAAAAAATCATTTATTAGTTATTTCTACAATGTTTTGCAATTATAAAAATGTAAAAAATAGAATTATAACCACCCCAAAAACCGAGATGAAAATTCATTTCCGACTGCATTCTTATACAACTTTATCGTCTAGAATATTTTTTTAACTTTTTACAAACTTGGCCATACTTTTATAAAAAATTCATTCACTAGCTGTTTCTACAATGTTCTGCAATTATAAAAATGTAAAAAACAGAATTATAACGACTCCAAAAATCGAGATAAAAATTCATTTCCGACTGCATTCTTATACAACTTTATCGTATAGAATATTTTTTTAACTTTTTACAAACTTGGCCATACTTTTATAAAAAATTCATTCACTAGTTGTTTCTACAATGTTCTGCGATTATAAAAATGTAAAAAATAGAATTATCACCACCTCAAAAATCGAGTTAAAATTCATTTCCGACTGCATTCTTATAGAAACTTGGCCGCCTAGGAAGTTTTTTCAATTTTTTACAGTTGTCTATTATTTTACAAAAAAATTTATTTATTGGTTCTTTCTACGATGTTCTGTAATTATGAATAACTAAAAAAGAAGAATTAACACTCCCCAAAAAATCGAGATAAAAATTCATTTCCGACTGCATTCTTATAGAAACTTAGCCGCCTAGGAAATTTTTTCAATTTTTTACAATTGTTCATCATTTTTAAAAAAAAATCATTTTTTAGTTGTTTCTACAATTTTTTACAGTTGTCCATTATTTCTTTTTTTTATTTTTTTTACTAGTTGTGTCTACAATGTTCTGCGATTATAAAATGTAAAAAGTATAATTAATCCTTCCCCCCAAGAATCGAGATAAAAATTCATTTTCGACCGCATTCTTATAGAAACTTGGCCGCCTAGGAAGTTTTTTCAATTTTTAACAGTTGTCCATAATTTTACAAAAAAATTTATTTACTGGTTTTTTTTACGATGTTTTGCAATTATAAATAAGTAAAAAAGAAGAATTAACACTCCCTAAAAAATCGAGATAAAAATTCATTTCCGACTGCATTCTTATACAAGTTTATCGCCTAGTTTTTTCAATTTTGTACTGAGTTGTCCATTTATTTTTAAAATTTTTTTCACTTGTTGTGCCTACAATGTGCTGCGATTATAAAATGTAAAAAATATAAGTAATTCCTTCCTCCAAGAATCGAGATAAAAATTTATTTTCGACCGCATTCTTATAGAAACTTGGCCGCGTAGGAAGTTTTTTCAATTTTTAACAGTTGTTCATAATTTTACAAAAAAATTTATTTATTGGTTCTTTCTACAATGTTTTGCAATTATAAATAAGTAAAAAAGAAGAATTAACACCCCCCAAAAAATCGAGATAAAAATTTATTTCCGACTGCATTCTTATAGAAACTTGGCCGCCTAAAAAGTTTTTTCAATAATATACAAAGTTGTCTATACTTTAAAAAAATTATTACTATTACTAGTTACTGTTGTATTAGAACGACTTTAAAGTTTCCAAATCTATGGCTGACAGTTATGGCTAACTTTTCCCTGGTAGTGTCATAACGTCTAACAGATAGGTACAATACCATAAAGAAAATAAAAAAAACAAAAGGAAGAAAAACAGTTGCAAAGAAAAGAAATTCGAAATAATAATAAACAAAACGAAGATGCCAAGGAAAAATTCATTTCTGACTTCATTCTTATAGAAATTTGGCGTTCGCGTTCGTGATTTCTTGTCATATCTAAAGAAAACATACAACAGATTGGACTCGCAATAAAAACATTTTGCGACGCGAAATAATCGACATCCCATTTTATTAAATTCTCTTTTTTTACCGAATCTACAATTTTTTCTCCTATTAATATTAAAAAAATGCGTTACTGACTATAAAAAAGCATTAAAGAGATAAAGACATGAATCCTTTCTCTAGTCTTAACAGATTTATAACGCTAATAATATTTACAATTGTTTGACTGTTGATACAATTTCGTCATTCAAAATTTACTCAAATTTACAGTGAAATCGTTAATGATTTCCACTAGTAATTACTGATAGTTTTTATTATAAAACTATATAAATCAGGTTTATTAAATTATTTCGTTTGCGCATTTTATACACTCCCGCGAATTTTTTTGTAGTAAATTTTGTGCACAATAAATTGTTTATGTGCTATTTTTATCTATGTTGTACCGTTTTTGCAGCGTACAAGGCGGAAGCTCGCGCGGATCTAATTCTGCAATTACTATAATCATTTTTCATCACGGTTGAGTGAAATTAAGACTTATTGTATTTTTAAAACACAAAACGAATCATAAGGAATATCTTGTTTAATAATAATAAACACAAAATACAAAAAATGAAGTAAAATTGAGCATTACCGCAAGTTCCAGATTTGGTTCATCTGAGCGTTTCTTCGTTTCGTTACACGAGCCTTCGAACCAAGCTCCCTATAAGTGTTTTCAACGCTAAGATGTAGAAATGAAACGCAGCAAAACTGTTTGACTGACTCTCTGGCCGCTCTGGCGTTTATTGAGACTCAGTTTGGTTGTGCAAAAAGGAGAAAGCAATCTGCTTTGCCAAACCAAACAGATGCGCACTATATGGAAATTTTAGACAAATCCGTTAAATCGCCTGCACAACTCAAAATTCACAAAAATTACCGAACCAAAGTCATTTTATAAAAAACATTTACTGTTTAATTGTAACAAGAAATCAAATTGTACGCAGTTTTTATAAAAATATTTTTAAATTATTTTTTAATGGAATTGTTTGGTCTTTTGATTCTTTTTTATAATCAAATCAACACAAATTAAATTTGTTTTAAATCTCATTGGTAATTTAAAGGTAACATTGATTTGTTTCTTCAATGCGAAATCATTGACTAATAGTTAGCTTTTTATTAACACAGATTTGTTTTTACCAATACCAAAAAAGGCGAGACTGTAAACCCTTGACTCGTTATGTAGCTTTTATTATAACATTTTTTGCTTGTATTATTGCTATAATTTTATTATTAATCAAATACAATGCGTTACTTGCTTTCTTACTTATAAACATCGATTTGATTTTTAAGCACGTGCATCATCATAAATTTGTTTCTACAAACATCTTTATGTTACGAAAAAACTTGTTAGTCAAAATTAAAATAACCGATTTATTCATATGTATGTATTAGTGCTAAAATGTTTTCGAATTATGATACACACCACTGGATTTGAAGCAACTTATTCATCAATAATTTCCTTTGAAGATAAAAGTTAACCAATGCAATTTTGGTTTCATATCATTTAACACTCCTTTTACAATGCGGTTCACTATGATCATTAAACGTGTTGTTTTTAATACATATTATTCCGATAAGTAAAAGTAAAAGCTAACAAAAATGTTGGTAGTTCATTAGGTGCGCGAAAAATGATTGACTTTCCCAATTTTACGTGAGACGATGTCTATCAGCATGTGCAAACTTAGAAACACGAGTTTAAATTCTCCAAATATGAGAATAAAAAAAGGTGTTACGTATATTTATGTTTCCAATCAGAATTTATACTGTTTTAAAACGAATTCCTATCAGTTGTAATAGTTTCGAATTTTTAAATAATTTTTTTAGGTTTTAACTTAGTAACCGCAATAAAAAATACGCACACGAACAGTTTTCTTGTTGTATGTTGCCAAAGTAACCGTAAATTGAAACTACTTAATTAAAGAAAATTTTAGCTATTTTTAGATTTCGTTGAACTTGTGCAATAGTCACGCAGAATATATTTTGTGCGTTGTAACTTTTAATTTACAAATACAAAATGATTTTCTTTCACGTAGCATTGTTAAAAAGTTGTGATATACATGCAAAAACGACTGTTATAAACTTTACTTGAAATAAGTTTGTTCACAAGTTTTATTTTCTTTTTGACTTGCAATTCTTAGGTCAGCAGTTTAATTACATTTCAAGTCTTTGTAGTTTTATAAATGCATACACTGTAAAACTTTATAATTAGTACTATGCAGCAATTCTTTTATTTATGTTGGTTTTAATGTTTATTGTTTATTGCAGTAAAAATACTGTTTTAATTAAATATTAATTAATTTATTACATGACTAATTTTACAAACAATGTTTTACTTGTACATACAACTTGGTACTTTATTATTATGTTTTTGTTGATTTAGTTTTTATCGATATATAGGTTTTAACAGTCTTAAAAGGCAACTATTTTCTATGTTAATTAGTAGCGGAGCATGGTGGTGTCGTGGACCGTAAGCTTAAATTGAAAATTTAAATTGTTAAACTATCGATTAAAGTTGCACGAACATACCGAAGATGCATTAATGAGCGAAGTGTCGGACGCGGTTGCTGGATGGATTTCTTACTTACTTTCTTATGAGATTGAACACACCAAAGATGATTATTTTTGCAGCTAACTAAAATGTTAACAGCGATGCCAACGTCAAGGTGTACGAACATACCGAAGATACATGGATAAGTACTAAAAACAATATCATATCCATGTATAACAAACTTTTACTTTTTTATAAAACCGCACATACCAAAAATGCTTTCCTCGCCATTTACCTCGCAGTCTAGAGCAATGTCAATGCCAAAACAAAATTGTTTTTAACCGCGATTTAACTTTGGAATCGAAGTAACTTGCAAGCGTATTGGTAGACTTCAGACCACGTGTCATTTACTTACTCATTAATGAAGACAAATGTTGGAACAAAGCAACGTACATTGTGATTTTTTGTATATAAACAATCATAAACATTTGATAAACACGAACTTCTTGTTGTTTAATAGACAAAATTAACCTATTAATTTAATTATTTAATTAAGTAATTTTATGTATTTGTATAAAACGTATTTAATACTTGCAACAATTTAAATAAATAGAGTATTTTTTATACGGTTGTAGTATATAGGTTAATAATTCGTTTAGATGCTTGAAATCATCTGAAACATTTAACTATTATTGAAATAATAATGTTATTAAGAAACAAGATACTTAATTATTTACATTGATTTAAAATTGAGTTTAATCCTTTAAATTTATAACCGAAAATTATTGTCCTGGAAATTTTTTACCTGCGACAGAATTTTTAAACATTAGTTTGAATACATAAAATACTTAAAAAGTACTACAATCAAATTTATGTTCAACTTTACAATAAAACTCTAATTTTTGAAGTGGAAGAGTATCCTATACACATCGATGTAAGCCGCGACCGCGACCTAAACCGCAATATTCTTAACGATAACTAATTAGGGTTTGTCGTCTGTTTTTTTTTTTTTAATTTAGGTAATTACTCTTATTTGTAATAATTACAGTACAACTGGCAGTACTAGGTAAATATTCTGCTTTTTACAAGTTTCCGTTTTGTCAGGTTGAAATAAAAGTATATATTCTCCCCGGGTCCAAAAAATACGTTTATTGTAGACTTCCGTATTAAAGAGTTAGTAGTTATTTATTTGTATTTATTAAGATATAATGTCTAGAAGATTTTGTTTATTTAAAGTTTTTTATTGTGTGTATAAGCATTCTTTATTTTTGCCGAATCAGTTTTTTGCATGATAATATTTTGGTACTCGACCATTTTGTAATATGCTGTAATTATTTCATGCTTTTAAATTGCAATTTTGGCTTATTATTGTATTGTAACGATTATTAAAACTAATTAATTTATTTATACTAAAAATATGTACATATTTATAACTAACCGAACTAATTAAATCCAAGGATATTTAATAAAAACACTTACACTAATTTATATAGCACTATCACTCGAAAAATAATGTCCACGGATACTTTCTATTTATTTAAACACTAACGCTTGTTTACATTAAAATCACGCACGATTTTAATTCGTCGTATTTATCTCGACACGCGTTAATCACTTATTTATTTAAATTTGAATAATCTTAGTAACACTGCCGAATTCGAATTACTGAAATAACTGACCTATGATTTGTTTGTACCGCAATTATACATTTTGGCCATTGAGAATTTTCTATATCTTTTGGTGAACGTTCTGGAAATGGATAAAAACTTCGTGAAGGCTCTCGAATTTGAGAATAATTTCTCGAACGTTTCAGTATTCATTTTTTTAATGGATTTTGCGTCATACTGTGTCAGGTAGTTACTAAAAAATGATGGCACATGAATGTTAAGCCAGTTGTTGCAACCGTTTTTCAACTGCAAAAAACAAAATTGTAGGAAGTGTTACCTTAGATACCTCAGTGATAAAGTTTAAATGCCTAACATAAAGGTGTAATGATAGAGTTATATTTATATTCATTTTTGTTCAACGCACAATTTTAAGCAGGATTATCTGTCGGAAAAGTTGTTGGTTTTATGGTCCACTTCTGAATTTCTGGGGATTCTATTATTGTACTAATCGGTCTTCGGCTACCGCTTTATAGGTTCGCACTTGCAATTATTTAATTTTTGTGACCGTTTTAAGTTTGTAACTTATCTATTTTTTTATTTATTATGTCAAATAATTAATCATTTATGATTTTTTAAAATTAATCACGAATTCTATTGAAGTTTTATTTGTTCTAATTCTAATGAATATGGAACCGTTTACACTTACTATTTAAGTGCGTTAGTTAATAGTATTATTTTTGTTTACGCAATAATAGTAATTTATGTCACTAACGTCAAAAGTGAAACATAGCAAGAGCCTAGACCAAGCGCTGGATGAGAGAATGCATTGAGAATTTTGACACAACTTACAGACATTACTTTTTGTGCTGTTTTTCTGCTAAATTAAAACTATTATTTAAAATAATTTAAACAGAATAATATTAAAAACATGACAAATTTAATGTTGGTACTACACACACTAATACTTAAATAATTAACTTCGAAAACGTAGTTTTACCTAGATTTTCATATATCACTTTGCGGTTCTAGAGTTGTTTAGTCATTACGCAACTACACGTAACTAACGAATATTTACGTTTGCCATAAAAACAACGCAAAAAATCGTAATTTCTGCAACAAGCGTCAAATGTGAAACAGCGTAACGGGCGTTAATGCGACGCAAGGCCGCAAACCGAGTGCGGCATGAGAATGAGTTCTGCTATGATTTTTTTAACAAAAGTAACATACGTTATTTTTTGTACTCCTCTTGTTACATGCAAAAGATGTTAATAAAAAATGCTTGAATAAAGTCTCTGATGCTACAAATACATACATACACAACAACTACATTGAGTGTGTAAACAAATACCAGACGAATTAGACTTGCCTGGGAAGCTTTCGGCAAACTAAGACACATACTTAAGAATCAAGAAATAACTAGAAATTTAAGAACTAAAGTATATAATACACGTGTTTTACCAGTCAATACTTACGGACTTGAAACTATAAGCTTGACTAAGACAATCGCCAATACACTCAGAACATTACAAAAAGCCATGGTATCTCACTAAAGGATAGGACGGGTTATTGAAGACTCAAAAAAAAAAGATCGGAGACGTAATAGCCGAAGTAACAAAGATGAAATGGGCGCGAGCTGGACAACAAACTGAAGATAAATGGACATGCAAAATCATAGAATGGAGACCAAGGCAAGCCAAAAAAAGTGTAGAACGCTCCACGAGAAGATGAGAAGACAACATTGGAAGTGTAGCAGGTACAAGATGAGTCATCACTGCACAAGATAAAGAAAAAAAAGAGACTGAGAGAGACCTACGTTCAGGAGTACACGGATACAAGTTGAAGAAGACCGTAATTCTAACTAAATGCGCTAAACAATAAACTGGGGATAATTAACCACTTAATAACTTAGTTTTCAATCGGGTTACTTGAATAAATACCCATATATGATAAATGATCGTTATTATCAAATCAGTTTTATTTACTTGGTAATCCCGAAGCTTTCTAACTACGATTTTGCAAACTGTTGCTATATACAACAGGGTAGAAATATGTAAAAAAATTTAAGCAATGAATGAACTGATAACGTGCCTCAGTTTTCCAAGAATGCCAGGAAACAGCTTTTAACGAAAAATGGCCTAAGTATACTATACTGCTAGCTACGATGCTGAAGAATCCGCCGGAAGGCGTAGTTAAATTGCGTATACTAAATTGAAACTTAAAACAATTCGCTTAAAAGAACGTAACTGGTTTTTGGTGATTCTCGTAAACTGTCATATCAGCGAAGATTAAAGCGAAGATTAAAGCGAAGCTTTATAACTCACTTTTACCCAAACCATTTCTTATGCAACGATAGCATATCTCAAATTAACACAAAGTTTTTTTGGCATGATTATGAGACGAGCACCGAATTCTTTATTAACTAAAAATGCTGGCTTTTATAAACAATGCGCAAACCGCCGAAAATTTTTTTAAAATTTATTTTTCATAACTGTCATCAATTTTAATTTTTCGCTATTGTAAACCGTCTTTGGCAGTTTTTACGCACTTCTCAACCTAAACCTCAAATTATTTTGGAGATTTTTAGACTTAGGAGGTGTCCTAGTCTCTGTTCGAGCAATAAAATGTTGTATTAAACTCGTTCCTGTTTAAATTAAAGGTTTTTTTTCCTTCGAGGACTTTTTAAACCCTGGTTTCACTCAGGTTAAAAATGACTTCTTGGAAAAAAAAGCGTCCAATTTACACAGGAACTTCTTAAATAAACTACTATTATTTGATCTAAATGGAACAAACAGCAGAGATGCCCAAGGTAAAAAGTTAAGGGGTAATATTCTTGTGGAACAAAACTTTGACCAAGAAATACTAATTGCCTAAACGAGTAACATAAAAACCATTTAACAAAAGAAATGCAATTTATCAGAAAATGTCATTGGACAATAAATTGTGTTAATATATGCAAACAGTCATTAAATAGATGTTTCTCTTGGTAAAACATTCGAAAGTTTGTTGTGCCGTGTGAGCGTTTGTTTTGTCAAGATGAGACATGATTCGCAGGTTTATGTTGTTTTTTGTAACTTCAGTGATAATTTCCGGCAAATAAATTGATGTATACCAGTGAGCATTAACTGTTCGTCGATCCTCTAATGAAACCGTTGCAACATTACTCGTTTTTGCGAAGGAACAAGCAATCATTCTTTTCGAAACGTTTTATGTTCGAATTAATTATTCTTAGTTTAAATTCATTTAAAAACACTCACATAATCGATTGCTGTTTAGTTTTAGGTTCCTGTGAATATATCCCGGATTCGTCACCTGTTACAATGTTATCTATAGAATTTGAATCCAACGACTGAAAAGGTTTCTGACGTGCAATTGATTGTGCAAGTTTGTATATGTATTTTTGTATGAATTGTGACTATTGTTCAACAACTTAATGCTTGTAACAGTTGTTTGAGTTTGTGCGTTTTTTTTTTGGTGAAAGATTAGGTATTGGAGTGTTATTCACGTTTTCTTTAAGACCATTGGAGTAATTTTGCATTAAGTTATTAAAGTTATTTGACGTTTTTACATTTATCTTAAGCGTAAAGTATAATTTATTAAGTACATATTTAGTGCGTGGTGGACTTGAATTATTAAGATTGATTTTATTGTATATTTTGAATTCACCTTATAATAAATTATGAATTTATAATTTATTACTTCTGACTGTCATTTTTATTATTAAGTTTTAAAGTTAATCTTAATGATTGTAACTGAATCTTCTGCTTTGGATAATTTTGTGTTTGTTAACGTTGCATTTCTTGTCGTGAGAAAAGCAGTCAACGAACTATGATTTTGCGTATCAATTAAATGTTTGCATCTTTTTTCCACGTCATTGTTTTACTGTTACACGAAAATTTACGTCACTGGTTGTAACGTTAGAAAACTTTGGAGCTACCTTTTTTGGGAATGTAGTAACGAGGGAGTTCTTAACCCTGTAATTCGTGGGTTGTGGTGTCCTTAGGTTTATTATGTGTTCAAGTTTTCAGTGAATGAAATTGTCCTAATTTGTATGTTTTACGGTTTTGATCCTAGAATGATTAAAGTTTAATGAAATTCATTATGTTAAATGCCGACTTTAGGCCGTACTATTCCACTTCACTTTTGGCGGTTAAAAATCTTCCGACGTACCATCATAAATCTGTAACCACATTAATTTGTAGGCAACATCTTCTAGACGGTTTATTTTGTGATTCAATATGAATTCGTATAATGATTTTTATTATTTCATTTATTTACGTATAATTTAATTTTAATAAATTTTTTGTATTATTTGTCGGTTTTCGCGCGTAAGAAATAATTTTAATATCACAGATTTTAGCATATTTCGCTCTGATTAAAGTTAAGTTTTGTTCAGTGTGTGTCCATCAGGAGCGGGCTTTTTGGTTCAGAAGCCTATTTTAAGCTATACACTTTCCTGGCGCATTTTTTTTATGTTGTATTATTTTAATTTTACGTTTCCCAATTCGTTTCAAAGTGACTTATAACCGTCTGCACTGATTACCAAAAATTTTTTTTATATATGTTACTTTATCCAGGCAACAGCTTTTGTAGGTAACATGTTTTGCAATATTGTGCTCGAAATAGAAGCGAAAAAACATTGTTAACAACATTACAAAACTGCGCATATTGTCATTTTTTAGTAGTTCAGTCTGATGCTAATTTTTTTATAAACTATGTTATGTAATAATTTTAAATGTTTAAAAACTATTTTAATAAAAAGCAAATCATTTTCCCAATTTTTACACATAATAAGTTTGCATTTTGAGCACGTAATTACGTTATTTTAACTGTCTAATTGTCTGCACTAAAAAGCTTTGTTTATTAAAGTTAAATTATTCATTGAAATTCCAGTTTGTATAACTTTTGTACATTTAAATTAATACAAATACATTTTAACAAAATATGTAATTTCAATTTAACGTTTTTCTACCATAATAATGTAAACATGTGTAAAACACATTAAACTACAACAAATAACAAAATTTGTTTAATTTGTGTGCCGGTAAACGTATAAAAGAAAGAATTTAGGTTTTTAAATTATATCAAAAAATTCATTATAACGTTTTCTCTCGCAACAAAATTAATTTAAACAGCAAATGCTAAAGTAAAATTTATAAAACAAACACAAAACATTTGTTTTTTTTGTGCACTACAAATTAAACATAAAAAAATTGGAAATACGTTACGAGTTTTAATTAAATGAAGTTTGTGTTGAGAAAGTTTTATATGTCTAAACAGCAGATGTACGAGATCTATCTTAATTAATCTTCTCGAGCACATTTGTGCAAAACCAATTATATTAAATTATAAAGAACGTGTTGAATTTCAATTTGTAATGAAAGATAAGCCCTATACACAGATACTTTAAAGTTTTACTTTGCAACGTTGTTTATTACATTCCATACAATTAATAACTATGCAAATTACTAAAGTTGAACAGAATTTTGGCATCTCTCTGATGGATTAAAGCTTATTGAACAAACTAAAACATTGATCGTAGTTATAAACTCAAGTTAGCTTAAACAAATTTTGTGTTTAAACGTCTTTGTTTTTAAATAAATTTAGTTTTATTGACTTTGCGTAATTGTACGGGTTTACATTTTTTTTTAAATTTATTAATGTTAATAAAAACAACGTCAAATAAAATCGTTGACCTTTCTCATTGACTTCGTCGCGCTGGAATTAACCATAGGACAATTCTCTAGGCGCTTTTAGAAAATGTCAGTTTTGTAATAATATAGTCTAAATGTTAATTCAATAAAATAATTAAAAGTTTGTTTTATAATATTTTTAAAAATACATTCTTAGTATTTTATAAAGAATCATGCTTTTTTAAATAAGGACGTTAATAACTTGTACGAGCCCTCTATGCGCACAAGCAAAAAATGCACGATGAACATAAACGTCTTAAAAAGGCAAATAAAAGGTTGTGTTGCATGCTTGCTCCGCCACTGGTTTTATAATATTGATCTGTCTATAAAGTAGTATTTTATTTTACCCACAGTTATTCTCCAACAATGTTCCATTTATAGAGAACAGATGTCGCGCTACGTATTAAACTCTCGTAAAACGTTTGTTGTAATTTTAAACTTGTATTTAATGTTTCTTAATAACGTTGAAGCAAAAGTATATTTTAATTTCTAAAAACAATATTTACTATTTTTTTAGATTATGGAAACATTTTTTTGCATAAATTAGTTTTTACTAAGAAATAGTTTAAAAAAACGCGTAGTTATTGTTTTTTTTTAAGTTATTAATTAATAACTAACTTTTTATATGATTGTAATGACATATACATATAAGTAAACAAATGTAGGTTTTTTAACATACTTCGTGTTTTAATTTTGTTAGTTTAGTGATTCCTTATTAGTAGTTTTTGATTTAAAAACTTATTGCGCTTGCATTTACACAAAATCAAAGAAAACAATATTGACAAAAACGACATCATTTTTTTAATTGAAATTAATTATAAATTGTGTCAAAAAACAAATTATTTTTTGTTTGAAAATAAAAGAATTTGTTACTGTTTTATTTGTCTAAATTTAAGTATTTTTTAACATAAAAGTTTAACATACTCGTATAAAAAACACATTGCGTTTTATCATTTTGTTGTTGACGTTAGATTACGCTAAAATTAATGTGTCTTACTTGTGTGCAGGATAAAAATAATTTCTTTTTTATTTTTGTTTATTATTAAATAACTTTAAATTTTATTAAATTTTCTACAAGTTATGTTAACCTACGAGTGTGTTTGCAAAGGTATTGATTGAAATTAGGAAATTAGGTTAAATGTATTATGATAGATTTTAAATTAATTTCATTGTTTACATTGTTGGATAATTAGTTGAATTATTATTTTATCATAAGCTTATGACGAGGAATAACTTTTTTTAAGATTCAACCATTTTTTTGCTATAATAAATAATTGATTCAATTTTAAGATTATAAAATTGCACGTTTTTTAATGCAAGAAATGTTTTTCACTTGATATTGTAACTTTTTAGAATTTCTTGTGGCTTTTTACCAACCTTTACAGGTTAGGGCAAAACCCATCAACACTTTGATTTTAAATAGATTCTTTTCTATTTTTTAATTTGTTTTAATTTCAAGTTTTGTTAAGGAACTGATTTGATAATTTTAATCATATCAACTGGTTTTTACAGTTCTATATTTATGTTGTTTTCTTTAATAAATTTGGTTGGCATAATGAAGTTGCCATAAAAACATATTAATGAGTGTTTTTGTCTCTCTTATGGATGAAGGATTAATATTCCAATTAACTGTAAAGATTTAAATTTTATTTTTATAGATTTCAAGCTGGCGTATAGACAACTTTTTACTCACAAACGTGTAAGGGTTAAATTTCAATTTGTTAATAAATCTTTTTGCCGCAAGGGGGAGAATAAGTAATACGGATGAATTTGCACTTTACTGTTGGTTTTCTCTGAGTAATTTTGCAAACATTCACCTTATTTAATTTTTTTTTAAATTTTGTAGATACAAAATGTATCAATATCTACAAGATTTGTATTAGAAGCGCATATATATCAAAAGTTGTGAGAATTTTGGTTTACACGTTATGGAGTTGTTACACGTATCATAATTTCAGCTCCCGGTTTATGTACCCCTTTATTTAGTCTTTGTTAACTGAATTTTTAATTGTGCTATTCAGTTTCTGCTTAATGATACCGATTAGCTCACTTATTGATAATCCGGGTTGATGTAATTACACTACCGTTGGCTTCCGTGTGAATTATCAACAATAAAAACCTCACCGGATTGCTATCTTAAATAAATTATCATCATGGATAACTTTCTTTACCTTTACCTGAAGGTACTTATGGCGCTTACTTAATCACCGATCGAAGATACGATTGTGCCAATCAAGGGGACAATACCCACTAGTAAGAAAATGCTTTACGCTTATAGACAATTTCCTTTATTATACGGTGCATGAATCAGTTATGCCAATTTAATTTACAAAACACTTAGTGCGTCAAGGAAAATAACTATTAATAAATACTATTAAATTTGTTACGTTTCTGTAAATAATAGAAGCAAAAGTAGTTTCTCGTGGGTACTGTCTTATTTGTAGTTACTGAAACCGCTTTTTTTACACCACTTTTGTAGTTGACTTTACTTACACCGGTTGGAATAATAAACGTAAACTCATTTAAGTAATTTAATAATAGAAACCGCAAAAGTTTCTATGTTTCTGGCATCTCAATTTATGGCTACTTATTACTTCCTACGATAAAATTTTTATAATCAATTTTAAATTGTACAGTTACTTTAATGTAATTTCGTTATCGCTTGTTTCCGTCTGGTTACAATTGATTTGTGTTTTTATATACATGTATGTACCGAGAAATATGTATTCACTGTCTTTTTGTTTTTGTGTGTACTACTAATAGAAATTTCTTTATCACATGTTATGGTAAAAGTATTTTGGTGTAATGTTTGTACTGTATAAGTTTTGTTCCGGAACGATCACTTCTCGCTACATTGAGAGTGTTGGTTGTCAACTGGAGTAAACACATTTTTCTGGTGCCTGTGGTACGGTAATCATTTAATGTACGCGCTTGACGAAGCGTTTATTTTTAAATATTTACGCGAACCACGTTATAAATGGCTATAGTACTTTTGTTGCTTATGTGATTTTTTCTCTGGGGTAAGAATTGATTCTATTTTTGTGATTTAATTTGATTTTCTCGTATTTGTAATTAGCAATTTTGGATGCCCACACACATTCTATTAATGCCGAGGATAAGATTAAGAAAAACCAAACCTCCTAGTAATTACTGCAGTTATAACCGCATTAGAAAACCCACTGACCAATATACAATATTAGTCTGGGGAAAACTTAAACTTTAAACGGTGTCTTCCATTCTAGTTTCTAACCGTTTTGGGGCTTTTTTAATCTTACGTTATAATTAGCACATTGAGATCTGCGATCCGACTGGTGATTTAACTGAATTAGTCGCCAATAATTAAATTACGAGAAAATCCTCGTAACAAAATTGGCGCCCAACGTGGAACCCGATTGTTTGATTTTGAATCTCATCCCATAGCCGATCGTCGTAATCAGGTGGTAAGAATTCTGATTTTAATAACGTAACTACGTCTTACCAAAAACGCAAAAACTCTAGATTTAATCTGAATAGACACAAAGTCTTTCCAGTCAAAATTCTGTGAAAAGACACCACGCGACAAACACAACTTATTAACCTGCATCAAAAATTTGATGAGTGAAAACGAACCTTCACCCGATAAAGTCAAGTTCGACTTAGCTAACGAAACATTAGTAAAAGCGGCTTTTGAAGGAGCCGAAATAGTCTGAACTGATACTTCTATTTGAGTCTCAAAAACCGAAGAAGTAAAAAAAGGTGGTTTTTCATACGAAAGTAGCGACTCTAACAAAACCTGTTTAAAATTAGACGAAAGCAAATTAGCAAAAGATACCAAGATAGTAGCTTTCTTCTCTTTAGCTGTCTCCATTCGACAACATACATATACAGCAACGGTAAATGTGTACCCACAAGGTACTAGCATGTTTGAAAGTAGAAGATAAAAAGTTACCATTAAATTTATTTAGTGACGTTTGTAGTTCAGCTATAGCTTGCTCGACAGCTATTTTATCTTTCGCAAACACTGAAACAATAGTACCCACAAAAGACAAAAGAAACTGTAAAATGCTACTTACCGCACCCCATAATGTAGAAACCACCACTGTGGAATCGAACTCACGAAAAAGTAATTCGTATATATCCGATACCAATTCACGTCTAAACGCTAAGTAGCTACTTTAGTGATAGGATTTCCTAAAGAACGTAAGGGAAAAAATAATAGCACAGCTCCGATCACGTTTTTCAAAAAAGTGCGACACAATCTTAAAGAGAACTAAACTGATCGTGAAGAAAAACTATACGACTAAAACCCAATCGAAACAAAAATAAGTACAAGTAATAGCGATGGTATCGTGTCGCGCACCCCACTACAAAACATAATCTAATAATAATAGGGTTAATTAAAAAAAAATTAAAGCACTGTAGCCAACGTACTAACACACAGTAGTAAATGTTAAAATGTTAGCGAACTAAATTCGAAGTCAAGTCTTGCTACAATACCAAAGAAGCGAAGAAAGGACTTAATTGTTGGCGACTATCTTAGTTAAATCGGCAGGCGAATTGCAAGTCTCGATGTGCTAATTATAACGTAAGAATTAAAAAGCGCCAAAATTGTTAGAAACTAGAATGGAAGACACCGTTTATATCCATTTCAAGCTAAAAGAAAACCAACTGTTTGCCGTAGTTAATTAACTGAGCTAATGTAGAACCAATCTTAAAACAAATTGGTAGTATGGCGTTAAACTATGCCAAATCGTCTTAAGTTGAGCTTCCTCAGCAGCGGGCAAAGATAATCGCTGACAGAGACTTTTTTTCTATTTTTGTTATAACTTTTTTTCTCTTTAAGTGTTCACTACAAATGTTTCTTTCTTTTCCTTTTTTTCTCTCTCTCTTGCTTTATTAAGCTTAGTTGGTTTTTGTTTTGTTGTGCGTTGAGTTCCATTGTGAAATGCCAACATGACAAACAAAGACTGACGATGTTGGATTAGCAAGTGAAGCTTCTTATTCTCTTTTATTTACTCTTACTTCTTTTTCTTTCTTTTTTTCGGTTTTGTATTGTGTGTTGCGGTTTTAGGTTTTGCTTTGATTGGTGCACTCAAGTAGTGTTTGCATATTTGGTGACTTCTTAGTTGACTTTTGAACTACTGACTTTTTCTTTACTTTTTAGGTAGTCCGATTTGTGTCGACTTTTAATCAAAATTCATTTCCTTGATATTTCTTCGTTAGTACTTCATTTCTGTTAGTGGGAGTTCTTTTTGGTTTTTTGGAGTACCTTTTTGCTTCATGCGACTTTCGGACACGTTTTATTAGCGATACTTAGCGAACTGGGAAAACATTTCATTTAAGTTTCTTTTTGAGTTTGGTGTTATTGCATTTGGGTTGGTTTTAGATTTTAAGGTTTGGTCGTGGGCGTATACCTAAAGTTCTATTCTTGATTTAAGATAGTGTCCATTTTCCCGGTTTTTTATTGCTGGGGGAGAATTTTTTATGCTAAAAAAGTTTTGTTCTGGAACGCCCATTTTTGGCTACATCAAGAGTAGTGGCTGTCAACTAGAGTAAAATCATTTTTCCGGTGCTTGTGGTACGGTAATCATCTTATGTACGCAAAGAATTGATTGTTTTTGGGATTTAATTTGTTTTTCTCTTAATTGTCATTAACAACTTTGGATACCTACCCGCATTCCATTAACACCTGTTAATTCATATTGGGAAAATTCCTGTGATGATGTCGCTATCTACCATGTAGTGAAAAGGATGTTGCACTAACGTTGATTAAGCATAACAAAACCTTCTATTAATTACGTTAGTAGTTTACTCTAGTGGCATTTGCACAATTGCATTGCTATTGGTTTGCTTCCAATGTTCTTTACGTTGTAATTTTATCTTGCAGTTTTATTCAGAAGCGTTTCGAATTACGCGGGTAGAAAATCAACTTACAACGTTTTCTGCCGTTATAGTTTTTTCAGTAATTTTGTATCCATAGTAAATTAAACTATGAGATGGCTGCTAATGGTTATAAACAAGATAAACAAAAACACTAACTAAAATCCAAGTGAAAATTTTGGCTCCGCAAAGCGTAATAATTTTGAAATTTTATGTCTTTACCTTGTAATTTACTAAACGAATGCTTAGTATGTCTATGGCAAAAAGAGACTATGGTAGCTCTACTAACCTCAAAACATTGAATTCATTTATTTCTTATTTGTCAAAGTGACGTTAATGTTATCTTTTTTAAATATACGACGACGAATGAATTCCAGTTGAAAACAGTTTTACAGTAGTTCTGTAATGTACGATAAAAGAATACTGTTGCGCAGATATTCAAAAATAACTAAAATGCTTATCCTTGTTTCGAAGTGCGACTTCGATACAAGGATAAGCATTTTAGTAATTTTTGAATAACTACATAAAAATATGTAATAAAGTGTTTTATTTACATTAATAATGTTTATTTAAATAATTGGGGATTTTTGCAAACGACCGGTTTTACTGTAATAAACTATAAATAAGGTAATTATAGTAACTTAAAAAAGTTTTTGCAATGTTTGTAGAAAAGTCAAATTTTATAATTGCAGATTACTTTTTATAAACAGTTACAAAATCAAAAAATATAATTTTACCTAAAATATTTGCATTTTATTAAATAAAAAACAATAAATTAATACCTTTTAAAGTATGCAGGTCCCTTAGATTTTAGTAAGAATTTGCTAAACAGCGTTCATATTTTTGATAAAAAAGTAACAAACTTGAATATTAAATTATTGCTAAGTTCTTACATTGGAACTGGCACATAACTAGTATTTTGAGAATAATTAATTATTATTTATTGGATAACGCGATATTGTATTTAAATAAAAAAAAAACTAAACAAGTTAATCTGCGATGACGATGATACCTGTTTTTTTAATTAATTTTTCTAAATGTTTTAATTGGAAAAAAATATATCAAATTATAATTCCTTTATTTAACCGTTTTACATTTAATTTGTGTTAGTGGTACAAATTTACATGCAATCAAATGCAATAACTAACATTGTCAAAATTAAATTAAATATTAAGATACATTAATTCTTTGTTACTCATTTAGAAATATTTACACATTTACAATACATACATCTAAAAATAAACATCTTCTACATTGATAATTCTGATCTTACGATGAGGTTAAGTGTTCTAACATTCTTACCAGTACCATTGTTAGTATTACCAACTGGCCATTGTGATGTTCTATAAAGGTTCAGTTTAATCAGTTTGTCAATAATTATTGTTTTATGTGAATTGCATTCAGTTAACCACGAATTTTCTGTTCTTAAATTATTTTTTATTCGTTGTTTAATTTTTGCTACTAAACCATAATGTTTGTAACTTCTAAAGTTCTTAATTAAACAATATTATTAGATTGTTTTTTTCGACTTGATCTATTGTCTAGAATTTATAATAGATCGTGTATTTTTTCTGTGCTGTGTTTTCTGCCTGAAGCATTGCGTGTTCTTGTTTACAATGGGTAGGGTTAATGTTAGTGAGATAAGCCTTACTCAACTAGCTTCCTTACATACTAAACTAAAACTACTATTAATTTTTTTCTTATCACCTATAATACATATATTATTTACATAGAAACATATTTGTGTTACTCTTCCTATCCGGTTGTTTGTCTCTTCTCAGCTTTAAGGGAGTCCTGTGATCTCCTTGGTATCCATAGTAGAAACCTCTCTTCTTCTTTTGCTACGTCATATTTCTTGGTCTGCTTTTACAAGTTTACCTTTTCTTTTTGTTTTTTATAAAGCTTTTACGCGCTATATTAGAGATTAGTTGAGACAAGTTATTCAGTTCCTTGCATTATTGCTCGTCCCTGATAGCTTGACCGACAGTTTTGCCATTTAGTCTACTTCGTTGTTCTTTCCCTTAAGGATTATCTCCTCGCATTCAAACGTGATATGTTCTCCGCAGGCACATTCAGATGTCTCGCTATGTTTCATCTTATCTCTGTAACTGGAGTATAGACCATGTGCTGTTAGAAATTGAATTAGTCCCTCCGTTGACTCAAAGTGTTTTATTTGCAAACGTTCTTTGATGTTTGGCGATGCTTCATATACTCTTCTTCCTGTACTGAAGTTTTCCCATCTGTTTTGCTAAATTTCTACTATTTTTTGTTTTATTTTTTGCCCTGGCTCTTAATATTTTTTGGGTTTTATCTATATTCTTATATTTTAGCCAGTACATCGCTACTCTTGAATTTATTTCCAGTTCAGTGGTGTTATTTTCAAAATTACTCCTAGAGCATCAAAAGTTTTGGTCTATGGTAATTCCTACGTACTTGTTCGATATTCTTTTTTGTATAACTTTGTTTCCCATTTTAATCGAAACTCTTCCTTTTAATTTTCTTTTCACCAAGGTGTTGTTTTTTTTCCGAGATTTGTAATTTATTTTCCTTGCACCACTTTTCTAATTTTGTTAACACTTTCGTTGCATTGCTTTGTAGCTTTTTTGTAGAATCTGCTGTTATCAATATCATAGAATTATCTGCATAATCTGTTACTGTTTTTACTCTTTCTTTCTTTTCCAGAATGGTTGGAATTTTTTCTGCTAGGATGTCTTACAACATCGGACCATATATCGATTCTTGTAGGTATCCTTTTGTTAGTTTTTTCTCGACTTTCTTTTGCCCGCTAGTTATGATTACATATCTGTCTTAGAAATAATTTCCAAATGATTTGTATAGTTCTGTTAGGCATTTTATATTATCTAGCTCTTCAAACAAAGCCGGTCACCACAAATAGTTATACGCTCCTTTGATGTCAATAAACAATGCGACGCAATACTTATCCGTAATTTTGTTTGTTTGAGATCACTTTTTTTATTGCATCTTCTGCCGATTTTCCTTCTCTGAATCCAAATTGATTTCCATTTATTTCTATTTTTATTTTGTGTTCTTTTAATTTTTTGCATAGAAGTCTTTCCTGAATTTTTCCTGGATTATTTACAAGGCATATCGGTCTGTATGACTCTAGATTTGTCAGGTCTTTATCTTTACTTTTCTGTGTTATTACTTCTGCTTGTTTCCAACATTTTGGTATTTTTTCTTGTCTTAGACACTTGTTATGTAGTGCTGTGAGCTGCGTTTTTATTTTCTCTACTATTGTTTGAATGATTTCAGAATGGATGTCAACCGTTCTCAGCGCGTTTTTCTTTTTTCCTTTCTTAATTGCTTCTACCACTTCTGCTTCTGAAAACCTTTGTACTTGCTTAATCGTTCTCTTTTTGATCATTGTTTGCCTTATTTGTTTTTGCACATCTGTTTCTCCTTCTCTTATTTATGTGGTAGTAGAATTTGTAAGATGTTTTCTGTTGTGTCTTGCCATTTAATTGTTTCTCCTTGTTCTGTTCTTAATGTGCATTACTTAAAGAGGTCTTATTTTGTTTCTTACTATTTTGTATAGCATTCCCTACGCATCGAGTTATAGGTTTTGCCTTACAAAGTTTTCCCAAGTTTCCGTTCTTATGCCATTAATTTTCTTCTGGTATTTTGTTCTTGTTTGTCTATATTTTTGCAAGTGAAATTGTTTAGCCTCATCTGATGCCGTTGGTTCGTTTTCCTTAATTTTCTTGTTGCTGTTTTAATTCCTCTGTCCATACAAATGCTTGAGGATGTTTTATGTTAGTTCTTTTTAATATATTTTGTTTTATGCATTTTTGTATTTTCTTTGTCAGATTTTTTACGTAATTGTCTATGTTCTCTCCTGGTTTAATTATTGTTAGAGGATTGTGTGTATTCTATAATTAAAACCATTTTGCTTTTTTAAGGTTATATCTTTTATTTGTATCTTCTGAGCTTTGCGCTATTTCTATTTCTTTTGTTAACTCGTAACATATCAAGTTGTGGTCCAAGTCCGTAGCACCTTTTAGTACTTTCCGCTTTACTATTCTATTCCATACTTTAGCGTTGCTCATAGTGACATTTATGTTTGTCTCTGTCCCGTTCCTCCCTTAAAATTTTGAGGGATTATTAGGTTTCTTTTGTATTTCTTGCTGATGTTCTTCTAATAGTTCTTCGACTTATTCTCCTCGATGGTCTGTTGTATTATTGTGCCATAAGCTAGATTTGGCATTAGCATCTGCTGCAATTAGTATTGGCAAATTGGCGTTCTCTGTTATTATTTTATCCAATTTATTGACGTGTCGTTCTATGCTTTCCGAGAATTGAAAGTATGATGACACTATTACCCATTCTCCAATTTGGTTTCATTATGCATGAACACATATGGTGTTGTTGTCACTATGTCTGTTTACTACTGTTGCTGTTATTCTTTCATCGAATATCACTATGACCGCACCTGGTTTTTTTGTAAGAGCAGTTTTTCTGTCTGTTTTTGGCATTCCAATCATGCTTCCCTTTTTTGTGTATGGTTCTTGGGTCAGTAATATTTGAATCTTAGTTTCTTCTGCTACTGTCCTTATTTCATCAATTACTGTTTTATTATCATCATGTTAATTAGTCCTATTTTTATTTTGTTGTCAGACATATGGATTTTATGTCTGTTTTGCACCTTCTTTCTATGAATACTTTTGAATAATCAAAAGTAATCCTTCCGTGTGCCATTACGAATTGCTCGTACAGTTATTCCAGTCCAGTTCTTTCTCCCTTCTAGTGAACACAAGATTCAGCAGGTGTGTTACCTGTCTTACATCTGTTAGAAGGTTATTTCTTTTCAAGTTCATCCTGTCTATCGCCTCGGGAATCGGAAAAAGTATTTTGTTTCCATTTTTATGTCCGGTTCTTATTATATGTCTCAGTGCCACTGATAAGTTTGATGTATGCTCTAATGTTGCTAGCATTATGTTGTTTTTTATTCTGGTCTATAATTCATTACTCGTTATTGCACATTCTATCTTTTCTTCTGTCTTTTCTACTTCCGATTCCATCGACGGTACATTATTATATGTCTCGCACGCTTTTTGTGGATTATTATTAAATGTTTTTGTATTTAGTTGTTTTCTTTATATTTCTAGCACCATAACGAATTATTTTCTTTCTCTTTTTTTTGTTTTTTGTTGTTTGAGTTTGTGCATCACAAGTTGTAGTTTTGGGTCTTTGTTTGTCTTTTTTGATTTGTGATGGTGGTTTATTGTCTTTTTTGGTTTATGTGTTTACTTTTATCATTACTTTATTTCCCTTATTTACTACGTCTTTCTCCTTTGATATGGATTTATCCTCTATTTGTATTTTTACTACTACGTTACTTCCCATAGTTTGTTTTACTTATCTTTCCAGCATTAATTTGTGTGTTGGGCAGGTTTTCTCTCTAGTGCATTTTTTTCCTCTTACCTTGCACGGCACGCATTTTTGTGGTGTTTTTTTTTGTAGGCATGTTGCTTTTTTATGCAACGCATCTTTTTCTGTTTCTTGTGCACAATGTTTAAGGTTTCGTTTTCTTTTGTGCAATGCTTTGCCACATGTCCTAAATCTTGGCATTTAAAACATTTTGGAACAACTAAATAGTCCTTTACCGCGACTGCTGAGTAGTCTAGGTAAAGTCTACCTTTTTGTAGCATTTGTTTTCTTATTTTCGAACTGACTTCCGCCACTATGTGGTGTGTTGCTTTGTCTCTAGGTTCAGTTTTAAACCTTATGTTAAAATCTTTCTCAAATTCGGTTATTTTTATTTCCTCTTCTATGTTTTGTTTATATATCATTTCTGTGACTGTGTTTGTCTTTTAAGTGTGTTGGCACATCATAAACTATGATAAGTGAGTTTTTTCTTCTCGGTATTTCACATTTTAGTGTTTTATTAAGCTCTGCGTGTTCTATGAGTTTTTGAACGTTTTTTTCGGAATCAACTTCAACTATTAACACTTTTTTGTTGCTCTCATACTTTCAATTTTTTTGCTGTTGGATTTATTTTTTTTTGTAAATGTTACCTGTGCCTTTTGTGCCTCATCGCGATTTATGGCCGTTAAAAATAATGTGTTTGTCTTTTTTGTTGTAATTTTATTTATAGTTTCCGTCTATTTATTTTGTGATTTTACCAGATTAGCAAAGGACTGTATCTATTGCATTTGTGGTTGTTCTTTCCTTATATTTTCAACTTGTTCTGTTAATTCTTTTTTTTTCTTTAATGTCTTAAACTCTCCAACTATTTAGGCTTGATATAGTGCCTATTCTGTTAGTTTGTCTCTTAGTTCTCTTTTAGCTATTTTAGTCATTCTATTTGCCGTGTCCATGTCATTGTCTATAAAGCTTTGTAGCTTTTGGTAGTATTCTTGTATTTTTTATAGTGGGTCTTCTTCAATCTTATTATTTTGGATTGTTCTTTTATATATCTCTGATGTTTTTACTGGAGTCTCAGTTACTCCTTGCATATTTGCTCCCGTCGTTTTTTTCACGTCAAAAGTAAATTTTGATGTTTTCATTTTTCTCTGCGTCGGGGATCGTAGTGTTTTAGTAGACCTTGAAAAGTCTTATTGTGACATACTTAAGTGTCTCTATTACTAAAATTCTAGTAACTGTGTCCACTTTGTTACAAGTTTTAGGTCGTACGAACCTGGCACGGCCAACTCACACAGTCGGAGATTCAAGGAAATTATACTTAAGGGCGCCAGATCAATTCTAATTAACATTTCTGCCTCGATCACGACAGACGGTCCAAACTTGTAACTAATTTTGAGGTTCGTAATCCTTGTTACTTTGGTGTTCGGGTAGCCACAATTAAAAGAGAAAGGTATGTTACCATAAAAGAAAGATTAACAAGTATAACAACTTTAATGTAGTAACGTAGAAGATTAACAGGAATATATGTAAGTTCTCAACTCATAAATACTAGAAATAGTAACAAGTATAGTTAACAGGTATAAAAACTTTAATTTAGCCACGTAGCAAATTAACAGAAGTATGTTGAATTTCTCAAGTCATAAACATTAGACAAACTAACAAGTATGATTAACAGATGTAGAAACCTTGAATTAGCAACCTAAAAGATTAACCGGAGTATGTTTAATTTCTCGATTCATAAATGCCAGACATATCGGCAACACACAAAGCATATAGTTAAATTACATCGAGATAGCGGAGTAAATTTCGTAATAAATATTGTCTGTTCACAGCATGCGATGCACTGTAAATGATACTTGAAATTACCTTATTGGTATGTAAACAATAAACGTAATTACAGACACCGACAGTAATCAAAGTTCTATGAGTAACTTTTATGACAGCGAAGAAAAATACAATCAAACTGACTTACCCAGAATCCAGTGCTTACTTGCTTGAAGAAAACGTTTTCCCACCGGTAGCAACCTAGAATAATTATTGAATAGCAAATCGTGTCACACAATAACTCACGAAAAAGGAAACTACAGAATCATTAATAATAATTCATTAAATGCGATATAAGAACCCGTTGTATCGAATGCTGTTGGTTGTAATTACGAACAGGTGGTTGGTAACGCAATCGACTGGTGTACAAGAATTAACATCTCCGACGCATTGCTCATCGAGACCTCGTTTTCGTATAGGTAGTATGCCCCCCCCCCCCAAAACCTTATACGTTCGGTAGCGGTATTTATCAATCGTACTTATGCATCATTGTACTTTGTTGAAGCCAACAGGTGATTGAAACGTGGCGAAACCGGCTATCAAATTAATACAGAAATTACGAAGGAATCTTAATAAACTGGAAACAAAATATCTTACCCTGTGCCGAACAAATTGTAATAAATTCGTAATTGACTTATAAATTCGTATTCATCAGAAGCGATGTCCTTAAAATCTTAGGAATCGGGTCAAGATTTTCGACACCGACCGGCTCACGTAGTTGACAGCTTCAAAATGGCCTCTCAGTAACCAACAAGGTCGGCAGAGGGCGTCAAAACCAGAAACTAATTTTTAAGTCGACATACAGGGTACTCCGTTGTGAAAATTTTGCACGTAACAACTTCACTCACATTTTCACTTTGTCCATTGTTCTCCGTTGCGGGTATGCTTTGCCGTAGAAAGGATTTTTATTTCGGATCCGAAGGGCCGTGACCTTTTCTTTGCTTCCGCCTTCGACCTACATGGAGGTGATACCTGTAGCACTTTACACTTTCTTTTAAATAAAACTTTTTATAATCGCTTTCTAATTGCTTTATTCACTTTATATCGCCTGTGTGCCCGAAGGCGTTAATAGATTTTACATAATCTTTGAAAATTCAGAAGTTGGTCTGCATTATTAAAACTTTAAATTCTTTAAATTACTGCAATTAATTTACAATTAAAGCACATTTATGTCACTTGTTTTATGAACACATAAATATGTTTTACAGTTTTTGCACTTTATATAAATAACCCGTATTATAAGCTACGTTACAAGATTCTAAAAAAATTAACATTCTTGTCACGTTGCAGCCAATGTTTTGTAGGGAAAATTTTTGTATACCGAAAGTCTATGTTCGTAAGTATTTCGGTCAGATAACGCTGAACTATTCAAGCAATTAAAAATATCTTTTTTTTTATAAAAGACCTAGTGTCTAAACCTATACCGCTCGTCAATTGGCCTGTCGTCAACGATCAACGTGCTCTTAATTGCTGCAGATTGAAAATTGGACGGATTTACGTGCTTCTTTGTAAGTTTCAGCATCAATCTTGCAGTTTTAGTTAATATAAAATATCTTAGTAAAATTCGACCAATCAATTTTATTATTCTAGATAAACACGTCCAGTTTTGCGTTTATGAAATTGTTTCTTAAACTCTTTCATAAGTTTGCTCGCTTATTTATCTAGTTCCGGCAAATTTTAACAGGTTTTAATGTATTTACATAACAAACAATTTAAATATTTACGTTACTACCTTTACTAAAGTACTCTTAAAGAAAAATTTTGTTATGTTCTAAAAAATAATTTATCTAAATATATTTTGTCATGTACAAGAAACCATACAACTAGACTTTTTAATTAAAGTAACTGTAATATAATTTTAAGTCTTGCATAACGTTATCATTGTACGTATAATTATTTATCTAAATTTTATGCGTACAGCAATAAACAACTACAAATGTCGTACATAAACAAATTTGTAATATTGGCAACATTGTTAAGATAATATTACTACTATTACAATATTGTTAGCAACACTTTACAGCACACTGCACAGCAACGTAACAAACCAGTTCAGTACAGAACAACATATCTTAGAAATGTATTTAATTTTTTTGCACAATGATGCGATCAACTTACTTTCCTATTATTGTTTTTTAAGCATAATTTTACATTGACTACAATGTTTTAATAAAAATTGTTTTTTTTAAATTCAGCATACATGCACCGTCACTGGCTTTTTACCGTTTGTGGCCCTTATTAAATTTTTGACTTTTGACTTTTATTCATTCATTCAACGTCAAATTACGGCGAATGTGATTATTATCGGATGCTTTGCGAAGCAAAAATAATATTAAAAAGGCTTTTTCGTTTGCTCATATTTTTGAACATTCAAATAACATAATTATGTTTGAAATTAGAGAAATTTTAATTAGTTTTACAAAAGTTGTGTTAACAACCTCTGAATGTGCTTGCAAAGGTATTGATTTAAATTAGCAAATGAGGTTAGCAAAGCTTTTAAATTAACTATAACCATTTGCTTTACTGCATAAAGCTTTTTTTGTTGTTAAAACATGAATTTTAAAAATATCCGTTTGAAAATTTAAAACACGTTTACTTACGGTAGTTGAACGTGTAGTTCGAATCGCTTTTGTAAATTAAATGCTACAAAAATTATTTTGAGTTTTTTTATCAGTAATTATTTTCTAAAAATGTTTATACACGAATTGAGTCGTACATATCGTCATTGCTATTGAAAATTAAAGACTATAGTCGATCGAATCGAAAGAAATTTTGCGCAAAGTGCCAAAACGCAGAACGCGTTAAAGTGGTGTCTGGTATTTCTCAATTAAAAATGCCATCAGGAGAAAAGCGAGGACGACGAGGGATTTAGAAATAGTGGTGATGTGGCTTACCTTCCATTAATTGGCGGCGGGCTATGCATAATAATGTCATCTTCTATTCATTGAAACCGTATTCTTGAACATATTGCTTGATTAAATTAACAAAGCAACATCTCTTGGTGATCGTAGACACAATACATTTTGATTGCATTCCTAACAAGAACATAAAATTGTACTAAGACTCTCAGTTTCCACTTAACTTAATGAAAACTAATTTAATTTGAATTTACTTCAACTAATTCTATTTTTTTTGCGACAAAAAAATTAATTATCGCATTAACAGTATCAAATTAAACAGCATGTCTTCGGGATTAGAAGCAAGTTCCGTCAAATTTAATTTATTAAATATAGCACTTGGGCGACAATCGTGTAAAGACGTACAATTTTATAATTAGATTTTGCACATTTATTATTTTAATTTGTTGTTTTGTTATCTTTTTTACTTGTTTTCAACATAAATTTGTTGTCTATGTTTAGACACATTTTTATTAAACTTTTTTAAATCTACTAAATCGTAAATTTTATTTTCCGCTGTCTTATTTTGCTTTAATTTACATTATTTATTAATAAAATTTGTAGTACATATATAGCAGCGATGTTCAATAAATTATTAGTTGGTAACAGTGATCAGTATATGCCTACTTTCTAATTTCCAATTTGAAAATACTTGACACTAAAGCAATGCACTAAAGTTAATACGTTTATATGACAGCTAGTATTTACTACCAATTTTATACAAGGTCTTCATAAATAGCTGTGTCTCACGTGACATATGTTGAGAACTAACATTGTTTGGATTGGTATAAAGTAAAACAAAAATTACTAAACACAAATTTGATTTGTAACCTCTAAATTAAGGTTAAGGAATTAATTAAAAACGGTAAAACATTGACAATAATACCTGTTGAAACCATGCTTCATTAAAAAAAATTATCGTCATTTAAATGTTGATTAAACCATTTACAAAATTGTACACGCTGCAAAAAATTGAGAGCACGTAGTTTTTAATAAATTGAAACTTGGCGCTTTTTTAGTACTTTGCGACAAGTTTCTACTGAGAATCCTAAAAATTTATTGCTTATAAATTAAAAATTGAACTTAGAATGAGTTTATTTATACATGTTCGAGCAGATAATTTTGCTACCAATTTATTAGGACTTTGTTCCATGCTAAGGTACAATGAGTATGACAATTCTCTTTGTGTGTTTTGCTTTGCAATTGTTTTTAAAAAATGATAAATCAGAATTTCTTTGTTGTCGGGAAATATCGTAATTAAAGTTTGTTTTTGAAAAATGTTCGGTAAATTGATCAATGCAACTTCAAAGAAATACAACCAAGTTTTATTATGATTGTAGATACTAATTCGAAAATGCATCATTATAATAAAGGTGTCTTGTCTGGGGTTAAACATTGTAAAATGCTAAAATTCCATAGGCTATTAGTATAAAATTACAAAAAATTAGATAATAACTGGTAATAATAATTGTTTTGTATTATGAAAATATAAAATTTAAAAAAATGGCAATATATGATTTGAGGCTCGACGTAAACAGAACGTTAGAAAAATCTGGGAAGGTTACTAAATAGTAACACTAACAACCTAAAACATTGTTGATGTAAGCGTCATAGGTCATGTCAGAAACGGGTAGAGGTTCTGTATATTTAACAAACAAAAATCACTAGTTTCGATTACACAAAGTTGCACTTTGTAACACTGTTTTTTAAACAGTTGCACAAAGTAGTCATTGTAAAATGTAGAAAAATGTTTATTACCGCACTAAGGTGTTACTAATATCGTAAATCAAATTAAGCTCAAAGTAGACGTTTTTAAATAAAAAAAACTTACCATATAAAATTATGTGAAAACTTAGTTATTATAAACATTAACATTAAATTATTTACAGTTAGATACATAAATGCCAGATGCTGACATTCCTAACAATTTCTTGGAAATGATTTGAAGGTGAACGTAGTTTGTTGTATTCTATGAAAACATTCTCTGTCTGTTTCTTATTTTCAATAAACATTTTAATGTAGTTTTTAGTAAGCGAATTAGATTTCTAGACACTGTGTTTTTTACGGTCAAAAGATTTGTTCAACAGTCAGCCAAAAAAAAAGTTGTAGATCTCTAAAAGCAAGGCTCGTTATACTATTTTTGATTAAACCTTACACTACCAAACCATTGATTGTCCAAAATTTAAATATTAACCTATTTAGCTAATTTATCAAGGCCGAAGTTTAATTTGGAAAAATATGAAAAGAAATCCATTGAACTGTGGAAATGAGCAAAAGCGGAAAATGTAGTGGGACGTATTGTCCCAGTTGTATTTTTAACTGGGATAATACATCCCATTAGTATTCAGATTACAAAAATGCAAAATACATGTACAAAAAAATCATTTATTTATAAAACATAAAATAGTGTAAAATTGTTTATGAAAAAGTTAAAAAAGCTACAAAAGATTATAACTAGTAAATTTATGAATAGTATGCATTTTGTGCAGTAAGAAAGATACACGTATGTGCTAGTGTAAAGTCTGTGAGTTTCCACATTTTTAAATATCTTAAATCATCAACGCTGATTTTGAATACTAATTGGCGTTTTAAGATGTGGTTGTTACAAAGAATTCATCGGGATAAGGATGTATTTTCATTTTATGACGCAATTTGATTTTCTATTTTATTATCAGCAGTTTTGGTCACCTGCACGTGTTTTTTTAATTTTGCTTACTTGCAATCTTATCATGATAATACAATTATTAGAGTACTGAAAATTGTTTTAGATACGTATTCTGCAGACCTACTTTGAATTAAGATTCGGAACCATCGTTTTGCTTGCTACGATTACAAACAAATTGAAAGGCACATTTACCGAAATATCTAGACTAACGTAAGAACATTTGGCGTAACTAGTTTTCTTAACAGATCGTATAAAAATAAAGAATTTATTTGTGATAACGATGTTTCAGAGTGTTTCAAATTGCACAATTTGGTATTTTTACAATCAAGAAATGTGATGTATGACATTTATAAAAATGGCTTTGTACACGATACAACAAAGCGTTAATATTTTATGAAAATCAGCGTTCTGTGAAAAGTATTTTTAGTAAATTACGTGAATTTTATGGTTTACATAATCGTCCATTTGACAAAACTATTTGTCAAATTATTAAAAAAATTTAGGAGACCGGTTTGGTAGAAAAATAAAAAACTAAAAATACAGTCGTAGCGGCTGTTCACAAGAAAATATTGGTTTGGTTCGTGAAAGTGTTGCTGAAACTTCTGAAGTATTTATTAGACGACGTTCACAACACGTTGGATTTAGTGTATCAACAACATGACTTGTTTTACACAAGCTCTTAGCTGTAACGACGTATAAAGTTCAAATAACACAGAAACTAAACCCATTAGAGTGTTTAAAACGCCGTTCATTCGTCAATTTCATCAAGAAACAACCAGTTAATTTTTTTCAAGAAATCATGTTTTTGCGATGAGGTACATTTTGAACTTGTGTGCATTATGGTCAGGTTGTGTAATTGGAACTTACTTCTTTAAAAATGCTGCTAGTGACGCTGTAACTGTTAATGATGATCGACATCGTCAGATGAATTCCAAATTTTTGTGCCCTGAATTAATGAATATTGATTTAGAAGACATTTGGTTTTAACAGGACGGCGCTACACCTCATTATGCTAATGGAAGAATCACTTTAATGCTATCAGCTGAAATGGGGATGTTAATTGGCCATCAAAATGATGTGATTTATCAGCGTTAGATAATTTACTTTGGGGTTATGTAAAAAAACAGGTTTATAAGATTAATCCACAGTCAATTCTTGAACTTAAAAATAAAATTATTTGTGTCATTAATGAGATGAAGCCTCAATTATGTCAAAATATCAATTTTAACAGAAGAATTGACGTCTTTGGAGCTGCAAGAGGAGACTATTTGACAGATATTATTTTCTGTATATACATAGATGTCATAACTAATACTTCAGCTACCAGTAAAAAGCTATGGAGCTTATGTGTGTTATTATATTTTAAAAAAACCGTGCAATTTAAAACATCCTTTATATTGAGTTTACTTTTCAGCAATTTTAAGGATTTTTTCTGGGATGTGCCATTAGCTAATAAAATACTCCGAAACACTAAATTGTGGGTATATTATTTCTTATATAAATTTTTTTTGGTCTACGTTGTCAATTGTTTGCACGCACAATTGTACGTACATATTACATTTGTTATCACAATTAAGTATAAAACTTTTTTTATGTAGTATATTAAATGGTGCGCTCTGTTTTGTTTAAGCGCGAAATATTGGACATTTGTGTAGTATTTACCTACGTGAATTTGTTGTTTTGAATTTAAAGTTAAGCCAACAAATTTAGTTATACGTAGAAAGTGTTGGTCAATTTAAGGAGCCTGCATCAACATTAATTGTCTGTGATTTTTATTGACAACCTCTTAATTGATAGCATCTGCTTAGTTTTATATCGTTTTTTAAGCCTTTTAATTCTTTGATGAAATAAACATATTTGTTTTAGACATAAAAGTTTCACAATAAAACATATTAATACTTTTTTTAGAGTAAACAGTGTACGATTTATTAAATTATATTCTAAAAACTTATGAAGTTGAGCTAAGTTATTTGCCCGACGAAGAAAAATAATTTAATAAATCATACACCATTTACTCTTAAAAAAAAGTATTAATATATTTGTGGTTATAATTGTGTTTTGCAATTTGTTTACCTTTAATGTTTGACAAATGTAAACGGAATCTGTGGTTAATATTTCTTCTGTTTTGGCGTTCTTTTAACTATCTCATAATCAGCACATCGAGTACCATCCACAACCCTCTCTCCAAAGTGTTTTAAGTTGCCGCCTGTACTGAGTTGCAGTTAAAGTTACGTACCAAAACAGTGCAAAAAATAATGTACGTTACTCTCATCAAAAGTTTTATAGCATAAACTCACTCGCATACAACGTTTGGTCGTGCGGCCCCGCGTTGTATTAACGTTCGTTATGATGTTTTTTACTTACGATACTTGTTCCGTAAACTCTAAACTTTTTTCCTCCGAGAGAGAAAAAAATCTGCACACAGACACCAGTCGCCAGATCACTGGTAGTGTTGGATTGGCTTGTTGGCGGTGCCGACCGACTAAAAAATTTCCTGTTGTTTATTTGCTTTCCTATTGGGTACCGCGATTACCATTTCTTTGGGTAAGTGAATATTGGTGTTTCTAAAAAGTGGCTATCTCTATTTTTCCGTTGGCTCATTTCTTTCTTTTTTTTTCTGCTTTTTTCTCGTTTTCCAACTTCTTGTTTATTACGATTTTTAACGTTCTTGTTATGTTATTTTAATATTCCTCTTTTTCTAATCACAAACTTGCTACGGTATTTTTGTTTAGTTTTTTTGCATATATTTTCAGTTTTCTCTCTTTCTCTCTCTGTTGAATTTAGGGCATGTAAATATTGCATGCAATAAGTCATTTTTTTATGCAGTATTCGCATGTATCTTCTTTTCGTTTTCCAATGCTCTTTAAGTATGTGTTGATTACCTCATAAGCCGTTAGGCCTTGGCTGAAATGATGATCAATTTTTCCCAAGTTTTTTAGGTCTATTTCTCTATGTCCCTTATGTTTACTTTTGCCGTTCCGTTGTATTCGTCCCATCGTTTTTTCTATCTCTTAATTAGATATTTGAATAGTTATTTTTTCTTTATTCTTCTTTTTAGGTCTATTGGGAATTCGTGCTGTTACCTGGATGGCTTCAGTCGAACCTGTCCTGAACGCCAAATTTTCTTATTTATACTTTTTTTGTGTATATTGCTGCATATCGGGACCGCATACAGAACTGCGGAGATTACATTTTTTCGTCTGATGGATCTTCTATTGTGTTGCAATACTTATGGCTTTTATGATTTTGTTCACCTTTTTTCACTGCTTTAAAATTATGATTTTTATTTCAAATGAAACCGTTTTTATTCAATTCTCAAAACTTTTTGGTTCTCATAAACATTGAACTGTCTTTTTTCTTTAGTAAACTATTTAAATAAAAATTTAATTGTGAATATACCTCATTTTTTGCTTTGTCTGTAAAAAAATTGATATTAAACAAGTACGCGCAAACGCTTGTTTTATGCGGAAATTAAAATGTCACGTTTTAAATAACCAACCGTTAGATTAAATGTTTACAAGCGTTTAAGATATTAAACATAATATTTAAGTCTTTAATTTACTTTATTTTAACAGTAGGAAACTGACGCCGTTTAAACGGTGCACTACATAGTGTTTTTATAGTCTTTGTTACACAGCTTAAATTAAAATTTAATTCAATTAGTATAAGTAATTAATAACATTTGATACAAAAGATAAATAAACATTAAATTTTTCTATATACAAAAAACTTAAATTATGATAACTTTGTGCATTATATTTTAACATTATATTTAATAGTAATAATAATAATAAAGCAAAGTTATAAAAATAACTACATTTTTACGTTTCAATTTTTTTATTATTTTTTTACGAAGTTTATTTCAAAGATCTGCTTTTAGTATTGGTCATCACATAAACCTATAATCCACATAGCTGAAAAGCTCTAACGCTAAACCCTCCAAGACAGTTTTAAAAGGAACTATTGCAAAGAAACGTGCGTGTTCAAACACAAATAACATATACCACCTATCAAAAAAAGATTACACTGAAACAATTTGCATTTCAGCTTTAATCGCAGTCGAGAATGACATTAACAAAATAAAAACTTAAATAAACAAAATCACGCAACTGACATTCTATTTTATTTATGAAATAAACTTTTTTCTCTGAAAAACGAAAACATGAAAACACTAGTTGACTAGCAGTTTACTTTTATTTTATCAATTCTACTTGTAGAAGTCGTTAAGATTTTTTACACCGATGAAAACAATATACGTATGAAGCTTATCGCCCACTTCATTTTATTTTTAAAATTTCTTTTTTCTTTACTGCATTTATCTTAGTTTTTATATCTTAAAAAAGCTAGAACCGTATCGTGTGGTGGTATTTTGTGTAAAATCCCGTTTTGAATGTAATTATTTTGACATGTTTCAACCGTGTTTATATTTCGTGTAAAGAAGTAATTAAAAGTTAATCTAATTACGAGGTTGATTCAAATATAAACGAGAATAATGTTGCTTTTGCACTCAAATGTGCAAGTTGTAGCCTGTTCTTAGATAACATTTGACTGAGAATTATAAACGTTGTCCAACAATTATTTTTATCTTTTTAATGTATGAATAAATTCGGATTTTGTAACTTATTTACAAAAAATAGTTAACTCAATTGTTTTTAAAGTATATATTGCGATACATAATTTTTTGTGCTGCTTTCGTCGCAAACATTTTTTCGTTTTTTAGTGTAGTTGCGTTATGACAAAAAAGCTTTTTTAGAGCCGCAAAATGATAAATCGAAATCTACGTAAAAATATGTTTTTTTAAAGTTAATTATTATTTAAGAAGAAGTGTGTGCCTAATAAAAAATTAAATAAAAACTCAAATTGAACAAAGTTTAAAATTGTAAAGGTAAAATTATAAACTCAAACTCCGATTTTTTTTTATTTTGAAGATACTAAGACATAATAAGTAATTAAATGCAACCTGAGCATATAATTTTTTTACTCACACACTACGTTTATTTACAAATTTAGTTTTTGTATTTAATCGCCCATTTTTTAGTTAGCATTGCCTTCGCTTGTTTGTTGATTGTAACCCATCTTTTTGATAGATGGTTTAGTCCAAAACATCTACACGTTATTTAGTTAAATTTATCTTTAGACATTGTATCACAAAAAAATTAAGCGCCTATGTTTTGTTCCACAAGTAATCTACTGGAACCTATTTAGCACCATACCTACGGAATTACCAACAAGATATAAACGCGTCTAATTCTTCTAGAGAAGTTGTCCATGGATTGTCACCCAATTGTATACTTGCTTTAACTTTAGTATCGTTTCTTATATAGCATAAAATTAATATTAATAAGTCTTTTAGATTGTGTCCAAGTATTGTCAACGTTTTGTTTAGCATATCTGGTTAACCCAGCTTCTTCTTTAAGTATGTTATGACCGGATATACAGCTACAACCGTTACTGAAATCATACAAAATTTTCCATTTAGTACCGTCAGCTACATCATATTCTACACTAGAGTTTGATATTTCTAGAAAATTGGAGAAATGCTCATCTTCTTCATCATTACCACTGGTGCTCAACAATGGATCTTTTAAAACGAATGATGTACTCTTCTCTGACACCATTATCACTACGATTATCACCGTCGGAATCGTACAAAGATAAATTATCAATTTCATATTGAAGTTTAACTTCAGCAAGATATTTCAATATCTTAAACGTTTTGATGTCATATGCACGAATATTTATACTTACTAATTTTTCAAAACTTTATTATTTTATTTTATTATTATTTGAAATTATTTTAGTTACTTGGAATGTTAGTTAGTAATTAATATAAATGCTATTCTAAATAATAGCACCGATCATGTTAGCAATAATAAATCTGACATAAATGGCAGATGACATAAGAACCTATGTTATGTTAAAGTTGTTTTTGTGTGATTTTGGTACCGTATAAGTTTTGTCCTAAAACGCCCACTTTTCGCTACATCGAGAGTGATAGGTGTCAGTTGGAGTTTTTTGACAAATTAAATTATTTAGGGGTGAAACCCCTTTTTTCGTTGCCTGTAGTACGGTAATCATCTAACGTACACGCCCGGCGATATTTACGCGCATCCACATTATGAATGTAGTACTTTTGCTGCTTATGTGAAACTCTTTCTGGGGTAAGTATTAATTCAATTTTTGTGATTTAACCAAACCAAAATATCAATATTAATGTAAGGGAAACTTGGCGCATCTTTTTTTCTCATAGATTCTCATTCTCATAGAACCACAGGAAACTTATTTGTGAAAACGCCATATCTATGTCATTGTTTATTTCAGCCAATTTTAGGAAATAAATTGTAAGCATTGTATTTTCTATACGACTGTACGTACATATCAGGTTGTTGTCACAATTCTTACGAGAAAATCAGGTTCTTTGAGTTGGATCGACAAGAATAAATTGTTACGCTGGTCTTCTTGTAACAAAACAAAGCAACGGCTAGCACAGCTTCTTCGGAGAAAGATCGCAAACTATGTATGTTATGCGAAATTATAACGTAAATCTAAAAAAAGGCGCCAAGACGATGAAAGATTAAGTTAGAGAGATACCGTCTAACTCTACCCGAAGCTGGAAAAGATTAAATAACACCACAGAAGTAACAACACAGAATATATATATTTATTTTATCACAGAAGATGAATAAAGTATATAAATGTAAGTTTTCGCCAATATTTATACGTGGGTCGAATGAATTATAAGTTGCGTCGAATAGTGAGCAACACACCGTACAGCAAGCTGACCCTGTATGTCTAAACTTTTACATAAACATAACGTCTGAATTTATATTTGCAAATCTTAAAATTGTAAACAAACAAACAATTTAAGCCTTTGAGACTCAAAGCGCACTTGTGTGTTGTCATTTGCTCTCTTCTAGCCTTAGATAGATTTAAACGGTGTTTTTCATTCTAGTTTGTTTTGGTGCCTTTTAATCTTACGTTATAATTAACACGTATAGACTTGCGATCCGCCTGCCAATTCAAGTGAGTTAATCGCCAGCAATTAGGTTACAAGGAATTTTTTTTAACAACTTATGATTAACATTAGTGACACTATATACACTCTAATCTAAATAATAAAATTCTACAAAAACGCTACAATTGTAAATGCAATGTAATAAAACAACTTTGTTGTTAAAGTGTCAATATAAATACATCAAATTTGTTTAAGTTTATTGTATTCAAGTAATGCTTTCTAGTCGTATAGAAAGCACGATCTGTTACTTTGTTACAATAAAGGCATTACACTCTTAGTTTCTCACGCTCGCGTACGCTCGCACCTACTACTTTATTTTCTATTTGTATTGAATTTATATTCTAACATTGTTACGAAAGATACTGTTCTATTACAAAATTTCTTTAGAAAAATTAGTTTACTTTTACTAGTCGTCGAAGAGATACGTACATCAAATCGGACAAACGCACGAAAAATTTGCATATAAACAAAATGTAATGTTTTTTACCACAGAAACAAAACTAATATCGTTAAAATTTGAATTTGAGCAAAACTAATTAATAAGATAATCATATTAAAAATAGTTCATAATATTTTGATTACACTTTAATAACATACTTTTGTTATGTTAGTTTTTTTCTCATCTGAAAACACATTTATTAAAACATCTACATGTTTTATTATTAAAATAAAACGCATTTTTATGTTTAAGGTAACGTTTCTGGATAAAACTACTGATGCAAAATATGTCTACATTTTTTGATAGCAATAAAATGTTTATTAAAAAAACATTTTACATATAAGAATGTATCTATGTAAATTCTATAATAATATCCTACAAAAAAATTTTATGTACTGAATTTAATCATTTATTATATAACTTATATAATCTGTTTTATTGGACTCATGATATCATGGTAATTTAGTATGGTTTTAGTCTTAATTTAATAACTAAATGCTTTATTGCTACAACTAAATACCGTTTTTGCATATTTTTTTAAAATTAGAACGCGTTTTGTCAATTAAATTTTAACTTAATTATTACTTTAAAACAATGTTTGCTAACTGTAACTATTTTTGTTTTATGTGTGTAACTCGAACCATACAATTTTGTACAAAATTACATTGAAAAATTTGAATATACTGCATTTTTTATAAATAAAATTTTTGTAGCATGAGTAAAAAATGTTTAAAAAATTTGTTACGTGTTATTTTTAGAAACTAATAATATGCACTTCTTTATTTTTACTAAATGCAATATGCAGTATTTTGAAAAAAAAATAGATACCGATGTATCCGCCAAAGCAGTAAAATTTTATTTATTTAGAATTTTGCTATAATATATTTGAATGTTTTATAGTACAGTTGCGTTTTTTAGTTTAGTTGATGTAACGTTTTTTTTGTTTGTTGCGGTGTAATTCACTATAAAGCGAAGCGCACACGCTTTATAGTGAATTACACCGCAACAAACAAAAAAAAAACCGTACATCAAGTAAAATAAAAAACGCAACTGTACTATAAGACATTCAAGTATATTATAGCAAAGTTTAAAATAAATAAAAACTTACTGCTTTGACGGATACATCAGTATCTATTTTTTTTAGAACATTGCATATTGCATTTGGTAAAAATAAATAAAAATTTTCTATTTTTATAGGTTAGGCATTTGAAATTAACACATATTGTGGTTTTTAATAATGAAACTGCAATATATAACAGAAATGTAATAGCGAAGGCTTCCACGGCCGGAGTCTATACTAAGATAAGAATGTTTTCCGGGTTTGGACTCTATCATAGTTGTAACCGAAGTTGCTAACGTTTTGCTCACTTTCGTAAGGGGTTTCATTAGGGCGTGAGATAAATCCAAAAACTCAAACAAGCAACCGAAACCTAACTAAGAATCAACTTCTGAACCAAGCCAGATTCTAACCTCTGAAAAGGTAAGAAAGAAAACGGTAAACTTGAAAAAGCAAACGAAAATCTAACAAAGAACCACTACAGAGTTAGGTAATCAACTCGTGAACCAAGCCAGATTCTAAACTCCATAGAAGTCTTAGTACATAACAGAAATGTTTGCATCAAACAGCTTATTCCCTAAGTATTTAATAGAGTTGTCTTGTTTTTCTAGTGCTTTCATAACGCGTTTAATCGATCTCAATTTAATGTGCAGACAAAGTAAAATAACCAAATTAAAATCTAACGGCTTAAATTTTATATTTTTCAGGAACAGTATTGGTCCGTGGGTGTTATTATTTTATTAAACTGCTCGGCTTTCTCACAAATTTGCCAAAAATGATTTGAACATTGAAGGAGATTTAATATAGTTGACTTTCTGTCATGCGTTTTTTTTGTGTTTGTAGAATTAGGCAATAGAAGTGATGGTTTCTAGCTACCATTATAAAGTAAAACGGCTGCTTTCTATTTCCAAAAATCTTTATTTACCCAATTTCCATCATTTACACTTTTTTCTGTCATTATTAGTTTTATGTAGCTTTCCCATTCTAAAGCTGAGCTACCTCTTCTTCTTCTACAAAAAAGTTCCGTTCGGTAACTTTCTTTGGCCAGCGTTATTCTGGCATTTTTTTAACGCGTCCATACCGTTGTAGTGCTCGGTTGTTCAATGTTTTTGTAATAAAATATTTGATTGCCATCCTTCTTTAAATTTCTTAAGTTTTTATTTTGTCTTGTTTAGTCTTTTTCAAGAATTATGTTTGTAGCCATTTTTCTACACTATGTTTTCAACAATACTACCAAAGACATATAGTTTTGTTTTATTATTTTCATTCCATAATATTCCATGTAAACATTCTGTGGCCATTTTGCCCTTTACAATTCTGAACAAGATGTCGTTTCTACATGTACCTCTAGAACTAATATTGGTACCTAAATATTTGAAGTTTTTACAATTTTTAACTTTCTGGCCACTGATGTATAAATTATTTGCGTCACTTCCAATACACATATATTCCGTTTTTTGATGAGTTATTGTCAAACCCTATTTTTTAAACTTTCCTTTTAATTTTTGAAGCATATACTGCACAGAGTAAAAGGTGTAGAGTAGTGTTCCCTATTTGTAAAAACATTCTTTGTATCATCTTACTAAAACTTCTTCTGGATATAAGTGTAAGAGAAGACAAGATAAGCTACATCCTTGATTTAAGCCTTTTGTTCTTGCTATTCCTTTGATGATCCTCTCTCCTTCTTATCTATATTCTAAATGTGTGGTTTGTATATGATTTCTTTATTATATTTATTTATTTTTTTCTTATCTTTACTTTTCGCATAGCTTGCTACAATATAGTCCTTGATATGCTGTTGTAGACCATTTCAAGATCTATAAAACCTAAGTGTGTATTTTTCTGTTTTTCTTATTCTCTTAAATTACTTGTCTTATCGTACGTGTGTATATCTATTTTTCTTAAACTCAATTTGTTCCTTGCTAATGTGTTTACCTTCTTCTATTTTATTTTTTATTAAACTAGAGAACAGCCAAGATATGGATAGGATTACGCTTATGCTTGAGCATTGTTGTTTATGTTATTTTTTAAACATATAGCTAATATATGATTTCTTCTATTCTTGGAGTATTTCATTTCTTTTTCCCATTTTGTTAAATATTTTCGTTAAATATTATATAAATTTATCTACCCCATATTTAAGCAGTCCTTTTTTTATGTTTTCTAAGCCGGGAACTTTATTTTATTTTTTTTTACATGTATTTTGTACTTCCTTGGTAGTAATTTCCGGTTCTCCCATGGTATTGACAATTTCTTTGTCATTTAAGTATTCGATTATATATTGTTGTAGGAGTTTGGAGTAGTGTTCTATCCATATTTTTGACAATATATTGTCTATATTGTTCTTTTTGTGTTTTTACTATTTTTTATTTTCTTTATTGTAATCCATGCTGAAGATTTTCTGTGGTATGCTATTGTGTTATTTATATCGCTGCATAATATGTTCTAGTGTTCATTTTTTTACATTTTACTCTATATTTTACTTCTTTTTTAAGACGTGCATATTCTTGTCTTGATTGGGGTCTTTGGGTAAATAACCATCTCATATATGCGTTGCTTTTTTTTAATTAATTTTTTAAAATCCTCAAATAATTGTTTTAAGTATTCAAGTATCTTCTTTGCATATCTTCCATTTGTAGTGCCTCTGCCGCTGCTTTTATAATAACTTTTTTTAGATGTTTATACATTTTGTCCGGTAATTTGTCTATGTTGATGTCTGGTTTGATTTCTATCTTATTTTGGTATAGGCATTTAATGTTAAACTGCTTAAGTAGATAGTGTATATATCAGATGGCTTATTACTATATGATGATTCCTGTCACATTCTGCTTGTTGATATACTCGAACGTCTTTTACTTAAAAATGTCTTCCTTTTTTACAATCACTTCAATTATTGATTTAAGATTTTTCGTACGATCAATCCACGTATATTTGAAAATGTCGGAGAAATGTGTTTTTTATAATATATTTATTTTCTTTACAAAAGTTTATCAATCTATTTTCGTTCTTATGTTTTACGTTCTCTCCAAACCTTTCTACTGTGGTTTTTTCTTCTTTTCCAACACGACTGCTATAGGTCTTCTATAATGATAATTTTTTTTAAGTAGGTATATTTTTTAGTATGTCAGAGAATTTGTCAAAAAATCATCTTTTTTATCTCTATTTGTATTATCATTTATTGCATATAAGCCAAGATTACGGTTGTTCGAAAAAAAGATATACATTTTATCCATTTTCTTCTAATTAAAATTGATACACCGCCTTTTGATCGTTAAAGTTTAGCTATTCCACTCCATATGTGGTAATTATACCTGAAATTTCCTCTTTTTCCTTTCTTGGTCTTCGTTAATATAACTATATCTGTTTTTAATTTTTCTATCACTGCAAATCACTTCTCTTTGTTTGGTTTTGCCTTGGATATTCTATGTTCTGATGGAGATTGTTTTTCTCTTTTTTTATATTTGCATTTTCTTATACTGATTTTTTGTCTCCTTCATTAGAATCCGTAGAGTTGACTACTTTTGTAGTATGAGATTTTGAGCTTACTGCTTAATTTAGATGGTTCAGAGTTTTTTTATGTGTGATGAGTTGTTGGTATCTACGCCACAACCCTCCTCTTACGCAATCTACTTATTTACTGCCGCTATTCTGCAAGGTTATATTTAATCCTTATTTCATACAAAAGTTTATTTACGTCAGCGCAGTAATAGAAATTTTTTTAACTTTAAAAAAATTTTTTATGGCGTTTCTACAATACAAAAATTCTTGCAGTGGAATGTAAATGACTCTTTTAATCGAGATTCCAAAATTTATGATTTTTTTTTATTAATCCAAATCAAATGAATAACGATGTTGTATTTTGCCAAAAAATGTTTGAATTTTTTTAATTTAAATTTTTATGCACTAAATAATTTAGAATCAATAATATTTAGGAAGGGCAACGCTGTAAAAAATAATTTAATTATGTCAATGACGTTTTAGTAACCTAAATGTGCTAAGAACGTATTTATTTTAAGGTACTAAATTTCCAAAAATGGCAAAGAAAGTAGTGTTTTTAATTCCATCGTTAAACAGATATTCTGATAAATAAGATTAAATGATTTTATTTTTTTATGTTTAATTAAATTTTGTTAATGTAAAATTAAAAACATTTTTAATTGTAAAAACGTATTAGAACTAATAGTAAGTTACGTAGTGTTCAACACTTTGGAGAGTGAGTCGTAGGTAGTACTCGATGTGTTAATTATAAAATATTTAGAAAAATCGCCAAAACGTGGAAATAACCATCAAAGATCCCGTTTACATCTGTTAAACACTAAGAGTAAACAAATCGAACAACACAAGTACAATCACGAGTATATTTTTATTAGAATGGCAATTATAAAATAGAATAAAATTAACAACAGTAATTAACCTTTAAATGACTAGACTTTATTTCATAACATAAAGAACTATGTGGGGTTATATTTGACCCCAACACTTTTTTATGTAATATAATGACTAGAACTGTATGGATCCGTTTATATTATTGTTATTGTATCGATGTAGTTTGTAAATACAGTATTATATCAATAATTGCTTTTGATGTACAAAATATCACTTGAATACTCGCGGCGAACTGACGGAAAAAATGTCAACGCAACCTCTTTGCGATTTTTTCTCATGATCTCAGTGAGTGTCTTAGATTTTGTTGACAAACGCAAACATAAAAAAATTATTTGTAGTAACGCAATAACCGCAAGCTGGACTAGCTAGTCCATTGACTAAATCCAGGACTACTCGTTTTTCTAGAAAATAAGTCAAATTTATATCTTGATGCTAAACAATTTATTACATTTATATACTTTGTTTTTTTTTCTTGTTCATTATTTATGGGAAGTTTTTCAAAACTTGCGTACATTTCTGTGTTCAAATTACGTTGGTGCCTTTATTTTTCTCATCAACAATAATTTTAAAAATCTCTTCCGAAATAAAAAGTTTCTGTTACTGTACTTTGTCAGGGCAGGTAAAGTTTTTAATGTTTCTAAAATGCCGTCTTCTATGGTGAGGTTTATTTTTTTGCCATGAAGTTCCTTCCTTGCCTACCTAAAGAATGTTCAGAAGGATATTGAGTTTCAGGTTCTAAAACACTATCTTGACTGTTATTATCTTTGTCATCGTCAGGTTTAACTTTTTCAAGCAATTTATCCGCTGTTTTAGACATTACTTCAGCTTCCCTTACTTTGATATTGTCAATATTTTGTGCAAATTCTTTTAATTTACGTTTTTGCGTGCTATTATAGCTTTGCAGAGTAGCACTACAAATATGTGAGTATAACAGACATGAATAAAGTCAGCTAAAAAAAGAATCAGCTAGAAATAGTAATTATTACTAAAACTAAAAGAACAAAATGTAACAGAGGGTCAGAAATGATTCTTCATATTCATCCGAGGGTTAAAAAGTATGAGACAACAAATTATTCATAAGACGATAAATAAACTCAGTAACAGCAGATTCTTATGAGTAAGCTACACTTCATACTCGTAGGTACATGTCTTAATAGTATTACAATATGAGAATATAATTTAATAAGCAAACAAAAAATTTAAAAAAATTGAACAGATGCGAATCTAGTGATTACGCTTTCAGAAACACAGCGCATCGCTGATAACTTTAAATAATCACACAAGCAAATCTGCATGAATTAATCGTGACAACATATGTATCTAAGTCGCTCGTATCTACGTTCGACACCAACAAAAATTATAAGATAAAAAAAATTGCTTAGAATTTTTCTGACATGCAATTAGCTAATGACATATCCAAACATTACAAGTAATGTTGCGTAAAGTTCATTCAATGATTATGCTAAACAGAATGCACCAAGCTTTCAACTAACTTGTTTACTAATAACATCGCAGGTGTGCCACAAAATTTTTGATATCTATTTGTTTAAAGAATTATCTTGCAGGAACTAACATAGTTTGATTTGGTGATAAGGTCGTAAGTTTTTTGGTGCTAAATTAAGTTAAAAAGACGCCAAAACAATGGAAGATTAAGATGACAAATACTGTTTAAACCTGTTCAAAGCTGAAAGATAACAAATGACAAAAACACAAGTTGTAGCAACGAGTATATTTATTTTATTATAGCAAGAGGGATTAGAAAAAAGAAACAAAGTGACTTTACATAAATGCGATAAACGCTAGAACGTAGGTTGATAACACAGACAATAACGGTTGAAACAAGTTTTCTTTGGTTGGGCAACACGTCGTACAAGAAATTAAATTTGTTGGTCTAACTTTTACATTTCAACAGCAAATAGATTTACATTTGTAAAGTAACACGAATATACAAATGTCGATAATTTAGAGAACTAAAAAAAAAACTAGTAAAATATTACACACACAAAATTTTTATGGTTAATTGTGACAACAACTTGATAGGTACAGTCGTACGTGCAAACGACTAAAAAAGTTCACACAACATACAAAAAAAGGAAAAGAAAGAGAAAAGAAAATATATCACAATTAAACGAATGCATACCAATTATTGTCCCAAATCTGAAAATTTACTTCAAGACTTTAATGTCGATAAGAGAAATAGAAAACTTGAGAAAAAAAACTAAATCCAGAAGCAAAAAAGAAAACTATATATATATGACGTACCAATCCAAAAAGGCGGTTTAAGCAGATATAAATATATACAGACGGAAGAGTAGTCTGCTCTAAAGTAAGATAGAGAAAAAATAAATTTAAAAAAATTTATCAGAAACTAACCAAGGAAAATAATATCGGTGATAATAAAAGTGACACCAAAAGGCTTCCAACGTACTTCTAACACTGCGTTGCTCACACATTTAGATGGAAGGTGGTAATTATGGGTTTGTTGTTTGGTCCGATGCAATACCTAATTTCCACACGCAAGAGTCAGTTAAAGAAATACATACACGTTTACATAAAAGACATTTTACAATACACCAACGTGAGAAACAACGAGAAAAAACAAAAACTTTGGAAATCAGACTTAAATATTACTAATGTAATAGCGAAGGCTTCCACGGCCGGAATCTATACTAACATTAGAAAGTCTTCCGGGTTTGGACCGTGTCATAGTTGCAACCGAAGCAGCTTCGGTTGCAACTATGACACGGTCCAAACCCGGAAGACTTTCTAATGTTAGTATTTAAATATTACTGATCGGTAGTAGACCAAATAATCCTAGAAATTGAAGAAAAATTTGGAAGAAATGAATGCTAAAGAACGAACAAGACGTACAAGTTTCTCAGCTTTAAAACTAAAGTGCACACCAGTATTAGACTCAGGAGTAGTTTGTAACCATCGTTTAGAATCGATTGGTTGATTGAGTAATGTTTGATAACGGACACAGTATTTGGATTGACGATTTTCATTTAATGTATTTTGAATTTGGTTTAATGTGAATTTTAGATTGAGTTTAATAAGTTATTTTACGATTTTAAATTCGAAGTTACAATGTAATTGTTGATAAAGTTTTGTATTTTGTTACGCGGTAAACCATCTGATTTCGCGATTTTGCTTATTGAATGTTTCACTTGGATTGTTGAAAAATTCCAGTTGTGATTTATGTTTTCCTTCTGAGATATAATCGTAATTAAATCTATTTTCACCGTTTGTTTATTTTAAGTTGGTTTATGAGTTCTTTGTTCGAGTACATTCGTACTTGAATTTCTTTATGTCAAACGTTTAGATTACGTGGAAAAATTAAGTCGTTATCTTAATTTATTAGGCAGTTTAAATTCTTGTAATATAATATCTTGTCAAATTGACAGTTTCACGTACAAGCGAAACGCTGTGTCCTAATTATATAAATATGACGTAATATGTTTGTTTGCCTCTTTATTGCACCTTTGCGCGAGAGAATTTTGGTGTTTGAAGTTTCGAACGCAGCCTTTGTGGAAAGGGCAGTCGACGAAAGTTGATATATAGATGTGTTTTTTGGTAAATGTGAGAGTGGGAAGTTAGTTGGTTGACGGCCGGAAAAATGTAGTTAACGAAGGTGATAATTCACCTGTTCTAATAATTACCGTGGAAGTAAAAGAAGAGGGTGCAGTGAATTTAAGTGGAAAACCAAACTTTCCTTTTTCGTAATTACGGTTAATTAAGATCACTGTTTTACCTAAATTAATATCGTATGTTTCGTTACGTGAATTTGTGCGTGAGTTTGTTTCGCAATCTCATATCTTTCGCCTTTGGGGCGGATTAATAAATCTTCCACTGGTAACCTATTGTTTGGGAAGCAGCTAAAGTCCATCCAAGGTGTTAGCTTTCAAATCCACTGGGAACCAAAGTTCAGCCGGTGTCACCAGTTAAGAATTAAGGTATTTATCGATTTTGTTGTTTGATCGTGCAGTGTCCCGCGATTTAAAAATGCAGTAAAAGCTTTCAATTTTTTTTTTAAGTCAATTGAAATTACGACTAACGTTGAATTTAATTATTTCAATGAACACGTATAGTGTTTGCGCAAAATTAAAATCAATTAACTTTGTTTTGTGCGTTGAGAAGTGATTCCTATTTCGAATATATGATAATGTAACGACTTATAAACTATATTTTGTTTAGTTCGAATTAAAGTTCGGACATATTTATGTTATAAACTGTATTTTTTTTTTTGTGTTATTTAATTTGTTTGTTATAAATATGCGGTCAAGATCTTGAGATTTAATTATATTTGACGTCGAATTAACGCTATTGTAGTAGCATTTCTTTTTATAAATTTTTAATGTAATGTTTTGTGTGTAAATTGTTCATTTTTGTTTGCTTAAGATTATTTCATTTCTTTTATTCAAATTTATTTGATATCATTTAGTACTTGTTATTTTATTTTGTCTTGGTTTTAAATATTCAATCAATAAATGTTAAATTGTTAAATGTAAAGAGCTTTTATTCATTTAGCCGCCGCATACGTAAATTTTTGTTTAAGTGTTTTTCAGAATTGTTATAACCCAAGGTAAGTTCTGTGGTTATGACCAACCGGATGAGCTTTCAGGTAATCAAGGGTTTGAAAGCTTCCCCTTATAGAAATCCTTGATTGGCGCCCTTATCGATTATTTGACTATTTTACCGTTCTAGTTCCATTTTTACGACGATCGCGTTTCCAATTTTTCACGGAATTTTAAATAAAACCCACCCTTCTCCATTGAGCTAGTGGCACAACCCCCGTTTATGTTACTTCATTGCAGGCAGTGACTTTGTGTTAATTTTGGCATGTAACATAAATAATTTGGCGTCTCCAGCGTGTGGCCTTTTTCGAATTTTAGTTTGCCTGTTAAGTTTCGTGATTTTTGGAAGATTTTACCGTTTTGTAATTTCATTTTAAAATGGGTTACAAATTGATTGTTGATCGTTTATCGCATAACGAATTACGTTATGAAATTTTGATTAGAGGTGGTGATGCGTCTTTAGGTGTTGTCGTGTTACGAGGTTTACTCAAGAATTTTCTTATTGAAGAAGCTACCGGAAAATTATCTCGTCCCGTGTATCCGTTCGATTTTAATGCAGATAAGTTAGCGATTCGTGAAGGTATCGATGAGCTTAGAAAATTAATAGATTCATTAAAAATTACTTCAACTACAAAAATTTCTTCTACTATTGAAACCAAAATTAAATATTTGTTAAACCGTATTGGCAATTCAATTCCTATTCAAGGTGACGATTCTCAAGTTAAAGATGAGTTTTTAAAAGATTTAGTTGTTTTAATTTCGCAGTATGAACTTTTGGATAAACAAATTGTTGTTTCAAATCCGTCTACTTCCGCCGATGAAGTCATCGAACCTGTCGTTCAGCCTTCTTTAGTAGTTGATAACGCTTTACCGACGTCTTCTGCTGTTAGTCAAAATTTTATTAGTCATGTTAAGAGTATTTCAGTTTCAAAATGGAACTTAAAGTTTTCTGGTGACGCAAAGTCAATTTCATTGAACGCATTCTTAGAACGAGTTGCCGAACTTCAATTATCGCGTAACGTTTCAAGTCATCAGTTATTTTTGGAGTGTACTGATCTTTTTACAGGTCATGCATTGATTTTTGTTAGATCCATTCGTAGTTCAGTTAATTCTTGGGAAGATTTAGTTAAGTTTTTACGCGAACAATTCCAGCCTACCGATTATGACGAACGACTTATTGAAGAAATTAAGCGTCGCACTCAAGCTAATGATGAACCTATGGGTATTTACGTTGCAATTATTCGCAACATGTTTTCACGTCTCGATGAGCCTTTTTCTGAAGAAAAGCAGTTAAAGATTTTATTAAGAAATATTTCTCCCGTTTATCAAACTCAGCTTGGTTTGTCGTCAGTTACTTCAATTGAGGAGTTAATTAAATTTGGTCGTATTATCGAGGACCGCATGCAAGCTATTGAAGCTTACACGCCTCCATCTCGTAGAAAACAGGACATGGAGCCTGATCTCGCTTACGTAACATCTCAAGTTAAGGACATTGCCGTTTCTCGTTCTTCGAATAACGTTAGTAGTGGTGAAAAATCTACACCACCTGTTAGACAACATTTACGATTACCGTCTTCTAGTATCGCACCTTCTTCGCGAAGGTTAGCTATCGTTAATGCGCCTGCTTCTTCTAATCGAAGTAGTCCGCAATTGTGTTGGAATTGTAGGAAGCCTAACCATCGAGCTGCTTCTTGCAAAGAACCTAAGAAAGGTTTATTCTGTTATCGTTGTGGAAAATCTAACGTTACGGTCCGCACTTGTTCTAAGTGCTCGGGAAACGAGTAAAGGACGTACTAAGAAGCCGTTTAGTGACGTCAGAGGTTAAAGTTAAATCGGCTGTCTATTTTAATAGTCTACATTCTTCGAAGAAAAAGAGTTTTGTTAAGAATAAAGTCGTGTTGGATTATGTTTTAGAGTCTGCTGAGTCTGACGAAAGACCTTTTGTCTATGTTAAAGTTTTTGGTCACGAAATTTTAAGTTTATTAGATAGTGGCGCTTCTCGCACTATTGTTGGTTCTAAGGGTTGGGAAATTTTTAGTCAATTAGGTTTGAAGTTAAATAAGTCAGTTAAAGTTAATTGTATTGTAGCTAATGGTAAATCAGTACAAAGTTTAGGTTCACTTCTCGTCCCAATCGAAATTAAAGGAAAAATTGTTGTTTTGGAAGTTTTAGTTGTTCCTGACGTTCCGCATAATTTAATTTTAGGCGTTGATTTTTGGAAACAAGCAGGTATCGTTCCTGATCTTAGAAAAGGTGAGTGGCGTTTCGAAAATATGGACACCATTTCACAATTGGAAGATAAAGATTCCGTTATTCAGTCTCGTCTCGATCTTTCCTCAGAACAGCTCAATCAGTTAGATAATTTAGTTAGTAATCATTTTTCTTCGTCGAATAAAAATTTTGGATGCACCAACTTGATCAAACATCAGATCAAAACTACTTCCGAACCAATTAAGCAACGGTATTACCGAGTTTCGCCGTTTATCCAGAAACAAATCGATCTGGAGTTAGAGAAAATGTTGAAGTTAGGCGTTGTAGAAAAATCAAACAGCGCTTGGTCGAGCCCGATCTTATTGGTGAAGAAGAAGGACAACTCTTATCGTTTTTGCGTGGACTTTAGAAAAGTCAACAAAGTTACCGAAAAGGACGCTTATCCTTTACCTTACGTTTCGTCTATTTTGGATCGTCTTCGTGACGCTAAATTTATTTCGTCTCTCGATATTAAGTCCGCTTATTGGCAGATTCCTTTAAGCGAAGAGTCTAAGCAGTTTACCGCTTTTACAGTTCCGAACCGTGGGTTATTCCAATTCACGCGCTTACCGTTTGGTTTAGCTAACGCACCAGCTTCTTGGCAGAGGTTGATTGATCGAGTTTTAGGTCCCGAATTAGAACCTTACGTTTTTGTTTATTTAGATGACGTCATTATTTGCGCTCCTTCCTTCGAGAAACACATGGAAGTGTTAACTGAAGTTCTTCGTCGCCTTAGAGAGGCTAATTTGATGCTAAGTAAAGACAAATGTCATTTTTGTAAACCTGAACTTAAGTATCTTGGTTTTATCGTCAATTCTACTGGTTTGTCGGTTGACCCGGAAAAGGTCGATGCAATTTTGCGTATTCCAGTTCCCACTGGTGTCGCTGAAGTGAGAAGAATTATAGGCATGGCCTCGTGGTATCGCCGATTTGTACCAAATTTTTCGACAATTATCGCTCCATTGACGTCTCTGTTAAAGAAGAATTCCAGCTTTAATTGGACTAGTGATTGTGATGAAGCATTTCAGATCATTAAAAATTGTTTAGTTTCCGCACCTATTTTGTCTTGCCCCGATTTCAATGTTCCGTTTACAGTTCAAACTGACGCTTCTGATTTTGGTCTCGGTTCAGTTCTTACACAGTTTATCGACGGTGAAGAACGTGTCATTTGTTATAATAGTAGGTCGCTCACAAAATGTGAACGCAAGTATTCAACTACCGAAAAGGAATGTTTGGCTGTCCTGTGGTCTATTGAAAAATTACGTCCCTATCTTGAAGGAACAACTTTCACTGTAGTTACCGATCACGCATCATTAGTCTGGTTACACAATTTAAAGGAACCTACCGGTCGTCTAGCACGATGGGCTGTTAGACTTCAGCAATTTGATTTTACGATTATTCATCGTAAAGGAAAGGATCATGTCGTACCTGACGCACTATCTCGTTCAGTACCAGCTATCGACAACATTACTACCGATTGTGACATTACCGAACCTAAGTCTTCGGACAAATGGTTAACGAAACTTATGGAACGTGTACGTTCGAAACCTAACGCTTTTCCACAGTGGAAAATTAGTAACGGAAAGCTGTTTAAGCATGTTACCGTAGACTATCCCGATCTTCGTTCTGAGAAGGACAATTGGAGAGAAGTTGTGCCTAAATCTAAACGACTTGAAATATTGTCTAAGTTTCACGATGAGCCTACCGCTGGACACCTTGGTATCTTTAAGACTCTCGAACGAATAGTTCCGCTTTATTACTGGCCTAAGATGAAGGCTGACGTTATTCGTTACATCAATGGTTGTAAAGTTTGTATCACGCATAAGCCAGAACAGAAACGTCCTGCTGGCCTTATGACCCGTCATCCTATTGTGGACAAACCTTGGCAGTTGATCTCTACCGATCTTGTTGGACCGTTACCGCGATCTAAGAGTGGTTATTCGTATATTCTTGTAGTTGCCGATTATTTTTCTAAATTTGTTTTATTTTTCCCGTTACGTTCCGCTACTGCCGCAGCAGTTACTAAACGTCTTGAAGAAGATGTATTTTTAATGTTTGGAGTTCCTCAATATCTTTTGTGTGATAACGGCACACAGTTTCGCAGTTCAGAATTTACAAAAATGGTTTCGTCATATAAGTCTAAAATTATTTTTAACGCTAATTATCATCCACAAGCGAATCCAACAGAAAGAGTCAACAGAGTCATGAAGACAATGCTATCGTCATATATCGAAGACAACCATCGACATTGGGATAAGTATCTTGCTAAAGTAGCATGTGCTATTCGTACCGCTGTACATGAAGTCACCGGCTTAACGCCGTTTTTCGCTAATTTCGGACGTGAAATCTGTCTCGACGGATCACGTCATGGAAAAACTACCGATTCCGACACTATCGACGATCTATCTTTTGCTGATCGTACCTTTTTGGCCGAAAGAGGCCCAGCGTTTAGAGAAGTTTACGTCGACATTAAGAATCGCTTGAATGCCGCTTATGTCCGCGCTAAACATTATTACGATTTACGTCGTCGTCCAGCACCTTTTGAGGTGGGAGACACAGTGTGGCGGAAGAATTATGTCCTTTCTGATGCATCTCGATATTTCTCGGCCAAACTGGCACCTAAGTTTATCGGTCCGTTCTATGTGAAACGGAAAGTTTCGTATCAGACCTATGAGTTGTCTGATGACACGGGAGCATCAAAAGGCATATGGAACGCCAAGGATTTAAAGTTAAACCCGACTGGGAATAAATAGTTTTAGGTTTTACCGTTTGGATTTTTTTTTTCTTTTGTTTTTGTTCTATCGTTTATTTAGGTTAGTTAGTTTCGTTTTTGGGTTCCGTGTAGAGACGGATTAAGAATATTTCTCTACAGTGGGGACACCACTTGTCGTAAGAGGCGACTAAACAACGGTTCTTTCATTTCCATTTTTCTTTCTTCTGCTATCTTGTCTGTTCTTATCTTTTATTTCTGTAGTGTTTGTGGCTAGGTGCCATCGCTCGGTGAGGACTTTCGTTGTGGGAAAAACGCAATGCGCGGATCGCGTGAAGCGCAGCGCGCCCTCTTCGTCTGTACCGCATCGAGTGATCTGTGTCGAACCCAAACATATACTACCCTTCCTTTAGGTTTAGTTTCTTTTTCGTTCTTCGTGGGTGTTTCTGATCGAAAGATCGGATTTTTTCGTAGTTAGTTGATAAACCACGAAAAGTCATATCTTTCAGGTTTTCGTTCCGTTAGTTTCGCTAGGGGATTCTCGTTGATTGCGAGATCGCGAGAACCATAGGTTTAGTTTCGTTTTATTTTTACGTTTGTTGTTACATTATCGTTTATCGTTTTATTTTTTTGGGTTATGGGTTTTCGTTTCGTTTTGGTTTTTCTTTTATTGCTTATAGAGTGATTTAAGAAATCCTCTTTAAGTAGGGGAGGTGTAACCATCGTTTAGAATCGATTGGTTGATTGAGTAATGTTTGATAACGGACACAGTATTTGGATTGACGATTTTCATTTAATGTATTTTGAATTTGGTTTAATGTGAATTTTAGATTGAGTTTAATAAGTTATTTTACGATTTTAAATTCGAAGTTACAATGTAATTGTTGATAAAGTTTTGTATTTTGTTACGCGGTAAACCATCTGATTTCGCGATTTTGCTTATTGAATGTTTCACTTGGATTGTTGAAAAATTCCAGTTGTGATTTATGTTTTCCTTCTGAGATATAATCGTAATTAAATCTATTTTCACCGTTTGTTTATTTTAAGTTGGTTTATGAGTTCTTTGTTCGAGTACATTCGTACTTGAATTTCTTTATGTCAAACGTTTAGATTACGTGGAAAAAATTAAGTCGTTATCTTAATTTATTAGGCAGTTTAAATTCTTGTAATATAATATCTTGTCAAATTGACAGTTTCACGTACAAGCGAAACGCTGTGTCCTAATTATATAAATATGACGTAATATGTTTGTTTGCCTCTTTATTGCACCTTTGCGCGAGAGAATTTTGGTGTTTGAAGTTTCGAACGCAGCCTTTGTGGAAAGGGCAGTCGACGAAAGTTGATATATAGATGTGTTTTTGGTAAATGTGAGAGTGGGAAGTTAGTTGGTTGACGGCCGGAAAAATGTAGTTAACGAAGGTGATAATTCACCTGTTCTAATAATTACCGTGGAAGTAAAAGAAGAGGGTGCAGTGAATTTAAGTGGAAAACCAAACTTTCCTTTTTCGTAATTACGGTTAATTAAGATCACTGTTTTACCTAAATTAATATCGTATGTTTCGTTACGTGAATTTGTGCGTGAGTTTGTTTCGCAATCTCATATCTTTCGCCTTTGGGGCGGATTAATAAATCTTCCACTGGTAACCTATTGTTTGGGAAGCAGCTAAAGTCCATCCAAGGTGTTAGCTTTCAAATCCACTGGGAACCAAAGTTCAGCCGGTGTCACCAGTTAAGAATTAAGGTATTTATCGATTTTGTTGTTTGATCGTGCAGTGTCCCGCGATTTAAAAATGCAGTAAAAGCTTTCAATTTTTTTTTTAAGTCAATTGAAATTACGACTAACGTTGAATTTAATTATTTCAATGAACACGTATAGTGTTTGCGCAAAATTAAAATCAATTAACTTTGTTTTGTGCGTTGAGAAGTGATTCCTATTTCGAATATATGATAATGTAACGACTTATAAACTATATTTTGTTTAGTTCGAATTAAAGTTCGGACATATTTATGTTATAAACTGTATTTTTTTTTGTGTTATTTAATTTGTTTGTTATAAATATGCGGTCAAGATCTTGAGATTTAATTATATTTGACGTCGAATTAACGCTATTGTAGTAGCATTTCTTTTTATAAATTTTTAATGTAATGTTTTGTGTGTAAATTGTTCATTTTTGTTTGCTTAAGATTATTTCATTTCTTTTATTCAAATTTATTTGATATCATTTAGTACTTGTTATTTTATTTTGTCTTGGTTTTAAATATTCAATCAATAAATGTTAAATTGTTAAATGTAAAGAGCTTTTATTCATTTAGCCGCCGCATACGTAAATTTTTGTTTAAGTGTTTTTCAGAATTGTTATAACCCAAGGTAAGTTCTGTGGTTATGACCAACCGGATGAGCTTTCAGGTAATCAAGGGTTTGAAAGCTTCCCCTTATAGAAATCCTTGATTGGCGCCCTTATCGATTATTTGACTATTTTACCGTTCTAGTTCCATTTTTACGACGATCGCGTTTCCAATTTTTCACGGAATTTTAAATAAAACCCACCCTTCTCCATTGAGCTAGTGGCACAACCCCCCCCGTTTATGTTACTTCATTGCAGGCAGTGACTTTGTGTTAATTTTGGCATGTAACAAGTTACAGAAGAAGAAATTGATAAGATATTACGAAAACCAGAAGCGGCCGGAGTAGCAGTCTTAATTATTTTATTTCGTTAAGTGGTCCCTTCAATACAGTTAGAATGACGTGACGTCATCATGGAAATTTTCTCAATATAAATAAACTAGTTTTACTATCTCCATATTCATGAAACAGGTGTGGATGTTCAGAAAACGCTAATGACGATTACGGAAGAATTAAATTACATCACAAAAATAGGAAACAACGTTTATCCAATTAAGACCCACAAAAATAATAAAAACACTTCGCCCAATACTCGCATTGATGCGTCTGAATAATTAGCAATGAAAGTCTCGTTACACAGATAATTTTTCTGTCATCGAACTTCAATGTCAACTTTTTTCGAATCGATAGTAATCTTCCCAAAGTGGGCGTTCCGAGCATAAATCTTATACGGTGCAAACATTATGCCAAAGCACTTTTAACATAACAAATTGTCCATTTCGCAAATATTCCATTGTTTGGCCCGAAATTCAGTCTTTAGAATGATTTTTGTATTCAATGCTTGCATTCAATACGTGGTTCAATTTATCCACTAGAAAGATATGTACTTAAAAAACATTTTCAATTTTAAAGTAGCAGACACGTGGCGGTGACTCAACTCACTACGATAATACGAGGAAATTAAATCGCATCATCAAAATAAAAGTTGCTTCTTACTGCAGCGAATCTTTCACAGGTAACACGTACGAATCAAAGTTTATTTACTCATTTATAACGGGAATGGTATACGATATTTAAAAATAAAGATATTACTGGGCGCAACGTTAGTTTTTAGATGCTGTCTCTATTAACGTCAAAAACAGAAGTGATATGTAAAAATTCGGGACAAAATTCATACAGCACGCAAATTATATCAAAATGTTTTTAACAAAACAAGTTAACGTTAAATACACTGAAAATTATAAAAACAATTTTTTTAGTTAACTTAGAAAATAGAAGAACTATAATAAAATAATAAAAAACAAATCTAAAAAAATGTTTATTAAAAGAAATAAAACGCAAAATTAACAAACAAAAATATATATGTCTAATAATCCAACTAATCAATATATACTAAAAAAAACAAACAAACTATAAAAAATTTAAATAAAGCATTAAAACAAAGATTTTTTATTTTGGTAATATATTTCACTATTCTGAATAAAATTGTTTATTAGAGAAATAATTTTAGATTTATAAATTTGTTTACGTAGATTAAAGTTTTTTATATAAATATACTCAGATATTTTAATTAAATTTTATATTACTTTGCGTCAAAACGAGAATTCTAAAAATTATAAAAATTTGACACGTTAATGTTGTAATGTGAATCAGTTTTTTGTTTCACTAATGAACCTGGTTTTACTTAAAATTTTTAGTTTATATGTGCAATTACTTATTTTTGTTTTATTTGTACATTTTAATTATAAATTACAATCTAAAATTAAATTTTACAAAAGTAATATTGTAGTTTCATTAATTATAACATTTTTTTAAAATCTGTAATTTTAATTACTGCTAGTAAATAAAGCTTAAAATTTTTTAAATATTTTAAATTAAATTACTACGTCTTTTTCTAATTGTATTTATTTTTGGATCTGTCAAATTTGGGTAAGACTTGTCAGTGCCAGCATTAACACACAATCTTATTGGCTTTTGTATAACATTCTAACTAAATCAACAAAAGCTTTAACAAAGTTTTGATTTCATTAAATTAATTACAGTAAAAAAAAAACAAATACAAACACAATGTGTGTAAGATTTAAGGAATAAGTCGAGTAGATACGATAATGCAAATCGAATGACAAATAAATTTACGAGTTTTCAATTCACACCTGTAGGTATTGGAAAAATTGCATCCGGTCGGTAAAATTCGAGGATTTTCGCGCCTGTGCTGCCCTCGTTGGCCACCCCTTGCACTATTAGTCAGTTACGGGTGATCTTCTAACAGCTTCGCTCTACCCGTTATTTTATCGTTAACTTACCGTTAATATCAACAATTTTAACGTTTATGTTAATTTCTACTATAATTAATTAAGTTCGTTTAGTTAAATTCTGAGTGTTTTTAAGAACTAGTCGCTGTTACGAATTTTGGTATTACCGTACAATTTTTCTTTTGCAATTAATACAATTTTTTTTAGTTTTATTTTATTTGTTTGTGCAAAAAAATTTAAATCAAAGTGCATATAGTCGATTGTCAATAATGTAGGCGATCGCCCACGATTTTACTTCTCTGGAACTTGTTGATTCCGGACGCCTCGAAAATCTCCTTGAAATTAAATTGTCGCTAAGAGACATATATATTTTAGTACATTTAATAATTAATTATTTTAAAACGCTTAATTAAAATTACGAACGTTTTTTTAAATAATTTTCACACATACGAATTTTGACAGTGCGAGAATATTTCAATTTTAATTAAAAAGGAAATTTAATTTAAATTATTCATAAGTTTTCTTGACATGCAAACTGATGAAATTATGATTTTAAATTATTCCACATTTTTTTTTATTGGAAAATATCATTCAAAAAAAAAACAAGTCAATAAATGAAAACTGATGAATGCAGAAATGCATAAAATCGATGAATTACAAGGGTTTTTAAATAAAATTTTTCTTTACTAACACAAAGCAATTTTATAAAACGTGTTTAATGTTATTTATTGAATAATTTATTTTAAGTATAAATAAAAATACCAATATTTTTAAGCAATTTTTTTGTGTAATAGTCAATAACATTGTATACAAATTTATAATTTAATTAACTTTAAAAATATTAGACTGGTATTATACCATAATTGATAAACACTAAAACTTAAATTTGTTGTTTATAACAACACGTTTTATTACTCACAGCTTAATGGAAAAACGTTATATCACGTAACGTCACAACTAATTACTTACAGTGATTATTTAAACAATTCTCTAAGTAAGTCTACACGAAGCAATTAAAAAAATACGTAAAACTTTCGCGTTGTATAAAATAAAAAATATTTTTTATTAAAGCAGAGCGTTTACCTACATTATTGACTAGATATTTTATGCAATGTTTGATTTAGTTGATACAAAATAATTGTTTTTTAATTTTTAGTTAATCTATAATAACCAATGTGCTTTTTGTGGGATCAAGAAAAGTGATTAAACAAAAACATTTCAGTGTATTTGTGTAAAAGTCGAAGGAAAAACATGAAAATGGGCAAAGCTCGGCTGTAAAAATATTAAGTGTTATTGAAAAGTGCCTCAAGAAATATGGGTCATTGGTATTATCTTCAATAAAATCTTTTTCACTTACTAGCTTTATGACAAGTTACAGTAATAATTTAATTCAAATTTACAAACTACTTGTGTATTACTTGATTTTACATCAGTTTATCTTTAACGTCATTGTTTATATATGACTTAACGTTAAAGTCTGCGTTATTTACGTTCATATGGAGTTGCATGTGCATTGTTCATTAATTGCAGGAACTACATATTTCAAGTGTAAATGTTGAATTAATATTTATATATCTACAAGTTAACGCATTAGTTAACTAAATTTATGGCAAAAGGTAAATTTTTTGTTCTAATTTTGCAACATACTGATTTGATAAAACCTAATTGTTTAGTTAAACCTCAAGAAGCGGTTACAATTTCTTTCAGAACGTAGAAAAAGTTAAAGTTAAAACTTTTAACATACAATTTACTTTATTTAAGTCGACGCAAATTGTATTAGCAAACATTATTTTGTCAAACTTTGTATTACTACATATAATCACAACAATCATTCACACCAAAATGCATGACAATAATTACAATACTTTGATTTTAAGAATAACAAAAATTATTCTGACGTGATAGTGAAATGTTTGTACGTTAAATTTTGTCTTGAATGTCTAAAATGTTTTAAACCACGCCCTGTTTAAGACGACTTGATAAAGCATTTACCTTTTTAATACGAAAAGTTGTCAAAAAATACATTGTGATTTGATTCTGAATTAAGTTAAATTAAAAATGTACGGTAAAAAAAAAACTAATTTGATGATTTATAACATTTTGTATGTCTTTAGCAAACCTTTAATTACATAACAGAAATTATAGACGTTTTGTAATTTTTTAATCGAAAAAAAACTATATCCTACTTTTTATTGATATCGATCGTAATAATACTTTTTTTAATTAAAATACCTATAAGTACGGTATTTTTTTAGAGCACACAAAATTGCGCAGAAATTTCTTAATTTTGAAATACTAGACGTCCTGGAAGCAACGCCAACCAAATCACTCCATACCATAATTTATTAATTTTTTATAACTAAAACTAAACCAAAAAAAAAAATTTTTAAAACAAATTTGACAGTTAATAAGTGCAACTGTAATAAATTGCAATAAGCAACATTATTGTGTATAATAGAATATTGTATAATTAAGATTTTTAGCTATTTATTGTCGATTTAAACTTTTAAAATAGTAATAAATGCAGACAAGTATTGTTACAGCGTAAAACACCTTATTTAAACTTTATAATGCATAAGGTAATAAATTAATACTTGTCAGAAAGTGGGATTTGTTGCATTTATTACATATCCACATGCTCGTTCACATAATTACGCTGAGTTTTTAACTATTTAAGACATGGTAATACATACATATATTTATTGTTACGGTGTGGAACAAATAATTTAAACATTTAAATGCATAAACAGTAATTTGGGATAGAGTAATAAATGTATATTGAACAAAACAATAATGTTGCATTTTTCTAAGGTTTTTCCTATTTATAGTTACTTTTAACTTTCTAAGACATAGTAATAAATGCAAATAATTAGTTTTCACTTTCTCAGACATTATAATAATAACAGATATGTATACTTATAATGTAATACAAGTTATTAAAACATTTTAATGCATTTACAATGGTTAGGAATAAGGTACTAAATTAAAAGATGTCAAAAAAATGCGATTTATTGCATTTTTTACAGTTCTACATATTTACATTCGATTTTAACTGCTTAAAACATTTCTACGGTTTTGCATATTTATATTCGTTTTTATATTTCTAAGACATGCTAATAATTTCAGATAAATATTGTTACATTCTAAAACAAATTATTTAAAGTTTATACACATAGAAATAAATATTGTTATGCTGTAAAATAAATTATTTAAACATTTAAATTTATTATCAGTAATTTGAAATTAGTTAGTAAATGTATATTAAACACAACAATGTAGCTTGTTGCATTTGTTTACGTTTTTGTTTGTTTTTAGTCGCTTTTAACTTCCTAAGACATAGTAGTAATAGCAGATAAGTATTGTGACAATACAAAACAAATTATGTCAACGTCTAAATGCATTTACAGCAATAAGGGATAGGGTAACAAATTGATACTTGCAAAAAAGTGTAATATGATGCTTTTTTGTTTTCATTTTTACATAATTACACTAAATTTTAACTGTTTAAAAAATGGTAATACATACACGTAAATATTGTTACGTTGTAAAACAAATTATTTAAACATTTAAATGCATTACTAGTAATTTGGGACTGAGTAATAAATATATTTGAACATAATAATGTAGCTATTTGTAGTAATTGCAGATAAATATTGTTACATTCTAAAACAAATTATTTAAAGTTTATAATCCATTTGCAGTGGTAATAAATTAATATTTTTCAAAAAGTGTGACTTGTTGCATTTTTACATTTCCACTTTTTTTTATTCGATTTTAACTATACCTAAGACATGTTAATAAATACAGATAAATATTGTTACGCAGTGAAATAAACAATTATAACATTTAAATGCATTAAAAGTAATTTAGGATTGGGTAATAAATGCATATTGAACATAATAATGTAGCTGGTTACATTCTTGCCTAATTAATATAGTCGTTTCTAACTTTTTAAGACATGGTAATAATAACAGATAAATATTATTACAATGTAAAACAAATTATGCAAATGTTTAAATGCATTTAAAGCAGTTAAAAATATGGTAATAAATTGATACTTATCAAAAAGTGTAATATATAACGTTTCTACATAATTTACATTTTAATTGAACTATGCTTGAGATACAGTAATAAATGTAAATAAATATTGTTACGTTTAAAACAGATTATTTAAACTAATACATGCATTAACTGTTATTTGGAATGTAGTAATAAATTTATATTGAACATGATATTGTTGCTTATTGCAATTTTTTACACTTAAAGAAAACATTAAATCTTAAGTTTTAGTTATAAACATTTAATCAAACAGCATTTCAACATCATTTTTCTAAACAAAATTTTGCGATGATTGTTCTAACTGATAACTAAACTAACCTATAAAGCGATTATTTCGTATCGATAGGGGTAATAAATTTAAAGTAGTGGTAATAAATTGGTCATAAAAGAGTAACAAGATTTCAAACTATTGTTTTGGTATATGTTGATTTGACTGGTTTAGTTCCAGGACGTAAATAATAGCTATACTACAAACACGTGAACAATTGTGTTTTTTTTTATTTTTATAAATCCATGAGGTGTAGTTAGGTATTTTGACTCAAACCGTACAATTTTTATATAATAGTAACGTATAAAATAATAAAGAAGTACGCGATCAACGATAATTGTAATTGTCTCTATTAACATTAATATAGTTTTTTTTTATTTGTGTTTTATTGTTTTAGTAATAGCAAAACGCTATTTTTCGATTTGATTAAACAGGAAGACACATATTTAGTAAAATTGGAGATTGTTGAATAGTACTTGTACCGTTTTTGGATAAACGTTATTGCACGACCGATAGTCGTATTGAATATGCACTTGATATGATATTGCATTATTTTAGAGTTTTAGCTATTTATCGTCGATTTGAACGTTTTAAAACAGTAATAAATGCAGAAAAGTATTGTTACAGTGTAAAACAACTTATTTAAACTTTATAATGCATTTACAGTAGTTATACATAGGGTAATAAATTAATACTTGTCAAAAAGTGGGATTTGTTGCATTTTTTACATATCCACATACTCGTTCACATATTTACACTGAGTGTTAATTATTTAAAAAAAGGTAATACATACATATATTTATTGTTACGGTGTGAAACAAACAATTTAAACATTTAAATGCATAAACAGTGATTTGGGATGGAGTAATAAATGTATATTAAACATAATAATATTGTTGCATTTTTGTAAGGTTTTGCCTAGTTATAGTTACCTACTTTTAACTTTCTAAGACCTGGTAATGGGAACAGGTAGATATTATTACAATTCAAAAAACAAAATTCAATTTACAGTAGCTAAGCATAGTGCAATAAATTAATACTTGTCAAAAAGTCTGATATATTGCATTTTTTTGCATTTCTACATATTTACATTCGATTTTAACTATTTAAGACATAATAATAAATGCAAATAATTGGTTTTAACTTTCTCAGACATGGTAATAATAACAGATAAGTATAATTATAATGTAATACAAGTTATTAAAACATTTTAATGCATTTACAATGGTTAGGGATAGAGTAGTAAATTAAAAAATTTCAAAAAGTGCGATTTATTGCATTTTTTACATTTCTACATATTTTCATTCGATTTTAACTGCTTAAGATGTAGTAATACATGCAAATAAATATTGTTACGCTGTAAAATAAATCTTTTAAACATTCAAATGCGTTAACAATAATTTAAAATTGGGTAGTAAATGTATATTAAACGCAACAATGTAGTTTGTTGCATTTGTTTACGTTTTTGTTTGTTTTTAGTCGCTTTTAACTTCCTAAGACATGGTAGTAATAGCGGATAAGTATTGTGCAAAATGTAAAACAAACTATGTAAGGAATTAAATGCATTTACAGCAATTAGGAATAGCGTAATAAATGGATACTTTTAAAAAAGTATAATGTATTGCATTTCTTTGCATTTCTACATATTTACATTCGATTCTAATTACTAAATAATTGAAAATAATCGGTTTTAACTTTTTAAGACATGGTAATAATAGGAGATATGTTTACTTATAATGTAATACAAATTATTAAAAGAATTTAATGCATTTACAATGCTTAGGGATAGAATAATAAACTAAATGTCAAAAAGTGCGATTTATTGCATTTTTTACATTTCTACATATCTACATTTGATTTTAATTGCTTAAGACATGTAAATAAATATTGTTACGCTGTAAAACAAATCTTTCAAACATTTAAATGCATTAACAATAGTTTGAAATTGGGTAGTAAATGTATATTAAACAATGTAGTTTGTTGCATTTTTTTACGTTTTTTTATGTTTATAGTCGCTTTTAACTAACATGATAGTAGTGGCAGATAATTATTCTGACAATCCAAAACAAATTATGTAAACATCTAAATTCATTTACAGCAATAAGGGATAGGGTAATAAATTGATACTTGTAAAAAAGTGTAATAAATATAATATAATTACACTAAATTTTAACTGTTTGAAAAATGGTAATACAAACACGTAAATATTATTACGCTGTAAAACAAATTATTTAAACATTTAAATGCTTTACTAGTAATTTAGGGTTGAGTAATAAATATATATTGAACATAATAATGTAGCTAGTTGTATTTTTTACAGTTTTGCATATTTATAGTCATTTTTACATTTCTAAGACATCCTAATAATTGCAGATAAATATTGTTACATTCTAAAGCAAATTGTTTGTAATACATTTGCAGTGGTAATAATTAATAATAATTCTCAAAAGTGTGACTTGTTGCATTTTTACATTTTTACTTTTTTCATTCGATTTTAACTACTTAAGACATGTTAATAAGTACAGATAAATGTTGTTGCACTGTGAAATAAACGATTACAACATTTAAATGCATTAACAGTAATTTGGGATTGGGTAATAAATGTATATTCAACTTAATATTATAGCTGGCTATGTTTTTATCTAATTACAGTCGTTTTTAACTTTTTAAAGCATGGTAATAATAACAGATAAATATTATTACAATGTAAAACCAATTATGCAAATATTTAAATGCATTTAAAGCAGTTAAAAATATAGTAATAAATTAATACTAATCAAAAACTGTAATCTAATCCGTTTCTATATAATTTACATTTGGTTTTAACTATGCTTAAGACATAGTAATAAATGCAAAATATTGTTACAATGTGTAAAACAAATCATTTAAATTAATACATGCATTAATAGTTATTTTGGATGTGATAATAAATTTATATTGAACATAATATTGTTGCTTATTGCAATTTTTTACACTTAAAGAAAATCTTATGTTTTAGTTATAAAAATTTAATCAAACAGCATTTTGACATCATTTTGACATCTAGACTAATCTACAAAGCGATTATTTCGTATCGGTAGTGGTAATAAATTTAAACTAGTGGTAACAAATTGGTCATAAAAGAGTTACAAGGTTTTCAGCTATTGTTTTGGTATGGGTTCATTTGACTGGTTTACTTTCCAGGACGTAAATAATAGCAATACCACAAACACTTGAACAATTTTATTTAGAAAAATTTATTAAAATTTTGTTTTTAATGTTAATGAATAATGTTTTTTTTATATTTTTATACATCTATGAGGTGTAGTTAAGTATTTTGACTCAAACCGTACAATTTTTATATACAGCAACGTATAAAATAATAAAAAAGTACATGATCAACGTTATTTTTTAAAAACAAATTATTTATTTATTATAATTGTAATTGTCTCTATTAACATTAATATAGTTTTTTTTTTGTTTGTGTTTTATTGTTATAGTAATAGCAAAACGCAATTTTCAAAGTATTTTTTGATTAAACAGAGGACACATATTTAGTTAAATTGGAGATTGTTGAATAGTATTTGTACCGTTTTTGGATAAACGTTATTGCACGATCGATAGTTGTATTGAATATGCACTTGAAATGCAAAGTAAAAACCAGATACATATAGGCGAAAGTTGCTCAAAACAAATTTTATTACAAAATTGTGATGTTTGTATAAATTGAATAATTTTGTTATAAATGAACAGTATATACATAAAATTAAAAAAAATGAACAAGCAATAGCAATACGCAGAAATTGATCAATGTACATAAACATCAATTGATAAAACCAGTAAAAATAATTTTTTTTTTAAATCTAAAATCGATAATTTTGCTTTTGACTCGATTAGTGTTTATTGATTACTAATAGCTCTATCGATAATTTTTCTTGGTTATTACTTGCGGCAGACAAAGCTGTCAAGCAGAAAAACTTAAAATATGGCATTTTTCATGGATGTTTATGCCCCTGAAAAGCAATACGATGCAGCCCGAAAACGTAAAGGGTTTTATTTTTCACTTTATATAAAATAAAAACTAAGAATTAACAATTACTTTAATTTTGGTTAGGTTAAGTATATCTAGTAGTTTAGAACAATAAATAGTTTGACGTTTATTTATTTACTTGTCAACGATGTTACGATAACCATAATTCTCAAAGAATTGCTCAAATATGTTGAAAAAAGCACAAACTTGTTACCATGTAATTCTAAACAAAAATATGAAAAGAAATATCATTTTTTGGTATGTAATAGAGGGCGTTATGCATCCATAACGCTTTCTCATAATGCCCCGGTTGTTACGTGTACGTTTCCACCTATTTTGTATCCTAGGCATTATGAGTAAATTAGAACGAAGTGAAAGTAGAATACTGTACGTTTTCAGAATTTATTTTATGTTTTGATTAAGTTTCTTAAACTTCTACTTAAGCTAGTCAAACACTTTTTTGCATATAGCAAAATTTGTGCAATACGTGAAGTGTGAACATTTTTTTTAACATGCAAAAGAATGTTAAAAATTAAGTAAAACGTAACAAACTACAATTTGTAAATTATTTAAGGTACATTGCTACTTTGTTTTGAAGAACTAAGATTATTAAAAAAATAATTATATACTATATATCAACGGTACTATTTTGTTACTTTATAGTAACTATTCTTAGATAGTTAACTAATAGGTAGTAATAGATAATTTGGAACTATACAGATATGCTATACAGTAAGGGTAATTGAAAGTTCGTTAATCAATATCACAGATAAAAATGACAATGCATGCTCTTTTGATTGGGCAACACTTCGTACTTCTAATTATCGTATTGAAATCCAAAAGTATAATTTAATAGGTAAACGAAAAATTAAAACTTAAATCGATGCGAATCCAGGGATTTTTGCAATCAGAAACAGAAAGAATTTGTGATAAATTTAATCCGTAATGACACAAATAAATTTGGATCCATTAATCGTGATAACACAAATATCTAAATTCGACAATTACATAAATTACTAGATAATGAAGAAATTGTAATCACGATTGTCTAGTCATGCTAATAACTATTGGTATACGTAAATCGTCTCCTAAAATTGCTAAACGTAAAGAGATAAAAATTAAACATAGATTCATATCACAAATAATTAGCTGTAATTCAATCAATGAAGTTTACGACTTTAAAGGCCTCAATCTTCCAAATTACTGTAGCTTATAACATTGCAGGCGTGTCTTTAAGTTAATCGTTCATCATCCGAATACTTCGACATGATCCCAAATTACATCTGGCAATTGGTGTAAGTAACCAATGTCCACAATTGTACGTGATTCCATATTATCAAATTTATGTACTTAATAGACTCGACATGCACAAATTCCAAAAAGTTCAGACACGTGGCGACGACTCAAGTCTCTATAATAATTACGAGAAAATATGTCACAAAAATAGAAGTTAATTGTTACCCCAGAAAAACTTTCACAAGCACCGTGTATAAAGTTAAATCAATGCACTTATTAATATAACGTGGATAAAGACAAATAATTAAAAATAACGATTTCACTAGACGCAAACGTTAGGTGTCATATGCACCCCTTCTTACATCGAGCAAAAATGCGAAATTCATACAGTACGCAATACATCAAAAGATTTTTAACATAACAATTGTTTTATTATTGTTGTTTTTATCAATTTTCTATGCGTCGCAAAACAACAATTATGACGCCAAAACTTTGTATATATTTTGACAAAAACCGATCAAAGTTATTTATAAATCTAAATTTGTTTTGCAACAGAATGAAAAACCACGCGTAAGTAGAGATTTTACAGTTATAATAACTCTGAGCAATATATTGTACCACAATTATTGTTCTTTAAACTACTTTCATTTGTAGATTTTTTTGTTACCAAAAACACAAAATGCTTTGCAAGATACAGATTTAAGAGAATTTTCTTTTATTTTTTATTTCATTGAAAAAGTGGGTCGTCTAGCACTCCAGCTCTTCGGTTTCTTTGGTACAGAACCTTTGATTTATTACTCCTTCAACAGTTCGGTTTCGTCAATGAAATTCAAAACTTAATCTAAAAGGCTTTTGTCAACTCATCATTAGTTAGTTTTGGTTTGCCGAGAATCGTTGTGCATTGCGTTTGATACGCTTTGCATTTACAAAGCAGATGCTACGTAGTCACGTCTTTTTCCAAACTTTCCCGGCATAAAAGGCTACTTTACAGTTTTATTATATGCATGTGTTTGCTAAGGCCAGTGTCCTGTTAGTAATTCTGTAAGTTTCCTTAACTTTTGTTGATTCGTGCTTGATAACGTATTTTGAGTGTTTCATTGTGACTCTGTAAGAAAGAGTTTTGTGTGCCTAATGCCTAAAGAGTTTTTCCATTGTTTTTTATGTTTCGTTAGCGATCCTTGTAAACATTCAGCTTGAAAAACAGACGCATATTTACCCAAAATCAACAAAAATTGCTTTTCATAGTATCTGTCTTCATATATTTATGCATTGGTAACGTTGCGATTTTTGGTATTATGTGACAGGATTATCACTTTAAATTTTTTTAAGATGAATAATTTGTGAAATCGGATCTCATAGTTAAAATTGTTTCTTCACGCAGCACGTGTATGTATATGTATATGCCTGGTTTGTTTTTCCCGGTAATTGACGTGTGTATGCTGCTTGTCTTGCTTCCGTCATTACAACGAGGTGTAATGGTGGAAGTAAAAGTAGTGCTTTCATAGCTGCTGCGGACGTGGTTCTTATCGCTCCTGTTACCAGCAGACATGCCATTCTCTGTACTTTGCCTAGCTTGGAAGCTGTGCTGTTCAGGTTGGTTCTCTCGCCCCATATAAGCGCATCGTATGCGACCATGGGATAGGATGATCTCGAGTAATAATTAATTTCAAAAAATTACTACTTAATACTAAAGCGGTAAGTTACCATCAAATTTGTTTAATAATTTTTTACTGTTTTGTAACTCATTACTTGTAATCATATTCAAAAAATTTACGTATAAAATTATTATATTAATAAGATTAATTGAATAAACTGTTAGAAATAAACATTTATCAAGCCAAACAAAAATATCAATATAGTAAAACTTTTTGCTGAAAAAAATTGACAAACTAAAACATAAGTAAGACATAAGACGTTTCTGTTAATAATAGTTGTTGTAACATTTGCTTGTATTATTTAAATTTAAAAAAGTAAGTCAAATCTTTATTTAAAAAAAAATAATAAACAGAATTCTACAATTATCCACAATAGTATGTAGTGAATTATGAGTTAAAAAATTAAATTTGTCAGGCTTATAACTTGTCTACGTCGGGTAAACCTTATATTCTTCCTACTAATCGTCACACTTTTTTTTTACTTTTATTACATTTATTGCTCAATAAATTAGTATATTCATTACTATTTTGTTTTGAAACAGAAATCTTTACACTCTGGAATGCATAAAAATGCATGTATTAGTTTTAATTAGTTTTTTGTTAGTTTGACTTGTATAACATTTGTTGCAATTTATACAGTTAATTTTGTATACAACATTAATGTCCGGTTGCATAAAGTAAAGTTAACCATGACGCCGTTGTTGCCTAAATTGTAGCTATTAATTTAAGATTGTCGTTGAAAAAACAACTGATTTTGCACCAATGACGACGCTTAACGACATAACCACGTAGTTAACTACGTGGTCAAAGTTACCAATGCTTTATACAGCCGGGCTTATGTACATAAGTCGACGAACTGTAATTGATTTAACCATCTATTGTATAATATCTACGACACATATCCTTACGTAAAATTCAGTTAAAACAAAACATTTCAATAAGCAAATTTTTATTTACTACCTATATTGTAATACGGCACAATAACTTGATTAAATTACATAAACACTAATTGGCAGTTCTTTTTTTGAACCATTTAACATATTTACAGTCGTTTACAGTCATCGGCCTACTCGCCCAAATTTTATAATTTAAACTGACTCGACTTGAGATGCTATGCAATAACTGTTTTTAATATTTCAATATTCTTTTTTTCTAAATTTGCTCAATACTTCTCAGTTAGATGTATCATAATAATACAATTTTGTTTAGACAATAATTGTCGCTTTGATTAACATCTATAAATTAGCTTACCGGTTTTGAAATTTGCATAATCTTTTTTGCTAATTACACTTAATTATTGCAAATAGTTGAAATTAGCAATTAAAAAAAAGCGAATGTATGTAATATTTTTAAGTGCAAGTTTTTTACAAGAATTTTCTCGTAACTTAAAAGCAAGCGACTAACTCAGTTGTATCGGAAAACGGGTGGCTCGATGAGGTAATCTTACACTAAATTAAAAAGACGTCAAAACAATTAAAATTATTTTAAAATTGAAATGAATGTCAAAAACCAAAATTAAAACTTCTAATTAACATTTAATAATACTAATTGGGACATGTTTAGGCCGAAACAATAAATATTGAGGCCATCTTCAGGCAATCAATATTTATTGTTTTGGCCGAAACATGTCGCAATTAGTATTATTAAATGTTAATTACAAGTTTTAATTATTGGTTTTTGACCTTCACTTCAATTTTAAATTAACACACCAATAACATGGGTTCTTTCAAAAATGTAATTAAAATTATCACCAATAACAAATTAAATAACAAAATTAGATTCGTAGATTAATATCACAGATGGAAGCCCTATTGATCAGGCAACACGTCTTACCACTAATTATATGCAATTACTAGCAAAAGTTCTAATTAATTAATTTTAATCAAGGTTAGCTAGGATTCAAAAAATTATTTTATCTACTTTGCAGTTGCGAAAAGACTTGCAAAACAAGATAAAAACACAACAACTTACCCAACCAAAAAATTCTTTGACATCAGTAGTAACGTTCGTTAATTTATTTTTAATTCATTTACGAACAAAATATGCGTGGTATATAAGTTTATGTACGACGTTTTCATGCTTAGTTTGGTCTTGACTACATTCAAATGATTCAAAGAACTTGGACGGATGTCACATCAATGTACTCATACGACAATGCATAAAGTTAAAGATGTGTCATTGAAAGTAAAATTAAATCAGTGCGATCTAAGTTTCATACAATTTCATACAATAACAATTTTGTTTGAGGCTGACAGTTAACTGATAAGATTAGCACAATTTAGTCAAAAAAAAGAAATAACATAATACGATACTATTAAGTAGTTCGCATAAAAATGACAGAATTAGGTAACGAATGCACCACTATCACAAATTACGCTATACTAAGAAAAGTGCATGACACTGACTGCCTACTTATGTAAATAATTAAAGTGATCAGATTTTGAAATTTTAGACGTAGTTGTACGTTATATCTCCTCACTTCGGTGAAAGGTAGCCTGCACAGGTTAATTCGCTACGACAGCCGAGTATCGGGATTAAGTAGCAATCCCTCGGAGATTGCTGCAACGTAAAGCAATCAACCAAATTGCTTATTCGTTGAATACTTGAATAAGTTTTTACCAGCACATCCGATTAGCGGCCTAGCTCTGTGATACAACATTCAACAGCAATTTCCAAACGGTAAAGAAAAATTAAAAATAGACGTTTGACAGCGATATACCGCTTGTCTCCCACTCATAAGGAAGAATCAGTAACAGCGTATAACAGTGCAGCCGTTAATTTTAATTTAGAACAAATATTTTAGAAAAAAACAAAATGACATGTTACAAGTTTTTTTTGGTTACAAATATAAAACAAAATTAACCTTCCAGCGCCTGCGCTTGCATAAAATTTGTGACAATTTAACAAAATCGTGTATATTATTATTTCTGTAAATTTGTTTTCTACCTGACCCTTTTGTATTCCAGGTATGTGCACTTAGGTAGCAGGGGGCGAAAAAATTATTGTCATTTGTGCATTTAAATTAGTTGTATTGTGTACTTTCTGTCGTTAAAAACATCCTACGTAAAGTTTATAGCGGGTGAGTTTTGAAATGTTGCAAGTGTATACAACTTTAAATAGCGTTAGTTTGATTATTTTCGTTTCGATATGTGCAAAATGTAGTGTCTTAAATATTTGCATATGTTGTATATACATTTTTTGTATTAGATAATTATAATATCAATGAATTTATTGTTTTTGCAGCAATATCACAAAAATGTCTAAGCGTCCTCTGTCAGAAGCAGACCTTGATTATTTTGCCGAGCATATGTTTGATATAGATGAAAACGACACAGGTAATAGTGTCGCTAATGATTCTGATTTGTCAGAAGAGAATGTTAAAGAAGAGAATGTTAACAGTTTTTCTGAACAGGAATTAACCGATGAAGAACCTGTGGAAGATTCACCTCATGAGTTTTATGTAGGAAAAGATAAAACCACTAAATGGAGCAAAATGAGAGTAGTTACCTCATCTAAGACAAAAAGAAGGAACATCGTAAAGGAGTCGTGTGGTGTAACTCAAAGAGCGCGAAATATCAAAAATGAGCAAGATGCATTTTTGAAGATGATAGATATTGATATGATCGACAACATTGTCAGCTGCTCTAATAAATATATAGGAGAAATTAGACTAAGTCAAGTATATTCTAGAAAACGAGACTGCAAAGATATAAACAGAGGCGAGTTCATGGCATATGTAGGGTTGTTACTTTTAATTGATATAAAAGAATCACATCATGCGATCGTCAGAGAAGTTTGGCCTAGCGACGGAACAGAAATTGAAATAACAAGGGCAATAATGAGTTTGAAAAGATTTTTAGTTATAACAAGCTCTTTGAGATTTGATGATCGCACAACCAGACCTAAGCGCCGCGAGATTGACAAGTTGGCAGCAATTCGTAATTTTTTTGATGCGTTTGTTACCAACATTCAAACATCTTTCGGACTTGGCGCGTATTGACGAAATGCTTCATTCTTTTCGAGGTCGTTGCAGTTGGGTGCAATACATGCCAAGTAAACCAGCAAAGTACGGTATCAAGATGTATGCGCTATGTGATGCGAAAACTTTCTATACCTCAAATTTGAAATATTATTGTGGTAAACAACCGGATGGCTCTTACGCAGTATCTAACTCACCAAGTGACATAATAGAGACTTATTTCTCCGATCATAAATTCCAATAGAAATTTAACCACCGAGAAGTATTACACTAGCGTTCCACTTACTGATTACTTGTTACAAAAAAACATCACCCTTCTTGGAACCATGAAGAAAAATAAAATTGAAATTCCTGTAGAATTTTTACCAACGAAGGAGAAGCATGTTACGAGTTGTTTTTTTGGATTCGAAAAAGACAAGATGTTCGTATCTTTTGTGCCTCGTAAAAACAAACCCGTGATTTTACTTTCAACTGGACACGATAGCGCGGAATTTGATCCAGAAGCTGAAATACCACAGATTATCACGGATTATAATGCTACGAAAAGGAATGTTGATATAGTGGACAAAATGTGCGCTGCATATTTCCGCATTTCTAGAAGATGGCCTTCTGTTATCTTTTTTAGTTTATTAAACGTAAATGGAATAAATGCTCACGTTCTATACAAGTTTTCGTGTCCAGACAATAGTTCAAAAGAACGAAAATTGTTTTTGAAAATGTTAGAGGAGATGTGTGGGGAAAAAGGATGGTCAATCCTTAATGGAAATGTAGAGGTGGGGGACAGAAGTAACTATACTTATATGGAAGGGAGGGGGGAATCGGTGATTACGTGATGGTGAGTGAAGATATGTGGGAGGACATAGAAAGTTTTAAAGTGGGGGATGAAGAGGAATCGGATCATCAGCCACTGGAAGTTATTTTAAAAGAAAAGGAGCAAGGAATTAAGGAGGAACAGAAGGGATGGGGAGTAAAAAAGGTGTGGACTGAGGAAAGCATAGAAAGATATAAGATGAAGTTGGAGCAAGTGATTTAGGGAGATGTAGGGGGGGAAGAAGAACTAAAGAAGTTGACTGCAGAAATGGAGAAGGCAGTAGAAAAGAAAATGTTTGAGAGAAAACAAGGAAAAAAGAGAAACGAAAATAGGTGGTGGAATAGAGAATGTAGAGAGGCAAAAACAGAGATGAGAAATGCTAGAAGAAGATAGAAGTAAGGTAGAATAGATGTGCAGGAGTATAAGAAGAAAAAAGTGAAGTTTAAAAATGTATGTTCAAAGAGAAAGGTGTCGTATAAAGAGGAAATGGAGAAACAAGTAAAGGAAATAAAGAAAGAAGGAAAAGTGTGGGAATTTCTAAACAAGGAGAGAAGAAGAGATAAGAGGAGAGGAGGGTTAACGGATATAAAGGTGTGGCTGGGTTATTGTATGGAGCGTTTGGAGGGAACAATAGAAGGGCCAGGGCAGGTGATATTGCAAGGAGTAAATACAATACAGGAGGGGTGGGAGATAACGAAAGAGGAAATGGAGAAAGCAATAAATAGATTAAAATCAAGGAAGACAGCAGGAACTGACGATACGCAAGGAGAGCAATGGAAATATGTAGGGGAGAGAGTGAGAGAAAACATAAGGAAAATTTTTAATACAATATGGAAAGGGGAGGAATTGCCAGGGAGTTGGAAAGAAGGTTTGATTCTGCCAATTTATAAGGGAGGGGGCAGGAAGGATGTAAAGAATTATAGAGGGATTAGTGTCACTAATGTAAGTTATAAATTGTATGCCATGATTATACAAAGGAGGTTGGAAAAGGAAGTGGAAGAAAAAATACTATTACTAGATTGGCAGATGGGATTTAGAGTGGGAAGAAGGGCAATAGACAATGTTTATATATTGAAACAGTTAGTGAATGAAGAGAACTATTACTAGCTTTAGACGTCCTAGGCGATCAAATCCAAACCCTGGTCAAAGAATCCAACCAACCGACTTTATACGTCCAAGAAGTATTCTCGCTTTTTACCAACAGATACGGGTACACACTAAAACCCGAAGCTTACGAATGCAAAGATTTAATGGAGTTGATTTTTAAATTGAGTAACTTTGTTCGGATCATACACGGTAGTGCTGGTACGCTACTGGCAATAAGCGACTTGGATATGCGAACTTTAGAAATACGTGTGTGGTCTTTACTGTTAAATCCTCCACACACTTGCAGTATTAGAAAATTTATATTCGATTATCGTGTGCGATTCCTCGGCATTTTATCCATAACTAAGTTGGAGCAACTTAAAACAGTCGTCGTCATGACAAATAATGGCACCGAAACAATTCTGTTCCTGACACCGCTTTATATTTTAGCCGCTCGCTTATACCACTTATTATTTGTAAACGGAAGTTGTATTTTATTATGCGACGTCGCCAATATCTACTTCAAAAAATTCGGGATTCCTTTATCACCGTGTGATTACGGAATGAATTCGTTCGAAGACTTGCTTTGGCAGATGTCGTTTGCCGTTTCTCTCAAAGGCAGCGGTAAACAATTAAGTATTGTTTTAAATAAGGATTTAGCAGACTATGGTATTGAATTACCATCTGCGGTTGTTAAGGACCATTACTTCAAAAACCAGGAATCGTTTAATTGGCTACCACCGGTTACTAATCTTTCGTATAGAAGATTCTATAGTTTCAGCCCGCTGAAATGCGAGACGCCGACTATTCAAGATCGGGACAACTTCTACAAAAACGAATATAACACAAAATTAGGTATAATTGAGACCGATTCATATTCCCCGTTAACTGCTGTAATACCTAAGATTTCTTCGCCACATCCAACGGATTTACCCACACCCGATAAATTAATATAGATAAGAAAAGGGGTAAGGTATACGCGTTCTTTTTGGACATAGAAGCTGCGTTTGATAATGGGAATAGAGAAAAGCTATGGAGGGTGTTAAGGAAAAAGGGAATAGAGGAACAACTAGTGAGGAAACTGGAAGAGATATATAAAGAGACTAAGAATAGGGTAAAAATAGGGGATAGTGTTAGTGAAGTGTTTTGGACTGTATATAGGGGATATAGAAGAAGTGTTGAAGGAAGGTCAGTGTGGTGGGGTTGTCATGGAGGGAGGGATTAAAGTGTGGGTATTGGCATATGCAGACGATATGGTCATGGTGGCAAAAAAATGAGTTGGAGATGAAAGGTATGATAAATACGATAAAGAGGTATCTGGAAAGGAAAGACTTGGGTTTAAATGTGAAAAAGTCTAAGATGGTAGTTTTTCAAAAAGGGAGAGGAGGGAAAAAAAAGAGGAGTTAAGTTGGGGAGAACAGAGAATAGAGACAGTGAATGAAGTGACATATTTGGGATATAGGCTAAGGTATGATAATAAAGATGATGCGCACGTAAGCGAGTTAGCAAAGAAGGGTAACCGGGTATTAGGGCAGGTATGGAGTTTACGGGAAAGAGTATTTGGGAAGGAGATCGAAAAGAGAAGATGGCTGTTTGAAAAATTGATTAAAAGTGTGATGATGTACGGGGTGGAGGTATGGGGTTGGAAAGAGTGGAACTTATTGGAAAAGGTACAAATAAAATATTGGAAATGGATACTAGGTTTAGACAGAAAGACGCCAGGGTACATAATAGAAGAGGAGGGGAAGTTAGAGAAGATTAGAATAGAAGCAGGGAAAGGGGCGATGGGTTATGAAGAGAAAATGAAGGAAAGGTGAGAATATAAAATTTTGCACTGTTGCTGGAGGACGGTAAAGGATAGTAAAAACATATATGGACAGGAAGAAAGAAAACTGTACTTTTAACGAGGAGGTTTTGCAAGAGAAGAGGTGGAAAGAAGGAGAGAGGAAGGGAGGTTAAATACGGGGAAGATACTAAGAAGAGATAAAGATTCGCAGGTGCAAGAGAGGAAAGGAAAGATAAGGGAAGGAAAGTATAATGTAAGGTATGGGAATATAGTGTCCAGGGGGGTTCCTAAGCATCTGATGGGGAGGAGAAATTTAGGAGAGAAACGACTAATGGCCAGATTTAGATGCGGAAATGAGGAGAATTTAAATAAGTATTGGAAGGAAGATGTAATGAGGAGATGTAGATTATGTGGGGAGGGATGGGAGGACATAGAGCACATGAGTGAGGAGTGTGGCGAGCTAAGGGAAGAAATGAGAGGGAGGAAGGTTTTGCTTGTGGAGGAGGGGGAGAGATTGGATTGGATGAAAGCAGTAAAGGAAATAAAGATGAGAGGGGAGGGTTAGATCTAAAGTATTAGAATAGTAAGATGGTGATGGGAAGATTTTAGGGGAGAAAGTTTTTGTTTTTAGTTTTTTAAATTTCTGTACAAATTATATTTTTATGTAAGAGAAAGATGTAACGTAACCCATTGTAATGCCGAACGGCCAAACAATTAACAATAAATAATAATAATAATAATAAATAATGTTTTTGAAAAATTATCGGTAAAGCTGATAAAGGAGTAGCTTGTATCAAGAGTGCAGTTAAAAAATTTTCAATTTATATTAGTGTATTTTTAATAATAATACGAAAGCGCGTGAGCACTGGAAGGTTAGGGTATAGTTTTTTAAGTTTACTCTAAAAACATTAAAAAAGAGTAAGTGTGTATCTCTACATTTTTTTAAATTTTTTTATATAAATGCGAATTTTGTGGAGCTGTCTAGGTGACATTTTACTTCTGTCATTGAACATCCAAGTTTTGTTTCCAACTTAAAATATTATGTTTTACCGTGTTTGTACCGTGTTTATACATGTAAAATTTAGATTTATATAAAGTACCGTTACTGTTTAAGTTTTGTTTTTGCAGTTGTATTATAAATCAATTTTGTTTCTGTTTTGTTTGATCTGTGTAACATTTCTTGCAATCGATACTGTTGATTTTGTATACAGCATGGTGTATTCTCGTTTTGTTTTGTTTGCTATGGCAGATAATGATTCTATTAGATGCTTTGGATTTGTTGTACCAATACCAAAAAAGTTTTACATTATAATGATTTTTCAAAAAAAAGTTGTATAGTTTAAAATTTTCTGAGTTTAAGCAACTTTTTGCTTAGGTGTTTATTGGACATGTGTTTAATATCTGCTAAGTATATGATATTTTTGTTTCTTTTCAGTTAAATTTTCTCTAAAATAGTATTGTTTTATGCTGTAAACGCTAACCTCTTTTTATTGAAAAATGTAATACTTGTTTTATTATAATCTAATATTCACTTTTTGAATTTTTTTATTGCATTTTTTTCTAGTGTTTCTAATAGTTTCAATTTTTATTTTTTCTTTAGCTTTTTGTTTTATACATTACACGTTTGTTGTTCCCAGTACGTCAGTAATCCACGTACTAATTATTCTGTTAGTAATTTGTAGTAACGTTTGATCAATCTTTAATTAGACTTAATACTATTCTATGATTTAGTAAAAATACTAAGATTAAATTTTAATTTCTATTTTTGATGAAAACACAACGTATTTAACTAAACGTTTCAGTTACAGTGTTTTTCAACACATTTAACACAAATAACTCGTACAACAATTTCATTTTTCAAGAACGTAGTTACCTTTTTGTGTTTTAACAATTAAAAATGTGTAAAAATGTTTCGACAACTTTAATGTGATCAATTCTTTTTGATTGTAGTTGGTGTTAATATTGATCTTGTCGCAGTGGTTTGCATGAGTGTAATTGCGTCAATTATACTAAACTCAACGCACATTATAATTTTATTTACATTCAAATTTGATTATACTAAAATAAATACTGTAAATAAAAAATAACTAAAAGTAAACCAATTATTGGAATAGTTATTGCATTATTTATAATTCTAAAATCTTTGATCGTTTTTTGTATTAGATTACAAATTCTTGTTTGCTTCATATACAATTTTTAGTATTTTATATCACTATTATTTATTATTATAAATAAAGAAGCAAAATATGTTGTCGACTGTTGTTTATTGAATTGTGAAAATTAATTAAAAATTATATTTGCAATGTTAATAAATTTTAATAATAATTTTGGTTGTCTTTGTTATACTTGTTGCGTGATATTTGAGTATCATGTATTATGCATTGCTTCCAATAGTTTTCTTGTTTTAATCTAGCAAAACGCCTTTATCTCACGATTATTTCTTTTAGAGTATAAATGTTGTCTATGCAGAAACGTTCTGTTGGGAATTTCAACTGTTCTTCTAATAAAAAGTTTTTGCTATGTTTCGCGTTTTGTATGTATTTGAATACTAAATTATTTACAATGTTGGCACAAAAATTGAAACTCGTAACTTATCATTTATAAGGTTTATTCTAACGTTAAACGTTTAGAATTTTTTTCTTATTGATCAATTTAATAAAATTATCGTTAATAAATTGGTTTTCCTTTGAGAAAATCGATTTAGTCTTATTGAGTAAAAGCATCAATAACATAATAAAAAATAATTAATTTTTGGTGGAAGGTCTATTAAAAACCATAATATCCTATTATGACGATAGCTCTCTCATAAAATGCATTTATTTTTGAAACTGGATTAGCCGTAATGCATCGCTCGAGATGCTATAATGGAATTTTCAGTAGGATCAGCGTTGGACGGGATAATTTAAATACACGGCAAAGTGCCGCGGACTTTATTACAAGTGGTTGCGATTTTAACAGAGCTTTCTCTTGTGGGCGTTTTCGTCTGTAGTTAAGGCAACAAGCCGTTTTACACCAGATGCTTTTCCCCTCAGTTGCTTCTTCGCAATCAAAAGGATAAAAAAAAACGCTAACACGTGTATAAATTCAATCGTTATGTTAATAAGAATAAACTCAATTACATTTAGGATTTGTAAAAAAGAGTAAATAAAACTGATTTTTTTTTATTAAAACGCATTTACACTCCGTGTGACCGCATTCACATGAATGTATTATGCAAATGACAAAAAACTGCTACAAGAAAAGGTTTAAGATGTTAATTTGAGATAAATGCATCAAACTATTCTAAAATAACTTAAAGTTTAATTAGTTAAAATAATTTAAAAAATATAAAAAGTTACATTTTTACTATTTTACATTACAAAAGAAAGAAATTTTTTAACCAAAAATCGTGAAAAAAACAACACTTTGCTCTTCACTATTTCAGTTAGCAACACTTTTTTAATTTATTATATTTGTTAACGTAAATTGTAAATAAAGAATTTGTTAAATTATTAAATATTACACTATGACAGTGGTTTCCAAATTCTTTTGGTCTACGGACTCTTTTTCATAGTAAAAACTAGCCCTTGAACCCCTGAGTGAAAAAACTAGAAATTTAATTTAAATTTAATGTCATAAATCGTAAATAAAACTAAAATATAAATAAAACGTTTTGTTGAAAAAATATTTATTCAAATTATAACCTTTGTTTTAAAGAGATTTTAATGACTTGGATGAAACTGATGGGATGTTATGAGTGTATTTATAACCGGCTCAAAATTTGTAAGTAACAACCACAAATCCCCTCGACTACTAATTTCTAGTCGCTTTTTTTGTGATGAGGCTCATAACGGCAACTGAATCTACGTTCTACCAAAAAGCAATCAGCAGCTTTTGTACAATAACTCATTAAGCTGGATATAAAATTGGGATCTGTTTTTGTAACCAGAAGTTGTCGCATCGTTGTTTAAACAATGTTTTCATGTCTTTATTTGTGGATAATTCAATAAATTTCTCCTGTATTCATCTGTATTTGTGTTCTGAGTTTGACTACTTGCGAAAAAGTTCAAAACGCAGTTGGAAATATCTAAGTTAACAATGTCTTCAAATTTTTGGTTAAGGTCCGAATGAAGCGCCGTTAAGTGTTGACAATAACCAAACAAATCTTTACCTCCATTTTGCAATTTTGAAAAATTTGGAAACTGAGAACATTTTCCTCTGCCTAAGTTTTTTTGTACAGCAAAAGTTTTGCAAAAAACGCAGATATTACATTTTTAGGTTTGATTAAATTTAATGTGTCATCTTGTAGTTTCAAATTAGTCTCGTTAAATCAGGCAAATAAATGAGTCATATAAACGATGTCATTTTTTGAGATAATTAAATTGTGCCGTAAATCATTGTCTCTGCTCTCTAGGAATTCCAACACTAAATCAAAGAGCGAATAGAAGCGATTCAAGCATGCACTTTTAGATAATCAAGGTGCTTAACTGCTCTATTGACATTATTTAATAATTCATCCAAACGTTCACTAACGTTTTTTGCAACCAAATGATGTCGATGAATAACACAAAGTACCGATAATACATTTGGTATAGCTTTTTTTGAGTTTGCCAGAAAGCTTCGGTATCGTCCTACTGTTGCCAGAGCACTGACAATAGCAACAGAGATGATATTAGTCAGAAGTATAGCTTTTACATCAACAATCTTTTTAATTTAGTAAATAACGTTTTTTTCGTATCAGTTTCTAATCATTTAACAAATAACAATTCTTGGAAAAATTTTTCTTTTTTGACAAATCTGACATAAGATCCTTCTTTGTACAGTATTATTATTATTGAGTAGAATTCTTTTTATAATATCAAAAGCTAGTTTGTACAGCACGGTGCGTATTACCTCACTTACAGCTCGTAGAATAAGTTCTTCTCCAATATCGTGCGACTTTCCGGACTTTGCAATCATTAAAAAACTGTTATAGGAAGCACGCAGTCCATCGTCATCTCTCTTAGCTGTTGTTTCTATGAGTTCTTCGGTGTTTTTCTTTGATTCTTTGAAGAAATGTTAAATCTTTATCGTTTTTATCACTATAGACTTTTATTAAATGTTCCTTAAACTTAGAAGATTTTATTGAATCGTTTGACATTCTTTTATTACATTGAAGACACATAGGTAAAGTATTATTTTCTGGTGACGAAATAATGCCATATTTTATATATTCTACACTGTATTCTCTGCATTTTTTCTTTGGCTAGCTCATACTGTTATCTAAAAAAAAGAACCTATAAAGATATAGAAAAATAAAATGGGTTTCAGATAAAATTCACCGCATAGAAGGAGTAGACGTAAAGGGCTGAAATTTTCTACGTAAAACTGCCATATATGGACAAATAAATGATTAAAATTTGGAATAAAAATGTTGATGCCCAAGCAACACATTGGTATAAAAAACGTCTAAATATCCGGCTAATAGACGTTTATTAGACATTAAAACGTTTTTAAACGCGTTATTAACGTTTATTAGACGGACATTTAGACGTTTTTTGTACCAATGTGTTGTTTAGGTGTATTGAAGAAACATACATGGTGTTATTAACATCTCCACGCTTCTTTTACTTTTATTTCTGAACCCTTACCGTTGTCGTTTTTCAGATTTTTTTAGATCTAGTTATAAGTTGGCATTGTTTGTAAGTGTCAAAATGCCACAAGTTTGCAGAGAAAGTAATTTTCAGCAATTAACGCCTTTTGAGAGAGGGCGAATTATTGGTATGCAGGAAGCTGCGTTGGGATATCGGAAATGGTCAGAAGATTAGGACGTACTCATTCAACAATATTAAGAACATGTTAAGGATGGCAGGAAAAACAGTTGCAAACACGATGTAGAGGCACTGCACGACCCACAAGTGACGTTCAAGAGCCCTGAAAACTATGGAGTTCAGTTGAACAAACTGGATACGAGCAGTTGGTCGCAGAGTTTCAATGAGTATTGTTTATCGTCAAATCTGCTCTTTTGGATTGCGATCATATCGACCAAACTCTCGTATTCCTCTAAGGCCTTACCACCAAGAAGTCAGGTTTCAATGATTCCAAGCCAGACAATATTGGCTACATGAATGAAACAACATTATTTTTTCTTGGTAAAGGTTCTTTCTCCTCCTCTGTATGTGTACTAATTATTTTGGACTTCTTCGTTTAGGAGGGGCATGTAAATTGTGTATTACTTTTTCTGATGGGTGTAGGTTCTGTTTATGGCACTCGGACGAGCGTACACGTGTGCGGAAACCTAGAGGACAACGCTACAATTTACAGTTTGTACAACGAAAACACACTGGCTTAACACTTGGTGTAATGGTTTAGGGTAGCATTTATTAGAAAAGCCGCTCTCCTTTAACATTTATCTAGGACACGTTAGATGCTTGACGTTACATTGACAACGTCTTAGAACCAGTTCTTCTACCTTTTCTTCAAAAACTTCCAGAAGCTGTCTTTCAACAAGATAATGCACGACCGCATTTGGCAGTAATGAGTAAGAGAATAACGTAAATTTGCCACCGTGGCCTTCTAGATCGCCAATAAACATGTCTGGGACATGATGGACAAAAAACTGCGGCATTTAGCTCACTTTCCAAATACCATAAAAGAATTGCAACAACAGCTTTAAATAGCCTGGGATCAGATACCCCAAAAAGCAACGAATCACCTTATTTCCAACATGCTTAAAAGAGTAACTTCTGGCATACAAGCACGTGGTGCTGTTACACATTACTGACATTTTTCCAATAAAACGTTGTGTTGCTTCTTGTTACGTGGAAAAGTTGGAACAATAGAACGTACTAACATTAGAATGTCTTCCGGGTTTGGACCGTGTCATAGTTGCAACCGTAGCTGCCAACTTTTCGCCCACTTTCGTAAGGGGCGTTATCAGGGCGTGAGATAAATCGCAAAACTCAAACAAACAATCGAAATCTAACTAAGAACTTCTCAAAAGTTAGGTTATCTACTTGTAAAACAAGCCATAATCTAAACTATGAAAAGGTAAGAAAGAAAACGATAACCTGAAAAAGCAAACGAAAATCTAACAAAGAACCACTACCGAGTTAGGTAATCAACTTGTGAACCAAGCCAGATTCTAAACTCCGTAGAAGTGACTTAAGAAGAAATAGTCTCCACGGAAGATTAAGCTCGACCCTGATTGGGTTACGGTTGCTAGGGGGCGTGTTTTTGATAAATGACTAATAACCGGGAACCAGAGAGGGGCGTGTTTTTGATAAATGACTAATAACCGGGAACCAAAAAGGGGATAGTTTGAAACAATGATCGCGATTGAAGCTATTGGGGTGTTTGATGATTTCTATGCTTTCTCGGAATTTCTTGTTGAAAAAGAATGGAGATTTGGCAATCAACGAAACATTATCAAAATCTATCTTGTGACCTGTAGTAAAATGATGTTCAGCGACCGCAGACTTGGAAGTATACCTTTTCCTTATACAACGATCATGTTCTGAAATTCGAGTAATGACGGAACAACCGGTTTCACCAATGTAGACTAAACCACAAGAACAGGGAATTTGGTATACACCTTGAGATGAAAGTGTAGGAAATTTGTCTTTGGGAGAAAGAAGAATCTGAGAGATTTTGCCTGTCGAGTTGAATATGGGTTTAATACCATTCTTACGAAGGAGTTTCCCTATTTGATCTGTAACCTTGTGAATGTAGGGTAAAAAGGCCAATTTCGGGATGGATTCGGGAGTAGAAATGTCCTTAGGTAATCGAGTACGTGGATGTAAACGACGATTAATAACTCTATGAATATCTCGCTTTACATAACCAATGTTCACTAAGGTTCTAGTAAGATGACGGAGTCTAGATTCTCAGGTTGACAAATAGAAAACGCACGATGGACCAAAGATTCAATAACAGAACGTTTCTGTGCAGGATGATGATGAGACGAAGCATGAAGGTATCTGTCCGTATGGGTGGGTTTGCGATAAACAGAATGGCCTAGAAGTCCGTCGGGCTTACGAGTCACAAGAACGTCAAGAAATGGAAGAGAACCATTACTTTCGATTTCCATAGTAAATTTGATATCTAAGTGTTGATTGTTAAGATGATCAAGAAACTTAGACAATTCAAGATGACCATGAGACCAAACAATAAACGTGTCGTCAACATATCTAAACCACACTTTAGGTTTTAATATTGATAATTCCAAAGCAACCGTTTCAAAGGATTCCATAAAAATGTTAGCTACAACAGGTGATAGAGGAGAACCCATAGCAGCACCAGTAACTTGTTCGTAAAACTTATTATCAAATTGGAAGTAAGTAGAGGATAGACACTTTTCAATAAGAGGAACCAAACTCAAGTCCTTGCCATGTTGAGACAGAATCTGTTTGATGATAATAAGCGAATCCTTAATAGGAACTTTAGTAAAAAGTGAAGTAACATCAAAGCTCACGAGAAGATCTTGGGGTTCAAGTTTTATAGTTTTTAGACGTTGAATAAAATGCTGCGAGTTGAGGATGTGAGAAGAGGTTTTATCTGTAAACTCGCAAAGAATGTTGGACAAGAACTTGGCTAGCTTGTAAGTAGGAGATTGGATAGTACTAACGATAGGTCGAAAAGGAATACCTTGTTTGTGAATTTTGGGAAGTCCGTATAGACGAGGTGGTTTAGAATCTGATGGGGACTAAAGAGAGGATAGTTCCCGGTTATTAGTCATTTATCAAAAACACGCCCCCTAGCAACCGTAACCCAATCAGAGTCGAGCTTAATCTTCCGTGACGATCCTTTTCCTTTAAATACGGAGACTATTTCTTCTTAAGTCATTTCTACCGAGTTTAGAATCTGGCTTGGTTCACAAGTTGATTACCTAACTCGATAGTGGTTCTTTGTTAGATTTTCGTTTGCTTTTTCAGGTTATCGTTTTCTTTCTTACCTTTTCATAGTTTAGATTATGGCTTGTTTTACAAGTAGATAACCTAACTTTTGAGAAGTTCTTAGTTAGATTTCGATTGTTTGTTTGAGTTTTGCGATTTATCTCACGCCCTGATGAAACCCCTTACGAAAGTGGGCGAAACGTTGGCAGCTACGGTTGCAACTATGACACGGTCCAAACCCGGAAGACATTCTAATGTTAGTATAGATTCCGGCCGTGGAAGCCTTCGCTACTACATTAACAATAGAACGTGCTTGAAATAAAGTAACATAAACAAAGTTTTGCCGGTGCTCAGTGAAGACGAGGTGGGTTATATTCAAAAGTTCGTGATTGTTTTTGGAAAACTCGACAGAAAACGCAATAAAAATTAAAAAAAACATTTCTGGCTCTTGCCAACCACAAGCCCGCTCCTAAAAGATACACTCTAAATGGACTTACTTTAATAGAATGTATCTCACTAAACTCTGAAATGAACTTAAATTTCACATAACGCGAAGGCCGACGGAATGAAGAGCTTGTTTACATTTAACTATTTAACATTTATTTGAACACTCAAAACTAACAAAAAAAATTTAAGTAAACGTGAAAGTTAAAACAAAAAAAAATAATAAAATAAAGTTAATTGAATAAGCGCATAAGAAAAAACAAAACAAAATTTTAAAAAATTAATCACATAAAAACAAAAATAAATCTTAATTACCTAATGCACGGCCGTGTCCTCATTAAATTGTTTTAAAACAATAATCACAACCTTATTAGAAAATTACGGAATTTGTAAACTTTCGGCTTCAAGCATAAATTTTCTTTTTAAGACATATTTTGTCACATATAGTTTTGATAATTACGGACAATTATTATTTTATAATTGTAAAATCAATAAAATTGTTAATTTGCAACACTCATGTTTCTTAAAACCCAAAGTTTTTAAGACACTTAAACGCGTAAATAAAATATACCAAATTTAATAAATTGGTATAACATAAATACCTTTCGTCGTCATAAATCCAGGAAAGAACTTGTGGTTGATCCTGTGTTTCCAGATGTAATCAGGAAGAAACGTTGTCCAGAGGACTATGTATCGTCGGAAAGTTATCAATAACCGCCACCAAGACGAAGATATAACTGCGTCGTACCATTCGACGAACCCGGTTCTACATTACGCAAAATAAAACGGAAAACACATGACATTCTCTTAAAAACCGTAAAACTAAAAATTTTACGTTATTATATATATTATATATATTACTACCGCGGCGTTGCTTCATCTAAAGGAGATGAGTTTACTATCCCAGACCCAACTAACACTTCCTTTTAAAGCATTTCGACTACTGTCAACCAACTGGGACTTACTATTATCAAAATCACTTATATATTAACTTATTCGACTACCATTTCCACAATGGCTGTGTTTGAAATTCCATAAAAGAAAATTATACCACTAAGAAATGCAAAAAGGATACAAACAGATAAAAAACACAATAAAAGTAGTGTTGGGCCACGGTGTTTGTTTCTGCGTAAAAATGTCAAATAGACAAAATGTCACATTTCATGACAGTCATAAAATTTATTTGTTGAGACCTGAATCATAACAACTGCCTAATAAATTATAAAAATGATCTTATTCTCACGTAATCAATATAATAATTCGAAATATTTGCGTATTGGGTTATTCGCAAAAGTCTTCTTTTTTGTCCAAGACTAGAAAAAATTGTTGTATGCATTTCACATTACGTATATTATAGACTAATTGGTGCAGGTATCACCTCTATTGCGTTCCTGTATAAACCTGTATAGATAGGTCTGACTCACCGCGATGCTTGTTATTACTTGTATTTTATGTAAAAATCGCTAATACTGTATTTGTTGTTATTAATTTTAACTTACATATTAATAAAAATTAACAATTTTTTAATTTTATTTCAAACCTTGCGCGAGCCTCTTGACGTTGTTTAGAGATCTCTAAAACAATTTTAATTTTTTACGGTCCCCCTAAAGGGACCACTTTGTAAATCACTGCACTGGAAGACGAAGAAACTGATCACAACGCAGACACTAAAAATTAGATAATTAGAATGTATTACTTTGCTTGCTCCTACTGTTGATGTTAGCTTTATAGAAGTTGCTCTTCAGTCATACTATTAACAGCTTTTTACTTTATTTTTAATGCTGTTTTTGGCATAAGCCATCCGCCGTTTCTCTTCAAAGTTTGAATGTTACCTCTATTGTCGGTCAAGAAAGTCGTTGATGTTCTTCGAAAACAATGGCTTGTGACATTGCTTAGCTTTGGTAGTGCTAAGTAAGCAGCAATTTTCTTTGGTAAACTGTAGAAGCTTTTTATACCAATTAGTTGTTTTATGCCTTGTTTATAAAATATAAATAGTTTGCGATGGGCCACATTTTTTGATCTCAAGTTCAAATACTATTTCAAAGCTCAATTTACTTTCTTCCGATATAACTGTAAAGACTCGTTTCTTCTTTGTTTTTGTGTCATGTAATGTTATGACCAAAATATTTCCGCAACCTTCTGCATCATCTACTTTTAGTAAACGTAATTCTTCTTCCCGACATGCTCCATGCAAAGCAACTACCAACATTACCTTCATAAGCAGAAGACTAGCATTAGAAGCTATTTCTAAAAGTTCCTTTACATTATCCATCGATAGAAGTCAAAAGTTTTTTGCTACATAAGCGTCATTTGACGTTGCAGGTAAGCTAGTAACTTTTTATATGCAGAATTAGCTACATTTGTAAAGTATTTCTCAGCATCGAATACACTAACCATAGTCTTGAAGCTCTAAGAGTTTTTGCATAAGTAAGTTTAAAAATCAGTGTTAATAAAACAAACTTTATTTGCTTTTTGCGCTTTTTTAAATTTTTTAGCTACAAAACTGCTGGTCAGTTTTCTTATACTTGGTTTTAGATTCCTTAGCTAATAAACTAGGCTCTGTTTCTAATACTAATCGTAAAATTTCGTTATTATTTTTGTATGATTGACTCATTCTTTATAAATGTTTTTGACATATTATTTACTTGTCCATGTATTTTGTTACTATGTCAACAAATGCTTAACATATTTTGATATCATATTAGTATTCTTCTCATAATTTGTCAAATACAGAAAAAACAGCATGATCTACACGTTAGAAAAATTAATTTTTAGTCTCTGTAAGTGTAAACCATATTTTATAATTCTTTGTACTTCAATGTAACTTGATTTATACGCACGTTGTTACCTGACAGTATTGTAAAATCTTTTTTGTGCTTCCGTCCGTTTTGACGTATTTTACAGGCATCATTATCGGCCGGAAATTTTACTTTTCCGGCCTAGGCCGGTAAAGTGTAGTAGAATTTTATAACTAAAAGTTGGCACTAGTGATCATTAATTAAATAAACGTCATCTGTCAATATGTCAAATTTATTAACATACACCATTATCTGTGTCGTTGTTTAGAGAGCACTAACAAAAATTGTTTTAAACAAATTTAATAAATTTGCTTATATCTTACAATTGCTAAAAACAAAAAAGGTTTTTTTTTCATATAAGTGAAAATGTAATATTATTATGTAATTGTCAAACTAATTTAAAAAAACAATTGTATTTCGTCATTACAGGTTTCAGTTTTATCAACATCTAGTATTAAATTTTATTAAAAATCAATACTTAAATAATTACTTTGAATTAATTTATACTATAAAGGTCAACACAAAAATTTTGTGTATCACACGTCCTAAAAGTATTTTGCGAGTATTCGCTTTTTGTAGGCCTCGGCTTCACCTCGGCCTACAAATAAGCTCATACTCGCAAAATAGCACTTTCTGGACTAGTGATACAAATAACTATTACAGTGCGGTAAAATAAGCACTAAATTCTAGTCTTTAAAAAACATCTAAAACGTATGTTAAATAGATATTACTAAACTTTATATAAATAAATGTTACTTTACATTATATTTCATAATATAAATTTATTTTCGAATTTATATTTTAATTTTATAAAATGCGCCATCTCGTGACAACTATGTCAATTATGATTACAGTACGCTATTGACAGCTGTCAAGTTACCGACGATTTTTGATTGTACGTTTAAAAATGTAACATTTAAACATTTGATTAGTTTTAAGACTTTTTCATCTATGCAAAGTGATTATTAAAAAAATTGTAATATGTAAATAGTTAGAAAAATTGTAAGTAGCTACTTATAATGCCAACATATAACAAATACACGTAATTGTTAATTTTTTATAGTAAACTAATGTCGACTAAAAAAATTAATACAAATTTCGTGCGTTCAAAAATTACAAGGCTCCAGCTAAATCAAAACCTCGGCTGTTGGGCTCGGTTTTCAAACAAAACTATTGCGCTGTAAAATACCACTTACACGCACTTAGTTGTAAGTAATTGTTACATGTCCGTTAGATTTGCTCACTCGTGAATTCAAATATTTACATTTACTCAAAAACTTTTCTAAACTGGTATATCAGCATACTACTTGTTTGTTTTTTCAGTATTCACTTATTGAGTCTATATGCAATTTGCTTTAATTTTATTGGTAATAATTCCTTATTGTTGTTGGTAATTAAAAATGACAAAATTGTCCGCAAAACTGTACGTTATCACTGCTGATAGATAAATTTTATGATTTGTTGTGCGCAACATTTTGACCTATAATAAAATCATGTGGTACCCCATTATCTATACTAAAGTTTTTTGGTACAGTTATTACATTTTTTTATCTTGAAAGTAACTTTTTTTTCATTCTAATTGCATACAAAGTGTTTTAAATTTTTTTTTATTTACAGTATCCAACGAGCTTTTTGCATATACTAATATGACGGCACAATAGTTTCTGATGTTATTTTAATGGCGCTTTTTCCAAATTTTTACACCATTCCTTGACAATTGGATACGCAAAACAACAACAACAACAAACACCATTTTAAAGTCACAATACTTAAAATCGCTGTCAAATAAAAATGATAGGAACTGATTAATGTGACGTTTACAAACACAACTAACATTGCAAAACGTCAGTTGGGTGATTACAATTGTTTCCAAAGCTAACCTGACCAAAGATGGGTTATATGAACTAACATTTTAAACCAAAATGATTTTATTTACTTTTTCCGCATTCTTAACCATTCTTGTCACTGACAGTGGCATTTACCACTCTGAAGATGCAAGCTGCAATGTCTTGCGAAACGTCAGTTTGTTTGAGTTCACGAATGACAGTACGGCAAAGGCCAAGTTCTACTTCTTGTTTTAGCTCTCAAGAAGAGACTAGGACCAAGGCTAAGTCCGGGTGTTTAACTATGACGCGGTCTAAGTCGAAAAACGTTTATGATCATAAACATAACGACCGTTTAAAATTGTCAGGTCGTATACAGGGTGTTCGTTTTTTGACTTTAAGCATGAGTAGCTCGGTTATTATAAAAAATCCAATATCGGATAAATTAGACAAAAGTTGCGCATTTCTAGGCTGATCAATAATCTGAAAAAAATCTAATCCGTCATTCTTAGTTTTTTAATCATGAAAAAAGGTAAAAACCTTAATTTTCGTTTTAAATTTTTTTGTGAAAATTGACAAAGCTCGACGTTTTTAATTAAAACATCTATGAAGTACTTTTTTGCAAAAAATCTAATCAAATTTTCCGTGACATTTTAGATACAAGAGTTACAACGCTTAACTTTGTTTTTTCTTATAGGCGCCATATTGGATTTTTGCATTTTTTTATACAGTTTTTTTTTTCTAGTTACAATAATGTATCACACGATATAATGAAATATTACATTTTGAGCGAAATAAAAAAAAATTCTTGCGCAAAGGGCTTTGGAAACACTTTTGTTTAACAAAACTTTGACTGTTGATCTAATTTAAAGTTTGAACACTCACATTTCTGCACAGTTGACGTTCTAAATTAACAGCAACAGAATCACCCAAAAATTTATTCTTAGTTTCAATAAAACAAAGTTTTATAAAAAACAACAAAATTAAGCTGATAGAAAAAAAAACATTGGACAACGTACACCGTTCTTTGAAATAACTCTTTGCGTTATGTGGCGGCGCGCCGAAGAAAAAAGTTTTCAGTTCTAAATATTTATAGTCATCTATGGTATAAATGGGTGTAGGTAGTATTTTTGCGGTTTTGTGAAAATTTCCTTGGGGTAAGCATTGATTAATGTTTTTATGATTTACTTTAATTGTTCCGTATTGTTATTAGCGGTTTCTGGATATCCACAAGTTATTTCATTAATGTGGGAATACTAAAACCCGATGCGTTTATTAGAATCATTTTTATAATGACGTCACGCCACGTTGTTTAAAGATAAGCTTTGCTAAATTAATAAATTCAAACCGTATTAGGAGGCTCACTTAACGAAATAACATAATTAATAATCATTAATAGTATGAACCGAATGGACATTTTTTGTGATAACACCGTATGTACGTGTTTGTTATATTTCAGTAAATTTTATAAAATTCTGGGGAACGTGCTGCTAGCTAGTTGCATTCTTCGAAAGAAAATTACATTGTAAGTATTACATTTCCTACTTTAACTCTTTTCATTTACGATGTCAGTCGGGTGTAGTGCGCGCATATTAAGTTGTTGTCACAAATAAAACTTTTTCTTTATGTGTAACATATCATTAGACGGCGCGCTATAGTTCTCGATATTAAGATTTCTATTTTTTTGTTATAATTTACAAATGTAAATTGATTCTTTCGAAATGTTAAAGTTAAGGCGACAATTAACAACGATTGTCTGTGGTATTCTAGCGTTTGATCGCACTTATGTAAATGCATCTTTTTTTCTTTTCTAACTTCTTTTCTCCGATAAAATAAATATACTGGTTGTTACAACCTGTGGTTTGTTATTTGTTCGCTTTCAGCTTTGGATAGATTTAAACGGTATCTCTCATCCAAATCTTTCACTGTTTTAGCGCCTTTTGAATTGCTTAATAATTAACACATTGATACCTACGATTCAATGACCGAATCAAACTGAGTTAATTGTTATCGCTTAACAAACCCACTTATACATTTAGTCGGAAATGTATTTGTGGTTGTCGTTAATGATGTTGAAGAGAGTTTTCAATTGACCAAATGTGCTTATTGTGACGATTAAAAATTTCCGAGTTTCTAAACTTGCTCTCTTCTGTAAACATCACGTTATTGAAAAAATGAAGGTTTTAGCCTAACTAATCTATCACAAACCTACAAAAGGCTACCCGTCGATTATTATCTCCAGGATGAAAACTTTGGATAATATGAATTTTAAATGGTCGATATCTTTTGAGAACTCTATACCGTTTAATGCGATAGGTTTAGCTCCGCTGCAATTTCCAGTATGGAAATAGAACGATTTTCTTAAACCCAGTAAAAAAACTTATTAGATGAGCTGGAAAACGGAATTTTATTGATAAGAGTAAAAAACTATTTGCGTCAATTATGAAAATGTGCCTGAACTGTGTAAATTTTTTTAAACAAAATGGTGCTTCTATAGTTGACATCCCGATGTACGATATTATGCGAGTTCGTTTTCATCTTTAACAAAAAAAAAGTAAACTGATATACTTAGCTTATATAATAAATATTTTTTCTAAACACAAAAGTTTTTTGCTGCATTTTGTATTAAAAAACATAAACTTCTATATACAATAAATAAGAAATAAAACTTTAAGCAATAAATAAAACGAAAGCTCGGTTAGAATAAAACTTTCAACAAAATATTGTTAAATAACAAGATATTAAATAAAAGAATTATTTAAATGAAAACTTAAATATTTATAAATTTAAAGACATTAATATAAATGCAAAACGACAAACCTCAATGAAATATTAAAATAAGTTAAAATTTAAATGCGATAAAACAATTTGTAAATAAATGTGCAAACCTCGTTCGTTTTAATTTTCAAAGAATTAAAAACAAAAGCTATTGTAATTGTAAATAAATTCTTTAAATCTTTTCAACACGTTTAAAAGCTACATTATAATTAAAGCACGTTTTTTTGTTTGTCACAAAAGAATAAATAAAATTTTCCATTGAATATTTAAAAATAATGAAAAAAATTAGAGAAAATCGTGCTTAAGACTAAACGTAAAATAAAAGTAATATTTCGTCGTTATTAATTCGATGGTATTGATCTTTTTTTTTTTTTAATTTCCTAAGGGAATGATTTTAAATTTTTTATTTGAAATTTGAGTACAAACGCTTTGAACTTTGAAAACTTTTCGAAACTCAACTTTGAGGTGTTGATATAATTTGGCGAAGTTTTTCAAAACTCTTAATAATTTTTTTTTTTTAATTTAAATCAGCTGCAGTGTAATGTAACTAAGAGAAACGTTTTATTGATTTGTTAAAATAATACTTTTTTTGTATAGTCAACATCTGTAATTTAAAAAAAAGTTTTGAAAAAACTTTGGTTTATCTCAAAGCATATAGCTTTGAAATTCTATATTTGTAATCGTATATAACAGTTTATGTCAACAAAATATGTGTATTAGAAGTAATTACACAGGAGGTTATTCAAAGTTGGCAGACATAAGTGTAATAACATAAGGATTGCAGATTATGTAGACAATTCTACATCGTTAAAATTTAAATAAAAGTCGTCTTTATGTAATATAGAAACGATGTCGTTGCATTTTAATTTTGTTCTGTTTTTATTTTTTGGATTAACTTTTTTACATTACATGTTTAATTTTTTTTTAAACGGTTTAGAAACTTATAATAAATATTTTGTTTAATAAAACATAAATTGTTTCCATACGTTATCGTATTTAGATTATTTTAACTTGTTTTGAAGTACACAAAAACTAAACCTGATCAGGAAGATTTTCTAATCCAATGTAAAATCAACTAAACTTTTTAAGATTACACATTTTGGTTAAGACGTCTTCAAGACATCTTTAAGATGTTTACACTAACATTGTTGTAATTTTTAGTATTATTGTAAAATTGTGTTTAAATTTTTGTTTTTGTGTCTATTATTATATAATGCTTCAATTCGAATTTTAAGTTTTTTAATAAATTTCAAAACTTTTATTATTTTGAATTACTTTGTTACTGTTAATTTAATAAATAATTTACAAAATTGTTCATTTGTAAGCTACACAAACGTTAAATTGTTAAATTAATTTTGACTTGACCCGTATCTATTCTACAGTAACTCAAAGTCAGTTATTTAGGTACACAATGGATACATTGAATAAAGTTAAAATAATACTTGTAACAACTTTACAATTTGTTAAAGTTGTTATATTGTTTGTACGTAAAAAATTAAATAATACTGCGGCAGACACTGTTGCACAACAGTTTAAGTAAAGACAATATCCATTTCCGTTTTATTTATTAAACGGGTGCTACGTTTAAAAACATTATATTCGGCGTCTATAACAAACTAATCTAAATAGTATATAAACGCATTTTTTAATTTATTTTTACATACATTTTATGGTAGTTTATAACAATAAAGCTAAGTTTGTATATTATTGTAACGATTATTAAAACTAGTTTATTTATACTTAAAATACGTACACGTTTATAACTAACCGAACAAATTAAATCTAAGGATATACATATAATAAAAACACTTACACTAATTTATATCGCACTATCACTCAAAAAATAAACTCCGCGGATAACTGCACACACTTGTTTACATTAAAGCCACGTACAAGGTTATACTCCGTTATATTTATCTCCACACGCGTTAATTACTTATTTATTTAAACTTGAATAATCTTCTTAACACTGCCGACTTCGCATTACTAAAATAACTGACTTATGATTTGTTTGTACTACATTTATACATTTTGGCCATCCTTTGAGAATTTTTTATATATTTCAGTACACGTTCTAGAAATAGATAAAAATTTCTTAAAGACTCTCAAACTTGAAAATAATTTTTCAAACGTTTCATTATAAAATCGTTTAATATAAAACATCAGTATACAAACAACCCAAGTGTACCCGGACAAACTAAAAACCACGTGCAAAGCAAGCATAGAACCATTTGCAATGCAAAGACAATGACGGAACCTGTTCTACATCTATGAGGAGAACCATCAGACGAAATGAATACCAGCGCGAAAGTTGAACGTGTCGATATAAATGTAGCACTCCCTCAATTTTTAGCTGGCACATCAACTTCGGATTCTTTACTACGGATGATCTGGACAAGACACTTCATACTCGCACTACTTGCAACGCAACCCGATCAATCTGTTGAGAACTTCTAGACAAAATTCGAGATGTAACGATTTAATACACAAGAATATCGGAAATTAAAACACAAACCGAAACTTACAATCAAACCTCATCACAAGCATACATGTATAGCAGCCAAAAATATTTTGATTTAAAAAGTGATTTTAATAATCTAATCAAACAAACGACACTACTGTTGCAAGAGATTGCAGAGTTATAATAAGACCGTAGCAGATTGCAATCACAAAACCGCTACAACAACCGATCCTGTGATAAACTTGTGACATAAAAAAACATACAAAAACTGTTGGTACCACCAATCTAAATCTGAAATTTGTCTAACAGGGCCTAAGTCAACCTGTAATCTAGCATAGGAAAAAAATTAGAAACTTGTTAAGGCAAAAACATACCTTAACTGGTTGACAGTTCTTGCAATGAAACAGTCCAGAATGATATTACGAGATCATCATAAAAGATAATTAAAAAATTGTTTAAGTAAAAATTAACTAAGATGGTCTATTGGACAGACACCGTGCATTTATGAAACATCTCACTAATACAAAAGTGAAAAACAATCCTGAATGTAGTTGTGTTGAGAAAAAGAGGAAACACCTTTTCACATACTACACAAATGTCTAGTTGTTGTACACGCTAGATGTTTACACTTTGGGTTTAAGTATATAGAACCAAAACTAGTTTGTCTCTAAAATTGATTAAGACAGTAGAAGTTAAAATATGGAGTACAACTAGCCTAGTCCAAAAGAGTAATACTACCACCGATAAAAAATGCCGTTAGACATTGTGCGTTTGAGCAAAAAACGATTACGATCAACTGTTACGTGTCATTAGTAATAATGTTTCACATTTTTGTATTTTAATCAAATTCTTGCCACGTCACTGGTACGCGGATACCACTGGTTAAATATTTCGGTTTTATTCAATACCTACGGTAAAGGATTTTACGCCGATATCCTTCTCTAAAGATTCGATGTGAGTAGTTTGCTTTTGATAAAAGCTTTGTCCGTTTATTATGTTTTTATCGTTATTATTATGACGCTTTTAGCGGTTTTACTAAAATGAAATTTTTTTACGTATATTGTCAGAATTAAGGCGATTCTCAATCTACTTAATTTTCACAGGTATGGTGATAGAGGTCATTTTGCTTTTGTTAACTTAAAATTTTTTATAGTGCATTTGGCGGATGCTTAAAGTTTTTTCTTTAATCCAGTTAGAGTTCATGAAGACTTTCAACTCGTCTTCTAACGATTTCAGAAATTTGAAATAGTAATAAACCTATGCAAATGCATCCTTGGACAACCTGAAGTAACTTTCTTTGGTTATACTTTTAACAACAGAGGCTGTAAATCACCAAAAGAAAAAGTGGAAGCAATCAGCGAAGCAGAGAAACCAACAACAGTAAAACAACTGCAATGCTTCTTGGGGACGATTACCTTTATTCACCAATGCATTCCCAATCCAGCAAAGGTACAAGCTCTACTGTATGGATTGCTAACAGGTACAAAAATCAAAAACAATAGTGTCATACAATAATTAGAAACAAATAAACAATTTTTCTACGATGTCAATCAATCATTAGCAAATGCAGCAGCTTTAGCTCCTAATCATCTCCACATGCTACTCGTTTATTAATAGCAAACTTCTTAAATTTTGCAATCGGGACTGTTTAATAACAAAAGATCGACAACTCATAGCATTCTAATCAAACAAACTTTTTTCCGTACAGCAAAAGTATTGCGTCTATGATCGCAAACTGCTCGCCGCATATGCCGTTGTAAAACACATTAAACAGTATTTAGAAGCACGTTACTTTATCTTGTTCACAGACCACAAACTATTAATTTACGTTTTCAAACAAGAACCTAAGAAGCATCGCTCAGTCAATTCTGGTACTTAGATCTAATAAGTCAGTATACTACAGATCTCTGACGTATAAGTAGAAAAGAAAACATCCCAGCATGCACTATTAGAAACTATCAATACTAGAACACGCGTATCAAAAACATACTAAATTGCGAAAAAACATCCTCTGTGTAATTACACAAAATCTAAAATCTGTGATTTATTTTGCGACCTACGAACAAGAAAGTTGAGACCGTACGTGCCGATATCACTACGAAAAAGCATATATGAGGCGATGCACAACTTGTCTTGCCTTGGTGCCTGAAAACTGCAAGATGTGGTGCCTCCAATGCTTTAGTTGCCAGAAACTAAAGTTTTGTGCCACTGTTCGACACCAATAGACAGTTTCCTATCATAACGCTTGAGTATGTACATTTGACCTTAGTGGAACCCTTACCATATAGACATACATCGACCGCTTTGCAAAATGGTCCAAAGCTATCCCAATTGCAAACATAATTGCTGAAACTGTAACTGCAAGTTTTACACTACACGGTATAGCACGTTTTGGAGTCTCGCTGCAAATAAGTGATCGAGGATGATGATTTGAATCAGCATTATTTGATTTACTCGTTAAGCTCATTTACAAATTTAAAACAACACTATACCACCCGAAATCAAATGGAATCGTGGATAGATTTTATCGACAACTAAAATGTCACAAGAACCCTACATATACAAACGCATTTCCAGTTGTACTACTTCAAATACGTTCTACTTTAAAAGAAATTTGTAAATCACAGCAAGACAACTTATTTATAGCAAAACTTTCGCTTTCCAGGTGAATTCTTTTAACAAGATACCTATACGTTTGTCAACAATTTGCAACAACACTTCAAACAAATAAAATCCGTACCAGCAAGTGCTTGTGGTAGGAAACCAATTTTCGTATTAAAAATCATTTAATTTAATCTAGGTTTTTATTCGTTGTGATGCTATACGAAAATCACTTAAACCCACTTATGATAACCCATTCCTTGGTGTCAATGAAAAAAGAAATAGTTATATTGATTATTAACGGTAAACATACAGCAATTTCAATTAACAGACTCAAATCAGAATAAATAATTCATCAGGCTAGCTCCCACTGAGTCAAGTAATTTGTGATATAAATAAAAACATTTAATTAAAATTCTTGAATTTCACGTGACATCGTGCACTTTGAAAAACGTACGTACGTACGTACTGATAAAGTGTTCATCCTGAGCACGAAACGTCGCAAAATTACTGAAGTTATTTCTGTTCAACCTCTTAAAAGAAGGGGTCATTAATTTAGCCAAATTTTAGAATAACCGTTACCAGGAAGCAAACCGTTCTATTTTAAATTCAACGTTCTAACTCCTTTACTGCAAATGGGGTAGTCTAGCGAATCAGCAACTAGCGTTACGACGGTGAAGAGAAAAAAACTGCAAGATAAAGTAAGCGGAATTTCCGCGGTCTCCGACAGATCTCGCTACAGGCAGACATCAAGTTAAAGCGTTACCGTTAAAACATTGTGTAATTATTTAAATTTATCTTTTATTATAAACTAGCTGACACGGCAAACTTCGTGCCGCCTCAGAAGCAATAAATGTTGGTAACTTATTACCCGAATTTAGATTTTAGTGTTGAAAACACTTAGAGGGAGCTTGATTCGAAGGCTCGTGTAACGAAACGATGAAACGCTTAGATGAAACAAATATGGAACTTGCGGTGGTGCCCAATTTCACTTCATTTTTTGTATTTTTCGGATGCAGTGTTTATTATTACTAAACAATAGATTCCTTATGATTCGTTTTATGTTTTAAAAATATAATAAGTTTTAATTTCACTCAGCAGTGATGAAAAACGATTATAGTAATTGCAGAATTAGATCCGCGCGAACTTCCGCCTTGTACGCTGGAAAAACGGTACAATAGAGATGAAAATTGCACATAAACAATTTATTGAGAACAAAATGTACTACAAAAAAGTTCGAGGGAGTGTATAATCATATCTAATAGTTTAAGAGTTACAGAATTTTAATGTAATTTTTGTGCAACTTTGACAACAAACCTAATTGGTAAGTTTATCTTCACCTTTGTTACAATGTTATCGGTTTTTTGTTAAAAATAATTTATAATCTTAATTGAATTAACACTTGAGTAATTTAAAAAATTTTTTAGATGTTCACCTGATGATGGCCTCAATAATTTAATTGTGATTGTTATTGTTATCGGCCGAAACATGTTGTGAAAGTTTATTAAATGTTATTGATTTACTGTTAATTATTGGCTTTTCGACCAACGTTACAATTTAATTTAATCTACTCACCAATAATATGGACCCGTTCAAAAATTTATTATCAACATAAGACGAAAGTATGTAAAATAAAATTTGAGTAAATTTTGAATGTTGAAATTGTATCAAAAGTCAAGCAATTGTAAATATTATTAGCGTTATAAATCAGTTAAGCCTAGAGAAAGGATTCATGTTGTAGTATAGTTCATTTTTTATTGTTTGTTTATAGTCAGTAGCGAAATTTGTTTATATTAATAGGAGAAAGAATTATAGAATTGGTAAATTTTTAAATTATTAAGGGAATTCAGTTATATTGGTTAATTTTTAAATTATTCAAATTACCAGTCCACCAATAATAAATTCGTTAACTTTCAAAATGGATTTTTTACATATGTTTCGAGCTTTAAAATAATAAAACTCATTTTCAGAAAAGTCTACAATGAATATTTACAACTTATAAAAAATTAAGATTACAAAAATTTTTTTAACTTACATTTTTTGAAAAATGTCAAATATGAAAATTTGTAACTAGATAATTCAAAAATCAAGTTTTACAAAATTTTAAATGTAAATTATTTTAAAAAAGGAAGATTGTGCAATTTAGAAACAAATCTAAGAAAATTTAAGTTTAAAATCATAACTGAAATTGGTTTGATCGTTCAACAAAAAAATTTTATTTGATATTTTAATAGAAATCAACCTTAGTAATTCAAAAATTTGTTTCTTATTGATGTTATTAAAAAGATGAAACATTTGTAAGAAGAAGGAGAATGACGATTATCCAAAACATGTTGTGGAAATGTAGATTTTACTGAATTTGGATTAAGAATAGTTCAAAATACATTAATAGTATACATTCTTATTTTTGAAAATTGTAATAAACCTTGTTCATTATATTACGTAGGTAATATTGTGTTTGTTTTCAACACGTACCTTCCGATAATTGCAAGATTTGCGATATCTGTAACTTTTTGTTTTTAATTGCAATAAAATGAATAAGATTCAACAAATGTACAAAAATTAAAATGAAATGGAAATTAAATACATTAAAATGAATGTAATTTACATGGCAACAACCAAAAAATTTTTTTTATTGAAGCGAATCTTTCTACTTTCTGATAAACTATTTGCTGGATGGTTTAAACTCGGATCAGGGCCGGCCCTAGACATTTTGGCGTTCCGGGCAAAACTTGAATTTGGCGCCCCCCTCTCCGTTTATTAAAGTAAATCGCATGCTCCCATAACATAAAGTCAAAAAAACGTTGAAAAAAATTAAATAAAAAAAAACATTTTATTGAAAACTCGATCATTAGGTAACAGGTATGTAACAGATAAGCAATTTACCACTAAGGTAAAATAAAATAACAAAAATTAAAATGAACTAATGCTTACTAATATCCTATAATATAAATGAATGCTAACTAACCAAAGTATTTAGAATGCCTTTTTTCTAACTTTTCTTTCGGCAAACTCACGAACCAGTGATTTCAAGTCTAATTTGTCACTAATTTGGTGTTCTATAGCTATCATTGCCAATCCATTGAGACGATTTTGCGTCTGCATCGTTCTGAGATAATTTTTATTATTTTTAGTTTTGAAAAGCTTCTTTCCCCTGAAGCCACAGTGACTGGCAATGTAAGTAGGATTCTTAATGCTATACTGAGGTTTGGTGCAAGTTTAAGTGTAGCGATAAACTTGAGGACTTCAACGGGGGTTTCCTTTGTTAATAATGACGAAACAATGCTTATTTCATCGGCCAGTTCCAGGGCGTTAAGATCGCTTGAATTTCCATTAGTTAAAACTACTTCCAAATCTTTGCAATAAGCCAGTAGCTCATTTCTGCGCATGTCTTTTAAACCAAAAATATTATACAAAAAGCTGAAATAATTACTGTGAGTATTTAGCAAATTATATCTGGTTTCCAAGGCATTTATTGCTTGATCTACAGTGTGAAAGAAAAGTTCTATTTTATATTTTTGTTTGAGGTCTTGAACGGGTTCATCCGGGCCCTCATACAAAACGTTTCGTGTTTTGTTTCTGATACGATCACGTGGTGTGGTGGCTTCGAAATTAGCTTCCACGTCCACCTCTGAAGCAAGCTCGGTTGCTTCTAAAATGATGCTTTCAAAAGCTTCATCTGATCTCAGATTTTCAAAGAAGAGTTTACAGTTGTTAAGCGTATCAATAGCTTGTGATATATCAAAATGTACGGTTTGCAAAAGTTTGCTGATGGGATTAATGCGACTCAAAATTTTGTACCAAATCACAATAGAGCATATAAATTTGAACTGCTTCAAATTATTTAATAATCCGCTAGCCTCGTCTCTAATCATATTATCGATTTCTGGATCTTCATAAATACTGTACAAAGCATCGTAAATTGGTCCAATTTGAAATCGCAGAGCTTTTAATGAGTCTACTCGACTTTCCCATCGCGTATCACTTAATGGTTTTAGGGTATAACTATCAATATATTTAAGTAATATTGCCCAACGAAAAGTTGACGAAGCAAAAAATGTATATAACTTTTGAACAATATTGAAGAAGTTTGCAGCCTGAAACGAGGATTTTGCCATATCGTTTACAACCAAGTTTAGCGAATGACTGCTGCATGGAACATAAAATGCTCTGAGGTTTATATTTCTGATTCTTGTTTGTACTCCCGATTTTTCTCCTCTCATATTGGAACCATTGTCGTACCCTTGACCGCGCATGTTCTCTACTTTAAGCTCATTTTTCTCTAGCTCTTCTACTAAAACCTCCGATAATTCCGCAGCTTTTGATCTCTCAATGGGTAGAAAACCCAAAAAGTTTTCATTGATTATCACTTGAACTTCAGACTCTGATTCTTCTATGGAAACATATCTTGCCATAAATGTCATCTGTTCAATGATGTGGCGCTTTATATTGTCATGCAACAAATCAATTATTTCATTTTGTATAGTTCCTAGATATGTAGCTTTGATTTCTTCTTTATTAAGAACCCTGCGAACGTGTTCCTCCATTTTTGGATCAAACTCAGCCAATAACTGAATGAACTTCAAAAAGTTTCCATTATTGTGTTCATAGAGTTTATCTGTTGTTCCTCGAAAAGCTAGAGATCTCTCACCTAGCATTCTAACGACTGATATAATGCGTAAAAGAACTACGGACCAGTGATTTATCTCAGAATCAATGAGCCTCTGAGAAACTGCATCTATTGTTTTACCCATTTTCAACCGTTGCTTTAATTCAAGCCATGATTTTAAACAATCAATATGCGTTTTACCATTTTCATGATGTGCTAAAGAGTCTTCTAAATGCTTCCAGTCTTTAAATCTTCGATGGCCAAGAGCGCTGGTGCTAGATGGGGCAGCAAAAAGTCGACATGGAAAACAATACAAGACGTTTTGAAATAAGGAATATACCATCCATTCTCTTAAAACTTGTTCTCCATTTTTAAGTGCTTTCTTGTAATATTTTGGTGAGAATCTTATATGTTGTTCATCATAAGGAAAATCAAAATTATACAAAGGTGCAGCTGGACCACGTTTAACCAAAAAAACTCTATCTGCTTCGCGCATGATTTCGGGCCATAATCCTGGGTCAGAAGAGATAATTGGGACTGTAGTCTCTTCTAAATGTTTTTCTGAGGTCTGCACAACTTGCAGTTTTTTATTTTTGGAACTGCACGGAACTGCATCACTACTCAACAAACTCGTTTGAGGTGAATTAACTAGCTCAGCAATGCTGACGTTTGCGTCCAAAGGGGGATTCATATCGGGAAAGTCAGTATCCAGGTGCATGTGCTGGGCGTTGTTTAAATGTTGATCGGTAGTGGGAGCGTTGAGACTACCCTCTTTCAAAAAGTTCTGCAGGGCACCTGACTGTTTTTGAAGCTGTGTTTGCTTGTTCAATCTCCGCTTTTTAAATTGGCTTCCAGAGGGTTTTTTCTTAGCATCAAACATTTTGGTTTCTGAAACCAATTATCAATCCGTATAACATGTATATTAAAAAAAAATTAAGCAAACTAACAACATTTTCGTAAAGGAGAGTAAATAGGCTTTGATGTAAATTATAAAAATACAGAGTGTCCCATTAAAGTTTTTTGCGAAATCGGCCTTTGAAAATCGTCAATTTTGTTTCTCCTATTTCAGGTAAATTTTAAAACTTGGCAAAAAAAATGATGAAGTTCTGTGAAAACCGCACATCGATACCATTTATCGTTTTCGAGTTATAAGCAGTTAAAATGTGTCAGTTTATAGATGGACACCCTGTATAATAAATTGGAATTTGGTATACATTTTAGGCAAGGCAACTAAAACTCAATATTAAGAGCAATTTAACCGATGACAATACCCACAGGGTGATGCCCCCCCTTGCTTACTGCAACGCTTCTAACCCCTAATAATTCGAAAAATAAAATCCTAATTCAATTTAGAAACTTTTATGTTTCCAGTGTTATTTAGGACAAATGTGCGGTTTTTGAGACACATTTAACAGTATACCTATAGAAAATTAAAATAATAGTAGAAAAACAGCGTAAAATGACCATGTTTTTGAACAGTTTTCAGCATTTATCTCGAAAACGGTACATTTGTCGTAAATAAAACCATAGACATAAAAGTTTCTAAATTGAATGAAGATTGAAAATTTTCCCAAAAAATGTATCACCCTGGGACTACTAATTCTAGTACTACTTGTACGCGATTTTTGAAAATGAAAATTAAAAGACTTACCTTCACAAAGACAAACGCACTCACACTGGACAATTTGCAATTTCACAAGCACTTTTTTAAAACTTTTTGTACAATAATAAAAAAAAACTATTTTATTTCGCACCGGCCGAAGTGTAGTAGCAAATAACGCATTGTTTTAAGTCAACTTCCCTTATATATGCAGTTAAAAACTCCTGTGACATCTTGTTTCGGTTGGTTTCAAAATTGGTACAGACTTGTAGATTCCTGTATTGTAAGTGTTGCCAATGCCAGAGCAGGGACCGAAAACTTGTAAATTCTTGAAAAGCGATAGTTGAGTGGTTTAGTCATGATGAATTGAACTCAACTAGATTTTGTCTTAATGCTTAAATACATATATTAAATTTATAATGTGCTTAGAAATAAAAATGATGATTGATAAAAGTAATAACTTTTATTTTTTACGTTTTAGTGCATTTTAAAAAAGCTTGTAACTTATTTCTTTTATCAATTTATTTCGTTTGTTTATCTCGAAATCGATAACAAATTCCTATTTATAAAAGGTAAAATTAAATCTGCATCGAAACCGAATTGCTAGACGCCCGACCCCTAACGAAGTTAGGACAAGGAAGGCAACGCCTTCCTTGATGATTTTGGCGCCCCTAGAGCTTTGCCCGGATCGCCCTGCCCTGGGGCCGGCCCTGCTCGGATCAATTCCTTTCATTGAAGCACAGTGTGATATACGAGATTTTTCGTTTTGTTGTCAGGTGTGAGAACGAACAAAGCGGATAGTTTGCCTACACGTGAACATGCCACGTACAATTTACTGTGAGCGAAACACTCATTTTTTAGATTCAAGCCACAAACAGTCACGGATTGGCCTTGGGATTTGTTGATCGCTAGGCAAATGCATAACAAATCGGAAATTGAATTTGTTTAAACTTGAAAAGCAGATCATAAGAATTCTCAAAACAAGAACTTCTTCGCCTATAAACTTTGAGTATCGTTGCGTAAATCACATTGTCCATGAGTTTTCTCACTACCAAACGCGTTCTTTACATAGTTTTCTTTGGTTCAGATTTTGAACCATAATGACTACCTATTTAACTTTTAGTTGTAAATTGTGCGGTGGCAAGGCAGACAAATACAATAAGTTAAAAAATTTAGTTGGATAGTTGATTGCTTCCTCTTTGTTTGTTACACAGTCGATATATTTATAGGAATGCAATGGACCAACAATTTAATTTTAAGTAATCCACATTTTATTCTTTGCCGCAAGAATTGCTTATTCACTCAACCAATTGTTATTTTGTGTCCGAAAACACTTTGTTAATGAGCTCGTCCTTCGTTGAGACGAAATTGCAAAAATTGGACGATCAAACTCACAGTAAAAAAATACCGATTGGATTGAATGTGCACTTAATTAAATTCAACCGTTTTACAATCATTTTTGGGTATTTCCTTAAATGGAAGTGTTATAAGTAAAGAGCGGAAGTTGTGGCAGTTCTTCAAAAATTGCGCCATAAATTGCATATAAAATTTTTAAAAAGTACATTAAAAACTAGCAAAATTGCAGTATAAACGAGAATTAAATACAATTAGTTGCGGTATGTGTCTGTACTCGTATAGATAAGTTTTTCACAAAAGTTACAAAAAATTATTTTCTCAGAACTACATAAATTTCAGGAATAGTGCTATACGTTTTAATTTGCGTATTTAGTTTACTTGAAACTGATGAAATTAACTTAGGCATCGTAATTAATGCAAAACGTCTAAAACTATCAAAAATTATAGGATTCAAAACAATGAAAATGTCGGTAAGGAACATAATATCTCATTCGTAAGATATGATAACGTAACACGCTTTAAAGGCATAACAAAGCTTTAAGAAAAGGTGATTATGATGTTATTACGGTTCGTTTGAATGAAGTAGATAATGTTGCATTTGATAAAACAGCACAATTTTTTTTAATTTATTTCTTAAAATTAAATTATTATACATTGCTAGAGTATCCGCAATCAAAACGTAGTATATATTTATTTATTGTTAAGAACCAGTAGTATTCATCTGATGACGATTGCAGATACTCTAGCAATCGAAACGTGTTGTATACTGTATATTCATTTATTAAAAAAAAATAAAGACAATAGAAGTTCAGAATTGTGCTATTTGTTACCGTTGTTACTAAGAAAAACGGGGAAAAACCTAAAGTTAAAATACGTTTAAATGTAGAATTTACTTGTAATTTAAATTTTTATATTAAATTGCAACAAAATTTGCATTATTGTTGAAAATTTCTGAAAAATTGCAATAACACCAAAAATTGCAAAAAATTACAAATACCACAACTTCCGCTCTTTAGTTATAAGCTTCAAAAACTGAATCAAAATTGATAAATGGCGGTGCAGCTGTCAAAAGAGAATTGATACACCATCTAATGGCATTACTCACTGGAGCATTACCAGAACTAGCGTACAACGTCATGTTTATTTTCGGTTCTGTTGTGTATCAGAGGTTATGTTTTTGCAATTTTTTTAAATTTTTTCCCAATGCGCGACCGAGACAAACTAAAAATATTAATGAAAATCAGTCAATCCGTTCCCGATACATCATCAAAAAAGCCTTTCCATACAAAATGTATTAAAAAATGATTTTTTTGTAATTTTTTTAAATGTTTTAACACTTATTCTGCTATTCGGGGCCGAGACAAATTCAACAAATCAAAGATCATTAAAATCGATCCAACTGTTCTAGAGTTATGTAACTGACCCGACTTTGTTTTATATATATATATATAGATAGTATTCTAAAACTGTTTCTAGGTTAAGCATATGATGTTATTTAACACGTAGAACATGTTGCTTTTGTTCTTATCCTTCATCTTCGGGCGTCTTCTCCTTCTTTTTCTGGTACCTTATCCGTTTCGGACGTTGGCGATCAACATAGCTATTTTTATTTTGTTCACTGCTGTTCTAAACAGTTGTATAGATGTTAGGCCGTACCATTGGCGCAGGTTGTGTAGCCACGAGTGTCTTCTTCTGCCAGGCCTTCTTTTGCTGTCCGTCTTGCCCTGCAGAATAAGTTGAAGGAGTCGGTACTTGTCATTGCGCATTACGTGTCCGAAGTATTTTAGTTTTCGTTTTTTTTATTGTGTAAGATATTTCTTTCTGTTTGCCTAGCCTCCGCAAGACTTCTTCGTTGCTTATGTGGTCAACCCAGGATATGCAGAGAATGCGTCGATACACCCATATTTCAAAGGCTTCAAGTCTTCGCATCATCGGTTCTGTAATGGTCCATGCCTCCATCCCATATAAAAGAATCGAGAATATGTAGCATTTAATTAATCTGTTTTTGAGGGTTAGTGATACATCTCTGCTGATGAATAATGGTCTCATGTTATTGAAAGCAGTTCTTGTTTTCTTAATTTTGGATTTTATCTCCATAGATTGGTCCCACTGTGCATTGACCCACGATCCAAGAAAGCAGTATTTCTCTACTCGCTCTATGATCTGACTGCGTAGCGTAATCAGACTTTCCTGTTGTTGTCGTTTACTGATGACCATCCATTTGGTTTTTAGAGAATCCAGTTTTAAACCATATCGTTCGCTGACCTCTTAAATTTTTTGTAGGAGTCGTTGTAGTTTTTTGGTGTCATTAGCAAGTATCACTGTGTCGTCAGCGTATCTTATGTTATTAATTCGTTCCCCATTCATTTTGATGCCTTCAGTAGCGCCATCAAGTGCCTTCTTGAAGATTTCCTCCAAATATATGTTGAACAGCAGGGGGGAAAGGACGCATCCCTGTCTTACACCTTTCTTTATTTTAATGTTTTGTGAAATAGAGCTATTAATTTTTACGGCAGCAGTCTGTCCCCAATAGAGGTTGCCAATTATCCGGATATCTTTGTGGTCAAGTCCTGCTTTCTTCAGGATAGATATGAGTTGTTCATGGTTAACGCTATCAAATGCTTTAGAGAAGTCCACGAAACCCAGATACACGTCCTTATTCGTATCTCTGCCTTGCTGGATCAAGACCTGCAGAGCAAAGATAGAGTCTCTGGTGCCAAACGCCTGTCTAAACCCAAACTGCGTTGGACTGATGTCTAAGTCACATTTCCTATATATTCTATTTTGTATTATCTTTGTGAAAGCTTTGGTAAAGTGATTAATTAAGCTTATCAGTCTGTAGTCATCGCAGGTCTTTGCATTTGCCTTTTTGGAGATGGCGATAAAGGTAGAGTGTATCCAGTCGCTGGGTATCTGTCCGCTGTCGTAGATCCTGTTGAAAAGTTTCACCAGCATATCGAGGAATATCGGGTCAGATTCGTACATAATTTTGATAATTTCCGCGTGGACGTCATCGGGACCTGGGGTTTTGTTATCTTTCAAGGATGAGATAGCTGTTATTATCTTACTTTCCATAATTGGTGGACCTGTTATTGCCTCTGTGACGTTGTGATTCTCTGGGCGTGTGTCTTCAAAGAGCTTTTCTATGCATCTTTCCCAAATGGTGATGAGTTCTTCCGTTTCTGTTGTTTCCTTCATTGTTTAACAAGCTGAGGGTTCTTTGATTGTTCGTCCTTCTGGATTTAAGTTCTCTGATCTTTTTATGCATATTGTGGTAGTCATATTTTTTCTCGCATTGTTCGATTTTGCGGCATCTCTCTATCAGATACGATTCTTTTGCTTTCTTTATTTCTCTCCTTATCAGTGTCCTTTGGTATTCCATAGGTTTTTTGCCTTTATATTCTCTTCTTCGTTCCATTAGGTCCAAGATGTCTGCTGTCATCCATTCCTTTTTCTTTCTGTTCTCTCTTTTCAATTCCTGTGTGCATGTTATATGAATAGTTTCTTTCAATCTGTTCCATTTCAACAGGTCATCATCAATGGTTTTATTTAGATCTGTTAAATTTTCACTGAGTGTTTTTTGTATCTGGTGTTTTATTTCAGGGATTTGTAGCCTTCTAACGTCAATTGATGTGTTTGTCGTCGTCGTGTCTTATTATAATGTCTGGTTTTCTGATTAGTTCAGTTATTTTATAAAACAGCGTAAGAAGTTTTTGTAACTGGTTCGAATATTTGTTTAAAACAATAGTAATTTACGTAAATAAGGTCGAAAGTAAAACATAGCATAACAAAAGTTAATACGACGCAAGGCCGCACGGCCGAGCGTTGCATGTGAGTGAGTTATGCTATGATACTTTTGACGACAGTAACTTACATTATTTTTTGTGTTGCTTTTTGTACATTTGTACATTTAAATTATTTAAAAAAAAATAAACAGAAATATAATGTTGGTACAACATTTATTACTGAATCTGTCAAATTTGACATTAATTTTAACGTCGTTTTTTTTTCAGTTTCAACTGAATTTAGAGATTTTTTAATAACTTTTCCACCTGTCGTATACTCGTTTTAATATAATAATTGACTTTGAACACATAGTTTTGTATGGGTTTCTAATTTCGATTTTGCCAGCCTAGAGCTTTTTTCGTTCATTACGTAGCTACACTCAAGGATAGCTACACTAACAAACGAATATTGACGTTTGCGATGTTGGCAGCACAAAAACAAAGTTTTCACGCTGTAAAATTTGTTTTTTTTTTTGGTTGAAATAGTAGTTTACGCTGGGAGCATATTAAAAAAAAATTTTTATTATAAAAAACGTGTTACAATTAATCGCTTTATTTAAAACTGTTATTTAAAACCTATTAATTTTTTGTTTAATTACACCCAGCTCACTCTAAAAAACGATTAGTATATATACGTGCATTAAATAATACATTAAAAAATATATTTTCAACTACACAAAATATATGTGTATTTCTATTCTTATAAATTTTGTTTAACAATCAGAATAATAAAACTTTCAGAATGTAGAAAATTACATATCTGAATAATGTTTATTAAATTACTACTGACATCATAGATATTAATAAAGTATTATTTTCCAAACAAAACAAATTTTTTATATCGTATGGCGTTTTATTGATTCTTTGCAAGTATATGAATATTTTGTGTTAAAAACCGCTTAGTTTTTCACGGTGCTATAAATTTGTATTCATTAGGTTTCGTTTCGAACGGTATATTTCATTCCTGAAAAGTTTCGCTGTAGTTCACTAGCAAATACAAATTATATTTCTTCAGTTTATACACATTTATTTCCTAGAAATGTGAATATATAGTCACGAAATAGAAATTTTACTAACTGTTCTATATACAATCTTTTTAGTTAATAAAATTTTAAGCACAACGTTGCATGAAAATTATGTGTTGTCTAATGTTATGTAAATTGCCAATATTGATTGAATAATACATACTAGTCTGAAATTGTGTAAGTTGTTTTACAAGGGCCGTGTTTTGCAGTATAATTTTAACATACATTTTACGTATTTATAGCTTATAAAACTAGAACGGCAAAGTTAGAATTTTAAAGGATTTGTAGAATGAGGATATTAAATATGATTGCTTGTGGTAAACTCATAAAATATTTCTACTGTAGACAGTTGTTTAAAATGCGCGCCACAACTTGTGGCGCACAAGTGACAATTTCGCTAATAAAAGCAAGTACGTTTATTAAAAAAATTTGGTAAATTTTAACAAACTTGCAATTAATAGTAAAATATAAGACGAAAATAAACAAATGAAATAAAAAGTATGTACATACTGAAAAAGATTAAAATAATTAAATTATAAAAATATTTAGTCTTTAGTACTTTTTTTATTTAAAAAGATTAAACGCGTGTTCTCTAACCCAAATACATGTACTTGGAATTTGCAATCGATGCGATTTTCAAAATTCTAACGGGGCGTTTTGTGTCAGAACTACATTTAGTTAGCCTTGCTAGAGTTAAATTTTGAAGTGGTTATTTTTTAACATAGTATAAAATGGCAAAAGTTTTAAATGCTTAACATTAAATGAAAAAAATTTTTGTCGTTGCCAAAGTAAAAAAAGAGGTAAAAAGAATATTACATTTTGAAAAAAACAAAGAAGTGATTTGAGAAACATTTATTTAAATGTTTACTATAAACGCAAAAAACTTACCAAGTGATTTTATTTTAATGTTGATGAAGCTGTTGTATTGGTAGATTATTTTTTGAGTATAAAATGTCCCTCGACACGCCCCACGTTGGGCGTTAAATTTGTTACACTGGTTTTCGTGTAACTAAAAAAATAAGCAATGACACAACGCAAAAATTGATATTATTAATTGTGTTAACGAAGTACTAATCGTAAAATTAGAAAGTCGTAGCAAGTGCGCGTAGATTCTCTAAGGCTTCAATTGTTTTTGTTATATACTTTTGCGATTTTAAATTTGGGAATTAAAAGTAATTCCTTCTTTGAATGTAAAAGTTTATACCGACAAGGTCAGTTTACTGTACGACTTGTTGCTCAGTATAGTGCGTAATTTATATTTTCTCCGGCCCATATATCAACGTTTGGAAAATTTACGTAATTATATTTATGTACCTTCTTCGCTTTTTTGGGATTATTTTCTGTGATAAAATACATATATATTCTGTGCTATTACTTCTGTCGTGTTATTTGTTCTTTTCCAGCAAACGATATCTCCCTAATTTAATCTTTTATTGTTTTGGCGCCTTTTTAGAGTTAATTCATAATTTAGCATTACAAGCCAGCGACTTCCTCTCCGGGACAACTTTGTTAGCCATTGCTTAATTTTTTGGGTACACGAAAACTAGTGTAATACCGTTATCAAATTGGTAACTATGGGTCGACAAAAAACCTACATCTTTTGGAAACCCTAATACGGAAAAAAATTTAAAAATTTGCAAAAGCTTTGGGTCATGACTATTTTTCATCGAGGGTTAGATAGTTGTACAAATTTAAAATTAGGCATAATATTGTTCAAAAGGCGATAAGCGGTAAAAGCGCCTTAATCAACATGCAAACGACTGACGATTGGAAAAATAATGATTTGCCTACTTTACTAAAAGGTGATGTTACGTGTCTTTAGTAATACATTTTTACATTAACAATATTTTTAGAACCGCACTGTAAGCGAGTGCGCCACTGGCGGTATGATATCATTGATATGATATCGTTATTAATATTTACTTTCAGTCGAGTATAATTATTCAACCTTCAGCTTATATCGAACTTTAGTATTACTGTTTACGTTGACTTAAAAAAATCAAAGTAACTATAGTATCTGTTTGCATTCAAAGCTTGTGTTTGCTAATTTAAATTAGTAAATGCAAGGTCGAAAGTATATTATTACTAAAGTAGCAATTAGTAGTAAGCAAAAGAACTACAGGTTTAGGAGTAAGAATTATGTTTATAATATTTTGAACAATCACGATTTGTTATAGTTATCGTTGTTAATGTTTGATTGATTTTTTCTATACTTTAATAAATTTTTGTTTATTAGAAAATATACAACACAATTGTTACGTTCTCTTGTTGTCAAACAAAAGAATTAATTCTACGTCTAGGGATAAGTCTCATGTTTATAATAATTCGAACAATCACGACTCGTTATCGTAGTTGTCAATATTTGATCGATTTTAGCTACACTTTAATAAATTTTTGCTTATTGAAAATTATACAACCAATTTGTTACGTTTTCTTGTTGTCAAGTTGTTTACTTTTTTATTCGACTAACTCTGTTGAATTCAGAGATTTCGCTCGTAAGCTTTGTGGTGCTAAATTATCAAACAAATTAAAAAGGCGTCAAAACGATTAAAAGCTAGAATAATAGACATCGTTTAAATCTATTAACACCGAAACAGAATAAATGACAAAGCAGTGATTATAACGACAACCATATTTTTTTAATAAGAAGAGAAGAAAGGGTTAAAAAATGTATTACGTAAGCAAGGCAGAACTATGTACATATATAGCAACAAACAATAATTCTATCAATATCATAGTTATAGCGTTGATACAAGTCCTGAAGAGTAGATAACATTCCAAATATACCATTATCAAAGTACACATATAATATAATAACGTTAAATAATACATAATTTCAGAGTTGATTGTTGATTTGCGAAACTAGTCTCGTTACACTCGTTGCAAATCGCATTTAGCTTAAATTAAAATCATCGGAACAAAAATATGCATGCGTTAATTTTGATAATAATTATATCTATGTACAAATTACTGACAAGTAAAAAAAACACGATTACTTACGGTCGTCCATGCAAATAGCTATTGCACGCTCTAACCATCCCCTAAAATCGCTAAGGAAATGAAGCAAAGATTAGATATAAGATCGTATCACAATGAAGTTGCTTATCGACAAACAATGAATCTGTATTAAATGCGTCGAGCATTCAAGTGATTTTCACTTTCTTACATGCAAGTGTGTTTTGTCTTGGAAGTGGCTTAATTGATCAAAAACCTCTTTGCCAACTTGACCTAATACGTGGTGTTATCGTAAAACGCTAAGACAATTACGGGAAAATCAACGTTAATCCCAAAAACATGTGTTATTGCTTACCACAGGAAACTTTCACAAAAGCAGCGATAATAATCCACCCATTTATAACACAGACGCTTGTGAAATCCTTAGAAGTGATAACGTCAACGTCAAAAGCAACCACTCTATGGCGCATAACTGTCATTACATCAAAAAGTGAGCGTTACGAAACAAATTTTACACTCGAAAATTTTTAACATACCAATACACTCACTTAACGACATCTCAGCTAGCCGTGGTGTCGTAGTTTTTACCAGCAGGATTCGCTGGTAAAAATAAAGATTAGTAACAGTACGCTGCAGATGATTCGTTAATACTTACCAAATAAATCATTGGTATTTAAGAATAAAAGATGTTTTGGTGGCAAAAACCAATAAAGAGAGGATACCTTTGTGGAAATATGACTGGCAACAAAAAGATAAAATAGCTGGTTATTGGAAAAAAATTCTAGATGCGTAAAAAACATAAACTTATTTGAAGTAGACTACAGCGGTAACAAAAAAATATAGATAGGTAAAATTTACAAAAATTCTAAATTTTTGAACAAATAATAAATCTTTTAATATTTAGTACATTAACAAATCGACTGCAGAAGGTGGCTGTAGCCACCCTGCAGGTTCTTATGCTCGCCACTGCAGGTGGCCTGAGCCACCCTACTCAATAAGAATGAAAAGCACGGTTTATTTTGCCCTGCTGGGGATACTACGTTTTCCTTTCACTTCAGCTTCTCACAAACGTTTCATTAGACGTTTGTTTCTCTTACTGTGAAGTGGTTTTAAAATTGAATTATTTCAAGTTCATTTTACTTGTTTTAAAATTCAAATTTTTATTTTGAAATTGTATTTTAAAACCCACAAAAATGAGGGTCCAGGTAAGAGACTACAGAGCAACAAAAGATTTACGGTGAATGGTAACTAACTAGCAATAATGACAATAAATTACATATTTTTCAAATTAATTAATTAATTTAAAAGGGGTCAAAAACCTACAAAAAGCACAGGTGAGAAACCAGAGATAAAATGTTAAAAGGTATTAAAGTGAATGGTACATATTGTTAGTAAAGACGGCAATAAATCAGATACCTATCAATCTGTTATGGGGGTTAGCCTAATCCCCGTTCTTAACGGTACACTGCAGGTGGCCTGAGCCACCCTTTTACTTTTATCTCAAAATATTTCTTGGAAACTCAAATTACGAGAATTAAACAATTTAGTTATGTTTGTATTGAATATATAAAGCTATTTAGGCGAAAAAATGAATCCGTTTTTAGAGGTCGATATTAGGATTATGGTCCCGCAGCGAATGTGTTAATTTGTAAAAAAAATTAGAAAATGAAAATAAGAGCGTAGAAAAAATTAAATAAGAAGTTATTTTTCAGTTTGGTAATAAAATACACTAAAAAGTATTTATATAAAGCTTTCAAAATTTCAACCATCGGTAGCATTAAAATTATTGCTAGTGGGTGACAGATTTGTAAAAAAAGTAGGATTAGAGAAAATAGTAAGTGCGTGATTAAAGTGATCTGGTGAGATGAGATTTTGATAATATTCTATATATGTTGAGAGAATTGTGATCGGTAATTAGTGCAGATTTCTAAACGAACACGATGCAAATCGTCCATATACTAGTTTCTCTGCATTAAATAACACATTCATAACTTTTTGTTAAACCGATACACAAGCCACAGTGTCTAGTTTTTATCGGCGCTTGTTCATATTTTACAGTAATTGCAAAGTTTTTAAAGCAAACCAAGTGTTTTGACAAATGCTATCAATGCGTTGAACACTTTTTGATTCCGATTTGAATTTTATGTTTTCTTGTCATCATGCTTAACGCTACTTTTAATTAAAGTTTGCTATGGGTTTTCGCTTTTTTTGTGGACCATACCACATCTAACTTACACCGTCGTAGAGTTGGGTATAGGTAAATATAAGTAAAACATTTACTTTTTAAGAGTTTTATGTTTGTTTAAACGTTAGTAAAAAGACAAGATAACGATTCTAACCCGCTACATACAAAAATCCACAACAATACACAAGTATAAATCAAAGTCAGCCAATTAACAAAAGAAGAAGAAAAAACTTTATTAGTGTTTTATGCACGTGAACAAATTATCACAGCTAAAAAAACAATAGAAAAGTACACACTGTATCACGATGCAAACAAAAATGTAAAATACATAAATAATGATACATGAAATTTATGAAAACATTTACATTCACTACAAACTAGTTGCAACAAATTGACAACGTTTAATTACAAAAACAGTAAGGGTACTTACAGTTAATTCGCATGTCTACTAGATCTAGATTGGTTCGTAATCATAGATTCTTAAAAGCTGAAACAAAATGTAACGGAGAGATATCATATATAATTTTAAACACAAACGTGTTTCTGCAATCAAACGAAAAATATATCGAATCTTTTAATTACTTTACACAAATTGTTCTATGTAGTGTTGCATCGATAGATTGTTTAGGTAACGGTAACAGGTTTCCGGATCCGCACCTAGCAATTATTACTTTTTTATTTTTGCCAGATAGGTTTTTTACACTAGTAAATTATTTTTCATCTATGTTTCGTCAATAAAATAGACTTTTCTATAGCAAAATTTTCAATAGTGGTTAAGTACTTTGTTCTCAAAACAACGATTTCCGTGTTTGATTAAATCCGATTTTTTTGTTCTTTTGTCGTACTTAAAACCTAATTTTTTAATATCCGGTTTAAGGATGTAAAGTTAAAATTTGGTAAAAAAAATTGTCATTATTTTTAACAATTAACATTTTGGCTGCAATTAGCACTTTATTTCAAAAATATAATGCGTCAACACATTCTGTTCTTTACTAAATCTTTAAGCTTGCAATAGATGGTTGACCTTTTTTCAGTAAACGTGCATTGCCTAAAGCAGTTTGTTGTTTCACAAAGGACAATAAATGTTTCCATACACTACAATAATTAAGGTACATATTATATTTAGTACATTTCTTTACAAACTCTTCTGATAAATCTTATTAAAATGATTTACTTTTAGAAATTAGTTTTGCAAAAATGTATTAGCTTTTTAATAATAACTATAAAACGTCTTCAACTTTCTGAATATTGAGAAAAAGTCACATATTATTGTTTAAGTTTCTGTTTGCTTGTATTTGTACAGCTTGTGCAATTAAGCTTGGCAGAGGAAATGCGCAAAAGCTAGAAATAATAAATTGTTGTGCGTAAAGAACAGGTACAGTTTGTTTTGGAAAAAGTATAATCGGGTAAAGTTTTCAAAACTTTAACGTCTATAGTAGAAAACTATTTTCTTTCTACCGTAAATTATTGAAAAAAATCAATCGAGTTGGAGTTCAGGTGATAAAGAAGTAACTGTAAAACCTCGTTCCCTGTATTATTTATTGTTTTATCAATCTGATACCTTTTATATTTGCGTTTATAAAGCTTTATGTTATGAACCCTTGATTTCAACGTTTAATAATATTTAAATAATCCGTCTTCCATAAAATCAACCTTTCCTGAACATGTCCTAAATTTTAACCACTCAGTTATATCAACCACTCTTATTCGTCCTATTTATAATAACAATTGTAACCAATTGTTAGATTTACTTGAGATTATTTATATAAAAAGTGTCCCTAGATTATCACTGTTGAACGATCAGTTTAATTTCGTAAATTTACAGTTGAATTATTCATAATTTATATAAGAAGATGCTACCTCTGCCATCTGTGTATGATTATAAAATTTACCAAAATATAGCACCTTCAATTTTTATTTATATATAAATTTGATATTTCAGACCTTATCAATTTTATTAGTTAATGTCAATTCAATTGTGTTAGTCAGTTTTATGTAGTCAAATATTTGTTTTTTACTAGGTAAGCGTAATTAATATTAGTTGACAGTTTTATATAATTTATAATAACGTTTTTAGTCTAAAGATGGTCATATGTGTTTAAAAGACCGAAACATGTCATTAAATATATAAAATAAATTACAAGACATTTCATATTGGATTACGACATTGTTTATTTTATTTATTGATTATTTCCAATCCAATAATGACATATTTGGATCCGTTTCACGAATTGAAAACTGCCAGTCAAAGCAAGAGGATCGTATTATATAAAAAACTGTCTATAGATAAAATAATAGTTTAAAAAACTAAAAAAACACGCTTTTATAGGTACCCGAACTAAAAAATAGAAAATAAATAATAGTTTAAAAAAACTAAAAAAACACGCTTTTATAAATAACCGAACTACAAAGAAGAAAATAATTTATAATTACAAACAAAATTATTAAATTCAGAGCAATAATATATAATTATAAACAAAATCACTAAATTCAGAATTAAAAGCGTGGGGTGCATCCGGATACACGGTAGTCTTTCGCGCCAAGTATCTGTTATTTCTTTTTTTTTTGTAATTAATTATATCAATCATTGTTTTAACATGTATTCAGTTCGACTATTGCTGTCAATATGTCATTTGACTGATATACATAATACTGTCACTAAACACGACGTTTGAATACATACGTGACGAGATATTCTACAGCTGCACTGTTTTTGTTAAATCTAATAATTTTTTTGTAAAGATCAGAGGTTTTTATTTTTTTATATTTTGTGTTCACAGAAATAAATTTATCATTGTTTGTAACAATAGTTTAACGTGTACTTGGCGAGACATTATACAGTGAAGCTGTTATTTGTAGGATTTTTCTATATTTTCATAACTCTCCCCTTATTGATAGCTGCCTTTAGAATAATTGCAACAATGATTATAGATGCACCCCACGCTTTTAACTCTGAATTTAGTGATTTTGTTTATAATTATATATTATTGCTCTAAATTTAATAATTTTGTTTGTAATTATAAACTATTTTCTTCTTTTTAGTTCGGTTATTTATAAAAGCGTGTTTTTTTAGTTTTTTTAAACTATTATTTATTTTCTATTTTTTAGTTCGGGTACCTATAAAAGCGTGTTTTTTCAATTTTCTAAGCTATCAGTTATTTTCCGTATTTTAATTCGATTTATCAATAATCAATTTTTGCGGACATATGATTATAAAATATCTTACGAACTAAAAACGTATTGGAAACAGTAGTTATCGACAGTAAGACCTTATTTCTCGGGGAGGGAACCTGAGAAACAGCTATCACATCCAAGGCAGGCAGCGGGCGCGCAAATTACCTGCTCCGACACGAAGTGGTAATAGTGAAATACACTGGAACGATTTAAACGCGATAGGCTTTGTCGAGATGCACACCTGCGCAGTTCACGCGCTCTGTCTTTGTCACTCTCATACAGAGGATCCCTAAAGAAATCAATTAATCCTGACGATCCTAATTAGGATAATAAAAACATTTTAATGAATTATTGCATTGTCATCGGTCCGTGAAACGCATGCAAAGTTTCAAGTTAATCAAACACCTGGAAACCGCTGAAAATTAAGCTCAAAGATTCCGTTACATACATACATACATCCCGAACTAATAAAAGCGTGTTAAAAAAAGCTTTTCTCTAAACATCTGGTTTTTGAAAAAGTGTCTACAACTTAAAAAACAACCTACGTTTACCAAGATTAAATTACCTAATAGTATTTCAAAAACGCTTTCTTTAGCATATTATAATTTTATCATCACCTACATTAAGTCCAAAATTAAAAAATGGTATAGCGTATTAAACATCACAAATGAAACTTTGGTTTCTTCATATGGATCTTGCATCTCGTTTTCATCCTGCCATTTGGAATTGTTTTGATGACAGAAACAGAGACAAAGTAGCATTTTTTGGTTATAAGTTATTCACTAAGTTAAATCGTAAACTCCAATTTATGAATTATTTTTACAAACCTATTTTTAGACATTATTCCTACTCACGTATTAATGAATTTCCTACTTCTGAAACAAATTTAATTTTCACTCTAATGTCATAAACTTCTCTAATATCACCTTTACTTGTAACGAAATAAGTTTTCTTGAAAAAAGTCTTAAATTTTCTCCATCTATTTGTCAGAACAGTAAATATTTTAACACTATCAAAGCGTCTTTAGAGTACATATTTTCAAAGTTGCCTCAATATTTCAAGGACACAATTAAAACACAAAATCTTATCCCTTCTAATTTTACTACTTTAAGTTTAGTTTGGAACATGCTCTCTCTTAGTTAAAAGCATTCAAGAAAAGTTAAAAATTAATAATCTCATCCTAACCAAAGCAGACAAAGGCAACTGCACGGTTATTTTGAAAAAAAATGAATATATTGAAAAAACTTCAAATTTTTGGAATTCTCCAGATTTTTTGTTATTGAATGACTTACCGTTGAACAAATTTGTCAACTCCACGAAAAATTATATATCTTCTACCAATGACTCATTAAAATGTTTTAACTTACACAGTTACAACTTAAGAATTTCTAACCCCAGGATTCCAACTTTACATAGCCTTCCAAAAATTCACAAACTCAATTTACATATCAGACCCATCGTTAATTTCATAGGTTGTCCAACTTATCTCATTACCAAGTTTCTTGCAAATCTTTTTAGAAAATCTATAAATTTTAAACCAGTATTTTCTGTTAACAATATTTCTGAGTCTTCTTCGTTTAGGAGGGGCATGTAAAACCACTTTAATTTATTTTTGTGGCAACGTTTCGTGCTAAAGGTTAGCACTTCATCAGGCCAATTGTAATTTATTAAACTCGTAAGTCAACACATAGTAACAACAGAATGAAATTAACAAATAATTTTTAACACATAAAACTTACAGAATAAAATCAAGTGGATCAATCCACCGACCAAGGACATTGGCAACTTTACGAGCTAGTAATTAATAATAAATACAACATTAAACATACAATGGTCAATAATTAAAATTTTAATATAACGTAGGACATAAACGTTCAACAAACAATTGACAAATGTTGTGTAATCAAAAGTTTATGAATATCAAGGGAAAGATAAGAATAAAAAGATAAACAAAACTGAATAACGATACATATAACCTATATAGTTATCTCGCAATTTTGGATATTAAATTATTATAAACGCGGCTTAAATTGTTGGTATCGTTGTTAAAATTAATATTATTATTATATATATTGATGTATAGCATTTCGGAAACTAAACGCTTTTTTAAGTTGTTTTCCACATCTAGAATTGTGGGATTGATAATAAAATAAAAATAAATAAAATATGATGTACGGTCAAAGCTGTATCGCTTTTTTTTGTGCTACAATCATATTTATGGTTGGCCATCCGATTTTTTAACTTCTGTTTAGTTTGACCAATATAACACGCATTGCATCCAGTACAGTCAAGCTTATACACTACGTCGTGTTTATCTATAGTGTTAATTCTATCTTTAGTATTACTATACAGCATGTTGTAAATAGTGTTAGTGTTATACATGGTTATTTTGATGTTAGATGTTGTTAGTATCGGAATGATTCTTTGTGTTAGATTTGGGACGTTTATGATTTTGGTGTAAGTGATGTTAGTATTAAGGTTAGCGTTAAGGGTAGTGTTAAGGTTAGTACTAGGTGGGTTAACTGGTGGTGGAATAGTATTAGTTGTGTTAGTGTGTAGCAGTATTTTTTTATTATATTGTTGGGATAGTTGTTGTTTCTAAGTATTTTTTTTTAAATCTTAAAGTTTTCTTCATGAAATTGAGAACTGCTCAAACCTATAATTTTATTTTTCATAGCCTTAATAGTATTAATCTTTTGGTGGTGTGGATGTTTAGATAAGTAATTGATCGTTCTATTAGAGACTATCGGCTTAGTATACCATTCAGTAATTATCGTATTAGTACTAACATCCCTGATTAGTCTAACATCTAAAAATGGTAAAGATCCTTGTGTTTCTATTTCAAAAGTAAATTTTAAATGTGGATTGTAACTATTAAAAACGTTTAAGGTATTATTAATTTCAGTTTCTGGAATACATGCAACGATATCATCAACATAGCATAATAAAAATGTTGGAGTGTAAGTCAGTTTGTTTTTAACATATTTTAGCAGATCATGCATTGTGAGATTAGCTAATATAGGGACGCCGGATTTCCCAAGGCAGTACCGAATTTTTGAGTATACATTTTGTCATTATAAGTAAAATAACTAGAGTCAAACAGCAACTGAATAATTTGTACAATTGATTTTATTCTGTAAGTTTTATGTGTTAAAAATTATCTGTTAATTTCATTCTGTTGTTACTATGTGTTGACTTACGAGTTTAATAAATTACAGTTGGCCTAATGAAGTGCTAACCTTCAGCACAAAACGTTGTCACAAAAATAAATTAAAGTGGTTTCACATGCCCCTCCTAAACGAAGAAGATTGAATTAATTAGTAAACACACAGAGGAGAATAAAGAATCTTTACCAATAATATTTCTGAGTTAATCTCTCGTTTAAATAATTTTAACTTTAATAACCATCATAACTTCAAAACAGTTTCATTTGATATTGTTAATTTATTCACCTCAGTTCCCCCTTTAGAAGTTCTTCCATTAGTTTCTAACTTACTAAATAGTACTGATTTGTCAGATACAGTTACATCTGACATGTTATGCTTTACCGAATTTTGCCTTAACAATGTCTTTTTTCAATTCAACCAATGTTACTATAAACAAGTACAAGGGCTTCCTATGGGTTCTCCACTATCTCCTATTTTAGACAAAATTTTTATAAACAACTTTGAAACGTCTTATATTACTACAAAACCCCTTTTTCTAAATCATGTTGCCTGTTGGATAAGATACGTTGACGATATTTTTTGTATTTTTAAGGGCTCAAACCTTCAAATCAACGCTCTCTCAATTTTCTTAGTAGCATACACAGTAGAATTAAGTTTACAGTCGAAATATCTTTAGACAACTCTCTACCATTTTTAGATTTGCTTATTTCTATTGGCAATGACAATTTCATTTTTGATGTCTACAGAAAACCAACTACTACTAACCAGATGCTACCTTTTGATTCTAATCACCCTCTATCTCACAAGTTAACTTATTTTTTCAACAGATTAATTTCAACTCAGTTATCAACTGCCAATTATAATAACAAATTACAAACTATATTTTACTTAACTTATGTCAATAATTTTTCTGTACCTTTAATTGAAAATATTTACAATAAATTGCTCCTTAAAAAACACATCACTTCCGTCACATCACTTTCGATTATCAAAAACGATTGTGTTAATTATTTTTCTGTTCCGTATTTTCCACAATTTTATCATCTTATTTCCAAATTAAATAAAAGCTATGACTTCTAAATTTTTTTTTTCAAAACTTTCTATCTTGCACAACATCTTCTCAACATACATTGAACATCACAACAAAAATGAGAACGGTGGCATTAACTAATTAGTTTGCTCCTGCAAAAAAAATTGTATAGGTAAAACTAAGAGGGCTTTCGATATCAGACTAAAAAAACTCACGGTATATCAACAAACCATCAAAATATTTAAATAATCCGTCGTCCATAAAGTCAACCTTTCAAATTCATGTCCTAAATTTTAACCACTCAGTTATATCTACCACTCTTATTCATCCTATTTATAATAACAATTGTACCCAATTGTTAGATTTACTTGAGATGATTTATATAAAAAGTGTCCCTAAATGATCACTGTTGAACGATCAGTTTAATTTCGTAAATTTACAGTTGCATTATTGATAATTTATATATGAAAATGCTACCTCTGCCATCTGTGTATGATTATAAAATTTACCAAAATATTTCACCTTCAATTTTTATTTATATATAAATTTGATATTTCAGACCTTATCAATTTTATTAGGTAATGTTAATCCAATTGTGTTAGTTAGTTTTACGTGGTCAAATATTTGTTTTTTACTAGGTAAGCGTAATTAATATTAGTTGACAGTTTTTTATCATTTATAATAACGTTTTTAGTCTGAAGATAGTCATATGTGTTTAAAAAACCGAAACATGTCACTAAATATATAAAATAAATTACAAGACATTTCATATTGGATTACGACATTGTTTATTTTATTTATTGATTAATTAAAATTATGTCAAAAATTTGAAAATTTATCAAACGACAAAACTCGCAATGAACGAGACATAACTGCCGCGGTACTTGTTAAAGAATTGCAATATTTACAAAATTTTGATGAATAAATAAGTTATTATATGGAACGCCGTTTTGCTTTTTATTACTAAATTTAATTCCGTTGCATTCAAACAAACTTTATTTTTTATTAAGTTTATTTTTATGTTTGTCTATTTATTTTAGTACATTTAAATGGTTTGTTGAACAAACTTAACCCATTTAAATTGTTAAATAAAAATGTATTTATTGATGCAATACATTTTGCTCAAAATTTCTAACAATCATATTAAAAACTTTAATTTAAACTGAGAAAAAAAGTATATGTACAAACATTTTAATTCATGTAACACTTTTTATATAACAAACAAAAAATAAGAATCATTTAAATTGTAGAATTAAAATGCATGTCGAATTAAAATGTTACATGAATTAAAATGTTTCTTGATAATTTTAATTCTTCAATTTTAAATCAAGAACAAAATTACCAACAAACATATTAAATCTGAATTAAAATGTTTGTTGATAATTTTAATTCTTCAATTTTAAATCAAGAATTAATTTTACCAACAAACATATTAATTCTGAATTAAAATGTTTGTTGATAATTTTAATTCTTCAATTTTAATTGACGCTGTAGGTTGCGGAGGTTGTGAGTACTCTAACCAGTGGTAAACTTGCACTATAGTTTGGTTAAAGTACTCACAACTTCCGCAACTTACAGCGCCAATTGAAATTGAAGAATTAAAATTATCAACAAACATTTTAATTCAGAATTAATATGTTTGTTGGAAAAAATAATTCTTGATTTAAAATTGAAGAATTAAAATTATCAACAAACATTTTAATTTAGAATTAATATGTTTGTTGGAAAAAATAATTCTTGATTTAAAATTGAAGAATTAAAATTATCAACAAACATATTAATTCATGTAACATTTTAATTTGACATACATTTTAATTCTCCAATTTAAATGTTTGTTATTTTTTGTGTGTTTAATAAAAAGTGTTACATGAAATAAAATGTTTGTTCATAACCTTTATTTCTCAGTTTAAATTAATGTGTTTAATATGACTGTTAGAAAATTTTGAGCAAAATGTATTGCATCACTAAATACGTTTCAGATAACAATTTAAATGTGTTAAATTTGTTTAACAAATAGTTTTATTGTATTAAAATAAGTAGACAAACATGAAAATAAACTTAATAAAAACTGAAGTTTGTTTAAAATTTTAGCAAAATAAATTTAGTATTCAATAATAAAACAATAAAGTAACTAAAAGATTTAATTGAAATGTATGTTATTGATTTTTACCACATTTAAAATGTTGGTTTAAAAAACTTGGTGTTTTTAACTGTTAGTTGATTTAAAATGTTACTTGAATAAAAATATACGTTGAAAATAAATGAAGTAACGTTAGAAATCAATTCATTTTTATGAATGAATATAAATGCTAGACTAATTTTTAACAACTTACATTTCAAATGCTAGAATTAAAATGTTAGTTGATAATTTTAATTCGTCGCTGTGATCGGTGGTAGCTTTTGAAACTATTTCAGTATAAGGAAATATATGCACATTGTAGTTTTAAATGACGCCACCGATTGAAGCGACCAATTAAAATTATCAACTAACATTTTAATTCTATCATTTAAAATGTTAGTTGCTAAAAGTTATTCTAGCATTTTAATTTATTCGTGAAAATTCGAGTATTTATAATGTTACTTACTTTAATTTTAACATTTATTTTTATTCAAGTAACATTTTAAATCAAATTACAATATACTACGCGAAAATTTTTAAAGCAACATTTAAATTCTAACAAACATTTTTAATATGCACAAGAAGTTATTTTATAAGTTACGTATAAAAACGGGCAATAAAAAGTAAAACGGCGTTCCATATTATTACGTCTCCAGAAGAAACTTCAAATTATATAACAATTAACAACTTAGTGGATTCTTTTCCTGATACGAGCATAATGCTTCGTATTTTATTAACAATGCCGGTTTCTGTTGCTACCGCAGAACGATCTTCTTCAAAACTCAAAATAATAAAAAAATATTTAAGATCGACCATAGGGCAAACCCTAACTAAGTAATCTTGCTATCATTTCAATAGAAAAAGACCAGCTAAAAGAATTAGACACCGAAGATTTAATTAAACAATTTGCAAAAATTAAAGCACGGAAAGTTCAATTCACTTTGCTAATATGTTAATAACAATATTGTTTTTATTTGTCGATCAGTTTCCTCCTGTGATATATAAACGAGTATTTTTTATGTTTTAAATATTTTTTTTATTTCTTGTGCTTTTGTATCATATATTACATTTGAAACTAAAATACAAATATTTTGAGTTGTAATACTGTTAGAATACATTTCTGTTTTCTATAAGTTCATAATTATGTTATGTTCCTTAATTAAAAAATACTTGTATGGCTTATGGCTTGTACTTGTAAAATATGAAAATGAAAATAAAAGTATGAAAATACTTTTTAAAACTATTTTTTAATAGTGGATAATAATACCTAAGTTAATCCGTATCTGTAATCACATATGAACGTAATACAAATTTGAGGCGTTATTTTAAATTTGCACAAGAGCACAAAAACTGCTAGGAGCGAGCCTGAGTATAGTCACCGGCAAAATATAAAAAAGAGTATGGTTTATATAGTAATGCTTGTAAAAACACTCATTCTACTGTACTTATGTTTGAAATAAAACTAAGTTTAGTTAAAACAGTATTTTCGGTTTCTTATTTGTTTAGCTTTTGTTTGCCTTGGATCGATTTCCATAAGTTACAAGTTTAACTTTAGATTTTCTCAAATCCTTTTGTTCACGTGCATTGCAAAAAGTACAAATTTAATGCCAGTTGCTACTTATAAAATCTAAAATAATTACACGGTTTGATTAAATTTATCAATTAGTTTTGTGACATAAAAGAAAGATTGCAAAATTTTTTATTTATTGCAAAGAAAATATTCACAAGTAACTACGCAATTAGAACGTGTAATCGAGGTATTTAAATTTACATGCAAATACATCTCGTTTCAAAGGTGGCATAACTAAGTTTGTCTGAATTTGCGATTCGTAGAGGGTTTTAGGTCAGCTTTGTTGCCGATGCACAGATCAAACCTACAGGGAAATCGTATTAATTTATCTAACTGTGTTAGTAGGTCACAAAACACCGTCTTCTTATTTTTGAGAGACATCTTGTCAATAAAACTCAGCGTCCTGTTTTCAAAGTTGATTGCAGTTAAGTAATTGCGCGAGATAGAAATAATAGACGTAATTAAATGTAAGTACAGCAAATATTTACAAGAGCTTATACGTTTTTGTCTGTGTCGAAGCTTGTGCTTTCATATACTGAACACAGCTACCACTACAGCTTGTTAAAACAAGTCCTCCAGCAAATTCTCGCGAGTACTTAATATCCTACTTAAAAGACTTAACCGAAACGTGTTTGCAATTGCATTCTTTATTCTCGGTTTTAATTAAGAGAATGGTTTTATATTAACAATATATTCATTACAAAGGAGTGTAAAAAATGTACATGCAAAAAGTAACCTTGACCTTAACACATTATAATTGGTGATTTGGGAGTAGTATTCTACCTCGCCTACTAACTGCTATTTTATATCCTAATAATTTACATTAAATTTACTAACACAAAAATTGCTTATTTACATAAATCGACTTTTACGTTCGTCAAAAAACGTAACATCGTTTGCTTTGATTTAGTTTCCATGTATTTTTAATTATGAGAGTATTACGATATACAATTTACTTTATTGCTTTTTAGGTAAACCAAACAATTACAAATGATAGTAGTAATCTCTTAAACACGTAAATTAAAATTCTACTTTTTGACCTGTCATGCAATTGTATTGATTTGTTCTATAACCTTTTAAACAATCCACTGTGGGAAATCTAAGCATTAAAAACCAACTGCTAAAGTAGTCAATTACATAATTATTTTCTAAATAATTATTAAAAATGTAACGTTTTATCTCTAGCACGTATATTGTAATTAGCGCGTGTCAGTTACCAATACTATTTTTAACCATCACAGTTATCTGAAATGAAATCATTATCGAATGCCGTGTTGTAATAGAATTTTATTGCATTCTGTAGAATAATAAAATTTTCATATAAAACAGCTATATATTGTGTTTGCTAAACAATCAATATATTTTTATAACGCTATATAAAAATCGGAGTTTATTAAAAAGTCAATAATTTTGCACTACGCAACCGACATAAAAAGCATAAGGTAATGACCAAGCTGCAAAGTTAAATACGATTACTTTTTAACTATTCAAAAAGAAAATTCTGTCAGACGCACTGTCAAACATGATCATGTGTAATGTTATTTTCAAAATGAATCTTAAAATTTGTTTTAAATCTTTATTTTTTATAAGTATTAAGTAAACCTCTAATAGCTGCTATGAATAAATATCTCAACAAATACCCGATAGACACAGAAATTAGGGACATGATTGAAAGCCGTACCAACGCAACAGTTCACATGGAAATGGAAATCACTGTAAACCGCAAGTATAATAACAATTGAATTAATAACCTACAAAGCGAAAACGTGCACTCTAACAAAAAACAATCTAAATTAAAAGCCACAAAAAAAATAATTTACAAATCACACTGACGCACCCAACGTTACCAAGTACAAAGACACGCGTAACACAACACCGATAGTATTGCGTAACAAAGAAAAATGGAAGAAGCATTTACGGCAATACTTGAGCATGAAAAAATAAATTTTGCCAAAACCGCAGCAACCATGCAAAGTGTATGAATTCAACCACAGGCAATAGACGATTACATACATTTACGAACAAACAAGAGAAAACTCTAAAAGTGGTGATTGTGAGGTCCTCGTAGAAGCCTCAGAATAGCAAATTCTAAACGACTTAAATGAACAAAGATACCTTGCCCTGTACATAACTAGAATAATCGGCAAAAACTTGATTTCCGCGCCGATGATCATTATAGAAGTAGAAAGGCAACATAAATCAATTTATAATAGGACTCAACATCACCACGGAAGCTCTAGATCTACGTCAAATTGTTAGACTTTATATCTTGCTGTAATTATCAAATTTAAACAAGATGAATTTCATTTATAAGAAAAGGCTTTTTGAATTACTATTCTTTTCATTTTTGATCCCAGAATACAATTCTTACAATACATTTCTACTACAGGTCACAACATAGATTTTGGTAACGTTTCGGTGAATCTCCATTCTTTTTTAACAGGAAATTTCGAGAGAGCATAGAAATCATCAAACACCCTAATAACTTCAATCGTGATCATGGTTTTGAGCTATCCCCTCTTTGGTTCTCGGTCATTAGTCCTTTATCGAAAACACGCCCTCGTTCAACCGTAACCCAGTCAGAGTCGACCTTAACCAGCCGTGGCCATACTTCTTCTTTATAGACAGACACGTTCTTCGAAAAACATCTTACACCGTGATAGTCTAGCGTTGGTACGCGAACAAATTAAGAAAACTAGGCGAGAGTTAAACACTATTTCGAAACAACTCTTTTACCTTCATCTTGAATTGGCCAGCACTCTTTCCCCGGATGATTGGAATCTCTTTGATAACATTACTTACCAGCATTTTGATACCACTCGACAACTTACCACTGAAGGTCATCTCAAAAAGTATCAAATATTGGAATCCAAGAATAGTAAAGTTTCATCTACTACTAACTCTTTAAAAACGGTTGTTAATTTATCTAGTTTGGTCCTCACTTCAAAACAGAAATCGGTGCTATCTAAGAGTTTGAATTTTGCTGTTGCTCCCAAACGTATTCCTAAAGAAGATATTTTGTGTCTCGAGTCTTCTATAAGATATCTTCCTCACCACATCTCAGATCCCATTCGTATTAACACTGGCAAAATCCTTGAATCGTCTAAACTAAAACTCCTAAATCCAACATTTTTAAGTCGGAAGAGTCAGCTCTAAAAAGTCTTCATAAGAACCTTGATATTGTTGTTCTTCTAGCCGACAAAGGCAACGCTACTGTAGTTTTGAACCAAATTGATTATGTTGCAAAAATCCATTCTATTTTGTTTGAGGTAATTTACGCTCTTCTAACTCACAACTTCACCTCGAGGATTGAACGTGAAGTCAGCCAAATCATCAAATGTTCCAATCTACCTCCTGAAACTAAACGTCGACTTACCCTATCCGATTCTCAACCACCTCGTCTATACGGACTTCCCAAAGTTTACAAACAATATATTCTTTTTCGATCTATCATCAGCACTATCCAATCTCCTACCTACATGCTAGCCAAGTTCTTCTCCAATATTCTTTGCAAGTTTACAGGTACAACCTCTTCTCACATCCTCAACTCACAGCATTTTATTCAACGTCTAAAAACTATAAAGTTTGTACTCCAAGATTATCTCGTGAGCTGTGATGGTTACTTCACTTTTTACTAAAGTTTATATTAAGGATTTACTTATTGTCATCAAACAGATTCTGTCTCAACATGGCAAAGACTTGGGTTTGGTTCCTCTTATTGATAAGTGTCTATCCTCTACTTACTTTCAATTTAATAACAAGTTTTACAACAGGTTTCTGGTGCTGCTATGGGTTCTCCTCTATCACCTGCTGCAGCCAACATTTTTATGAAATCCTTTGAAACAGTTGCTTTGGATTTTGGAATTATCAATATTAAAACGTAAAGTGTGGTTTAGGTATGTTGACGACACGTTTATTGTTTGGCCTCATGGTCATCTCGAATTGACTAAGTTTCTTGATCATCTTAACAATCAACATTTAGATATCAAATTTACTATGAAAATCGAAAGTAATTGTACTCTTCTATTTTTGACGTTCTTGTGACTCGTAAGCTCGACGGATTTCTGGGTCATTCTGTTTATTGCAAACCCACTTATATAGACAGTTACCTTCATGCTGCGTCTCACCATCATCTTGCACAAAAACGTTCTGTTATTGAATCTTTGGTTCATCGTGCCTTTTCTGTTTGCCAACCTAAGGATCTAGACCCGGAACTCCGTCATCTTTCTAGAACCTTAGTGAACAATGGTTATCTAAAGCGAGATATTCATAGGGTTATTAATCGTCGTCTACATCCACGTACTCGATTATCTAAAGACATTTCTACTCCCAAATCCAATCCGAAACTAGCCTTTTTACCCTACATTCACAAGGTTACAGATCAAATAAGGAAACTTCTTTGTAAGAATTTTATTAAACCTGTTTTTAACTCGACAGGCAAAATCTCTCATATTTTTCCTTCTTCCATGGACAAATTTCTTATACTTTCATCTCAAAGTGTATACCAAATTCTTTGTTAATGTGATTTAGTCTACATTGGTGAGGCCGGTCGTTCCGTCATTACTCGCATTTCAGAACATGATCATTGTATAAAGAAAAGGCATATTTTTAAGTCTGCGGTTGCTGAACATCATTTCACTACAGGTCACAAGATAGATTTTGATAACGTTTCGGGGATTGCCAAATCTCCATTCTTTTTTAACAGGAAATTTCGAAAGAACATAGAAATCATCAAACACTCCAATAACTTCAATCGTGATCATGGTTTTGAGCCATCCCCTCTTTGGTTCCCGGTCATTAGTCCTTTATCGAAAACACGTCCTCGTTCAACCGTAACCCAATCAGAATCGAGCTTAACCAGCCGTGACGATACTTTTTCTTTATATACGGAGATTATTTCTTTTTAAGTCACTTCTATGGAGTTTAGAATCTGGCTTGGTTCACAAGTTGATTACCTAACTCTGTAGTGGTTCTTTGTTAGATTTTCGTTTGCTTTTTTAAGTTTATTGTTTTCTTTGTTACCTTTTCTGAGTTTAGAATCTGGCTTGGTTCACAAGTTGATTAATTTTACTAACAATGTTAAATTTACTTAAAATATACCACAATATGAGAATGCAAATGAACTTAAAATTTTGTAATTTTTTGGCCAACGATGCAGCCAAATTTTTTACGTTATTTTCAAAGTTTTCTTTGCTTATTTGAAACAAAGCATCATAGCCTCCCCAAGTTCATACCTTAAAAGACTTATTGCATCTATTCTACTAGACCATCGAATATCAGATAAAGGTTTTAAAGTTAAATTTCTTTCATTAGATAAATTAGATTTCAGAATTGGCCAGCGTTTAGTAGAAGCCGAAAAAAAATACAAACAGTTCTTGAACTAAAGAAAAAAAAATTGATCCCCAAAGTGTTGGATTTTGCGGCATTATAGACGGCTAAATTAAAAGTTTGACTACAATAAGAATCAAATAAAGCTCGCGGATTAAAATCCAAAATTTTTTTGTAGACCATTATGCCTACCACGCATATTTGCCCCATTGCCGCAACTCTGACCTCATAAAAAATGTTCTTCTATAGTAATTCGCGTGCTCTTTAAATTAACAAATCTTATACAAACTAAAATTTGTTCTTGGTGACTAGGGTCAAGAGTGCAATCTAATAATATAGAATAATATTTTGCCTTTTTAGTTAGTTCTAAAATTTTGGATTTGATATTTTCACCGATTAAGTTGATTAGTTCATTTTGTATTTTATCCTCGAGACAGTTTTTGTGATTTTTTATTTGAGAGCACTACTCTCACGAAAAGCTAAATTTTGCTGACCTAAAAACTGAATCACCTAGAAAATTCTTTCTATAACAGTTTGCCAGTATTTATTTTCTCAGTTTATTACATTTTGAATTTCAGAATCAATTGTTCTCTATTTCGACATGAGAATTAGTGATTCTTACACTAAAATCGGTGTAAGAATAAGCAAATTTTTACACGAGTTTTAGTAATGTTGGTTTTTTCAAAGAAAATCAAAATTATTGGAACTTAACAATTGAAATTCAAATTTTAATGCCAAGATAACATAAAAATGTCATATTAATTTAAAGTTATTTACTTATAAAGGTATAAAGAGATCATTTTGTTTGAGATTTTAGGTTAACACATAAATTTCAATATGTCAAAATGTAAGTGTTGCCAATTCAATTAAATATAAAAGTTTTCCAATGTAGTTTTAAAATTAAAATTATACGAAAAATATTAAATATTGTATCAAAATAGAGAAAATAGTATAAAACACAAGTCATAGAATACGTTTCAATCACTCGACCGCTTCATAAACTCGCCGCTGCGCGGTTCATGTATGCAACCCGATCTCGTGATTGAAGCGCGTTCATTCTGTAACTTGTGTTTTAATATTCAATTTATTGCATTTGCTACTGTTTTCTCTTACTTTGTTCATTATTTCTTTTCCTTGCCAATCTGTTTTGACTCATCTGTATTTAATGGCTTTATTTTTTTAATAGTTTTATTTTTATTTTAATTTTAATTCTTCTGCTGAGTTATTTCAGTAATTTTCCAATTTTTTTTACTTTGGTTTTTCTTACAATATTTCTGAAGTGTTTTGTTATTACGTTTTTTTTAATATTCGTAGGTAATTTCAATTTTAATTTTTTCTTTAATATTTTTGTTTTATTTTGTTGTTTATAATCTTTGTTTTAAATTTAATTATAATAATTCTACTTTAATGTTTTCTATTCTGTTTCAATTTCATCGTTATTTGTTAATACTATGTTGTTTGCATATAGTAAGGAGTATTTTTATTGATGTTACATAATTGTATTCTACTACTCTCTGGTTTTGTTCTGATCTTATTCTTGTACGACTTATACTGTCTCCTTGTTTTATTCGTACGTTTATCTAAATTTTTTCTAATTCTTCTCTGCTTGGTATAACTATTCCATTTAATGTTTTAGATTTGGTTGTATATATGATTTTTATTAGTATTTTTAGCAAGTTACGACCGTCTCATATTACTTTCTTCTGTTTTGAGTAAAAGATAGCATTTACGCCTATGATTGTGTAAGGGGTAATTTAGTTTTGAATAATAAAAACTTTAATTTATAAAGACTATGACGGTTTAATAATAAAGTAGAAGTTGTACAAAAAATCATACACACACATACACAATTTTAGTACGCTAAGGCAGTCACGTCCTATCTCGACGACAGCTGAAGAAAAGATGCGTTGTCTGCGTGAGTTTACGTTGACGGAACTATATACACCGGCTAGCGCATACGCAATTAATTTAAATAAGTGCGAAATTCAAAAATATATAAATTTGACCTAACAATTGTAAAGAAAGTTTTGTTATACATTCTAAAACGTGTATATTATTTTGTGTTTGTCTTCTTGTTTCAAAAACCGTTTTTTTTCAGGTTTTTATGTATTATCAGTTTTCTTTGCATTATTTTGATATGGTTGTATAGTGTCAAAGTAGTGAACAATATGGATATAACGTGTGATTGAGATTATTTGCAAATGACGTAACTTGTTAGTTTAATTTTACAGTAATGTTTATTGTGTTGTCTGTACTACCCGGTCAGGTACAACTTGACAAGTATCTCGTGCCCGGGCGCGGTTTGAAAACTTAAGAAAAAGAATTATTTGTTTGGTTTTCAAAGAATTCGCGTCACTTGTTTTTTAACGTTATTGTTGTTTACTTGTCTTTTCTGGTTTTATTCTTTTATTGTTTTTTTTAGTTTTATGTGCTTATGTTTTTTACTAGTATTCAAGCAGTAAACATTTTTTGTTAATATTGTTTTAATTCTAGAACTGCACATTGCATTGCCATAGAACGTGTCATCCCTTATTTAAAAAATACAATCAAATTAGAATTACAGTACTCTAGGCACTAAAATACTAAATTATTATATTGTGAGTACGATTGAATGTCAATTTGACGGGCACGTGCTGCTATTACTGGACGCATTAAAATGTAACTAACAACGGCATGCTCTACAATTAAAACAGAGTACATAGTTCTTAACGTGGCTTCAAAAAAAAACCGTTTTGTTTAAAAACTAGGAAAAGCTTAAACTGATGGACACTAAAGATCAAATTGTCATATACTGTGACAGCAAAAGACAATATTGATTTAAGTAAAAATAATGTTGCACGAACGAAACACAAAGACGTTAATAATCGATAAAAGTCAAGTAGTTATTAAAAAAATTGATACAAAGAACATGGTTGTAGGTAAAATTTATTTTATTAATAAAACTATAATAAAAAAATTATATCTAATGATAAAATTAATTATAATGATTTAAGGGTACTAACTAATTTATATATTTTATTATTAGAGGCCATTTAAAACAAAATTAGTTTAACTCACAACTTATACACAAATAATGAACTTTTATTAGCACAGCAACAATGAACACACTCTTTGCAATTAAGTCTATTTTTCTTACGTTTTTTGTAAAAACTACAGTTTACCAGACATATATTATTGTCTTTAAAAGATACTCGAAAGAAAAACGATTGTGGGTTATGTTAAAAAATTTTTCGAGTATAAAATTTGTCCTTGACACGCCTATTTTTCGTAGACGGTTGTCAAACGATTAATTTCCTCCATTAATGTCTTGTACAACACGGACTGTTTTAGCGGTATTTCTAAGTCCAACATGGTTTTTATCATTAAGTTGTTCCACGCAATTTCACGTAAATATGTGGTCGAATTTTACGTATTTTTGAGTGAAAGCTTATTTTGGGCAAGTTGCCACTTTTCCACCTGTGACCTTATTGATGGCGTTGATAAAATATCTGCTTTTTGAAGAGTAGCGTCAGATCGCTAAAGCCTAGGAGTTGAGCACCACTTTATGGGAAGAAATACTTACACAAGTGCGAAGTTCATTAGAGGAAAGCTTGGCGCATTGTTTTACTTCAAACATCTTATGAATTAAATCAAGTTATTTGTAATAACACCGTATGTACGCTTTTCTGTTAAATTTCATATTACGTTTTAGGTTATACTGGTACGGAATTAGCTAATTCCTTACTGAATAATACACAATTGTAAGTATTGCATTTTTTATTTAGACGAGTATTACTTCGTTGCTCAAGTCAGTTATTGAAATGACGACACGTACATGTTAAACTTTTTTTTGTGTGTCACATACTTATCTGGTGATCTTTGATTCTCTATACTTTTGATTTTCGTATTCTTGTAATTTAACTTAATAACGTCAAGTCATTCCTTCGTTAAATTTAAAAGTTAGATTGATTAGAACACTTTGATGTGCGACGTGTTGCCCAGTCAAGGGCGTAACTTATACTTGGCTTGTGATATTAACCAATGTAATATTGTTTGCAACGTTTATAAAACTATACTGTTTTCGTCCTCTTTAACTACTTCTGTAATACAATAAATATATATTCTGTGTTATCACATCACTTACTGTTGTATTATTTGTTCTTTTCCAGCTGCGAGTAGAGTTAAACGATATGTTCCTAATTTAATATTTCATCGTTTTGGCGCTTTTTTAGATTTAATTTATAGTTTCGACTCACGGAATCTTTAGAAGCGTTTTGTTCAGGTTTTTTGTTACAAAACAAACAGGGTGACAGGGTTTCTTACGTGGTTTTTTATTGATCCTAATTTTTTTATTATTTAACAATTTTTTTGGTTGGTTACGGCCACCTTTCTTTTGTTGTATTGCCTTTTCAAATTGTTTTGAGCGTCCACTGCACTGCTGTTTTCCGCTTTTGTTGTTTTGTGAAAATCGGTTTGTTGAAATTAGTTTTTGACAAAAAACAAATTGTTTTTTTGCAGACGCTAGATGTGACATCACATGATTAGAAATAGCTAAAGGCTGGAATCCTTAGAAGCGTTTTGTTCAGGTTTTTTTTCGCTCTGATCAATAATACTAAAAAGTGTAAGCTTATCGTCAGTAAAAATATTCATATTATATAGTCATATTTTAGAGCATCCAAAGTCTGCACTAAGGCACAACGCTTTTTTGATTAATTCTGCTATATTATAAGCAGGCATTTGTTTACCTAGGTTCAACTTTATGTATTGGTCACATTCATTATTTAAGAAAAATATAAATGGTCCATGAACTCTCAGAGCTAAAGGTTGAAGTTTATGCAAAGTATGGTATCATCGGCTAGGTTGTACAAATATTAGATTAGGTTTAGGTTTCTTATTGGCAAGAGTTTTGCTTGAGAAATACTGTAACCGATCTGTGTTCGTTTTTTACATCTTACAGAAAATTTGCATTTATTCTGTTTAGCAAACTGGTAAGACAATTTTTGAAAATTTTTGAGTGGTATTGCAAAATGCAAATTGGCTGAAACTTTACAGTAATCACATAGTTACTTTTTTTGTTTGTTATTAAATACTGCATTGTGGGGATAATAAATAACTCTCAAGATTTTGTTGCTCTTCGCCGCTTTACTCAACCGATTGAGTGAACATGGCACATTTTATTGTTGCTTGGCTGTTCTTCTAACTGAAGTCGCCTACTTAAATAACTCTTGAGGAACCTCTCTTTTGTTTGTTCCTTTTGGCCTAAATTTAACCATTTTTGCGGGTGAGATAATACACGTACAATACTAGTATTTTATTTAGTACTAATATTTAAACTTTAAAAGACGTTACAATCGATACTAACAGTCTTTCAAATCTTTGACATAAATGCAACTAAAAATTTCTATATAATTCAGCATAATCAGCATTAGTACAATTTATCGGGCAGTTAAAAACTATCGTTGTTAGTGTTGTTGCAAAATGATTCTATAATTAACATTAAGTTAAGTTAGTAAAACCTTTATTAAAACAATTTTTAAGTTGAATAAAGTATTGTAAATTTTACGATATAGTTAATTACGTAGTAATGTCGTTAGAGCCCGGTTGCATAAAGTATTGTTAACTTTGCCAATGCAGTTAGCTACGTAATTACGTCGTTAAGCGTCGTCATTGGTACAAAACCAATTGTTCTGCTGACGACATTGTCAAGTTACTAGCAAACGAATTAGTTAAACTCGGTGTACGTAGATAACTTTGATTTATGCAATCAGACATAAGCGTCGTCATTGGTTACAAAATCAATTGTTTTGCTGGCTTTGTCAAATCAATAGCTACGATTTAGTTAACAACGACGTCAGCTAACAACATAGTTAACTTTGCTTTTATACAACCGAGTATAATTGTTTTATTTTTTTTAATTAAATTGTCTAATTTTTTTTTTATTTTGCACAGTAATGCAATACACCAAAATCAAAAAAGTTAAGTAAAATAGTAATTCTTATGTTATGTTTACTAATACAACAAAAACCTTTAATTAATTAAAAAAAGGAATTCTAATTTTTAACAAGAATAAAACGTTAATATAAAATTTGATAAGAAATTCTATAATTACATGCAATCAGTAATGTACGAAATAAAATTAATCGAAGTTACAGAGGATTACAACAAATCCACATGTATTACACCGAACTAACACAAAAGGCAATCCTTGAATTAATCTTACCGACAAACATCTTTATTCAGTGCAAATCTCCTACCTACATCAAATATGCGCGCCAGGTATGTTTGTTCCATCTTAAACAGCGTAGATAATAACAGAAGCATAAATATTTTCTTATCACACGTAATTATACGAGTAAATGAAGATACTCATTAATGCATTAAGTCTTTATGCATGCACTACGTCTAATAAGATTATCTTTAAAGCGGTTTAAGCACGAATGCAAAATACAAGTTTCTGCATGAGAAAATTGAAAAAAAATCCGGATTACAAAATAATCAAACTTGAAATTGGATTACTATATTTAAATTTGTATTTCCAATTTATTTAGAAAATAGAGAGTATTAATGTTAGTCAGGTCGTATATACGTATACTTTGGTTGACTATTTGGGTCACTTCCTTAGTTTGTAGTTTTCGGTATTCACATTTTAAGCTTTATGTTGTTTCGTACGTATCTTTTTCAGATTTATTTTTAATATTGTTTTGGTTGGTTTAGTTATGTTCATCGATTGTCTTTTTTATTTTGTCAATTTTGGATTTCTTTTTTACTACACATTTTACATATTTTGCGACATATACATATATCAGTATTAGTTCTATTTTTGCGTTTTTATTGACGTTGTGCATTAAAAATATTATTTCAACACAGAAAATTATAATTTCATCAATTGTAAGTGTACATACTATTTTTAACATACATAATAAATATACTCTGTTACATAAAAAATTTAACACCAAGAAAGCGTTAGAGTTTTTGGATCAAACTTGGCTGAAATCTTTAACCATTCAAAGGTAGTAATTGATTAAAATTTTAAAAAAATTAAACAAAAGATAATGGCATTTTTTATTAATAATGTGTTGGACTACCCCTACTAGTTTCACATTTCTTGGCCTGGATTCTACTAGTTACGATTTCTTCCTGAGGTATTAGATTCCAGACAATTTGTAATTTATGCCGAAGAGTTTCTAGTGTCTGTGGAAAACTGGCTAATTGCTTGAGTCTTCGACCTATCATGTCCCACACATGTTCGATAAGCGAAAGGTCAGGAGTTCTGGGTGGCTACGGCAAGATATTGACGTTAGCCGCTTTGAAACGCTCCATAGAATGCTTTGCAATGTGGGGACGGGCATTGAAAATACGGATATTCCAGCCTCTAGAAAAATGAAGGAATATGGGGTTTTAACACTTCATCAACATATCAGTGGGCATTCATATTGCCTTCGATGAATACCAACTGCAATTTGCTTCCGCAAACACTGCACATTATGACGTTCTTCACGTCTACGTCTAATCATCATGCGGCCATTGTGCATTCCTAAGCAGAATTGGGAGTCGTCACTGATGACATTCTACGTCTTAATCCAGTCACAAGAAACACTACTCCAAACGTTGCTGTTGATGACGAACCGTCACCGGAAATACAAGATGTGGTCGATAAGATTGCAAGTCAGAAGTTTTAATTTGACGGTAAACGGTACGAAAGGGTACAAGATGTTCTTCGTTTCAAAACCATTAATTGGACATTGATCTAGTACTCGAGAATCGGTCTTGTAATGCCATTAATCAAATATGGCGGTCTTGGCCAACCTTTGTCTGTCTTCGTCGTCTACTTCTGCATATACGACGTTTTTGACATTCTCAAGGCCACGCTTAATAACACCGTATTACAGTGAATTGGTTACGGTTAGGACGGTTAGCAGTTTTTCTGAATGAAAAACTACCTTTACGTAAGTCAATAATGTGACATCTGTCAAATTCAATCAGTTGTCGATCATTTTTACATTACTGGGCTTAATCGAAGCTTGAAAACGCAAAGAACACTAACATACAAGAGTTGCAACCAAAAACAATACCGAAATCGACTCAATCTCTCAAGAAATATACCCGACAATTTCGATTGTAACACCAAGTAAAACGTCAAATTTTCCATGGCTACCGGATTATTTTAAATAAAATTTTAATACGTTGCCACCTTTGACTAGTTAAACATTTCTGCCAAGTTTGGTCCAAAAATTCTAACCCCTTCTTAGTTCTTTATGTCACAGAGTATATTAGCAGTAACAAAACTCTAGAACAGTTTTTACTACAAATGAAAATACAGTTGTTATTTAGATTAATATTTTCTTTCTTGCTCACTTTTTGTTGCTACTTAAAGTTGATATACAATCTACTTTTTGTCACATCTAACGATTTTTATCTACTTTGTGTTTTAAGAGTGGCGATTCTGCTTTTGCATAATCCAGTAGCGTAGCACGTGTTTTTCTGAAGCAACAGTTAAAAAAATTTGGTAACCTCAAAAGTTTTTATAGATAATATGCTTATAACACTATTGTAACTAACAGGTTGTTTGGTGCATTTTTTATTTTATTATCTCTAAAGTTTTAACTGATTATGTATACCAAAACAAATTTTTTAACATAGAAGATATTGTCAAATAAAAAATATTAAGACAGATAGTGATGAGTGGGTAGGCACTATACTTTTAGCAAGTTTACTAGAAAGCAACAAGCCGATGATAATGAGTATTGAAAGCTCTGGCACTCTGGTTACTATTAATTCTATAAAAACCAAGCTCCAGCAAGACATTTCTGTAGCCGGAAGTGAAATTAACCAAAAACCCGTTGCTTTATATAGCGCCAGTGGTTCAAGTAAAAATACACAGTTTTCAAACAATTGTTATAAAAATTCGAATAGATATAGATTTTGAAGAAACCTATTTTCCAGTTGTTTGATACAATTTGATAAGATATTTGCTTGAATTTGCTGTAAAGCATGTGTTACAAAAGTTTTGCCGCAACTTAATTGGTGGCGACTAACTCAGTTGTATCGGCAAGCGGATTGCAAGTCTCGGTGTGCTAATCCTACATTAGTTTAAAAAAGGCGCCAAAACAAGTAAATATCACCTACTAAAAAAACAAAAGAAATAGTCGTTAAAATCAACAGAAAAAAATAGACCCATAACAATTAGACTAATATAGTAACATAACAGCTATAAAATCAATGTAAGCCCTTTCGTTAAGACAACCCATCATACAAGTAATTATATTCAATAGGCGAGTTTCCAAATTTTCAGAAATAGCAAAAATGGGTAGATCTAAGGTCCCAAAACCACGTATACTTTATTTTTTCTTTTTCTATTAATGCTTTCCTTGCGAAAATTACGAATGAACCGAAGAAAATTTTACGAGGCTAGAAACGTACCTGCCACGAGACTAGTCGATTGTGACGTCAGTTTCGCTACACGTACGAACCCCGTTGCAGCTTTTAAATGCATTATCGCATCAAAATTGTTTTAAATTGGTTTTAAGAGAAACATTTTGTTCAAATATGAATATCCCTTTGATACATTTCTTGATTGCATCTGCAAATTAATTTGTGCAAGATATTTTTTTATTTATTTCATTTTTTTCATTTATATAGTTCATAAAAGTTTTATTAGAAATGGGACATTTCACCTCGATTACAGCATGTTTCGTAATCCCACCTGGCGAAGCTCCTATGATACCGAAATTTTTAAGAATTGTAAAACCACTAGATTTTTGCATACAGCCATGGCATATAATTTTGACGCTGTTATTCGCCCATATCGCAATTCGTATTATAGAGACTTCTCACTTTGAGTGTAAGTGAGTTTTCAGCTTGCTTGATCATTTCAGCTGGTATAGTGCTTTTACAAAAATTTATAAATGAGTCAACGGTTTGATCCCAATCACCATAAGCAAATTCCATCATGAGTTATTGAACTGAGAGTTTTTTTATATCATTAACTTGGCCATAGTGTATACTAATTGGACAATCGTACTTTTCGCATTTCATTCCAGCAACAACGTCTTCAAGAAAGTGCGTCGAGTCTGGCATAACTATCAAATGCTGCTGCAATTGCCGTCCAATATTCGCAGCTTTAAGAATAGTTTTTGATGAACCAATATCCGACAAGCTAGGTTTTTTCCAGTAACAAACAACCTCTGTTGGAGATAGTTCTTCAGATCTACGATGCAACCGCATCATAAATGCAATAGCATGTTTGCATAATCCTAAAGCTGCTACACAACTAAGACACAAAAGTTCTTTTATTATTTCATTTTCCTCATCGACAGTTGCGGTGACAAAATATGGTTTTTCATGAATTTTATGTTCTGAGCAAATGCGGGCTTTGATTATGCAGTTGTTATTAATTTTTCTAACCTGAACGTAACCAACAGCCGAGTCACCGTAGCTTTCCTTTACAGACCTATTATAATATTGCACATAAGAGTATTTACTAATAATAATTAAGTATTACATTCATAGTAGACAATCGACATCAAATTTTGAAAATGAATGGCTTTTTTATAACTACAAAATATATACTATTGTATTGGGACCTACAATAATTTAAAATTTTACGTTTGTAAAAAACTGTTCTTTAAAAGAGAAGTTTCATTTGTAATTACCGACTTGGTTTATTGTTTTCATTATTTATTATGTTCAACATGTAAATGTTACGATGAATGTCCGAAGTTTGGTGAAAGTCCGAAATTCCATAAGCAAAGTCTATTTTTTATTCATCATCGGAACGAATCCAAACTAACCCAATTTAGGAACATAGTATAGGTATATAAATAATGAAGTAGAATGCGAGCATACAAGATTAATAAAATATGGCTGTAAAGGTTTGTACTTACTGTTTTGTTTTTGCGCCGCTTGATTGCGGTTGATTTCAACAAACACTATTTCATAAAAAATCAGATACCATTTCAACATTCACCGTTGGTAAATTATGAGAATCGGCTTTCTGATAGCCGTTTTCCATCCTTACCAATCAATTTATTACACAAAATAACCCGTACGATGCTTCAACATACATGAATGACACACGAATTCACTTGGCGCGCTATTGCTAATAGCGAAACTGACGTCACACCAATCAGATGGCGTTCGCGGAATTTGAATAAACGGTGAACTTTGCGTTGAGTTTTCTCGAAAACTATTTGAAGTATCGATTTTTTTTTTGGAGGGATTTATATTAAACATTGGTTTGCATAGTTTGACAAGATTTTTTCTTAAATATTTTTTTTTGTAAACATCCCTATTACTAACAAATACTATAAGTAAATGATTTTATTATAAATATAAATTTGACTCAACTAATTTACTAAGCAATCGCAAAATACGTCGACAATCGACAATGATAAAAATAAATCGCAAAAAATAAAATACGAGTACAGAAACTTACCAAACCAAAACCTTGTTGTTAACTGTAGTGAATTCTGCTACTCCTATTTATCTGATTTAAAACGAAAACTATGCGTGGTGTATAAGATTATGTACGACAGTTAATGTTATTTTGCCTTTAGCTATGACTGAGTTTAAATGATCTAAGAAATTTTACGGATATCACGTCTACGTACTCAACAACTATACATAAAGTTATAAATGATACGTTTGCAACTGATAGTAAATTTAATTCAGTTTGATCTAATGTTATTACATAAAATAAGTTAATATGCTGACGGTTAATGAATACAATTAAAATAAATTTTTTTGATGAATACTAGATGCAGTTACAGCTTTTTTACAAAGTTATCTGAGTGAACGGATTTATATGATTTCTCCAGAATAGTATAATCAGTAAAGTTTGTCACTTAAGAAAATTTTTACATGGATTGAAACAAGCATTACTTCTTATAAAATTACAGAAAAACTCAAACTAGTTTTGGCAATATACGTAGATGATATGATCTTATTGTCCAAACAATCAAGCACTCAAAAATAATGCAACGAAGCAATTGATAAATAATTTTAAAATAATAAGTTTAGTGGTCAGATATAACAGAATATTGTGACGCTGATTGAGTCAGCAACTAAAATTATCGACGTTCAGTCACTGGCTATGTCTATTGACTATTTCTTGGAAAAGCAAGAAACAACCCCCTGTAGCCTTATTATTAACTTAAGCCTATGGCTTTGTAGGCAGCAACATAAGAAGCTTTGTGGCTTCGCAAATTGAGTTAAGAGTTGTGTGCTTCGATCCGTTACTGTTAAAAGTGGACAATCGAGGTGCACAAAATTTAGCGTTGAATAGTACTTGTCAAGCTTGTAGCAAACATATCGATGTGCGCCTTTATTTTTTTAAAGAAAAAGTGGTCAGTGTCGACGAAACACGTGATAGAGACTCTTTCACCCTTAGACAAAATAACAACAACAACAACAAATAGAGAAGGTATTGAAATTTATTTGAAAGTGTTAACGCGTCTTTATATTAATAAAATATAGAAAAAAAATTTAACTTAAGGTTAAGTACGCGCCTTATGCTGCGTTTTTTTTTGTATTATTTGTGTCTTCAACTAATAAAACTATATTTAATATTATCTGCTACAACATTTTATAGAAAAAAATATATTTAATTGACGAATTTGGGATTCAAGTGAATTTGAGAACGCGTTATAGAAGATCACAAAAAAATAGTAGAGCCAAGTAAAACCCTGATTACAAAGCCATAATTACATATTTGATTTTTGTTGCAATGTAGAACATTTTGGAAAGTTTTTGATATTCTTGATTGACCATTTAGCTGAAGATTATACATAAGGTGCATATTTTGTCATGGACAACGTTGGATTTTATAAAACGGACAAAATTCAACAATTGGTTAAATTTCATAGACATGTACTAGTATTTCTGCCCTCGTACAATCTTTTTTTAACCCCATTGAAGTTAAAGAGCTGTTTAACCAATGGAAAACTAGCATAAAAAGAAGTCAGTCTTTGGTGGAAGATCAACTGTATGCTTAAATTTATAATGTTTCTGAAACTATAACAGAAGAACATTGACAAAATTATGTTCGACATATAGAATAGTATATTCAAACACAAGTTACAGAATGAACGCGCTTCAATCGCGAGACCGGAATTCATACATAAGCCGCGCAGCGGCGAGTTTATGATGCGGTCGAGTGATTGAAACGTATTCTATGACGTGTGCTTTATACTATTTTCTCTATTTTGATACAATATTTAATATTTTTTGTATAATTTTAATTTTAAAACAACATTAGGAAACTTTTGTATTTTATTGAATTGGCAACACTTACACTTTGACATATTGAAATTTATGTGTTAACGCGATTTTTTCTTTGTTCTACAAATCTAATTCATACTCTGGTCCGTAAAGAAATCATTCACGTGGTCAACGTAAACCAACATCTCTAGTAAAATAGAGTTCAAAAAATTTGTTCTAGCTTACACGACAAAGACGGAAAATAAGAGAGACAGCATCATACGTTGCGTTCTGAGAAAATAAGGGGTACTTTCAAAGTGATATTGCCAACATAAAATGCAATGCTCGTCTTAGTGTTGATGCAGATTCGTTAATAAAAGTTAAATGTAAATCGCTTGATTATTTTTATTTAATAATTTTAACAAAAGACTTTAAAAATAAATGTGAATTTTAATGTGTTTTTGTCGTATTTTCGTGATTTTTTGTAAGAATAACTATCACTTTTGTGGCCAAGTCAAGCAATTAGCGACCTTCAGTTATACTTAACATACTTGTGTTTTTTTTCCAATAGATTTGGTGATTTGGTTTTGCTGTAAAGCCTATCAAAAAATGGGGATAATTTTGCCTGATTTTACATAGGAAAGAATCCCCTTAACCTAAAATCTTAAAATTATGTTTTTATACTTTTATAAGTAAATACTGATAAATTAATAGGACGTTTTTATTTTATCTTGGCATCAAAATTTGAATTTCAATTGCTAAATTCTAATAATTTTCATTTCTTTTTCATGTAACGTCAACTTACGATGCAGAGATACCAACTTTGAAAAAACTAACATTACTAAAATTAATGTAAGAAATTTAAAGTCAATTTAATTCGATTTGTAAATTATAAATATTCAATTTTTAAGATTATTGGTAGAAACTTGCCACAAAGCACTAAAAAAGAACATTTTGATTACTCCGTACCAGATTATGGTTTATCAATGTTTTCCAAAATTTAAAGAGTAGAATTAACACATATGTATCGCGGCTAAAAAAACATATTAACCATCCGTTATACATTTTAAATAAATGTTTATTACCTATTTTCATAAAATTTTAAGCTTTCGCGGTTGTTATGTCAATGATTATAAGCGACTTTTTGCTTAGACCGCGTCGTGGTTAAACACCCAGACTTAGGCTTGGTCCTAGTCTCTTCTTGAGATCCAAAACAAGAGAAGTAGAAATTGGCCTTTGCCGTATTGTCGTTTGTAAACTCAAACAAACTGACGTTTCGCAAGACATTGCAGCTTGCATCTTCAGAGTAGTAAATGTCACTAACATTTACCACTCTTAATTAGACGTTACGGATCAATTTTTTTATTTAGTATTTTTTTACGTAATACCAATCTAAGCAGTGTTGGTTGCCTAACATATATGTCACGTGAGATCCAATCATTTATGAAGGCCCGTTACTGTGTTTACATAAAACAATTTACGAAATTTGGAGCGTTTTTAAGGTTATGTAACTGTCTGTTTAGCGTTATCGGGATACCGTATGTGCAAAACCGTTATAGCTATTTACAGTTACCTATTTAAATCGTAGTTACTTTAGATTACAAGATCACACTGCTACTACATTACGTTTATGGTTAAACTATAAATGTAATTGTTTTCGGATTGTTATTCAAATATAAACAAAAAAAACACTAATAAATAGTAAAGAAATTACACATCTTGATTACATTTTATAACTACATGACACAATCGTGTTTTCTCGGCAAAAATATTTTTGAACTGTAAAAAGACTTGTTGCGTTTTACAAAATTTGCAAACTAACCTGCTTCCATCTATGCTAAAATTATTGTACACTTTTGGCAAATTGATATACGTGTTTTGTCTTTTGGCATCTTAGAAGATGAAACAAATGACAGTATAATTTTGTTAATAATTATTTTATTTATTCTAATAATTTTCTGCTTATTGATTAACTCGTTTATGTAGTATAATTTAAAACTCTAAATATTAATTGCGAACTAAACTAAATGGTATTTTTCTGTAACGATATTCTTTATTTTCTATCTGATTATTGTTCTTTACTCATTCATTGATAATCCTCAACTAATTACAGAAAGTAATTTAATTTATTTATTACTAACAACAATAAAACTTTGAATAATAATATGTTGTATTGTAAAACTACAAAAAATTACGTAAAAATCTCTTAAAAACGAATTATTATTATAGAATATTTGATTATGTTTTAAAACGTAATATAAAAACTTCTGTGGTCACCACACCACTTTCCTATAAGGAATGATGAAGGAATGTCTACATATTTTTTTAAGATTATGTTGACATATAACCATTTTGAAGTGATATGTACACGTTTGTATTGACTTCCTAGCATGCTATAATTTTTTTTTAATTTTTCTATTCGATTTCATTAAACGTATAACGGGAATATGGCAAATTAAACTTATTTTGTCATATTAACTTTATGTTTGTGGGCCTCGATATTGCTTTCCTCTTTAGTAAATCAGTAAAAATTATTATTTTTAACGTATCTTGCTTTTTTCTCAAGATATGGAATTTTTTTCTAAAAAATTATCATTACAGACAGGATTTGAACCTAGACTATATTTGTGAATTTATTTTTAATTATAAACAAAAAATCTAATAAACTGTTAACGTTAGAAAAATTTTTTGTTTAAATAAATTGTTAGGAGTCATTATCTATATAAGAAACTGTAAAAACAATTCGAATAATTTAAATACGTATGAAATTATTTAAAAAAAACTGTTAATAATGGCGGATACACCAACTTCCGTTTTTTTTTATCAGACTCATCTTTTGATAGAACCGAGAGAATATAAAAAGCCAGTTCTATACCAAATTTCAATTTACTAGGATTTTTGGCTCGAGAGTTATCGTGGGTACATCCAAAGATAAAGTAAGGAAGATGCAGCACTCCGTGTATAAACAAGTCACAAGAATATAGAGAAACACTGTTATTTTTAACGTATCTTGCTTTCCCTTTAAGATATGGAATTTAAAAAAAAATTGTCGCAGGCAAGATGCAAACCTAGATTATACCGGGTAGTGCACGGAAAGGGTGAACATAAGGATTTAACATCTAAAATTAGTTTTATGCGATTTCCTGCTCTCCTGTTTATTTTACGGCATAAACTATAGAAAGGTCAGTAGTTCAGAATTAAAAGCTGCGTACAAAACTGTTTTTACATTTGTTATTAAGCTTTTGGTTTAGCGACAACTTTAAAAATAAATTCCAAAACGTTTGTTAAATTGTAGCAATAGCCATGACATTTTTCTGATTCAGGAGACCTTGAAACGTAAAATTATGCAATAAAAATTTTTTGAGAAAAAATTGCGATCGCTGTACTATCCTTATAGGAAAGTAAATATGTAAAAAAATGTCAAGAGGATGCATTTGCATCTGCAAGTATGCCTTGTAATCTGTAAATAATTCGTATTTTGTCTTTGTGTAAATTTAAAACCTATTGTTACTTAGTAACTTTAGAGTTAAAAGTGTTGAAATAAAACTTGATTGCATCTTATATGCACTAAGTAATAGATAAACCTGTGGTAGAAATCTCATTAAAATAGGTTGAACATTATAGAGCTTAGTAAGTTTACTAAATTATGTACATTAATTGCTTATATTTTGAGTTTAGTAAAGTATTTTTCTAATTTTTAGTTTTATAGTAATTATTTTTGTTAATGCCAGATTAAAAAAATTTTTATTTCTCACTTCGTACAATTGTTATTTTCTATAATTGTTTTTAAGTTGATTGATTGAGAAATAAATAAAATGTTGAAATGGGTAAAAAATAAAGTGATGTTTTAGAAAAACTTGAAGTTGTTCTGCTGACTTTTTTTTCTATCTCAACATATTGTTGGAAAACACTGAAAGATGAAATTTTAATTTGATCTTCAAATACTGCTTCTTGATTGCCAAAAAAAATTTGAAGATGGTCAGCCAATGACGGATCCAGTTAAGGCAATAAGGTATTCAAATCTGCTTCAGAAAAGTCTAATTTCCTTACAACCACCTAATGTCAAAACTCAAACAAAAATGATGAAATCTTAAGAAATTGGCGTTTTACTAGTTTTTTGAAACCACATTTCTATCAATTTAGATAAAACCAACAAAACGCTACAAAATATAAACACAAACGTTTTTTTGGTTGTAAAATTGTATGAACTGTCACTAGGATTTATAAAACAATATTAGAAATCAATTTAATCATTTTGATAAAATGGAGGAAAAAACTAATGGCTGTCAGGATTACCAAATCGATAACCAGAAAACCAAAGAAAAAGAAACTTACAAGACTATGAAACCAGAGTGAATGAGACACAATTTGATGGAAGATGCAAGTGACTGTTTTCATTGCAATTATAGACACACTTGTTAGTGGGCTAACGAAGAGAAAAATCGCATATCATTAAATTTTGGATCTGTTCGGGTTTTTAGAAGAAATTGTATTATTATCTGACGTCGAAATAAGAACAAAAGTAGAAAAACGTAAATACATCTTGTTACATCTAAAAACTGTAAAACTGAAAATTGTTTGGATAAGGTAACATAAATGAAAGAATTGCCGGTGCTCAATGAAGACGGTTGTGAGTAAAATTGTAAAATTCGTGAATAATTTGGAAAACTCAATATCAAAAAGCGCCAGGAAGGTCTATAGTTCACAAGGGGCTTTTGGACTTTGCTAACCAGAGAACACGTCCGGAGTTGTACACACAATTGCAAACCACTTTTATAGTGTGTAATCACAAAATTCTAAAATAAAGCAAATAAAATTGACTTGCGAACAAGTGAATTAAGTAAAAGCTTCATTACATTAACAATTCAACAAAAGAAATCAAAAAGAAAATAAAAATGCAATCAACAAACAAAATTTCACACACAAAATAAATTTATATTAAAATAATCGGTTACAAAAAAAATAGTTAATTAAATAAAAAGAAAATAAATAAACTGATTTAAAAAAAATCTATAAGTTAAATTTAAAGTATAATTAAAATCAAATGTTTTGTGTCTGTAAACCTACAAAATTATATCAAAATCACAATTTAACACGCAGTTATATAAATTTTGAAAAAATACATATGAGATGCAACTTATTGTTTTAATTTAGTCAAGAATACAATTATTCAACACTTAAATTGTTGTCTTAAACTTGGTCTTTGATTAAAGTTAAAGTGACGTTAACTCACAGAGTTATAAATTTTATTTGAAGCTTTGTTACAAGCTTTAGGTTTTACGAACCTTGCACGGCCAACTCATATAGTCGGAAGTAGGGGAGGTTTACAGGAAGTATGCTTAAGGGCGCCAGAGCTGATCCAAGATAACACTTCTGCCTCGCTCACGACAGACGGTCCAAACTTGTAACTCAATTGGAGGTTCGTAATCCTTATTACTCTGATTGTCGAGTAGCCAAAGTTTGTTATTAGATAACGGCGATCAAAAGAGAAAGGTATATTGCCATAAAAGAAAGAGTTACCAATATAACAACTTTAATTTAGTAACGTCGATGATTATCACAGATATATCGAATTTTCAGTACAGGAATGCCAGCCGTATCGGCAACACACAATACATAGGTAAGTTACGTTGAAACGAACAGCGAAGAATAGTTCGTAGTAAATATTGTTTGTACACAGTATGCGAAACACACAAAATAATTAATAATACGACCTTACTGATAATAAAACAGTGATAATAATTATTGAATTAATACTAAACTTTTGTACTAATGATTGGTTGTACACAGCATGCGAAACACACAAAATAATTAATGATACTACCTTAATGGTAATAAAACAATGTTAGCAATTACGGAATTAACATTAGCTAAAGTTTCGTGAGCGACCTTTCTGACAGCGAACAAATAAATAAATCAACTTACCCACAATACAGGAACTCCTACTTGGTCGAAAAAAGCGCTTACCCGTACAAGTGAGCCTGAAATAACTTTTAAGTAGCAAATCGTGTCAAACCAATGCCTCACAAAATCAAAATCTACAAAAATGGTTACTTATTGTTAAAGAAAGTACATATAACATAACCCGGTTGTTGAATGCTGTTATACACCGTCGAGGACAGGTGGTTTCGTAGGTGTCTGCCGCCTGAGTAGAATCTCGTAGAAGTGTGATTATCTTTGGTTCATTTAATTTTAACCGTAGGCCTTATAAATCGAGTTATACTCGTCCCACGAAACTATTTTTCGAAGTTAATCCTTCATAATTCGTTATCGAATAGAAACATGTGCCAGAACGTGGCAAAACGGCTATCAAATTACGAGAAATTACAACAGAATTTTAATAAATGACAGCAATTATCTTACCCGGTGACGACTCAAGTATTTTATTATTGTAGTACACTTATAATTTGATCCCCATTACTACGGATGCTCTTTGAGAATTATTTGCAAGCCACACCGGCCATCTTATGCAGTTGACAGATTAATGATTTCGTCGTAAATGACAGTCACACGAAACGATCGGTAGGGGGCGTCCAAACCGGAATCTAATTTCAATTACATATACCGGGTATTCCGTAATGAAAATTTCGTACGTAACAGCTTTTTTGGAACAAATAGCAAATTAAACGGTTAATTATTACCTTATATACCTGTTATAATCTTGAAGTGTTTTCTGATTGGCCGCAGTTCTTAAGCATAGAGATGATTTTATAAGTTGCTGGAGTAAATTTTAGACTATACGTTACCAAGCGAAAAGGAATTACGGATAGAAAAATCTAATTTTTTTTCCATCAATAACTTTACCGGAAAATAGTTGTGTTTTATGAAAGATGAAAAGAATAAACTTCTCACTTAACACATTTAAAACCCTCAACTGCTAAAGTTACAAGATTACCAATAATTCGAACGCAGGTTACAATCGATAAAATAATCTAGACTATTATTTACTTTAGAATAGTGTTTAGTATATACATTTTTTTATTCAAAGCAGTCGCGATGGAACCCAAAATTTAGGAAAACTTTCAAAAAATTTAAAATTTGAAAATACGATTTTGACGTTTTCAAATATTGTATGTAATACTGAGAATTTATCTCTGCCTTTTTCGACCAACGCCTCTGGAAAATAATCTTTTTCGACATTAGGAACAATTAAACGCAGAAACACACTTTCAGATGTAAAAAGTGGCCTGACACTAATCAAGGTACTGACATTTTAAATTTTATTTCTGAAATTGAAAATAGATTTTAGACAAAAGTTTCACCATAAAACATATTAATGATTTCTTTGAGGTAGATGGTGTAATTTATTTAATACAATTTAGAAGCAAGCTTTCGAACTGGATATTTCTTTGTCAGGCAGTACACATTAAATTAAAACTAAGGTAACCAAAAACAATAAATCGTAAGAAAACTAGGTAATTGATGCATGTTTATTTGCTCGAAGGTCTAAAAGAAAACCACCTTAAACACTCTAGACGTAGCTTGAGTGTAATTGGTAGACAAAGTAAAAGAACACAAAAGACATCTTCGTTTACTCCAGCCAGACTAAGTAGTCTGCCATTACCAAACACTTGACACTCTTTGTGATATAAGCTTTGAGAAAACTTAAGCAATTTCTTAAAAAATTAGAAAAATAATTGAAATTATTAAATATCCAAACAATTTCAACGGAGACAGTAGTTACAAACTATTTTCTACCTAGTTACCTGTTATTTCCTAACCTTAATTTATCCACCAATTACGCTTAAGCTACGTCTCAAGTTTTTACGGTGGTTTTCTTTTAGACCTTTGAGCAAACGTGTAGCTAAATAAACATGCGTCAGTTATCTAGTTCTTTAACGATTTCTTGTTTTTAGTTACCATAGTTTTACAATTGTCAAATTAATTTAATTAATACTGCCGGATGAAGAACTTAGCTCAAGTTCGAAAGCTTGCTTGTAAATTGTATTAAAAAAATTACACCATTTACCCTAAAAAAATCATTAATAAATAGAGTTATATTATTAAACCAAAAAAAAATGTTTTTTTGAATGTTCCTCTCAGCAAAGACTATTAAAATATAGTACCCTTTGATCTTAGTTTAAATATATAGTTTTTTGTAATTAAAACTGAGTATTGGTGCTTTTCACAACTAATTTTGTTCTAAAAAAATAAATGTAAACAGAAAGTTTGAAAGGGGCGAGGTGATTTTGATCGCCCAAAGACAAAAAAGGTCTTAATGCGCCCATAAATACAAACAAACGTAAGAAGAAATAATTTGTGTAAAGGATCACCTAGGAACTTTCACATTCAGAAAAAGCTTTTGGCAATACTAATTTTTTATCAAAAAGTTGTGTATAAAAAAAACATACTTTTAACAGTAGCAAACAAAGTAGTAGAAGTACATATAATTTTTTTTTCAAAAGTGCTAGTGGTACCATAACATTAGGCATTTTCTAAGAAAACAAAATAATGCAATTTGTCATTACTTTGTATATCTTCTATTTTAAGTTTTCAGAATTTTGCAAAAAAGTAAAAATAAGTCAGCGTTAAATTTTTTTTTTTCGAATTTTTTAATTTAACTGGCTTAGTCTTTAACAATTATTGTAATCACTTTTGTGATCAATTTTACTAAATTTACTAAAACCTTTTATTTTCACAACAAAACTAGAATAATTAACACATAAAAAAAATAAATAAAAAATAAGTTGTAACTTTTAAAACAACTGATTTAAAATGATAAAAAATATATTTTAAACAGCAAGAATCATGTTTAACTCTAGGATGCAGAACATGTTCAATATACGATTTTACGCATCACGGGCCTAGAAAGCCTGTTTATATTAGTAGAAGTAATATTTGCATTAGATTTCTATAAAAGCTACATCTATTTACAATATAGTCATTTATGTAACAAGTGTCAAAAGTGAAGCATAGCATAACAAACGTTAATGCAGCACAAGGTTGCAGGCAAATCACTGTGTTTCTACGATCAATACGAGTTGGACACAATGAACATCTTTTTCTATAGACGTTAGCTACTTTTTAAATTCTCGGTGGATTATAAATGTCTATAAAATGCTTTGTTGTTTCTAAAACATTTTTTCGTAGTTAGAGGTATGTCAGCTCTTTGGGCAGATATTTCACGAATAATCTCTGTTTTTGGGTGATTCCTTAATTGTAGTTGTTGTTTTTGGAAAAAAATATAAAGATGGATAACGGTATTGCTTCGGAATGGTGTATTGCAGCACCTGCTTGTTGTCTCGCTAGCTCTCTTTTATTTTACTTTATGTCTCTTCCATTTCTTATTTATTTATTTATTTCTATTTTTCGTGCTTCTTTCCCCGCTTCTTTTTTTTTGTAATATTTGTATTTAATAATATCAGACCTTATAGGGGCCGCATACAGCACTCTTGAGGTTACTGTGGCAGCCAGCATTCTGTTTTTATAATTATTTTCGCCTTTTCTTTTTTTTTCTTCTTTTCATTATTGTTTTTTTATGTTGCTTTGATTGTATATTTTTGTTATTGCTGGTGTTTTTCTTTTTGTTAACAACATTATAATTTGGTTGTTTTTTGTCGCGACGTCTAGTTTTAGGTTTTGTAGTTGTTGCGTTATTTTGTAGTGCGTGTTCTGTTTTTCTTTTAGTTGTATGTTTTTATCTTTTGTTACTACGGCCAGATCGTCTGCAAAAGGAATCAGTTTGATACTTTTACCGCACTGTAGATCCAATATTTGATCATATAAGGAATTTCACAGTACGATGCCCAGAGTATAGAGCCTTGTGGAACCTCTAAACTAATTTTTATTGGTTCTAGCGATCTTGCGATTTTTCTCCACGATATTGAATTAAATGTGTTTTTATGTCGAAGGTAGCTAAAATTATATACTTCCTGTTTTTTTTTGGAAAGCTTTTTTGTGTTCATCTTTATATAGATTCACGTTGTCAGGTTTCAGTGCTTTTCTATTTTTTTTGTTTTTAAGACTTCTATAGTTTCGTTTTGTGTGACGGGTTTAATGACTTCTATTTGTATTTTTATGTCCCCATGATATATATGGGTGTTTCGGAAACAGTTTGTCTATTTTTTTGTCTTGTCATTTTTTTTATTGGATATAGCTTTTTTTCTTATTTTTGCTATGTCTTTGGACTACCAGTAAACAGATTTGTATTATATGTTTTTTTTTGTATTTTTTTTTTGCTAGTACTTTATTAGATATTTTTGTACTTTTTCCTTAGATCTTCCGGGGAGTTGTTTTCGTTTGTTTTGATTTTTGTCTTTTCCGGATGTTTCTGCTTAAGTTCTATATCCTATATGTTGTTTTGTTTCAATCATAAGGTTTTTAATATAAGTATCGTAAGTGGAGGTGTGATTGTCGCTAAAATTTTCTTCTTCGTGTCTTACTTTCCAATTTTGAATTTTAGTTGGTATTTCTGATGTCGCCATTGTTATATTTATTAAGGACGTTTTCTGGGTGTTTTTAAACGTCGGTGTCGTTCCTTCGTTTATTGCCACTAATCCGTTGGTTTGCATCTACTCTTCTAAAACTTTCCCTCTAGACTTCGTTGTCTTTTCCCCGAATTTTTTTGATTTTGGATTGAGATCGTTTTCTATTACTAGGTGTGTATTGTTTTTGTGCTTGCAAAATTTAAAGGTAATTCCGATATTCTTCGTTAGTATTGTTAGGTGAAAAACAAGTAGAAATAAATAAAATCTTGTGTATTTGGACACTTACAACATTTATACCACAGATTTTAAATTCATTTTTGTTACCTGTATATTTTATAAAAGTATCACAGTTTTTATTACATATATAGTTTAAAGATCTTGATACGTTGGGCTCTTGGCCTAATACTATGTTTATGTTTTACTCGCTAATGGTTTTGTGTAGCATGTCTTGCGCGCTCATCTTCTGTTTGTATTCAATTGTTATATTGAAATACTTTGATTGTTTTACCTGTCATTTTAATATGTCTTGTACTACTTTATTCTTTTTTTTTCATTTTTTTGCAAGTTTTGCCGTGTCATCTTGCAATTTTTTTTCCGCATTATAACTTTTTTCTCTGCACAATGGGCAATATTCTTCTTCCTCGCAATTTTTTATACTGTGCATTTTCTTACCGCTTATATAGCAGCTTCCCGCTCTCTCTGTGTTTTCACAAGTGTTGCTGTATGGTTAAATTAAAAACCTAATGTTTACTGTAGCTCCATAAAAACATGGCAATTTTGATTTTTCTATTTTTGGTTATTTCTTTTCCGTCTTCTTCTGTTAGTTTTATAGTTACCGCTTTTGTTTGGTTTCCTTATGCGTATATTTATTTAAGACGTCCATACCTTTTATTGTTATGTTTTTTATTTTTGTCTTCTCTTTTTTAGTCTCCACAGCAATTTTCTCGTTGTTCGTTTGTATCATTTCTTTTGATTTAACGTTACTGTCTTTTTTTATTATTATTATTATTATTATTATTATTATTATTATAGGCTTTCCTTCTTCGGATTGTTTTAATTTTATTTGAATCTTTTTTTCTGATCTTATATCCTTTAATGTCTCTTCATATGTTTCTTTTTTTTCTACAATCAAAGCGTATATTTACCTTGTTTCTTTGTTGATCTTCTAATTGTATTTTTTGTTTTTCAGTTTTCTTTTATATTCTGTGTCTTTGCATATACATTTAACCATTTTCCTTTGTTTGTTTATATCTATAGTTTTTATTTTGTAGATTCTGATTTTCTCATTTTCTTCTTCTAGTATTTTATTTTTATTTTTTTCCTTGTAGATTTTTTATTTATCTTTGTAATTCATTATTTTTTTAGTATCTCTATTTCCTCGTTCGCGTCTTTGAACTTAGCCTGTTCTGTGCTTATAATCGTTTGCAAACTCGTGTTTTATGGTATTTTTTTATTGTTTATTCATATTGTTGTTATGCAGTTTTTTTCGTCGACGATTTGCATTGCTTTGTAAATGTTGCTGCACCATTCTTCTTTACTATTTGTGCCCACATTTATAGGTGTTTATGTGATATTGTTATTGATTTTTCTTTTACCATCTTTTGTTCATTGGTATACCTCTCGTTTCCTGTTATTATTTGCATCGACTATTTTTTCAGATCTTTATATAAGGTTGTTACCATTTCTGTTTATTAGGTCAACCACTACCAGGTTTGTTTTTTTCATATATCTATTTTTTCTATGACGGATATATCCGACGATTTCTTCTTTTTGTCAATGTTGCCCCAAGAGTAGCATCTTGTGTGGTGGGCATATACTATATAAATCTGCAGATACTTTAATAAATAATAAGATGCCTATCGATTGTTACGTTTTGATAAGGTATAACACACGTCGTACACTGTTCAATGAAAAGACTTCATATATATTAGATATCATTGCTAATTTGTCATTTTCTAGACGCGTCTTGCAAGTTCTCTTATTACCGAATTTTATATACCCTAATAGCACAAAATGTACGTAATATAATAGTAAAAAACATCTGGTAAATATTAAAATGTCACACATTTTTATATTGGCCATTTGTTTTAATTTTATATCAATAATCTATATAAAATAAATCTGTTCTAAATATTAGTTATAAATATTTTCAAAATATATATTTTCAATATATAGCAGACATTATACGCAAATATCGTCTCAATATTTGTTCGCAATATATGGGAAATGTTACTTTTTAATCTGTTCTAGATGTATCTCACTATTATTTGTAAGATATTTGTAAAATGTATACCTACTACATATGTGTATGCTTGCAAATAAAATTTAATCTGGATTTTTATTGCTACGCAATGTACAGTTTTTATTAAACCGTATTGAAACACTGCACATGTTCTATAAAAACACGTTTATTTATAAATAATGTTTGTCTTTTTACAGTCTAGTATAAATTAATAAAATTACAAAAAAACTTGGAACATGATTAGTTTTAAAAGTGCACAAAAACATTTTCTTGGGATTGCTATTCAAAAAATAAAGACAATATTCAAATACATTTTAGAAATTGTTTTTTGCACATATTTACTTATATATTTTTTAAAATGTGTTGTTTATTAATTATTGACCATAGAAACGTAAATAAAAGCATTTTATTAATTTATGTTTCTTATTAGTGATAACCGTTGAAATTTGTTTGAATTATTTTCTGTAAACGTTGAACGTCCAACTAAGCAAACATCAAATTTAGGATGCACTCGTTTCGTTAAAATAAATTACTTAATAAAATTACTTTTTGCATTTCTATATTTAGAAAACTTGATGCAAAAATAAAAAATTAGAAAACTTATAGGCACTTACCTAATTATACAATTACTTTGCACTAAAACGCGATATTAAAATTTAAACTTTGCAAACTGCAAACACGAAATCCAAATGAATATTACTAAAGAAAACTTTCCTTATTCGTGTTCAGGGTCTATATAACTGTTTCTGATTTCAGTACTCAAAACCAGATAAATGCAAAGAATTCTACGAATATTACTAAAAGGTACTTTGTGTAAACCCGTTTAGAATACCACAAAAGCATTTGGAAAAAATGACCTCTAAAATCATAAATACCTACCAGTAATTTTACAGCAGAATTACAATACTTTGTCTAAAATTTCTTTGCAGCAAATGTAGTTTATTATTGTAAAATTACTATTAGCTATAACGCAATTGGTTTTTCAATTCAATTCACTCGCAGATGTCTCGCTTTCATATTCTGTTTGTGTAATTTTTTAATAATTAAATTATGTTTTTTCTACAATTTTTATCACATTACTTATACTATGATTTTGAATTACTTTTCATTATAATATACGCACATAAAATTAATTTTTAAAACAAGCATATTTAAATCGTGAGAATACAGTGATGGGGTTTTTTTAGCAAAAATAAAAAAAAAGTTTAGGAAAAACGTTTAACATCTATAAATACGTAATTTTAAAAGTACAGTTAAAAATAAGCATAAAAATGTTAAATACTGATACGGTCATGATTTTCTAACGTAGAAAGCTCGCAAACTTTAAAAACTTTTAATGTCTTCTTCAGAAATACTAAATCTGAAGATATAGGATAGAAGTCTTTATATTGATATTAATCAATGGCGTGTAATAGTCTCAATATATTGGTCTGATGGAACATGCTTTTCTATACTGGGGTCTGGTCGATACCATTATATTTGACTAAATTATTTAAATTTTTAGATTTTAATCGCTTCCTTGTATAGTTTGGGGCAAAGGTTTGGGATTTATCTAAGATAACAGCCGATCTTGCATTACGTTTTTTGTTTTGCTTTATGTTCTTTTATCCGCGTAGCAATGTTGCACTTTGTTTGTCCTACACAAACTAGCCCACACAAACAAGGAATGCGGTAGAAACCGGTTTCCTCAAGTGGTGCTGTATCTCCATCAATTTCAAAAAATTATCTTATAAAAAACATCGTATTTGTTGCATTGAAAATCACTTTGATGTTTTTAGCTCTATCTATACTAGTTAGTTTGTTCAAATAGTTCTTATGTAAGGAAGAACGGTAATTGCAACGGTTTTTTTTTGGTTTTTCTTTGTTGTTTGTTTTGTTGGTTGCTATATTTATGCCTGTTTTTCCGTATTTGGTTTTTCTCAAAACATCCATTAGATAGCCTAGTTTAGTCTTTAAGACGTTTTTTATTACTTACTTTTGAGCTGGATGAAGGTGCAATTCGGCATTAAGGTATCTGTTGATGTGTGTCACTTTTCTGTATACTTGATGCCCAAATATGTTATCTATCTTCCAAGTGACCAGTATCTTTAAGAACGGGATGTTTCAGTTTGTTTCAGTCTTCATGGCGAATTTTTCTTGATTTTTGGCGGTCACACCGAAGTAACGTATATCGGCTCGATAAATGCTCGGAGTGAACTTTTATTTATAGGAGTAAACTACCACAACACACATCTTATTTTAGGTTATTTAATCTTTAAAAAAATATTTAATACAATTTTTGATTTTTTAAGTCATTAGAAATGTACTGAACTCACCTTTATTGCTTTATGCTGTGCTATTACAGTTAAAGTCAAATGTTTCATATATATTTTTTTAAATTTATTTTACAGCATTTTAGTTATGGTAAATAAAAATATATCATCGTATTAATAAATTTATGCTATCTCAAATATCAGGTTAAAAATTCCAAAAATTGTAAAAGCTTCGGTGCATTTAATAAGCGTTTGGTTGTTAATTAACTATATTTTAAACGTGTAATAACAATTTCATTGCTTAACATTAAATAAAATATAATGACGTAACTATGTTTGTAATAAAAAAATTAACATTTTTAAAAACCATAATTTTGTACTTTGATTTCTGACCGTTTAATGGAGTTGCGTCATAACTTATAATTGCATGTGGCAGACACTTTAATTTAATTGACAAGAATTCAATACTACATTACGTGTGTTATTGCAGCAACAAAACTGTATACCGCAGTTTTGCTTTTACAAACAAGTTAATTAACGTCAATACTTTTTTAAATTTCGAATTTAATAGAACTGTACATGTTGCTTTAATTTCAAACAATATTATACACAATTACATTTTATATGTAGTATAAACATACATAATTTAAACGAAAATTAATTATTTTTAGGCGAATGTCCCTTAATCCTGTTTGGTCTAGACGTCACCCGTATGCGGGCTTAGTTTACATCAATTTTCATCCACTATTTCACCAACAACTGCCGAGCTTTCACCACATTAACCACAGCCGCGGTCTTTATTAATTAACACAATTCATCTACAATAATGCCAGATACTGTTTTTGACCGATTCGAAGCAACTAAATGAAACATAGTAATTATTAAAAAAAAATCTGAAAAAATAAACAAGCAATTACAACTAAATCTGTTATTCGAGAGGTGGATAAATTAATATTACGGAGCCTTTGTAAATTTGTTCTATGGTGTTATATATTTACCTACATTTTTTTTATTTGTTTTTAATTTGATTTGCCTCTAGATATTTTTTACACTCAAATAAATTAATTATTTGTTTTATATTGTATTTTTTTTAAATTATTGTGTAATCTACAACAAATTACGATAATTTATTTTTTTTTAATATTAAAAATTTAATTGATTTTTTCAGAAATATATAATCTACACGTTTTAAAACATATAATTTTCAATAACTAACTTATAGTTCTATCTTTTGTAATAACTGCATAGACGTTAAATAACATTTAAAAATGTTATTATTGATTTTAAAAAAGATTCTATTTTAGAAGAAACTTATTTGAGTTGATAAATCTAATGTTATAAATCAAGGTCGGAACATTTTAAATCTAGTTTATTTATAACGAAATATTTACAGGTTTATAACTACACGAACTAATTAAACCTAACGGTATTTAAGAAAAACACTTACACTAATCACTTGAAAAATAATGTTCGCAGATAACTTCTGTTTATCTAATACTTGTTTACATTAAAAGCACGTAAGTTTGATCTCCTTTATATTTATCTCGAACACACGCGTTAATCACTTATTTATTTAAACATCTTCTTAATACTTCCGACTTCGAATAACTGACCTATGAACCTTTGAACCGTCTTTATATATTTTTGTTATCTATTCCGAGAATTTTCTGCATCCTTCTCAAACGTTCTGGAAGTTGATAATAACTCCGTGGACGCTCTCGAAGCTCACAAAAACTTCGCGAACGTTTTATTATGTACTTAAAACTCTCTAAAATATACATGCACATATGCTCGGAAAATAGTCAAAATATACAAACGTGCTTTTATGCATTTTAATTTACATACATACAGGATGGGACAATAGTACGTCAAAATAAAATATCTCCCTTATTATACAAAATATAAAAAAACAATATTTATAAAAGTTGTGGGGTCTTTAAAGTTTTACATTTTGAAGTTATTTTTAACTAACAGGGTATTCTATACTATTAGTGCAACACAAATCTACACTTTTTTTGCGTACGAGAGAAACGTTAGAAGAAAACAATTTTTAAACAAAGAAAATGAATTTAATGTACTTTTGACTGTGACTGAGAATCTCTATAGAAATTGCAGAAACTTACTGCAATAATTATATATTAGTCGATCTATTACACGACGGATTATTGCCTCGATTACTTAAAATTATTCTACAGAATATTCTAGAGAAGATATGGTATTTGCATAATAGTGTTCCTGTTTAGCACATTGGTTCTATCCATCATTATCTTAATGCTATATTCTCACATGGGTGGAACCGGTCTAATTAAAGGAACTCTACGATCACTTGACTTGTCCAAAATAGATTTTTTCCTATTCGGTTACATTAAAGAAGTATTTATCAAACGCCACCTACTTCAAGGGATATGAAAAATAAACATTTTTGAAAATGTTCAACCCAACACATTAGGAATAGTTGTGCGTCACATGCCCTTGAGAGCATGTGCTTTTTTTGCAATGTGCAATACATGTCATGGGGGGCATGTATAGAGTGTTAGAGAATGGGAGCATCTAACGGTCTGTAAGAAAACTGTATTACAAAAACTTCTTAAAAAAGTTAGGATGTAAACAGATATCTTCTTGGGTTTGAGTAGTTTATGTCTTTCGGGGTTTGTAGCACACATAGACAATATCAAATATTATGATTGCATTCACAGGTTGAAACTAATACAAAAATCTGTAAATAGAACGTACTTTATTATTTAAGATTTTATGAACATACCCAAATCTTATTAATTAACAAATACATTTTAATTAGAGCATTTAAAAAAAATCAACTTGACTAGGACAGTCTTGACAAAAAGTTATTACCTTTTTTACTTTCTTGTCCGTTTCACGACTAGTTAGTTCTTAGAATTTGGCGACAACATGGTCTTCGTTTTTTCCTTCTAGTACCTTCTGGTATTACAAAAGTATTTATTCTTCTTTCTGAACGCTTAGGTTCGTCTAAGATTGGCTCCACTAATAAATATGCCAGTTGTTTTCTGAACTCGAAACTTGAACTCGAAATTATCAGGCTGATAGTCTTCTTTTTTGCTAGAGATAGAGCTCTCGAAAAATTTTGTTTTGGATTGAATCGCCAATACTGAAACAATTGTTTATATTCTCATTATCAGAATCTGCCTCAAATTTTTCAGCTTTTGTTTGTTTTTGATTCTTCCTTGCCACTCATTACATTGTCACACGTTTCCATTAGCACTAACTTGTTCTTCAGGCAAGATATTTTTATATTTAGCATTCTCGACCTTTTCTTTAGCCAATTTTACCATTTACCACATTTCTTTGACGATGTTCACTAGTCCGTGATCAAAAATCGACTACATTCAGATAACAAACGAAAGTGCAAAGACAAGGCTTGTTTGTACATCCTTCGTGAGGCATGTGCTGCGTAGAAATACGCAGCTATTCCTTCTGTGCGGTACGTTTCCCGGAGGGCATGAACTTAGTTTTTTATATATTAAAGTAATACATAATACAACAATCTATAAGCTACCTACAACCCAAAAATTGGATAAGAAATACTTATTTTGATGGCTTTCGCACGTGGGTAATTTCTTATAAAATTAATTGTCGCACAGATATAAAGAAAAAGAAATGCATTAAAGGGCATTTAGCGCCGTTAACGTGTTAATGAAGCAATCAAGCTTACAAAATGTAATTAAACATAACAAAAAAAATTTTAAGCGTTCAATTAGCAGCATTCACGCTTTGCTTATTTCTACACTTGGTTAGCTGAAGACTTAATTGTTATTGTTATTGACTACTGTTTCTTTGAATTAAGGATTCTGATATCTTTTTTATCTGCGTATGAATTCTTTGTTTTTTCAGTTTGACTTCTAAGGGTTTTTAGGTCAAAGATCATACTTCTAATGATCTAAATACTGGATTGATTTTTTCTTGTGAGTTTTATCAGTTTGGTAGTTTTTTGTTGCTATCTTGTGTTGGTTTAGTGTTTATGAAGAAGATCTTCTATCATCATGTACATGTAGGGCGTGGATGTGGATTAACTCCTACGTAGCTCCGTTTCTACGAGATGGCGTTTAGCCTCAAATTTATTAACTCTTCTATCTTTTTATGTTTTTAAGTTTTTTTTTGAAGTTTTTTCTCTGTGTTATAAAACCTGTGGGCTTTGTCAAATAAAGGTTTTGTTATTTCTTCTTTGTTGTTGAGAGATTAGATGGATGGTTCAGATATTGACCAGTATGTGTTATTTTTCTGTAAACAGTTATCTCAATCATTCTATTGTTTTTTATCTACGCGAACGTCTAAGAATGATAGTGACTCTTCCTTTTTTATGGTGAATTGGATGGATGATGTTCTGGTTTCAAATTATAAACGTATTGTGTACACATCTAAGCCATATCTTAGATTTAAATTTAGTTTATCGATTGCTTGAGATTTAAACTAGTTTAATATGTTGGCAATAATGGGTACTGAAGATAAGCCTAATCGTTCTTAGCAACAAATTTGATTCTTGTTCTAAAAATATGGATTATTGAGACATTATTTTAGTAGCTTTATTATTTCTTCAAGTAGTACTGTAGTACTCTCCTATAAGTTTTTGTTTTCTTGGAGCTTCTTTTGAATGATCTTTAATGCTTCTATTACTAAAACATTAGTGTATAGATTTTTCACGTCAAGGCTGATCAATTGATCTTGTTGTTGTAGCTTTACTGTTCTCAAAATATCAAGAAAATGTTTAAAGTTTTTGACAAAAAATGAGCTATTGTCTTAAAGAGATTGTACGATCGGTAGTAAAAACTTAACCAGCTGGTATTAAGTTCCTAACGTGACTTAGTTATCTACCAAAATGGCATGTTGCTTTTGTATATCGTGGGTAGCCAATACAGATGCGGAGATTTGCTATGGTGCGGTGTTAGCGTAGTCTTCGTTTTTAGTGCTTGAAACCTTTCGTATAGTTTCAAGCTCTGGTAGATATTCCTCTCCAGACTTGTTAAATCTTTGTTTAAGTTTTAGTAGTTCACTTGTAAAATCTCTTAAATTTTTTGGTTGTACATAATAACCTTTAGTAACTGTTGCGGCTCCTTTGTCCATTCGGAGGATTTTGATAGATTTATTTTTCCGTACGCTTCTTGTTTAGTGATGTTGTTATGGTGTACATTTAATTTTTTATTTAAATTCCTCCGCCTGTACTGGTTCTAACCGCGTTATTTCAACGGCACTGATGATGTTTAATAAAGGAACTTTTTTTGGTGAAAAAATTTATTTTTGAATAGGGGGGTGGGTGTAGATGACAACAGGTGTTTTTCAACGTTGACGATGGTTCTCCTTAGTTCTTTTTAGGTATCGCTTGTTTTTTTCGAATTAGTTTTAACCCATTTCTTGTCGTGTGTTTGTTGATGTAGTTGCTATAATTTATTGTAACTGGCGTCTATTTTCCTGAATATTGACCCGTAAATTTTTTTCCAATGTAAATTCTTGTATTTCTTCTAATCTTTCTGTGTCGTCTTGGAGTAATGTGATTTTTTTCCAACGATGGTGGTTGATCCGGGAACGGATCAGTGTAAAGCTGGCTTTTTTCAACATCTTATGGAATCGGCGATTTCACTCGGAAGTCATTTGGGATAATATGGTCGTTTTTTGCCATTTGCAAAAACTTTATGTGGGTTTGTTGCTAATTCCTAGTTCATACCGGTGTTCCAACGTACGTTTGAATGAAGTGGACAATGTTATGTTTGATATAATAGCACAATATTTGTTTAAAAAAATAAATAAATATACACGTTTCGATTTCTAGAGTACCTGCAATCGTAAACAAAGTCTGTACTAACAAGTTTAGAGACTACTGAATCTTATATACTAAAGAAATAAAAAGATCAAGCGTACAAAATGTAATTAACCGTAACAAAAAATAACTATTAAGAAAACTAGTGTAGTTTAAGTTTTTTCAATCGTCTAGTTAGTGGCTTCCACACGTTGCCTATTTCTGCACTTGGTTGGCTGAAGACTTCCTTGTTATTGATAATGATTGCAACTTCTTTAAAGTTTCTTTTGTACCAATGTTTCTCGCTGTGTATAATTTTCGCTTTAACCCATTTTTTTCTATGTTGTTCTTCTCAAGAGTTTTGCGCGATGCCCAATCTTGATATCCCACCTCTGTGTGTAGGAATTCTGTGTTATTTAAGTCTGACTTCTAAGAGTATTTTGGTTTCCCCCACGTATGACCTACCACATTTACACGGGACATGGTAGATGCAATTTTTGGAGTCTCGACTAGTTTGTAATCTTGTGTTAAAGAAAACGTTATTATAACACCGATAATATTTGTGATAGCAACATTAGTATATACTCGGTCGAAAATTATACGATTAACAAAAAAACAAAGAGTTATTTATGGTTTCTTTTTTTCTAGTACTGGAGAAGTGTACCGACATTTTTAAAACTAAAACAATTACACAAATATATTCCAGTGGTATCACAAATACGAATAATTAGTTCACAAACAATATCTAAAATAAAATGTGCGTTATACTTCCAATCCCACAAATTTTAAGCTAAGTTTTAAGTAAGCCAGGTAGTGCAAGTACAGGTGCATTGACATAATATTTAAGTGAGTTTCCAATAGCTTCTCTATAATAGTAGTACGTATGACATATTGAGTGTAAAAAACGGTAACTAAGTTTGACAATTTCCACATGTTTAATAAAGATATCTACGACAAAATCATTTCAAAAGAATAAAAGTAATTTAATTTACAAAGTAATTAGTAAGCGTGTTAAACATCTGGTTTATTAGATACAATAACAAATGCTAAAACAAAGGAAGAAAAATTTAACCGCAAAACGTCTAAGCGCAACATTCCTCAGTAACACTTTTCATAAACATCAACTAACTTCAGATTTGAATTTTATTATAAATCGATTGGATTACCATTGATTTAGAAAGCTTTGCTGCGTATCAAATTACATGTGTTCAGCTTGCGTGTAAAATGTCAAAAACGTTAATTTGAAAGAGAAAAAGTTTTTACGTCACTCTAACGCTGCCAACTGACATTAAAGTAAAAGTTAGAAAATATACCAAGTGATTGATAAGATAAAATTTTTAAACATATAAATATGATACATATTTTACACAGAAATTTGTACAATCAAAATTTTTTGTCTAATTTTACTCCAAAGATCACTGAAAATGTAAACTTTTAGTAAATGCATATATGCATAAACTGTTTAATTTTTAATTTGTTTATCTACGGCCACAGTTATGATTATTTATTTCTATAATAGATGTTGCAATGACTAGCGTGATTAAAATCAAAATATTGACTGAAAGTTTGAACATGCACTGTAATTAACAAAAGATATTGTTTTTAAAAAATTACAAATAATTTTTAGTCGTCAATGGAATATTACATTGAAACTAAAGAAACATTCATTAATTGTACTTTGTTTGAGCTTCTATTTTTTTTGTTTATTCAGTCTCGGGTTCTATTGACTTATCGTACGATATATTTGGATTTTTTTGTCATGTTCTTTCGTTAAAAAAAAGTAAAAGTCGATAGGGATCAATTAAAACTTTGTTTTCTTAATAGTATTTGCTTTACTGTTGCTGTATCTATTACGCCATTGCCCTAAATTTCTTTTCTCTGACAGCGGATCTTAGATGGTCACGTATTTTTTCGTTAAGCAATTAAATTATGGGTTTCATTTAGTGGTCGTTAATTTGAAACACGCACATAAACAAAAAGATTATAAAACCCGATTATTATTATGAGATAATTTTTTTAAACTTTTAATTAGGATTGTGTTAGAACAATAATTACAGTTTTATAACAAGTATTTTCTTACTAAAGTAAACACTAAGAATATTTACAATTTTTAAGTAAGCATTTGTGCAATAACTATAAGCGTGAAACAAAACAAAAACGTTTTTAAACATTATTGCCGTAACACTAATGTAAATAAGTGTAAGTAGAACACCAACACAATTTAATGACAAAATCAATAACTCAGAAAACATTTTCACGTCAAATATACAAAGAATAAACTTTTCACGTCGATAATGCATTATAAATAAATTAATAAGATTATGTAGTAATTTATTGGAGCTTTTTTGAATGTGCAATTTAGGTGTCAAGGCAGTGGATAAGTACATAGTAAGTAGTAATGTATATATGTACACTTTATTATCAGACGCATTCGTCATGATTGTTTTATGTATAAAAAGATAATAATCAAAATGATTTTTTCAAAATTGTGTTGTATGTTCTGTTCTTTAATTCGTTTTTAATCTTTGACACAAATCTATTTTTGAACTTTGGGAATAAGCGTTTAAATTTTTTATTTAATGTAAAACTGTTGAATTTTCTATATTTTAAAATACATTTAAAAATAATTTTTATATTAAAATTTTAATGTTTAAGTTTATCTTGTAGAAATACCTGAATACTTTATTATTTATAGATTAATATGTAATTTAATAAAAACACTTAGATGAAATTGTTCTCACTTTTTCGGTAACTGGCTCTAGACTATTTTTTTTTAAATAGAAGATGCTTTAACATATAATTACTAATAATGCAAATCATAACAAGAATAAAATCAACTGTTATTGAGACAGAGATAACATCAAATTAAATTAGCAAAATACTTAGTTAAACAAAAATAACAATGTCTAATTTTTAAGTTTTTGTTTAGTTTGTCCTATGTAATACTTTACTCAATTTATGCATTTAATTTTTAAATTTAAATCGTTAGAAATGTATCAGACGTAAATATAAATAGGTTTGTTTAAAAATGTTTAATTTTAAATAAAAAGATAGTACTGGCGTTTGGTATATTTAAACTGTTACTATTCTACTATTCTAAGTCCTAAAAACAAAAAACAAAAGGCATTTAAAATCCCTAAGATTCTTGACATCAGCAATTATTTTCTAAACAAATAGATAAACAATTCAAACAAAAGTTTTTTTTACTTTTACTTTTACTACTACTAGTAAGTTTGATTAAATAATTGCAGGTGACAAACGTTAAAAATAGAGTAAAAGTCGTAAATAATGATGTATTAAGATTACTGTACCAGACAAGATGCAACACAAAAATCTGATCACTATCTTGTAAAATCAAAATATTTTCTTCTTCTTTCATATATGGTTTCCCATAGTAGGCACTTGCCAATTTTTCTTCCATTTTAGGCTTTTTTTGATGTTGACGTCTAACATTCATGCTATCGTTTGGTTCTTTTCCTTACTGGTTTGTTTATTTTTGCACATATAGCTATCCAGTTATTTTCCGCCTTGTCTACGTTTTAATTCCATTGCTTTCTTCTTTGTTGTCATTAGTTTTGCTACATTTTGATTAGTACCAATTTTTCTTAGGTTTTCATGTCTTATTCTATCGTGTAGTCTTTTGCCATGAATTGTTCTTATTACTGTCATGTTTACTGTTCTCACCATTTGTTTTTGAGCGTTCCGCTCTGGTTTCGGCTGCGTATGTAAAGATTGGTCTTATGGCTGTCTTATACATTCTTACTTTGCTTTTGCTTCTAAGATGTTTGTTCTTTTATACTATATCTTTCATACATCCTGATATACGGAAGGTTTTTATCATTAACGTTTTTACTTCTTGTTGTGTGTTGCCTTTACTTATTATTTCTGATCATTATACATCGTAATCTGCTCTATACTTTTCCATCAATTTTGAGCTTACACCTTTTGGCTATTACCATGCATTGCGTGTTTTCCGTGTAAATTATCATGTTTAATTGTTTAGCTTTCTGGTTGAATGTATGCAACAGCCTTTGTAAAATCTCCTCTGAGTCGGCGCATAGTAGAAAGTAAAAAAATAAGTATTCTCCTTCTTTCGGTAGTTGCTCTATAATCTTACCCATGATCATATTAAAGAGAAATAGAATCAGTGAGTTTCTTTGTCTTATACTGTCTTTAATTTTTATTTGTTACTATTATTTTATGATTTATATGTTTTTTTTATTATCTGCATAATAGGTGTAATGCTTTTGTTATGTATACAAAACATATAGAAGCTAGTATATGAAATTCTATCAATTTTAATTTGTTTTAATATAAATATTGCAACAATTATGGATCTATTTTTTCTAAAACTGTGCTGTTCTTCTCTTATTTTAATATTTTTTGTCATTAGTTCTAAGATCAGTTTAGTAATTGCTTTTAAGATGCTATTTAGGAGAGTTATTCCGTGATATTTCTAGTCTTGCCTCTTGTTCTTTTAAATATGAGAATCGTTATACTATCTTTCTATTCTCTTGGTATAGCTTTTTGTTCTATTATACTTCTGAAGAGCACTCTGATTTGTTTGTGAAGTTATGGTTTCCCATATTTCAGCGTTTTATTGGTTATGCCGCTTTCTTTTATTTCTGTTGTAGCTGTGTCCTCTGCTTCTTCTGTTTGTAATTCTCTATTTTCCGTTCTTTTATATAAACTTTCGAAGTAAGTTTTGCATTGCTCTATTGCAGTTTGATAAATTGTGCCGTATTCGTTAACTCCTGTTCGTGTTTACTTTACATTTCTTATATTTTCTTTTAGTTTCTATACATATCCCCTCTATTCCTTTAATAAATCTTTCTTATTATGCATCCTTTTGTCTCTTCACTTTTGTAATCACTGTGTTACGTTCTCTTATGTATTTGTTTCTGTTTTCTTGCGTTTTGTTGCGAATGTATTGTATGTAAGTTCATTTCCTTCTATTACATATTTTTCTTATTTTTGGAAAAAACTATGGCGTTTTATTTAGTTTTGTCAGCTGCGTTGAGGATATTGTTATTTAAGGTTGTCTATTGTTCGTCAACTAATAGTTTCTTGTTTATTGAGTGTTGGTTTATTTTTTTTAAACGGTTTTCCAATAGTTCTATTATTGGGTACTCGTAATCTGAGTTTACTAAACATTAGTTTATGATTGCTTTCTACATTGGCTCTATTTAGAGTTTTCACGTTCAGTATTGCTTTTGGGTGAACTGATTGTTGTCCTCTTGGGTTTTGCCATGTGTATTTGAAATTCATGTCATGACTAAAAATGTGTTATTAATTTTTAACTCGTTATCTACACAGAAATATTATAGAAAGTCTCTGTTATCACTTCCTCGCTGTATCTTTGGGTTACACTGGTAAGTATTTCTTTGCTTATTCTGACATTTAAATTTTACATGATTATGATTTCATCTTGTGATATTATTGTGTTAATCCTTGTTTAAAGCTTATCATAAAACTGTTTCCTTTCTTCTCTGTTTTATTAATGTCAGGTTCTTACACACTTGTTATGTGTATTTTTTCTTAATTTATAGTAGTGTAATTTGTATTATTCTGTCACTAACGCATTTCTCTTCTTCTATAAATTGTTTAAATTTTTCATGTATTAGTATGCCCATTCCAGAGTGTCTCTATTTTTTTCTAGAAATTCTGCTATATATAAAAATGTAGCAGTCGATTTTTGTTTTGTTTTTTCTTTTTGTTATGCTAAATCTACATATTTTGTTTGTTTTTAGTTCGTTTATTACTTCTTTAGCTTTTGATTGTAACGCGTAAATTCGTAAATGGGCATTAATTCGCCTGATGGTTAGGCAACCTTGCCTTTAACCGTGTGAGATATCTGACCTCGAACTATATTCTTTGATTTATGCACGTAGAGGGCGCGCGAGAGTAGTTGGCCATCTACGGATTTCCGTATATTCGGTGGTACGCGTTTGTAATGGATGTGGCGGAGACGGATTGAAATTCTTCATAAATCCGCTCGAATGTCGCATTCGTAGAACAAAATATCTACATATTTCTAACCAAAGTCATAGAGTAGCTTTCTTTCTGGGGTTGTTTTCTGTTTGGCTTCTTACAAACTGTCGGAGTCGTTAACTGTAGTTACGAAGTAACGGAAGCACAGCGGTGTAAGGAATCTAAGTCGACTGATGGCGCTTTCTCGTATCTAGGGGAGTGTGCCGAGGATTAATAACGAGGTGCAACCTGGTGAATGGGTAATTCCATAAAAATTTCTGGCCGAAAAGGTATTTATGCGTAGCTCTAATTTATAACGCCTAAAACCAGGGAGACCGCGCGACCTCGACCACATTCGTCCACGCGGTCCGGGGTCTCGACTTCTGCTTGCGCTCAACTTAAGTGTAATGGAGTAAGAACGGACTTCGTAGTTGTGTGTACTTCCTTCCTAAACAATGGTCTTTTGTTAATACGATACGCCTATTTAATCTATTTATTTGTGTGTTTAATTGCTATTAATAAAATAAAAGAAATTTCAATCTGTAATGTGCGGGAATTTGTAACTAGTAGACATTTGGGAGCTCGAAACGAATTGTTCTGTCGTAACCTGAATGATTGACGAATTTTATACCGGTCGTGAACTTGACGTCAAGGTCCACGGGCGGTGTGGTTTTTTTAATTTTCACTTCAGGTCACAGGTGTACTTGCTACCGTTTATTGTAGTTGCGGCAGCGTAATTTTGATGTTAGCATAATCTTTTGCTTCCATAGTCTATTTTAGACCTGCGTTAACATTGTGATTTAATTGTTATGTAATTTATATATATGTAATTTATACCAATGGCGTAACCGTCGAGTTGTCTTTTTTCTTTAATGAATTTCTCTTAATAGATATATACATAATAAATGATTATTGTTAATTCTGGGTATCTTTCTTTTGGGGGACCTCGGGTCCAGGATCTCCTTTTCTTTTGCCTAGACTTACTACGTTCAACTAAATTTCGAGAAGAAGTGGCGCACTCGGGCATTTTGCTTACCAAAGAATATTCTTTTCACTTCGATTTTTTTTTACCCGACGACTATCTGCGGTGAGGCTAGCCGAAAGGTAAGCGTGACATCTTAGTAATTTATTTGTTTTTTTTTCTTTTTCTCCACCTCCTCCATTGGAACGTGGCATGATGTTCAAGTCTGGTATTCCATGTTCCGAGCCTAACAGAATTCTTTTTTTTTCTACTTCACATTCCTTTTTCTCGCCTGGGTCGTTATCGTTTTTGGCGGTTCTTGTTCCGAGGCTTGCTTGGTTCTGTGACCGTATATTAATGTTCTACGTGTAAATAGATTGCTAGCCTAGTTTACAGATCGCACTTCTCTTTTATCCGGGCTTGGGACCGGCGCGGCAACACCACCTTAGGGCTACTCGATTCATCCAGTGGGCGGAGTTGCAAAAAAAATATAAAATAGTTTATTTATATAAATAAACAAAACTGCTCAAAGGCATATACTCAACGTGTTCAATAAATATAACAGAAAGCTTTAGATTAGAGGAAGTGTAATTATTATCTGCATCGTAAAAAATAGAACACAATAATAACGCTATCATAAAGCCATTGCTGCTGCATAAGTTAGGTTTTGACAAATTAGAAGAAACCAAAAGCATCTTTGAGAGCTGTTTAATTGCTCACGTTAAGGTGAAAACGAAATCACTCCTAAAGAAGACAACAGCTAACGTATGGACACATATAAATTTTCTGCAATAAAGATACCATACGTCTAAAATACAGAACTAAAAATGCAAAACGTATAAATTTGTAAAGACTCAGTGCGTTAACTGCAAAAAACTGTAACTGTAAAAATATGCAAATAATCTAAAAACTTGCACTATTACAGCATCTAAGTACGCACTAGAAAAAAATTACTTTAAACCTAATTTCACAGAAAAATTGTTAATATAAAGAACCAATATGTGCTTTAGTTCATCTACCGTCCAGTATGGAGGACAGTCGGACTATCTAGAAAAAGACAGATGGACTATTATCGTTGTCGTTTTTTTTTACGATTCAATTTTATTTTCACGCGTTTAGCAGAGGTTAGGAAAAATAATGCAGCTTTTGTGGAATCAGCAAAAACACTTTAACCGTTCTTGTTTTCTTTGTGACTCTATAGTTTTCTTTGCAGCCTACACATCCATTCTCAATGTCACTAAAACATTTTTTTGATGATAAATCTATAAAGTTGTTGAATTCTCATTAACAGAATCTAAAGAAAAGTTTTTACAAAGTTTGGTATTTATCTTTTTGATTTTCTTTTTTTTTGTCTTATCTTTTTTTTAACTACAAAACCGTTAAATACTTCTAAAGGTGGAAACACTGCTCCACTTTTATGATAAAGACTGTAGCATAGCAACATATAACCTTCAGACTGCAAGTCTTATTTTATTGTCATTTCATTTAATTTATTGAAGTGAAACTTCTTTATCGGCGTTGGAAAAAAATTTACCGTCACATTTTTTCCGTTACGCGCCATCTTTTTTTCTGAAACGCAATAGCGACGTGATAAATAATATATCAATACTAAAGTGATCAACAAAATCAAAGGCTTTATTTTAATTCTAATTCCAGTGGATTTTTAACAAAAGTAAGTAATTATATCTATTTTTCTAATACTTGGGTGGAATTAATTGACATAGAGTATAAATTCTGAAATATGTTATTAATTTAAATTTAAAATATTTAAGGTTAACCTCAGTTTCTGATTGAACGATGACATTTTAAATTTAATATATTTAAGGTTAACCTCAGTTTCTGATTGAACGATGACATTTTTAAATTTAATATATTTAAGGTTAACCTCAGTTTCTGATTGAACGATGACATTTTAAATTTAATATATTTAAGGTTAACCGCAGTTTCTGTTTGAACGATGACAATGATAGTAATAATTCTATTTCAATTAATGAAATGCTGTAATAATCTTAGTAGCAAAAAGTTAAAGTGAAATAATTGTATTATTTGTATTCATGTCTATTATAATAAAATCCTTTTTTTAAATTTATCTAATTTTAAATTTAAAATATTTAAGGTTAACCTCAGTTTCTTATTGTAACTATCGGTCAATGTATATGATTTCATTAAAATAGTATTTATTAATTAATAAGACTGCTAATTTAATGAACATCAATTAATTGATATACATGCAACTTTTTCAGAAATTGGTTAAATAAAGTTAAATTAGATAAATTTTAAACAAAAGGATTTTATTATCATAGACATGAATACAAATAATACAATTATTTAACTTTATTAACTTTAACTTTTTGCTACTAAGATTATTACAGCATTTCATTAATTGTAATAGAATTATTACTATCATTGTCATCGTTATTATATATTTTTGTAATTAATGGCTTATGGTAACTGAAATATGAAATTGAATCTACAAAAATTAGTTAATTGATTTACAAAAATTTGTATTCATGTCTATGATAATAAAATCCTTTTGTTTAAAATTTATCTAATTTAACTTTATTTAACCAATTTCTGAAAAGTTGCATGTAGATCATTTTGCGAAAAATAAGGCCATAAAGAAGTTTCACTTCTTACATGTGTACACTAGTACACGCCCTAATTTTTTAATTATTATTATTCTTGTTATACGTAATTATTTCTTACGGTTTTGAAACATACGTGTAATTCTTTGATAGTTATGTAATATTGTTTAGTTGTGTATATTTATATTAATGTGGTTCGTTTATACTTTTATAGAAATAAATCACGTTAAAAAAAACAATATTAGAAATTAAATTACAATTACAAGAACTAGTAAGAAAATGGCCCAGTTTTTCGTTCAGATTGTGAAGAAGACTGAGAAAGATTTTATTATTCAAGGTATCACCACTGATACAGTAGCTGTAAAATACATTAATGGGTATAGAACAGTAGGTATTAAGTTAGATGATAAAGTTAAAAAAGAATATTTCAATGAATTTAGAAATTTTTGAATCCAAGATTTTCCACTAGAAGAGTACATACCTATGTCAAATCCAAAATCTATCTAACTATTACAATTACAGTTAGAAGAGCGAATAAAAAATTTAGAGCAACAATTAAAATTGAATTCAAATCAAGAAACGAAATTACACTATATTCATAAGGAATTTATTTTAGAAAAAATCGAAAAAAACAGGATTCTGTGGAATGGTTGTGAAGATTTGAGAATGAATGTAATAGGTTTAAAATTGTTTCTAATAGTTTAAAAAGTCAAGCTCTACGTTTTTTTTCAAGATCAGCAAAAGACTGGTATGAGGCTAATTTAAAAAAAATTGGGTTTACAGGAGTTTGGATAAATTTAATAATGTTTTTGTTGATAAAGGATGGTCAATTTTAAGAAAGGCTTTTAGCTACAAATATTTAGGTGGCTCTTTAGTCGATTATGCGTTAGTTAAAGAAAAATTGTGTTTAGAAGTGGAACCAAAAGGTTCTGATATTTCTCGTATTAAGCAAACAGTTTTCGGGTTACCAAGCGAAGCTCAAGATGAGCTTGACAGAGAGAAACTGACGTTTCTAGATAAGTTATACACTGCTCTTAGAAAGTTGGAGGATGCATTTTCTAGAAAAAAAAGAAAATAATTTTAACTTCCCGCCGTTTACAAATATTTTTTCTAACACAAACAAAAAAAATGATTTTCAGTGTACAGCATGTTCAAAATGTGAAAACCTTGGTTTTCCAAATCGTTTTCATTTATTATGAGATTGTCGTAGTAAACAAATAACTGGGAAAAAATTAAATCAAACAAGGACGAACCTTCGGCTAATATGACTGACATGGAATTATTAAATGTTCATTTAAACTAGATAGGCGGGTAAAAGTAGATCCGTTGATAAATTTAAAAGTTGTAATAGCGAAGGCTTCCACGGCCGGAGTCTATACTAAGATAAGAACGTCTTCCGGGTTTGAGCCGTGTCAATGTTGTAACCGAAGTTGCCAACGTTTCGCCCACTTTCGTAAGGGGCTTTATCAGGGCGTGAGAGAAATCGAAGAACTCAAACAAGCAACCGAAATCTAACTAAACACTTCTCAAAAGTTAGGTAATCAACTTGTGAACCAAGCCAGATTCTAAACTCAGAAAAGGTAAGAAAGAAAACGATAAACTCGAAAAAGCAAACGAAAATCTAACAAAGAACCACTACAGAGTTAGGTAATCAACTTGTGAACCAAGCCAGATTCTAAACTCTATAGAAGTGACTTAAAAAGAAATAGTCTCGGTATATAAAGAAGTATCGTCACGCTTAGTTAAGCTCGACTCTGATTGGGTTACGGTTGAACGAGGGAGTGATTTCGATAAAGGACTAATGACCGGGAACCAAAGAGGGGATAGTTCGAAACCATGATCACGATTGAAGTTATTGGGGTGTTTAATGATTTCTATGCCCTCTCGAAATTTCCTGTTAAAAAAGAATGGAGATTTGGCAATCACCGAAACGTTATCAAAATCTATCTTGTGACCTGTAGTGAAATGATGTTCAGCAACCACAGACTTAGAAATATGCCTTTTCCTTATACACCGATCATGGTGTAACGTCTCGTTAGAGTTTATTACATTAAAATTCAATTTTACATTCATTTATTTTCTGCAACTATTATTGCACGTAAATTAATTCAGTTTGGCAACGTCGCGTGGTGTCGAAATTACTGAGTAAGAGCTTAAACTAGCATTTCCGTTTGAACAATCTTGGCGTGCGTGTCGTAGTGATGCGGAGAAGACACATTTTCTGGATTATGGCGTAAAAACCCATACAATTTAATTTTTATTTATTCCATCTAATTATTGGTGAGTTTACCTTTATTTTGATATAATTTTTCTATTAAATTCAACATTTTTAGTGATTTCAAAAGGTTACGGAATACGATTTGGACAAAGGAATTTATTTTGAAGACCGTTGCATTTCAATGTAGCGTGAGTACAGCATGTCATTCAAAAAACCATTCTAATTATTTATATTTAGGGTCTTTTCGTTTATTGGATTTTTTATTCTGGATCTTTTTATTTTCTGGTATTTCGGTTCTAACTGGATCTTTTATTTTGGTTTTGTCGTTTAATTACTGAATTTTTCGTTATTGGAGTTTATTATCCATTGGTTTTTGCTTGCTGTTGTATTTGGAAATTTACATTCGTTTGGACGAATTTTATCACGTCAAGCAAGTATCTGCTAAAAATAGAAGATATCCGATAACGTTATATTAAACATGGTGAGTCAACTGGAATTAAGTTACTACATTTTACATTCAAATAATCAAATTGTGTTATTAAAACTTTTCGGGAAACATACTCGATAACAAATTAACCGTTTACGACATTTGCATTTAATATCAATAATTATTAATTAGATGTAAGATTTTACGCTTTTTATGCATTTAAAGGTAGTTGGCGCCCTAATATTTTATTTTAAATACTGTTTTATTCTAAATATGTTTAATTCAAATATTGTTCATTGTTCTCTAATGTAAATAGTATATTAAGTATAGTTAATAAATTAACGGAGTTCACGTCTTTGTATTTACTTGCATTCAACCCATACCCAGAGGTCTGTGCTTACGATTGCTACCGTGGTGAAATTATTATTTTTACTTTTTATTATACGTTCTTTATTCCGTCAGTGTATTTTTTTTACAATGTTCTGAAATGCGAGTAATGACGGAACGACCGGTCTCACCAATGTAGACTAAACCACATGAACAAGGAATTTGGTATACACGGATACACCTTGAGATGAAAGTGTAGGAAATTTGTCCTTGGGAGAAGGAAGAATCTGAAAGATTTTGCCTGTCGAGTTGAAAATAGGTTTGATACCATTCTTACGAAGAGGTTTCCCTATTTGATCTGTAACCTTGTGAATGTAGGGTAAAAAGGCCAGTTTCGGATTGGATTCGGGAGTAGAAATGTCCTTAGGTAATCGAGTACGTGAATGTAGACGACGATTAATAACTCTATGAATATCTCGCTTCATATAACCGTTGTTCACTAAAGTTCTAGTAAGATGACAGAGTTCCGAGACTAGATTCTAGGGTTGACAAATATAAAAGACGCGATGAACCAAAGATTCAATAACAGAACGTTTGTGTGCAGGATGATGATGAGACGAAGCATGAAGGTATCTATTAGTATGGGTGGGTTTGCGATAAACAGAATGGCCCAGAAGTCCGTCTGGCTTACGAGTCACAAGAACGTCAAGGAATGGGAGAGAACCATTACTTTCGATTTCCATAGTGAATTTGATATCCAAGTGTTGATTGTTAAGATGATTAAGAAACTTAGACAATTCGAGATGACCATGAGGCCAAACAATGAACGTGTCGTCAACATACCTAAACCAAACCTTGGGTTTTAATATTGATGACTCCAAAGCAACCGTTTCAAAAGATTCCATAAAAATGTTAGCTACAACAGGTGATAGAGGAGAACCCATAGCAGCACCAGAAACCTGTTCGTAAAACTTGTTATCAAATTGGAAGTAAGTAGAGGATAGACACTTATCGATAAGAGGAACCAAACTGAAGTCTTTGCCATGTTGAGACAGAATCTGTTCGATGATAATCAGCGAATCCTTAATAGGAACTTTAGTAAAAAGTGAAGTGACATCAAAGCTCACGAGAAGATCTTGGAGTTCAAGTTTTATAGTTTCTAGACGTTGAATAAAATGCTGAGAGTTGAGGATGTGAGAAGAGGTTTTACCTGTAAACTCGCAAAGAATGTTGGACAAGAACTTGGCTAGCTTGTTGGTGGGAGATTGGATAGTACTAACGATATATATAACCTATCGTTAACCTACAACACTGACACGGTCCAAACCCGGAAGACGTTCTTATCTTAGTATAATTTAAAAGTTGTTTTTAATGATAATTTTAAAATAAATGCTTTTTATAATAGTGGTTTAAAAGTCACATTAATTAACCAACTGATTGCTGATCTGCTTAAGTTGAGATTATTAGAAAAAAAATGCATATTAAAAACAATCAACGGATATAGCTGTACTACTGCCCGGGCTTTAATTAATCTTTGCATTGGTAAAATTACTGATTGTATAACAGCTTATCTTGTTAAAAACGATAATTTTTCTAATGATTTATTACTAGGTATCGATGCTATAAAAAAATTTCAGTTGATTCAAGATGAAAACTTTTTTCAACGCATTGATACTAAAAAGTGTATAGATTTACAAGAAGAGCGGTCTAACAATGATCAGATGCAAACTTTAGATAATAATTTTGAAAATATAGAAGTGAATTTTGATGAAAATTTAACTTTAACTTAAGCCATATCAAAAATTATGAAAAGCAACAAACAATTTTAGATTTATTTGAAACACATAAACACATGTTTGCAAATGATAAATTTGATATCGGTAAAGCAAAATCAAAAAAAGCCGAGATAAAACTAATTAGGGACGAATACGTTACATCTAGGCCATATAAATGTTCTATTTCTGATGACGAGGAAATAAAAACTCAAGTAAAAAAACTACTTTGGGCTGGAATTATTGAAGAATCTGACTTCCCATTTTCATTCCCAGTAACACTGGCATACAAAAAGAATGATGGAAGAAAATCTTGTTTATGTATTGATTTCAGAAAACTAAATAAATTAGTGGTCCCAGAATGTTTTCCATTTCCTACAATACAAGATATTATTGATAAAGTTGTCAATTCCAAATACTTTACAGTTTCAAATATTAATTCTGCATTTTGGTGCATCACTCTTAAGTTAAAAACTTCCTTTATAACTAAATATGGAAAATTCATGTTCAGAGTCTTACCTTTCGGTCTCAAGACTGCTCCTGCAACTTTTCAAAGAATTTTGTCAAATATAAATTGGAGAAATAATTTAGATGATTTTTGTATTACTTACATAGGCGATATTTTGATTTTCTCCAGAACTTGGGAAGAACATATTCAACACATAGCAAAAATTTTACAAGTAACTAATGATGAAAAATTTAAATTAAAATTAGTCAAGTGTTTGTTTTTAGCTGAATCAGTTAAATATCTGGGTCATACAATTTCAATGAATAAAGTTTCGCCAGCCCAAGAATATTTAGTTTCAAATAAAAATCTTCAAAGACCATCTGATAAGTCTAGTGTCCGTAGTATTCTTGGTTCAATTAACTTTTATCTGAAGTACATAGAAAATAGTACTCAGAAATTAAAACCTCTTCACCGACTATTAAGGAAAGAAGTTAAATTTGAGTGGTCGGATGAGTGTAAAGACACTTTTAATATGATTAAAGATTATCTATGCTGCAAAGGAATGGGGGCAACACTTAAACAGCCTAGAGAAGATAGATTATTACATTGTGTAACTCATTATTGAAGAAAGCTTTCGAATACTGAAAAACGATTAGACATTACACACTTAGAATGTAAATCCATTAAAGATGCAATAAAATTTTGGCAGTATTATTTGATTGGTCGTTTTTTCACTGTTTGTAGTGATCATAAACCATTAGAGAATCTAAAAACAAAAGCCAGAACAGACGAAATGCTAGGTGACTTAATTCTTTATTTGCCCCCGTTTGAATTTAATATAATTTATAAAAAAGGAAAAGACAATATTGTTGAGTCTTTTATTTATTAAAAACTAATTTATTTAAACGACTAAAAATACGTTTACTTATTCTATAAATATGTACACTTTTAATATAACCGAACTAATAAAATCTAATAATATTTAATGAAAACACTTACAGTATATTTATGTATAACCGTTGTATAACACTATCACTTAAAATATCACTTATAAGAAGATAAGATAACGTCCTCGGATAGCCTCACACTTGTTTACACTAATTATCACGTACACGATTATTCTCGGTATATTTATGTAGACACACGCGTGCTAACGATTTATTTCCACTTGATAATCTTCTTAACACAGCTGCATTCGCGTTACGACAGTAACTGCCCTACGATCTGTCTCGTCGCTATATATAGACATACGGAAATCCTTCTCGAGCGTTCCTTACTTTTCGCTATAACTTCTAGAAAATAGATAACAGCTTCTAGAAGGCTCTTGCATTTGCAAGTAATTTCTCGAACGTTTCAATATTATTGGCAACTTTTTATCTAGGAAACCGGTACTTGAATACTTTGAAAACGAAGATGTTATTTAGATCGTTGATTTAATAGATATGTCTACTATACTAAAAGATCAGTCGGAACATCTTTCCGAAATGAAGGCTACAAAAAAAATAGAGTACAAAGTTAATTTAAAAAAAATTAAAGGAAAAGTCGAGAATTTTTGTTTTACCCAGTTTTGGAAATGAGATTATTGACCTTGTTTATAAACACTATGGCCACATTGATCCACGACAAATGATAGCTACACTAAGACTACATTATTATTTTAGATGTTTGGATAAAGCTGTACATGCTTTTTATAAAAATTGCAAAATATGTATTAAAAATAAAACTAGACGTAGTCGTGCGATAGGTTTGCTTTCGCAATTCGGTCCGGCATTCCAACCGTTTTAAATCATGTCACTTGACAGTGTAAATAGTTTTGGAGGGATCTGCTCCATAAAAAGATATATGCATATTTTAGTAGACCATTGCACCAGATATGTGTGGACTTCTACAAGTAAGTGACTAAATGCTCAAGATTTTAACAATTTTATTAATCCAGTAGCAAAACAGAATAATATCTCTGCTTTAAATTCAACTGATTTTAAAAATTATTTAGAAAAAACTAGTATACAGATTGTTTTTACTTGTATCGATCACCCGGAATCAAATGGACTAAATGAAAGATTCAGACAATTGTCAATCGATTGAGATGTAAAGTAAATGATACTAATAACCGAGCATGGTCAACACTTGCACAGGATTGTGTCAGCGAATACAATGACACAATTTATAGTTCTACAAACTTTGCACCTGATATTTACTTTTTGGACAAAAACTTACTATTTCGCCTCTTTAAGAAAATAACAAAGCATCTCTCAAAGAAAATCGTAAAACGGCATATAAAAACTTTATTAAGAATTATCAAATAAATAAGAAAAGATTAGATAAAATAGACGCCAACACACATTTAACATGGACGATTTGATATATATAGTCAATTGAAACAAATTAAATAGAAGAAAGTTAGATCAAGTACGAATTGGAGCTTTTACAATAGTTCCGGATCTCTTCCTCATTTTATGAAGCTACCAATGGGAAAAGAAAGAAGACTTCAAATTTCTTCCATTCCAGCAAGCTACTTCCGCTTACACTACAGAAAGCGTCTTTAGAGGGGGAGGTCTAAAAGTGGAAACACTGCTCCACCTTTATGATAAAGACTGTAGCATAGCAACATATAACCTTCAAAGTACATAGAATTGACATTTCATTTAATTTATTAATTATTATTATTATTCCTGTTATACCTAATTATTTCTTACGATTTTGGAACATACGTGTAATTTAATTTTTTTATAAGTATGTTATATTGTTTAGTTGTGGATATTTATATTAATGTTGTTCGTTTATACTTTTATAGAAATAAATCACGTTAAAAAGAAACAATCTTAGATACTTATAAATATATTTAAACTTAATTTTGTTTTAATTAAAATAAACTGAGTTTAACATTTATTGTATTTAAAAATTCATAAACTCAAAAACACAAATTATTTGTTCTATAAGCGACCTGTTTCCAAGCTCTGCCAACAATACTTGTTGCACTCTAAATTTATTGTGTAAACTTTAATTGCGCTTTTAGCTGTTCTACTTAATCCTATTTTGGTTAAACCCTTACTATTTAAACTAGGAATACGTGTATAAAAATTATAATGACCCAGTTAAACGATTCAAAATGGGTATAAAATAGGCATCGCATGATCAACAATAATATTCGTAAAGTTGAAAATTTGTCGTGACAAATAGATAGTATGTTTGCTTATAGTTACTATAAAACAAAGATACTTAACAAAAATTACTTATTTATTAATGATAATAATACACCTATCCTGCTAAATTTCACAATTTTAAAATTCTTGTCACGCCGAATTTGGCACAATCTGTATCTACTTCTATTTTTTCTTGGATTTTTTTTGCTCTAATGATTAATTATAGTAATAGACCAACTGAAAAAATTTTGTTTTTTTTTATAAATCGTTAGCAGGTGCCAGTTCCAGGTTGACCTACTGCACTTTGACCTACGCGGAAAGTAATAGGGTTCGCATGAAACCGTCTATAAAAGTTTCTATTTTTATTAAATCCGACCTAAGTTTGATAAGATTTTAATTTTGGTTATTTGCAAAAAAGAATTGCTTTATTGAGTTACCCAAAAAGTAAGGTTAACACATCAATCTTATATTGAGAAGGCACACTTGCGTATAAAATCAATAAAGTAATTTATGTATTCCAAACTTTTCATGCAGTAAATAAACACGTTCTAAAAGTTGAAATTTATTGGAATTATGTTTGTATTTTAGTATAAATTTGCACAACAATTTGACGTTTTTTTGAAAATGGTATATATTACTATTGGATCGATATCACATTAAATGCGTAAAAAACCATGTTAAAGCAATAGTTAAAACAGTACACAATAGTTATTTATTTAAACCAGAGTTTTAAAAGTTAACGAAGAAAAAAAAACGCTTAATTTAGAGAGGAACGAGTTGAAATATTTTATTGCTCGAACGTAGACTAGAACATTTTTTGTTGTAAACCGTTGAAGATCTGAGAATAATAAGTAGTTGAAAACCAAATTTTGAGTTTCGAGAAAAACCTGTCAAAATTAAGAATTTTCTTTTTTTTTAATTTATTATGTCTATTTATCCTCTTGTGAGTTATTTATTATACAGGGTGTCCTACGAGGTACTGTACATACTGAAATGGTATGTTCCTTAGGTCAATTTAAGTAGAAAACGTCCTATAAACATAGGTCCAATTCGCCATAGTTACACAGATACAAGCGTTCAAAGTTTATAAACGCTCACACATTTTTTGAAAATTATTATTATTGAAAACAGAAAATCGAACTACAAAACAAACATAAAAAAAAACAAACAAACAAAAATCACATCAAATGCTCAAAATGACCTCCTTCGGCATTAATACAACGACGGCTGCGATCTAAAATGGACCGAGTAGCCGCTCGAAGCACCTGCTGGTTGTTCCTAGTTTGTTGACACACATCCAGGATACGCTGTATTAGTTCAGCTCTGGTATTAACTTTTACCTCGTATATTAAACTTTTCTCATGACCCCACAGATAAAAGTCCAAAGGTGTGAGATCGGGCGATCTCGGTGGCCAAGCATGCGGGCCTCCACGCCCAATCCACCTATTGGAGTAAGCAACATTTAGATATTCGGTCACATGCCGACTAAAATGTGGAGGAGCTCCATCATGTTGCAGAAACATTTGTTGTCTTGTTAGTAATGGTACTTCTTCCAAAAGCGGTAGCAATTCATTCCGTAAAAAGTTAGCATACGCTTCTACTGTCAGACTTTCCTCAAAGAAAAAAGGTCCAATAAGTTGATCGTCTATCATGCCACATTATACGTTAAGACAAAATCTGCGCTGAAAGTTAGTTTCTGTTGTGCCATGTGGATTTTAATATGACCACAAATGAGAATTACGTGTATTGTTCACTCCATCTCTAGTAAATTGCGCCTGAACGCCAAATAAAAACAATGGAACTAATTGTGGATTTACCTGTAGCCAGTGGCAGAAATTCAACCGGCCAGCAAAATCTCCAGGTTCCAGATGCTGAACTTGTTGTATGTGATAGGGATACAAAAGCCCATTATGTAATGTTCGCCATGCTGACATACGGGGGAGTTTCGTTCAAGAAGAAATTTTTCTAGTACTCAACCCTGGACTCCGATCAACCATCTGTAGAATGTTTTTCTGTTTATTCACATTTAACTGCACAGGACGGTCAGATCTTGTTGAAACTAATGGAAATGAACCATGAGTTCGTACATGTTGAAACACAGAAGAAAAAGTTTGGTGATTGGGCACCCTCCTGTTGGGAAATCTTCGTTTATATTCCCTAACGCAGATCTCGCATTTCCATCACAAAATCCATAAATGTAAATGATATCAGCATACTCTTCGTTGGAAAAATGAGAAGGCATTTTGCATTTAAATTACACTTCATTTAATAAAATCGACTGTGACATTGGTAGAAAAGAAAGCAATAAATAACATATTGTTCGGCTTTTGTTTCCCAGTTGACTAAGAATAATTAATTTTCAAAAAATGTGTGATCAGTTATAAATTTTGAACGCTTGTATCTGTGTAACTATGGCGAATTGGACCTATGTTTATAGGACGTTTTCTACTTAAATTGACCTAAGGAACATACCATTTCAGTATGTTAAAATTTTGCTCAAAGTTGAACAAATTAACTTAAAACTTTGAATGTTTTTACGCTGTTTTTAATAATTTTTTTTTCTAATAAGGCTTCTGTGCAGTTTGTTAATCTTTAACAATGCTGACTTTTACAAAATTTTGTTTTGGCCAGTATATGTATCGCTAAATAAGTACCACAGTTTTACTTCAGGCGAAATTTTTGTTTTTCCGAGAGTTGTCCGGTTCTTAAAGTAAATTTTCTCGGCACACTGACTACGTTGCTTCAATCAGGTTGAAACTTGCACGCATTTTAGATGCACATGTGTACGGCAAGGTAGATATTATCATTACTTATAGTTCAATACAACGTGTTCAGTGACAGCCACAAAATGACAGTTTTCATTTACACATATCGTAGAAGGGGGTCATTTCAAATGTTACATGTTATTTTGTATTCATCGCAAATATTTATTCTAAATGAAAATTAGCGGCTGCACTGTCTAAAGACGCTAATGTTTGTCATTTTGTTCGAAAACCACTGGGTATTATTTTAAGACATTAAATGTGTTATGAAGAACGTATTCCAAATAGAGTAAAGTTTACCTCGTTTAACGTAATCGGAATAGACAAGAGAAGACTCACACCTGTATCAGTATTGTAGTACTTCGTTAAATTAGTTTATGCACATTATTGGGTATAGGATTCTTGCATTTATATTTATAACTTTACTACTTTTTTTGTAACTTGTTTTAATTGTATTTATTAACCGTCGTCTTGACTTAAATTTATTTTCAGTCGCAAATTTCTTTAATCATTTAAACGCATTCATAAGTTTATATACCACGCATAGTTTCCGTTCTAAATTTGAGGCTTATTTCGCGACTGCATAGTAGACGAGGTAATTTGATCGAGTATTTAGTAAGCAGGACAGAGTGGAGATGTATCTGCACAATATATATATATATACTTTTGGCACTGTACGCACTGAGTCTTGGTTTTTTTGTTTTTCTTCGATGAGCAAAAGTGACAAGTGCTTGGAGTATCATATTGGCTAGTTTCAGCAGGCTCTTCAGGGATACCTAAATTTTTTTTATGTGACTCCTTATAGTTATAGGTAACATTGTCATTTCTCTGCAACGTTCAAGTTAGGGTGCAATGAGACTCATGGTTAAAGATTTTAAATAATTTCGACGACTTATAAGAGTCAGGTTGTTTGCATCATTAACTATGTGGCTATTTATTCCAGATATGCTGAGTCAAGTAAAAAATAATATTAAGCCATTGACAACTTTTTCGTGATAAAATAAGTCCGTTTTAGTTTGTCAACAACGTCAACATCTCCCTTTGTTGCATTGTAAAATGTAATAATGCTTGGCTTGCAGGCGTCACCACTTTCTGAATCGATCTAATCTGAATAATGCATTGTGTCACTATTTTGTTTTGCTTGGGCTTGTAGGACACCAAAGTCATGTCTTGTGTAAAACCAAAAATACTTGAATCAACTATACGGTTTTTTATTTTTGCAGTGAAAATGTCAGGAATTTTATTTTTATTTTTTCTAATCGTGTCTGTCATATTAGTTTGTGTTTTTTTCAATAAATCTAAGCCTAAAGGAATTGATGTAAATCAATTATTGCAGGTTACATTTGTTTCAGTTACAGAAAATAGATGAACTAATCTTTGGACGACTGCAAAGGCGCTATTATCACATTTGTAGGGCCCGTCTGGTTAGGTTCCAACATACACATCCATATTATGGGAATAATATGATTAAAAAAGAAGAGCTAAAATGTTTATATCGTATTTTGTAGCTTATTTGGTATGCATTGTCGAAATCCACATTTACCTCAAAATGACTCAAGCATTTCATCCATTGTGACAAATTCACTTACATAATAATTGGCTTTGCAACGTTAAATAAATCCGTCAAAAGACTGTCTAATAGAAGCTAATTTATGATAGTTTTTCCATTTTTTTTATCATCAAAGTTGTCAAATTAAAGTGCTTCCAACAAAAATTGAAATCGATTAATTCCCATTGTCAGCCGGTTTCATCCTGCGCCCACAAATTTTTTAAATGTAGATGTAATGACCGCAAAATTTCAGCCAAATATAATAGCTCAATAAGCGCTTTTATTTTTTCTATGTTTGTATCAATGGCGTCACTTTCTCTACTGTAATTTGTCCTAAGCCTTTGAATATTTTTTCTGTGTGTTGTTACGAGAAAATCTGGTTCATCGAGATGGACAACCAAGAATAAATTGTTACGCTGGTCTTCTTGTAACAAAACAAAGCAACGGCTAGCACAGCTTTTTCGGAGAGGGATCGCAGGTTTTGTTATGCGAAATTATAACGTAAATCTAAAAAAAGGCGCCAAGACGATGAAAGATTAAGTTAGGGAAATACCGTCTAACTCTACCCGTAGCTGGAAAAGAATAAATAACACCACAGAAGTAATAACGCAGAATATATATTTATTTATTACAGAAGATAAAGAATGTACATGAATGTAAGTTTTCGCAAATATTTATACGTAAGTCGAATGAATTATAAGTTGCGTCGACTAGTGAGCAACATACCGTACAACAAGCTGCCCTGTTGGTCTAAACCTTTACATAAACATAACGTCTGAAATTATATTCGCAAATTTTAAAATTGTAGACAAATGTAACAATTTATGCCTTCGAGACTCAACGTGCACTGCTAATAAGTTTGTAAAGCACAAAAATATTATTAATTGTGTTAACTTAACATGCACGTACGGTCATAAACGACATAACCACCAAAGTACAAATAAAAAAAATCGAAATAGTAATACTCACAGTTAGGTTTTATCCAGTAGGGGATTAGCTAATTCCGTACTTGAGTTACCTAAAAAGTAAAATTAAACCCAATATAAACGAACATAAGTAACAGGTCTCCTTTAGCATTCAATCATTTAAGAACGCAAATGCGCAGCGTTTCCCTTTGACTTAGCGGAATACCTTTTCCCAGTTTTCGTAGTAATTCATTTTCCAAAAGAGGGATAATCCTAAAGGTTTTCAACCTTTGGCGGTGTATAAGCACTAACGTCAACACTAACGTGACACCATGGAAATTTTTCGACCACCAGGTGTTACGAACGTCACTGATAAAATTACAGGTGGAGAGATCGAACCCGCTAAAAAATTAATTTAAGCTCTCAATACAAAATCGTTATAAAATTACATACCCCAAAATAAGCTTTCACTCAACACTACGTTAAATTCCCCCACATATCCAAGTGGAGTATCGTGAACCAACTTAATAATGAAAGTTTTTCGTTGGGCCGGAAAGCCCGTTAAGAACGGTCTGTAATCTACAAAACGTTAGCAGCAAATAAAATCTTTTTTGATAACTGACTACGAAGGACCGCGTGTGTCGCAGGACAAATTTTATACTTAAAAAATGTTTATACTAGAAAATTGAACTACCAAATTTTTTACATAACAGTGCCTATTTCTTCTATCACAAGATCGGGAAAATATAATTGCTAATCCTCTACAATTGCGTTTGTTTTTTTGGCTACCCCAATTACTCTTGAGGGTTGAGTTACTATATTTTTACTTCGAGTCTTCGTTTTTGATGCAACTAAGGTAAATTTACTTCAAACCGTTTGTGTGAATTTTCCAAAAAAACACAAACGGGCGTTTAGGACTTTAGATTTATTCTGATCTTGCAACTCTTCTTCTTCTGATTGTTCTAAATTAGAGTCGTGATTGTTGGCCACTAAAACATCGTCCTGATCCTCGGGAGGATCACCAACTTCATCGTCACTCTCAATTTCAGTCTACAGTTCCAAAAGACTATTGGTTTTTTTCTCGTAAAACCACATTATCTAAAATAACAAGAAAATATTGGAAAAAAATAATATTCGTACAAAAATTCTTACAGTTTTAAAAAACTACAAACAGAACTATAAGTACAGTAAGCGTACCGTATTATCGGCAGCAAAAAGCACACTAAAAACTTGACATAAAAAAAAGAGAACAGAAATACTTGGCGAAACTAAAGTAAACACTAAATTAATTTTGTGCTAGTCGGTAGTAGACACTTTGCGTAGGGTATTCACAGAACGTCAAAATTACCACCATTATACCAGTGGCGCTACAACTAAATTTATCAACATTTGGTCTTTTTGCATCTTCTTAAGCACCGGAAGACATTTTACTACTTTATCCGCGGTTATGATAGTTACATTGGTGGTTAAACATAAATATTGTTGTCCTTGAAATTTTGTCTCAGAAAGAAACATAAGAATAAGTTGTTGTGTTCTATTTCTTTGGTCACATATTTTAATTTGCTTTCTTTAACCTTTAACCACATAAAATGTAATTGTCAGTTATTATTTTTTCAACAGAGACTGTTTCATCAAAACCAATTTTATTGTCTGCTCCTTCATTTAAATTCTCTTTGTCAATAAATTCTTCTTCATTACTGCTATTACCATGTAATTAGTTTCTCGCTCTTCTCTTTACTGCCAAGTTATTACCTAGAAGAGTTTACCATCTTGAGAGCAACTTTGTGAAATATCAGAGTGTGGTTGTAAAGAACCAATCTTCAAAAATTTTTTGATCAAACCATTCAGTCTTACTTTTCTATTAGATCTAGCTTTGTTTGGACTTCTCTCTATGTGATCTGCTTTGTACACTACATATGGTGGCAGCATGACATCTGACGCTGTTAGAATTAGTTGACACCAGGTTTCTTGGAATGTTTCTTTTTTATTTTTATGAATATAGTGGTCGCAAGAATGCCGAATTTGTCAAACATATATTTGTCGCTCATTATGGTATTTATTTTTATATATACAGCTCTAATGTCTTTTTGTTATAATTTTGATATGGTCTACTAGTAACCTTACGTTTGTAAGTTTTCACCATTTTATTTCAAGTCACCCTTGAAAGTGACCAAATAACTAAGCCCGGTCTTATATCGCGTTAACGTTACACGTAATCGATCAACTATTTAATTTACACGCAGTCACGACAAATTAAAAATTAACAAATATAATTAATAAGAACGCTTAAAATGAGTACTTAAAACTTACCCCACGAAAGTTTCTTGTAACAAGCAGTAAAACGTTTACTACTTCTTATATGTTTATAGACAGAAACTGGTGCAGTATGTAAGCTCAGATGTACGGCGTTATGTGTCTAAATCTGGCTTTGATTACATTCAAACTGTCAAAGAAACTTAAATAATAAAACGGTCGCTTACTCAAGACAGCTGCATTTATAAAGTAAAATTTGTTTTAAAATTAATACTAAAAGTAAAATGATTTGGTATGATCTACAATTAAATTTTTGCTAAGATATTAATGATACGGAAAATTTAAAATCAAAACAGATACTTAAGAAATGCGAATAAAAAATGTTCACAATAAAATACGTCAAGACAATTTAGTATGAAACTCGAACCATATATCGCCATAAATAGATTCCAAAAATAAGGTGAAATTTACAGGTGTAAATCATTGACTCTAATAATACGTCTTCTTCAAGTTACTAGATAAGTATCACCATTTATAAATCCCGCAAATTAATACCACTGAGAAAACGGTTTTGAAACCTTACCAAACTCGCTAAAAGAGTTATAAACGTATAGAAAACAACATAGCCAACGTCATTTTAAATACATGTTTAATGCTTTGTCCGCATAATCGCTAAAACCTTAGAAATAATCAGTGATAAAAATTAAATGGAAAGAAAATTAGTTGAAATTAGCGGATAACGTCTTAAAAAAAATTTGAGTTTCTACAGCGATCTATCAGCAAGTAAAAGTACGTTTTGTTTCCACTCTTCTTCCGTAAATGTCAAATCTAAACAATTTAGAAACAGTGAAGTCTGCAAAGCAGTTTGTGACGAGTTTTAAAATTACCTAAACCAATAGCGTCGCAAATCAAAGGAGGATGTGACGCGTTTAATAGCGCGCTGGTACGCGTTTTTCCTGAAGTCGACGGTTTTGGGCCGCCTCGAATTTGGCGATACCGGACGACGTTTCTTGAACAACGATGGGATGGAGGCGCTTAAACGCGCTCCGCCGATCTGTTTGTTTGATTTTTATTTTTACATCGCGTCTGGCGTGCTGTTGTACGCCCTGAAGACGCCGAACGGGATTTAAAGATTTGTTTTCTTTGAACATTAGCTATTACTGAACGAGTCATGACGTTTTACTCGGCAAAAAGTGCACGTCGCCAAGACGTGCCTCGAAAAATCTTCGACGGCTATTAACAGTAAGCTAAATTTTTTTATCGACGATGCGAACGGGAGCTGTATCTAGGCTTTCAATTTTTTTAATTTTTTAGGTTCACTCCTAAACGGTTTCACTCTCTCTTGAAAGTTTTGTTTAACTTTTCTTCCCGGTACTTGTGCGGTATCAGTCTCGTGGTAATTTTTAACACTAGATAGAGTTAACCATCTGCTTAAGGATGCAACATCGAGTAACTCTATTAAGCACGTGGATTGGCCTTTTTCAAAGAGAAGTTGGATCTTTCTAAAGGCCACATTTTCTGATCGGTCTTCTCAGACCATGAGATTTGGGCTGTCGGAAATGACTATTATTCCTTACTTACATTGAAATATACCATTCTAAAATTTGAATTCTAGTGAACTATTTTTTGTTTGAATTCCATTTACATTATCAAATATTTATTTTTTTATAAACATTATACTAAATACTAAAAGATTTGTTTTTAACTTCTGGTAGCGTACTCGTTTCGAGTGTTCACCTCTGAGATACATTTGAATATCGCGCAAAATGAAATTTATGTTATTGATTTATTTGGTAATTTAACGCCGTGCGTGTTTTAAGATTTGAGGTACGTGTTTGTAACAATACAAAGCTAAAATGTAATACAATAAGAAAAAAAATCAATAAATTTTTTTTGTGATTTTATTGATTTTTGCCAATGCATTAGTTCTAAATTATAATAAAAAAAATTCATTTTTTAGTGACAACTCTGTACAGTGCAATACGTGTGTTATCGATTGATTTTACAACTTAGCATTAATTAAAAATAACACATAATTAAATAATTGGGGCTTTATTATCCTAATATATTCATAAAAGTAACTGTTGAGCATTTTAAACGTTTATAAGTTAAAAAAAAAGTTTTATTATTTGCTTCGTCAAAATTTAAACTTTAAATATGGTTCACGTAAAACTTAAAGTTTAAGAAGACCAAAGTTTTTATAAATCCTATTAAGTAGTTACAGTTAAGCGACTTTTCTCTTTCTAAACACAGCTTATACTTTACAAGTTTGACACATTTTTTCTAGTAGTCAACACTTGCGTCATTTATTGTTATGTAAATTAATAATGAACTTATTTTAAACTGTAATTAAAAATTTTAAGCACGTAATTAATTAAAACGTAAATTTAACGCAGTCAAATTAAATATCACTTAGAATGATTATAGACGATTATAAATAACAACAAATATTTTTATTTAAGAAATGTATCAGTTATTTAATACTAAAAGAAAATACAGAATTTAATAATACTAAAAAACAATAAAACAATATTTACTATAAATACAAACTCGTAAAAGAAAAATAGATTTTCTTTAACTACACTTGTTGAACACAGCTACATTTTTTTGCAAAAACTTCAAATGAATTAAAGGAGATCAACTCAATTTTTTTAAATAAACATGTAACCTTACAACTATTATTATATAACATACTTTTTGGTATGTGCAATTTTGTTTCAAATGCCAGCCTATATAAAACTTTCTCAATTTGTTATTTCATTAAATATCACAATTCCAATGTTGTTTATAGCAATAAATGTTAATTTGTATTTTATCGTTTCTCATGACAACATTTTGTTGCTGTAAATTTTTATTTTAACTTATGAATTCGCTGTCATTTAAAATACAAAGTATTCTACGTAGTTTTTATATGATTGTTATTTTTATTTTTTTTTGTTTATTAAAAATTGGTTACACAATTAATATGGTTTTATTAACAATTTCAATTTGTTACTTTACTCTCACACCTATTTTGGTAATTACATTTTGTCTTTCATTTGAACTTTGTTTGTTGCATTTTTTTAATAAGGATCTTTTATCCTTTTGAAAAATTTTAAAAATGCAAAGTATACTCTATTATTTTTATACTGTTCTAAACAAACTATTAAAACATGCAAAAATTGCTTATTAAAACGTAAAATAAACGATGTTATTGGTTGATTCTTAGTAGAAAAGCCAGTTAGAAAAATAAAATTTTGTGAATATATGGAAATCTCTAAAACCGTAAATAAATGTCAAAATCGGTAATGGGCGCCAGACAAAGATAAAAAAAGCGTAAAATTTGCCACTAGTTTTTGTCAATTAAAAAAACTTTTCAGTGTGTAATAACAAATTTCAGAAATGAAAATAAAACTATATATGTATATATAGAATCAAAACTTTATTCTACCGTTAAGTGTTAAGGAATTTAACTTATCTTGGCCTACTCTTTTTTATTTTTTGCCATTATTTTCCCTTCTGTCTATGTCAACCCATCGTCTCTTAAAGTCTCTTCTATTTCTTTATTCCATGTTTTTCTTGGTTGTTCTTTTCTTTTTTTCTGTTGTACTTTTGCCGCCTATATTCTTTTGGTTGTTCGTCCCCCTCCCTCCCCCCCTTTTAGACTACGTGCCACAACCATCGTAGCATTTTTCATAATTGGTTCATCTCCTAACTCTTCTGTTATTTTTTCATTTCTTATTCTATCTATTCTCGTAACTTCCTGTATAGCTCTTAAGAACCTCATCTCCATGATCTTGATTTTACTTTGCTTTTGTTTTGTCAGTACCCAGCTTTCAATACCGTATATCAATATCGGTTTAAATATAGATTTAAACACTGTTATCTTCGTCTTTCTAGATATCTCTTTTTTCCGTATAAAAGAATGTTTAGTGCTTGATCAAGCTTGGCTACGCTTTCTAGTCTATTGTTTATTTCTGCATCTATTCTTCCATTTTTGTGTATTCTTACTCCTAGATATTTAAACGATTGTACTTTTTGTAGCTCTATATAAATTAGTTTCATTACTATGTCTGTCTCCTCTTTTCCTATTACCATCACTTTAGTTTTCTCCGTGTTTATTTCTAAGTTTTTATCCTGTAGAGCGTTGTTCCATAGCTGTAGGTTGTATTGTAGATCTTGCTTATTCTTTGCGTATATAATTAGATAATCGGCAAATACGCTTTCCGATATTATTTTGCATTAATTGCATGTTTTGGTATCCAACTTTTACATTCTTTACTTTGTTTTTTACCTTCTTTGTAACTGCATCCATTACTATATTGAACAGTGCAAGGCTGAGGATGCCACCTTGTCTAAGTCCATCCTTAGTTAGAAATTCTTTGGAATGTTTATTTCCACTTCTGACGACGTTTCGTGTTTTCATACAGACTTTTTATACCTCTTATCAATTTGTCGTTTATTGCTCTCTTCTTTAAAATTTTCCAAACTGTTTTTCTTGAAACACTGTCGAATGCTTTTTCTAAGTCAATGAAGGCTAGATATATTTTTTTTTCTGTTTTGTACTTTTCTATTAGCTGTTTTAGCACAAATTTGTGATCTTGCACTCCACTTCCTTTTCTAAATCCGCATTGTGCGTCCTCTAGTTGCTCTTCTGTTGTTGCCTTTAGTTTGATTCCAAGATTCTATCGTATAACTTTGTTATTGTTGGTAAAATTGTAATTTCTTGGTAGTTTGTGCATTCTCTTTTAACTCCTTTTTGAATACTAAGAACAGTATTCTTACTTCCCAATTAGTATGGATTTTTTCTTGTTGTAAGGCTTTATTAAACATTTTAGTAATTATTTCAATACCCGTCTTATCTAGATTTCTAACCAATTCTGTCGTTATGCCGTCGTGTCCTGCCTCTTTAACCTCTTTTTAACTTTTTCAGGGCTTCTAATACATCTTCTTTTATTTCTTCATGTTTTTCACTTTCCTTTATGTCTTCTTCAGTGTTTATTTCAGTTCCGTCTTCTAATGTTCTATTATGTCTTTTTTCTATAGTTAGCATTTCTTGGAAATACTCTTTCCATCTCTCTATGATGTCTTCATCGTTTCTTAACATTCTTCCATCCTTCGTTTTTATATAATGAGCTATTTGTGTTTTTCCTTTTCGGAGAGTTCTAAGTACCTTATAAAACAGTTTTTGGTTTTCTAAGCTATAATTTTCCATCTTTACACTAAAGTCTGTCTAAGCTTTTATTTTAGCTTGTTTAACAGTTTCCATTACTTTGTTTCTCTGTTCTTTATATCTATTGTACTTATTCTCTGTTAGTTCTCCCAAATACTCTTTCCATAGTTTTTTTCTTTCTTTTAATTTTTTTTCTTATTTCCTTATTCCACTATCTTGTTTGGTTCGTGTCTTTATTAATTTTTGTACTTGCTGTCGTTATTAATGCTTCTTTGGTACCTTTTTTATGCTGTTTCTAATGGCTTTATTTATATTTTCATTATTTTCATCTTTACTTTTACTCGTGCCTTGTATTCTCTTGCTATCTCATCATTTCCTAGTTTGTATGTTTTAATTATTTCTGAATTAATATTTGTTATTCCCGTGTTTTTTGTTGTCTTATGGTTTTCTACTTGTATCTCTATTTTTGACGTCATTAGATAGTGATCAGAATATATTTCTGGACTCTTTTTTACCCTTGCATCTTTTATTTCATTTCTGTATTGTCTGCTTATTATTGTGTAATTTATAATAGATTTTTCATTTCTACTCACTACTTCTCTAGTGTATTTATGGATATTCTTGTGTTTGAAGAAGATATTTGTTATTATCAGGTCATTCTGTATACAAAAATCAATCAATCATATCTTCCTATTACTTTTCTCGATTCCTCTGTTCTCCTTCCCACTCTTCCGTTAAATTCCCCTAATATTAGCAATCTTCTTTTACTATCTTAAATTGTTTCTGGCAATTGCTCCCAGAAGTATTTTTTCTTTTGTGTCGTTTCATTTTCGTCTGGCCCGTAGACCACAACAAGGGTTATTCTTGTTTGTTTTTCTATTTCCATTTCTATCTTTAGTATTCTTTCAAAGAGACAAGTTCATTATGTATATATTTTGCTTTCTCGTTTCTAATGATGCATCCTACTCCTTTTTTAGCTCTCTGCGTCATTTCTATTTCCCCCTTCCCTTTTTTTCTTTGTTTTTGTTAAGCCTAGTAGGTCTAAATCTGTTTTTTTGAATTCATCTATCACTTCGTGCTCTTTTGCTGTTAAGCTTTTAGTGTTCCAGGTGCCTATTTTTGAGTAGTCCTTGTTTTTACATTTTTTCATTCCATTTCTACTTTTTAGGTTTTTCTCGCTATTGATTTCTTGTCTAGTTTGTCCTTATTCATATTTTTTATCATTGCCGTGTCCGTCTGGATGCAACCCATTTCGTTTTAATTATTAACTAGTTTGTTGGAGTTTTACTTGTTATCTTTTCCTTCTGTTTTATTTCTTCTAGCTAATTGTTTTCTTTGTTCCATTTCCATTCCTTTCCATCAATAAACAGCTTTTAGTAGCCACTTTTAACTGTTCTCCCTCTCTCTCTTTCTACTCTTACTCTTTTTCTAATTTGTATTTCTATAGCTTTTTCTTGTTTAGTTAAGTCGTTGTTTATGAATATTTTCTCTCTATTTGATTTGATTTCCTTAATTTGGATTTGTTTCATTATCTCTATTTTACCATTTATGTTTTCTAATTTAATTATTCACACTTTTGGTCCTGTTTTGTAGGCTGTTTTGATTTAGATGTCAATTTTTAGTTCTTCTTTTATAAATCCTTTCATTTCCTGTTTGATTTCCGCAGCTTTATTTGAATTAGTCGTTATTCCGTATATTACTAAATTGTTCCGTCTCTTATCCTTTTTTATTTGTTCCACCTTCTCTGTGGTGCTTTGTAGCTTTTTTTATCTCTTTGTAATTACTTTCTATGATGGTATTCTCGTCCTTTTTGTTTTCTTTTTTTAATACTTCAATTTTTTTATTAAATTTAATTTGTTTCAATTTTATTTGGTTCACATCTATCATTAATTGTTCTAACATAACTAGTACTCTGTCTAGTTTGTCCTCTTCTTTTCGTGTACAGTTTGTTGGTGATCTGGTTGTCTTCTTAACTATACATACATCGCTCTCTGTTTAGCCCCTCTCTTTCTTTTTCTCGATCTGTTGAATCACTGTCTGTATGATACATCTCGAGTGTCTTTACTTCCTGTTTGTTAAATATGTTATTTTAGTATAGTTGTAATACTTAGCTCACGCTTTTTTAGTGTTTAATTAAAACGCAAGAAAAAATTATTATTTTTGACGATCTAAACACATTAATTTTATACAAAAATTACGTTAGTAAGCAGTTTTTTGTATTTCTTTCTGTAAAATTTTATTAAAATATTGGATAAGTATTATCGCAAGTTTGATATTTATTTGCAATCAGCAATTTTTTAATTATAAAAGAATTCTTATTATTTTAATTATTTACATTATTGTTTTTATGCAGTTTTTGCTTTGTTAAGTATCTCAAAGCATTTACTGATTACTGTCAGCATTTTTAATTAATGTGTTGCAAATTTTAACATAACGGCTATCTGATAACACACGATTTTAAACTGTTATGAGTTTGTTTTGTTAATGACCGAAAACCCGAATTTATGTGTTACTGAAATCGCTGGACTCATTTCCTGAGGGATTACATTAAAGTTATCTTAATCTTAAAGGTAATGATTTTTTTGTATTTTTGATAGTTAATGTTTCTTTAGATTAGTAGAACCTACTTCCTTTACTTTAGCAATTTACTAAATTATTGCGTTACGCTGTCTGAGACATATGTACATATATACCTGATAGTTATAATTTCGCAGCGCTCTTAGACGCAGTTAAAATTTATTGCGATAAGATTACAAAAAAAAATAGTTTTTAAGCATTATTACTGTTACGTAGTAAATGTTCTTAGTTTTTTGATTTTTGCATAAACTTCTAAAAAGCACTTAGACCTAGACAACTTGATATACATTTATTTTTACTCATTATTTATAATGCTGTTAATATCCAGGACTGTTAACGACGTGAAACATTTTAATAATACAAATTTTGCTTCTATATTAAAATTACTGGTACAACTTTTAAATTACAAATGTCGATTTTAAAATTAATCGTTTTTGATTACAAATTTGGTTTTGTCCTATTGGTTCTCCGCTGCTTTTATAGTAAACATTTATTAATCTGATTTGTTATTTTTGTTCGTGTATTTGAAAACTAATGTTTAGTGCAATGCTTAAAATCTAATTTTATTATTAAATTTTAATTATACTGACAAGCACTAGTAAATTTTCAAATATATTTAGTTTGCTGTTAATATTTGTTTGTTTTGCTCAGCGGCTATGGTCTGCTTCTGACCGTAATGTTTTTATTAATTATTAATTTAATTGATTCATGTTTTAGCATTTATTGGAATAAATTTACATTAAATTATAGTATGAATGTATTTAAAAATGAAACAAATAATGTTACCGTAAGTCTAAACCAATTATAAGCAACTTTAAACTAATCTACGTCTAATAGTTTCTTATAACAAATTTTTGGACAATACGTAGGCAATACTAAAATAACAACAAATGTATAAAAAAGATTTCTAATAATATAAAAAAACAGCTGCTGCGCAAGACGAGACAGCCCGATAAATAAAATACGTTACCGTAAATTTATAATTAAAGTCGTAGGAATTCTATCGTAGGTACTTAAAATTTTATTTTAATTTAAAAACGAACTTAAATATACTTTAAAACGCCACATTTTTTATAATAAAATTAGGGTGAATATTGAAACCGAAAAATACTTAAATGTTATTTTTGGAACAGTGTCTTTGTTTTGTACCATAGAGTCATTTTTACTACTTTTATTTGATTAACCTGCAACTCTGTTATTAGAGTTTTCTTTATATTTAACTTAATAATTGAAAGTATTTGACAAATTTTCTTTAACGCCAACAGCAATTTGATTGTTGCGAAAACGCAGCTAACTCTAAATTCCTAAGTAATATACATACAGATGTTTTATTTCAAAAATTATTATTATTATTAACTTAATTATTTTTGTTTGGGTATTTTATCTATTGTGATAATTTATAGGCGGTTGTTTTATTATTTTGTTATGCATAATCAATTACGTAAAAAATGAAAGTGGTATAAACGAACGAATAGTATATAAACCATCATTTAGTTTCAGTTAATTTAAAATGGCAAAGTCTCAGAAACATTTTACTTTTTCAACAATCAATAAAAATAAATGAATTTAATTAGCCAATAAGGTTTACTTCTTTCGTAAGCTTATGTGGGTGGGATTCACTCTTTTAATTGTTTTAAAACAAAACTAGTCAGGATAAACACATGCATTGTTTTTGTTCCAATAAATAACACACCAATAATAAAAAACAAAGTTATTCAAAATTATGTTTAATCATCTTAATACGATAACATCGAAATATCGGTCTGTAGGCTACATTAAACAAGTTTGTTCTACAAGAAATACTTTAAGTTGGTAATCACCTGAGACTTCGTCCAGATACATACATTAATCAAATGTACTAATATCAATTAGATCCAAGTTAAGTTTTAGCTTTGGACCGTACATCTGTATAATTATCCCAACACAGAAGAGCACTCAATGATTTTAGAATAATCTAACAGCTATTTAGTAAGACTAAAAGCAACCAACTTAACTATAAATTACCTAACGGAAACACAATGGATTATCGACATAAGATGTAACATAACGAGATGTACCGAACTATCAGTGCCGTATCTAACAATTTTTAAGTGTCAAAAAGTTTAAACATTACGACATTATTTATTATTAGTAGGTACTGCAGCATTGTGAAGCTTACTTATTTGCGAATGTAACGTACTCAATGAAATTTTAGATTTTTTTGAAATTTTGAGTTGTATACTACCAACGATTTTTAGTTATAAAATTCTACCTCTACTAGTTGAGTTTCTTTTGCAAACGCATTTATTCTTATATAAACGATCTTAGACGGTTCAAAGGTGTATCGTTGTTAACCTAAACAGTAGAAAATGTTGCATCTAATTATTATTGTTTGTGTACTGTTTCACTCAATTTTATTAATTATTTGAGTCCAAATTATTAAAATAACCAGATAAAGATAAGAAATAGACCAATTAGACCATTAATCAAAGTTCTATATAAAACATGTTGCTTTACCTCACTGCGTTTATAAACTACAGAACTTTCACAATCTATGTTAGGCAACCAACATTGCTTGCATTGGTATCGAGTAAAACAAAAATTACTAAATGAGAAATTTGATTTGTAATATTAAATTAAAGTTAAATGATTAATTAAAAACGGTAACATATTAACAGCGATACGTGTTTATTTGAAATAAGAATTGGTAATAACAATTGTTTAAATTTTTTAACCGATCTTTAATATGTTGTCTTTCAGCTGCGATACATGTGTTAACTTTTCTCTTTATATTTTAAAAAACATTACAAAGCATCGGTAATTACATGTTTAAAGTCATCAATATTGTGCAACTGATTTTTATAAACTGTTTCTTAAATGCCTATAAAAGTAAAAATCTAGTGACGTAGGATTTGGCAATCGTGGAGAATATAACCCTTGACGTTTTATTCTTTTATTGTAAAATTGTTGAATAAATTCAGTTGTAGCTCGAGTCGTATGAGCCGGTGCATTGTCTTGTCAGTAACTAAATTGAAGTTTCTTGTCGTCTAGCTCCTCAAAAAACTTACCTAAAATATTACGATAACGTTCTGTCTTTACGGTACTGTAAAAAAAAATATTAGACTAATAATTTTTTTCTTGGCATTACAATCCATACATCAACTTTTAAAGAATGCAATGTTATTTCCACAAAAGTGTGTGGATTTTCAGTTGCTCAAGTACAATAATTTTGACTATTTACATCTCAACTTAAATAAAATTGTGCTTTGTTCATAAAGAAAGTTAAATCCAACAAGCTATTGTTATCTATATTAAATCATTCGCAAAATTGTACATGTTGCAAGAAGTCAGGAGCACGTAATTCTTGATAAACCGTAACCTGCTACGGAGTTATCAAAAGTTTTTTCTTAATTGCTTTGTGGCAAGTTTTTACTGACGATTCTAAAAATTGAATGCTTGTAAGTTAAAAATTTAATTCAAAATAACTCTATACTTATTACCGTAGATAATTTTCTCACCGATTTATTTAAACTTTGGTTTATGCGATTGCAAATGTCTTAGACAAAAATTGAAACTTGTTTACGTTGTCGGAAAGTATAGTAAGCAAAGTTTGCTCATAGATTACGTGAAATAAGTTTTAATGAAGTCTTTGTACTACCGTTATTATTTTATTAGGTAACAACCGTGTTTATCTCGTACAATATGTTATTATAAGCTTTTTGCTTGAGATAATTTTTTATAGAATAGTATATTGTAAAACGAGTGTTAACAATGACAATAATTAAATGTAAGTTTACAATACACGATTACAAAAACAAATTTTTAACAGATTTATACTAATTTTTCTATTTTCTTTTAATTTACATTATTTGTAGATAAAATGTATGTATGTATATGTATAGCAGTGATTTTTAATATTTTATAGTTGGTAACAGTGATCAACATCTCCCTACGTTCTAATTAAAAATTTAAAAATATTTCACGTTTGTAATATTGATCTGGTGTTTTTTAGTCAATACGTTGATCTGATAGCTAGTACTTGCTACCAACTTTATACATTACAAACACAAAAATCACTATGTCATTAGGTTGCACAGTTACACTAAGTAAGCATTGTATATGCGAAATAGAAAACAGTTATTTATTTACGAGTTGTTGATTTTTAAAAATCTTGGATTCAAAATTCCCACTCGTAATATAAACGCCCAATTTATACAGAAACGAGTTGAATACAACATTTTATTGATCGCACAAAGACTACGAGGCCCTTAAAGTCTCAAATTCTCTCAAAAATAGTTTGACAATTATGTTGACAAGTGCGCAAAAACTGTCAGTTTACAAAAACAAAAAATTTAAATTTATGACAGTTAAAAACAAAAATTTTTTTAACGCAATTTAAACAGATATCTGTGACTTGGTTTATTTTCGTTTATTATTTTTATATTACCTATAAGGCTTTTACTGTATTATGTTATTCATATTTTATAGAAATATGTGTCTTGACTTATCCGTTTTCTGATAAAATAGTAAATTGAGTACATCAACAATTGACAAGCTTTCTAATGTCGAAATAACAAGTCTTATAAACTCAATTTGCCAGTTCACGGCAAGTTAGTGACAGTTTCAGGAGTATTATTAATATATGCATATATCAATAAAAAATTGTTACCAACCTTTTCTATAGTGAGTTTTGTTGGTAACAACGACGTCACCACGGCTAGCTACGGCATGGGTGAGTGTACGTGGTAGGGAAAAACTATAATAAAGAAAGAAAAAATATGATATACAGGCTGTATCAAATCTCGTGTTAAGTACAGGGATCTCGTTTATCATCACAGATAGAGAGTTGGTTAAATCGACAAAAATGATCCTTGAGTTATGCCTAAATAAATTCAATAAACAAAATTTACCCCCTCTACAAAGTTTCTGTAATATGGCGGAAAATAGTAAAATTGGTGTTTTTTATTTTTAACTTCAAAATTGTCAATTGGGGAGGTATTTAAAAACTAAAAAAACTTTCTTGAAAGAACTTTTCCTGCTCTTTCAGATGATGGCAATAAATTTTTGTTCTTGTTATTACTTTACTTTATATCGATACCAACTTTTGTTTTTCATACGGTAGTCATTTTAAAGTGTTATGCCATGAAATAGAGAAAAAAATCCTAATTTCAAAAATTTATAACATGTTCATATAAAAATCAAAAATAAGTTTAAAATTTAAAGAAAACACTTTTGATTGAAAATTTATTAAGTTGGTCCACATAAAATGAAGGAAGAAGTATAGAAGTTAGATCTCAAATTTAGTTTAGTTTAAATGTTGGAATATTCAATAATATGATTATCGGACCTATCATATATGAAGAACATTTAAATTCTGATATGTTGTTACAAGCTTTTTGGTTTTACGAACCTTGCACGGCCAACTCACAATGGTCGGAGGTGGGGAGGTCCACAGTAAATACAGAAAGTAAATACAGAAAAGATGTTTAAGGGCGCCAGAGCTGATCCAAAGCAACACTTCTGTTTCGCTCACAACAGAATGGTTCAAACTTGTAACACACTAGAAGGTTCGTAATCCCTCTACTCGACTGTTCGAGTAGCCCAAATTAGTTCGTAGGGAACAATAATCATAAGAGAGAGAATTAACAAATTTAATCACTTTCAGACTATAGTTAACAAATATCACAGCTTAACTTAGAGTAGCAAAATAATCGTTATACATCGAATTCGGAGGTCCTAAATACTAGGAGAATTAACAATAACCATTAACAACGGTATTAAGCTTTGATTTCGTAACAAGTAAATTTATAGAATTAGATAGAAGATTCAGTACGGGAATGCCTACAGTATCGGCAACACACTACACACATTTAAAGTAACTCGAAGTAAACATTCTTCACCCACACACAGTATGCGATACAGTGAACTCAATGATTATAATTACCTTATTGGTAGCTACACATTACATGCATTTACGAACGTTAATATGAATCAAAAGTTTGTGAGTAATTTTTCGTGACAACGATATATACAAAATTAATTAAAATAACTCACCCGAGGTTCAGCATCCACTAGCACGAAGAAAAATGTTTTTCCATTTCAGTGGCCTGTAATAAGTATTAACCACAAATCGTGTCACACACCAACTCACAAAGAATATCAAGCTAAAACAATTAGTATTAATAATTCATTTAATATGTATTAAAAAAAACCGGTGTATCGACTACTGTACGCAGCGAATCAAAACAGGTGGCTGATAACACAGTCAACGTCTGCCTTTGGTATTCAATAGTACTTCTGTGTATCGAGTCAGATAAATAGTAACGTATAACAGGTGGCTGATAACCCAGTCGAGTCATCCACATGTAGTAAAATCTCCTACGGGAAGGATTAGCGAGACCCCGTTTTCGTGGTGTGGAAACCGCCTTCCGAAAGCGTATGTGTACGGTAACGTGATTGCTTAGTAAAAATTACTATTCAATATCCCCTTTATCGAAAACGTACATGTGCTCGAAGTGGAGGAAAAATGGCTGTTAAAATGAAGAAAGAATTACGAACGAATTTTAATAAACGACAGCACTAGCTTACCCTGTAACGCTTCAAATATTTTATATAATTAATATAATTACAATGGAATTTCCATTATTCCGGATGGCATTGGCTAACGGAAATATTCAACACGCCCAGGCTATTTTATGCAATTCACAGCATGACGATTTTCCGTCAAATGACAACCACGAAAAAACGATCGGTAGAGGGCGTCAAAACCCGAATCTAATTTCACGTCAATATACACAGTCGTACGTAATACGAATTTCGTCCGTAACAATGTATCTCACTTTCTTACTAACAGAGTTTGAAAATTTCCTAGACAATATTCCCCTAAGTCAACTCGAATCAATTCATTTTTAACAAGACGGTGCCTCTGCGCACAATGCGCAAGTTGTGCAAAATTATTTGAACCAAAAATTACCTGACAGATGGTTAGGAACAAATGGACCCATACTTTCGCTGCTAGGTCTTTGGATTTAACCCCACTAGACTTTTACTTTTGGGGTTACGTTAAGGATCAAGTGTATTCTGTAACTTCGAACACTGTTGAGCAGCTAAGAGAGCAAATTATTAGTGCATGTAGAAATTGTCAGAGGGTTCACATTAGACGTGCTTCAGAACATGTTTGGAGAAGATGTCTAAAAAATCAAGGTCGTCAATTTATTGTAGTTAAATTTAGGTTATTTATTAATTTAGAAATGTATTTGTTATTCACGGATATTGCTATTATTGACACTTATTAATAAATTTTCAATTGAAACGGTTTTCTTTAAATGTTAAACTTATTTTTGCTTTTTTTATGAACATGTTATACATTTTTGAAATCAGGATTTTTTTCTCTATTTTATGGCATAAAACTAAACTAAAGCTACCATATAAAAAACAAAAGTTGGTATCGACATAAAGTAAAGTAATAACGATAACAAAAATTTATTGCCATCATCTAAAAGAGCAGAAAAAGTTCTGTGGTTTTTGATGTTACTAGCTCTTGTGTCTTCAGAAACGCATTTTCTAAATAGGTAAACAGTTTTCTACTTTTTTTTAAATAGATTTAGATTTTTTTAACTTTTGGTTTATTTGTTTCTATTTCTGGCACTATCTTGAGGAAATAAGAAGCGAAAAAACTAGTTTATGAATAATTATTTTAGCTAATAGCGATGGGACTAGTGTAATGGGCAGTGTTTTTGACCACCCGTTTCTAATTCTCAATCACTCATTTCGTTTGATTTAATTATCAATTATTATATATTAATTCAAATGTGGCAATGTTTATTAGTTTTAAACAAAAAATTCTTAAATCTTTTAAGGATACATATTTGTATTTTATGTTGTTTGTCATAAACCGATGTTGCTATCTCATAATTATATCGCAATCTAATCAAAGAAAAATGCAAACCAAATTCATGCTCAAACTTGTTTTGTTACGTGCATTTTTCATTAAATTATTTAAGTAATTTACTGCTACATTATATTATTTAAATATTAAATTATATTAAATAGATACACATTTACTTCAAAGTGTTAAGTGCAAGTACTTAAGAAATCGTATAAAAAAATAAAATAAACATTTATCAAATGGCGTTTATGTTCGATTTTGTCGAGAATTAAAATTAATACTTCACATTAAAACAACTAATATCTTTGTTTAAAATTTTAAAACAATTTTTGTATATTATTGTATAGATTATTTTTAGTGCATATTAAAAAAAAACTGCCAAATAAATTTTTTGCGTTCGACGTTATTGTGAAAATCCAGATGGGAATAAAAGTTAATGATTAAGAACTTTACTTCTTACCGGAAATGTAAACGTCAATTTCTTTTTGTGATCAATCTTTGCAGATATGAAAGTTTGTTTATTGAATAACACAATATGTAAGGTAGTAATTATAATTTAAATTAAAAAGTTTTAGTAAACGTATTTGTGTGATATCTATTAACAAATTATTTAATAAAAAACGCATTGCTAAATTTGTTACGTAGTTTTTCTCTTAAGTTAAAAGAACTACGACTAACTCAGTTGTTTCGGTGATTGAGTCGTAAGTTTCGTGGTATTAAATTTTATAATAAATTAAAAATGCGTCAAATCAATGAAAGACTAGAGTAAGAGACACCGTTTTAACCTACCCGAAGCTGTAATAAAACAAATGACATGACAAAATTTGTAACACAGAGTATATTTATTTTATGACAGGCAGCAAAAGAAGATACATAAATATATTTATATAAGTTTGATCAAACGCTAGAACGCAGGTCAATATCACAGACAAAATATGAAATAAGCCTTTTAACTGTGCAAGACGTCGTACAACAAAGTGACCTTATCGGTCTAACTTTCACATTCCAAAAAAAATGATTGAATAATTAATTGTGCTAACAACCAACTATGTACGTTCAGTCGTTCTTACAATCGAGTGACCACCAAAAGAATTAAAATAGAAAGGATAGTACTTACAATTTAGTTTTCTTTAAAGCATTCGGTTAGCTAACAGCACCTTCTTAGCATTTTCTAACATTAATTAAAATCTAATAAAGACGTACATACGGTGTTATCACAAGTATGATCCATTTAATTCATACGGTTACTGAAAAACAAACGAATACGCCGATTTTATTTCAAACTAATTTTGTAATTTCGGTGTTTTCTCCAACACGGTAAGAATTGCATTAAACCCCTCGAAGGTGTCAATAGCGTTAGCTACAGTAACGTGACGTCATCATGGAAATTTTCCCAATTACAACAACCGGCTATTATCTCCACAGACAAAAAACACGTGTGGAGGTATGAAAACCAGCTAGAGACTATTACGGAAGAATTTAATCAAACCACGAACATAAACAAGTGCTTATCCCAAATACTTTCATTCAAATTGCAACAATATACTATTTAATATACGCGTGGATACGCGTGAATAATTAGCAATGAAAGCTTTATTGGGCGTACACAACGCTAGATGATGTTTGCGTTATTCAAACCTTACCGAAAGAATAATCGTTTTTAAAATTTGACATTTTATCCTTGCCCATGCGACGAAAAGTAGGCATCATACTAAATCATTTTTAACATAACAAATTGCTACACAGCGTACACGTTTTAAAAAATTTTTGTCAGGTGCAGTTTCAAAAAAGTCAAGCACTGTATTTAAAGTTTTTAAAGAGTTACGAATGTCACGCTTGTCGGTTTTGCATTTAATTTATTAAAACGTGTATCGTTTATTTGCAAATGAAAAGTTTTGGGATTTCATTTTACCATTTTTAACACAAAATAATTGCACAGCAATAAAAAATAACAGACTTTCACAAACTTTGCTGTTTAAATTTAAATAATGTCTGACAAAAGCTCAAAACTAATTTAGTAAATGGCAAAATCATAATTATCTGACTAATCTATACCGACTAAGGGCCGCTTGCCTCAAAGTTTCTAAGTTATATCTGACTGAATAATTAATGTTAAAAATTGTTTTTAGGGTAGTTAAGTATCGCTTACCGCTAACAACAAATAAACTTAAAAATATTTGTGCAAACGGCTATAATTAATTTAGTTAAATGTTAATGATACGTATTAGACATGTAAAACATGCTCAAACATTTCCTAAGTATGAGAGAAATATGAATAATGAAATGAAAAGTTAATCATTAATTATTATTTGTGTTTAACATGTAACTGAAACTAACTATTAGTCACAAGTTTGATTAATTCATCAGTTTAAACGTTTAGTCATAAATCATGGTAAATTTTAATTAGTCATTAATGAAATACTACTTGAATTATTTTGTATTCAATACTTAATATATGGATAGCTTTGTTATGTTTGTTTTTAATATTCAGTTTAATTATAAAACGACATAGACTAACTAATATTAATAAAAAATATAAAAACATTTATTTAAAATAATGGTATAGTCAAGATAGCTTTCATTTTGATTTGATTTTAACGACACTATTTTTTGTTGTTTATGACATACTTTAATGTTTATTTTAAATTTTTGCATTTAAAATAGTGATGAAATATTATAAAGGGTGTTCCATAACATGTGAACAATCTTCCTGGACATAGTATGACAAGTTTTTATACACTCATAAATCTTAAGAGAAGCTCTTTGAGAACTATTACATTACTGAGTTGAGTCTGTCAGTAACAAACTAGCTGTAACACAAAAAATGTTATTTCTTTACACTCTGTACGATAGAGACAATAATATTTTTTGACCGCTTATAGTTTTAACTAAAAAAATAGTCTTGATCGACATCGATAAAAGAAACTGTTGACAAAAAAAATTGTTCAACATGGTTTTCCACTGAACTTCTACTATTATGCATTACCTAGTTCTTAAAATCAAATATTGTTGGACTTTCCACAATGCCTCAGCATTAGTCCTTATTTCGCAACAATAAAAATTAATCATTTCTAATAAGTTTTTTCGATTATTTATTGAATTAGCAATAGACTAAGGTTTTTAAGTAACCCCACAACAAAATCTAATGAATTTAAGTCGGGTGATTGAAGAGGCCAAGTCACTAGTCTTTTTCTTTCCATACATCGATTTGTTTCGCGAACTACTAGAATAAAATGTGGTAGAGCGACATTTTGCATGAACTACATACCATATCGTATTGTCAGAGGTAGATCTTTTAATAAAAATACTTCCAAATTGGTTTAAAGAATTGCAGAATAAAGTTCTCCAGTTAACCCTCTTGCCAATACAAATGATCCAATTAAATCTTGCCCGATTACGTTGATCGGTTCAATTTGATGCTGATGATGCATCAAATAAAATGCAGTAAATAGTAAAAAATAATTATTTAATTAGTGTACAATTAAACTACGAATTTTGTGTTTACAATCAATTATTTTTTTAAGTCAATGCCAAACACATTCGAGTTAAATCTATTACAACTGCTAAAGGTAATGTTAAGAATTAAGGTTAATCTTACGTCACTGACATAAATGGCATTGACTTCAAAAGTAATTTTATGTAAATAAAAATTTCGTCGTTTGATTTCAACTATTTTTTACTTTCAGTTCATTTTTTCAAATCAGTAGTAAAATGCCGTGTAAAATTACGATTAGCAGTTTTATCTGTTTGATTTAATTTCAAATTTGGAGCAGGTTTTCTGAGAGATTTTGTTTCAACTTTTTCTTCTAACAATAGTTTTTTTTTATGTAACTCCTTTTTTTATTGTACCATCAGCCTGAAGTTTTCAAAATACAAATACACTGTATGTCACATCGTTACTTAAATAGTAAACTTAACAATTTGGAATTCGTTGCCTTTATTTAACAAATTGTTACAAGCTTTAGATCTTACGAACCTTGCACGGCCAACTCACACAGTCGGAGATAGGGGAGGTTCAAGTGAATTATAATTCAGGGCGCCAGAACAATTCTAATTAACCCTTCTGCCTCGATCAAGACAAACGGTCCAAACTTGTAACAAATTTTTAGGTTCGTAATCCTTGTTACTCTGGTGCTCGGGTAACCACAATTAAAAGGAAAAGGTATGTTACCATAAAAGAAAGATTAATGGGTATAAAAACTTTAATTTAGTAACGTAGAAGATTAACAGGAGTATATTTAATTTCTCAATTTATAAATGCCAGAAGTATCGGCAACACACAATACATAGGTTAAGTCGAAGCGAAATAGCGAAGAAAATTTCGTAATAAATATCGTTTGTACACAGCATGCGATACACACAAAATGATAATTGAAATTACGGCAATTAACATTAGCCAAAGTTCCGTAAGTGACTTTTATGACAGCGAAGAAAAATAATCAAACAGACTTACCCAAAATCCAGTACCTACTTGAGCGAAGAAAACGTTTTCCCCGGTAGTAGCCTAGAACAGATATTGAATAGCAAATCGTGTCACACAATAACTCACGAAGATAGGAAGCTACAAAATCGTTAATAATAATCAATTAAATGAGATATAAAAACCCGCTGCATCGAATGCTGTTATTTGCGATTACGAAGAGGTGGGTGGTAACGCAATCGACTGGTGTATAAGAAATAACATCTCAAAGGTAAATGTTGGTCGAGACTTCGTTTTTCTTGTGGATAATATGCCTTCCAAAATCTTAAGCGTTCGGTAACGGTATTTATTAATAGTATTATTTCTTCATTGTTCTTTTATTAAATCGAACATGTGATCAAAGCGTGGCAAAACGGCTATCAAATTAATACAGAAATTACAAAGGAATCCTAATATAACGGATGCAAATATCTTACCCTGTGCCGAATAGATTACGATAAATTCGTAATTAATTTGTAATTTCCTGTCCATCACAGTGGATGCACTTAAAATCCTTGGAATTAGGTCAAATTTACGACACAGACCGTCTTACGTAGTTGACAGCTTCAAAATGAATCCGCAACCTGTCAATAACCAAAAAGATCGACGTCAAAACCAGAATCTAATTTTAATTCGATATACAGGGTATTACGTTATGAAAATTTCGCACGTAACAAAATTAACAGCTAATTCATTAACATATGATTCTATTTTTGTCTTATATTTTTCACTGTTTTTAGTTATTTCATCACGTACTGTAACTATTTTTAGTTGTTTATGTAGCAATGTTTGGTATATACCATAGATCGTTAACTATGTTGCGAATAATTTTGTTTTGGAAGCGCTGTAGAATCTCAATACTTGATGTGCTAGCCGATTTCCAAAGGGGAATCCCATAAGTCCATATAGGTTTTAATATTGCTTTGTGTAACAGGAGTTTACTATGTTGAGATAGCTGTGAGGTTTTTCCCAGCAACCAATACATCTGTCTATATCTTATGCCCAATTGTTTGTCTTATTAAATATATGCGTTCGCTATGTTAGTCTTCTGTCAAGGTTCATTCCGAGGTATTTGACTTTATTTCTTATAGAAATTTGGCAATTATCCAAGTTAACTAGAAGACAATTGTCCCTTTTTATGGTAAATGTGATGTGGTTAGATTTTCTCTTACTAACTTGTATTCGCCATTTTGTTAGCCATGGTTGCAGCTTATTAAGATGGTTTTGTAAATTTGCAATTGCAATAATGTTATTATGATGCGTCGCCAATATTGCAATGTCATCCGCAAACGTTGCCATTGTTGTAATTCTCGTCGGTGGAAGATCCGCCGTACAGATTAGATAGAAGATTGGGCCGAGAATGCTCCCTTGCGGTACCCCAGCATTAATCGGAAAAATATCAGTATTTACCTCTTGATAGTGCATATAGAATTATCTGTTTGTAAGATAGGATTTTAGGAGAAAACACATGGTATATGGTAATGATGTTTTAAGTTTAAATAATAGTCTAACATGCCACACCTTGTCGAATGCTTGGTTGATGTCGATAAAAAGAGTTGAGCAATAATGTTTCTGTTCTAGGGTGTTATTTATTTGATTGACCAGTCTGTGAATTTGCTCGATGGTTCCATGCTCTCTCCTGAATTCGTATTGGTGTTGAGGTATAAGTTTTGCATCCTCTACTATTTGTAAAAGTCGTTTTAAGATTATTTTTTCAAGGACTTTAGAGAGTAGCGGTAGAAGGCTTATGAGTCTATAAGACTTAATTTCTGTTAGATCTTTGTCTGGTTTGAGTATCATTATAATTCGTGCTATCTTCCATTTACCGGAAAAATAGTGGCATTAAATTAAAACACTTTTGCGTGCATTCACTTAGCACTTTTCCCGTTATCAAATCATACCCTAGGGCTTTTTTTGGAATAATTTCTTTGAAAATGACAGTTTCTATTTCTCCTTTTATTATTTTTCTTAGTGGAAGATCCATTTGAAAAGACTTCCCCAGAAATGTGCGCATGCTATCTTCTTCTTGGGAATCCGTCATGGATGGTAGGGGTTGGAAAACTTCAGTAAGATGTTTCGAGAAAGCATCAGCTTTTTGCTGGTTTGTTCTAATCCAAGTATCATCTGTAGCTTTTATAGGTGATATATGTTGTTGTGGTCTATTAAGTTTTTTGATTGCCTTTCATAGTGAGTATTCTGTAGCTTCAGTTGCGGATAAGTTCCTTAGGTACTCTTGGATCGATTCGTTTTTAATTGTTTGTAACAATTGTTTAAGTTTTTTAAATATTTTATTATATTTAGCCTTATCTGTATCTGCTTTTGTTATCTGCCATTTCTTTTAGAGCTTCTACAATTTTTTGTTTTACTAGCGGTGGTAGGTGCTCTTGAATTTGTTTTTCATTACGATCTAGCGTAGCTTGCCATGCTGTATAGATTTAGTTAGGTTTTCTATAGCCATTTCAATGTCTAGTTCATCTTTTATTATTATTTCTAGGTTAATTAGCTCATTAAGTTTTTCTCTAAATTCTTTCCAATTAGTTTTTTTTACTGTACACAGTGATGCTTCCTTTGTTTTTGGACTATATTTGTGTTTATTGTCACTAAAGTTGGTGTATGATCTGAGTTAAGATCCCAACTTAGTTTTATGATTGTTTTCCTAGTATCTAAACCTTTGGTAACAAAAATCTACTATATCTGGCGTTTTTCGTCTATCTGAGGGCCGATAGGTAGGATGTCCAGAAGACATCGCAGATAAAGTATTTTTCTGTACCACTTTTAACAGTTCCCTTTCTTTTGTAGTAGTTACTCAAGATGCCCATTGTAAGTGTTTAGCGTTGAAATCTCCACCTATTAACCATCTGTTCCCAGAAGTTTAAAAAATTATCATATTGTGCGTACTTGTTATTGTGCTTTGGTGGGCAGTAGATTGCTGAGATTACAAATTCTCCTAGGATGTTGTTTACAGCTACAGTAGTCATATCTAAAGATTGGTTTTTCATAGTGTTTAATTCCTTGTCGAATTACTACTGCAGTACCCCCTCTCCAGGATGATTTTTGAAGTATATGCTGTATCCAAATATTTTAAGATGGCTTTTGGATGTGCAGTGTGCTTTTGAAATTAACAGTATATCTATTGAGTGATGCTGTATAAATGATTTGAGTTCCAGTGCATGTGAGCACAAGCCGTTGACGTTTTATTGGGCAATATTAAATAATGGTTTCATTTTGTAGTCTTATTAATCGGTCTGGTTATGAGATTAATAAGGCTGCTTATTTGATCAAGTAACGTTTTCAGGGTTTGTTTCATTTCTGTTAGGTCATTTGTTTGTTAAGCAATTGCAGAGTTGTGTTGTACAGGTCGTGTAAGTGTTCGTCTTTCGCGTAAGACAGGATATAACTTTTGCTGTAGCTGTTTGTATCCTTGATAGTTTGCAGGGTGTTTCTCTTTACAGTTTACACATACTACATCGTTATCCCTGACTTTCCTAAGGCACTCTTTTGTGTAATGATTGTCAATGCAGTTAACGCATTTTTGGATATTATGGCAATAGTTTTTTGTATGACCAAACCTCTGACATCTTGTACATTGAGGTAACTCTCTTTTGACGTGCGGAGGTTTGACCTGTACTGTTGTATTTAAGAGTTGTGTAATTTTATATATTTGCTTGTTGTTATTTTTTGCTTTAGCATCTACGAAGAATAACGGCAGAGTGGTTCTATTTTTCCGTTGTTTAATATTCCATATATTTGTTACTTTATGTCCTTCATTCTTTAGGCTTTCTTTTATTTCTTTTATGTCTGTCGACGGGTGAATATTTTTCAGTACTACACGAAAGTCCTTTTCTTCTTTTAGTTTATATGTGTAAAACTTGGTGCTTTTTTTCCATTAATGTTTTAATTATTATATTATAGTCCCTGCTTTCTAATGGTTGAACTTTAACCTGATCCTTACTTAAAGATTTAATAAGACATTTATCTTTTGCCAGTTCGTCAAGTAAGCTTGTTAGTGGCTTTATATTTTTGACGCCTCTTATAAAAATGCGTGGAGGTTTCGGTTGTTTGGGTGCATGATTTACTTCTTCCATGTTTTCTTCCGTTAGATTTTCATACCTATTACTAACTGGTACATCCTCTCTTAGCCAATAACTAGCTTGTTTAGCTTTACTATTTGGATCCTTATCTTCGTCGTGATTTCTGTTTCTTTTCTTGCCGTAAGTTACTTGTTGCCATCTATTCCCATTGTTGTTATTTGGTAATGAGGGATAATCAACATAGGGTTGATAGTTGCTTATTTGTGAACAGTTTGGGTGTTGGGAGTTGGCTATAAAACATCATTGCATGTTGTGGTTGGATTAATTGGAGGGTTGGTTGGGATAATGTTGTATATGCTTGTGGTTGTGTATATTGTGTTGCAGTGTTTTGATCTTTGTGTAAATGCCCTAATTGCGGGGACGCTATTGGACTATATTGCAAATAATTATTAGGGTAGGCTATAATGGCCACGCTATGAATATAATTTTATACCCTTAACTCAACACTGTGGTTAGTTTGAAATAACTAAATAAATATATATAAATTTTATAATACCAGTTGTCTGAGGTCACTTGATCACTTAACTTATCGCGTTCACTCGCGGTGTACAACTTTGCTGTTTGAAACTGAAACACATTAACAATAGTCTTAAAAATTCATTTTTAAAAGTAGTTCTTACACTATTTTTTCTATCTTTTGAAAATTACGTACGACAAATATATCGTTACACTTAGAACACGTCGTTCAGGTTTTACTGATCAATCACTACCGAACCGCGAGTTATAACAAGGCAAGTCTTTTTGCACGTTAAATTTGCATATTAAAATCTTGTAGTGGGAGTCGCAACATCATATTACAATGTTCTGCTACATATAAGACATAGGCTCCAATAATTATAGCCCAAACATAAAGAAATACCTATTTAATTTACGTGGGTGTATTAAATTAATGTTTAGAGTATTAAAAAGTAGATAATACTTATGTTCTGTAAATATGTTTAAATGTTTTAATTCACAAGAATTTGTACCTTTTTTTTAATGGACGGCACTGGTACCTACAAATATTTAAAGCTTAAACTAATAAATTTTAACCATAAAACATCACAGCAGTTTTAAGTTCATGCTGACATTTATTTAATTAAAAACTCACAAGCCTTGGAACGTATCTGTATTTTTGTAAGATGATATATATAATAAATTAACAATAATTGTCATTAACAATTATTATATTTGAACCCCTATAGGTTATATTACATTTCTTGTGTTTAATGTTTTTGATTTTTTAATAGATGCAAAATTTTAAAAAGAAATGTGTTTAAATATTTTTTGAAATTGTAGATATTATGTCAGACTTCATAATTAAATTGTCTTTTTTTTTTGTTTTTATATTTTTTAATTTTTTTATCTTTTAAAAATGGATGACTATGAAAAGTTTAAATTTATTACTTTTAGACAAAATGCGTTATGCTGAAAAGGCAATTTTGTAAATCTTCTGACACTTAAATGGATTATAAACTACGGTAATTTGTTAGTATAACAAGTTGTAAAAACGCATTGATGTTGTTCCAGTGCTGATGAGTTTCAAAAAAACGAAAAATTTGTCTACTAGTCTAAGGTGTGTTTTTGCATTTATATTGAATCCTTATTACTTCAGTACGAGATATTGTGTCGCGTTTATTATCAAAACTTTTTTTATTTTTGTAATTTAAACATTTATGAACCGTTGATATAAATTTGTTCAGTAATTGGTCTCATCGAGAGTACTTTTATTGTTTGCAGTGTTTGGCTAGGATATGCACAAAGTACATTATCTTGAAAGAACCTCTTGCAATACTTTATTTACGCTTTGTATAACTAAAAAAACTAAAATAATCACCTACATATACACCAAAAAAAAAAGAAAGTGAAAAACAGTGAGTTTTTTTTTTAATTTTGGAAAAAGATTTAATTTTTTATTTGTTTGAAGAACACCATTTGGGATTATTTAAGTACATTTAACGAACATTTCAATTTCATAAAAATTACTTTACACAAGGCTTAATCAAGTAACAAAAACAATAATTTAGAAAAAGTTTTAGATTTATTGTTTGAAATAGTTAAAGGAAACACTACGGATGATTGTAATCTGTTTGTTTTTGAGAGGTAAAACTCAAGCAAACTTTGCATCTTTTACAGGTATGTTTTTGTATTACGCATTTTAGAGACAGAAAAACTAAAATATATATTTTGGTTGTGATAAAACATTTTACTGCAAATTACAATTTTAGTTCTATAACTTTTCAGAAAGTCGTTTACGTAAACAAAAAACTAAAAATATAGTAAACTAACAACATTCATTTGTATAAATCAATAAAAATTTTTCTGTAATGTGCATGTTTATGTTTAGTAGTTATTACTGTAGTGCTTTTACTGTTACTATTTCCGCTTAATCAAATAGCATAGTGCATGGAATCGATGGAACAAAAATATTCCCTAGAAAAAAATATTCGTTTATTTACTAAAGCTACGCCAATAACAAAAGCTTCAATAGTTGTCCTTGTTTTCAGAAACGGCTATGATGAATATGCAAACCTTATCTTCCCACATCTTTTTATTCCTTATTTTCCATAAATTTGCATTTATTGAATGCCTTTAAAGAGAATTTCCTCAGTAAATTTCTTAATATGAATTCTCTTCATTCAGCAATTTATATAATTAACGAGCACAGCTTCAAAACAGTTTATTCAAGTTACAGAATGGGACGATAAAATTAAGACGACGTTTTGTTTTTCGTTTTTGTTTCAAATTTTTAAGTTGGCTGCAATGTGTTCATCACGGTAACTGTTGCTGTCGCAACAATTACTGAGACAAAATAATTTTGAGCAATACTTTTAAATAATTTGTGTCTTAATAAAGAAGAAAAAGAGATTTATTCATATTTTGTATTAATACATACATGACAATATCGTAGTCGATCAGCAATTAAAGAGGACGTGTTAATTAATAGAAAAACGCCGAATTTATTGTTAATGAAGTTTGTTGATTATTGTAGTTGTTATATACCAATAAAAGCGTAAGAGGATTTTGATTTTTACGCGATTGCAACAGTTTTAGTGGTTATAGAATGCCTTAGGAAACTTTATTGTTGTTACGCAACTATGAAATATCGATTCAAAATGGTCAAGCTTAAGAAAAATAAATTTGTGACTATCAGATATACAAAAGTCAAACTGAAATTTGACGGTACGGTCAATCACTAAAATTAAGATAAGTTTTTTTGTCAAAACCGACACAATTATTTATATCGTTTGTTTTTAAATAAATACGTATATTTTTACACCAAACAAATTTACTTGTTAATATTTTTATATAAAGCATAATTTGTTAATAAAGCAATTTCTTGTATTTATGCAGCGTACGCACAAACTACAACAATAAAATAAGTACATAAATAAAAACAAAGCGTAAGAGTGAGAGGGTAGATTAAGGAAGTCGGCAGAAAAGTCAATCAAATTCAATTCGAGCTTAAATTTTTAATAAATCAATTTGTTACTAATAATTTTTATTGATATACGCGCGGATTTATTTTTGTGAAAAATGTACGCAGCCGCCGGCGGCGCGTCGCTGGCCAGCCGCCAGGCTCGCCAAAAGCAACGCAAACAAAACAAAAATGAAAGACTGCAACAACTTAAAAATCAAAAATTACCAGAAAACAAACAAAAAATGAGGCAATTTCAAAATTACACTGAGCCAAAAATTCAACTGTCCCGCATTGAAAGGGCCGCGTTACGTCCTCCTACGCTCCAACCGGAGTCTAGAAGGCATAGCACGTCCCATTTAAAAGAACCGTCCAGAGCTAGAATCAAAGAAAGTCCTTCCGTATTAATCCCAATACAAAATCATTTGAATCAATCGCATCACCATCATTACGGCCCTTCCTTAACACCTCATTCTTTAATGCAAGAACATGCTAGCATACATCCTTCCTCGTCCGTTCAAAGTCAACTTCCACAAATTCTTATACCTGAAGGCGACAACAAAATGGAAAGAAGATGTAGTTTTGTACGGCAAGTTGAAGAAATGGAAAAATGTAACGAAGGTGATGTTCTTGATCGTTGCAATCACATTTGTAATTTTGAAATCAAAGACAAGCAACCTTGGGATAGCAACTTGACTTATTATAGCGAATTCCACCGAAGTGCTTTTGGAAGTTTGGACTATCCGTTCTCTGAGGTATTTACTTGCTTTTTTTTAGTAGTTAATAAATGCAAAAGTTTTATACTGATTTATTGATTAAAAACTTTTTTTTAATTGTTTTGAAAGTTTTAATTTATTGTTATCAGTTTTATGTGTACTTGCATTTGCAATAATTTTTATATCATAAATCAAAATCGTTAAACTTTAATAATCTTTTTGATTTCAACACATCTGTGGCTAAAGGATAATTAAGGCTTAGGTTCAATACTAGTATTGTTGTAACTCCCCAAACAACACATTGGTACAAAAAACGTCTAAATGTCCGGCTAATAGACGTTTATTATACATTAAAACGGTTTTAAACGCGTTATTAACGTTTATTAGACGGACATTTAGACGTTTTTTGTACCAATGTGTTGTTTGGGTCTTGATTTTTTTTAAGCCAAAAAAAAAATATAGTCCTTTCTGGTTCTGATAGAAAAGCACCGAAAGCAGGCTTCAGACGATAAACTGAAATTGTTTTAGTAGTTCCATCTGTTGCTATATCAAATTCTTTTTTTTTCATCATTTTACGACCTTGTAAGGTTCATCTTAAACAGGTTGTAGAGGATGACGTACTGTAACGTGTCGTACTGTGTGGCCAGATAAGAATGTAAAATGATGTATCTCGGAAACTATTCGTCGTAGAGACTTGCGTTAAAAAATCAAATGACTAAACTGGCTTAAAGAAAATCTTGGAAATTATTTTCAGGTTTTTAAGATGGCCGTCAAAGGGCGTAACCGCTATCTAAAACTTTTAATGTGATTTTTCACTAAAATACATTACACCTACTAAACGTACCAAAAAATATATGCTTTTCTAGTAACTTTTTTAACGTATATATTAAAATTAAAGGATGGAGGTGATTCAATGTTTTTTTGTAGATAAACAGCTGTAACTCCTAAGCGACTGAACGGATTTTAACAAACTCGCTCTTGTTGGAAAAGCATTTATTGCTCCATCAAACTTATTTTACCTGTGATATGTCTGATTTAGTAATGCCGCTAGAGCGCGTTTTTTGATATAATAACAAAAAATTGCAGAATTCTTTAAAAAGTGAAATGAAATAATACGACTTTTTTCCATAAAAAAATATAGTAAAACCGTAATAAGCTAGTGAAAACTGTATCTCGATATCTTATTCCTACCTAAAAGAACAAAAAAAGGTAATTATATGCTCATGGCAGGCTACGAATTACATCTTGTATTCGTATTTTCATGTCGTTTCTTGTTCGTGGAATTTGGTAAACAATATCTTTTAGCCGACCCCGTAAGTAGAAGTCCAAACAGGTTACGTCGGAGGATCGAGATGGCTAAGAAAATAAACTTTCTCATCCAATCAACTTCTAGTGATATATTAGATCTAAATGTTCTTGCATATTTATTGAAAAATGTGCTGGGGCTAGTTGCATTAACATATTTTGCAATTGGTTTACCAGAAAACATGGCACCATTTAGTGGTTGATCAAAGAAATAAGAAAATATAATAGTTCCGCGCAGAATGGGACACCACACATTGAGACTCCAATGGTCTTGATGTTAAACTTTGCGCAACCAGTAAGAATTGTGGCCAGACCAGTAATGCATATGCAAATTAACGTTTTCATAACTTCTAAAAGTGACCTTATCTGCCCAAACAATTTCGGATAAAAAATCTCTATTTTCCTTAATCTTACCCAGCATATAATAAGTGCCCACAGACGAAGCGACATTTTGAGCAGTTTCGTATGCTACGGACAAAACTTGTCAATGTGATATGTCTGTTATTAGGTAACTATAGACCCAGTCAGTAAAATACCCAGTCGCTGAACAAACAAACAGGGTCCCATACACAACGCGACTCAATTTAAAGTGTCCGTTTATAGAAAATTCCTAAACCTTTATTTTTCTACCTACCAGTTCTGTTACCGACACGGGCACTTGGTTAGTGGTAAAATTTATTGGATGTCGATATAGCGCGTAGTCGGACTTTGTATTTTAACCCTCGGATGACTGAGTTCGTTTCATAACACGAAAAACTATGAGGGGTCATATTTGACCCCAATAATTTTTCATGTAATAGAATGGGGTAGAACTGTTGAATGCGTTTATTATAGATATAAAGTAAATATACTACACATTTTGTAGTCATTTAATAACAACAATTGCTTTAAATTAAAAAAATATAATATCTCTAAAACAAAGTTCTAAAGTTTTCATATTACTCATTCACCTTGTTGCTTGAACAGTTAGTGCAAGTAACTGATGTTTTAGTGGTTAAATGATTCTTACAAACAAAGCATTTGCATTTATAATCTTATACTTCTTGTCAGATAAGCGCGGACAATTCTTGCAGCGCCCTCGTTTAGGATTATTAGCTTGCATCGCCTGAGAATTCGGAATTAGGCTAGTACTGCCTTGTTCGTGATAGTCACACCCTACGTCTTCAAGTATCATTTCCAAGGTCTTGTTTTTACTACGGGTATAACTAGATCCATGCCCAGTTTTTGAAAAAATAATCACCTACGAAACGATTTTCCTCTTTCAAAGTAGTTGAATCTTTCGATATATATAATAAATGAGTTAATGGCAGCTATGTCAATGCAATTGAAAAATAGAACCAGTGGCTAACGCCTTGTGTTCCGGTTACACGAATATTCCTTGATCATTTAGCTAATGTATCAACTGCGCCTTTGCTTTTATTATCATCTAAAATTACTTGAGGCTTATATGCAGTTTCTACGCCAGTTATAGAAAGGTCTGCATGTTGTGTAGATAACAGCAAAACGCTTCGATTCTTTTTGGGTACGTACGATACTAATATAGCGTCTTTCGTGTACAAAATATCATTTGAATGCTCGCGGGGACTTCTTGACGGAAGAAATGTCGACGGAACCTCTTTGCGATTTTTTCTCATGGTCCCACTAAGTGTCTTGGATTGCAACAACAATTCTTTTGACAAAGACATGGACGTAAAAAAAATGTCCGTTGTGACTCCATAACCGCTACCTAGCCCGTCGACTAAATCCAAGACTAGTCGTTTTCCTAGAAAATAAGTTAAACATATAACTAGATACTAAACGGTTTATTACATTCATATACCTTGTTCCCTTTCCGGTGCAGTATTTACTATTCCGGTGTAGACTTGTAGGTTCCAGCAAAATGAATTTGATGCATCACACAGTGCCCAAATACGCCATACTTATCCGGTTTGGACTTCATATAAACTTTGAAGGGGCATTTTCCTCGGAAAGGGACAAGCTGTTTATCAACGCATACTTGAGCATTAGGAACCCAAGATTTCCTGCAGTTAGAAGCAATCATGTCATGGATGTTACGAAATGCCACCAATTTATCAGTACCGCGTCTCTCTTGTCTTGTTGCTAAGTCATCAAATCGAATAAACCTTAGCAATGATTTCATTTGATCGCAGACATTGTAGCACAAAAAAATTGTCTTTAAAAAGAGCAGTATTTTGTGCTCTATAATTCCAAGATTGGTTCTTGTCGAGACTTCAGGCTACCGGCGATGAGCCGTGATTCGAAAAATGCGTACATTTCTGTGGTAGTTATAGATTTCCCTTTGGTGTTCAAAATTGCGTTGGCGCGTTTGTTCGTCTCGTCAACAATAATTTCAAAAATGTTTTCCGAAACAAAAAGTTTGGAAGCTTCAAAAGGAGTGGTGATATTCTTACTTTAATTTGTCAGGTCAGGTAGAGTCTTCAATATGTTTCTTGAGTACCGCCTTCTACTGTGAGATTTTTTTTTGCCATGAAGTTCTATCTTAACCTAAAGAATATTCAGAGGTACATTGGTTTTTAGGTTCTGAAGAATTATCTGGACCGTTATTATCGTCATCATTGTCAGCTTCAACATCTTTAAGCAATTCATCCGCTGTTTCAGGCATCACTTCATCTTCTATATCTTTGATACTGTCAATATTTTGTGCAAGTTCTTCTAATTTACGTTGTGTAAGATACTAGCGTGCCATTATAGATTTGCAGAGTAGCGCTACACCTTCACTGTCGAATGTACAACAGAATCACACGAATTCTATCGGGCAAATGCGATTACGTTTTCAAAGCAATTATGTAACATCAAAGACTAGTTGGGGTCATTTCTGGCCCAAATCGAAAGAATATGCTTTTTTGAAGAATTTTGTGAAAGAATTACAAAACGCAAATAGGTAAGTATAGTAGGTATTAACAAAGTCAGCTAAAAAAAGAACCAGCTGAAAATAACGATTATTACCGAAACTAAAAGAAAAAATGTGACATGGGGTCAAAAATGACCTCACATAGCCATCTGAGGGTTAAGCTAAAATACTTTGCGACAGTACCATAGTTAAAAATAACCAAAGTACAAAATAAAATTGCTGCTATAGCTGTATGTGTTGTACAAATTGTGAAAGAAAATAATAATGAAAAGAAAAATAAAAAGACAAAATAGATAAAAATTGAATTTCAAAACCGAAGATATATGTATATAGTCATATGTTGTTAACTCGTGAAATTATACGCAATGAACATAAAAATTTAAAAAAATTGGTTTAGGATGAGAGGTTCCGTTTTGGACGAGTTACTATGTACATACGTTATATAATACGTTGTCTACGAATATATTTGTTTTAGTTATAGAATTATTGTTTTTACTTAAACAAAAACAAGGTTGTTTTTAAAAACAATACTAACTCTTCATATGCGTTTCTCTTGAAATTTTCATTATTAGGGCACCATACACGACGCGGTCGGTAAACCATGTTGACCGACTAAGACTGACATACTACGACAGCCCTCCGGGTGCGTGACCAACTCAATTTAAACTGCGCATACACACAAATACCCAGTGTTTCATTTTTTAAGCTACCAGTCACGGCACGTCAGTTAACGGCAAAATTTTTTGAATGTTGACATACCGTAATGCGATTTCAAATTTTAAGATGTCTAAAATATTTTGCGACAGTCGTTTACTGAATTAAAAAAAAAAGAAAAATGCTGCCATAGCTATGAGTTTTCAAAAATGTTTCTTTGATTGTTTAAAAAAAACGTTATATCTTTATCTTTTTCGTATCTACGGATTTTTATTAAATGTTTTTTAAGCTTAGAAAGTTTCATTAAATCGTTTGACATTGTTTTGCTACATAAAAAATCCATACATGCTTAGATAATTTTAATTTCACAAAAACATATCAATTTTATTCAAATATACTTCTGTAACAAAAATAAGCGTAACAATACAAAAAATTTTACTTTTTTGTCCAAGACTAGGAAAATTTGTTTTATACTTTGAAAACCAATACGTCTAGAAGTTGTTTCTGTTGAAATAAATGAAGTAATTCAAAGTGCCAGTAAGTAAGTTTTTAGTTAAGTACCGTTGGATTGGAACATAAACAACCAAATCATCGATTTTATAGTAATGAATAGTTTTACACAAAATTTAGATGAGGACTTTTCTGTCAGTAAAAGAGCTTTTGATGGAATGGTTAGATGTTTTAATAAATATTTTTTCTATTGCAGTACGCTCAATAGAAAGAGAATGTCCCGCATCTAGCTTGTTCATTCGCCAAACACTGGAAGATTATTTTGTGGTTAATGTTTTTTTCTCAATTTAGAACTGAAGAAAACTTTAACAAGTAGAAGAATGCATGGGCATAAATAATACATTTAAAAAGAAGAATTGACATTTGTAGTCGAGTAGACCAGAAATATATAAAGACAGCTGCAACAAAAGATATTTTATTGGAAGAATCTCTTGCTACAAATTGTCGCTGCAGTCAAACCGTTGGTTTCCTGTGGTTTAGCGTTTTAGAAACTCGATTGACATTTTGGTTCGCTAGATAATGGCAATTTTTTAATGCGCCTTAAACTTATTGGAATTTGACCCATTTTTAGCCAAACATTAAAACCTGATTCGAGTTAAGACGGAGTTAGTTATCTGTAACATGCAACAAAGTTGTAGCAATAATTAAAGAGTCAATTGCAAACTCTATGATCAAACTTGCGCAAATAAAATTTTATAAGTAGCACAAAAGTTAAACATATCAGATTGAAATTGAACGAGTATCAAATTGCAAGCAGTGGAAATTAATATGACAGTTGTTAATTTACTTATATTTTTTTTGAAAACGCGTGAAAATTTTGAACACTGTCAAACTGAAACCAAAAAAATTTTGAAGATTACAGAATATGAAAAGAACGAAAATGAAAGCTTTTATTTGATAAATTAAAATTACTTAAAAAAGTTAAAATAGACGGACGTAAAAACTTAAAAATAAATAGATTTATATTGATAATTTCTAATTCGGTCTTTCAGTTAGGGTAATGGTAGGTAAGAGTTCGCAGTTAGTGGTTTATTTGATATATTGAAAGAGGTAATGAAGATATTAACACCAAAATTTTACACAATGTTCTCATGATTTAGTCAGGACCAGTTTGGTAACCTTACAACTAACAAATAAAATGAAAGAATGTTTTAAAAAAATGTAATTTTACATACTACATACGCAGAGGTAGCGGTTAAGAGTACCAACTAGCAATGGTTACACACCAATGGTCCTCTGCTTTTGTAAGCGGCGCATGCTTCCTACCACCATTCTTCACAAATACCACGCTAAATCCAGTTGTCGAAAAAAGATGGTCCTCATCTCAGACAAGGGTCGATTTCGTCCTCAGAAAGAGGTTGAGCGCTACTTGTGCTAGATTTTGGGTTTTAATAGCATAGTTTAATTCATTTGTCACCTTTGGGTTTTATTTTTGTTGCTTCTGTTTCTTTGCTTTCTTCTCTTTTGACGAGGAGATCACATTTGATTTATGAGAGATCTTTTTCCTTTTTTGTTTTCTTTTGCTTTTATTTTTGAAAAATTTTAAAAAAATGAAAAAAATACTAACAGAAATTTTCAATGATGCATTCTGGTTTTTAAGATTTTGTGCAGCTAGTTCATTCTGTAGTGGGACTATGCCTGATTCGTCTGTCTACCACATCGCTTAAGTTCAGAGATTCAGCCAAAGTTTTATTATTTGTTTGTTTGCCACGTTCATTTGGATTATCAATTGCTTGGCTTGTAGTTTTTACTTAATTCACTCTAAAATATAGGCTGTTACGGACAATGATTTAATAGCGGTAAACTTGAAAGCTTTTTATGTTTCTTTTATTTTGGCTGTGCCAGAATAATTTTCCTTAAAAATAGCTGCCACCTAGGTTAACCGTATTAACTATCTCAGGTGTTGTATCAGCCATTTTTCAGGTACAGTTATAGGAGAATTAAGAAGAATTGTTCTAAAAAGTAGTAAATTACAGCTTTCAGTGTTTTTCCCAACAATAATTCCTTGATCCCCAGTTCTCTAACGACTTCCTTTTTTTCCCAGCTTATAATTTTAGGTTAAACGTCTGCTATTTTGTCTGCGGTGAAGAGTTGTTGTTCGTTTTCCGTTTTTAAGGAGCCATGCCACAGTATCGCAGAGAGTAAGAACAACGGGTTGTTAAAATTCGTTCCTTTGGATAAGTGTGTCAAAGAATTTATGAATTAATATAAAATAAATATTGTTTGTTTAATTTATTATTAAAAACGCATTAACAAAGAACGTAGATAAATCTCGCCAAAACGACCATTCACAAAAATAAATTGCTTGTGAAGACAAGAGTACGCAGTACGCTGTTAGGTGCCAGCTTCATGCAGACGTTGAACCCAAACTAGCTTTAAATTGTTGCTTAATAACTGTTCTTTAACACTACATTTGACTTAAACCTTTAATCTATTGTTTTAAGCTTGAATTATATTATTACATACAACAGTGACAAAAGTATATTTTACTTTGTGAAGTCCAAGCAACGAGTAGCAGAGCGGTGAAAATATGACGGCTTAATCTGCCCTTCGTCGCATGGAACAATTTTTTGTCATCTTTTAGAAGCATGTCTTCCCCCTTCTCTTACGGCAGATATTTTGTTATATGTATGTTGTTATTAAGGCCTACTTTGCTGTACTATTTGACGATTTTTCGAGTCATGTATTCTAGGTCTTTTTCATTAACGCTCTTAATAAGTTCTGCGGATATTCCACTTGGTTCCGCTGTATTATTGTTTTTCCTGTTCTTATTTACTCTCGTGACCCAATCTTCTCCTATGTAAATTACTTCTCTTTGTATACTGATGTGAGTGTTATGTGAAGATGTTGGTGACCACCGTCTTGTTTCTGTGAAGAATTTTTTAAAACGTTTTTCCTATTGTTGTAGTTTAACTATTTCTAACTTGTGTTGTTGGTTATCAGATTTAGCAAGTTTTAGAAATTTCCAGGTTTTGAAGCATTTTCTTTCTCTTATGTGCATAACTTTTTTTCTGCATTTCTTGTCCCAAAGTTCCGTTTTTGCATCCGTTACCATTCTCTTCACTGTTAATCGTCTATCCATATAAGCTTCTCTTATTTTTGTTGTTTTACTGTTTAATTTTTTCTTAAATTTCTATTGCAATGTTTTCATGCAAGTGATTTTTTTGCTTCCATTTCTATTGCGTTCTTTATTTGTTTAAACAAAATGCTGAGTTTTCGTTTTGCTTTTCGCTCAATTCTTCATCTAGTCTTTTTTGGTAGATATATATATAATTATTATTTCTACTTATTATACTCTCAAAATAGTTATCTCAGCCAGCTATGTGTAAGTAAAATCAAATTAAATCACTTTTAAAATCGCATCAAAAATAATTGACGTTTTTTGTTTTAACGCTTAGTTTCTAAGATTTAAAAAAAAAACACTAGTAATTTTAAAATTCACATCACATCATGACTATAGTTCTACTCAAAAATTGAGATAAAATTAGATTATTCATACTAGAGACCGACTTAAATGATTAAAACAATTAACTCCAGTCGATTTTGGAAGGCAGTTTCATTCTTGAATAATTTTACTAGTTCACAGAACAAAAAAATTTAATTTTAAACTATTACATTATTTGTTTAACTTAATTGTATTTAAATTGTATTTGTATTAAGACAAATACGTTATAAAATGTTTACATTTTTTTAAACATTTATAAAAACTATAAAAAACGTTTTTGTAGAACAGTATATAGTTTTTTTTACAGTAATATTTTTATTACTGTAAATACTAAAAAAGCGTTAAAGTTATAAATACAAATATGTGTTAGTAGTAAATTATTGCGTAAAGTTATAAAATGAATAAAGTTTTTTTCACAATTTTTGAGCAGTAATTTTGAAAAACTACATATATTTTTTTTTTATTTTTTACGTAATTTTTTATATATTTTCGGTAACTTTAATGTAACGTCAATCATGCTCTAAATTGATTTATTAGACGTCTAATACTTGGACAGGTCAATAATTAAGTCCAAAACATATTAAACCACATTTATTTTAGAAAATCTTTTACTTTTTACTTAGCTTTTATCACGTTTGACACATTTATTTCAGCGATCCTAAAGTTTTCTTATTCTTTTAGAAACGTATAATTTGTCAAACTTGATAAAGTATGCATTAGGTTTATCAAGTACCTTAAAATGCGACATAATTTTTTTTTTAATTTAGAAACCGTAGAAGTAAATTCTTTTGGTTGTTATACTTAGTATTGTTTTATGGTTTATTTTTTATTTCTTTCTTACAAAATACAAATTGCATTGTGGTTATAGATTTATCAAATTCACAATGTAGATACGCGTTGCAAAAAAAATATTTGTATAATCTTGCTTTTGTTTATTGTAATTGAATTTTACTAGTTCAAATACACTATCAAATTAACATCGTTTCGCCAAGTTGCAGCTTAAGAAAACATTTTATAAAATTATTTTAAGTTAGTTTGATACCATTTTCTTACGATTAAAAGAAAACATTCTCATGTTTTTAGTACAAAGATTACTTTAGATTTATATCTTGTGCAATAAACATGTAATAAATTTGTACTATTCAACATTTACGGTCTTAGTTGTACTTTGCAAACTTTCAAAGTAATACATTACTCGCATTTTACTACACGACGTAAGCATGTCAATAAATTTTAAAAATCAATTATTCTAACAAAGTTTTCTGAAACACTTTAAAGCTATTTTGTTGTAGTTTGACAATAACAATGCCATGATTGTAAAAAAGTAATATTATTTACAAACGTATTTTTAAAAAAAATTGTAATGAAAATAATTTTTTTTATATTTTTATTATTAATTATTTTTTCAGAATTACATTGTTACACTAAATAATATTGGTTTTTATTAACTATCCTATACAAAAGAATTAAATATAACAATCTAAAATTCCTACGTTATGCTCTTAATTTAAGATCTATTTAAAGCTTCTATAAATGTTTAAACTAAATTACATGGCAATTTAATTTTTCATTAATATTTTCATTTATAAAAACATTTTTAATTAGAAAATGTACATAAGAAATAAAGTTTAACTACTATTACCGTTTTTCTTTACATATACAATTATTGATTTAAGTCGTGCAATTTTTATGCTCTCTAAGGTAATGTTAATATACCATTCTTGCAATAGTTTCTATTACACTCGTTTTTAATGAGGTTGTAAACATTGTTTCTATTACAAGTCTTATATATTTCTTTTTTTTCTAGTTGTATGTAGTAATTTAGTTGTAAACGTTGCTTTTTGACACATACATTCTAAACTTGCGTTTAATATATTAAATTTATTGTAAATAACTAATAAACAATTTTTAATTTTGCATTTAAGTCGCATATATTTAAAAATAATAATTAATAGATTACAAATAAATATTTTTCTTATCTTTGTACGGATTTTTTCGTACCAAACCCCAATCTTCCTCATATTTTCATTACTCTTTCCTTGATAACGTTATTCAAAATCTATCACAACTTCGTGAAAACGCTCTTTTTAATATTTTGAATATGCACATGTGCAATTTAAGAGACATTTTGCAGCCCATGCATTTAAAGCTTTTAAGCATGGCTTTAATCAATTCTTTATTGTCAACTTTGTAGTTTATGCTGTTGATAATGTGCTGCTGCTGTTTTACTGTCCCAGTGCCGCGCCGATACTTAGTGGTGTTGTGTGCATCTTCATGGTGCCTATGAAAATTATAGTTAAAAAAAATGTTTGGTATTGTTAAATAAAAGATTAAGTAAAAACAAACAAAGATCTATTCATATTTAAAATGTTTTTAGAATGCCATCTTGTGGTAAAAATACCACATAGGATAATATAGAAAACTATAAATTAGTACGGATGGTAGAAAAGTTGTCATTGGATTTAATGACAGCGAAAGTCAATGATCTATTGACAAGTGACGCTGTCAAAATCGCAACTATAAAATAGGTTAGGAACAATGTCAGTACAATTGTGAAAAACATCAGAACTAGCGGACAGCTGTTTCGTTCTTTAGGAACTCGTCAGCGCTAAGATACATCGATGTGTTTCCACAACTCATAGCCACAACTATACCGAACAATAAATAATAAATTGTTTCTGTCAGAACTGTCAGGTTGACCTATCTAATATTACAAAACAAAATAAAAACTATTTTCATAAATTTAAAAATCGGCAACTCACAAAAATCCATTTTTCGAGCCTTCATATCAGCAACTGTTTTTATGATGTGGTGAATATTTATTTCTTCTAATATATATGATTCTATTAAGATGATAGATAAATTTGATAACCGTTCTTGTTCATGGTCGACCTTAAATAATTTTTTATTAGCTTTGATTTGGAGAAGGATCTTTCTGCAGTGGCAAGAGATTCTGGTAAAGTGAGTAGAATTCAAATAGCAACTGCTAATTTTGGATATACTGCAATTAAATCATTATAAAATATAAACTGTAAAATTTTAAATCATTCATTTTTTAAATCTTCTAACATAGGCTAGATTTGTACAATTTCGTTGTATAAATCGTCTCCATCTATATCTAAATTATCGTTAAATCTCAGTTTTTTTACAACTTTTTGCACAAAAGTCTTAATTACAATTTTTCAGCAGTTTCGTTTAAATGGCATAGAAATTCAAAGGCGTCTATGTGATTTTATAATAAAGAAAATCTTTCATTTGTGATGTAACCCACTCGCATTTGAAATTTAAAGCCCGCGAACAAACAAAAAGTAGCGACATCTCGCTGTGGCTGTGATCGTCAAGCTACCCCCCCTCTTACCTCAACTTACGTTGTGTTAAGTTCGTTATACACTGCTTACTCTCGATATGTGGGAAGGCTGTAGTAGGTTAAATAAAACACACAATAAAAAAATGAACTGTAATTTTTATTCGACTTTAACCGAGACCGTGCCTGTTTGGTGGGACCCGTCGTAGGAGGGGAAGAACAGAGCGAAGAAAATCCTCCGGTCCTTGAACTGAGTGTTAATACAAATAAACTACATAATTTGGATATACAAAACAACAACTGTTATAAAGAATCATCTAATACATTATATAATAATGTGTAAATTAAATTACTCGTCTTTTAAGTACTTTTAGCAAGTATGGCAACACGGCGAAACTAATAGAAGTTTGACAACAAAGCAATGTAAACTAAAAAGTGGGGTTAACTAGGCAGTAGTGTTTTGCACGTTACTATTATCATTTATTATGGAAGTTTTACTAATAAACTAACTTCCTTTGAAGTAGTAATGTTTCAAGATACACAATAAAAATAAGTAAATTACTTATTAATAAAAGCCAACAGCATAAATGCTTCGGGTCGAATCAAAATAACACAGTAGCAAATTAAATTAACAAGTAATTATGTACATTGCTCATTTTATTGTAACCTTTTTCAGATAAATGAAATTACATCGTCATTCTAGAAGTTAGAATGTCGTGAGTTTAAATGAAACGTTCGGATAAGCAGGTACGGTAAAAGATTTAAATCCCGACACATAAACACATAATCATATTAAACTGAAGAAGGGTTAGTTAACCGACGGCCTATCGGTGGGTACTGAAGTCCTGGGATACGGATGCAATTGAGCTATTAGTTGATTGGTTCGGACAAACAAACAAGGGCCAAAAATACACATATAGTACACAAAATACACATATAAAAAACACAAAATAATATCAAAAAAATGTTATAAAATGTAGGGCCCATTATCATGGAAGCAACCTACCGCGGCTTTAATACATATATCGAAGCAGGCACTTGTCTATAACATAGATTCAAGATACCCTACTTCACAAAAAAAAAATACACAGGGTTCTCATAGTATGAGAACTACCTGCAGCCACATGTTGTATGCCCCTCACGGTAAATATAATATTATGTTTACATTCGACAAAGCAATTCAAACAACGGTATTTACACCAGTTAACGTACATATGGTTATTTCCAGTCATGAAGGTATAAATGTCATAGTATAAAACAATTCTAACTTTGAGTAATTCATAAAACACACGAGCAATGATCAAACAAAGGAAAGTTACAATAAAACCTGCTCCGCCATTCGGGTACGCGACTTGAGCAAGTTTACAGTTAAAAACTAATAAAATTGCAATTGTAAAATCAAATCGTTTTGTTTAAACACAGTTTTTAAAAGAAAACATAAATTGGCACAAAGAAAAATAAAAGAAATATAACAGGGAAAGTAACGGTACTATAAAATGGCTACCCTTTTCATACAAAGGAAACAAGGGTCAAAACTACCCTGGTTCCCGTTTAAAGCACCAATACAAAAACAAACAGACTTACATGAATTAAAATTATTTTGCATACATACCTAGAACGTTGTAAAAGTTTACAAAACAAAAAAAAATAAACAAAGCACAAATGATAAAAGCCAAAAACTTTTAAATCTTAAAAAAAATTTTATAACGTATGTTATATATTACCATGCCAGAAGATATATACCCGAAGCCCGGCCCAAATTTTTTTTCTGTCGGCCGGTCCAAAGCCCGGCTCAAAATCAAACCGGGTTTCGAACCGGGCCCGGTCTAAGGGCTGTCTAAGGTTTTAGACCGCGCAGTTTTAAGTTTTGCTCTGACATTGTAATATTACTTTTGTTTTAATATTATAAATTGAATTTTTTAGACAGTTTTGACGCTAATGCGAGAAAACACGACTATGATAGAGACAAAAAATACATCTCATGTACGTTTTACTTTAAATGTAAATATAATTAAAAGAATAAAACTGTTTCTCGCTTATGGATAGATAATAACTATACCACTTTCTTTAAAGTTATCTTATCTGATGTGCATCTTGTCTTGAGCTTTGTAACGCTGCATGTCTTTGGGACCAGAAAGTAGTCATACAATATTGTGATCACAAGTTCTAACTTGCGTATTAAGTTCTTTTTGTTTCCATTTTGTCGTCTTGTCTTTGCCAAGATATAAGTTCTTACTCTTTCTATTTGTACTTATTTTTCTTTATCGGTTTTATAGTTGCTGTCTTGTACCATATCCTCTTCTAATTGGTTCATTCATTTCAGACTGATATCGGCAAACAGTAATTACTTACAACTGAAACGCGAAATGAACCCTAACAAGTTTAGTCGCCTGCCTCCGACAGTCAGTTACATACTAACCGTTTGCAATGCAACCTTTTGGACAACTATTGATAAAAGTGACCATTAAAAAAAAGCCGTGCAAAAATTACAATACTGCCAGCATGAGTAGACTAAAATAGTAGACCTCGCGCGTGGTCTAGTGGTAAATTTTGTTTTTTATACTTTCCACGATATTTTTGCGGTTAACACATAAAGAATGAGGTGTCTATTTTTTATCTTGGTTTTGAATGAGGAGTTTAAAATAACCTTTATACGCTTTACAAAACTTTAAATTCATTGAAACGTAATGAAGCAACGTTCTGGTTGCAATGTTTGTTATGCTATGTTTTACTTTTAACGTTTGTTGCGTAAATTACTATTCTACCAGACACACACTTTTACTTTTGTTAACAAAAAATAAAAAGATAAGTTTTACGATGTTGCTTTCAGTATTTAGAACACATTTTTATATTCTGAATTCTTTTTGTATGAATTTTTTGTCAACTATGTTAACGGTTTTGCAATGTTAGCAAATACAGAAATGAGCTTTTGGTAATGTATATACAAACTCAATTTTTTTAAAAAATTGTTACAAAAATTTTCTAGTAACTTATAGGTAAGCAACTTACACAGTGTGATTTGGGAAACGGATCGCAAGTCTCGGTGTGCTAATCCTACACTAAATTAAAAGGGCGCCAAAACAATTAAATATCACCTACTACAGACTTTGTTTAAATCTATCGATCACTAAAAGAATCAAATTGTCAAAAGACAACTTCTAACAACAATATACTTATTTCACACAAGAGAGAATAGTCATTAAAATCAACAGAGAAAAAGGTAGACCAATAACAATTATAGATTCGTTGACTAATATATTAATATTACAGCTATAATATTAATGTAAACTCTTTCGTCCAGACAACACACTAGACAACTAATTATATTAAAATAAATTGCAAAGAACTAAAATATGAGCACAAAACTTACCCAACCGACAATTTTTCTTCAACAGTAGTAACTTCCACTGCTCCCTTTTATTCAATTAAAAAAAAAATATGCGTGGTATATAAGCTTATGTACAACGGTTAATGTTATTTTGTTTTTGGCTATGGCTGCGTTTAAATGATCGAAGAAAATTGACGGATGTCACGTCAACGTACTCAACAATACATAAGTATACAATATATAATATAAAGTTTGCGACTGAAAGTAAATTTAAGTTGGTATGGTCTAACGTTATAATTACATAAAATAAGTAATACACTAAAAACTGACGGTTAGTGAATACAATTAAAACAAATTACATAAAGCAAAATTAAATGTTACTAAGAAGTAATACGTACAAAGTTGACATAATTAAAGTAATAAATATAAATGCGAGAAGGTATACGCTATCCTAGTAATGTTCATAAAGAAATTTAACGAAGTAGTACGATGCTGATATCGGTGTAACTCTTCTCTCGTCCTTTCTAATTACATAAAACAAGTTTACATATCATAAAAACAACCGGGTACAAAAACAGTATGGAAATCTCCCGAAACTTGCTGGAACGCGTAATTAACCCAAACGTCGAATTTGACCAACACCTGGACTACGTTTACCCTAGCACATCCGATGTCGTAAAATAACACTCATATACACGAACGTTCACAGCGGTAAAGAGCAAATAATATACCCGTTAGCAGCTGTATCGCGTTTGTCCTTACGCGTAAAGTAAAATGACATCAGTAACGGCGTTAATTTTAATTTAGAATAAATATTTTTGAAAAATACAAAATAACGACATTTAACGAATTTATCTTATTTTTTGGTGCTGACTGAACATTACCGGAGATGTCTCACACGTGTTTTTTCTTACACGCTTGAATTGTTTTTATTATTAGAAAGTTTGGACGTTAGCGTAATTTTTTTTTAAACTGTGTCTGCTTCCACCGGGTAACAAAAAACGACAAAAAACTAAAATCAAATAGTCGAAAAAAAAAACAAATTGAATAGTAATTATTTTTTGTAGAATCGTGATAAAGATAATTCACTAGGATTTATCACAGTCAAAAAAATCTTGGTGTAATTGCAACACATCAATCTAAATTTTATTACAAAGACCGTAGTGGAATTACAGTTCAATTTTCCCACAGAAAAGATGAATGGTTTACGCCAAGCACTAACTTTACTTTAAAGTTAAATCGAATTGGCAAAACAAATTGTCATATTTGTAACAACACTTATTATACAACAAACATTTGTTGTCTTAGGTTCGACTAAAGACGACACAAACAGATTATACAAATTTATATAACTTGTTACTGATTTTTCGTTTTTGTGGACCATACCATGATCTAGTTCACTTCGTCAAAAAATGGGCTATATCTGTTGATACGCTTAAAAATTATTTTTCCAGATAAAACAAAATAACGATAACAACCCGCAGCTAAAAAAGATCCACACCAATACACTAATACCAATCAAAATCACAAATAAACAACGTAGAAAAGTTTAATGAAGTACGTTAATTAAGCATCAAATATCACAAGTTAAATGGCACTATAGTAATTGAACAAACTAGTAGATCGGCAACACATTGTACCAATGTATTCGGTAGGAAGAAAATGAACATTAAACAATAGCATACAGTACAATTAATAACCCTAATGCAGAGATTTTTTACTTTCTAACAAAAGGTTATTATACTTGTGACAAATCTTTCTATTGCTTACTACAAAAATCAACGTGTTAAATTACTTACTGTGATGTATTTTTGTCTAGAGATAGTCAATGCATTTCAAACAAATCACGTTTAGTTAAAAAATGAATAATAAGTTTCAAGCACAAATACTCTTAAAATAATATTGAATTCGTATTGATACAAAATACAACGTATATGATACTGTTCTATCGTGTTCTGTCCATACGGTAGTACAAAAACTTAAGTTTGTCTTTTTTCTAAAATAAAGTATCTCAATTAGATTTTGCTTCGCAAAAGGCAATTTATCCAAAATAACGACCCCGGATTAAATTCGGCTTCAATATCTTAGATATCAAAAATATAAAGGTGGTTGTATGAACACGTAGTCTATAAAAATGCTACAAGTGAAAAAAAAATTAAGTTTAAATGTAATACAAATGATGAAGGAATATCTACATATTTTTTTAAGGTTATGTTGTCATAAAACCATTTTGAAGTGATATGTACACGATTGAAGATACTGTAAAAATAAGTCGAATAATTTACATACGTACAAAATTATAAAAAAAAAACTGTTAAAAATGGCAGATACACCCACTTTCCGTTTTTTTTATCAAACCCATCTTTTGACAAAAAGAATATAAAAAACGAGCTCTACACTAAATTTCCAGTTACAAGGACTTTTGGTTCGAGAGTTATAGCGGGTACATTCAAAGATAATTTAAATAAGATGCAGCACTCCGTGTATACACAAATCAAATATCTAATAAACTCTTAATGTAAGAAAATTTTTTAATTAGAATGAATTATTAGGAAGAATTAACCCTACAAGAAACTATAAAAATAATTCGAATAATTTACATACCTACATACATTTTTCTGATTCAGGAGACCTTAAATCGTAAAATTTTGCAATAAAAATTATAGGAAAGTAAAAATACTAAACTTATTTCACTATTTAACTTTTCGTAAAAATCAGCGTGGTGACCATTGATATATCATAATTTTTATAAATTTTTGTTGAGCAATAATATTACAACGTGTTTATTTTATGGTTAACGTGATGAAAATGACAAGCTAGCCCATCCAACTGGAAATGACAGTTATAAAACCAAATGCAAAGTTGCTAACTGAAATCAGTATGAAGTATACAAAATATACACTGTGAAAAAAAATTATTAACGTTACAAATCACTGTGAAGTCGGCTAGTAATAGTCGATAAAGTTTTAACAACATTTTAGGCTAAAATAAGGGTAATAAGTGAATGAAAACTTAAAACAACCTATAATGCTACTGATTTCTGGTAAAGTTTCTTAGATGCTAAAAAAGTTAATTCTGTGCTTCAATCATGTTATCGAAAAAGTTCGATTATCAGTACAATTGCAGCTAATTGTAGCATCGTGCGTATAACTGAACTTCAAGAGCATAAATGTATAAATGCAAGACCTTCGGTGGACACAAAGTGACAAATGGAAAAGACAACTAATGAACGAATTTGCCAACTAAAGCATTTACCAGAAATATACACTACGTAGAGAATAAAAATTATGAATACGCGTTCCTTATAAAAATGTTTAATGGCATTGTTATTTGCGTTTTCTAGGCACAGTTCTTAAAATCATGATTTCGGTTTAGTAGAATTTTCTATTCAATTTAGATTAAATTCTCAATCTAAATACTTTCTGTCATTGGTTTGGTTGCTTGTAAACACTAGACGGTGATATCACTTTAAAACGCACTCTTAAAGCGAGTCTTAACCAAACACGTCATTGTTTTGAAGTGATTTATTTTGGATTATAGCGACGATTCTATACCAATTCCATCATTACTTACAATTAAATTAATTATTTACACAGGTAGTATAGTTTTTCAGTAATTTAAATTTAAATAAAAAAGTTTATAAAACATTGGTTAAACAAACTTGGTAAATACCAGCCAACTTTGTTTTTTAACAGTGTTGTGTGTTATTTATTAGTTTTGAAATTTGATTTGCGCCTAAAAGTTGCGAAAACAGCACTTTTTTCGAAAACCACAATAGCCGTCTCTAAATGTATTAAATAAACTAAAAGAGGAAAACTTTTACACAGCATCTGCACAAACTTTCCACGTAATAGCTTGTGCGTGTGCGTTCGCCGAAAGACTAAAAGATTCCGTTTCATATAATTGCAAGCTTGTGCAAGCTTTTAGCCGTATTAAACACATAAATTTTGTTTTGTTTAGTTTTCCGTTGGTTTTTATTAAAATTTTAAGCGTGCAAAAAATAAGTGAAAAAAAGGTGTTTGTTATTTAGTTGCAAGTTAAACCTAGTGATTTATTGATACTTCAAGCTCAATCCTCTCCGTGTATTTTCTTTCCCGAGAGCTTTCTGACCTCTACGTTCTACATTTCCTTTACTGTAATTAATCTAATAAACTCATTTGTTTTTCCAGTTGGTTACAAATGCTTTCCTTTTGGATTATCCTCGCACTGCTCTAATTCATCTGTTGATATATGGTGGTGTTTAATTACATAACCGAGTATTAACGTCAATCTACAAAGTAATTGGGGTTAAACTCGAGGCAAATATTAAAGAAAAGAAATGCCAAAATAGAGATCATTTACGGTGTCGTTTAGATATCATTTATGGTTTACCTTCACAAAAGCGTTTATATCTTCACATTTATACCCACTGATAAGGGAGAAGGAGAGACTAAGAGTAATATTACACGGTGAACTCGGTTATCGATTATCAATTCAAAGCTGCATTTGCTACGCCTACCCATCTTTTGATTACGAACTCACTATGTCATTCTACGCATCGGCGAATCCCTCAATCAACCGTTCATTAGTTTTTATTGGAAACGACTCCTCAGCTAAATACGTCACAGACGAGTTTTTACTTAACACTGATTTAAAAACGAGTTTCGACGCCTTCGGTGTGCTAAACTCATTTTCTTTTTAATTTTCTTTTTGCATCATTTTTTGAAAATTTATTGACAAGATAGAACGGTGTTTGAGTTAACGTTGTAACGATAAACGTAAAGTTTTATTGGGTATTTCAAAATTTACAATCATTAGAGTGTTGAGTGCGCTGTAGTAAAATAAATACAAACATAATGAGAAACTTCAAATATAAACTTAATTAAACACGCAACTCTATGTACTTAATTCTAAAACTAACACGAGAAATACATATAGTAAAAAGTATTTCGTGAAATTTGTCACAACTGAATTTAATTAACTGTTTTTGACGCCTTTTTTTAAATCAGCGAAAAAAGCATTGGTAATACTGTACACTTTGAGTTTACATGACGTCGTTTTAATTAGTGTCGCTTTTTCGTACGTTGTAACAAACGTAAATTACGATGTTTAATGAAAAAAACAAATTTTAATTCAAACTGCGTAATGAGATGGAGTCGAGATACAAATGATTGTGTATTATTTAATTGAAGAAATTGTGATTTTGTGGAAAAAGTGACATTTAATGTTATTACATAAAATTTTTAAGTTATAAAGGAATATAAAATTAGTTGACGTTTCTTGAAGAGACTTACCAAAAATTTGCTTAATAAACGAAGTTATACATGGATAAAAGTTTTATTCTTAATAATAGCTTTTTTGTTAATTAAGATTGATATATTACTGTCTGAGATTTTTTATTTATAAAAATAATGATTAAGTTGTTTTCTTGTTATATGTACTACAACATATGAATTTGTATATTGTGGATTTTAGTGCAAAAGCACTCTTATTTTTTAACAAATAAATATTTTCGGGTTTTGAACCGCGTTCCATATTTACACTTTTCACAAAATTCATAAATCTTAGAAAGCTTACAAACTTTGAAAAATTACAATATTTGATGTTATGTCGCTGTCTTCATCAGGAAAATTGAAACTAAAGGTATAGGATCCTGACAAGCCTTTATATTACGCCGTTCGGATCAGTGGTTCGTGACGGTTTAGATTCATTAGTCTTCCGGAACATGTTTTTCCATGCTGGTGTTAGATCGATTCCATTGTCCCTATTGAAATTGTCGAATTTTTGGATTTCGTATAGTCTAAGCCAGAAGTTTTGGGGTTAGGCAACATTGTTGCCTCTTCAAATTTTATTGTGTGACCGGTGTCTAAGAAGTGTTTCTCAACAGCAAATCTTGTGTTATGTTGCTTTGTATCCGCTTTATGTTCTTTTAATCTGGTAGTTATGTTGCGCTCCGTTGGTCCTACAGCCCACACGAACAAGGGATGTGGTAGACTTCTGGTTCCTTGAGTGGTGCTTTTGTTTCCTTAGATTTTGATAAATTGGCGGCTATTTTATTTGTTGCAGTAAAGGTCACTTTGATATTTTTCCCTTTAAGTATCTTGGCTATTTTATCCGTGCAGCCTTTTATGTATGGAAGGAAGGAAGATGCGATAGGCTCTTCTTTCTATGATTTTTCCTTGCTATGTTTGTTAATTGCTTGACATATGTCTGCTTTTCTGAAACCGTTTTTTATTAAGGCGTTCGTTAGGTGACCTAGCTTGATCTTTAACGTATTGGGTTCACTTATCGCCTTGGCAAAGACTGCACGGATAAAATAGCAAGGATACTTAAAAGGAAAAATATCAAAGTGACCTTCATTGCAACAAATAAAATAGCCGCTAATTTCCCAAAATCTAAAGAAACAAAAGCACCACTCGAGGAACCAAGCGTCTACTACATCCCTTGTTCGTGTGGGCTGGCTTATATAAGACAAGGTACAACATTGCTACCAGATTTAAAAAAAAACATAAAGCGGATACAAAAAACCATAACACAAGATATGCTGTTGCGGAACATTTTTTAGACAATGGTCACACAATAAAATTTGAAGAAGCAACAATGTTGGCTAAGTCCCAAAATTTGTGGCCTAGACTATACAAGAAAGCCAGAAGTACGACAATTTCAATAGGGATAATGGAATCGATCTAGCGCCAGTATGGAAAAACATGTTCCGGAAGACTAATGAATCAAAACCAGCGACAGGACTGTCGAAACGTCAAATATTGTACATTTTTCAAAGTTTGTAAGCTTTCTAAGTTTTATGAATCTCGTGAAAAGTGTAAATATGGAACGCGGTTCAAAACTCGAAAATATTTATTTCTTAAAAAATCATGGCTGCGAAAACCTTAAAAATAATGAGGCACTCTTAATTACTATCCAAACATATGTTAACAATTGGTTCAACGCTAATTCAGCGTTACTTAGAACTAAGTATAACTTAAAGACTATAGTTTATTGCATAACGAATAAGGAATGGTAGTCACTGCTAACAATTATGAAATTTTGCTTAGCCGAGTCGAAGACGAGGCTGCAATTCATACGAGTTGGCAATGCACATTCCTTATAAATTATGCCTAATACTTTTTCTACGATTACAGATTTAATTATTTATGAAAATCAAGTAGAAATAATCTTTTCACAAAAATAAAGTGACGCGCAAAATAAATAACCCAAAGAAAATTTGTGTTGGTAATACCTAAAACTTACTACTGAGTACTCCAATCGCAATTCAGAAATTATCTGTTAAAATTTTTTGTTTGTATATTAATTAATCTGCGTTTATATAACAAGTTATAAATGTTACTATTATTTGATTTTTAACTTTTAGACATTTAGTAAATAAACGTTAAGTATAGTTTACGTGCTTTAAATACATGCAATGTTAGTTAACCTCACCCCATTAAAAAGTTAATATAAATAAGCAGAATTAGTTTGATAAATATCAGTTATTTACAACATATTGCTTTTGCCGCCAGTAAATTAAGAAAATGTATTCATGTCGAAGCCTGAATCGTAAAGAATGTCAAATTCTTTCGACAAATTCAATTATATAGTCATTTTATTATAAACATTTGGGTTGAAAAAATGCAAGATATAAAGTTGCCCCAATGGATCTAATAAGCTTCAACAGCATTGTTTCGGCTACACGAAAAGCGAACAGTGGACTGTATTTTATTTTGAAGAAGTGAAGAGAGTTTCGGTAGCGACCCACCGGAGGTATAGTAATTAAGATAGAAAATGTATTTAAATAAACTTTACAAGCGTTCTGCTTGAAATAAAGCGCGTACAATCACCCAAACCCAAAATATATTAAGGTTTTGACTTACCCCAAAATAAGCGATTGCTGGGCTTACCATAATCTTCTTTCCCAAGGTTTTGAGACGCACAAATTCAGATGCACAGGTTTTAATTTTGAAGAACAACTGTTATCAGAATGGTCAGAAAAGAGACGGGATACCACTATCAAATTAAGTTCACGCGACATTCAAGTTTTCAATTTTTTTTAATGTAACCAATCAACTTAAGTAGGGGACAGCATGGCATGGCACCAAAAGCCCATCTAGTAAAAACGACTAAAAATCAAACGCTCGCTCACCTAAAATAAGCAACACTAAGTTTTGAAGGAAAAATTACAGGAAAAAGAGTACAAAACAATAAGAAGAAATGAGAAAAACAAATAAGAATTAAAAAAAGTTAATCGATTCCAGGAAGCGAAGTCAATCGCAAAAGAAAGCTAGTGAAATAACCATTTGCTGTTTTACCGGTAGCTATTCGATGCAACTTAGTTACCCTTCGAATCAGCCATGACATTAAAGTTCGGTTAGGATCTTAAAGTAGAACTACATTACCCACATGCAAACAGGGGTTATGTTGATACCATTTTTTCCATTGAGTTAAGGTATGCAAATATTCAGCAGACCAGCGACGCCCAAAGTATTGTATAATACTGTTTTAATGTCGCCTTTAAAGGTTCATCAATAAGAAAATGACTTGGATTCAAATAATTTGCAGCTTTAGCGTGATTCGATGAAAGGGAATATAACGGACGGTTATTTAACATTACTTCTGTTTGAGAAAATTGGTACAAAACTTTTTGAAAGTGAAAGTCGCGGTACCAATTTTGCGATCTAACAGACCCTTAGCACACTGAATACCTGCTTCCCAGAAGCCTCCGAAATGACGAGCATACGTATGGTTAAAACTCCAATAAATACTACAAAGTGAGAAACGTTTGCAAAAAGAATGATTGTTTTTGCGCAAATCTCATACAGATTAGCAAGCTTACTAGCTGCGCCAACAAAATTGCGAATCTGATCTAATGCGATATGATATTTCCCGACGCGCGACGAACCTATCTAAACAAGCAAAGCAAGTTTCTGAAAATAAACACGAAGCAAATTCTATATGTACAGTTTTAATGGCGGTGCAGACAAACAAACACAGACAGCCTTTAGTAGTATGAGACGAACAAAGAGTATTAACCTTAAAAGTAAAAGAGTACAATAAAAGTCCTTTGCAGATTTACGCGATCCGCTAGTAAAGGTGCCAAATTTGACTACAAAATGTGTTAGCTCTAAAACGATGACACGTCATGCACTGATAGATGCATTTTCTCAACAGATTGCACAGCAAATTAATCCAGAAGTTAGATTATAACACAGTTTGAACGGTCTGAGAACCAAAATAAAGAGGGACGACATGATAGTAAGAACACAAAAGAGCAGAAAGATGAGCTTCCTGATGTAATCATAACAGATGACAAGAAAACCACGGAAAAGTGGAAAACTTAACCTTGCGCCTACTCTAAGAAGATCCTTTTCATCATTAAACGGAAACAACTAGTCTAAAAAAGAAGGATCTTTACCCTACCAAAGGAAAAAAAATTGTACGGACGCAAGCATGCCTAACCTTTGTAGTTCGGCAGGAGAAAAAGGTAGACTGTTTGAGTGTATTAAACAATGTTGCTTGATGTGAAGTAATAACATTCTGTTGAACTTTCATTGTTTATTATTTTGAAATGAATATACACAACGTTTCGATTGCTGTGGTATCTGCAATCGCCATCAGGTGAATACTAACAAACTTAGAAACTACTGAAGCTTATATACTAAAGACATGTTCGATGAAGCGTTCAAGCGTACAAAATCAATTTAGCGTAAAGAAGCGGCATTCATTAACAACAACAAAGAAATTTTCAGCCAGCCAAGTGTCGAGATAAGCAACATATGGAAACCACTTATCGAACCTCTAAAACAACTTAAACTTGACTAAGTAATTTTGTTATTAATTACGCTAAATTGATTTTGTACGCTTGAACGCTTCATCGAACATGTCTTTAGTATATAAGCTCCAGTAGTTTCTAAGTTTGTTAGTATTTACCTGATGACGATTGCAGATACCACAGCAATCGAAACGTTGTGTATATTCATTTCAAAATAATAAACAATGAAAGTTCAGCAGAATGTTATTACTTCAAAAAGGTAGACGTTTGTTTTTAGAAGAAACAGCTGGGTTGCGAACTTGAACGCTTTACAGAAATGAAGTATCAATGGAAACGTTTTTTGCATTTTTAAAAAAGGAGGAAATTGTTTGATGAACTGGAAGCAAAGGAGAAAGTACAACGCGAGTAAGGACTCTAGAGATAAAAGCTTATTATAATTTTAGAAATAGCACCACGACAGTCTAAATCAGCAGGATTTTCGGGAGTACAAACATGATGCCATGCATGTCATTCAATGACATCCAGAATAGTTACAATACGGTTAGCAACAAAGGTATGAAGAGAGAGTAAAAACCACGCAAGAACTAATTGAGCGTCAGTATAAAGACGAACTTCTTAAATAATCTAACAATCAAATTAATCAAATGGAAAAGACGCGCTAGCAAAAACGCTTCACAGAATTTGAGTCTTGAAATTATCAAAACTTTTAAAGAGGGTAGCTTTGACTTAGCGATTCTGAAGTGGCAAGACTGTATTTGTCGCGACTCAACAGAACTACAACAGTCGTAAATACCAGCAGCGTGACCCTTCTAAGAATCATCACAAAATCCAACAACGTGTAAGATTCAATGAGAAGAAGAGGAGATACATCTTGATATGTGTATTTCAGAAATGCAAAGCAAGCCGTCTACCAATTTAGTCCATTCGGAGGCAAGAACGGGACTAAAAACGTCTTCCCAATCAATAGTTTCGGCTCATATACACTGTAGAACAATCTTCTTTGTAAACACCAGAAGGAAAAGGAACCCCAGAAAAACAAATATTTTAGCAATACAAGAGAGAGCTGTTTTTTTAGTGCAATCGCAACTAAAGGGTTGAACTTGAAAAGAAAACTCTAAACGGGGTAACAGGGGTTTCTCAATGATGTTCAGGAAGACCTTCTAAAACTCCCGGGACATTACTGAACCATTTTTGCTATTCAAACTCTCCTTTTCCCAAAAGATCAGTAAGCTCGGTGCGTAGAGTTAGTGCGTCCTTGACGATGCCAGGTATCACGTCATCAACATACATATTTTTAAAAATGGCGGCGGACGCCACCAGGTACAGAAAACCTTTGTCTTCAACTAATTGTTGAAGACATCGCCAAGTAAACTGAAGGAATTAGGCCGTACGTTACCGTATTCAGTTTATACTCAACAAGGGGATTATGAATGGATTCGTGTCAATAAATGTGTTGTGAACAACGATCTTTACGAGGTAACAAAATTTGTCTATACATCATGCAAATGTCACAACACAAAACAGCCAGATTTAATTTAGAAATTATTAGAATAGCAGAAATGTCTTTTTGTAACTTAGGACGACTTAAAAGTTGCTTGTTTAATGACTTACCATAAAGAGTAGACGAACCGTTAAAAACAACACAAATCGTAGTTCCTTTTTCACTGCATTTAAAAACACAGTGATGTTGTAGCACGTATGACAACAGACATGTCATCCAAATCTCGATACTGAGACATAAATTGTTGATAAGCGGCATGACGGCAAAGATCTCGAATTAAGCGTCCTTGTAAATTTAAAAAGGTTGTGTACGATGACTTTAATTTATCAGCAACCTTGACAGTTTTAGGCTTTAGAGATAGAGCGAAGACATATTGACCTTTGGTTCGCTCCATTCTTCATCAAGATTACGGGAATTTTCTCGATTTCCCAGAACTGCTCTCACAAGGTGAAAATCAATTATTTCGGAGTAGAACCTGAATGGTACCGAGGAGACCAGTATGATTAGAATTAGTAGGCGGCAGGCAACAAGGAATTGTTTGAGCAGTTGGAAGATTAATTGAAGAAATAATCGTTTTTGAAAGTACAGGAGTAGAATTATCTTCCTTATCCAAATGCAGTAATTAATGATGCTTACGGTTGCCACAATGCACGCATGACCGCTCAGATTTATAATCTGCTATTAAATGAACTCCGAGACAATTAAAAGAACGCGTATGATTACGTAAGGCTTTGCTTCTTTCATCTAATAACATTTGTTGGAATTTGGAACACCAAGTAATATTGTAATCAGATGTACATACAGAGCAACGCTGAGATGATAAAAAGAAACGATTGTAAGTAGAATTACATTTATTTGTCTTAATAAGCGAGGTAGTAAAATGCTGCTTGGCAAGTAAAGCAACCCCCGTATCTCATAGGGGAAGGAAAGTAGCGGCTATAAGCATTTTTGGGTTGATTTTTATCGAAGAACGTGATTTTGCTTCAACAGCAGAGATTACGTACTTGTCGATTAATGAACTCAATAAGTTCCTTATAAGTAGAAAAATCATCTGCTTGTCGTCGAGATTCAAATTCACGAAAGATAGATCCAAATTACACATAGGATAAATTCAAAATTATTTTGAATTGTAAATGCTGGTAAAGCACTGGCTGTATTTTAGTGTACTTAAAGATAAGATCTGAGACTTTCTTGGGTAAGTGAAAAAAGAGGTTTAAAATTTAAAATGTTAAACATTTTTAATATTTTTTAAAGTAACGAATCAACTTAAGTTGGTGGCAGCATGTCACGGAACCAAAAACACATCTAGAAAACGACTAAACACGCTCGCGTCAATGACTTAAAATATAATACTGTTGGAGAAAAATAGAAGTCAAATACTAAGATGAAGATAACGATGATTAAAAGTGCTTTTACACACTTAACAATTAATTCTTTTTTAAATTTTTGACTTTTGCCGTTTATTATAACGTAAATTTGAAGTATTTTTGAATATTTTTTGAATTTGAAGTTTTATTTAGTATAAGCTATGAAATCAACCATAATTGTGCAAATTCTTTGTTTTTATTAGATTATAATCCAATACAGAGTAAAAATATACATAAATACTGGATTAATAGGAACATAAATAATAACATACCATATTAGAAGAAACATCTTGGTATGTTGCAACTGTCGAAATATACCAAATTGAGTAATTTTGTTGTTTAATTGATTCGATTACTTAACCTTTCAAACATGCAGAGCTTAGTGGTTGTTAAACAACCGATTAAAAACCATTATAATCATAACTCTTTTATAACACTGCACAAGCAAAAGTACGACAAATTATATTTGTCTCATCAGAAGAAAATTCTGCAAAAAAGTAAAACTAACTTATTCAAATTACTTCTCAAACAGCAATGTAAGCTTGTATCAAGATTGCAGCAAACTTGGTCGTGACAACTATAAAACTTGCAGCAATATTGTCATGACAAGTTTGGAGACTTGCAGCAAGTTTCGACAAACTTGCAGCAATATTGTTACGTCTTGCCATGACAAGATTTTAATTTGCAGAAACGTTACAGTCCCCTCTCATAGCAAAGTTTAAAATTTGTAAAAATGTCATTGAAACATGTAATCGCAAGACTTACTTACAGACATATTAAATTTGCTTGTCATGGAAATTCGTCAAACTTTCAGTAATATCGCTGTACTTTGAAGAAAGGTACAAAGAAAAACAAAAAATTATTTTGCTTACTGATATTGTAATTAAATAAAGACTTGTTTCTACAAACTAGTTACAACTTCATTAGGTATTAATTGTCTATTTGTTTTAATTCTGTTCCATTTCCACCTGTTCTATTCATCACTAGGTTTGTTGACCTGAAACATAAAATTAAGAATAACCTTAATTGCTCATTTGATGGTAATGTTAAATAAGCTAAACGCATGCAAAACTTTAATAATTTAAAATCATATTATTACACAATACACAGCATACATCAATGGTCTCAAACTTGGTTACTAGTGTTTGCAAAATTATTTAAAATTTTTAATCGAATAAGTATACAAACCTAAGATGCAAACCAATTAGTGCACTAAAATGCAATAATACTCACCTAAAAAATCTACGATGAGTAAACACAGAACTAAATAATAATGTGTTAGAATACAAACACCATGTAAATGACAGACATGACTTTTATTAACATAAAAATGGCGAGACATGCGCCGGTATTTTTGAGTTTACGCCTGCGTACTGTAAATTTGAAAAAGAAAGTTTTCTGCAAGCTTGCAGCAAGTTTGCAGCAAGCTACTCAAATTTCTCAAGCGTGTGTCGTCAAAGTTGCCAATATTACCAATATTGCTGCAAACTTGCAGCAAGATTCGTAAACTTTGCAAGGAAAAGCAAGCTGAAAGCAAACTAGCTGTAAATTTACATGCTATCTTGGTTTAAGATCAATTTTTCTAAAATATATTTACATTTTTTTACAAGAAAGTTATTTCTGAATACCGTTTGCGAAATGTAAAAAACTAAAATGTTTAATTTACAAACTAAACTTTTTTTACTATATACGTACCGTCAAAACTAATGCAGTATCACCTGTACGACCTTAAATTATGTTTTTTCAAAATTTATATTTGTGGTGGTCTTCTAAATTATGTTTTTGACTTGTACGGAAATGATTTTGACCTATACGAAAATAAAATTGGTCAAAAGGAACGCTCAACGTTGCCGAACCGTTAATAAACATTCCATGCGTAGCATTACCTGTTGGATGAAGAAAAAAAATTAATTAGATACAATTAACTGTTGATTATGTTAGATAACTATTTCTGGTTACAATTATTACATAATATTTGTGAATATTAATTGCAAATATTTTTCTTAGATACCCCGTCACACTGTTTTTATTTTTGAGACACATGTAACGTCTTCGCTTAACATTAGCTTCTACATAAGTGTTTAATTCCTTTGATGATGTCTGCACATATATATATATATATATATATATATATATATATATATTGGTAAAGTGTATAAAGTGACTTCCATTCCAGATATATATCGAACGTTGTCACTATATAATCGTAGTCACTTCCGATTTCGGAAGTGACAACGTTTCGCTTTGTTTTCAACGGATTTAGACACTAGGGGCATCAGAAGCCTAAATTCAAAATTTGTGTTGAAGTCACTATGCCCCTTAATATCCGCAAAAAGTGTTCGTTAGTTCAGGGTATATCCGCTAGCGCTGATGCTGCTTGATATATGCAGGTACGGGCTGTTCGATGTGACTTCTGTTATTTAAAAGAGTACTTGTTACTTCCGACATGCGGCAACGTTGGAAGTAAAGCATAGCATCAATAAAACCATAAACACGTTTTAACCCAAATTTAGGGTCTGAGTAGCCGCTTGAAAACGTATCGACATTAAGAAAAGATAAATGCTAAAATTTACAAATGAAGTTTCTTAAATATTTCAGTATTAAAGAATAATAAAAAATTAATTTGTTAGACAAAATTATAATACGTAATAAAATTAACTGTTGTAACGTTTGTTTTGTAAAAAATGGTTTTAAATAAATTCGGTGATTTCATACTTAATTTATGTTGCACGAATCAATGTTTTTATTAACTTTATTTTCAATTAATAAAATTTATTACTTGGTATTGTGTGATTAAAACAATAATATTTAAAAAAAATTAGTTTAACTGTAATCTATTTTTATTATAGGTACTTTTATAATACGTTTGCTTATTTTTACTTATTTATTTACAAAATAGAAACTAATATCTTAAAATTCAAAATTTCACAAATTTAAAAGAACACAAAGACAATTGAAATAAACTTCCATTATGTTTTATTGTTTGTTTAATGTAGTTTTCCTACGACACTATATGAAAGACGTCAATTTCACACAATTAAGTAGGCATGAAAGTTGACAATTACCTTCATCTGTCAAAAACCCGTGCGATATTATAACGCACAGTTATAACGTAACAGTTTGCTTTTATTAAGTATGTTACTATTTTGTTTATCTGATATAAGTGCTCAAAAAACTCAAAAAGTTTTTGCGAAATTGTGACCTATAAACGAGTTTTTAAAATACTTAAGTTACTGTCGTAGAAAAAATACTGTACAAAACTCGCTGGAAAGTGTCTATCGTTTGCTCGTGAGATTCTTACTCGTACGATATCACTCACTTTTCATGCTCGTTATGTAATATACTATTAGATAATGCTAATAGTTTGATAATTTAGTTTTTTACACTTTTAGTCTAAATTAAACTGCTTGTTAAAGTTATTGGCAGTTGTAATGCTTTTGAAATAATTACATAAAGGGATTTTGGTTAAAAAAAAGGTTACACAAAAAGTAGCTGTCTGTCTAGGTAGTACCTGTACCTAACAGAATGATTTCGTCGGTTGTAACTGTTTCTTTATAATAACATAAAAAATTACCTTAAATCTAAAAAAAATCTTTTTCATAATTTTTACTCGTCTTAAACAAAAAAAAATCGTTTGCATATTTAGTAATGATAAACTATTTAGATAATTTTTTATTACTGAAGAGTGATATCGTTTAACAGTATTCTGTTAAAAACGATCTGATAAGAACTAATAAAAGCAAAAAAGAAAATCTACTGACACGTTACAATAAAACTAGGCCACAAAATGCAACGGTAAAGTAGATTTGACGCCAAAACATCTGGTGGACACTGTGCAAATAAAAGTAGTTAAACTTGTAACGCGTCTTCAGTTTAGATAACTTATTTAAAAAAAAAGTTAACAAAAAACATTACATTTAAAACTAAATTAAATTAACAGGATAATTATTACCGGTTTCTTTAAATTTGTGTAAATGCTGTATTATGTAATTTACGTATAAAGAGTAAAAACAATCTTTTCTATGTACTATTAAATGTACACTTAATTTTTGTATGAATTTTAAGTAACAAAAAGTACGCCTGTTTTGTCAAATACTTATAAAAAAATGTATTAACGTCAAAAATGTCAAACATCTTGTCAGGGCCGCCCTAACGCGACCACTGCTCACGGACACTATGTGCTTTGGGGTGCCCTTACTTGAAATTCGGATAAGAGATCTTACATAGTCAATGAATTTTAATACAATATATGAATACTAACAAACTTATATTATAATTTTTATTAAGTACTATAAAATCAAATTAAAATTAAAGCTAAAAATAGTAAACAAAAAAAACACAATGCATGGAAACACGAATAACTTTTACGGAAGTCAATTTAAAAAACTAATATTAAAAAGTCTTATACGTTTTTGTGATTAATTTAAATACTACTCTGCTAATGTTTTGGTTGGTTATGTTTTACATTAAATTTATATTACTGATCAGTTTTATTTAAAAAAAAAAAGTTGATTAAGATTTAAAACAAGAAATGTTAATTGATTGTTTAATAGTTTTATGTCAATTATATGCTCAAGATCGAGTTTATAAATGTATGACGAGATACGTTTTTATAAAATTTCGAATTCAAAACTTATTTTAAAAAATAGTTTATTGCAATGCCGTTCAAAAGATAACTTTTAAAGTAATAAAATGCACCTGCTTATTGTATGTAGTAAAATTAAAGATTTACCTGACTATATAGACTAAAGAATGAATCATTTCACAGTTTAGGTACTTTTAATGAAATTTAATAACTAAATCATTAATTTCTACCTTTAATTACTGCGAACGTTTAAACAAACGTGTTAATGCTGACAAATAAAATAATAATTTTAACTTAAAAAAACTCTTGATCATGTAATAAGTAAATTTTAAAACTTATATGACATGTTTTATTTATACACATATTATAGTAACATAATATTAATAAAAGATCCAGTCTATTAAATTAAAAATTGTTATTAACAAAACTACAAATTATTGATTGCACAGGTTCGTTTTTATAAAATATTTATATCAATATTGAGCGATTCTGATTGTGTTATGTTATTGAAATAAAAATAAATACGAATACTGAAAACGAAGTTCTCATAAAAATAGTAAACTTTTAGAAATACGTATTTCAAAATACAATCATAAAAATAACCAGTTAGGTGTAGTAAAATCTAAAAATAGAACATTGTACCCGAAAGGACAAAGAAAAAAAAACCTTTCTCTTCTTTTCTTAGTAATTTGTAGGTTATATTTGTCAACGTTGCTGGAAGTGAGAACGAGTTGCTTGTATCATATATATCCTTTTCCGCCATGAAGTGACTAGGTATCTTATATAAGTACAATACTTAATTTAAATTTTTTTTGAAAAATTATTTACCCTCTTTTTGAGAAACGTTTAATACTGTTTGAGTACATAGCATCTATGCTACTAAAAAATTTTTAAAATAATTGGAAAGCTTGGAAGTCAGGTAGCCACTTGTACATAACGGAAGTGACAGCTTAACACGTATCAATATATATATATATATATATATATATATATATATATATATATATATATATATATATATATGAACTATTTGATGGCTTATTAATTCTCTACTTTGTATTATTGTAGTCTATAATTATTTAACTTTTATATTCATAATTATTTAAACTTTTTTTTAGATTACGATTACAATACTTGCTGTTGTACATTGTACACTGCAACAATTTTGCGTGGGATACTCTATTTGCGTAAACCCAAAAACTTTTTTACCGTCATTCGTGATATATAGTTCTCTTCATTTATGAGACAAATTAGGTTGGGTAGATCAAAAACTTTTTGATGACCACGGGTCTTAGTTGGCGACAATTTATCGTCGCACCTTTCTGTCAAATTCATTATTGATTTGCTCTTTTTATGTATATCTATTTTGTAATGTTGTATAGGTTTTCAACATATGTTTGTTAGTCTTGCTTTGCTCATTTTTATGCTTTTTTGTTACTCTTTTCTGTTGAGCATTTTTTTAAATAAAACGTTTGTTTTTATACTGTAGTAACAACAAATCTGTAAAATTATTGTCATATGTTCCGTTTATACTTGAATTGTATTAGGGTTATGCAAGCTGTTGCACTGCTTTGCTTGTAAAACTACTGGATATTTAACCTAATTTTTTATCCTAAAAACACTATTTAAAGAATAGTACGTTTTAGAATTGCACGCTCATTAAATTCTTATTTCATGTCTGTTAAGTTTCAAGAACATAAACTGCTTAAATGGATGGTACTAGTCGTTCGTTCAACTGTAATTTTTTCTCTAGAATGATGGTGTTTTCTGAAACTATTGGCTTGGCAAGGGATTGTAGTTTAATCATCTTTGTTCTTGTTCTTGTGTAGTTAACAGTCGATCTACTTCTAATTGTAATGGCGGTGGTGCTGGTAGTGTGGAGTGCGTTCTAATGCAGTATTGATAGATGCTCCAAATAATTGCAATTCCACTGAACAACATGATCGTCGTGACGCTTGATTTCTATGTCGTCTGTTGTATGGCATCGTGTAAGTTTTCCTCTGCTTGTCGAAGATTGCTAGTGTCATCTGACTTCTTAAGTACTGACGCTCTTTTCACGTGTGGTTGCAAATGATGTTCTAAAGTGTTGTTAATGAAAATGTATACTATAGCTTTGGAGGAGGAAACCAACACTGGTATACTACCTTTTTGATGAGTGCTTTGTTGGTATGTAGCAGTTTTGAGTTATTTTAATGATTCCAGTTTTGTTGATGAATAGCCATGTGTTCTTCATGTGTAGTTGTTTTTATACTATTCCGTCTACCAAGTTTTTCTGCATACCGCATTTGACGGGGTTCCGCCTCTAATAAATCTTGTCGATGACGCAGTTTAGACTTGTTTTAAGATTTTTTATTACGTCGGAGAACAAATAAATTTGTTCTTTACAAAATGTATGCTGTCTCTAAATTCCTTGTCGTTCAGAGTAAAATACAGTTGAAAATTGTAATCTATTGCTGATAGCTCTTTACAGATGGTTAGAACCCAATATGTTCCATTTTTTATTTTCACTAGAGTAGGTAGGTAGTCAAAGATGTCGACAATTCAAAAATATTCGAAAACATAAAAATAATTTTCATCTTGTATTGCAAGCGCAGAAAAGATTCTCAGATTGTACATAGGCTGAGAGTTGACTTGTTCTATGACGTTGTTGAGTTGAGAGAGTAATATGATATCGTCGAGTGCTGCTCTGTGGTGATGAATCTTGACCACCTTTATGTAGTGGTTGTTAACTTTAGAGATAAAGTTAGTGGCAACTTAATAAATGTTAAGCGTGTGAATATTTATTTTGTTTTGGTCGACTGTTTTAAACCATTTTGTTGGTAGCGTCAATTGCTTCATTTGGCCGTTTTCTAAAATTTGTTGTAAATTTGTTGTTTTGTATTGTTGAATAATGCTAATGCAGAAAACATTAGTTTGATCTGTTGATTGGATGCTTTGATAAGTTTCTTTTGGTTCTAATCTAATGTATTGATGTCTGCGTATACTTCACCGTTGACTACACAGATGGATGTTAATAAAACTCCTAGTAATCTTCGTTTGTGACAAACTGCTTTATCTATTTAAATTTTTCCTGTAGATTGTAGATGATGTGCTAAAGCATTGCACTGAGTTCTTTCAGACATTGATGTAGTTTTTTTGCAAAAGTCTTGAAACTCTTTGTTTACTGCTGATATCGTTGCGTCAGTATTAAATCTGAATGCGTGGTTCCTTGTTTTTAATGCATGCACTCCTCAAGATATAGCATCTGCCGAGTTGTTTGTAGAGTGCACGTGGTTCCAACTTTTTGAGGTAATAGCTTGAAGTTACTAGATACTCGTGTTAAGCTGTATTATCGAATGGAATCTCCAAAATACTCAATGGTATTTTTGATTTTATTTACTGATTTTGATTTAGCGGTACATCTTTTCGATGTCTGCCGTAAAAGCGATGTAGTGTTTACTCCATCGAAGAAAAATATCAGACAGGTTTTGTTCAAGCCTAAACCCCACAAACATAGTTTTTTTTTGTACTGACGTTAGTTGATGTTTGGTATGAAATATCAAAAACTACTCCTAACTTAATTGTGGTGCTATCTTTCTGGATCACTGGTTGACGGGGAATGCAATATTTTGTTTTTTGTTTTGTGACAATCCTTCCTTCATACGATTAAAAGTAAAATATTTTTGCAAAAAGTTTTTGTATTGATTTCATAAATAAGATTTTTTTCTAACCTTTCTCTAATTCCAGTAGTTTTGCAGTTGCTCCATTTCTTGAATTTTCGAGAGGTTTTTCTTCTGGTTTAAACGGAATGTTGATTGTGTATGTATAATTTTTATTTCTTTTAACAGTTGGTCTAAAGTGGTTTTTACAAAATTAGTCATCCTGAGAAAAGCAATGTTGTGTAAAAGCTTTTTTGGATTTTTAGAAAGACGTAGTTAATTATTTGTCTTTTGCGTCGATAAGTTATTAAATATAGGATTAGCTTGGATGTGATTGTTCTAACTTCTGACACTCGATTCTTTTAGAAAGCATGTTGTTTCCATAGTACTGAACATTCTATATTTAATGAATAAGCAGTGGGGAAACGTAATTGGATCTTTGCAAATAGTTTCCATAACGTTGTCTTTGGTTATCTCCTTAAACAGCTAACTTCGGCTTTGATCTCTTGATTTGGTAGTCCCAAACGCTGAACTGCTTCTTCTGTTAATGATGCTTAAGGTTTTGGATCAATTAGTATTCGAAGGTACCCAGTAAACACAAATATATTCCAAGGACGTCCCAGTGACATGATGTTGCGGATGACTAAATGTCCCAAAGTCATCCCATTTTGGTTATGTGTACGTCCTAGGGACATTCATGGGACGTTCTTTTGTCACAACTGTGTGCATCTCTACGATGTTCTTATAGGACATCGCTTTTAGATGACTGTAAGATATGTAAGAGGTAGTCATCCCTCCTCTTTTCTACATATTGAATTGGAAAAATATTTTTATATAGCATAGGTATATAGTATTGACGAGAGCTCGAGTACAAATTGTACTCTGTGGCAAGAATTAAGAAAAGAAATAGCAACTAATATGTCGATCGATACTTTCAATGCAAGGTGTCTTGGGCGAGATACGTTTTCTGTTGTATAATTCATAGGCTTTAAGCAATGATTTACTCGAGCTCTCCTAATTACTACTATATATGTATATTATATTTTTATCAAGAAACCATTTCCAGTTAAATTACATCTACTTTGTGGTTTTTTCTATTGTTTTTTTTTATTCAGTAAGGAGACTTAACGTACTCCTTTGCGACTTGACGTAATGAATAAAAATAACTTTATCAAATAAAATACAAATTATTATTACATAACATTATATTTTTAAATAATAATCCAAATTATATTCAATTAAAATAAATTTAGATTATTTCGTTTTTTTATCTTCTCGATCCCGACGTTTTTTGGCCCTCCTTAGCGAGTTTTTTATACTTTCTTTCCGATTTTTTTAAGTGGCGCCTGAAACAATGCAACTACATAAGAGATGGTAATCGTCATGTAGAGTCGATAAAAAAGTTAATACATAAAGCTTATTTTGGTATTTCTATATAATCAGAATTTACATTTTTCTAAATTAAAGAATTGATAAAGTGATACTTCTTTTGTAGAATTATTGATTGATCTTTTTGACGATTCTATTATTTATTAAATCATAAAAGATGATTGATTATAACCAGTTAAAAATTGTTAAATCGTTTTTTAAAAAAACATTTGTAAACGCGTCAGTTTTGCAAATTCATTAAGAATTTTTATACATTTCGCATTTACATTTCATCAGAGGAATGTGGTAAAAACAAAATTATTTCTAGACGTATTTTTAACTACCTAACTAATTATTGTGGAAATAGTAATACAATACGAGAAATACGTACACTAATCATAACGATGAATACCAAGAACGCGATAACGTTATAGTTTCTTAGTTAGATTAGCGATTTTGTGCCTTATCGGTCATGTTGACATTTTTGGATGACTTATTGTAAATCGCGACGATAAAAGTCGTGAGATAACGTCACACTTTTAAACCTTTAATACAAAGAAAACATTATTTAAATAATTTTTTTAATAAAAAAATTTTTTAATTTTTTTAATAAAAAATTTTTTTACATAAAATAAATATTTTTAATTCACCGCATAGGTATGCACGCGAGATGGGGTTTTAAATCACAATTATTAATAATTGTGATCTATCAATTTCAATAAATTTTTATTAATTTTTAGTAATTCAAAATAATAATTATAAATGGTGATTTTTATACATTATAAATAAATACAAGGTACCAAAAACTTACCAAATAAATTTGTTTATGCACTAAACACCAAAAAAACGCTAGATAATAAAAAGTACAGATAAATAAAGTAGTCAGAACACTAACAAAAACAGATACAGAGTGCAAACGGTGCAAACAGAGTGTACCACTTTGATATACCAAAGTAGCGTACGGGTGTTGAGTAGGCATCAGAGAACAAGAAGGAAAGTGGGCACGCGCACTAAGTTTGCATTTGTTTTTTCCCGCATAGGACATCCCATCGTACGTTCTTCATTGACATCCTGAGGACGTCCTATTAAAGACATTCTATACAGGTTCGTTTTAAAGCCCGGTATGTTAAGACATTATTTGGACATAAAAAGTCCCTGGGACGTCGTGTGTTTACTGGGTATTCTAGTGTTTACAGTCTTGAAAGTTTTGGAGTTCATGAGATTTTTCGAAAAATGGTTTATACATTTTATTTGTTTTAAGTACCATTTTAGAAAAATGATGCAAGTTATTTACGTACTCCGTGATGCAGTTGTTACTTGGAGATTTTTCGTGGCTTTGAGGTATTCATTTGTGCCGTCGAAGAGTTTTCTGGGGCTTTCAGATGATTCTTTGTAGATAGCTGGAATTAATTCTCCATTTTGAAAGCGTTCTTTTAACAAGTTCCATGCAGCTTTACAATTGCCTTTAGTGATTTGAAAATGTTAGCGTTGGCGTCTTCTCTTGTTTGAGATATTAAGTACTGCATTTTATATGTTTGTTAAAATTGTATTACCATAAATTACTTTAAAGAATACATCGTGAAAGGTGGTCCATTCTTCATATCAGTCACTGAATGTCGGTAAAGTTATTTTCAGAAGTGTTATGTTTGAAACGGATTAATGCGGTGTTGTTTTTATTTTTTGCCCTAGAATTTCCATCGTTTCTTCGTATCTGTTTTTAATTTTCGTAATTTAGTTTTTAATAAAATAGATCTCTTCAAATTCTTCTCTTGTATTCACAATGTCTTCATGTAATGTTTGGATCGTTTCCTATTCTTTGTTTATCTTCTGTAGTAAAAATTCGTATCGACGGTTTTTCTTGTTTTTTGTTATTTTTCTATTTATTTGGATTAGTGTTTAGTACATGTTATTTATGAATTTTTTTATGTACTACATTAACCTAGTGTGAAATGTTGAAATGTGCATTGCTGCGTTGAAGTTGTTATGAAATATTACCTCGTGCGCCTTACATAATTAACAATGCAATCTTTTAGTTTTTTAGTAGCGTTTTTTTTATGTTTAATAACTTTAAACAATGAGAGTGTAAAAAATGAATTTTTAAACTCATTTGCATTCTTTAGCTTCATACGCTGCCAACATGCGTTGTAAAATGTTTTTCTAATCAAGGTCTTTAGTGTTTACCAAAAACTTGTGCACTATATTCTTAAAAAAATTCCACGCTTTTTTTTCTTATCTTCCATTGTTTCCAAGTTTTCTTATGTTGGGGTCAGTAAAAACTTTTTTTTTAAACTTGACTTCTGATATTTTGGAAACTTAAAACACAGACTTCTGAAACAATCTTTATCTCTTAGCAGCGACTTGACAACCTGCTTTATAAACCTCAATTTATTATAAAAAGGTGGTAATAACACGTTTTCTGGCAGAACTAAAGTCGTATTGATCACGTTATTCTCGCCAGGGGTTAAACTGTCTCAAGAAAACCAGTCTGCTCTACTATCCCATAAACAAAAAAAACAAAGATACTTTATATAACTTTTCTGCTGACCCAATAACATGATCAGTATTTTAAAATATCTACCAACTATTTATTGATTTCTCAAGAATCGTAGCTTAGTCATTTTTTCTTGAACCGAAATTATAGGAAGAGATGTAAATACGTTATGTAGCAGACTGTTTTGAGGCTAATCAATTTTAAACGAATCAATAAATTGGCGTTGTTCTGATGAATCATATACTATTTTAACCTTCCGGTTGATGGGTGGATTCAGAATCACACCATTCAACGAGTTGGGTGGCTCTGACCCAAACTGTGTTTTATTTTTTCCCCTAATAACACATTGACATCCCCAGTTCTTGGTATGCACTTGTTACCCTGGTCTATTTTGCACTGCTAATAGTCAAAATAGTTGTGGAAAAAACATTCATTTATTAAAAAAAATTATAAATTGAAAAAACGAAATTGACAATAACAACAACATACAATTATTTGTAAAGTATATGGCTGAATAAGTGTAAAAAAATATAAAATAAGTTTACATAAATTTGACACACAAAATAATGAATGGAAAATTTAGTTAATCAAATTTTGCCGCATAGTCGGCGCAGCATGGTTTTGTTTGTTTCAAACAAATGATGAAACCGCAAAACTTGAACAAATCTCTTGATTTTCGGTTCTTGCAGAGTTTGCATCTTCTTCGAGCAGTTGAAGTCGTCGGTCGGGGCTCTTCTGTGATAGAGACACATGATAATTTAGCCGTTAATAGCTTTACTTTCCGTGGTAGATTTGGCATATTCGCTCGTAGTTTTATGTTTTCTATCACTAAGTCGTTCCCTAAAAATAGTCGTTTGTTTTTTGAAAATACTTTATCTGGATTGTTCGTTTTATTTATTGTGAATGCGTTGGGCATACCAAAAAAAAGTTTTTCAAATATGTCTTTAATGGCAGCAAGTTTATCCAACTTCTTTCGCTCATCCCTTGTATCGGTATTGCCGAAACGTATACACTTCATCAAAAACATGAATTTTTGCTGTTATAAGCTTGCAGGAAATAATTGGGCTCTAAGCCCTAGATCAAAATTTGTATATTTTTTTTTGTCCCCTTTCTCTGAGAACCGACCAAATACAGCAAACCGATAATAGCCTTTATTTCCACTCTGTTACTAAGTGCAACGTCGTATTTATTCTTGTATCTTGGTGCTACTTTTTTTATATACAAATTGATATTTTCGATCAGTGTGTTCAAAATTTCTTCAAAAACGAGCATACAACACTGAATTGGCGTGTTGGCGTTTCTTGCACCTGCACAAACACCAGGCAATTGGGTAACTATATTTTGCTGTCTTGTTCAAACTCGTTGGCCTGGGGCATGTTTTTTTCACTTGGTTATATCTCCTCCATAATAATAGAGAGATTTGTAGGTTGTACTAGAAGTATCTAATTGGTTGCTTTTTCATCTGGTTCTTCTTGCTCCGTATCTGTATCGTGTTTGCTAATTATGTCTTGTGTACCTTCGTCTTTTGACTTAGATGCTTTAGAAACGTCTGGCTTGGTACTACATCGTAAAATGCATGTACTCTAATAATTTCCCGTTCATAAGCATCTATCTCGCCAAACAAAAGTAACAGTCACAACTAGATAATACCGCTAACTTTCAGTTGCACTTCCAATAGAGACTAAACCAAAAAAATTCCTTGTCTTGTTTTATATAGTACAAACCAAGTTCATAAAGAACGGGGATTCTTCTACAAAAGATAAACTATTTAGAGTAAAAAAGGTAAATTTCTTAAACTCGAGATAAAAGTTTGTTAATATGCAAAACACGCTTAGAAACTAGAGGACAGCTCTAAGAATGTTTTATGCCTAAAAAGGAAAGATTAGTCTCTTTACACAATACAAAAAAAATAAATTGTAGGAAAAAAACATACACGAATACACGAGTTGGGTCTGACAGGCCCAAAGTTTTTCTGGCAGCCAAACGACAGGTAATAAAATTAAGACAAATTAAGGAAAACATATCCTTATTAGGTACCAAAAAGCTAAAGAAATTTAAAAAAATATTTTATAAAATATAACAAAAAAAGATTTGCCTAGGGCTCACAAACCCAGCCCGTCAACGGGAGGGTTAAAGCACTTTATAAGCCCATGAACATCATTATAATAAACCAGATTTTCTTTTTAGAGCAAAACTGAGTCATTTATTTTTTTCAATGTCTTGACCACGAAAGTAAGGTACCAGATGACAACTTTTTGTTATTTATTCTTGATTTTAGTAATTTGGTTGTGTAAGATGCAAATTTAAGATTGGTTTTTTTTTAATTTTATATTTTAATCGATGCAAATAATAACAATGCAGATGATAATAAAAATGCACCTCACAAAAAGGTAATTAAGGGCGTACAATTAATCAAAATCACAATTGCTAATAAGTGATTAACTAAATGTCAGGTAACGTCATAACGATAATTGGTCACATTACCTTTTAAGTCATTTCATGATTAATAATTGGTCATAAAACCAAACATGGTTTGGAGATGGAGTGACGTGGCTGAACTGAATCCTCACCTTCTGCAAACTTAAACAAGAAAGTACGTTTGAGCATCCCGTTATCAATTCATTTACTACAATTAATTATTTGCTTTTGATAATAATGATCAATAAATAGATATCACACATATCTAAAATTTAAATGGAGCGATAATCAAATCATGCTAGATTATTACTGAAATCAAATATTAGAATCAGACCGCTTAGGTTCCTGACAACGCCACCCAATGTCAGCTCCAAGTGTTCAATGGGTGTACGACTACATACCACCCACTCAGAGTGTTTCCGTCCGGGACCGTTATAACAAGCCAAATGCTCCGGTCTAAAAAGCGGGCCTAGCATGTGCAATATGTGTACGACTACATTCCACCCGCCTAGAGATCCCCAAATGAGCGCAATGCTCCGGTTCCAAATGAACCATGATCGAACCGCGTTACCAAATAAAATAAATATCAGACCTAGGTAGTGCAATGGGTGTACGACTACATTCCACCCGCCCAGAATCTCTACAGAACCCTTTCAGTTCTAGTAACAAACGAATTCGACCATGTCGACACACACCAGCAAAACGTCAAACGGCCTTATCGATACAATTTAAACATTGAATTAAGCAAATCACATATCAACTCTTAAATTTAGATTCATAGACAATATTCAAAACATAATTGACAACAACCAACATTTATTGACATCGCACTCCATTGTTTAATTAATGCAAACATTGAACGAATTGCGCAAGACGTCACCAATGCAACTTTTAAATTCATAATTATCATTTAACATTCAATAAAAGCATTTATAACTGTCTATTAAAATATTGAGTCTCAAATTCATAAATTTAATCAAAACGGCTCAATAAAACCTCATAAATAGAAACAGTAAATGATGCTCACATTCAAAAGAAGGAATATTAAATTAATAGATAATAGAAGAGCTCATTGAAAACTCGTAATGAAAAATAGCATAATGATAGTAATAAAAATATAAGCAGTAAACTACAAGATAATAGGAAACTCAGTGAAACTCACCTTTAAATATTCACGATAAAACAAACACACTTCACTATACGAAAGTTACAACGTAAATAAGAATTAGATCTTTGGCAAAACTAAACATTCCTAATGGTAATAAATTAGGGTCGGTAGTGTTTCATGGTCCAGCGAAACCAAATGCGGCTGCAACTTGATACTCTGGGAAGAAAAGTAAACCAAATCGCTGCATTTTAAAAATTCTATTACAGTTGCATTTTTTTAAACACTCTCGTTTCTTACTAGGTCGTTGAGCTCACTCAGAGAAAATATTTGAGATCTTTTGTCAACGAAAAAATCTGAACTAGATTCGTCCTAAAAAGCTAACGCGTCTTTAACATTTACCAAATTTACCAAACAGAAGTACTAGTCGGTTGTGTAATTTTTTTGTTTACGTCAGATTATAGGAATGCCAAAACAAAATTAGTTTTTCTTGCCTTTAAACCACAAACGAACATCTTTGTCGTATGTTCCACAAACCTTATGCGGAGCCCATGTTTTGTCTTGATCGTGCAAGTTTCTATTTGAAATACACAAAATAAACTTTCTTTATAAACTAGATTATGTTTTTTTTGTGACTTTTTACAGCGACGACACCAAGGGGGGGGCCTAATAACACGTCCACCCTGTTCATCGAAGGAATTAATGTGGGACGTCTTAGTTTTTTAAATAAAAAATAGAATATTAAATTTTAAGTTACTTAAGAATATTACGCTAAATACTACAAAGAAAAACTTTAGTGTAGCAAAAAAAATTACAAGATGAAATTCGTTTTTACCAAGTTGAAATTTATAAGAGAATGTATAAAAATCCTATCTACTCTTTTACTTGTCGTTCAGTGTAATCAATTGTTTGCAAAAATAAGTGTATTTAAAGGTTATAATATTATCCTTACATTAAGAAGTTGTTAACAGTAATAGAAAACAAACTTTTTAAATAAACGGGCTATTTAGCCAACGAGTTCTTTCTTATTTTGTAAGAAAGTGAACGTTTTATAGTTCACTGGTTAAACGAAGTTTTCGCAATTCTTTTGAAAGTTCATAATGGTTAGCTGGATTTCTAAAAACGAAAAATGTTAGGAAGGTAGTTCTTTCAAGAGTTTTAGACATCTGGCCAAATTCGTAAATCATTTTACGATTGTGCATTGTTGCTGTTTTCTGATTAAGGCATTCTAGCTGTTTATTCATATTTTTAAATCAAATATTATTTTAATGTTTTTGTAGATTACGCGTAATAAAATTGCGATAAAAATTGCAATAAATTTGTCCTTTAATTTAAAAAAAAATAACAAACGGCACACATTAAAATAATAAATATGAATTTGTAAAATTATTTTTAAGCTTAGCTATCACTACTAACAAAAATATATTTAAATATAAATAAAAATTTTTGAAAGTTTTATTAAGCCGTTACATTATAATAAAAATCGTGTTTGTTTTTAGCATTTATTTTAGATAAACTTATACACTTTGTCTAATAAGTTTTATTTTGAATTCATAATCTGAGCTTTTTTCTATACTTTTCAATATTAAGCAAATAACAAACAAGAAACTAAATCATAACTTGGAGGTTTAACCTTTTTATGTCTAACAAGATACGATCGTTTCTAGTTTAATAGATTTATAATATACATAAACTACAATATCATCTTCCTTAGTGTATTATTTTGTTAGTTTCAGAGAAGTAAATTTTAATGTTGTTTATTTAGTTCTGCAACATAATCTAAATAGTCGTGTTTTTCCACAATAAATTTTTGTTTGAAAAATAAAAATAAACATTCCCAATAATATTTCACAAATCGTGTAATAAACAAACAACGAAAAAATACAAAAGTCGCTTAGAGAGCAATAAAAACTGTTTATGTAAATTTAATTTCATAACACAAACATTATTATAACATAGTCCAACTCATAAATTAATCAAAAACTTTTCTAACCAAGCATAAATATTGAGTTTTTCACTTCATAAGTTGTCGAGAAAAATGAAACATGCAAACGTAAAAAGTATAAATGTGAACTTTTACCCTTTGTTGTTTAACGTTTAACCATTGCATGACCGACTGACTGATACAAAAACAGACGTTTTAAAAGATCGATAGAATAAAAAATTTTGATTACACGTTTCAGGTGTAATTTTGCATGATTGTGTTAAATAACTTCAGTCTAACTAGAATGTGATTTTAACGCACGTAGGAAAAATTTTTAGTCGGGGATTTTAACTAAAAGGATAAATCAAAAATGTTTTGATTAACCAATTGTTTTAAAAGTAAAAAATTAGTTTGTTCAAATTGTAAAATTTAAATGTCAGTTTGAAGTTTGTACCAATCAAAGTAGAGATGTGATCTAACTGTCAAATATCAATCGTCTCTTTTTCAACTTTCGTAAAATTAATATTATTCTTAAGAAATTTTGCTGTTTATTAAATTTATCTTCTGATAATCTCTACAATTTTTATTTTCTATAGCAATTAAAATACAGAGTAGGTCATAGTTAGCGCTAGCTTAAATAATTTTACCTACTGTCAATATGTAATGTCAAACTTTACAGCTGTTATTTTAAGGACGTCTTTTACCGCACTAGTGCTGTAAAGCACTGCCAACTTTTTTAATAAAGAATTCGTATTTTTAAACTAAACATAAAATTATCCTACTACCCAACAAATAAAAGTCTAAACCCTGTACCGCTAACCAATTTTCTATATACAAATACAGGATTTGTATATAGAGAATTATCCATGTTTACACTACTTGTAATTTTAGGTTTTAATCAAATTAATGATTCCTTCTTGTAGGAGGTTGGATGAAAGCAACTACTTCAGCACTATTGCGACGTTTCGTGTTCTAGATGAACACTTCATCAGGCTCGCTAACACTGAGTCACGTAATTTTTTTCTAAAATAATTATGTTGCAATTAATACATTTAAGTTAAAAACGTTAATTTGTACATCGTGCACATATTTAAAACGTACTACTTGTAATATTATTCTTTTTTTTAATACCTCTTCTATCCATTCGACTCCTTCTCCTTTTCTCAAAATCTCCAACCTTTCTTTTTCCTCTTCTCTTAGTTTTATAAATTCCTTTAACTAGTGCTCTATTTTTCTCTATCGTTCCCACCCCTCCCCACATAGTCTACATCTTTTACCTTTATCTTCTTTTCAATGCTTATTTTCTTGTTCCTCATTTCCGCACCTATACTTTGCTACCATTCTTTGTAATCTCAACCCTGTTATGTTACCTTAGAATATTGTCTGTCACTATATTTGTATATCTGTTGCTGTTGTTTCTTGTTTCTGTGTATCCTTATCTCTTCTTATTATCTCATCTTTTTCCTTTTCTCTCTCTCTCTTATTTTTTCTACCTCTTCCATCGTATATCTAACTCTTTCGTAATACCTTTCTCTTCCTTGTCCATAATTAATTTTTTCATTCCTCGCCTCTCTCTAGAATATTTAAAACAATTTACATTCTTTTCTTTCTTTCATTTGTTCTTCATAACACATCGCTCTCTTCCCCGCCTGTATTCTTATCTTTTGTAACTTTATTTCCTTCTCTACTATATACCCTGGCGTCTACTTTTCTAATCCTAACTTTCTCTAATTCCTCCCATTCTTTTCACCCCCATATTTCCGCGCTGTACATTATCACACTCTTTATTAATTTGTTAAACAACTATCTTCTTGCTTCTATTTGCTTCTCCAAACACCCTCTATCTTATACCCACACCTAACCTAACTCTTCTATTACATTTCTTCGCCAACGACTTTATATGAGCCTTATCTTTATTGTCGTATCTAATTCAATTAGCCAAATAACTCATTTCAAATTTTATTTACACTTTCTATCACTTTGTCTCCCCATTTCTACTACACCTTTTTTTACCGCCCTCCTTTTTTGAAACATTACTACCTCTGCTTTTTCCAAATTTACACTTAAACACTTTTTTTCCAAATACTTTTTTACTGTCTTTATCATCCCCTTTATCTCTCTTTTTTTCTTTGTTATAATCACTATGTTCCATTACTATTTCTAGACTCTGTTGCCCCATCAACTCTTTCTCTAAATTTCTTCAATATACAAAAAATAAACTAGATCTAAATGGACACCTTTGCCTTAATCTTCTATTTGTCTAAAATGTTGCACCTAACTTTCCATCTATTCTTACTTTGTACTTTGTTTTTCCTCTATCCGTTTCTTTCTGAATATATTCCATAATTTACTTCTATTGACATTATCATTGCATTTATATCCAAAAAGAACGCAAAAACTTTTCCTCTCTTCATTTCTAATTGTTTGTTTACTATCTGTTTCAATATGTATACATTATCTATTGCCCTTCTCTTTTTTCTAAATCTTGTTTGAGAGTCTGGTAAGATCTGTTTTTCCTCCATTCCTTTTTCAGTCTTTTTGTCATATAAATTTTATATTCCACATTTGCGACACTTATACCTGCATAGTTTTTTACCTCTCTTTTGTCTCTTCCTTTGTAAGCTGTGCATATTATTGCTTCTCTCCAATCATCCGGAAACCATTCACCTGACCATATCTTATTTAAAATTTTCCTTATTTTTTCTTTTGTTCTCTTTCCTGTATATTTCCATTGTTCTCCTTGCTTCCCATCGGTCTCTTTTGCATTTATTTTTTGATTTTTTTTGTAATGTTTCTTCTATTTTTTCTTTCTGTATAGTCGTTCTGCTTCCTTCTTTTGTTATCCTTTTTATTTCAAATTCACCACTCCTCTTTTCTTTTCCTTCAAAGACCTCTACGCAATGTTCTCGCCATTTATTCATATCAATTTGTATCCCCCCTTTTTTGTAATCTTAATTTTTTATATTTCTGAATATCATTTTTTCTTTTTTTGCACCTTTTTAGCCTCTTCTTACCTTCTTTTTGGCTTTCCTGCATTTTTATTCTACCACCACTTTTCTCTACAATCTTTTATGTTTTTTTCTTGTATCTTTTCTTTTCTACTTTTTATCCATTTTTTTCAGTTCTTTTACTCATTTCTCTACTCCTTCTTCAATCCATTGTTCCTACTCTAATTTTTTCCTATAAACCTTAATATTATTATCTGTCCATACTTTTTTCTCTTTAAAGTTTTAGTCTTACTTCTAATGGTTGATAGTTTGAATCAACTTCTTTCTCTATTCTAAAACTTTTTATTTCCTACAAGCCCTCTTCATTATCCATTACATAACCTATTATAGATTCTCCCCTCTCACCTATAAATGTATGTTTTTCTCTATCTCCTTCTTCTATATTTCCGTTGAGTAAAGTCCACTCCTTCCCTTTACATAACTCTCATAGCTCTCTACCTTGTTTGTTTAATGCTTTATTCATTGTTACTCTTTTTATTTCCTCCCCATTCACTATTATACCTACACCATCAGTAGCTGTTTCATTTCTTGACCATACACTGTTATCGCCGTATATTTACCCTCATCTTTTCTTAATGTTTTATTTACTATTATTGTTTGCTCTTGCTTTTTATTATTTCTTTTTTTACCATTTACTCATTCTTCTATTACTCCCAATATTATACTTCCTTGCGCTCTTCCTTTTTTTCTTTTCTTATTGCAAACTATACATTCCGTCTATATCCCTCTGGTAAAATTACATTCTATCTTTTTCAATCTTTCTCCTCCATCCAGGTTTCAACTAAACCCACAATGTAAAACTTTTTTATACATTACCAACATTTAATTCCTTTATTTTTAACCCCTGCAACGTTTCAAAATACTAATCCTATTTCTTTCGTTTTTTTATTGTTTTTCTTGATCTTTGCCTGGTCGTGTCTATTTTTTATACTTTACCCCTCTTATTTCTAGTTTTTTTGCCTCTTTCTTTCTAATTTATTTTCTTATACATTCCAATGCATCTCCTCTTTCTTAACCCATAATTTTATAAACTTTTTTCTTCTTTCTATAGTTTTCTTACTTCTATCCTTATATTTTTTGTACTTCTCTATCCACTGGGGTCATATCTTTATCTATAAATATCTTTATTCTTCTTAGTTTTCCTTTTTTCTTTATTATTTCTAGTTTATTTTCTACAAAATCCTATTTTATTAGTTTTAACTCACTCGATTTTAATTACGTCCTTTATATATTTTTCTACTCCAAATTCATTTCTAAACAAGTTATCCACTTGCTTTTTACGTTCTTTTCTTCCTTTTTGGCTATTGATCATTTTTATAACCAAGTTTTTCCTTTTCTTTTTTCTTTCCATTATATAAATTATTTTTTTCAATTTTGTCTTTTCTTCCATGCTTTTATTTTTTTTCTACATATCGCATGTTTCCCTTTGTTCTTCTCTTTCTTTTCTTAACTTTTCCGTACTTTTTTTAATATTTACTACAAATTTATTGTTTTTTTCTTTCATCTGCTTGATTTCTTTATTCATCTCCATACACATCTCCATTACCTGCTGCTCCTTATCATTCTTTCACTTTCAAACAAAATAAACAAAAATATAAAATGGTAAGCATTAACTTTTTGAGTTCATTATATTAAATTATAAAACCAATATGTCTAATTTTTTTTACAAAATCATAACAATCAATTCTTTAAAAACACGTGTCAAAAAACTTAGTTTTTAATAAAAAATTTTTTTAATGAATGTTAAAGATTACTGTACTAATAACTGTAATACATAATTTTTTTAATCAATTTAGGAATATAATTTTGTTTAAATAATTTTAAATTAAAACAAGATATCAATTTTATTTAAATATATTTACGAAACGAAAGTAAACTATTCGCGTAACAATGCAAAAACTTATACTATTTTTGTCCAAGACTAAAGAAATTTGTTGTATGCACTTTACATCACGCATAGCACAGAATTAAATTGTTGATTAGATGCAAGTTTATGGACTAGTTAATGCTGGTATCGGTTCTATTGCGTTTCTGTATAAACCTGTATAAATAGTCCTGCCTCACCGCGACGTCTGTATTGTACTTCATGCACCTGTCTTCAGACTTCCTGACGTTGTTCAGGGACCTCGAATCCGTAAGGACTACTTTGGAAAAATTAGTATAATATAAAAAGTAATATATTAAATAAATCTGGCATTAATAAATTGAAATGTGGCGACTGTAACATATTCCGTATAAAACAAATAAGTTGCAAATTAATGCAAAATATATGTACTTTAGTCATTTTTTTCAAAAATTGTGAATTGTTTAATGATAGTTTTTATTGTAGTTTTGATTATATTTTTTACACCTTAGCCGCCCAAATATTTTATGATTTTTTTTATAACGGACAGAACAATACTTCTAAAATAAGTTCTATTCAAAAATGGGATCTCTACAAACACCGAGGTTGTAATCATTTATGTAAGAGCAATTTTTAACTTAGTTTTATTTGAATAGCAAAAAAAACAGAATCGAATTATTATATACAAAACTTATTTGATTTTATTAATTTTTGAACTGAATAATTTTAAAATGTACACACTCTGAAAAACCTCAGCCTTCAATAGCTTTCACAGTTTTTGGGACAAAACACTAAATTATATTTGGCCTACCACGTGGTTGCGTTTTATTAACGTTTGCTGTAGAAATGTTTCACGTACTGTAATCTCCAGTGACAAACTGCTACTTTGACACTTGCAGTACCGACAACTTTACATCATCGCAAAAATCTAGCACCTGATGTCAAAAGTCTCATTTTCTGCTCTTACATAAATGTTTATAATTACGGTGTTTGTTGAGATCCCATCTTCAAATAGAGCTTATCTTAAAGGTATAGTTTTGTCCGTACTAGAAAAAAAATTCGGGCGGCTAAGCTACAAGCTTATAGGTGTTACGAACCCTGCTCGGCCAACTCGCACTAGTCGGAGATAGGAGAGGTTAAAGTAAATAGAATTTAATAGGCGCCAAATCTTGCTAAGTAAAACTTTCCGTTTGGATCAAGACAGAAAGTCGAAGCTTGCAACCAAATCAGGTTTGTAATCCTCAACGAATCAAAAGAAGAAACATAGATATGTACAATTTTAATTTAATATAGTAAATTATTCAACGAATACAAAAATGTATTGTAGATTATTCAACAATGGTTATATAAACGCCGGAAGTAACGGCAACACACAATACATAGACTCAAATTACAGATAGGGTGTTTATAGCAAAGAAAATTAAATTGATGACAAATATCTATGATTAACAGCATGCGACACATAAATAATTAATGAAAATATCTAAATAGTATTGAAACAATTATTGTAACTACGTAAGTTAGAATAACAAGCAAAATTTTCGTGAGAGACCTAAATAATAACACAAATGTAATTAAATAAGATTTACCTACAATCCAGTACTTGCCCGAAGAAAATGTTTTCCTCGTTGAGTTGATCGGTAATATTAATAAACAGAGCAAATCGTGTCAGCACAATGACTTACGTAAACAAAAATCTACAAACCCATTAATTAATGCTAAACGGAATTAGAAATAAAAACCCGGTTATTGAATGCTGTTGCACACATTGAATTAAAGAAGATATCGCAGTACATTGACTCGTAAGGAACAGTACATTCTTTTTTTAGATATAAAGTATAAATATTTTTATTAAGGTATTTGGTCGTTATTAACTCTTCATTGGTGGAGAATACACCAAAACATGCAGACTAACACGTGCTAACAAATTAACATAGAAATTACAAATGAATTCTAAAAACTAATAGAGCTTACCCTGAGATGAATAAACTAATAGAAATGCGTTTTTGTTTTATATCATAGTTTCCACATACTTTATAAAATTAATTTAGGCATCGCAAGCACGATTTTAAGTAATGGACACTTTAACGTCTTGACAGAAGTGCAGTAAAAACAAAATTCGTTAGAAGGCGTCGAAAGTAGAAATCTAACTTTAGTGTAATAAATATACAGGGTATTACATTTTGAAATTTATGCACGTAACAGCATAAAATACTAAAATCGCTTAATTTTCGAAATTTGGGAGAAAAGAATCTCTAAAAAAACAAGCAAGTCATAACCATAACATAACCAATATTCAACCTATCGAATTTTTGATCAAATTATATTTTTTCAATCAAACCCATTATTTTGACAAAAACATTTGATATCTAACTTCCGTAATTTCATTGTTTTTGGGTGATTCAAAATGGTATAGCTGATATACAGTAATAAGAATTATTTTAAAGTATTATTTGCTAATCATATATTGAATTTGTAATTATTCAGTTAATTCTACAAAAAATTATGAAATTTTACATATTTGTATAGGTTTAAAACAACTTTTTAGGAATTAAAAAATAATTAAAAATTACAATTTAAATCGTGATTCATGTCTAAAGGTATAATAAATTTAATTTTCAAAATTAGTTGTTAGTTTATATTATTAATTTGTTGTAACCAAAGGCTCGGTTGTATGTTAACTTTGACGATGTAGTTAACTACGTGATCATGTCGTTAAGCGTCGTCATTGGTACAAAACCAATTGTTTTGCTGACGACATTCTCAAACCCATACGATTTAGTTAACAACGGCGTCAGCTAACAACAATTAACTTTGCTTTATGTAACCAAACAAGAACTTTTCTGTTAGTTTAAAAGTTTGATTTTTCAATTTTAATGTAAGTTATACCGTGAGATAAGTTTTGATTTGTTATAAAAATCAGTATTATAATAGACGCTTAAAGTTTATTGATGGTTATTATAAAATAAAATATTTAAAAACATTGAGGAGGTTTTGCGAAAACAATTGAAAACATTGTCAATTTAAAATTTAAACAAAAATTTGTTTTCAAGGATTGGGTTAAGTAGACAGGAAGAGTACATCTCACACAAACTTTATAAAAAAATCGCTTATAAAAAAACTAGTAAAGGCTATGTAATACCTTAACAAAAAACTGTTAAATTTTAAGTAAACTTTATTAAGAACTAAGTATTTTTTAAATAATTTCATTTCGGTTGTAACATTGCAAAAATTTTGTAAAACTTAAATGGCTGAGTTATTTATTTATTGTCAATCTTACTTTAAAACTTATTTCTAATATTATAAAACAAATGATATAGTCCGAAGGATTTAATTTGTAAAAAAATTACGCAAACGTTTACCTAAGACTTTGTTAACTTTGTGTGGATAGACAGGTTAATCTACGTAACAATAAATATTAATAGGATATTGATTTACGTCAGATGCTACACATTATTGATCATAATATTATAGGTTTCTTTTTATTAACAGCTATTTAACATAGACATCAACTCTTGTTTATACTCACTCAGATATTCACAAAAATCAATATCTGCGGCTGAAAACATAAAACAAAACTAAGTTTACGATATATGTACTGCGATATTTGTAGTAAACATTTAATGAATTCGACTTATAGTAACTATTAAATGCTTAGAACATTTAACATTGATTTTCAGTTTTAGTGCTGTGCATAAAACTTAATTTATGTAAACAACTTAGTATTAAAACTATAAACTAAAATTTCTATAATTACTATAAAAAATTGTGTCTTTTACAAAATAAATAAAAGAAACTTTAAGCACATGTATTTTTTAAGTGTTTTTGCTTATAGTCTTAACAAGTTTGTTTTTCCCTTGTGTACGATTTCTTCATGCTCTAGGATTTAGAACAGCTGGATAATGTTCGTATAAAACACATAGTTGCTATAAAACGTAATGTGAATTAAACATTGAAATAATGTAACAATTATGTTGAATTAAATTGTACACAAATACTTTATGCTCTATTTTAGTATTACATTATTTCTGGCATTATCGCAACACTATGTCAGTTCTTGTTTTCTGTACATTAAAATCAAACTTATTTAAGATTGTTTTATTTTTATATAATAAACGTGTTTGATACAAGTAACTTCATAACTCTCACATATGCAACAAGAATACTATTCCAATCTTAGTTACTCCAAAAATTAAACAAATATGTTTAGAAAAAAAATTAATTTTAATTGTGAATTAACTTAATGTTCGTAAAAATCGCAAATACAAAAGTTAAGTTATTCTTATCTGCTTCATTACAATATTTTTGTTCGCAGTTTCTGCATATCTTTGTAATTTTTTTACTTAATTTTTACATTTTACAAAACTTTTCTGTGATGAGCTCTGTTGGTAACAAACACGTCATTACAATTAGCTACGATGTCGATGAGTAAACGCAGTTGAAAAGTTGTAATAAAAGAAAGAGAAAAAATTTGCGCCATTTCTCGTACTAATAAAATCTTTAGCTTGAAGACACCAAGGGTACGTCTGAACCCTCTACGAAACGAATAGGAAGAAGATCAAAAACAATGTAAGAAGCGTATATATTTTTATCTAACGATAATATCTATTACTACTAAGTTTATTTTAACAGAAGAATAATAATTTAACAAATTTAATAGCAAATAAAATAATTAGCAATTACCGTAACTTTAATCGTAATCTATCAACTATTTAATTTACATGCAGTCTCGACAAATTAAGAATCAACACATACAATTAATAACAACGATTAAAATGAGTATTAAAAACTTAGCGCACCGAAGTTGTTTGTAACAAGTAGTAAAACGTTTACTACCCTTATATGTTTATACCCGAAAACGGGCGTAGTATGTAAACTTATATGTACGCCGCTATGTGCCCAAATCTGGCTTTGATTACATTGAAACTATAAAAGAAACTTGTCATAACATAAGTGTACTCAAAACAGCTGCATTACATAAAATTAAAAATGTTTTAGATTTACGACTAAAAGTAAAATAATTTTAATTTAGTATGATCTACAATCAAACTCTTGATACGAAATTTTTCAATACAATACGTTTAGACGATTCAGCACAAGACTCAAGTCAGTCATTGCTATAAATCGATTTTAAAAAGAAGGTGGAAACTATTTACTCCAATAATATTTCTTCTGTTGGTTGCCAGATAAGCATCGCCATTTATGAGAAAAATTAAGATTTTCGCAGAATAACAAACTGGGAAAACAGTATCAAACTCATTTAAAAAATTTTAAACGTATAGAAAGCAACATGGCCTATGCCATTTTAAATACCTGCAAACGCTAATTGAATTACAAAGTCGTTTAATCCTGCTATTAGGTTGATCAATTCTTTGACAGCATAATTGCGTAATAAAAGTAATCGGCGATAAAAATTAAATAAAAAAAAGATGTACTTACAATTAAGCGCATAGCCACTTGGACGTTTACAGTAATCTAAAATCAATAAGTAAAAATACGTTTTGTTAGTACAAGTCTCACGTAAATGGCATATCCAATTTAACAAACAATGGAGTCCGCAAACTGTGACAGCGTTAATTTTAATTAGAATTATTACATATAGAAAATGCGTAAACAATTGCATTTAACACATATTCGATGTTTTTGAAACTATTTATCAACTTTACTTTGATTGTCAAGTTGGCGAACAAGACAAAGATTGCGCTTCAACAGTTTGCTGCATTACTTGTGATTGTAGTCGTAAATGAGTGCTATTTACTGTGTTTTTGGTTTAACGTAAACCTCGTTGTTTTCTCACAGATTGCTTTTATGTGAGTTCCACCGGCAAGTTCTGTAGCATACAATTCAGTATCTTATTATTTATTGTTAATTGTTATTATTTATTGTTAATTGTTTGGCCATTCGGCCTTACAATGAGTTACGTTACATCTTTCTCTTATAATTTAATATAATTTGTACAGAAATTAAAAAATCACTCATGTGTTCTATGTCCGCCCATCCCATCATCTTTATTATCATACCTTAGCCTGTATCCCAAATATGTCACTTCATTTACTGCCTCTATCTTCTGTTGAAAAACTACCATCTTAGACTTTCTCACATTTAAACCCAAGTCTTTCCTTTCCAGATACCTTTTTATCGTATTTATCATACCTTTCATCTCCAACTCATTTTTTGCCACCATGACCATATCGTCTGCATACGCCAACACCACTTCACTAACACTATACCCTATTTTTACCCTATTCTTAGTCTCTTTATATATCTCTTCCACTTCCTTTTCCAACCTCCTTTGTATAATCATGGCATATTCAGTATCTTAATATCTCATTAGACTAGTTCCTTACAACAAATCTTTGCCAATCCTTTAAAGAACACTTTAAATAATACGTCTATTAATGATAAAAAGTATGATTTAATTAAAACAATTTTACCTTGTTACTGAATCGGAATCTTGTCCGAAATTACCTAAAAGTAAATTTTAAAAAAGCCAAATTCATACAGATTCAAACAGTCAAACATAAAGTTACATCGAATAGTTCTTGATAAAATCAAGTGTGTCATTACAATTATAAACTTAACACTGACTTAAAAGTTGTTTTATTCATGACTCTGCAATCGGGCTTTACAAAATATTGCTGTTTTCTATATGAATGGGATAGTCAAGTCAGAAAAACACTATGCTTGGTACCAAACTGACTTCTGCAAAAACGTATTATTTTTGTTTAGAAAAATTTCGCTCAAAATCTTCTGGTTTTAAAAGAAAATATATACTTGTGCATATCAAAATTGGATTGATAAAACAGTTAGTTTTCTCGTCTTACTAAGGTTAAAATGAAAGAAGCAGTATTTGTGGGCTTCCAGATTAAATAACGTTTCCAAGGTTTGACGTTTATTGAAGGTTTAAATAAAAAAACAAAAAAGTGATAATTATGTAGTTCAGGTAGACTGATTCTGTTGTACCCATAAATTGTTTAACATATTACACACAGTGGCGGATTAAGGTTTGACTTTGCCACGTCCAAAATGTACAAGAACAGTGATAACAGCATCGAATTTGAAACTAAAATGTTTTCAATTTATGCCATCTGATCAAATTTGATCCGGACTAGCTCATTTAAACCGCGCGCGTAAACCAAATCGTTTAATTTGTTATTCTAGGTTGGTACAACCTTCCTTGACATCCGTGTGAACTTTAAGCGGGATGCGTTCATTAGTTTGGATTTGGCTGTCATTTGTTTACGAAGCAAAAAAAGCTGGTAATTTGCTTTGGAAAAAAATTAAACAAGTTTGCTTGAAATTTTGTGTTTCTAATGGAATTACGGCTACCGAGCCATTGAAAATGTTGCAAAAGTGTTTTGCGGAGTAAAATTGTCAAAAAATTGTCTCATGCAAGTCGTCTATCTACGTGTTAACGACGATAACATAAAAAAAGTGAAGACAATTGTGCTAGGAAATCATCGTGTTGGCATTAAAGAGATAGCAAAGACTCTCAACATTTTTTATGCATTGACATTGATGTTTTGAGTATAAAGCGCGTCACCACCAAACTCTTACAAAAACACTTAAATATTTTGGTAAAAGACAATTGAATTAACTGTTGGCATGTTTGTATTGGCTCAAAATAAGCTTAAATGAGATAATCAAGGTAAAAATTTGATGAGATGGTATTTTAAAGTTGAAACTTTTTTTCAGTTTCAAATAAAAATTTTGATATTTTAAGAAAGATTTTTTAAACTGAATATAATTGAAATATTTTTGAAATTGCTTATAAATTTTTAAAATGAAAAAATTACTAAAATTACTGCAACTTTTTTTATTATAGAAACAATCGCTTTTATAGAAATAAATTAGAAAACCCCGGTTTCTAAATGTTGGCATTGTTTTATAGTGTCTTAACTATCCTGTTATGACCTGTAAATATACTTTTTCGTGACAAATTTATTATAGAAAGAAGTAAAATATTAAATTTTTAATAAAAAACTTTCGTCGACAAAAATAAGTAAGTTTTACTTCTAAACTATTAATTACCAAAAATATTCTTAACATCAAAGTTGAGTTATTTAGTTATGTTTTTAGAGCACTTTACATGAAACGATATTACTTTGAATATCAATAAAAACTAAAAATTAAAAATAAAAAATTAATATTTTACACTTGAATCGCGAATCGTTAGTATTATATTATTTATTAATAACAACAATTCAGTTTTAGAAATATAGTGTTTAAAAATCTTTTTGTTTATAAATTATAACACTTTTCAAATGTTGTCTCTATAGACTCGGGTGCGACAATCAGCGTGGGATGGCAACAAACATATTTCAATTCTTAGTAAGTTCCGTCGAGCATTCGTTTGCTATGTATTTACCACGCACTTTACGTAAAAAAATTCCGTTCTTAGTGCGAGGAAAGAGACATTACTAACCCAAAGCAAAGTTACCAACTGAAAACCGAGATGTAAAAATACAAGATATACTGAGTGACGGATAAGAAAAATTTTTCACATAACAGTTTTTTTAAAAATGTTAGGTGATAGGGATGAATTGTGGTTATATTTAAGTTCATGTAGTTATTTTACATAAAAGTCGGCAGAAATAGTGTAAAAACTGGAATAAAAAGTTGCTGTTAGCAAACCAGATTTAGAACAAGTTTAAACCGCATCTAGAAATTCATTTTTTTTTAAATAAAATAGTTTAAAAATAAAAAATTTGCAAAATGTAAGTTTAGTTGCACTCCAACAACAAACTACTGTCATATTTAATTTCCGTTAACTTGCATTTATCCTCGGTTAGTTTTTAAAAACCAACGTAAACAACTTTAATTATTATCGTTCTTCTAGGTGAAAAAAACTAATGACGTTGTTTTAGGTTAAGTTGACTACAATAAAAGAAATTAGTGTATAATAAAACTTTTTTTGCGCTTGTGACAAAAACTATTAAAACGATTAACCTTATCTCAAATGGATGCCTTTTCAGGTTGTTACTTTTTCGTTTATTTTTATTTATTCATGAAACAGTAAAATGTACTTGGGTCTCTGCTATGTTAAATTAATTGAACACTGTTTTATTTCATATTAATGATGTTTTATATTCTATATAAAATTCGTTTATACCACACTAATTTTTTAAAGAATTTTCACTCATTTTTAAATTTTTTTTTTATTTACTGACAATTAAATTAATTGGAAATAAAAAAATTCAAAACAACGTTTTATGAACACCATAGGTAATAAACACGTAATATCGACAACGAAATTAAAGGTTAGAATAGCTCATGTCAATATAAATGACAATAATGTAAATAAAAAATGCTTAGTTACTGTTTTTGTACAACGAAAACTAAATCAGCGTTTCTTCTGTCAGGAAAAATCTAAGTTACCCCTAAATCGCACTTAAAAAGATTCTATTTCAAAAAATTTTGTTTTTTTTATTGAAACACGTGTTGTTTATAGCTGATAGTTTTATTTTGAAAGTTGACGCAAGATAAACCACATCGTAAATATTTTATTGTACTTTTTAGAACTTTACGTCAACTTATATCTTTGGTTTATAACCATTATATTTATGCAGTTTTTTTAAGATTTACAAAAAAATATTTCTATTTTTAGTAATAGGAGAATCTCTACAATACTCTTGGCAAATTTACAAATAAAATTTGTTTCTTTAGTGAACATATTCTATCTCAACAAAGGAATTATTTTAGTTTGGAATTTGGTATACATATAAATCATTATTTATTTATTCATTTAGTTTTAATTTATTTTCAACTAATAAAAACAAGTTTTTGGTTTTTTTAAAATTTTGTTTTAGGTAGATTATAGTTATTAAATTTTTAAAGTTAAGTTCTTTTATGCTAAAACTTAAAACTGTTTTGTACAGAAGATATGCAACACAATAAAAAATGTAATAATTTTAAAAGTACGTTTGGCATTGAGTTTCAGCTAATCTTTAATGCTTCTGGGTCTGCATTTTTGTAAGTGGTTAACAATGGATGAATGTAGGTTTGTATAGTTTTTTTTTATAAAATTAAATGATAAATATGAATAAACAAAATCTGATACGGTAATTTGTAATCTATTTACGGAATTTAAAACCAACTTGGTTTAAAATTTTGATTAGTTTACTAGTATACTAAATGTTAATAATTGATGTAAATATTAAATCGCCAAAAAATTTGCACGATGATATTCTGTAAGTAAACGTTTTTCGGTCATAATCACTTTGTTTTGTAATATCGGTTCACTACAAAAATAACGGGTGAACAAAATTATTTGGAAACCGCGTGACTTGTTTGTTTTCTTTTTTAAAAAGATACTTACTACGTTACTTATACTACAGGGTCACTTGGTTTGACAATAATCTCAGTCTCACTGTATGTACCTTAAATTTAATTACAATAAAAACTAAATTGTTTTAAAATTGTAGATCCAATTACTTTTATGTAAACCATTTAAAACTATACGAATACAACCGCGTGATGTGGTAAGTAAAAACTTTAACCAAGAATTTTTGCTCCGTATTAGTTTGGATCATGGTTAAACTTTTATATTACTTAATTATTTTAATGTAGTTGTGTTTCAACTTAAAATTTTGCTTTTTAAGGCCTCGCCTAAAAATTAACTGTAAATTTACTGTTTGATTTAAATATTTTTTTGCACTGTATTGAAACGTTTGCAAAGTTATTGTCAACTTTTAGAACGTTGACGAACCTATTGTCAGCTCCCAGAACGTTTACTGAAAGATGTAAAAAATTCTCGACAAGAACGATAACAAAAATATAAAAAACCGGTTAAAGAAAAACCGTAGGTCAGTTTTTCAAAGTCGGAAGTATTAAAATGTTTAAATAAATAAGTGATTAAGCACGCGTTAATCACTTAGTTATTTAAACAAATATAAATATAACGTAGTTTAAGCGTACGTGCCTTTAATGTAAACAAATATCAGTTTTAGATAATGAGAAGTTTCCGCGGACATTATCTTTGGAGTGATTGTAAGATATAAATTAGTGTAAGTGTTTTTTTAAATATCGTTAGGTTAGTTAGTTACGTGTAGTTATAAAACGTGAAAATATTTCGTTATAAATAAATTAGTTTTAAAATTTCGGTACATTGTTGTCAGTGTAGAGTTCGCGATTTTAGTGTAAATATCAGTAATTTAATATCGCTTCCGTAATAAAAATATACTGTCTAGTTCGCTATTTTCGTGTATGTTTATAGCCTGTAATTTTTGCTGTTCCAGTTCGTTAAAATAGTGTCGGGCGTCATTAAAATTTAGTGTTGTTAAATTTTTTATTCGTGTTATAAATAGTGCCGGTATCCCGCTTACAAGCAGTTAAAATAGATTAAAAGTTATTTAAATTTTTCGAATTAATAAAAAATTATCAATAGTTAATGAACAAAAATATCGAAGAAAAACTGTCCGAACGTCTCAGAAAATGGAAGAAAATACTAGAACAATACAAGAAAAATTGTTAGAGAGTTCTAGAAGTTTAAAAAAGCAAATACGAACGACTATTGAAAATCAAATAAAGACTATTGAGAAGCAAATACAAGTTAGTATAGAAAACCAAATTAAAATTGTTCAATAAGAAACCTAAGCATATATGTTGAATTTAAAAGAAGAAATATGCAAATCTATGAATGATAAAATATAAGCAGTAGAAGACAAAATAAAACTGCGTAAAAAAAAATTAATCGAATCAATTGTCACGACGAAAAAACCAGTCACCAGAACGCTGATGCCTTATTCAGAAGACCATATCCGGCGGACCGCAGTCATTGTTCGCGACTGAAGAATAAGTACAATGTTTTCGTAGAACTTCTTTGATGACATGGTTGAGCAGATGAATCGAACAATGGAAAAATAATTAGCTAAAGTAGTGTCCGAACACCAAAAAGACTGGGATCAGTACTTGCCCCTTTTTTAAATGGCATACCGATTATCCGTTTACGAAAGCACAGGCCAACGCCATTCTGGGTCATGCTCGGTCGCGAGATACGACTGCCATGCGACCTCCAATTTGAACGAAGACCAAAAGAAGAAGTTGTTGGAGAAGAAAACGTTAGCAAACTGACCAAGAAGGCTAGACAAAGTACATGAGGAGGACCGTAAAAACACACAAATTCCCAGCTACAGAATAAACGCACAAGATGGTGGGTTTCAACCTGGCGACATGGTGTATTTGTATAATTCTCAAAAAAGACGTGGTATGTCGTCGAAGCTACAGAGGCAATGGTAAGTCCTTTATGAAGTCGTGCAGTGTAATAATGACGTCATATATCAAACGTCTAGCCCCGTTTGTTGGCGATAACCACGTTACGCAAGTGCAGGTCCGAACCAGACTGTAAGACTAGGCTGGATATCGTTAGTTGCAAACGGAGTTGTTTTGCTACAATGTTTTCACATTTCAGCAAAGTAAAGCTTTGCGTGTCCGCAACCGTTTTAGCAAGAGGATTTTTAAATATTAACAAATAAGAAATAAAGAATGTACGATTTATCTAAACTACATAAACTAGGAAAAGCATTGCGTCTAATCGCCTCCTGTATCAAAGTTTCTACATATCTTGTTACACTGGTTTTTGTGTAACCAAATAAAAATAATCAACGGCTGACACAGTTTTCCGGAGAGAGAGTCGCAGGCTTTGTGATGCTAAATTATAAATTAAATCTTAAAAAAAAGACGTCAAGACGATAAAAGATTAAATTAGGAAGATATCGTCTAACTCTACCCGTAGCTGAAAAAGGACAAATAACACAACACAAGTAATAACACTGAATATATATTTATTTTATCACAGACAATAGTTCCAAAAAAGACAAAGAAGGTACATAAATACATCTACGTAAATTTTCAAAACATTCATGCGTCGTACTAAATATAAATTGCACCATGTACTGGACAACACGCCGTACAATAAACTGACCTTGTCGGTCATAATTTTAAATACGAAGAGGGAATAACTTTACATTCCCAAATTTAAAATTGCACAAATATATAACAAAAACCATTTATGCCTTAGAAACTCAACGCGCACTGCATACAACTTTGTCAAACACAAAATAATCTTATTATGAATTGTTTTAGCCTAACATGCACGTACGGTAAACAATAAACATGTTTATGCACACAGTTAGGTTTTATCCAGTAGAGGATTTGCTAATTCCGTACTTCTGTTACCTAAAACGTAATATTAATTCTAACAGAAAACGGATATACAGCGTTAACACAAATAAATTTTGTTTTCAAAGCATACAATGATTTGAGATAGCAAATGCGCAGCGTTTCCCTTCGACTTAACATAGCAATTTATGTTAGCAGCTCCTCTTAAAAGAAATCGTAATTTTGAAGGTTTCCAACCCCTTGACGGTGTGAATAGTTACGTTTTAGTAATACGACGTCATGGAAATTTTTCCACAAATATGGCACGTATTCGTTATATTCACTGATAAAGGATACGTGTAAAGGGTATGGAAATCCTCTATAGACAATTAGGAAAGATCGAATTAAACCCCCAATACAGAAAATCTAACAACTTTTCCTGACTAATCTTCCACTAAGTAGCCGCAAAATTAATTCGCATATTTACGTGAAATAACCTAATGGTGAAAGCCTCGTTGGGAGTAAAGATATCGCTAAGAACGGTCCGTATTATACCAAGCGTTAACAAGACATAAATTCATTTGACAGCCGTCTACAAAAGTAGACGTGTGGAGGAGCAAATTTTATACTTGAAAAAATTTTTATACTCGAAAAATTTTAACCTACTAATTTTTTAACATAATCTATCAAAATAATTATCAAATAAATTCAACCGTTTGGAATATCAACAACTACATTTGAGCATCAAGAATCCTTACGAATTTATTGAAAAAATTTCAAACTTTGAGCTGACACCATTAATAAAAAGAAATAAAAAGTGTTTAATTAATTATTCTAAGAACTACACATTTCTTTTTAGTAATTTGCTGACACTGAAAATAAAAATAAATACAGACAATACAAAATAATGTTATCACATAAGACGTAACTACATTAAGTTTTTATTCTAAGAACTGCGCATACGTTTCAAGTAGTCTGAAAATACAAATTAATTCCAATTTAACATATTTGCTGATGCAACACAAGTACTTTAGAGTACAGTTATTAAATTTCTTACTCACTTTACAAACGTAATGTGAACATTCAGCTAAAAAATTAATGCAAAATAGATTATTGTTCATGTATAAAAACAAACCTGAAAGAAAAATTGATAACATAAACCCAAATTATGGTTACTATAAACAAACAATGTTATTAGTAGCATACGTCTGGCCCGTATTGTTGACTGACAACGCCCGTACTTTAATAAAGTGATAACATTGCCCGACTGATAACAATAAGCAGCGTGCACTTTATTAAGTTCCAAGATCAACAAATCTTAAAATAATAGTTACTTTTTTTATAGTGCACATACGTAAGATTTAGCTTCTTATTATTTTTTTTGATGAAAATGTTTTTTCTGCGTTTGATTAAAGCTCGGTATTTTGCTGCCATGTCAAGTATGCTGGTTTTTATTTATATCAATAGAATATTTGTGGTATAGATGCCTGTCAGCTACTTTTACAACATATTTAACTAAATGTAAACTAAAAGAAGTATATTTGCTGTCTACTGGTGTTTTAACTAGAGAGCAAATTTATTTCGAAGAGTTTCGGGTTACTTGGACTTTCCCCTGGTTACACCAATTGGTTGTATTAGATTTTTCGCATTGAAATTTACACTTTGCATGCTTTATTTTACAATTTTTAGTTTTTTTAGAAGAAATTTAAACTCATTTTTACTAAAAATCAATATTTTGTTCTTTTTCTTTATTTTTTTTTTAATTTATCGCTTCTTACGTTCAGTTTGAACGATTAATTTTGAATTAATGTACTCAAGGTGTTTCTATTAGTGCCTGATTTTATTCTAAACAGTAAAATCGTTGTTATCAGTTTACGTAAATTGTATTAGTTGACGATTTTAAATAAAAAAATTAATTAAAAAAATAATCTGAGCATTATTTTAATTGGTTGTTTAGAATAATTGTAGATTTAGAAAAAACAAAATGATGTAATTTGGAGTTAGTAAATTGCTAAACGAAGCTAACCAATAAAGTCCTTATTAAAAATAATTGTGGTCTACAACATCTGACGATTATAAACATACCAATTTTCGATTGGTTTTTATCGATGAACATTGAGTTGCTTTTGCCGAACATGTCTAATATCAAAATTGTGACGTTTGTATGTTATATATAGATTTTAGCATATTACAATAAATAACAACATAAATCTTGCACAAAGCAATACTTATATAACTGTATTGTTGTCATGATACTCGCTACTTCTTTTGCATATATATCAAAAACATTACATATTTAAAAATCAGAGTAACTAAGAGCCTTTTGCCATTGTTAGCGACATTACCTTCTTTATCTAAGATTCTTTTACTTTACCCGTTTGCAAAACTTTGCTTATTATGCTTTGCTAAACTACGTATCAACTTTTATCGGATTCAAATTGTAACGATAAGTTAGTGAACAGCAGTATTTTAGGTAATCATAAACAAAATAAATTTAACTAGACAATGGTGTTACTAAAATTCAGCGTTTTTTATGCTGCTCATTTAAAAACTGCAATGCGGCACGTTATCTTATGGTTAATACCATCACAAATCTATAATATTGTTACGTATTTATTTATTAAAAACTAATTTATTTATAACGACTAAAACTACGTTTACTTATTATAGAATTATGTATACTTTTAAATTAACCGAACTAATTAAATCTAATAATAAAAACACTTACACTATAATTTATGTATAACCGTTGTATAACACTTAAGATAAGATAAGATAAGATAACGTCCTCGGATTTGTTTACACTATCAGTCACGTTCACTCGATTCGGTGTACACTGTTATTTATTTAAAACGTCGCGCGTGCTAATCGATTTATTTTCACTTGATAATCTGCTTAATACATTCGCATTCCAGCAATAACTGACCTACGATTTCCATCTTCGGCTTTTATAAACATCGGCGAATTCTTCTCGATCGTTCCTCACTTTTCGCTATATCTTCTAGAAACTAGATAACAGTTCTAGAAGGCTCTTGCATTTGCAAGTAATTTCTCGGACGTTTCACTGCCCCCTTCTTAGGACTGTTCTGTCCCAGAACAGGAGACTGGATGCGACACCGGTAAAAGGGATCGTGGCGATAGCGGCAGCTTCCTCCATTTCGACAACTTTCTTGACCATAAAAGTAACAGTCAATGGACTTTTCCTGACCCAATACTCTCCTCGGTTGGTAACTACAGACCAACACTTGAACGCCTGTTCCTCGAAAGACGACCTCCAACATGTTTCGAACTGTCCTCCAATTCAATTGGTCTAAGCCACAACCAAGCTTGGGTACTGCCAATTTCTTAACATGATGGAACTCCATTTGTCTCTTGAGACTCCATAATGTTCGCCACAGATCTTTGTATAACGGCTTGACACGTGAGTATTTCTTGGTGACCAGATAGAAAACGAAGCGTCCGTCACCACGTAGTCCTAAAACCTTTCCGACTGCCGGTTGCTGTCTTCGTAATTCATCTAGCTGTCCAAACTTCTTTTTAAACACGACTGCAACCCCTTTGGACATGTCAAGCTCCTCGCTCACGCAATGTGCGATGGCGTAATCTTTTGTGTCTGGAACAGGTCTTGTTGTTCCTCGGTGGTAACTCTGAACCTAGCTTTTCCAGAACCTCCGTATAAGTTCATAAACTTTTCGAACTCCATTTCTTCGATTGGATTCCTGGTTCTGCTACTTATTACTCTGGTTCGGACCTGAACTTGCGGATTGTGGTTATCGCCAGCAAACGGGGCTAGACAATCGACGTGGACCACTTTTGGCTTGCCTCTGGGCGGTTTTCGGATGCGGTATATAACGTCGTTAATACGCTGCACGACTTCATAGGGGCCCTCCCATTGCCTTTGCAGCTTCGGCGACAAACCACGTCTCCTTTGAGGGTTATACAACCAAACCATATCGCCAGGTTGAAACTCACCATTTTGCGCCTTGACGTCATATCTTGTTTTCATCCTGTCGCTGGCAATTTGTGTGTTTTTACGAACCTCTTCATGTACTTCGTCTAGCCTCTTTGCCAGCTTGCTGACGTAATCTTCTCCAGCGACTTCTTCTTCCGGTCTTCGTCCAAATTGAAGATCGCATGGTAATCTTATCTCACGACCGAGCATGACGCAGGGTGGTGTTTGGCCTGTGCTTTCGTGAACGGATGATCGGTACGCCATTAAGAAGAGGTGCAAGTACTGATCCCAGTCTCTTTGATGTTCGGACACTACCTGGCTAAGTACTTGCCCATTGTTCGATTCATCCGTTCAACCATGCCATCAGACTGAGGATGGAGAGGCGTTGTCCTAGTCTTTTTAATTCCTAACAGTCGGCAAACTTCTTGAAACAGCCCAGACTCAAAATTGCGGCTTTGATCGGAGTGTAATTCCAACGGAACTCCAAACCGGCAGAAAAACTCCTTTACTAATACGTCTGCGACTGTAGCTGCTTCCTGATTGGGTATGGCGTAAGCCTCCGTCCATTTCGTGAAATAATCCATCGCCACCAAGATGTATTTATTTCCCGAATCGGAATTCTGGAACGGCCCTGCGATGTCAATCGCTACTCTTTCCAAAGGGCTTCCTACGTTGTATTGTTTCATGGGTGCTTTGCGCTTTCTCGCTGGACCATTTCCTGAAGCGCAGACTATGCATTTACGGCACCATTTCATGACGTCCTCTTTGCAGTTCATCCGGTAGAATCGTTCTCGCACTTTACCCAACGTCTTCTTAATGCCAAAGTGTCCTCCTGATGTCCCATCGTGGAGATGCTTCAACACTTCGGTCACCCTGCTCTTCGGCACTACCAGCTGTAGTCTGTTTCCCGTGCCCTCGGCACTTTCTAGGGATCGCTTAAGAAGACCGTCTTCTACTATCAAGGAGTCCCACTGCGCCCAGTACGCTTTGATATTTTTGCCCAAAGCACTCACTTCTTCCCAGGTTGGTCGTCGGCCGCTTTCTTTCCAGTCCAGGAGTAGTCTTATTTCAGGATCGTCTTCTTGTTCGCGACGTAACTGCTCAGGTTCCCACTCATCATCAACCATAGCAGTTCTCCGGAGGCATTCGACTTTTCTTCCAGTCGCGAACAATGGCTGCAGTCCGCCGGACATGGTCTTCTGGACAAGGCATCAGCGTTCCGATGACTGCTTCCGGCACGGTGTTCTGTGTCGTAGTCATACTCTTGCAGTCTCTCGATCCATCTTGCTACTTGTCCTTCTGGGTTACGGAACTGCAGTAGCCATTTTTAAAGCGGCGTGGTCTGTTCTCAGTAAGAATTTTCGTCCATACAAATACTTGTAGAAATGTTCGATGGACTTAACGACTGCTAACAGTTCCCTCCTAGTCACGCAATAATTCCTTTCTGGCCTAGACAAAACCTTGCTAAAGTACGCGATAACCTTTTCTTGTCCATCTTGAACCTGCGAAAGGACCGCGCCTAATGCCATATTGCTTGCGTCGGTATCCAAAACAAACTTTCCATCTTCTCGTGGATAACTCAAAATCGGCGAAGTGACTAGGGCCTGTTTTAGTTGATTAAAAGAATTTTCGCAGTCTTCATTCCATCTAAATTCTGCTTTTTCTTCGGTTAGTTTTGTCAATGGTTTGGCAATTGTGGCAAATCCGGGGACAAATCTTCTATAATAAGTGCACAACCCAAGGAAACTTCGGACCTGATGTTTGTCGATCGGTCTTGGCCATGCTTGCACTGCTCGGATTTTGTCTGGGTCAGCCCTTACTCCATCTCTAGATACAACGTGGCCAAGGTATTGGACTTCCTTCTTAAATACGTGGCACTTCTTCGGGCTCAGTTTGAGGTTAGTCCCACGTAATCTCTGGAACACTTCCTTCAAGTTGTTTAAGTGCTCTTCAAACGACCTTCCAACCACAATCACGTCGTCCAGGTAAATCAAGCACGTCTTCCAAGACAATCCGCGCCAGATGGTCTCCATCAAACGCTCGAACGTTGCAGGAGCGTTACACAGGCCGAAGGGCATTACAGTGAACTGCCACAAACCAGTTCCGATCGTAAAAGCTGTTTTTTCACGATCCTTGGGTTCTAATTCTACCTGCCAGTATCCACTCTTTAAATCTAACGTAGAAAACCACTGGGATCCTGACAGGGTGTCTAGCGTATCGTCAATTCTGGGTAAAGGGTAGCTGTCCTTTTTGGTCACGTCGTTTAGCTGCCTGTAGTCTACGCAAAACCTCGTTGATCCATCCTTCTTCTTCACGAGTACCACTGGGGATGCCCATGGACTACTTGAAGGTTCAATCACGCCTTCCCTCTCCATATCCGTAATTATTTGTTCGGCTTCTTCTCTTTTCGCCAAAGGAAGTCTGCGTGGATGTTGTCGTATCGGCCGAGCGTCTCCGGTATTAATTTTATGTTTCACCACGTTAGTTCTTCCTTTGGAGCCACTCTCCAGCGCGAACACATCTTGGTACTCTTGGATCAACACTTTAACTTTAGCCAGCTGGTCTTGACTGAGGTTTTCGCATTTGGTGGTAAGAATGTCCAATAGATGTTGTGGACACTTCTTCGGCGACGTATCTTCGTTCGACTTCACGCATCTCACAATTTGTGATACTGGCGTGCATTGGCCTACCACGGTCTTCTTTTTCAGCGTTACAGGATCTGAGTTGATGTTTAAGATCCTTACTGGCATCGTTTTCTTTTACTCGTACTAAAGTTCTGCCAACGAGTAGTCCCTTTTCAACTAAGCTGCCCTCCATTGGTTCAATCGCGCGTATGTAGCCTTCCCGGAGACTTCCATCCAGGCGTGCCATCACCACACTTTCAGTCCTTGCAGGCAGAGTCACGTCTTCACTCAATAAGACTCGCACGGCTGCCTTCTCTGACGAATGAAAAGGAATTTCTTCATTGTCGATCTTCAGGACATCGTTCTTCATATCCAAATGGAACCCATACTTCTTTATCACGTCCATTCCCAGGACAACTTCTTCCGTGATGTCGGCTACCAGTACTTGATGCTCGAGTACTCCATTTCCCAAACCAATGGTTACTTTGACTTGTCCGTGAGTAGGTATTTCGTCGCCCGTCGCTGTTCGAAGTCGTACTGTTACTGGTGATGTCTTCTCGTTTTCCAATAAGATGTCAGGACGAATGATGGTCTTCGTCGCTCCCGTGTCAACCAGTAACTGAACACTTCTTCCATTGATCTTGCCATCGAGATATATGCTAGGCAATTGCTCCTTAGGCGATGCCATTTGAATGGTAGTCTCCGGGGCATGGCTCGTTAAAGTCGACTTTTGACCCATTCGGTTGACCTGTTCTAGTTTCCGGACACTCTTCTGGTCTTCTTTGGGGGCTTAGTACAACGTCGTCGTACGTGGCCCACTTCCCCGCAGTTCCAGCACGTCACTTCTCTTCCTCGAGCTACTTGTTCCCGAAATACACGTCGCACTATGTCTTCAATGCTTTCTTCTGAGTTCGAGGGTATTTCTGTAGCACAACGGAGCTTATGGCTGCTTCGGTGCGACGCTTGTTTTGCCGCTTCGAACTCCAAAGCATGGGTTAATGCGTCATCCAACGTCTTTCGTCGAGCTAACCGGAGAGTCTGCTGTGTTTTGCTGTCTCGGAGGCCGTCTACAAAGGTTTGAATAGCCAATTGCTCCAAGAAGGTATCTGGCGCTGTAGGATACGCAAACCGTGTTAGTCTGGCGATGTCAGCCTCAAACTCTTGAAGACTTTCGGCAGCTTTTTGAACCCGACTTTTAATTTGAGCCTGGTATACTTGTTGAAGATGAGCATCCCCATATCTCATTTCTAATCGTGATATTAAGAGTTCGTAATTTTCTTGCAGGTGGTCCGGAACAGTTTGTAAAATTCCAAGCGCTTCTCCACGTAAGGGACACGATTAAAGACGTCGCTTTCTGCTTGTTGCTCCAACCATTAGCAGTAGCTGCGGCTTCAAACTGTTTGTAGTAGGTTGACCATGGAACTTTACCATCAAAATTCGGTGGTACAACTTTGAACTTGTGAGTGTTTTCTTCTCGATGGTCCATTATTAAATCTTCACTCGTGACGCTTTCTTCACCGTGGCAATTCATTTGCTTTATTCTTTCTTCAATCAGTTTTATTCTGTCTTCTAATTTGTCCTATATTGCTTCTATTTTCTCATTCACAGATACGCAAATTTCTTGTTTTAAAATTTAACACATCTGCTTGGGTTTCCTCTTAAAAAATTTTAATTTAGTTTTCTATAGACGTTCGTATTTCTTCTTTTAAACTTCTAGAATTTTCTTCCATTTTTTGAGAATGTTCGGAAAGTTTTTCTTCCATTTTTCTTGAACTCTCCGACAGTTTTTCTTCAATTTTCTGTGAATTTTCGTAAAACTTTTCCTCTATTTTCTGCGAATTTTCTTCCATTTTTCTAGAATTTTCTTCCATCTTCTGAGAATTTTCGGACAGTTTTTCTTGAATATTTTTATTCATCGATTCGAGAATTTCAAATATTTTTGAATCCATTTTAACTGCTTGCAAACGCGTCACCGGCATAAATTTAAATATAACACGAATATAAAGTTTTTAAATACACTACTTTTTAAAATGCAGTTTTTGTATAACACAAAATTTAATAACTATCCACTTATTAATATTAAACCACTAGTGTCCGGAAACGAATTTAATCGCGATCACGCACTTGTTAAAAGAAAAAGTTTAATAAACACTATTTTATACTGTATAAATAAACACGCGTATTGCAAACTTAAAAGTTATTTACGTAATCAATGTTTTTATTACGGGTGCGATATCAAATAACTTAATGGTATTCACACTAAAAATCGCGAACGGTTTGATACCTCAACACTTGACGCCACTGTTACCTATTTATTTATTAAAAACTAATTTATTTATAACGACTAAAACTACGTTTACTTATTATAGAATTATGTATACTTTTAAATTAACCGAACTAATTAAATCTAATAATAAAAACACTTACACTATAATTTATGTATAACCGTTGTATAACACTTAAGATAAGATAAGATAAGATAACGTCCTCGGATTTGTTTACACTATCAGTCACGTTCACTCGATTCGGTGTACACTGTTATTTATTTAAAACGTCGCGCGTGCTAATCGATTCATTTTCACTTGATAATCTTCTTAATACATTCGCATTCCAGCAATAACTGACCTACGATTTCCATCTTCGGCTTTTATAAACATCGGCGAATTCTTCTCGATCGTTCCTCACTTTTCGCTATATCTTCTAGAAACTAGATAACAGTTCTAGAAGGCTCTTGCATTTGCAAGTAATTTCTCGGACGTTTCAATATTAACAAACGATTATAAATTTCTCGTCAGCTCTGTGTAGTACATACCAGATTCTTTTTTTGAAATTGCCATTATGTAAGTATATAAAAATAACACAACAATATGATAGATAGATAAATTATCTTCAATCTATAAATAGGTAAAGTAAATTTTTGTTTTTTTTCTAGAGCATCATCCAGTAGCAACAACACTAAACTACAATATTGTGGAATTTTTTGTTCTCAAACACAAGCTGTCGTAAAAATTTGCTTATAAAATTTGGTTCGCAATTAACTTTCACTTACATTTTTCGTACTAAAATGTTCATTGTTAAAACTTTCTTATCTACGAAAGTAAATATGTTTTAAAATTACCATTTTTTTTACCGTAGATTTATAATGCTTTTTAGTCAGCTTATAGTTTTATTCCAATATTTGTTATTTACAAACTATCTTTAAATGTATAAACACTTACCTTATTTGCTTTATAAATAATTTCGATTTATTTTTTACAACAATTTCTGCTTCTGTTTATATAGAAAACTATCACACAATTACCTTTCGGTTCATAAGAGAAAACTTTTTGATGTTTCAAGGTGTAATTTTTTTTATTTCTTAGAGATACTGTTAATCATATCAAACTAAAAAATGTATCAATCATTGATATTTTCAAAACCAATTATAATCAATCCTGTTGAAATTTAATTGACACGTTGAGGTTATATAACATATCTACTACTTAAAAATACTACTATCTTTGATACAAGAATAAAGCAGTCGGTAGGTAGATAAAATTGTAAAATCATAAATAAATGCAAAAATTAATAATATACGAGCGACGGAAAAATTGAAAAACCAACTTGTTTAATAATATGCGATTAATAATCGCAACAATATTAACGCTCTCGTTTGCTACGCTCGCTCCTGCCTGAAAATGTCTCGATTATTAATCGCCTTGATTACTAAATTTGTTGAATAAGTAACTATTAATACGTCAAATTGGAGTAAATGTATTACCAAAATCTTTAAGTTAATAGAAAAAATTAACTTCGTTATTTTCTTAGTTTTTTAATTGTAATTAGACGTTTCGGTTTTTTTCACATTTCATTCTTTAATTTTTTTCAGTTTTAACGATTGATTTTATTTCAACTTTTTTTGTGCTCTTTATTTTGTTACTCTAAATATATACAGTTGGTGTTTTTACGTTTGATTTTTAATTAGAGTGTTTTTTGCCAAAATTATCAAAAACTTTTTGGGTGTTGTTCTTCTTCACTTTTTATTTTAAGAATTTCTAAAATAAATTAATCGATCGATGGTGTAAAATTAACTTTGAACGTTTTCCGCGGTTTTAACTATTTACAACTATTTGATTTATTAAAGGAAAAATGTAACTAATGGATTTTCAGTTACATTTTTTTCAGTTATTCTACTTTTTTGGTTCTGTTTTTTAATTTTTTTTTCACTTTTTGTTTTAAGTTTTTTACAAAATTTCTCTAAATTTATTTTTTTAAATTGACTTGAGAGTTTTTGATTTTTGGGTTTCCTTTTTATTTAAGATTTCATAGTCTACAAAATAAGTTTTCTTCTTTTTTTGTGGTTTTCTTAGATTTTTATTAAACAAATTTTGTTTAATTTATTAAGAAAAAATATAATCTATGGCTTTTCCAATATTTAAATTTAAATATTGCCAATTATTTAAGAGGTTTGTTTTTTTTTAGACTTTATATCAAAATCTTCAAATTGGTAATACGGCGTCACAAGCGCCTCTTATTAATGTTATATCGTTTACTGGTCTTTATAAATGTGTTATTTTTTTATGCTGCTCTAGAATAAGACTCATGAAACACATTATTGTTCAATTAGACTTTTTTAGGTGATGTTTAAGATTATTATTAATTTGAATTAAGCTGAATATATAACAATAAAATTACTTAAATTAATTAACTAAAATTGAAAGCTTTATTTTATCAACGAATAACAAAAACTTATTATCTTATTAAAACAAATTGGGTTTTTAAAGTTCAGCCAGTAACTCAAAGTCATGAAACCTTCCAAAAGTATATAAATCAAAGTTTTTTGTATTGTAGCTTGATTTAAATGTCCCGTATTACTAACTTTAAGTTTCATAGGTTAAAAGCTTAGAGCTTTTATAAAATGTACTTAGATTGAAAGGACTGAATACGTGCATTGAGTCAAATTTAACAAAAACGTATTTTCAGTAAACATTTATTAAGTTTAAAACCGTATCAAAAGTATAGAACTTGTATATTTTCTATAAAATAAGTTTACTAGCTTTAATCCAATTTCTGTTACAGAGTTATTTCTTGGTTTTAAAATACGCTGTTTTCTTTTATTTTACATATGTTTGAGACATATTAATTTGATATGCTCAATCGAATTGTGTACAATTGAATTTTGTCTATTTTTCTTATTCTTTAAACGAAATTGGTTTTGTAGTTTTTAGTAAAATATTCTACCTAAAGTTACCAACTTACAATGGTTTTATTAAATTTAAAAATTGTGACAACATTGATAACAAGGTTTGTTTAGAAAAATAAACGGTTGATTCAATGAATTTTCTACTTTTCTCAACATTTTTTAAGTACGCTCAATACTGTGATAACTTAAATATATTAGTGACAAACATTTTTTTAAATAGAAATGCAATTACATTTGAAATATGTACTACTTAATTAAAACAAATGCACCTAAAATTAATTCAAACAAGTAACTGTCATAAAGCTATATGTGAAAACGCGGTTTTAATTACAGCGCCATTCCTACCTCAACTTTAGAAAAACATTAGAATGTGCTAAAAATTGTAACCGTGATGTTACATCAAAAATTATTAATAAATGCAACATATTTTATTACACAAAAAATTAAATAAAATAGTGAAAATGAAAAATAAGTTCGATCCAGGATAACAGTGTCATTATTACAAAAAAAAAACTTTGTATAACTTTTACAATGTAAACCGACAACACAAACTGTCTACGTAAGTTTTTAACATTAACAACCGCCTTCCGAATCAAAACTGATATCAAAAAAGGGGCCATCGTTGACCAAAAGCAACACATATCAAACTAACAAAAAAATTCTACTATTTTTCGATCTTCGCTTTTCCGTTTTTTAATTTCGAACTAGCGGTGTTCATAAATTGCTTCACATAAAGAGCTTAACAACTTACGCTTATGCAACAAAGAATTGTTCGCCTTTTGCAACGTTTACGCCTTTACACTATTATATATTTTGATAGACATCTATGGTGTGTTTAGTGTTTTGTGTGATAAAGTAGCTCCAAAACGTAACATCAACTAATATTAATAAAGTATTTACACAAAATGTTAAAAAAGACTCGTTATACACTTTCTACTATGCCAAGAACGTTAAAGCAAAGTGATGAAGAAAGAAGTTTGAAAAGGACATTGTACCATTCACGCAGTTTCGTACATCGAGTACCAAGATAATTATTTAAGATTCCGGCCCTTGTGATTCCTTTTCTCCCTCGTTTATATTTAATTTCATTTCCTCCACGTACTGGAAGAAATACCATGGATATCACAGCGATAGCTGCATGAGCACCGCAGTATCAGCAGGTATGCAGGCGGCGCTACTAATCAGGGAGAAGCAGCGTCTTCGGCGCAAGAAATTTCGCAAGGGTCGTTCAGAACTGCCCAGTAATGTTGCCACAAGAGAGATTGCACCTTTCCCGAGATATCCTCCGGGAGTGTGGGTATGTATTTTTGTTCAAACACATGACGAGCAAAATTTAATTTTATCGCAAATTCGTTTTTGATTTGTTTCGAACAAACTTGCGATAAAATATTGTTGCTCGTCAGCAAAATCATACATCTTAAAAATTATTATTATTTTTTTATCTATCGTCAAGACTGGAACGAAGGTGGGTTTAATTATTTATTACTCACGTTTCATATTCTTTAGTAGTTAACAAAACTTAAACTTTCAAAAATAGATATATTTTAAGAAATTATTTTAATTTAATTTTGTAATTCACTTTAAAGTACGTTTGCTGTTTTTATGTAGACTAAAAGACAACAATATATTAAAGAATAAATTTATTTTTTTTTTAAACAAAATAACACTGTTAATTTTGTTGAGAAACAGAAATTAAAATAACGACGTCTTCTTGGAATATTATAGTAACATAACGTTTTGGTCACTTTCATAAGATGTTTAATAAGGACGAAAAACATTATAGTTACCCCCGGTTTCATAATAACACGTTAAAGTCACTTTAACTAAAGTTTACTTTTATGGTTTGTTTTATTTAAAATTTATCAATTTATCATCGACTAGCTCTTATAAAACTAAACTTTTATTTTAATGTCTAATTTGTGCTGATTTGTAAATCAAAAAATGAAATTTTAAAGTTAAAGTGACTTTAAAACTTAGACATTTTTTAAGTAATCGTTTTTAAAAAAATGTCACAAACTTTGTCTCCAACATAAGTTTGATTTAATTGCGTAAAAAAATTTATTTGCAACAAATAGTTGTAAATATAAACTTAAACATGTATGACTTTATATAATGTTTTTTGATGATGTTGCCAATGACATACGTATGTTGTTAAAACGAACTTTATTATACAAAATCTTCAGTTTCTATTGCAACAATTCTTTAATAACACATCAGTAAATAAATTAAATTAGAAATATTGTTTTAAAAGTTATAATTATTACAGAAAAACTATTACATTCATAGTTTTTCTATGTGTTAATTATTGTAGTTTTGTTGTAAAAATATTAAAGATATTAAATCAACAATATTTTAATAAAATTAATCACAAAAATAATTACATTAATTGTTAATGACTAAGTCAGTTAAATTAAGAAACTTAAAAAAAAATTCTAACGTTGACTTATTTTTACTTTTTTGCAGAATTCAGAAAACTTCAAATAAAAGGTATACAAAGTAATGACAAATTGCATTATTTTGTTTTTATAGAAAATGCCTAATGTTATGGTACCACTAGAACTTTTGAACAAAAAAAATTAGATGTACTTTTACTACGTTGTTTGCTACTGTTAAAAGTATAGTTTTTTTGATACTAAACTTTTTGATAAAAAATGACTATTGCCAAAAACTTTTTCTAAATGTGAAATTTCTTAGGTGTTTTTTTACAAAAATTATTTCTTCTTACGTTTGTCTGTATTTAGAAGCGCATTAAGACTTTTTTGCCATTGAGCGATCGAAATCACACCTTTTTTTTAGAATGAAATGAGTTGAGAAAAGTACTTATACTCACTTTTTATTACAAAAAACTATATATTTAAACTAATATCAAAGGTTTTTTTTATAACGTTAAGAATGTGTATTTCTCATTCGTAATCTACTTTTTTCTAACGGTTCTTTAAACACTTGCCAAATCTTAGATTTTTGTTTTCTTCTTCACTTAGTTTTCAAACAAATTTTTTTCAAATTTAACAACAATTATTATTCTCAATTATCAGGTTTATTTATGGGTTCACACATTTCTCCCCTTGCTGCTGAAATATTTATGAATAATATTAAAAATAGATTTTTCTAATTCTTCTTTTTCTAGCATGATTACTTTTTGGTTTAGAAATGTAGATGATTGCATTGTTTTGTTTAATGGTTCTTTCGACGATCTAAGTCCCAAACAACACATTGGTACAAAAAACGTCTAAATGTCCGTCTAATAAACGTTAATAACGCGTTTAAGAACGTTTTAATGTCTAATAAACGTCTATTAGCCGGACATTTAGACGTTTTTCGTACCAATGTGTTGTTTGGGGTAAATTCAAGGATTTTATTAATTCACTTCATTACAAAATAAAATTTACTTCTAAATTGAAAGCAATAATTCTCTTCCTTATTTAAATTTACTTATTTAACGTGATAATGAAAAATGTAAATTTGAAATATATCATAATCCTACTTAAACGGATTGCTTAATTCCTTCTTACTCTAATTATCAGTATAATCATAAAATTGTTTGTTTTCGTTATTTAAAAAATCGTCTTTATTCTATTCCTCTTTCTATAACCAGTTTTAATAAAGAATTTAACATGATTAAACAACTCGTTTTTGCCATTTATTTAAAAAATTGTTATATAATAAATCTAGGAGTAATGATATTTACCGTTCTATACCTTACTTTAGTCCTTCTTGTCTTTTTCTTAAAAATTTGTTTAAACAATTTAATATTTATATTTCTTTTTCTAGGAATAATGATTTAAAATCTTATTTTGCTAATAATAATGATCCTATTTCTGCTTTAGATAAATCTAGTGTTTACAAAATTTTGCGTTCGTCTTGTAATTCTTCTTATGTCGGTCAAACTGAATGAAACTTCAAAATTACATAGATTAAAAGAACATATTTATTTTATTAATAGAAATTTAAATATTGGTTTCTCTAATATATGTTCTGCCTTTGCAAATCACATTTTGTCTACTAGTCAGTTTTTTTCTCCTGATCTTAATATTAAATTTCTCCATTTTTGTAATAGACCTTTATTATCCAAACAATCTTGAAATTTTAAAAATTCATCGTCTTTCTAATAATAGTTCTTCTACGTGTCTTAATGAACTTCTTGATATAAGCACTTCTCTTCTTAATCCTAAATTTTAATTTCACCTTTTTATTTTTTAAATTAAATTTATTTTATCACTTCTGGTCGTTTGTTTATTGATAGTAGTTTCAATTTAATATTTTTGATATTTGTCAGTTTATTTTTTATTACTTGGTATGCTCCTTTATAATTTAATGTGTTAGCTATATTTTATTTATACTATTTGTAGTAATACTGATGATGACGTTTAAAAATGTCAAAAAATGTTTAAAATAAATTAAAAAATTTCTATAGAGAAGACTTTAAGTTAATATAATTTAATTGTATAAGATCAAAAGGTACTATATTTTAATAGTCTGTTGAGAGGAACATTCAAGCAAATCCTAACACTGTTTCCTTTGTTTAACAATATAAATATATTTATTAATATTTTTTTAGGGTAAATGATGGAAATTATTTAATACAATTTACAAGCAAATTTTTGAACTTAAGCTAAATTTTTCGTCAAGCAGTATAAATTAAATTATTTAGACAATTGTAAAACTATGGTAGCTAAAAACAATAAATTGTAAAAAAACTAGATAATTGACGCAAGTTTATTTAGCTACAGCTTGAAGGTTTAATAGAAAACCAACCATAAAAACTCTAGTCGTAGCTTAAGCGTAATTGGTGGACAAATTAAAATTAGAAAATAATAGGTAACCAGGTATCAGATAGTTCGTAACCATTGTTTCTATTGAAATTGTTTGTATTTAATAATTTCAATTGCTTTTCTAATTTTTCTTAATTTCCGTTTCGTTGTTTTAGAATTTGTTTGAGTTCTATTTATAATTTCATCTTTAGAAACTGAATTTAAACTGTCAGTAACGTTGATCAGTGTCAGTTCTTTTGTTTTCTCATCTGAAAATGTGTTTCTGAGGTAATCTTTAATTGTTCTTAATGTCAAAAAAGATTATTTTCCATAAGCGTTGGTCGATGCAAGGCAGAGATAAATTCTTAGTACTACATTTGGAAACTTCGAAATCGGGTTATCAAATTTTAAATTTTTTGAAAATTTTCTTAAATTTCGGATGCTATCGTAACCGCTTTGAGTCAAAAAATTTATAAACTGAATACTATCCTAAGGACAATAATAGTCTAGATTATTTTTATAAATTGTAACTTGCGTTTGAATTTTTGGTACTTTTTAATGATAAACCCTCGTATCTGCGATCGTTTCAATTTGATTCTATTTTTTTTAGTTTTTATCTTTGTTGCACTCTCATTATACGAAAGTTTTTTTAAATATTTGTTGACAGTTCGTGTATCGTTTAAAAAATGTTATTTTTAATTGATAAGTTAAATACAAGCTCTCTCTTGAAAAAAATTAGATGTGGTAGTGTCGCGGTTCCTTCAAGTTTAAGTTAGCAGTTGCGGGTTTTAAATGTGTTCAGTGAGAAGTCTTTTTAGTTTTCATCAAACACAACTATTTTCCGGTAAAGTTATGGATGGAAAAAAAGTTAGTTTCTTCTATCCGTAATTCATTTTCGCTTGGTAACGTATAGTCTCCAATTTACTCCAGCAACTTATAAAATCATCTCTAGCTGCTATGCTTAAGAACTGCGGTCAATCAGAAAACACTTCAAGATTATAACATATATTTAAGCTAATAATTAACCGTTTAATTTGCTATTCGTTCCAAAAAAGCTTCAAATAAAATTTATAACTCTGTGAGTTAACGTCACTTTAACTTCAATCACAGACATTAACCAAATTTAAGTGTTGAATAAATGTATTCTTGACTAAATTAAAACAATAAGTTGCATCTCATTTGTATTTTTTTTAAATTTATATAACTGCGTGTTAAATTGTGATTTTGATATAATTTTGTAGTTTGACGGACACAAAACATTTGATTTTAATTATCCTTTAAATTTAACTTATTTATTTTTTTAAATCAATTTATTTATTTTATTTTTATTTTTTTTTATTGTAACCGATTACTGTATTATAAATTTATTTTGTGTGTGAAATTCTGTTTGTTAATTGCATTTTTATTTTATTTTTGATTTCTTTTATATAATAAATGTTAAATTGTTAATGTAATAAAGTTTTTACTTAATTCACTTATTTGCAAGTTAATTTTGTTTGTTTTTTTTAGAATTTTGTGATTACACACTATAAAAGTGGTTTCCAATAGTGTGTACAACTCCGGACATGTTCTCTGATTGGCAAGGTCTAAAACCCTTTAATGAACTATAAACTTTCCTGGGGCTTTTTGATATTGACGTTATTTTTGCAACTTTAAGTTTTCCAAAACATTCACGGATTTTACAATTTAACGCACGACCGTCTCCATTGAGCAGCGGCAATTCTTTCATTTATGTTACGTTATCCAAGCTATTTTCAGTTTTACAGTTTTTGAGTGTAACAAGATGTCGTCAGATAATAATACATTTTTTTCTAAAAACCCGAAAAGATCCAAAATTTAATGATATGCGTTTTTTCTCTTTGTTAGCATCTACCATCAAATTGTGTCCCATTTACTCTGGTTTCATAGTCTTGTAAGTTTCTTTTTTTGGTTCTGTGGTTATCGATTTGGTAATCCTGACAGCCATTAGTTTTTTTCTCCATTTTATCAAAATGATTGAATTGATTTCTAAATTTTTTTTATAAATCTTAGTGACAGTTCATACAATTTTACAACCAAAAAAACGTTTGTGTTTATATTTTGTAACGTTTTGTTGGTTTTATCAAAATATATAAGAATGTGGTTTCAAAAAACTAGTAGAACGCCAGTTTCTTAAGATTTCATCATTTTTAAGATGCCACTTGTTTGAGTTTTGACATTAGGTGGTTGTAAGGAAATCATCGTTAGACTTTTCTGAAGCAGATTTGAATACCTTATTGCTTTTACTGCATCCGCGTTGGCTGACCATCTTCAAAGTTTATTTGGCAATCAAGAAGCAGTATTTGAAGATCAATTTAAAATTTCATCTTTCACTGTTTTCCAACAATATGTTGAAATAGAAAAAAAGGTCAGCAGAACAACTTTTTACTAAATTTAGTAAATGTGCAGCGCAAGAAATATAAAAAGTTAATTTTTTTTTTGGGCTTGCAATTCTGCGTAGTGGCCAAATATATTGCTTGTATTATGAGACTGATTTCTACAATGGTTCATATCGAGATCTAGTTCTCTTAAAGTGTTTAGAATAATTTCATTTATGTCCGAAACTTTGTGCAAGATGCTGCTTATGAATCTAACAAAACGTTCAGTCACTTTACCGTTCTGATAAATGTATCTAATTATAAAAGTTAACTGGTCTGTTTGAGATATTTCAGGAGTTGAATCAACACTTATTGCATAATATTTACATGTTTTTACTTCAATTTGTATATGTTCTTTAATCGTTTTTTCTATACATGCAATAAATTGATCGCATATTGTAAATAAAAAATTACTCCGAAATAAAGAATGTATAATAAAAAGTAAAAATAATAATTTGACCACGGCAGCAATCGTAAGCACAGACCTCTGGGTGTGAGTTTGAATGCAAATAAATACAAAGATGTGAACTCCGTTAATTTATTAACTATAGCTTAATATACTATTTACATTAGAGAACAAAGTAAATATTTGAATTAAACATATTAGAAATAAAACAGGATTTAAAATAAAATATAAGGGCGCCAACCACCTTTAAATTGGTGATGAATAAAAAGCGTAAAATCTTACATCTAATTATTAATTGATATTAAATGCAAAAATAGTAAACGGTTAATTTGTTATCGAGTGAAAAGTTTTAAACAACACAATTTGATTATTTGAATGTAAAATGTAGTTTAATTTCAGTTGACTCACCACATGATATGACATCGGATATCTTCTATTTTTAGCACATACCTGCTTGAAGTGATAAGATTCGTCCAAACGAATGTAAATTTCCAAACAAAACAGCAAGCAAAAACCAATGTATAATAAACTCCAATAACGAAAAATTCAGTAATTAAACGACAAAACCAAAATGAAAGATCCAGTAAAAACGAAATACCAGAAAATAAAAAGACCCTAAATATAAGTAATTAGAATGGTTTTTTAAATGACATGCTGTACTCACGCTGCATTTACAACAACGGCCTTCAAAATAAATTCCTTTGTCTAACCATTGCGCAACATTCCGAAATCACTAAAAATGTTTAATTCGATAGAAAAATTATATCAAAATAAAGGTAAACTCACCAATAATTAGATGGAATGAATAAAAATTAAATTGTATGCATTTTTACGCCATAATCAAGAAAATGTGTCTTCCCCGCATCACTACGTGAATTACGCAAGATTGTTCAAACGGAAGTGTAAGTTTAAGCTAATACTCAAGTCGACTACGCAGACGCTTCCAAAATACAACGCGACGTTGTCAAACTGAATAAATTTACGTGCAATATTAGTTGTAGAAAATAAACAAATGTAAAATTAAATTTTAATGTAATGAACTCTAACGGGACGTTACAATATGGTTTTAGAAATATAGAATTTTTTCTTTCTTCATTTATTTTTTCTTCTAGATGGAAAATAATTAAACTGAGCAATAAATTCAAACTGGATAAATAACTTGCTGATTGTTTTTTATCTACATGTTCTATCTTTCTGTTGAATACTAATCTTTGCCGAGATAAAAACTTTACTGTTGCCAGAATTCTTCAATCAAACGGTGTATTTCTAAAGTAGTGGCCGTTCGTTCTTGTATCTTGGCTCTTAAAATGTATGTAATAATATTATTTTTGTGGTCAAACTATTGTTCATGGTCCACTATTATCTCTGAATGCATACAATCATTAAAACCATGCAAAATGCATTCATATATACTATGTACAGTTTCATTACTGATGTACTGAATGTAAAACATTTTTCTTGTTTCATATCTGGATTCATGTTTATAAACTCTCTTTAAATTTTTAAACTCAAGTTTATCTAAACCTTGAACCAAAGATGATTCTATAATTATATTAATTAAACTGTCACTAATGTTCCACTTTGAAAGATTAAATTAATCAAAATCAGAACAATGATTAATGATTTCAATTAAAGATACAAATGTGCCGGTGTCAGTTACGTTCATTTGGCGTTCGTTTTTTTGTATTTATTTGTTTTTGAGAAAATAAGAGAGTCATCTAATGAACTTGAAAACCCACTTATATCTAAATTTACGTGTCTACCTTGCCCGAAAAAACCTTGACTCTATATTTTAATATTTTTGCTTCGAATCTGGATTAAGTACGAACCGAACTAAACTTTAGCATCGGTGATCTTAAGGCAGACTTTTGATTTGGTTTTACTTCAAACTTTAATTCGAATTCAATTCACTTTAAAAACATCGATATGAACACGTTTTGCTTTTTTGTTCTAATAATTTAAGTTTAACTAACTATTTTCGGTCTTTAATTTAACTGCATTTTTTATTTAAAAAAATTTCTATCTAATTTTGGAAGTTTCTTAAAAATTTCTTCTATTTTCGGTTTTTGCCTTTGAACACCACTCAATTTATTGTAATACGAAGTAGGCAATTATAACGTTATAGTAGAATTTAGATATCCACGGGTCTCATTTGTAATACAATTTTCCATTCTGGATAATTGCCGTGTTGTCATTATCACACAAGCTGAGCTTTCGTCACAAGTCTCAGTGGAAATTTTCAGACCCCGGAACTCCAATGTCCACAGCGACATGTGACGAAAGGAGCTTTTTTGTCTACGAATATATCATTTTTGTTTTTATTTAGTTCTATAATCATATTATTCAGTTTCTCAATGGCTGCATTCCTTAGAATTATATCGTCAGGGAATCTTAAAAGTCTAAGGTATAAGCCATTAATTTATTAACGTCAAGGTAAATAATTTTGACAATGTGACGTCTTCATGTCTAGCTTTTTTCCAAACGTTATTTTTTCTGAATTAAAATTGTTGTCAATTTTTATTTGCAATGTAACATCTAAGTTTTATATTTTTGATAAACTCTCAGCACCTAGAGTCGATTCTATCGTTTTCTAGTGCTTTAGGTGTTTATGTTTTAGTACTGTCAAACACTTTATTGTAGTCTATCAAATGTAGTGAGCTTTAATTTGATTTATTGGATAGTACAAATTGAGTTTCGATATCAATCTATTTGCAAAAATTTACATTAGCAACGTATCTATTTGAGACTGTGTACTAATGAAGCAGTATTTTTGATAGTTTTTTGGGTTTTGCTTTTCTGTTGTTGCGTAACTGATATTACTTATTTTCAAATTTATTTTTTTGATTTGAAGATTCTTGTAAGTTAAGTGTCATTTTTTGCTTCTTGGCACTTTTCTAAGATTTTTTTTAATTTTAACTTATTTCTTTAGATTTATTTTGGTTTTTATTGTCACCCTGTTATTTGTAACGTTTATTGATGATATGTGACTATTTTAAGTATCATTTTAAGCGCTACTATAATAAATACTTTTCTTGTAGATATGTACCTTTCAAATTATCTTTCATAATATTTACTCAAACGTAGATTTTGTAATATAGTTTTCCAAACTTTGCTGCAAAATCGACAAACTTTTGTCTACTTTAACTTTTTTGGTCGTCGTCGTGACAACGTTATTTTTGCACATCTCAAAACTAAATTTCATAGTCAGACACGTTTTTCTAAAAACATTCTTCATTGTGTTAGCTTAACGTTGATACGCAAACGAATCAGACTAAACGAAAGTTAGACACGATTTACAAAGAACTCTATTATCTTTATCTTGAGTTGGCTAACATTTTATCTATACTAGCATTAGAATGTTTTCCGGGTTTGGACCGTGTCGTTGTTGTTGCAAACAAAGCTGCCAATGTTTCGCCCACTTTCGTAAGGGGCTTCATCAGGGCGTGAGATAAATCGCAAAATTCAAACTAGAAATCGAAATCTAACTAAGAACTTCTCGAAAGTTAGGTTATCCACTTGTGAAACAAGCCATAATCTAAACTCTGAAAAGGTAAGAAAGAAAATGATAACTTGAAAAAGCAAACGAAAATCTAACAAAAAACTTCGTAGAAGTGACTTAAGAATAAATAGTCTCGGTATTTAAAGGAAAATAATTGTCACGGATGATTAAGCTCGACCCTGATTGAGTTACGGTTGCTAGGGGGCGTGTTTTCAATAAATGACTAATAACCGGGAACCAAAAAGGGGATAGTTCGAAACCATGATCGCGATTAGTAAAATGATGTTCAGTAACAGCAGACTTGGAAATATACTTTATATATACTACGGGGGAGACTATTTCTTCTAAAACCTCTTTTTTTTCAAACTTTGCCACAAACTCGTCAAACTTTTGTGCAATTTAACCTTTCTTAGTCGCTGCTGTGACCACAACATCATTCCTGCATTCCTAAGAATCAAGTTCCACATTCAGACACGTTCTTCTAAAAACATCCTACACCGTGCTAGTCGAGCGTTGATACGCGAACGGTTTAAGCAAACTAGGCGAGAGTTAGACACTATTTCAAAACAACTCTTTTATCTTTATCTTGAGTTGGCCAACACTCTATCCCCGGATGATTAGCAACTCTTCGACAACAGTACTTACCAGCAGTCTGATACCACTCTACGACTAAGCACTGAAGGTCATCTCAAAAAGTTTCAATTATTGGAATCCAAGAGTCGTAAAGCTTCATCTAATACTAACTCCGTAAAGACGGTTGTCAATTTATCTAGTTTGGTTCTCTCTTCAGAACAGGAATCGGTGCTTTCTAAGGGTTTGAATTTTGCGGTTGCTCCCAAACGTATTCCTAAAGAAGATATTTTATGTGCTGTTGAGTCTTCTATAAGACATCTTTCTTGCCACATCTCAGATCCCACTCGTATTAACACTGGCAAAATCCTTGAATCATCTAAAATCTTCCCAAAATTCACAAACAAGGTATTCTTTTTCGACCTATCGTTAGTACTTTCCAATCTCCTACCTACAAGCTAGCCAAGTTCTTGTCCAACATTCTTTGCGAGTTTAAGGTAAAACCTCTTCTCACATCCTCAACTCTCAGCATTTTATTCAACGTCTAAAAACTATAAAACTTGAACCCCAAGATCTTCTCGTGAGCTTTGATGTTACTTCACTTTTTACTAAAGTTCTTATTAAGGATTCGCTTATTATCATCAAACAGATTCTGTCTCAACATGGCAAGGACTTGAGTTTGGTTCCTCTTATTGAAAAGTGTCTATCTTCTACTTACTTCCAATTTAATAACAAGTTTTACGAACAAGTTTCTGGTGCTGCTATGGGTTCTCCTCTATCACCTGTAGCTAACATTTTTATGGAATCCTTTGAAACGGTTGCTTTGGAATCATCAATATTAAAACCTAAAGTGTGGTTTAGATATGTTGACGACACGTTTATTGTTTGGTCTCATGGTCATCTTAAATTGTCTAAGTTTCTTGATCATCTTAACAATCAACACTTAGATATCAAATTTACTATGGAAATCGAAAGTAATAGTTCTCTTCCATTTCTTGACGTTCTTGTTACTCGTAAGCCCGACGGACTTCTAAGCCATTCTGTTTATCGCAAACCCACCTATACGGACAGATATTTTCATGTTTCGTCTCATCATCATCCTGCACAGAAACGTTCTGTTATTGAATCTTTGGTCCATCGTACCTTTTCTATTTGCCAACCTGAGAATCTAGACTCAGAACTCCGTCATCTTACTAAAACCCTAGTGAACAATGGTTATATAAAGCGAGATATTCATAGAGTTATTAATCGTCGCTTACATCCACGTACTCGATTACCTAAGGACACTTCTACTCCCGAATCCAACCCGATATTGGCCTTTTTACCTTACATTCACAAGGTTACAGATCAAATAGGGAAACTCCTTCGTAAGAATGGTATTAAACCCATATTCAACTCGACAGGCAAAATCTCTCAGATTCTTCCTTCTCCCAAAGACAAATTTCCTACACTTTCATCTCAAGGTGTATACCAAATTCCATGTTCTTGTGGTTTAGTCTACATTGATGAAACCGGTCGATCCGTCATTACTCACATTTCAGAATACGATCGCTGTATAAAAAAAAGGTATATTTCCAAGTCTGCTGTCGCTGAACATCATTTTACTACAGGTCACAAGATAGATTTTGATAATGTTTTTTTGATTGCCAAATCTCCATTCTTTTTCAATAGGAAATTCCGAGAAAGCATAGAAATCATCAAACACCCCAATAACTTCAAGCGCGATCATGGTTTCGAACTATTCCCTCTTCAGTTCCCGGTTATTAGTCATTTATCGAAAACACGCCCCTAGCGACCGTAACCCAATCAGGATCGAGCTTAATCATCCGTGACAATCATTTTCCTTTAAATACAGAGACTATTTCTTATCTGGCTTAGTTCACAAGTTGATTACCTGACTCGGTAGTGGTTTTTTGTTAGATTTTCTTCTCGTGAGCTTTGATGTTACTTCACTTTTTACTAAAGTTCTTATTAAGGATTCGCTTATTATCATCAAACAGATTCTGTCTCAACATGGCAAGGACTTGAGTTTGGTTCCTCTTATTGAAAAGTGTCTATCTTCTACTTACTTCCAATTTAATAACAAGTTTTACGAACAAGTTTCTGGTGCTGCTATGGGTTCTCCTCTATCACCTGTAGCTAACATTTTTATGGAATCCTTTGAAACGGTTGCTTTGGAATCATCAATATTAAAACCTAAAGTGTGGTTTAGATATGTTGACGACACGTTTATTGTTTGGTCTCATGGTCATCTTAAATTGTCTAAGTTTCTTGATCATCTTAACAATCAACACTTAGATATCAAATTTACTATGAAAATCGAAAGTAATAGTTCTCTTCCATTTCTTGACGTTCTTGTTACTCGTAAGCCCGACGGACTTCTAAGCCATTCTGTTTATCGCAAACCCACCTATACGGACAGATATTTTCATGTTTCGTCTCATCATCATCCTGCACAGAAACGTTCTGTTATTGAATCTTTGGTCCATCGTACCTTTTCTATTTGCCAACCTGAGAATCTAGACTCAGAACTCCGTCATCTTACTAAAACCCTAGTGAACAATGGTTATATAAAGCGAGATATTCATAGAGTTATTAATCGTCGCTTACATCCACGTACTCGATTACCTAAGGACACTTCTACTCCCGAATCCAACCCGATATTGGCCTTTTTACCTTACATTCACAAGGTTACAGATCAAATAGGGAAACTCCTTCGTAAGAATGGTATTAAACCCATATTCAACTCGACAGGCAAAATCTCTCAGATTCTTCCTTCTCCCAAAGACAAATTTCCTACACTTTCATCTCAAGGTGTATACCAAATTCCATGTTCTTGTGGTTTAGTCTACATTGATGAAACCGGTCGATCCGTCATTACTCACATTTCAGAATACGATCGCTGTATAAAAAAAAGGTATATTTCCAAGTCTGCTGTCGCTGAACATCATTTTACTACAGGTCACAAGATAGATTTTGATAATGTTTTGTTGATTGCCAAATCTCCATTCTTTTTCAACAGGAAATTCCGAGAAAGCATAGAAATCATCAAACACCCCAATAACTTCAATCGCGATCATGGTTTCGAACTATCCTCTCTTCAGTTCCCGGTTATTAGTCATTTATCGAAAACACGCCCCCTAGCAACCGTAACCCAATCAGGGTCGAGCTTAATCATCCGTGACAATCCTTTTTCTTTAAATACGGAGACTATTTCTTATCTCGCTTAGTGCACAAGTTGATTACCTGACTCGGTAGTGGTTCTTTGTTAGATTTTCTTCTCGTGAGCTTTGATGTTACTTCACTTTTACTAAAGTTCTTATTAAGGATTCGCTTATTATCATCAAACAGATTCTGTCTCAACATGGCAAGGACTTGAGTTTGGTTCCTCTTATTGAAAAGTGTCTATCTTCTACTTACTTCCAATTTAATAACAAGTTTTACGAACAAGTTTCTGGTGCTGCTATGGGTTCTCCTCTATCACCTGTAGCTAACATTTTTATGGAATCCTTTGAAACGGTTGCTTTGGAATCATCAATATTAAAACCTAAAGTGTGGTTTAGATATGTTGACGACACGTTTATTGTTTGGTCTCATGGTCATCTTAAATTGTCTAAGTTTCTTGATCATCTTAACAATCAACACTTAGATATCAAATTTACTATGAAAATCGAAAGTAATAGTTCTCTTCCATTTCTTGACGTTCTTGTTACTCGTAAGCCCGACGGACTTCTAAGCCATTCTGTTTATCGCAAACCCACCTATACGGACAGATATTTTCATGTTTCGTCTCATCATCATCCTGCACAGAAACGTTCTGTTATTGAATCTTTGGTCCATCGTACCTTTTCTATTTGCCAACCTGAGAATCTAGACTCAGAACTCCGTCATCTTACTAAAACCCTAGTGAACAATGGTTATATAAAGCGAGATATTCATAGAGTTATTAATCGTCGCTTACATCCACGTACTCGATTACCTAAGGACACTTCTACTCCCGAATCCAACCCGATATTGGCCTTTTTACCTTACATTCACAAGGTTACAGATCAAATAGGGAAACTCCTTCGTAAGAATGGTATTAAACCCATATTCAACTCGACAGGCAAAATCTCTTAGATTCTTCCTTCTCCCAAAGACAAATTTCCTACACTTTCATCTCAAGGTGTATACCAAATTCCATGTTCTTGTGGTTTAGTCTACATTGATGAAACCGGTCGATCCGTCATTACTCACATTTCAGAACACGATCGCTGTATAAAAAAAAGGTATATTTCCAAGTCTGCTGTCGCTGAACATCATTTTACTACAGGTCACAAGATAGATTTTGATAATGTTTTTTTGATTGCCAAATCTCCATTCTTTTTTAATAGGAAATTCCGAGAAAGCATAGAAATCATCAAACACCCCAATAACTTCAAGCGCGATCATGGTTTCGAACTATTCCCTCTTCAGTTCCCGGTTATTAGTCATTTATCGAAAACACGCCCCTAGCGACCGTAACCCAGTCAGGATCGAGCTTAATCATCCGTGACAATCATTTTCCTTTAAATACAGAGACTATTTCTTATCTGGCTTAGTTCACAAGTTGATTACCTGACTCGGTAGTGGTTTTTTGTTAGATTTTCGTTTTCGTTTTTTTTTTTGTTTTCTTTCTTACCTTTTTAGAGTTTAGATTATGGTTGTTTCACAAGTGGATAACATAACTTTTGAGAAGTTCTTAGTTAGATTTTGATTGCTTGTTTGAGTTTTGCGATTCATCTCACGCCCTGATGAAGCCCCTTGCAAAAGTGGGCGAAACGTTGGCAGCTTTGGTTGCAACAACAATGACACGGTCCAAACCCGGAAAACATTCTAATGCTAGTATAGATTCCGGCCGTGGAAGCTCTCGCTATTACATTAACATTTTATCTCCGAAAAATTGGAATTTCTTTGACATTATCTACTAGCGTTTTGATACCACTCTTTGCTGGCTCTTTAAAAGCGTCTGTTCATTTATCTAGTTTCATTCTCACTTTACAACAGAAATCGATGCTATGCAAGATTTTGAATTTTGCTGTTGCTTTTAAACAGATATCTAAAAAAGACATTTTATGTGCTGTTGAGTCTTTTATTAAACACCTTCTTTACCACATCTCAGATCCCATTTCTATTCGCATTGAGTCATTTCAGGTTTCTATATTCAACATTTCTAAGTAGGCAGAATTGGCTTTGAAACGTTTTCATAGAAACCTTGATATCATTGTTCTCCCAGCCGTTAAAAACAACGCACGTTCCTTTAACTCAAAATTCCATTTCAAATAGTGAACGTAAAGCCCGCCAAATTATCATATCTCTTAATCTGCTTTTTGAAATCATACGCCTACTTACTCTCTCAGATTTGACACCATCTCGTCTATACGGCCTCCTCAAAATTTACAAAAACAATAGATCTCTTTGACCTATTGTCAGTACTATCAAATCTCCTACTTACCAGCTAGTCAAGTTTTTGTCTAATATTCATTTACAATTAAAACCTCTTTTTACATCTTCAACTCTGAAAATTTTCTTTAACGTTTGGAAACTATAAAACTTACACTCTAAAATAAGTTTTGGTGTCACTCAACTCTTTACCAAGATTCCTTATTATCATTAAACTAATGCTGTGTCCAGATGGTAAAGACTTGAGTAGTCTCTTTTATTAATAAGCTTATCATTTAGTTACTTCCAAATTGATAACAAGTTTTACAAAAAAAATTTGAGTGCTGTTGCAGCTTTTCTTTTATTTTTTTAAAACGATTTTATTGAAATTATCGATATTAAAACCTAAAGTCTGGTTTAAGTATGTGGACGACACGTAACTTGTTTGGTACCATGGTCATATCAAATTGTCTAGGTTTCTCAATCAACTAGAAAACGAACACTCAGATATCAAATTTACTATAAAAAGAGAAAACAATAGTTCTATATTATTTATCGACGTTCTTATGATTTGTAAACCCAATAGACTTTTGGGTCATTTTGTTTATCGTAAATTCATTTATACGGACCTTATGCATTATCTTGCACAAAAACGTTCTGCTATTAAACTTTTGGTTCATCGCATTTTTTCTATTTGCCAACCTAAGAATGTAGACCCGAAACTTTGTCATCTTACTAGAACCTTGTTGTACAATGGTAACATAAAGCGGGATATTTAAGTAGTTATTAATTGTAGTTTACAGCCACGTGTTGAAATACCCGAAAACACTTCTATTTTCAAATCCAATCTAAAATTTGTTACCTTACATTCACAGGGGAAATAGAAAACTTTTTTCGTAAACGTGGTATCAAACTCATTTTCAACTCGACAGGTAAAATCTTCCAAATTCTTCTTTCTTCCAAGGACAAATTGTTTACATTTTCTTGTCAAGGTGTATACAAAATTTCTTGTTCATGTGGTTTAGTCTGCATCGACAAAACTAGTTGTTGTTCCGTCATCACACACATTTTAGAGCCATAAATGTTGTATAAAGCAAAACATATTTTTAAGTCTGCTGTGCAGAGGCGTTAGACGAACTAACTCTTGAATAAAATTTTTAAACAAATAAAACGTTTGTTGTTGCCAAACATTATTTTCCCATAAGTTACAACATAACGCTTTGGTGATAAAATAAACTTTATTTTTCTTATTAAAAACATTTCTGAGAGCATAGAAATCATCAAACGGCCTAATAACTTCACTTGCTTTCAAAATATGTTCTCTTTGTTTATCGGTTTGTAACCCAAACAAAGTCGCGCTCAACCAACCGCGACGATACTTCTTTTTATATACTACTTCTTCTTAAGTCACTTATATGGAGTTTATAATCTGGTTTGGTTCACAAGTTATTACCTAATTATGTGGTGGTTCTTTGTTAGATTGTCATTTGCTTCTTCCAGTTTATCGATTTCTTCTTCTTACTATTTTAGGAGTTTAAAATCTGACTTGGTTTACAAGTTGATTACCTAATTTTTTAGAGTTTTTAGTTAAATTTTGGTCGTTTGTTTTAGTTTTTTAATTTCTTTCACGCTTCTACAAGTAGGCGAAAGGTTGGCAACTTTGACACGGTTCAAACCCGGAAGACATTACTATTTTAGTGTAAATTTTGTGTACATTTTTGCGTTAGTGTTTTTTGAAAATATTTCTGTATTTATTACCATCACAGTTAACTTTTTCGTAAAATTTTGTAAAACTGTCTTAACTTTACATTTGTTTGTCATCAATTTTTGTATTTCGAAAACACTGCCAGAGTAAGAATTGAACAAAAACACACGCGCTAAAACACTGAATATGCACTTATTTATTGCCTTCTCAAATATTTCAATTTTTTCTTACTCGCGCAGTTGCGAATTTGTAGAAAATGCTACAGTAATAATGGTAGACCTTTATTTATATTAGCAAACGGTGTTTAGTTTCAAAATTTGTTTTTTTTCGTCTATAAAAACATGTATTATTTTTTTAAGCTTTTAATAATTGGTTAAGAAACAATAAAAATCACAAATAAAATAATATTAGGAAAAAAAATAATAATTACATTACACTTTATTAACCCAAAGTATAAAAAAATAACATTTATTAATAATTAGGACAAAATGTATTTATAAGTTTATTTAAATATTTAATTCAACAAATGTCCAACTTAAATAATAGTAATCTTGATAAAATTTGTAAAGATTCTTTTGTTATTCTACAAAGTTTTCGGTTAACACTTTTTCCTTTATTTATTTAAGCTGACAATGAGTTGCGTGGAAAATGTGTAAATAATTAATTTCGTGTATTTAATCTCTTTAACACTTACAAATTATTTTTTTAAATTTACTTAAAAATGTTATTACCAAAATCGTTAATTTTTATTTAAAGTAGATGCAATTATACTTTCAAGAAACTACGCGAGTCGTTAAAATAATCTTATTCACATTACAATTGTCGTCGTTGTAACACTCGGTTTATGCTATACTATTGTACATTTGTAACAAATGCATAGATTATTACATTTTCATGCAATATGTGCCAACATTAATGGCATCGTTATGTAGTGGCTCATAAAAGTAGTTTCAAACTGATCTCTAGTGTAAAACGTAAAATGTGCTAATTAAACCAATTGCTCCATTTTGTTATTGATTGTTTATTGTACATTAGGTTTGTACGGTAAATGTTTATAAAGTATTAAAAAATAATAAACTAACATTACATTCTCTAAATAAATAATGGTATCAAACCCAATTCTAAGTTTCTTTGGTCAATCAATTCAGTGCTAAAACCCTTTAATTGTGGTATTTACTAGAAGACGCCCAACCACGTGCTTAAACATAACTTTCTACACCTCTCTATAAATTATCTGCACCGACTAGTGTCGCCACAGACGGTCAACACAATATCTTACAAATATTTTATAATTTACTCGCTCATTTTACAAACGAGTTTGACATAATATATCGGGTCTAATTTAAATTTATTCTAATCTAATCGTGTTACTGTACACTTATTTTTGCTAGAATTAGGATTATTATTGAAATAGTATAATTTTTCAATCATGTTTCTAATTTTTATGTTTGATATGCTGACGAAGTAAATATGTAAATTAACGATAAATTAATTTTAAGCATAATTTAACTACAAACTTTGATCACGCTACAGGACGTATAAGCACAGATTACGACGTCAAAATATTTAAAATGTTGATCAATTACCACTGTTTTTTTCCTATTTGAAATTGTTGAAAGTAAACAAATATGTAAAGCAATTTACATTGTCATTATTATAAATTCGTCAGTTGACAGCCCAGTTTATCGGGGAAGCGAACGTGACTTATTAATATTTAAACTATCGTACATTAAAGTTGTAGTTGGTCAAGGTTTTAGATGTCAACAAATTTCAAATATTACCAATTTATGAAAATACCGTTTCTTAATTACTTTTGCCTGTTACGATAATTTTATTACTTGCATATAACTATTTATATTAAATAAATTGAGTACATAACAGAAGTTGTTAATTCGTTTTAACGTGGTTTTTGTTTTTCAAAAAACTAATTCACAATAAAAGATTGATACGGTTCTTATAAACACTGATAAACAAAAGCTTGGACTTTATAGTAATTCAAGTAATGGTAACATTGCTATAACGTAAAATCCAGATTTTTCAGTAATCTGCAACAATTAGCAAAATGGTTAGTAAATACGCTGACCAACAGATGGATCGCTGCTAATTTCTTAGCGGCGACCATACTTTTTTGACACGAAATACATGATAAAGTTGGTTATCTTTTAGTAAATACTACAGTCAACGCTAAAACTGTGTTTAATGGTATAGTATTCACGGTAATTTTGTAAACGTTGTAGAATGGTTGTGGTTAGCGCCTTCACATAAATAAAAAAGCTACTATCGATGCTTTCTTTATTTTCCCTGTTTGGTGGATTAGAGTTGGCATTATTTGTGCATCTAACAACAGAATTTGTTTCTTCATCTGTTGGAGACTCTGATAAATCGTCAAACTCTGTTATTCTGTCACTACTAACATCACTTTTCCAAGATTCTACGTCGTTTTCATCCGAACTAATGTCACGCTTTTTTTTCTGAATATTTTTTTTCGTTTTGATTTTTCTCGTTACCTGTGAATTGTGTTAAAATTGTGTAACATCTTTCCGTGTTATCATGTCTGCTCCTAAGCAAACTCGTTTTCTTGGTTTCTTTGTGGTAACCTGGTCACGTTTGACGAATTTTAATATTATCTCTTCAAAACTTGTTTGGGTTTTAATCAAGTTGTTGTCATATTTTGATTGATTATTTCCCATTGCTGGAATACCTGATGAACTTTCTTGATTTTGATCTAACGACAGATCAGACGGGACCTGATTTTCATTATCCTCGACAGTGGATGTGGAAGGCATCATGTGATGATTATTATCTTCCGCTCTCAAAACCGAAGGTAAGCTTTCGTCACAAATTTTTTGGGTTTGTAAAGATTTCCATCTTTTGAAAGTAGTTGGATTGAATAATTCTTGGGGTACGACATTTCGGTTAGGTGAACAAATTCCAGCTTTAACAAAACCACTTATTATTATTTTGGATTTAGTGTCGGTCTATATTTCCCCAATTAATTTTGAGAATATATTCTTTGGAATCTTCACACATACGTGTTTTCTCTGCCATTCTACTAACTTAGCATCCCAACGGCTTTTAAGAGACTTAAACACGCTCAAGTCCAGAGGATGGAGCAATTGGCTAGTATGCGGCGGAAGTTTTAAAATCGTTATCTGATTTTCTATTGCAATTTTAACAACATCCAAACCTAAATGAGTCCAGTGACCGTCGTAAATGATTAAAACTGGACGATCTTTAGGTAAATGTTTGATGAAGCTTTTTTTAAAATAATTTTTAAAAACGGTAGTCTCCATCCACCCATTAGAAGTTGTCGCATATGTTGTGTTAGGAAATTCAGTGCCAGGTGGTGCTACCCACTGATTCCACACATTCTTTCCTTTAAAAATTATGAGCGGAGGTGCCTTTTCTCCACTTGCACTACAACACATCAAGACAGTAGTATTATGTTTTCCTCCACCACTTGTCGTACGAGTTGACGGAAATCCTCTTTGTCCAACGATTTTTGTTTTAGACGGATTAGAGCAAAAACTGCTCTTATCTAAATTTCAGATTTGAGATGGCTTGTCCTCCAATCCAAGTTCTTTTATTGTCTTTTCTAGCAATTCGAAATAATTATAAATCAAAAACGGATCAGCATTTTTCTTCCTTACATATTCGACACTTTGGGGAACTTTTAGGGTATTACCAACCCCTACCAGCTGCAGTGGGGTAGTAATAATGGATGCAGAAAAATTCCAATTGGAATTAATAGTCAAAAGAATATTGCCCTAGCTCAGGAGAGGGGAAGTAGGTTAGAAAGAATAATGCAGCCGAATTTGGAGATAGCTTATATAATAATAAAATTAAATGCACTTTGATATTTAAAAGATTTAGAAAATACCCAGAGATACAGGCGCCAGGTAGTTTATTTTGAATTAGCAGGTGTAATTCTGGCTAAATTACCAAAACCAATCAAAGAAATACATATACAGTAAATATACTTAACTACTTAAGGATACGATAGATATAAGAATAATATATACATATAGTAAGCAAATTAGACCTAAGTTAATATGGAATCTAAATACATACGAGTCGAGAACACAAATTAAAGAATTTTTGTAATTTCTACCGTTAGGGAGTAATTTCCCTCGGTGCAATCATCGTCAAAACAAATTTTCATTAATTACTCGTAGAGTAATCCAAACAAATTAAGTAAAATTAAGTACGATTAAAACACAATTAAATCATATTTAGTAAAATTTAAGTGAAATTTAAGTAAAAGTGAAGTAAACGTCTACTCAATCAAAAGGCTTAAGCAAACTTGGTCTAGTCACAATCACACGACCAATTATGAATCGTTAAAGCAAATAACACTACATAAAATGTAAAAAATATGGGATACTACCTTACTGTCACAGGTGACAATGTTTTACATACACCGATCGATCGACTGACTTGTCCAGAGCTCTGCCCAAATGTTCGTCTTTAGTGGTCGGAAAATTAAATAGCTAAAACACACAAAAGTAAGAAAGTAACCACACTTCACATTTAATGTAGGTTAGCACATAAGCAAAATTACAACAATAGATAGAAGCTGATAATTGAAGTTACGTTTACTTAACTTAAGAAAAGAAAATTAGCATTGTAAATTTCCACAGGCTGCATCCAGTAAAATAAAATCCGGTAGAAACGATCAGTCGCCGTAATTATTCCAAATCGAACAGTAAGGATTAGATAAATTGTCTCAATCAGATATCGTAATTATAACACATAACGGCACTCGTCGCCATCTTTAGCATCGACGCAAGAGAGATGTGCGAGGTTGACTTTCACCCGCCATCTTGTACCCTTTTATTCTTCGTAAACGGTTACATTTAGGAAAGCAAGCAGCCAAAAGAAATAAAGAAAATCGGAAAGATAAAAAACCCTCAAGCTAAGAGTTGACCATTTAAAACTAAATTTTTATAGCGGCGTCAAACTTCGTGCTTAGCAACTACAAGACAAGCTGACAAGAAGGCGCAAAATACAAGTAACGCATGCGCTAAACTTTGGACTTAGTTCAAACCCGCATCTCATTGTAGAGGCCCATTTTATATTTACGTTGCCGAATAAAAGAAAACTGGTGCGTTCATTTGAGAACGTTACTAAATAAAACAAAACGTAACAAAGGAAAGGTTATGTCTACGCTTAAAGTTTAAAAACCAATCTTCACCAGGGATTCCATTCTTAAATTAAGTTTTAATACTGTTAATCCTCACGTAATCAGCAACAATCTGAATTATTTCTTTCCTAGTTAGACCGAATTGCCACTTTTCCAAACAGCGAATACAGTCAGCTAGAGATGTCTCTTCTTCTGGGGAAAAGTCAGTTCTTCTCCATAGCTTGAACTTAATTTACCTCTTCGTCCTTTAACATGATCAGCAATAGTATTTTTAGGTATGCTGTACATCTGGCTAGCCCTGTAAATTGTTAAATGGCTATTTTTGACAAGGTCTACAGCTATTTTGAGTGTCTCTTGAGAATATCCTGATCCTCTCTTACTTTTACGCACGTAATTCCGAACCATATTTTTATCTGAAAATAAAGAAAAGATCATTTTTCTTGTAAAACAGAATACGGGACAAGTGCGCTTTATAGTTTGCACTTGTCCCATTGATATAAGGCGCACTAGCCCCAGCACAAAATATTGTTGGGGCAGGAGCAGTCTATCCACATAAACAGAATTTACCTAAGATTAATGAATATAGGCTTAAAACCTATGTACTTACCAAGAGTCACCAAAAACACTCCGATGATTGCAAAGTTACTAATAGATTATAAACACGCTATTACTTAACTCGTTTTACAACTGAAAACACCAGTCACAATTCACACACGTTTTTTCACAACAATAATGCAAGTGAGTATTTCCAGTGGATAAAATAAGTAAGGATATCTTAGTTTGATACCTAATTTGTAGATGGCTGTGCATTATACGCAAACATGTGAAATATAATGGCTGGTACTGCACTTGCCCCGGAAATGCACTTGCCCCACCTTACCTTATTTGTTGAGGACATAAATTATTTTTCTCTAAGATCTTCTTTAAAGCACTGTAAAAGTTTTTGCTCGAACTAAAGGAGTTCTTTTAAGAGTTCTTAAACTTAAGATTATATGTCTTTTTATGAATTTGGAATACGAATCCCAGCTAGCAAAATGATTTTATTTGTTGAAATTGTGTTTGATGCCTTTTTTTCAGCTAACTGAAAAGCTAATCTACAAATCTCTACGGTTTTAAAACAAAAAGATTTACCCGCCATTGTTAGGGGAATCACTAATTCATTTTCGATTTATGCACTAAAAACTGTAGTAGCACCACCCAAAAAGCCATCGTCGGCGCCTGTATTAACCTTATTTTTTAGGATCCGCCAACGTAAAGTAGTTTTAGAAAGACCGAAGATTTTTGTATTTAACTTCGTTCCATATTTTTGTTGTTACTGCATTTATTGCAACTGTCATATTATTTTTGTCTCAATTTTGTATGATACTTTTTATAATTATGACCAGTAACTTAATAATCATAAAAAATATACTTTTGTTCAACAAAAAAAAACATTAAAAAAGATATTTGGTTATGATGGCGCCTTGTTCTAACACAAGCGGAATATCAAGAAGGCTCCGTCAAATCCGAAACTCGAGCATTTTAAATTTGCCGCGATAACTTATCAACTACTTACAAAATAAAACGTCTAAGTTCATGGCGTATTAAAACTACCGTTTCAAACTGATTCGTAAAATACAATTGTACCACGATTATGTAGTGCTGATATCAGAAAATTACATTTTACGTATAATAGAAAAATAGTTTCAGACTTACGTCTTTGGTAAAATTTAATTATTCTATTTATATGTTTTAATATACAAACGTAACTCCAATACTCAATCGATATTGCATTATGTGACATTACAGTCTCAAAAATTTCAGTGTTATCATTTTAAGAAAAAAAAATATACAAAGGGATCCATCATACCTAAGGCTCCGTCACGAACGGGTTTTCCCTAGCAGTAGGATTGGAAATGAATTTTGGAATCACGGCAGTGTAAATAGTCTTCCGAATTAAAGAATGCGTCGGTCATGTTGTTTTTAATACGTTAAAAAATCTCGTAGCGAGGGATTTTAAAGCAGCTATCGTATTGTCATTAAACTGCAAGAAACATTTTTTTTTACCGGAAATAGTGCATATCTAATAACCTCCAGAAGATTTTGCTTTATTACTAGTAAATGATATAATAGTTAATTAATAAGCACTTTTTAATTTGGATTCGCCGTATCACATACTAAATCATTTTACTTTTAGTAGTAAATTTAAAAACACTTTTAACTTTACATTATGAAATTTGTTTGAGTACGCTGACGTTATACCATTTAAGTTTCTTTGATTGTTTAAACGTAGTCAAGGCCAGATTTTGGCAAACCACGCCGTGCATGTAAGCTTACATACTACGCACGTCTCGTAAATCTAATTTGAAAGTAGTTAACGTATACTACTTGTTAATTATTAATTTATTTTGCGACTGCATGTGAACAAAATAGTGCCAGTTTACAATTAAAGTTACTGTTAACTGCTAAGTAGAGATACTGCATGGTATTGCTGGATAGAATTATATACGCTTGTTACGTTGCTCTTGATTTTCTTTTTTGCTCTATCCTATTCTTTTCGTTAGTGAATTCAGACGTACCGTTGGTGTTTCCGAGCCGAGGATTTTATATACAAATCGCCCTAATAATTTAAAAGGTCTGAGGAAAATAATTTAAATAGATGTCAAAACTAGTATTAACAAAGTTAACGAAATCATCGGTTACTTTAATACCACACTGTATATGTTATTATTGTCGGTATAATACCATTACATTAATTTATAAATCTTTAATAGCAAAAGAATTTTGTTGTTATTGTCTGTATATCCACTACTAACAAATTTAGTTGTACTGCTTTCGTTTTCTATTTTGTTTGAGATGGTATATTATATAATCTTCTGTTTTCGTTGTTTCTTCAAAATAATTGTATGTGCCGAACCGTCAAACATTCTTTCATACAATTTTGTATTGCAAACTTTTTGTCTTGAATGCGTATTATAATAAAATTCTGCACAAGCTTGTTTTTTTTTGTAGTTAATGTTTGTTATAAAACTTTCACTTTTGAAACATTTTAGCTTATAATATAACAAAAAAATTTGTTCCCAAAATAGACGTATTTCAAAAACTAATATTTAAGTGAAGTATCAAGCGTCAACTAATGTAATTATGTCTTTTAGATGATAAACACAATTTTTCTTTTTTCGATGAAAACGGTTTTTATACCATTTAACATCATTCTTAAAAATGAAAAAAAAAATGTTTTATTAGATTTATATAATGATATTTTTAATTTGTTCTGTGGAAAAACACCTTTTCTAATTTTTTTCAATTACAACATAATTTTGTATGCGTTTTATTGCTTTCATAGATTTGCATTATGTGCTAACAATATTTTGATTGTATAGTACTAATTTGTGACGTGAACTTAATTCTTTTGGCGTAGCACACTTTTCAGTTTTTTCGATCTGTACTAACCAAGTCGTCTTTGTCAAAAAAACTTTAGTATTTACGTTAATACAGTGGACGCCGCTGACTGGAACCACGGATAATGTTATCACTTTATTAAAGAACGGACCGGACGTATGGTATTATAGAGAACAAAAACATCGTTTATAATAATCATAATGTCAGTTTATGTTATCAATTTTCTTATGAGGTTTGTTTCTATACTTCAACAATAACCTATTGAATAGTGAATTAAACATCATAACATTGTTTCTGATTTGTTTTTGTTAACGGTGTCAACAAATTATTTAATGTAAAACATCCTAAATTTTTTTACTTGTATTGATGCTATAATTTCATCTTCTAAATTATCAATCTGTTAATCAGATACACACTGTATGCATTTATTGTTTTTTAACTGCTAACCTATAAAAATTATTTGTTTTTTGAATATCGGATATTGTTATTGTATTTTTTACACTTACGGTTACTGTTTTACGTAAAAAATTTACGTAGTTTTGATTATTCATTGTTCTCTGTTTAATTATCTACACTGGTATTTATTTTTACTTGATTCGCTTTTATTTATCTTAGCACACGCGCTAAACACTTTATTTATTAAGACTGATACAGTGAACACACTTCCGACTTCTGACTAGAATCTCTTTATTCAAACCTTTTTCAGACACCTTTTATATAAATGTTGTATGGGGATGAAGATCATTTCGGTAATCACCTCCAATCATCTTAAATGATTTCGAAACTTTTGTGCGTTTTAATATTTTATTTGGCATAGTCGGAAAAGATAAAATGTTTTAGATAGAGATAAGAATATAAACAAATCTTCGGTGTGTTGGGATTATTGTAGTCTAACCAGAAGTCAGAAGTGTCAACATTGTGTCGGTCTAAATAAATAAACGCGTGTACTAAGATAAATAAAAACGTGTACAAGTGTTTATAAATATCGAGTTAGTCATACATAAATTCATGTAAGTTGTTTTTTTAGATATCGTTACTTTTTATCAGTTAGTTTAACAAAAATTTGTTATGTTTAATAATCGAATCTAAAATTTAGTAAATACTTAGTTTTAAATAAATTAGTTATAAAATTCGTTACAATACATTATCAATGTATTAATTTTGACGTTAAAAAATGTTTTCGTTGTTTATAAAAAACGATTCTACATTGAAAGTCTGGCATCTTTTTAATAGAATTTTGGAACGAGTAGGAGTTCGTAAGTGCCTAATCCATTATAAAAACTAAATTGATTTTCCGTAAACAATTCTTAATATATTCAACGTTATATGTTTTTTTTTTCTAAAATTATGTGCATTTTAAATTTGTTTGTATTGATGAATTTAAAATCAGTTAAAATAAAACTAAATAAACAATAAAAATACGCATGTAAATAAGAACAAAAGTGTATACGATTCATATATGATTCATTCATCATATACACCCTGTATGGATAGTTACCAAAAGCAAAGTTTTTCAATACTTACTTTTAGGTTAAAAATGTATTCTTTATAAATTAGAGTTACATTAGATTTTTGAGTTACATGATGTTTAACATATTTAAGCCAACACAAAAAAAAATTAAAACATTCTTCTTCTTCGTGTCGTATTGGTTGCTGCATATTGTGATAAAGTTGTTTAGCGCTGTTTCTACCGCTTGAGAATGATCGTTTAGAAATATAAATTATTATTGGTAAAGATTTTAGCTATTATATAACTTTTGATACCTATAGTTAATTAATCTCAAATATTTGCAACGTGCACTTAGCTGAAGTGCTTCAATTACCATCAAATATAATACAAAATAAAGTAAAAGCAGCGGCAGGTTTGACATCGGAAAGTGGCGTGGGTAAAGCAATGAGTACAAATTAGTCTACTTTTAATATAAACATTTTAACCTATTAATAAAGGAGTTAAAACGACAGGAATTATTTTATTGTAACAAATTTAAAAGAAAGAAGACAAAAAAACGTAATCAAACTAGAACTCGTCTCACGTAAAATTGGGAACGTCAATCATTTTTCGCGAAGCAAATGCAGTACCAACATTTTTGTTAGCGATGTAACGTACTTATCGAAATAATATACGTTGTGTCCCACGCTAGGGGTACCGCATGGGATTTAACATGGAAAAATTGAGATTATTTTTTTCCTGCTTCCCAAATTAAAAAATCCCAAAATTTTGATGCAGATTTAAAGTGGCACTTAAAGCGTTTCTAAAAACAATTTTGTGATTATAATTTGATAATTAATAAATTAATTACAGGCATTTAAAATTCGAAATTTTGAAGGTTTTTTGCGCATCCGATTCAGATCGGTTATCTTCGGTTTTTAAAGTAATATAGATGCTAAAATTAAATTGTAGTCCGTCAAATCAACATTATGCAACTTTATCTTTGAGGAAATGGGAATTTTAAGAACAAAGACTAGAAAAATTACATTTGAAAATTTTCTGTAGGCTAAAAAAAACAAATTGCGCCCGTATTTGCGAGCTAATAAACCAGCTTATGATTCCAAAATGAATGTAGAAAAAAAAATTCTTGTGGTAAAACAATATTTTCGAGGTGTTTCAAAGGTCCAAATTCGAGAAGACTTTGCTGTTTTTTTTGCAGATAGACCAATACCTTCTTTAAAGTGTATCAAAAAAACGATACAATTATTTGAAACTACTGGCTCCGTAAATCTACCATGTAAATGTCAGCGTCGACCACCCTTACACGATCATAAAGACAACCCTCAGAAGCAGTTCTTGCAGCTGTAGACAAGATCCTCATGTTAGAAATTGAAATTAATGTAGGTGTTCCTCGGTCGTCAGCATTCAGGCACGTCAAACAGGAGGGCTTTAAAAGTTATCGTTGGCAAGGCCATCAAGAATTATTACCACACGATTATTATGCTCGTATAAGATTTTGTGAAATAATCACCGAAATGAACAATACCAATCGCGATTTTGTAAAAAACATTTGTTTTTCGGATGAATGTTTATTTGGACTTGATGAAAGACCAAATTGAGAAAATAATCGTACATGGTTTCTCGAAAATCCACACAAATTAGTAAATGGACTAAGTCAATGTCGACAAACTGTCAATGTTTGGATGGGCTTGCTGGGAAGTCATGTTATTGGTCCTTTTTTCATTGAAGGTACACTTACTTTTATAAAATATCATTACCTTCTACTAGAAGAAGTGTTTCCACAACTAAATGATGTTGCGGGTGAAAATCACCAAGTTTGTTTTATGCAGGATGGTGCTTCAGCCCATACTGCTAGACTTCTGAATGAAGCATTTTCAAATCAATGGATAGGCAAGAATAGTCCCATTACAAGGCCTGCTAGGTCACGTGATTTAAACCCGTGCAATTTTTTTTGTGGAGACAAAAGAAAAATTATTCAAAGGAGGAAAACGGTATGAAAATAAAAACGCACTAAAAGATGAAATTCAAGTGATATGCCGAGCTATTACCATTCGTAAAATAGCCGAAACACGAAAAAGATTTGTTGAACGGCTAACTTATTGTACAGTTCAAGCAAGAGGCATTTTTGAACACCTCATACACAAACAGGTGATTCGCCGTGGGCTTTCCGCTAAGCAACGGATCGACAATGTTAAAAAGGCCCTTTACAAGGTCACAAATTCTCAATTGAAATGAATTTTTCTGCACGACGATAATTTGAGCAATCTTCTTGCATTCGACCTATTGGTACCACGATGAGTGTTCGTAGATACCTATGTAAATGTAAATTTATGTTTGATTAATTATTTTGATTTTTGATTAAAAATTTTCAAATGTAATTTTTCTAGTCTTTGTTCTTCAAATTTCCATTTTCTGAAAAACAAAGTTGCATAATGTTGATTTGACGGGCTACAATTTAATTTTAGAATCCATATTACTTTAAAAATGTAAGATAGCCGATCTGAATCGCATGCGCGAAAAACCTTCAAAATTTCGAATTTCAAATGCCTGTAATTAATTTATTAATTATCAAATTATAATCAAAAAATTGTTTTTAGAAACGTTTTAAGTGCCACTTTAAATATGCGACAACATTTTTGCGATTTTTTAATTTGACAAGTAGGAAAAAGATAATTTCAATTTTCCCATGTTAAATCCCATGGGGTACCCCTAGCGTGGAACACAAAGTATACTGAAAAGCACACGTTTGCTAACTATATTAAACCAAATTGTATAAAGAATGTTAAATGATATGAAACTAAAATTGTATTGATTAAATTTTATCTCCAGAGGAGACTACTTATGAATAGGTTGCAATTTAAAATTCAGTGGTGTGTATTATAATTTTAAGACATTTAAAAACTAATTACATACGTATGAATAATTCCGATATTATGATTTTTAATAAAAAGTTGTTTGTAACATAAACATGTTGTTTGTCAGAACAAATTTATGATGATGCACGTGCTTATATTATCTTCTAAATATTCAATATGTTTGAAAAAGGTAGCAAAAAATGGAGATTTTTTAAATAAATAATCGCACATTAAAAAAGTGGCGTTAAGAAACTGAAACGCATGATCGTACTTTAATCTAATCGCGGCCAAAGGGGCGGGATTTTACATAAATGCGTTCTTGCGTCGATTCTCATTTTAGTTGATAATAGCTTTAATAGTATAGTTTAGTTAACATTTACTTGTTTATATGTATTTCTTTTTATTATATCGTAGCAAAACTAGTACTGCATTTATTTGGTTTCTAAAATTTTGTTTTTTTTATATTGTGCTTTAGAACTGAAAAAAACAACATTTTTATATCAAATTTTAATAATTAATTGTTTTCTAATAACAAATAACAGAAAAACTAGAAACATAGTCGTAATTATTTTTAAATCTTGGGATTGCATGTTGAGATTAACATTCATTTTTGAATACTAATGAATTAGACCAACCTTTAACTTATGTTACAAAGTATGTAAAAGTTTGAAACGTATCTCGGGCGTATCTAAATTTATTCGATTTATAAAAGCTTCTATTGACATTCTCTAAAAGTTTAAAACTTTTTAGAAAAAAGGATAAATACTTCGTAAACAAGATTAGGAACTGCTACGTAAAAAGCATACAAAATAGTCATTATATTTACCTACTTTAATCTTTTACATAATCAACTTGTACAAAACGATTTTCAAGGAACAGTGCGTGCTTTTTGGTGCTAAACTGTAATTTAGTTGAATAATATATTAGAAAATACTAAACACGAGAAGAGAGAGAAAAATAGGGTTTTATTAGCCTGACTCGTAACATACAAGTGACATTGTAATCCGCAGTTTTTCTAATTTAATTTAAAAAATTAAATTTTCAAAGTTAACGTTTAGTTATCGTTGTAAAAATTTCCATTGAAAAAAAGCAAAGTTTGAATGATTGAAACTGTAAACGAATACTTTATTTTGATATACTGAAGTTCTACTTGAAAATCATTATAAATGTTTCATAAATTACGTACATAAAGAAATTTATGCGAGCAACTTGCTCTCTTCTCAGATTTTTTACCGAGCTTTTAGCATTTTTATTATTACGATAAAAACAAATTCATTTGCAATTTTTATCTTAACAATTTCAAATTTTAGATTAATTTTTTTGTTATCGCAACATTCGTGCTTATTAAATTTATAAATTTTGAATGTATTATAAAATCAATGTGAATGTTTTGTAAATATCAGTTATTTTTGCAAACTATTGATTAAATTATCTTTTTAATAACTCTATAAAAAAATATAATTTACGGATTATAAATAATTGGAAAATACTGAAAATAATCCACACTTACACAATAACAATGTAGTTAACATTAATCACTGAACAGTGATAACAGTAAAAGAACAGTATTAAGAAAAACTAAATAATATAGCAAATTATTTAAAGGAATTAACGTGTGCACAAACTAAGAAACTGAAGTATAAAATATTATAATAACATAAGATTAGAATGTTTTCCGTAATTGAACCGTGTTAATGTTTGTTACGAGAATTTTCTCGTAACTTAATTGTTGGCGACTAACTTAGTTGAATCGGCAAGCGGATCGCAAGATTTTATGTGCTAATTATAACGTAATATTAAAAAAGATCTAAAACAGTTAAAAACTAGAATGGAAGACGCCGTTTAAATCCATTCAACACTGAAATAGAACGCATGACAAAACACTGGTTATAACGACAAATATATTTTTTTTAACAAGAGAAAAAGAGGTTAAAAAATGTAAGCAAGACAGAATTAGTAATAGTAATAAATAGTTCCATAAACATTACAGTTATAGCTTTGATACAAGTCCTGGAAGGTAGGCAACACTCCATACATACAGTTATCGTAGTACAGTATAATAAAATCAAGTAATAAGTCGCATTTAGGGTAAATTGAAACCGTACAAACAAAAATCTAAGTGCATTAATTGTGATAATACCTATATATAAGTCGCACGTATTTTACGTTTGACAAATACACAAATTAATAGCAAGAAAAATGGTACTCACAATTAACCAAAACACGCGAATAGCTATCTGCATGTTTCAATCATTTTCTAAAATTGCTAAGAAAAATAAAGTAAAAGTCAAGCATCTGAATGTTTTTACTATTCCTATTGCAGGTGTGCCTCTAAGGTTATTCACGACTTATTCCCGGATTTTGTTTTGCAAGAGGTTTAATTAACCAATAGCTTCTTTTAGTACGTGCTTTTAGTTGTAGTTTTTAGCGGAAGGTAATGCTTTTGCATAAATCCCTCTAAATTGCCCAACACGTTGCGCTATTACAATTACGGGAAAATCAAAGTAAATCACAAATATATAAATCAATGCTTACCCCAGGAAGGTTTTCATAAAAGCAGCTACTACACCCATAAAATAGTTTATTTTTTTTTAAATGCTATCGGTCAAGAATCAACAAATAGACAGCGCATCGCTCTAAATGCCGCGAAAAGTAAGCAAAACCTACCGGTACAAAAAACACACAATCAAAATTACCAACGTTTCGCCCACATTTGTAAAGGGCTTCATCAAAATCTAAAATAAATCGAAAAACGCTAACAAGCAACCGAAATGTAACTAAAAACTTGTAAATATTTAGGTAATCAATTTGTGAACTAAGCCAGATTCTAAACTTCCAAAAAGGTAGTAAAGAAATTGATGAATAAAAAGACGTAAACGATAATTTAACGAAGAACCACTACAAAGTTAGATAACCAACTTATAAACCGAATTATATGTTATTTTGTGGCGTTACAACAACTAGTGTATAAATAGTATAAACTTAATAACAGACCGACCAGTTTTCATCTAAATCTAGTCTAATAAGAACAGGCAAGAATTGCATGTTTAACAGCATTTAGTGTACCGCGCAGATACACTCAAGGTCTGGTTTTTTCCTATTTCACTCAAGTAGTTGCTAATATAGCCATGACCAGTTAGCACTTGGATTAGCTGGTAGTTTAGACTACTGTGATTTCTTTTAACCTATTTTCTAATGTCTTAAATGAGTCTGTGTCTCCATTTGCTCTTTTGGCTGTTTTGCCACCTATCCTACTATCAGTCTAACGTATCGTTTCTGTCTTTTCTTTTCTTTTTTACAACGGCCAGAAAGTCCCATGAAATGGTGCCAGTTAGCAGCTGAGTTACTTTTGTTGCTACCATGCTGATATAATCATTAAAGACAGCTGTTTCTCCACTTTGTTTACCATTTGTTGGTACTTGCAGGTTTTTATCGCTTTCGCTTATATGAAAACTGTATACATTAGCAAGGAACTTATTATTGTGGATGTATGATGTCTCTTTGTCATTAAGCATTATTTGTGTAATGACAGACACTGTTTTGGTAGCTTTGGTCGCAGCCATCTTTACGTGATGTCCACAGCTTAGTTATTTATCCATGTAGACTTCGTGGTATTTTATATTGTTTTTGAGCAACATTTTTGTAGTTGCGTTGATACGTCTCTTACCCGAAGAAATAATGTTTTTTTTTTGTCGTACGGGTTAGCTACAATTTACTTGAGTCTAGTTAGTTGTCTAGTATATTAAATGCCAAATTTGTCTTATTATGAACTCGTTTTTCTTCTTAGCACTAGTCAGCAAGGCGATGTCATTGGCGAATGCAACGATGTGGGATCCTTTCTACAAGTTGAAGCTAAGTATCAGATCAAAAGTTAAGTTTCATAGAACTTAACGGTACGCCGCAAAACACCTAGGTTTGCTTGGAGCTTTCCAGGTTTCTTAACACTAGTCCCCTGCTGTTTAGGGGTAAGGTGGGAGGAAGTTACAAATGGTGTTCTTACGGTAATTAGTTTTAGTGTTAGACACCGTTTTTGCAAGTTTTATTATGGGCTCTGTTTTAGGTTGAATTGTTTTCAACCTCTTGGTCTTGGTCTAAAACTGCAAACACTTCCAAAAAGAATAAAAACCATACCAAAATCAGAATAGAAATATCTAGAAAATGTGTTTCACACTCTACAAATGCAGAAAAAAAATTAAAGGTGCGAGCCTCGCCCACATACACTCACGAAAGAAGTAAAACTTCTTTGTTAATTAATTTCTTTTATTTTTATTTATTAATAAAAAAGTCAAATGTTTTTGTTCAAAACAAAGCTTTATAAACGCGTGGATAGTCACAACCAAATTAAAGGTTAGAATGTCTATATAAACGTCAGAATAGTGAATAAAAGAAGTATAGTTTGCTGAGACTGTGTTGCCGTTTTTTTGTTACGGTGCGATTGTACTGTGTCCTTTTTAATTACCGTGCAACTTACAAACGTTTCAGATTTACCCTCGTAAAGTAAAAAAACTTTGAGTAGGCGTGGTTAAGAAAGCTACAACAGAAAAAGAAAAAATAGGTGCCACTCTTGATACTGGCAAGATCCTCGGCTCGGAGACACCAAAGGTAAGACTAAACTCACTATCAAAGAGATCAGGACAGAGCAAAAAAGACAATCAACGAGAAAATGTAACAAACGTATATAATTCTCTCAAAAAATATAACTTACCAGTATCTTGTCTTTACAAGTATTGATATAATAGTACTTTACAGGAATTAATAAGCAAAACAAAAAAAGACTACCGGTTACATATGCTAACACGGTCAACAATTTTCAACATGACAATATAAAATTTTAATCACTGATGAAAACTGATATCACCATAAACCTATAAAGCAAAATCGATCAACTATTAATGTTTACATGCACTAGCAAACAGATATAGTAATTCAAAAATTAAGAGCAAAGTTTAAAGGAGTATAATATGGAAAACTTGCCCCACCGAAGTTCTTTAAAGCAGGTGGCTGGATAGCAGCTACATTCAAAAGTTATTCCCAAGACTTGCAAAGTATGTAAGATACTTGATGAGAATATAGTCTACGTATATATAACATATAGCTGAAGACGTTTTATAACTTGGACTGAAAGTGTGTTATTAATTATGATCTTCAGATTCACTTATGGTAGCTAAAGGATCATATAAGTAGCAATGCATAACAAAAGTAAATAATGCTTAAGGCTTAATAATTAATAGAAAATTGGATACAATTACGTGACACGGTACAAGATAATCGAAAGTAAAGGTTATAGCGATGTATGTGTCATCTACTACTACCGTTGAATACTTTGCGGTATTCACAGCTGTACAAGGTTTGACTCCAGTAAAACAAATTCTGAAGATCATTGAGTATGCGACATCATCATTGTGGAAATTACTCTTTCCGCATCTTAATATAATTATTTTGACTCTACCAAACTCGTTATAATAATTTTAAATTACTAAAAGTATAATGACCGTCAGTATACAGAAACAATCTTTATTTCACTGAAATCTACGCTATAATCGACGATAGTTTTGATAGTGTGACGCTTACTCCGCACGGACCTATCTAAAATGGAAAAATCAAGGAACAATACGGTTCTCGGGCGCCAGATTTGTTAAAAGAGTTTACTCTTTTGTTAGACGGTGTTGTTCGGAAACTACAGTGAAGAACAATTGTCAAGAGTTTCGAGCGGTCATAAAAGCGGAGCTAGGCGATGAAAATAAAAGTCAGAAGTAAGCAAATTAACTTTATCTATATTCTTAGAAAATAGTAGCGTAAAGGTAAAATTTTGCGATCTAATCAAAGTGAAATATAAGTGGCTGAAATAATAACCAAGCAAGCGTGCGGTAACGGTATTAAGCAAGCGGAAAAGATGTTGACTAATCGAGCATTCGATAAACGGTAATGACGGTGACCAAGCAAGAATGAGGTAACAATGTTAACCTTTGTCGAATCGGTGAATTTTTTTTTGAGTAGAACAAATAAGCGTTCAAAAAACCCTTAACACACCACTTGAACTTAATGTTGGCGGCGAATTACGCAGACCAAAGCCAGACACTACGAATACGATGCCCGGTAAGAAACATTGTGGAACAAGTACACGTGCAAAAAGCCTGTAACACGATACTTGAATCTGTTGTTGACGGCGTATTACGCATGCCAAAGCTCGACGCTACAAACACGACGCCCGGTAAAGAATAAAGTGGTACAAGTACACGTGCGAAAACCCTTCAACACGCTTCTTGAATCTGGTGTTAAAGGCATATTACGCAGGCCAAAGCCTGACACTAAGAATACGACGCCCGGTAAAAAGAGTTGTGGAAAGTGAGAGCGTGGAGCAGTATCTTACCGGAGGTTTACTTAATTTACAATATGAAACAACTCTAATCTAATATACAATTTTAAAAATGTATGTTCTGAGAGAAAGGTGTCGTATAAAAAGGAAATGGAGAAACAAGTAAAGGAAATAAAGAAAGAAGAAGAAGTGTGGGAATTTCTAAACAAGAAGAGAAGAAGAAGTAAGAGGAGAGGAGGTTTAACGGATATAAACGTGTAGTTGGGTTAGTGTATGGAGCGTTTGGAGGGATCAAGAGAAGGACCAGGGCAGGTGAAATTGAAAGAGGTAAATACAATACAGGAAGAGAGGAAATAGAGGAGGATAGATTAAAATTAAGAAAAACGGCAGGAACGGACGGTACGCAAGGAGAACAATGGAAATATGTAGGGGAGAGAGTAAGAGGAAATGTAAGAAAAATTTTTAATACAATATGGAAAGGAGAGGAATTGCCATAGAGTTGGAAAGTAAGTTTAATTCTGCCGGTTTATAAGGGAGGGGATAGGAAGGAGGTAAAGAATTATAGAGGGATTAGTGTCACTAATGTAAGTTATAAAGTGTATGCCATGATTATACAAAGGAGGTTGGAAAAGGAAGTGGAAGAAAAAAGACTATTACCAGATTGGCAGATGGGATTTAGAGTGGGAAGAAGGGCAATAGACAATGTCTATATATTGAAACAGTTAGTGAACGGAGAGCTAGATAAGAAAAGGGGTAAGGTATACGCTTTCTTTATGGACATAGAAGCTGCGTTTGATAATGTGAATAGGGAAAAGCTATAGAGGGTGTTAAGGAAAACGGGAATAGAGGAACAACTAGTGAGGAAACTGGAAGGGTTATATAAAGATACTAAGAATAGGGTAAAAATATGGGATAGTGTTAGTGAAGTGTTTTGGACGAGGAAGGGGCTAAGGCAGGGGTGTCCTCTTAGCCCTATTTTATTTGCACTGTAGGTGACATAGAAGAAGTGTTGAAGGGTGGTCAGTGTGGTGGGATTGTTATGGAGGGAGGGATTAAAGTGTGGATATTGGCATATGCAGACGATATGGTCATAGTGGCAAAAAATGAGTTGGAAATGAAAGGTATGATAAATACGATAAAGAGGTATCTGGAAAGGAAAGATTTTGGTTTAAATGTGGGAAAGTCTAAGATGGTAGTTTTTCAAAAAGGGAGAGGAGGGAAGAAAAGGAGGAGTTAAGTTAGGGAAAACAGAAGATAGAAGCAGTGAATGAAGTGACATATTTGAGATATAAAGATGATGCGCATATATGGGAGTTAGCAAAGAAGGGTAACAGAGTATTAGGGCAGGTATGGAGTTTAGGGGAAAGAGTATTTGGGAAAGAGATCGAGAAGAGAAGATGGCTGTTTGAAAAATTAATTAAAAGTGTGATGATGTACGGGGTGGAAGTATGGGGTTGGAAAGAGTGGAACCTATTGGAAAGAGTACAAATAAAATATTGGAAATGGATACTGGGTTTAGACAGGGAGACGCCGGGTTACATAATAAAGAAGGAGGGGAAGTTAGAAACGATTAGAATAGAAGCAGGGAAAAGGGCGATGGGCTATGAAGAGAAAATAAAGGAAAGGAGAGAATGTAAAATTTTGCAATGTTGCTGGAGGACGGTAAAAGATAGTAAAAACATATATGGGCAGGAAGAAAGGAAGCTTTACTTCCAACGAAGAGGTTTCGCAATAGAAGAGGTGGAAAGAAGGAAAGAGGAAGGGAGGTTAAATTGGTGTAAGGTTAACGTAACCCATTGTAGGGCCGAATGGCTAGACAATTAACAATAAATAATAATATACAAAATACATAAGTAATAATAAGTAACAATTCTAATCTATAAGTAACGGTTCGTTAAAGACAATCTTAAACTAATACTCAAAATAAGTAACGGTTTGTTACAATAGAAAAAAGAATTACTTACAATTAAGCGGAGAGGATTCCTATTAAAATTAAACTACTTACAACGACTTTAAACAAGAAAGCGACTATCCTCCCCGTAAGTATTGAATTAATATAAATTTTTCAACCAGTGGAGTCCGCCTACCAGTGGCGTAGTAAAATTTAATTACAATTAAAAAGTAATGAAACGTATCACTACGTTACATATAAGACATATGTTATGCCAAATACTACCAACCCCAAAATATATAATTCTAATATTTGCATTTATATATTTTCATCTCTAATTTTGGCATGTTGCAGCGTAACGATAAGAAGGCAGCATCGCACTGTAACAAAAAAAGGGCAGCACAGTTGCAGCAAACTATATTTATTTATTTACAATTCTGACGTTTATATTGACATGAGCTATTCTAACCTTTAATTTTGTTGTAAATATCCACTTGTTCATAAAAGGTTGTTTTCCGTTTTTTTTTCTTTAATTGTGGTAAGTAATCTACATTTTATAATTTTTATTATTTCAATTTAAGTCAAAGAACTCATGTGGGTGAGGCTCACTTGTTTTTTTAAAAGATTTTGTTTTCATTTTAACAAAATTTTAGAGACTTTTATTGTATTTATGTATTTTTTGTCCCGACACATTACATTAACCGAGGTGATGAGTAATGATTAACAGGAAGGACAGTTATTGTCACCCACATCCTAAACGGACAAGCTTTTAGTCGATTAGTTTTTAAATAAGTGTTTATCAGAATTCTACAGTCAATAAAAAATATACAGTCCACATTATCAAGTTTCATTCAACAAGGGTTTTATATAGATTTCGATTTATCACTTTGCGGTTCTAGAGTTTTTTTGTCATTACATAACTGCACTATTAAACAAATATTGATGTGCGCGATGAGGGCAGCACAAAAAAAACGTACTACAAGTACAATGACAGTAAAGCTAAATAAACTACAAGAAAGAACATACAACAGCATTGGCACTAGAAAAACAAAAAAATCTAGCAAATAAAAAATTTAAATCATCTTTCGTGTAAAGAATCTTAAAAGAATTAGATTTGCTAGAAAGAAGTACGGTTAAAGAAAGTGTACATAAATTTAAAAGTTTTTGTTGCAAGCTGGTGTGCATGCTCTAAAAGAGTCAATATATGTTAGACAAACTTGAAAATAAGCTCATGTCTTTGGAAGCACATGTATAGCATTTTAGCTAGTAATTGTTTGTCAGTTTGTCACAATTGAGTGAAACAATTCAGCAAAGTTTGGCGTTTAGTTATTAAAATAGTGCTATAAACGTTGGTTTCTAAAAATTGTTTTTTTAAAACTCAAGTGCAAAATCGCTTGGTAGTTTTGAAGCTCATAAGCACCGGAAAAACCAAAAAATAAAATTTATTTGCTACTAATTTAATAACACTATTGTTTCTCAGAATAACGAAAAAACTTTCTTCTACAACACTTTTAAAATAAATCTTTCAATTTTTAGATTTTGTAAATTTGGTATGTTTTTTCAGAATTTTTATACAAATTTTAATCAGACTGATCAGCATCATAAATTTTATCACGTGTAGCTAATAATAATACTAAAGTCTTTATATTACACTTACACTCTAAACTTATTTTAACTTACATGTTTTTAGACAAATTAAAATTGTATATAAATTAATTACTTTATTGAATTTTGTCCCGCCTATTCATAACAAAAATATTATAGAAAGTTTTAGTCTTGAATTCAAAATAAATTAATGAATAAAGATAAATTAAGTGCTTTCGTTAGAGTTTGTGTCCCTAAATTAATTGTTATTTACTTTTAAGATTAACTTTGGAAATTAGCTCCGTCTGTATCCATTGTAGTCTTAAATATTAAGCGCTAAACAATTTTACTCTTCCATTGTCAATTAAAAGCTATGGAAAATATATATAATTTTTTGCTCTGTGTAATGAAAAGGAATTATATTCAATTATCTCAGTGTTTTATAAAACTAAATTTAAATCTTTAAACAAACTTACACAAAAACATTATTTTAAAAACAGTTGATAGAATAAAATAAATTAGTTAAACCAGCTCACGTATTTGGAAATTTTTTTTAATGCTATGATTGACTTAATTGCTACTAACAACATTTTGCTAAAAAGTTGTAGAAAACTGCTGTTACGAAGAATGGAAGACACTGTTTAAATCTATCCAACACTGAAATAGAACAAATGACAAAACACTGGTTATAACAACAAATATATTTATTTTTAACGAGAGAAAAATAGATTAAAAAATGTAAGCAAAGTAGAATTACATATATAGTAACATGAATAGTTCCATAAATATCACAGTTATAGCGTTGATACAACTCTTAAAGAGTAGGCAACACTCCACACATACGGTTATCATAGTACAGTATAACAAAATCAGGTAATATGTAATCTTAAGAGTTAAACGTCGATTTAATGCATAACAAGTAGATTAGCAAATCGCATTTAGTGTAAATTTAAACCGTACAAACAAAAATCTGCGTGCGTTAATTGTAATAACATCTATATCTAAGTCGCACGTATTTTACGTTTGACAAATACACATATTAGTATCAAAAAAAAAGGTACTCACGATTAACCAAGACATGCGAATAGTTATCTGCATGATTCAATCATCTCTTAAAATCGCTAATAAATATAGTAATAATTATATATAGGATCGTATCACAAGTAAGTTGCTTGTCGACAACCAATAAATCGTCGTTATCAAATGTGTCAAACACCCGAGTTGTTTTCACTGTTACTATCGCAGGTGTGTCTCCAAAGTTATTCGAACTTCACATAAAATATAACAACGAATTATCATATAACAAAACATTTGTTGCATTGTCAGTTTCGTCTTTTTTTTATAATTTGTTTAATACAATTATTCTTGATCAAAAAATTAATAAACAGGTGCTTTGCTCTGCTAGCTCATTTCATTAATATGGGGTAGGTTTACAGAATAATTAGGATCCGTGAATATTTTGAAAACAACTCAAACATGTAAACAAAATAGTTAAAATCGACAAGGCGCCAAACAAACTCACGACGATGTTTAGCTTTTTGGTTCTTGTTTTCAGTAAGCACGTCCAGTCAAACATTTACTACAAAATTGAAAACAACGCACATGGAAATATAAAACTAAGTATCGTACTACGCAGAAAACAACTGTGTTAAATTCTGTGTGTCTACATAGATAAAAGAAACACTGTTGGAGTCCCTACAACAAAATAGACACAAAGTTAAAAAAATCTTAAGAAACTAGCTAGTTCAAAAGTTAAATATGACGTACCGCTTCCAACTGGCACCGTGTATTTACCGTTTACAAATAAATCATTCATCACTAGTCGAATCTTCAAAAGTTTATTGGGATTATGTTTAACTACTACGCTATTTTTATTACAGTGCAAGTTTCTTTTTATAAACACATATCGATCTCTTTTCATTATGGTCCCAATATATTGAATGAACAAATTAGAACTTTAGTACAAATGTATTTTTGAAAGTTTCACAAGGGAGCATAGTAAAAATTATTTCTAGAAACTGATACAATTGTTTAGATGTCAAATTGAAAAGTTTGTTAGGATTCACTTGAACACTATATAAATTTGTTTGTTGTGTTGTGCTTGTACTTCATGAAAAATATCTGAGATAATTTTTTTGAAAAAATCTGATCCATAAATAGATCACTGTGTTACATGTCGTTATTTTGTATTCATCGAAAATATTTATTCTAAATGTAAATTAACGGCTGTGCTAAATACGCTACTAATTGTTATTCTTCTTATGACTGGGAATAAGCGGTATATCGCTGTCAAACGTCTAATTTTACTTTTTTTTACCGTTTGGAAATTGCTGTTGAACGACGTATTAGGATTAGCCCGCTAATCAAATTTTCTAGAGAAAACCTATTCCAGGTAATGATCAAATTGGGCGTTTGGAGTTAATTACCCGACTTTCCACGTAGTAAAGCAATTTCTTAAAGATAGCGTCGTCACGTTATCTTTTTATTACATTGTTTTGCGAGTTTCTTTTGGGGATATGTAATCTGTGGAGTCTACCTCGTTTTATGTAATCAGAAAGGACGAGAGAAAACTTACACCTGTATCAGTGTCGTATTACTTTCGTTTCGTTCGCATTTATAATTATAACTTTAATTATGTCAGCCTTGTACGTACTACTTCTTAGCAACGTAGAATTTTGCTCTTTATGTAATTTGTTTCAATTGTATTTACGAAGTAGCAGCCTTCAGCCTTTTAACTTATTTTATGTAATTGTAACGTTTTATATACTGACTTAAATTTACTTTTAGTCCTAAATTTTATATCATCTGTAACTTTATGTATTGTCATTGAGTACGTTGACTTGTCATCCGTTAAGTCATAGCCAAAGGCAAAATAACATTTGTTACAAGCTTTTCGGTTTTACGAACCTTGCACGGCTAACTCATATAGTCGGAAGTAGGGGAGGTTCACAGAAAGTATGCTTAAGGGCGCCAGAGCTGATCCAAGGTAACACTTCTGTCTCGCTCACGACAGACGGTCCAAACTTGTAACCCAATTAAAGGTTCGTACTCCTTATACTCGGCTGTTCGAGTAGCCCAAATTAGTTAGTCGATAACAATAACCACAGGAGAGAGAAAATTAACAAGAGAGCTTAACGATTTTAATCACTTTAAGATGTGAATGGCAAGCAATAACAAGAATATATGAACTTTCTACATTCATCCGTACTTGGAAGATTTTTAAATATAATTAACAAATATCACAGCTTTAACTTAGTAGAGTAGCAGATTAACCGCTATACATTAAATTCTCACTTCATAAATACTAGAACTAATACTAAGCATTAACAAGTGTAGCAAACTTTGATTTCGAAACACGAACGGTTTACAGGATTTTATAGAAGATTTAGTATGTGAATGCCCGCAGTATCGGCAACCCACAATACACTTTTAAAGTAAGTCGAAGTAAATATTCTTCACCCACACACAGTATGCGATACAGTAAAATGAATGATTACAGTTACCTTATTGGTAGATAAGCAATACATATATCTACGATCGTTAATATGGATCAAAATTCTGTGAGTAATTTTCGTGACAACGATATACACAAAAAAATCAATTAAACCAACTCACCCGAAGTCCAGTTTCCACTATCGTGAAGAAAACGTTTTCTCCCTCCAGTGGCCTGTAATTTTCATTTAACCGCAAATCGTGTCACACACCAACTCACAAAGAATATTAAGCTAAAACAATTGGTATTAATAATTCATTAAGTATTGTATCAAAACCCGGTGCATCGAATACTGTACGCAGCGAATCAGAACAGGTGGCTGATAACACAATTGACGTCTGTATTTAATATTATATAGGACCCCAGTGCATCGAATAAGGTAAGTAGTAATTTCGAAAAGGTGGCTGATAACACAATCGACTAATACACAGGTAGTAACATCTCCCACGGTAAGGCTTATTGAGACCTCGTTTTCGTGGCGTAGAAAACGTCTTCCAACAGCGTATGTGTGCGGTAACGTTATATCTTAGTAAGAATTACTATTCACCATTCCTTTATTGAAAACGTACCTGTGCTTGAAGCGGATAGAAAATGGCTGTTCAAGGAAGAAAGAATTACAAACTAATTTTAACAAAACGACAGCAATTATCTTACCCTGTGACGCCTCAAATATTTTACGCACTTAATGTAATTACAATTTGATTTCCATTATTCTGGATGGTATTGGAAGAAATTACTTAAGACGCACCGACCATTTTAGACAATCGACAGCTTCGCAAGTTTGTCGTAAAAATGACAGTCGCGAGCAAGAATCGGTATAGGGCGTCGAAACCGGAATCTAATTTCAATTCAATATACAGAGTCGTCCGTAATGAAAATTTCGTACGTAAAACATTAATCGTCGTACATAAGCGTATAAACCACGCATATTTTTGTTCTAAATCAGATAAAAAAGTGTGGTGGAAGTCACTACTAACGCTGAAAAATTGTCGGGTTGGTTAGTTTTGTGCTCATATTAAATTTTTTTTTCTGCTGCATAGTAGAGGAAGTAGTTTGATCGAGTAATGTTTAAATATTAATATAATAAAATCGTTCACTTATAACATTTGTTAGCAACTGAATATAATTAGTTGTATGGTGGATTATCTGTGCGAAAGGGCCTACATTGATATTATACATGTGATTAGCTACTATATTAGTCGACAAATTTATAATTGTTATTGGCCTACTTTTTCTCTGTTGATTCTCTGTTCTTGAAATAAGTATATTACTGTTAGAAGTTATGTTTTGTCAGTTTGTTTTTTTTTAATGATTGACAGATTTAAACAGGGTCTGTATTGAGTGGTTTTTACTTGTTTTGGCGTCTTCTTTAATTTTGGTGTAGAATTAGCACACCGAGACTTGTGATCCGCTTGCCGATATAACTGAGTTAGTCGCTTGCCTTTAAGTTGCGAGAAAATTCTGGTAACAAAATTTGACGCTCAACTGTCTAAGGCTCGATCTCGTGTGCGCGGTTCTAATTCCGTCGACTTACTCACATTTTTGCTTCGCTTCTTTTGTGTTGTAAGACCTAGCTTCGTAGATTGTTTTATTATCTTTTACTGCTTTTAGTAGTATGTTGATTAATTTTGTTTTAGTTATCGACTTACTTTTGTTTTAATTGGGTTTTTAGTCAGACCCGTGTTGGTGAATTTTTGCTTTGGGTTAGTACTTTAATTAGTTTGGTGGTTTAGGTTTAATTGTTTTAAGTATGTATTGTTGACACAAAGAACCGACACTTTTTACTTCCTTAGAATCTGATTCGGAAACGAACTTAGAAAACTAGAATGTTATTTTTTTTGGTGAAGATCTTTCTTTACTTATAGAGTTTCTTATTTTTATTAACACATTTTGTTTATATCGTGGTGTTTCACAGCATCAACTTTTTCTCTCGGTTTCTGAGGTTTTATCTGGCAAAGCCCGTTTTGTCTCTAAGATGAACAGAAGTTATTTACGTTTGTGAAACGATGTTGCTGCTCTGTTGAAGTTTTTGTCTACGGATACTATTTGCAGTCGTACGATGGCAGCTGACGAATCCATCGGTACTTACGTTACCACCATGCGATACCTCTTTTTTCAGCTATTGGAACCGGTCTTAGAGCAAATGCAACATAAGGTCATTTGCCGGAGTCTAACGTCATTCTATCAATTTCTGTTAGCGTTAATTGAGATCACATCTATCTCGCAGTTAGTATCATTAGCCAAGCATTTAGAGACGAAAATCAACTTTCGTAATTTTTTTTTAATTTTCAACATCAGAGACCATTCCAAAAGTCATCTATAGCTTTTACTAGTGAGATTTCTACTTCTGCCTCTCTTGCTCTCTAATTGTTCCTAGACTTTTTTTTCTTTATCCACCTCTACCTCAAATACTTGTGTTCGTTGTCGTTCTCAAGGTGATAAGCCTTGACGGTCTGTTTGTTCTTTTCTCTCTTCTTTCTAATTCTTTTTCAGTTTCTAGGATTTTAGACCTACTAAATATCCGTGGTCTTTTGTGTAAAAGTGTATGTGTTTTTTCTTCTGATCTTCGCGTCTGGCAATTAGTTGTACTATCGGACCAGCTCAAGCAACTTATTCAAGATCACCACATTATATCTGATCACGATTACCGCATTGTTAGGTGAACTTTGGAAGCTCTTCGGTGTCACTTCTTCTAGCCGGATATGAAACTAAAGATTGCTGAGTTCATACGTTACTGTTCTTTGTGTTCGCACTCACAACGAAGCCATTCTATTAGGTCACGTCACGCATTGCCAAGTACGACAACGCTTTTTAACACTCGCAATTCTACGAAACTCTTTACACGTCTACATAAGGATCGTCTTGTTCTGCAAATGTAAAACCCGCTTTTGCATCTATTTCTTTAATCACTTCTATCTGTACTTTGATGTCTCCTTCTTTCAAGTTTCGACCTTTGTTATTTTTCTAGTTTATGTCTTATGGTTTTAGTGGTTTGAGTCTTTGACTACGTTGTTGATATCTTGTTGGTTGTAGCTGAGATACTAACCAATTGTTTTTTTTTTTCATTTTGCTGTACTAATTTTATTTTCTTGGTTAAGTTTCTAGTAAATTCTTTGGGTTTTTTCTTAACCATTTTATTTCGGGAACCACTACTTTTTTATTTATATTTAGTTACATCGGCTTAGTCAGTCATTTTAAGATTGGTAAGTCACTAGTAGAACTCTCACTTTGGTTTTAATTTAGTTTTTCTTTTCATTTGGAATTTTTATTCTGCTCGTCGCCATTTAAGTCTTGCGGTAAATTTTTTCATTTCATTCTCGAGTCTAGGGCTTTTCTATGTACCAACCATTCTTTCTTCTTCTGATTCTTTTTGTGGTTCACCTCTTGAGCGTTTAGTTAGACATAGAAGCATCTTGTCTCATCTTTCTGCGTCTGTCTCTTTTCATTCTTTTTTTCTTTTTTTGCTTTTTAAAGTGTGCTTTTAGAGCAGTTATCTGTTTTTTTTTCTAAATCTTGGTTAGTTACTTAAACATTTTCTTTTTTTTTCTTTTTAGTACTTCCTTTTTTTAGTAATCACTGCAACTATGTTTTTTTTCCTTTTATTTTCTTTTTCAGTTACTTTTCTTGCTGGATTGGCTGTAGTGGGTTTTTGCTTTGTTGTGCTTAGTTTGCGACTTGGAATAGACTGCAACATCGTTTCTTTACTTTACGTACGTTTGCTTAGTCGGCATTTTTAATGTCGTTAGTCACTAGGACTGACGATGTTGGATTAGCAAATGAAGCTTCTTATTCTTTTTTATTTGTTCTTACTTCTTTTCCTTTCTTACTTTTGGTTTTGTTTTGTATATTGCGGTTTTGGATTCTGCTTGGGTTAATACACTAATGAAGTGTTTGGTTTTTAGAACTATTTAGTTGTGACTTTTGGATTGCTGATTTTTTCTCTGCTTTTTAGGTAGTCCGACTTGTGTCGACTTTTAATCAGAATTTTTTTCCTTGAAATTTTTTTGTTAGTTTTGTTTTCTTGGATTTTTAGGGTCTGCTTGATTTCTTTGGTAGAAGAAAGTCATATCGTCTGTTGACTTTTTAGCACAGCTATCTTAGTTTTTTATTCTAGATTTGCATATCACTATTCAGAATCTACTTTTTACTCCTTGAGTTTAATTAGATTTGGGGATTACCTTTAGGGTTGGATTTATATTTGTGGATTGAGGTTTTATGGGGTTTAGGGAGTCGAATTTTTGTTCGGTGAGGTCTATGCGAGATAGAACACATCCGATTGATAATACTTAGCGAACTGGAAAAGCCTCTTTCATATACGTTCATTCTTGTGTTGGGTGTTATTGTATTTAAGTTTGGTTTGAATTGTAAGGTTTTATCTTTGGCGTATGCTTAAACTTTTATCATTATTTAAACTTTTTTTTGCAGTTTCCAGATTTTAATTTTGCTGTTTTTCGCATTTAGGAATTTTGCTTTATGTAATTTGTTTTAATTGTATTCACTAACCTTCAGTCTGTTAACTTATATATATTTTCAGCACTCTCGGCCTGAAAGCCTATGGCTAGTAGCTTTTTTCTCCATTCCGTCTTATTTCTTGCACAGTCCACCCAATTTTTGATTTTTAAACTTTTTAGATCTTCTTGGATAACTTCCCACCATGTCTTTTTGGGTCTTCCGTTTTTATTTTTTTTTCCTATCTGCTGTAGAAATGTTTGCCTTGTTGGCTGTTGCTCTTCTAGCCATGCGATGTGCCCCAGCCATTTTAGCTTGTTTTTTTTTGACTACATTTACAATTTCTGGTTCTTGAAAAATTTTCTTACTCTGCATTAAGTTTTCTCTTCCACACGTTTCCCTCCTTTACTCCTTCGTATATACACCTTAACATTTTGCATTCCCACACTTTTAACTTATTCTGATTTTCTTGTGTCAATACTCATAGTTCACTACCGAATAGAACTATCGGCCTGATCACCGATTTGTACACACACACCTTAACTTTCCACGACACATTTTTTGATTGTAGCATTTTTTATTCACCCCCATACACTTATACTCGGCCTCAGTACGATTCACTATTTCCTCCGTATTGTTAACGTCATTTATTAACTGTACCCCCAAGTCCATTACACTGTTCATTTCTTTGAAATGGTACTTTTCGTAACCGCTTATAATCTTTAGATCTTTCCCTGGTTGGTTTTGTTTTCTTTCCAATTTAACTTTGTTCATCTTTATACCGAACTCCCTGGCACTCGTTTCTAAGTTTCTAAATACTTTTATAGCTCTTGTTTGGTTTTGGCAAGTAACACTACGTCATCCGCCTATGCTATACATTGATCTGAGTCTCTCAGTACGTTATATCTTGTATTAATTCTGCTTTTTCTTATTATGACTTCTAATACTGTGTTGTTGCTTTAAACCCGTGTTACTTTAAAATTCACCTGACGATTGCCCATTATATTTAATTGTGTTGGTTGTTTTCTTTAATGTCATGCGGACTAAGAAGATTAGCTCATTTGGCAACTCAAGGTGAACCAGTGCCTTACAAATTTTTAATTTTAAGATGGTATCGTAAGCGTTTTTAAAATTAATGAAGATGCTGTGTATAGTCTTTCCTTTCTTATCTAGATTATCTTGGATTTGCTTCACGACGAATAACTGATCTATGATTGACTTTCCTCTCTTAAAGGCAGCCTGGTAATGCTCTATTTTATTTTCTGTTTTCTCTTCCAGTCTTATCTTGATTACACTTGTTAGCATTTTATAAATTACTGGTAACAAGGATATGGGTCGGTAATTTTCGGGTAACTGTTTGTTGCCTTTTTTATGGATTTGTGTCATTTCCCATTTCTCAGGCATCATTTTTTCCTGCCATATTCTGATTATGAGCTCATTACCTTTCTGCCGTATATGCCTTCCAGAATATTTAAAAAGTTCTATTTGTAGCCCGTCGTTACGTGGACTTTTTTCATTTTTCATATTATCGATAATATTGTTTGTTTCTTTTATTGAAAGCACTTTTAAAGCTGTCATTTCGACTCCTATATAGGCTATCTTATACTGTTTTTTCTTCACTTCGTTCCGTTTCTAGTATTTTTGATAATCTATCCACATGTTCCGTATTCCTCTTTCCTCTAAAATTATTTCCCCATCTCCGTTTCTAAATTATATTGGTTTACTTTTACAGCCTTCTTTAACCTCTTTTAATCCCTGCTAGAACTCCTCTATAAAACTCCTTTATTTTTTTATTTTGATGTTTTTCTTCCAACTTTTCGATTTTCGTATGTACGTCTGCTCTTTTTTTAGCTTTGCATATTTCTTTTGCTTTTCTGGTGGCTTCTTCATATACTCTTTGTGTGGCTTTTGTGTCCTCTTTCAGCATTTCCATCCTCGCTTTCCTTTTCTCCTTTACTGCGTTCCTACAGTTTTGATCAAACAAGTTTTTCTTTCTTCCTTCTTGTACTTGGCAGAATTTGCGCCCCTTGTTTTATTGTAACTACTATTGCTTCCCACCTGTCCATTATAGATACTTTCCGTTCCCGGTTTTCGTTGTTTAGCCTTTGGTTGATCAATTCTGATTTTAGTGTTTCAACATTCCATATTTCCTCCTTCTCTTTTTTCTTCTTTGTCATGATTGGGATTACTTGCCTTATTTTTGTTTTTATTACAAAATGGTCCAAGCTGATTTCTGCTGCCCTGTATTATTTCTTGCCGCAAAGTCTATTAGTTGCTGCTCATTATCCTTAGTTAGCTTATGTAGACTTTCTTTACCGGCTATTAAAATGTCTCTTTCCTACCTATTTTGGAATTTGGAATGGCATTATACATTTCTTCTACTTTTTCATAGAATTCCAGTTTTTTTATTTCCTCCAATACCTCCGTTGGCGCATAAACATTTAGTAGGCTAAACTTTCTGTATTTCCTTTGTATTCTTAGGTAGCTTATTCTTTCTGTGACAATCTTGTAATCCACAATTATATGTTTTAATTGGTTTTTTATGAAAAATCCTGTTCCAAACCTGTTTTGATTTTCCCCTTCATTTATGCATATATAATTATCTAGTAGCATTACGTTTTGTCCTTTGATATTACTTTCTTGTATTGCCAAGATGTCTTCCTTAGTTATTGTAATCAATTGTTCAACTGCTCCTTTCCTGTTTAAACCTTGTACATTTGCTGTTGCTACTGTTACATGCTCAAATTCATTTTTTCTTTTTCTCGCGGTCGTCTCCATCTGTCCATCCTCCTTTTTTCTTTTTAGTTTTTTCTCTTCTCTTTTTGTTTGACCAGCTTAGCCTCTTTATGATCTCACTTCCATTCTTCTCCGTTCACTGTTATCTTCCAATATTCGTTTTTAACTGTCTTACCCAGTCCTCTTTTCTTTTTTACTAATTCATTGATGGTTTTCTGCATAGTCCTTTCCTCGATTGTGAAGTCAGTATTAATATATATTTTTCCTCTTTCAATTTATTATTATTCTTCATTACCAGGTTTTTGCCTTCCCATTCGTCAAATTTCACCAGCTTCACATCGTTTCCTTTTGCCTCATTGACCATAAAAGCCGCAGTTGGTCTTATTCTCGTTCCTATCTTTTTTGTGCTAAAGATTTTTCCACTCCCTCTTTCTCCTCTCCTCCTTTAAATTCTTTACCCTTTATTATTATGTTATTTTTTCTATCCTTTCTTTCCATATATTCAATTTTTGTCGTTAACACTCCAACTTCTTTCTTAAGTTGTTAGTTTTCGTTTTCCACCTCTGTGATTTGCTTGATATACATTTGTTGTTCAATTTTTAGCTTTTTTATTTTTTTGTTTAATATGCTTGTTTGTTTACGTTGAGCTTTCTGGTCCTCTCCTAGGTTTTTTATATCGGCCATCATTTATTTCATCATCCCTAGGAATTTTTTACTTATTTCTTTGTTTTTGTCTACTAAATTTCCTGGTGATAACCTTGCCTTCACTCTTAAATTTTCCATACGCCTTTGATCCTCATTACTACTTTCCCTTTTTTTATTCCATCCCGGTGACCTCGTTGTTTTTTTGCTTCGTTGAAAAACTATTTCTTCTTCTTTCTTTTTCTTCTTAGCATCTTCGTTTGAAAATCCTTCTGTATTAATTGAGTCTCTCCATTTTCTGTTGTTCTTAAATCTGACTATTTAACACTTGAGTGTAATTTAGATTACCTAAATTTTATCAATCAATTTATTTTTAAAAATGCAACTTTTATCAGCCTTATCAGTTCTGCAATTTTTAAGGTTATAAACTGTAAACTTTTATTTATTCTAAAAGATTGATTTGCGTGTTTTTATATTTTGCTACTTTTTCCCTTAATCCTCTTTTTTTTCTCTTTACTTTTTTTAGTGTTTTACAGTGGCTTGAGTACCAGAAACGATCTAAAGATTGAGTTGAATTTCGTAGCACACATGTACCACCACTCACCAAACGCTCTGTTAACTTATTTAATGAAATTATATCAGACTTTATATTATCTGAAACCTTATGTATTGTCAATGAGTACGTTGACGTGATATTCGTCAAATTTTTTCGATCATTTAAACTTAGTTATAACCAAAGGCAAAATAAAATTTAACCATCGTACATAAATTTATATACCACACATAGTTTTCATTTTAAATCAGATAAATAAGAGTAGCGGAAGTCACTACGATTGATGAAGACGTGTCGGTTTGGTAAGTTTCTGTACTCATCTTTTATTTTTTGCGATTCATTTTTATCATTGTCGATTGTCGGCTTATTTTGCGACTGCATAGTAGACGAAATAGTTTTATCGAGTAATATTTATATTTAAATTAAAAACATTCACTCATAACTTTTGTTAGCAATTAAATATAGTTATTTGTATGGTGGGTTGCCTGAACAAGAAGACTTAACATTGATTTTAACGACTACTCTCTCTTCTTGAAACAAATATATTTTTGTTAATAGTTGTGTTTCGGGAATAGTGATTGACAGCTTTAAACAAAGTCTGTATTGAGTGATATTTACTTGTTTTGGTGATTTTTTTAATTTAATGTAGGATTAGCATACCGAGACTTGCCATCCGCTTGCCGATGCAACTGAGTTAGTCGCCAGCAATGAAGTTGCGGAAAAATTCTCGTCACAGATTATAAATAAACAAAGCAGTTGATGCGCGTGCCCGATTTTCAGTAATTTTTCAAATAACTTAAAAAATCTGCCAGTTTGAAAGTATTTCATGCAATAAATAATTGCTGTTACACTTTCTTTGCATTTTTACAATTATTTTTAAATGGTGATCTATAAAACGATCAATGAGAGGTTTATGAACTTACAGCAGCTGTGAATCAACTAACTGAACTTTAATACCCACATTTTCCGACAACAACTGGCAAGTACAAACTTAAAAGAATTTGAATCACAATAGACCCAGCAAAGATGCAACGAGAAAGACGTAATTAAAACATATAACAGCAGTGGGCAACAAGAACGTTCCCCATCGGAGAAAAGTAGTAAAGACAACAATCTAAAGTGTCTAAAATGAGCTTTAAATAAACCATATTTAATCTTAATGGAAGCACTTGTATCAACAGAATAAAAATAAAACTAGGAACTGATAAGGATAAATAACCCTAGAACCCAGTAATTGTAATTGAAATTTCGATTATTTTAAATACGTCAATAAATGTCTAAATAACATCGTAAACCACGAAATAATGAAAATCAATGATAATTATTCATTTAAATTAAGGGTGCATGCCAGGATTTTTACAAAAGTAATGAATCTCTTATTACTTTGATTTTAATAAATAGCAGAAAAAAAAGAACACGGTCAAATAAGTATTTTTTACTTTTTGCAAAATTTACGCATTTTTATTCGCATTGTAAACGTTACTATTTTTCGTGCGAGTAACTGTAATTTATAGTTTGAAAGAATTTCAAAATAATGTACTTGTATTTCATAAACATATCGCATTTAATAGAACCTTCATGACTTTTTCCAATTCCTTTTTCATATAAACTTTTTCATGTATTTTCGTTGCCGTTGGTTACCAATATATATTGAATACGTGTGCAACGTGCTAGATGTGTTTGTGTCCAGAAAATATTCAGAAGAAATACGTTAAATTGAAACCTCTCGATTTTTCTCTATTTTCTAGTAAACAAAACTTTGTTTTTTAAATACACTTACCATCAAAATTTATTAGAAAAACTTAGTTTTTGCGTTTATTCTATACATTTTACCATCAGCGTCAAAGAATTCGATTTAGGATGTTATTTTATATAAAAAGTTCTGATAAAAATCAAACTTGCGTTACTTTTATACTAAACTAAAGGTGACCAATATCTTCCATCTACTAATTTATTTTTGATACGAAAAATCTCATCTTGTTTTTGCGATACCAAATCGTGTATTAGCGTTTAAAGTAATTGGATTATGGTTCTGAAATATTGTGCTATGGCACGATAACGTTCATTTAAACATCGATTTTTATAGCGTTAACTTTGTACCCGAATAGAACTTCAATATTAATAATTAAAACGTTATGATGGTAACAGTAATTAAGGTTGAGATATATAAGTAATTTTATGTAACTGTCATTAGTATTCATTTACCTAATGCCATCAAAAATGTTTGAAAGTATTTGTTAATCAACTCGTATTCAAGCAAAAGTTTTTTTAGGTAATTGCTTATTAGTTACCTGTTAATTACAATCCGTTTTTAATTGACTTAATTTTTAACAGCTACGTTTTTGATTTAATTGCAGAACGCTATGTAAATTTTACTGAAAGGTTTTCATTCAAATTATGTTGATTGTATAGTTAGACAAAAGATCTAAAAGTAAACATTAAATAACATTTTTTTATTAAACCTATCTTAAGTGTTGCAAATATTGTTAATTACTAGTTTACATGCAGGCCCGCGCCTAGCAATTTTGGCAGTTTTGTAAATATTGCAATTCTTATCAACGGCAGTTATGTCTCGTTTATTGCGAGTTTTGTCGTTTAATGAATTTTCAACTTTTTGACATAATTCTAATTTGTTTGTTTCTGAATAATTTTTAAATTTATCAATATTTCATAAAAACGGGAAATTATTAGAGTAAGAAGAAAGTAATTGGAATCACTCATCGACTTATATTATGATTACATCTAGAGCATTAAAAAAACAATCAACTTTGAACTTTAAAGTTTCGTCGTGGATCGGTTCCTCGTCACATTCATAACCAAAATGTTTTTTATTATTTTTCGCGGTCTTAGACATCTTAGTTTTTTGGATTTAGGTTCTATGTCTAAGCTGGATGCAAGTTCTTTAGCATCAATCAATAGATTATTAAAACCTTTATCGGAGCGATAAGTTTTCAAAAAATTATTCAAATTATTTAAATAATCACAACACTGAGCAACATCAAAGTTCGGTTTTTGAATAATTTTACTAACAATGTTAACTTTACTTAAATATTATACCACAATATAAGAATGCAAATGAACTCAAAATTTTGCAATTTTTTGGCCAACGATGCAGACAAATTTTTTACGTTATTTTTAAAGCTTTTTTCGGTTATTTCAAACAGAGCATCATAAACCTCCCCAAGTTGATACATTAAAAGAGTTATTGCATCTATTCTACTAGACCATCGAGTATCCGATAAAGGTTTTAAAGTTAAATTTGTTTATTAGATAAATTAGATTTCAGAATTGACCAGCGTTTAGTAGAAACCGAAAAAAATAACAGTTCTTTAACTAAAAAAAATTGATGTTCAAAGTATTCGATTTTGCGGCATCATTGACGACTAAATTTAGGGTATGATTGCAACAAGGAAGAAAGAAAGCTCGCGGAATAAAACCTTTTTTTTGTAGAGTATTATGCTTATCACGCATATTTGCCCCATTGTCTTAAACCTGACCCTGCAAATTGTTGATATTTAAGTCTTCCTTCTCTAACTCCGACAAAAGAAATTTTGTCAACCCAACACATCACCTATAGGACAAAATAATAAAAAATGTTCTTCTATACTAATTCTCGTGCTTAAATCTTATACAAACTGACATTTGTTCAGGAGTGAATATGGAATAATATTTTGCCTTTTTAGTTAGCTCTAAAATTTTGGATTTGATATTTTCACCGATCAAGTTGATTACTTCGTTTTGTATTTCATTCCTGAGATAGTTTTTGTGATCTTTTATTTGTGAGCGTGTTGTATGTTCTGACATGATCGGGTCAAATTTGGAAATCATTTCTATGCATTTTATAAAGTTACCATGGTTTTTCTCAAACAACTTATTACTACTTCCACGAAAAGCTAAATTTTGCTGACCTAAAAAGTGAATCACGTAGAAAATTCTTTCTATAACAGCTTGCCAGTATTTATTTTTCTGTTTATTACATTTTGAATTTCAGAATGAATTATTTCATTTTTAATATTGGTGAAGTAGTTCATTACTCAAATTGGAGTATTGTTAAAAATAATATTTTAATATTCTTAAAGCCTTTTCGACAATGTTATGTATCTTTTAATGTTTTATTTTAAGAAATTAAGACAGGTTTTGCTAATAAGACTTAGCATCATCAGTATAACTAAAAACTAAAATTAAAACATTGGAATATAAATAAAGAATACTAACCAAATTAAATTGTTAACAAATTATAAATTAAACGTATTTGACAATTTTATACAATCTACTATACTTAAAAAATTATTTTAAATATAGAAAATAGAAAAATAAGAAATATCAAAAAAATAGAAAAATAAAAAGAAAACTATAATTTTGAATTGAAGGATTTAAATTTAACATTTCATTTAGACAATTTATAGAAAAATTGTTAGAAATTCTATTCATTTCAAGAGTCTTCAATGAGCTAAGAAGAGATCCTTTATTAAAAACATGTAAAATTTTTATACTCAAATCTGAAGAAAATGAATGTCGTGAACATAAAATATGTTTGGGAAAAACACAGTTAGTGTTCTACATATTTTTTATTTAAATATCTATTTATTAAATATAAATGTTCATTTAGTTTAGTTTTGAATTTTTTACCTGTTTGACCAATATATAAAGAATTGCAAAAAGAACAAGTAAGTTTATACACTCCAGATTTATGTAAAATTGGTATTTGATCTTTATTATTAACTAAAAATAATTTAAGTGTGTTATGTGTCGAAAATAAAATGTGGATATTATGAATAAAAATTATTTAAAATTTGACGATAAATATAATTAACCTTCCTAGTACCAGGTGATTTTTAAAACGCCCAATACCACGTGGGGTGATTTCTCACCCCATAGTTTTTCTTCGTTTTTTTTAACTACTTACACATGCTATATGATTACTAATTAAGTTTAGATACCTAATTTGTATCTAATAATAAACTAAGAAATTGAAAAATATGCATTTATTTATAAAAATTTAATCAGGTTAATTTAATGTTACAACTTACATTTTTTACATAATTTTGTTGACTTGCTGTGAGCTGGGCATACAAAGTTTTTACAATTTGTACATTTCGATGTCACCTTCTTATCTGTAGCCTTACTGCACACATGGCACCTCCCCCTTTTTGTAGAATCACACACTTTTTGCACTGGTTCTTTTCGATATTCAATAGGTTTGTTTTCAATGTCATCTAATATTTTGGTAATATTTTCAATGGTCTTCTTATTTACTCTTAATTGAATAATCGAGTTGCCTATCCTCCGTCGCATATGGGGTTCTATCAGTTGTTTTCCTAATTCAAGAAGAAACAACCTCCTCTTATCCAAATGCTGGGCATTCCATGATGGTTGTAGCGTTACCCACAAAATAAAAGCATTTACTGCCGCCACGTCTATGAAATTGATAAAAACAACCGTTGGCCACCTTTTTGTCTGTCTATTGCAGCTATATTCCGCCACCATTTTGTCGAAGGTGCGTCCTTAGTAGAATTATAGTGCATAATCATTTCTGGTTTCTTGTGGTTTTCCTCTGAAACGGTATCCTCACAGTGTTCTGAAGACAGCAGTATTACTCTTTTGTTCTGTTTTGGCACATAGGATACCATAGTACGCTCCGGATGGTATACAATAATTAACCCAAGTAGCAAAAATCAGTTACAAAACGGTTGTAAAACTATCTTGCAACTATGGTTTCAGTAAGGTATTTAGTTACAGAATAGTTGCTGAGTCTTTCCTGATACGTTGTCAATACCGGATTTGGTCAGTTGCAAGGCAACTGCAGTAATATTATAACCGTTTTACAACGTGTCTAAAACCGTTGCAATTACTACTTTCTAACTGTTTTGCAGCGTTGCTATAACGGTTTTTTACAAATCATGTTTACTTATTCTGAATCGTTTCTGTAATGGTTTATCATCACGGTTTTGTAATTGATTTGTAACATTGTAGTTACCGTTTACAGCAACTGCTATGTAACTGTTTTGAAAACATGCTTATTACCATTATTTGAAACTACTTTATAACCGCTTTTGTTAAGCAACTTATCCAAGATTTTAGTTACTAACTGCATCATAAAATAAAGATTAAAACAAAAATAGAGATAAAAATATATTAATAAAAAGATACAGATATATAAAAAGTTATAATAAATGTACATTATTTAAAGTTTTATAGTTTCTTATAGAACTAAATTCAAACAAAAAAGATATAATAAAAGAATTTTTACATCTGTTGCAAGTAGGTACCAGTAAACAGGTTTTTACGGCAAATTTTCAAGAAAAGCGGATTATGTCTAGTATTTATAAATTTTGTAAATAGTAAATGCATAAATTTTGTTAAGAGAAAAATGTCTTTGTGTTAAAAGTCCATGGCGGATTAAGATATTCCTCACATGTTATAGTTTAATGCGTCTACGTAATTCTTAGTTAAATATTTGTATTAGGCTACAAATGCACATGTGCAATTATAATCGGTTCAATGATCATAATCTCGACTGCTTTTTAAAGATTATAGGTGTTCGCAATGGCGATCTAATTTACACGTTCTGATCACTGTGTGTAATATTGTAATGTCCTTGCAATCAAATTCTATTTTATCCTAGAAGAAAATAAAATCAATTTAAAATTTGCTTACTTATAATTGGCAACTAATTCTTCAACGTTGATTAAATTAGAAACAGTAGTTTAAATGCACGATTACAATTATAGTAATATAATATACCAATAATTGTACTTACGTAGTTTTGAATTAGAAACACTTTCGGTACTGTTTATTGGATAATGATAATGGACTATGTGTCTTATAAAAATCTCGTAAAATGCACTTCTTCTGTTGCTGTTTGAAAGCATAGATTAACACTGTAGTGTAGTTTTAGAAATTCACACTTGTAACCATAGTTTCAAGACTGTTACACTCGAAACTGAAATGAAGGTTTTAATGTCACTAAATTGACACTGTAGTTACATAAGGGTTTAAGAAAAACTTACTTATAACCATAGTTGTAAAATGGTTATTTCTGTAATAGATTTGAAACCTCAGTAAATTACGAAAGTTGCTGCTACTTTGCTGCAACGGTTTATTTACCATGGTGCTAATGTTACTAATTTGCAACTGGTTACAACGTAACCACGGTTACAAAATGTTGCTTGGGAAGGAATACACTGGGCGATTTCGAAAAGATAAAAATTCTGCGGGTAAAATTGTCTTCGTTCTTCTCAGTGTTCCGCACAAGGTAAGATTTCTGTCTAGTAGTTTCGCAGCTAGCTCCAGAGAGGTAAAAAAATTGTTCGTGGTGATTCCGTCACCCGAGCCTAAACCCAAAACCAAATCTAACACCACTCGTTTACCTTGGTTGCGTTCCGGAGCATTTTTTCCTTCTTTTCCGAGATAGATTTGAAAATTTTTGCAATATGACGTGTTTGCATCCGCGAGAACCCAAATTTTGATGCCGTATTTGACAGGTTTACTTTTCATGTATACAGGGAATGCACATCTATCACGAAATGGCACTAGCTGTTTGTCTACCGTCAAATTAGTTCTAGAATTGTAGTACTTTTTGCAGTTATTTGCGAAGCATTGGATACGTCTCTTATAGGTGTCATTTTGTCTGTTTTTTCCTATCTTCTCTTGTGTTTTTATCGTCAAAGCGCATCCAACTTGAAATTTGAGAAAACCTCGTTTGCGGCATTGTGGCAGACTATATTTGACGTTGGAAGCAGGGGTCTGTTTGCCAGAGCATGACTACGGGTTCTCGGTTGCTCTTTAGTTCCCCAGAGCATATCAGCAAACCAATGTACGCGTAAAGTTCAATTTCATCCACATCTTTCCAAACCAAACACTCTTCGTCGTTGTTATGTTTTTTTATTTTATACGCTCCTCTCTGATTGGTGCAAGTCACTATATTTTGGACAATATCGGGAGATATGAACAACTTGAAAAGTTCTGAAATGCTGCTATTTCTAGGTACTTGGGAGTTTTTATTATGTTTTTTGTTCGCTGTCGTTTCCTCGGAAAAGGTTCCCTTAGCCAAACTGTTTCATCCTTCGCAAAAAACATATCTTGTACGTCAAAAAAAACTATTTTGTTTTTATCATTGGACTCGATCGTCATCTCATCATCGACTTCAATTACTTCTTCGATGTTATTTTCCATTTCGGATAATGAATCTTGGTCCATGTGTAAATCAGAATGATTATACATCTCAAATTCCTCATCTACAAGCATACACAACAATTAGTACCTGCTGTGTAAAATTAACATGAATAATTTTACTCACCGGAATGATAAGAAGTTTTAGCCAAATCAAGAATCCGTTTCGTTCTAGATGAAATTATATTCGTCATTGTCAAAGTGCAGTGAATCGTTTTACACAGTGTTTACACTAACGTGGAAGAACTTATAATAAATTTTAGTAAAGTACGATTACCTATAAATAGCAATTACATGACATTCCTGGAGACATAAATACCTATATAATAAACATTTATATAAAAAAGATCATTTCATTTATTAAATTATTACAATAGCCATAGGAAGTTTCAATGTACTGCACTACAATACTAATTACGGCTTAGACTAATGATTCCATTAACATAATCGGATACTTAGCGGCGAATCAAATGAGCATATTCAGGTACTGATATACTATTTCCCGACGGGCAGTGAAGAAATTTCAGATAAAGTTGCACAAATCACTTTGTAAAACTTTAAAACGCCCGCTACCACGTGGGGTGAATCTTCACCCCAGTCGCGTTTTCGTCTCTAATTTTTAAAATTTCTTGAAAGTTTTTTATTCTATCGAATAAATTTTGGTTAGCCTATGGTACTTAACGTTCAATAAAAAATGTAAAAAAATAAGGCCCAAGTATAATGCGTTAAATACAATTAACATACAAAATAAGATAACCTGGGGTGACTATTTACCCTACCCGGTATTAAGAAGGTTAACAAGTATCAGGCTTAGCAATGGGATCAAATATATCACCTTTAGCAGCTGAAATTTTTATGAACAATTTAGAAAATACAATTTTTTCAAACTCAACTCTTCTATATTAAACAAAATTTCTTTTTGGTATAGATACGTTGATGATTGCTTAGTTCTTTTTAATGGTGCCATTGACAAATTAAGTAATTTTAGTAATTTTATTAATTCGATCCATCGAAAAATAAAATTGACTTTAGATATTGAATCAAACAACTCTTTGTCTTATTTAGATTTAAAAATTTCACGGTTTAACAATAAATTTAATTATGATATTTTTCGCAAACCTTCTTATACAGATTGCGTAATTCCTTTTAATTCGTGTCATTCCTTTACTCATAAAACTGCTGCTTTTCGTTCGTACTTTTATAGACTATATTCTATACCTTTGTTTCCTTCTAATTTTGCTAAGGAACGCCAAATTATAAATCAAATTGGTTTAAATAATGGTTATCCTATTCAATTAATTAATAGCAAATAGTATTTCACAGAGTTTGTATAAACATTTATATAAAACTTAGATCAATTTTCCTACTAATAATGAAATGGTTTTTAGGTCTCTTTCATACTTTGGTCACTGTTTTTAAGTTTTGCAAAAACTTTTTAGAAAACATAATATCAACATTTCATTGTCGACACATAACACACTTAAATTATTTTTAGTTAATAATAAAGATTAAATACCAATTTTACGTAAATCTGGAGTATATAAACTTACTTGTTCTTTTTACAATTCTACATATATTGGTCAAACAGGTAGAAAATTCCAAACTAGACTAAATGAATATTTATATTTAATAAATAGATACAGGGCCTTCATTAAAACCCATTTCCCACGTGATCTAAGAATTGAGCATCAACATTATTTTAGGTTGGTAGTGTGACCACAGCTGTTAACGTTTAGTAACATTATTTGACATTCTCGTTTGACGTTTTGTTTACATCGAGTATTATTTTTCATCGTTTTCTTTATTCTCTATTTTTATATGTTAAAACAGTTATTATCATAACTACTCAGCACTATTTGTGTTTTCTCTGAGTAAGTACTGAATAACAGCTGTAGTTTTGTAATTTTTTTAATTTTATAATAATAGAATTTCACGATGTTTACCGCTGAACAAGACACGATCATTGTAATGGCGCATTTTCGAAGTGGTACTCGCAATCCCGATGGAACTTGGTCGTATTCTCTTCAAAGTTGCATCGATCAATTCAACGAATATTTCCCAGAAGCAAACTTTACTTATGATGCTTTCCGACAACGTAAACAAGTTTTAGTTAATCGATTTTTAAATAAGAATTGCATTTGTAAGTGGAAACCTACAGGGAGGCCTATTGTACTTACTGCACCTGTTGTTGAAGACATTCGCAATCGCATGGAACAAAGTCCAAATAAATCGGTGGCAAAATTATCTGTGGCAACAGGTATAAAATCATTTTAAGTTCTATTTTTAAGATTTAAACATTTCATTTTTAGGAACAGTAGGAACTTGCCACAAAGCATTAAAAAAGAACCTTTCAATGACTTCCTACAAGGTTACGGTTTATCAAGAATTACGTGCTCCTGACTTCTTGCAGCGTGTTCAATTTTGTGAATGGTTTAATGAACATTTAAATAACGATGACCTATTAGATTTAACTTTCTTTACGGACGAAGCATGGTTTCATTTAAGTGGATATGTAAATAGCCAAAATTATCGCACTTGGGCAACCGAAAATCCACACACTTTTGTGGAAACAACATTGCATCCTTTGAAAGTTGGTGTATGGATTGCAATGTCAAGGAGAAGGATAATTGGACCAATATTTTTTTACAATACTGTAAATGCAGATCGTTATCGTGATATTTTGGGCCAATTTTTCGAGCAGTTAGACGACAACGAACTTCAATTTGGTTACTTTCAGCAAGATAATGCAACGGCTCATACTACTCTAGCTACAATTGAATTTATTCAACAATTCTACAATGAAAGAACAATAAGCCAAGGGTTGTATCCTCCACGGTCTCCAGATCTTACGCCACTAGATTTTTATCTCTACGGACATTTAAAAAATACAATATATAAGAGTCAACTGCACAATATTTAAGCCTTGGAACATGCAATTACTAATGCTATTCAAAATATTGAAGTTGATGAGCTTTGTAATGTGTTTGAAAATTTAAAAAGAAGAGTTAACACATGTATCGCAGCTGAAGGACAACATTTTGAACATCAGTTATAAATTTCAAATAATTGTTATTGCCAATTTTTATTTTAAATAAACAGGTATTGTTGTTAATGTGTTACTGTTTTTAATTAATTACTTAACCTTAATTTAAAGGTTACAAATCAAATTTTTCATTTAGTAATTTTTTTTTACGTTATACCAATCCAAGTAATGTTGGTTGCCTAACATCTATGTCACGTGGGATCCAATCATTTATGAAGGCCCTGTATTTAAATACAAATATTTATAACACTGACTCTGTTTATGCCAACCATATTTTATGTTCAGCACATTCATTTTTGTTTTTAGATTTGAATATAAAAATTTTACATGTTTGTAATAAAGGATCTCTTCTTAAATCATTAGAGACTCTTGAAATTAATAGAATTTCTAACAATGTTTCTATAAATTGTCTAAATGAAATGTTAAATTTAAATCCCTCAATTCTTCTCAGTTCTAAATTATAGTTTTATTCTTCTTATTGTTCTATTCTTTTAATATTTTTTTTTTTCTATTTTCTTTATTTCAAATATTTTTTTAAATATAGTAGACTGTATAAAATTGCCAAATACGTTTAACTGATATATTAATTTATAATGTGTTAACAATTCTATTTGGTTAGTATTCTTTATTTATATTCCAATGTCTTAATTTCTTAAAATAAAATATTGAAAAATACATCAAATTGTGGAGAAGACTTTTAGAATATGAAAATATTATTATATTTCATTTTTAATAAAACGGTTAGAAGGATCTAGCATTTCATGAATGTTATTTTAACCAGATTAATCACTAAGGCGAACAGACTTCAAATCGCAGCCATTAAAAATTTTGCAACAGAAGCAGTAAAGTAAATTTTTCGTTTCGGAATACAACAACCAAAAACGCTCAATATTTTCTTTGTTCGGTCAAATTGTAAAGAAGTAACTATTGGAAAACAAGCCCCGACTCTGAACTATATCTCGGATAAATATCCTTTTTGTTTTGATAATGAGCAGGTTTGCGTTCTACTAATTCTTGAATGTTATTAGAACGTAATTTCTTTGGCCATAGTGCAGCGACTTTAGAAAGTTGACTCGTATTTTCCGTTCTGGTAATTTTTGAAAGTGTTGATTTCTCATTATCAGCGAAACTTGAGATGTTAATGGATTGCTTTCTAAAAGATTAGTTTCTTGTCTGCTGGTGATATTTGTTTCAAGTACAGATTCAGAATATTGGGATTCAGCTTTATTATTATTTTTATTAATTTTTGCAAAGTAAACTCGGGTTTTGAAAAAAATGCGTAATTTTGACATGGTTTTCCAGTTCTTCCTCTCTTTTTCTTTTACTTAGCAAATTTTAGTATCCAGGCATTTTCTTCTTTTTTTCTGACATCCTGTATACTGTAAAGAAATTAATACGTAAGTAAACAAATTAACAAATTATTCATGAAAAATGGAAATGTTTCGACATCTCAAACTCAAACTCGAAAATATTTTCTCAACATTACTTATTTCAAATTATTTTAAAATTCATAAATTTTTATAAATAGTAATATGAGTGCTTATCAATTATTCTGTTTGAGTTTACTTCAATTAACAATGATGTTTATATAATCAAATATAAAAAAGATTTTTGAGATACAATTTTTAGCTTTTAATGTTTTAATAAAGTAATAATAATAAAATAAAAAATAAATTTCAGATGAACTCACCTTAATTCACAACACAAAACACATCACTATAAAGTCTGTAAAACTACAAAAAACTAAAGTTTCAAAAGCAGATATCTTTTACCCCATGCACCTTTTCACCTCGCTAAGTTAATTATCTATCAGGCATCAGGCAACAAATGAAATAGTGACCGATGCAGCGCTTAAATATATAAAGTTTTGTACATTGCAAGAACGCGTGTTCACTCGTTGGCTCATTGCAAGCCAAATTTCAAGCTCTATCATGAACAAAATCATATTTGTTGAGTTCACACAATTCATGTTATTATGATAGATATTTGATCGAATAAATGCTATTATTGCGTACTCATATTTAGAAAACATATTATTTTCGAGAAGTAATTTGGTTCCTTCGTCTCAAAGAGTAAAAATAAAAACATAAACAATTAAAAAACAATGCAATAGGTAGCAATTCCTTACTGGTTTTTTTGTCACTATAAATTTTGTTTTGGCAATGTTGTTTGTTGCTTTATCTTTTTTTTACTTTTGAGTTTTGAAGCTTTTAGCACCGTCGTACACCAAACGAACTTGCCCTTATGTACGGCGTGGGACTGTTTACATGGTTTATATACTTTTCCCAAAATTGTGCTTTTTTTTAGATTTTAGTGCGCTGAGCACGGAATACTGGAAAATATTTCTCAAGTTTAGTTAAAAAAATATTTATTGAATTTATTGAATACTAGCTCAAAATATATTTTTAAAAAATTAGAAATAATTGTAGTCCCCTAACATACTTTCGTTCCAAAATCATTTGTATTTGTCTTCAAAAATGTTAAAGTCTTAGTGAAAGACACCCATTGCATGATAGTTTTTTTAAAAAATCATTTCTACATATTTTTTAATTTCAATTTGAAGAAAAACATCCAAGTTAAAAGAATATAGAGAATTCAGAAAACAGGTTTATAATTTTATTTGCTTAAAAAAATAATAGTACTCAGTATTACAAATTAGTATACAGTGTGTCCGAAAAGTATGGAATATATTATACAGGTCGATAAATATGCACTTTACACGAAAAAGTTGTAAATAAAAGTTGTTTATCACTTAGTTATCTACCACCTGGGAGATATCAATTTAAATTTTTTCTGTAAACAAAATCGCAACGAATAACACTTACATTTTTTTAAATGGCAAGGCACGTCTTTATTATACTCATTTGATAGAGTTTTTTTTTCTCTTTTCAACCATATGAAACTTGAATACCTTTACATCAAAAAATTTTCAAGAAAAACAAGGACATGTCTAACAAATTTATTTTACTGAGTAGTATTAATCAGGTACGTAATATGTAGCATTGAAACAATTGAATGCACTTTAGAACACTGTCACACTTTGCTATTTGTTAGTGCTTGAAATATGGCTCAATTATCTGAGAAACATAGAATTGAAATTTTAATGATTCTGGGATATGGAGATAGAAGAAGAACCCAAGACGAAGTATGTAATTTATTTAATAACTTGCATCCAGTATTAAACATTTCGCAGTCCACGGTAAGCAAAATTTGGCGGAAATTTCAAGAGACAGGTTCGGTGAAAAATGCGAGTAGAACTGGTAGACTTTTGTCATTAAGTAATGTGGAACGAGAAAATGTGTTCTTGTCTGTTGAGGAAAATCCACAAATTTCTGTTCGGCAAATTGCTAGAGACCATAATTTGAATAAATCGGCTGTACATGACGTTTTAAAAAAAAAATATCGTCCTTATAAAGCTTGTGTAGTTCAAGAATTATTTGAAGACGATTTGGACAGAAGGCTGGAGTTTTGTGAAACAATAACAAACAAACTTGAACGAGATGCACATTTTCATAAAAATATCCTTTTTACTGATGAGGCCACGTTTTGTTTAAACGGCACAATTAACAAACAAAACACACGTTACTGGTCTTCACAAAATCCTTACTGGTATCTAGAAGGACACACCCAATACCAGCAGAAAGTCAACGTCTGGGTAGGAATGATTGGAAGTCAAATTTTGGGGCCATATTTTTTTGAAGGTAGTTTAACGGCGAATATTGATCTCGAATTTTTAAGATTTGAGTTAGTTCCTGCTTTGGCCGAGTTATCTCCACATGAAGTAGATCCAGATATACCTCATAACAGAATATGGTTTCAACAAGACGGGGCACCTCCACATTTTGGAATTAATGTCCGCCACTTTCTTAATAATACTTTTTAAAATACATGGATAGGCAGAAGAGGTACGATAGAATGGCCTGCTCGCTCGCCGGATTTAAGTCCGCTAGATTTTTTCTTTGGGGCTATATTAAAAGCAAAATTTATGTAAATAGACCTGATAATGTTGAAGATTTGAAAAATCGCATTAGAGTTGAGATAAGAGCTATAACTCGAGATATGATTTCAAAAGCAATCGATGGTTTTAAAAATCGAATTTACCACTGTCAAATTATGAATGGTTTACATTTATTGTAAGTTTAGTTTAAATACATTTTTTTGTTATAACAATTTTATGTAAAGATATTTAAAGTTTAATATTTGCTATTGTGACAGTGCATTCAATTGTTTCAATACTACATATTACGTACCTGATTAATACTGCTCAGTAAAATAAATTTGTTAGACATGTCCTTGTTTTTCTTGAAAATTTTTTGATGTAAAGGTATTCAAGTTTCATATGGTTGAAAAGAGAAAAAGAGACTCTATTCAAATGAGTATAATAAAGACGTGCCTTGCCATTTAAAAAAATGTAAGTGTTATTTGTTGCGACTTTGTTTACAGCAAAAATTTAAATTGATATCTCCCAGGTGGTAGATAACTAAGTGATAAACAACTTTTATTTACAACTTTTTCGTGTAAAGTGCATATTTATCGACCTGTATAATATATTCCATACTTTTCGGACACACTGTATATATATTTACGTTTGTATTGACTTCCTAGCATGCTATAATTTGTTTTAATTTTTCTCCTCGATTTTATATAACCGAAATATGGTATATGGTAAACTGAGGTTATGTTGTCATATCGACTAACCTCTATATTTGTTCGCCTCGATATTGCTTTCTCCTTTAGTAAATCAATATTTTTCTAAAAAAAATTATCGCAGGCAGGATTTGAACCTAGGTAATAATTCGAATTCATTTTAAATTATAAATCAAATATCTAATAAACTGTAAAAATAATTCAAATAATTTACATACGTACAAAATTATATAAGAAAAATTGTTACAAATGGCGGATACACTTATTTCCGTTTTTTTTATCAAACCCATCTTTTGATAGAACCGAAAGCCAGCTCTATAACAAATGTTAAGTTACTAGGACTTTTGGTTCAAGAGTTATCGTAGGTACATCGTTACACACACTCAAAAATTTTTTGTCAAAATGCATTTTACTGATTCAGGAGACCTTGAAACGTAAAATTCAGTACAATTTGAAAGTAAAAACCACCCAACCTTACTTCTACGTTGCATAAATCAGTATAAGAGCAGTTTTCAATTAGCTTTTTGGCTTTGATGTATAAAATTTTCGATGCTAATTTTAGTTTATGGATTAGACATTTCTCAATTACAAGCCGGGCAGTTGTATGCTGTCATATTGTGATGGAGGGTGGTTGATGAATTTTGATGTTTTGAACGATTTGTTTGTGTAGCTTTTTCTATTAAACTATTTCATCCACTGATAGACAAATTTTTTTTTCAAAGTTTTCTTAGCAGCCGTAACAAATCTGACTAGAATGGCAAAATATCTTTAGGCAGTGGGTGAATAACGTCTACGTTTTTTATCTCACTTGGCGCTAAACGTCATTATGATAGAAGGTTTTTAACTGAATAAAAAGGCTTTTGTCTACTATTTGAGTACCGCCTGTCTTTAAAAATTATTGTTTCTAACATTAGTCGCAAAGACTCGGGGATAACAGTATTTTCATCGTGCAAGAATTAAGTGGGAATGCAGTCAAAAAGTTGTGCACAAATTCTTTTCATATACCTCAGCAGCTGCCTTAACCACACGCAGTCTCTCTTGTTAAGGATCTAAATATTGATCATTGTACATTACCGATGCCAGAATTTTGTGTTTGCTATTTTTAAAACAAACAACGTTTTTTTTAAAGCAATTTTGACAGCTATATCTTCTCCATAATTTTTAAACAGACGGTTTTTTAATGTTTGATTCTAAGGGTTTTTTTCTATTAAACTAACTACTTTATTTAGAGAAAACCGACATTCTTCTTTTGAAGATATGCAAAAATTAATTCCATTGCATTCTTAATCGTGGTTTGCTTGCGACTCTTCTCTTTCCACTTTCTTGTGTTAGGGGTAAGTAAAGTTTCTTTTAACAAAATTGATATCTCGCCTCTACTGCTACTAAGTCAGTGTCAAAAATGCGATTTTTTATTTTTAAGACCCATTTATCACTTTATTTTTCTGCTACTCTAAACATTTTTATACCAAGATTAACTTTTTTTACAATAGTAACGTTATTTCTTTTTATTATTTCTTGATTTTTTCAAGCAACACTGGACGTCGGAAGGGTTTGTATCCTTTTCACCTTTACTGTCACCATTTCATCCTCGTTAAAATTCCCGCAACAAATAAAGCAGATATTTGCAAAAATTGCTACGATAACAAAAAATCAAATCGCGCTGTAAAATAAAAATGAATCTTTACCTTAGCAAATTTCTGACAACAACCACATCCAAAACCGCAAGTTATTTATTCAAAATCAACGTGGATGATTTAAAATACTTAAGATGTGGAAACCCTTAAGCACAACATTAACACACATGTGTAATTTCCTTAACGTTCGAAACATAAATGTCCTTATTGACCTCTGGTGTGTAAAATAACGTAGCATAAAGGCAAAATTCCTACAGTATGAAAACCCGGGCTCTGAAGATGTTTACTGCAACGTGTGACGAAAGCTCAGCTTGTGTGATAACGACAACACGGAAGTCATCTAAAATGGAAAAACATATTATAAAATAGCTTTTTGAATATTGTTTTTGGCCCATAGGCTGTTTCCAAATTCAATTGGTGGTATTGACGATATAGGTATTTTTATTCTATTGGTAGCTCTCCAAAGCGAATAATCAGTTTTTTTGTCTGTCATTAAGTGTTCTAGATAAGAATTGAGCGTTTGTTCATTTAGCTTTTGTATTTTTTTTGAGCTGTTGAGGTTTGTTTAGAACAGTCTTGCCTAACGGATCTTGCAAATTTCTTCTAGTTCTTCTTTACTTCCTGACTACTTGTCTGGTTTCTATTGGGTAATTTATACCTTTGGTTTTATACGTGACTTTCTTTGTATTGTTGTTGCCTGTATGAGTTTGGTAAAACTTTCAGCTTTGATTTCTAATTCCTCATTTGTTTTGTAAGCTAACATTTAAGTTGATATTGTTGTTTTGAAGCTTTTCCAGTTTGTGGTTTTTTTTACAAATGCCGTATTTTTTTTAAATTATTTTATCACTCAGCGTCAGAATCACTGATCAGATTCTAGCTTAAAGTTTTTCTCTAACTCCATAAAAAGTATTTGTTTAAGCTTGTGCTTGGGTGGACAGTAGATGTTCGCAACGATGACTTTTCGTTTAGTGGATTTGATCCCCATCTGAATAAGTTGCGTATTAACACGTGCAGTTCTTAGAAGTGGTGAATAGATTCTTTAATAATAATTTCTTTTCATTTTTTGCTTAATTATCTGAGTGGGTAGTATAGTATCTACTTATGTTTAGATAGATTGACTGGTCATGTGTGTCTCTAAAGTGAGACTTACATCTATGTTTTGGTGGTTGAAAAAAAAATCTAAAGAGTGTTTTCCATATAAATATTTTCTATTATAGATATTCGTAGATCTCTTTGGTAAATAAATATATTTCTGTTTGGGGATGGTACCAATGTTTCTGGCTTCTAGCTTATCATGCCGGTTGTTGACTTAATTTATAGATTTCATCATATCCTGCAGCGTTTGCATTATGGATGGTTAAGTTTTATCTGTAGAGAGAGGTTGGTTTTTCTTTTTGATTTTGTGCTGTTTCTAGTTCGTTAGTCATTAAGTATCCTCTGTAGCTAGCAAGATAAGTTTTAGAGCAGTTTGTACATTTTACACGGGGTATCTTCTTCTTTTTTGCAATTCACTATTCAATGTTCACCTGCGCACTTTACGCAAGTAGGAGTGTGTTTACAGAATCTTCGATTGTATCTATTACATATTTTACAATGTGGTAAAAGTTTATTACTTTTTATCGCATATAACAGTAAGCAATTATAGTTTTGTCTCAGTTTTTGCTGTTGTCTTTTTGAGTTTTTGTGTTACTCCTTAAAGTCTTTTTCAAAAAAATTAGAGCCTATAACTTCAGCCTCGCAAGAAGAATGCAGGTTTTTTGTCATAACGCGTATGGTTCTAGTGTCTTTATTCTCGTATGTATGCCATTCTAGTTCGGTTTTATCAATGACGTTGATTCTCTATATTTTGTATCAGTATTAACAATTACTTTAGTCTGTTTATTATTCAACATATTAGTGTTGTAATTGAATTTATTAATTTGTAATTTATTATTAATCTCATCATAATTTTTTACGTTGCTTATTATGATCGGTTTTATGGTTTTCTTAGCTTGTTTTGTTTTAGTTCCGAGCTGCTGTCTGGTTTCTCTGGCAATTTGGTTGCCATATGCGTTTTTTAATTTTTGGATTTGACTAAAAGCTAATCCGTTTTTCTGGCAATGAGTTTTTCTTCCTTCTGAATTAGCAGGGTTATAGAGTATTTTTTGTTGAATTTTTTTTTATTTGACTGCCGTAGTTCCTGCTGTAGCTGCATTTGCAGATTGCTGATAATTGAGTTCTCTGATATGTGTGGAGTAGGTCCTAAGACAACACCATCATTCTGATTAACATTAAGTATTACTTGTTGTACCGGGAACATGGCAATTTTGGTCAATGTCCCCCAATGCACGTCTAAATTAACTACATTAGCGCAATGACTAAATTAAATAACAAAAACATGGCAAATTTGAAACCATACACAAAACACAAAATTCAATGATAAAATAACAAAAAGCTATTTAACAATTACACTAGTTTAACCGTAAATACATTTGATGGAATAGGTACTATAAAATTTGCTACAAATACGGGTTGATTGATTTTATTTGGTTGTTATGCAAAATCATAATACACGTTAGCACATGCATGTATATTATTTAACCGAAACATATTTATCAAATTTATCTCGCACCACTTAACTTTGCTTCAAAAAAGACTTGCGGTACTACCACATTATATTGTAGAGTCTAAATAAAAATGTTTGTTCCAAATATAATTTTTCTCTATTTTATACATCAGAATGCCCAAGATATAAATGAACTGAACAAAGGGACGCAAAGAAGTACGATGCAATTAAATATATGTACCATAAAATTATTCTCATAAGAAACGTAGAATCGGCAACTAAAATTCTGGGTTCTTCTCAAAAATCAAAATACGATAATCATACAAAAGTTACACTTTTATTATTACGTCTGTCGTATTGTGTTTCCTCCTTGATAGTTGTTTGCTACATACTTATCAAAATACGAAGACAAATGTGTTCCTGCTCAGCTGGTTAGACTCAGTACTGTAAAATTCCATTTACTCTCTTATCCAGCAGCAGTGAACCGCAATTTTTTTTTGTTTTATGTAAAGTTCCCTTTATCAAGTATTTGAAAAAAGATTCAACAATAACAAGAGTGTTATTATTAAGCTTCATTGAACCGCTTAAAGTCAAAACAAGAAAAAACAAAATTTTCGGTAAACAGTAAAGAAACTCAAATTTTGAAATTGCACCAAATATTCTATCAGTTCCTAACTGAGATATTAATATAATTCTTTTTTCAAAAAAATGGGTCTCAGCTACTTTGTAACTTCAATGATATAACTAACAACAAACCAAGTATTTTTATATTAGTCAGACAATTAAGTAAAGACGAACAAAACTATTAGCAAACCAATTTTAAAGCACTAATTGTTAACAACGTAATGAGAAGATTGAAATGTAATCTGATTTTGAAAGCTACCCGACGATTATTAAAACAATTAACTTTGAAAAGCTTCTGTTAATCAATGAATCCGTAAACGTACCTATAGTTCTATGTAATTATTTGTCAAGATACAAATCACCTAATTCGTGCTTTGACCCAATTCTATGTTTATCGAATTTAGATTAGACGATGACATAAAAATCGGCTCGACACACGTTTGCACTTTGCATTTTCAAAATATCACGCTAACAACTAATCGAGTTTCATACAACAAATTGATGAATTTTAGTTAATTAAACTACGCAACAGATTTAATTATAAATTGTAATGGTTTAGGCGCATGAAGTTATAGGTTTTGGTCTTGTTTAAACACAGTTAATTGGTAAATACATACTCGGTTGGTTTTCAGTATAGGACTGTGTTATTTATGTTTATTATTACACTTTATTTAATTGTTTGTTCTCATATTATGTTTGTAGTTATATGCGTGTATTCAAATCAAAGTCTGTAATATGTATATTCCAAAAAGTTTTATATTATTTTTTCACATTTATAAATCTAATATTATCAACTGGGTTTACACTTTTGTGGTTCTTTGCTTGTTTTACTCAAGATTGTTTGTTTTCTGTTTTCTATATCAGTACTTTTGAATTCTTTTATTTAATTTTAAAATCTACGTAAGCGTTAGAGGCGCCGCGGTGTATCGGGTCAAGCGCTCGTTTACTGCGCTGACAAAACCGGAGTTCAAATCCCGGCGACGTCAAAAAATTATAACATCGGGTAGATTCTTCTTTCTCAGCTCTGGCAAACCTGCAAGTAGTAATGCAAATGAAAAAAAAAACAGATTTCTTTAAAAATAACAATACTTAAAGTTTTTTTTTCTAATTAACGTTTTCTTTTCAATTTAAGCATCTAATTAAAATTAATGTGATACAAAGTTTATTTAATAAGAAACACAAAAAAGTTTGTCCGAATATATTTAAATCAAAATTATGTCGAGTGTTAATAAAATAACCAATGATAAAACGTGTCAAACAGATAGTCCAATATACTCTAATCGTGATTTAAATTTTTACTATGGGTGTCGATTTTGACCTTTGGTAACCGCTTAACCGGTTAAAGTTAAATTAACCAAGTGATTCATTTTTTGTTAACCAATTAATTTTAACCATTTTTGGCAACTTATTCATTTTAACCGATCGATACATTTTTGGTTAACCAATTAGTTTTAACCATTTTTGGTAGCTGATTCGTTTCAACTATTGATTCAATGAGTTAAAATTAAATTAACTAAATGATTCGTTTTAGTTAACCAAATTGTTTTAATCCTTGCTTATGATTTCTTTTAGGCAACTATTGTTAACCGATTCCTTTTAATCACTTTGATCAACTGATTTGGTTCAATTAACTTGATAGTGCTTACTGAATTTACTTAATCAAATAGATCATTAAAGTATTCTTCAAGATTCTTATTAGTGTAATAAGTACTGATTAGTTTTTGCTTTATTTATAAAAACTGTTAAAACGTCAAAATAATTAAAACATTTATTAATTTATGTTTAAAGTAGTCGCCTGTCCAATTGTAAGATTTTTTATTATGTTTTAAAGTTAAATTGTAGACGAACAGTCTTTTGTGTAAACAAAATAATTTAAAACCTTTTAAAGTTTAATATTAGTAGCAATAATCAGTGGCCAGAACAATCATTTTAAATAAGATTGCGATTGCGATAACCGATCATCTGTAAAAAATCATTTGCGATTGCAATTATTAAACAAATAAAAAAAGGATTGCAATTATCGTTTTCCTACAAAATAAGGGAAAAAAAATTCCCGGAAAAAAATTTGCACTTGCTTAAACTTCAACTTAGCAATAGCTATTAAGAAATACTGTCTTTAGAAATTGGTGTTATGTATGTAATCAAAATTTATTTTTTAGACAAGACAGAAATAACTGCGTTGTTTTTTTAAATTACACTATTGGTATAGTTAGATCGATCTTCTAGAAGAGTTTTGTAGCACTAGATAAGAATATAGAACATATCAATTAACGCGTCTTGATTAAAATGTGTAAGGAAATTTAAACTAAACAGAAAAACATAATAAAATTAACGGTAACTTTAAAAGATTCAATCATAATGACAACAAAACGACAATATGAAAAAACTTATGTTTTAAAACTTGTAGGGAATAATAAACGTAATAAACTAAACTTAAAATATCGTCTGTATTTAACACACAAATAAAAAATACAAAACAAAGAAATTGTTGGCATCAACCGACAAAACCAACAACCGACTAACTCGACGGATACGCCACCAATGATGCATGCACAAGTATGGCGGTACAATGAACGTGTTTCGACGTTAATTAAATGATTGTTAATTTTGTTTATTACGTTTATTTTGCTACGTACAATTTGTCTACGTTTACGTTCGTAGAACACTTCTACTTGAAGCTTACAGAAAAACTTAACTTAAAAACTACCTGCCTAGTATTTATATATTTATGTACAATAGAGGGATTACCTTTCTGACGGTAAGCCTGAACATGCCGGCCCATATTGAAATATTAGTTTCAATAAATCAATTACCTAATAGATTGACAAATGATTATTCGTTACATATTTTTATAATGAAATTTAACATAATGTGGTGATGAATGGTTTATCTAAAACCTAATAATTGTCATCTGATATGTACAAGCTGATGATAATTTGTTGCTTAAACTAAATTTAATACATGAATGCATACATTGTTTTACACTACGAATACACTATTACACTTGCACATCACTTTGTAAAGGTAAACTGCATATTTTTGTAATGCCGCGTTTTTTAACACCGTTTGTAGTTTTAACTGACACTGCACGCACTAGGTTGTCTGATCCAGGATGCAGTTCGATTATTCGTCCCAACGGCCATTTCAATGGAGGAAGTTTTTCGTCCTTTATTAAAACCAGGTCGTTAACCTTTAACGATTTGTTAGACACCGATTTCCATTTGTTTCTTTGTTGTAGATGCGTGAGATATTCCTTTGTCCATCTTTTCCAAAACATTTGTCTTAAATGTTCTACATATTGCCATCTTGATAAGGTGTTCAATTTTTGATCCGTGACGTTTGGCTCAACGAATGACATCAGTGGGCCACCAATGAGAAAATGACCAGGTGTAAGAGCGGATAGATCGTTTGGATCGGGTGACATAGGAGTTAGAGGTCTGGAGTTCAAACATGCTTCGATTCGTACTAACACAGTATACATTTCTTCGTATGTTAACAAAGCGTCTTTAACAGTGCGTTTTAAATGATATTTGCATGATTTTACCGCAGATTCCCACAATCCTCCAAAATTTGGAGACTGTGCTGGTATAAAATGCCAGCTTATGTTTAATTTATTTAATTCTGACGATCTTTGGTTTATAAATGTTTGAGATTGAAACAATTTTTTTAATTCGATTAATTCATTATTAGCACCTACAAAGTTGGTGGCGTTATCTGAATATATATGTCCTATGTGACCACGACGAGAAATAAAACGTTTCAAAGCGTTTAAAAATCCATCAGTTGTTAAATCTGAGACTAATTCTAAATGTATAGCCTTAGTGGCAAAACAAACAAATACAACTATATAAGCTTTAAAACTACGTTTTCCACGGCCTCTTCCATCTTTTACAAAAATAGGCCCTGCATAATCTAATCCAGATTTAAAAAAAGGGCGTGACTGTTCAACGCGATCTTTTGGTAAATTCCCCATCAACTCTGTATTTATTTTAGGAGAAGCTTTAAAACACCGTACACAGTTACGAATTATTTGTTTAATTGCATTGCGACCGGAAATTAACCAATAGTATTGAGTTAATGAGTAAAACGTAGCTAACACTCCAGCGTGTAAAAGCCGTTCATGTTCGTTCCTAATCATAATTCTAACAATATAATTTTTCGATGGTAAAATTATTGGAAATTTTTGTTCGTAAGCAATAATTGACGAATGTTGTAATCGCCCACCTACTCTTATAAGACCGTCTGAAGCAAGAAAAGGATTTAATGATATAAGTTTGCTATTTCGATTAATTTGTTGATTGTTTTTTAATGCATTAATTTCTGTTAAAAATTCCGTTTGTTGTATAAACCTAAATAACACTAATTTTGCTTGTCTACGTTCTTCACAAGTTAAAACACCTATTTGTTTATGTTTTGTTAATTTGCAATTATGAATGAATCGTAGGACGTATGCTACTATACTTGTTAATGTGTTAAAATTTGAATATTTTTCAAATTGTATAAAAAAGTCTGACGTTTCTATTAACGAGACTGGACTCTTGTTTTTTGTTTCAGGAGGTTCAGATAATAACTTAAATGCGTTAAACGATAACTTATTAGTTTTTAGAAATGATGGTCCCTCCCACCATAATTTACAATTTTTTAAATTATTAGCGGTAGTACCTCGCGATATTATATCTGCAGGGTTTTGTTTGCTATCGATATGATGCCATTGTTCAAAATTTGAATAGGTTTGTATTTCGGCAACTCTGTTGGCTACGAAAGTTTTCCATTTATTTGGTGAACCTGCTAGCCAAGACAAAACAATCGACGAATCTGTCCAATAATGATACGAGTTTATGTTTAAACAAAGATCTGTTTTTAGTTTTTCCATTAATTTCGTTAATAATAGTGCTCCACTTAATTCTAATCGAGGGATAGAAATAATGTTTAAAGGCGCTACTTTAGATTTAGCGCATATTAGTTGACTATGATACGAACCGTTTTTATCCGATGTTCTTAAATATATGCACGCTCCGTAGCTTCGTTCAGAAGCGTCGCAATATCCGTGTAATTCAAAAAAAATTGATTGGTTTGGATTTATGTTTCTCGAAATATTAATAGATGAAATATCTGGCAGTTGTTCTAAAAATTGTTTCCATTTCAATTCAATGTTAGCGGGTACTGATTCGTCCCAATCGATTTTAAATGTCCATAAATATTGCAATAAGATTTTGGCGTTAATAGTGACCGGTCCGATTAAACCTAAAGGATCAAATAATTGTGAAATTATACTTAAAATGTTGCGTTTCGTAATAGAGTTTAAAGTTAAAATGGGTTTCACTGAGTATTTTAATTTATCTTCCGTACAATTCCAAGTAACTCCTAATATTTTTGTATCTTGTTTATCTATATTTACATCATTATTATTTGATTGATTACAATGTGACGTTAATTCGGAAATGTTTGATCTCCACTTACTTAATTCAAATCCTCCTCGACTTAAAAGTGCAATTAATTGACTATGTAATTCACGTGCCGTTTTTAAATCATCGGTACCCGTTAATAAATCATCAACATAAAAATCGCGTAGTATTATTTTAGACGCTAAATTAAATTCGCTTCCTTCATCTTGTTCAAGTTGATGAATTGCTCTAATAGCCAAAAATGGTGCCGATGCAGTTCCATACGTTACTGTTTTTAATCTATATTCGCGAATTGGTTCGTTAGAATTGTGTCGCCACAAAATTCTTTGATAATTGCAATGACCTTCTTCAACAAGAACTTGTCGGTACATTTTACAGATGTCTGCAGATAATGCAATTTTATGAGTTCTAAAACGTACTAATATTGAAAACAAGTTATGTTGTATTGTTGGACCTATCATTAAAGTGTCGTTTAAGCTTAACCCGGAAGACGATTTTGCCGATCCGTCAAAGACGACCCTAAGTTTGTTTGTTGAAGATTTAAAGACGGCGTGGTGCGGTAGAAAGAAAGAGTTTTTTACGTTAATTTCATGCCTTGGCACTACCTCCATGTGATTTAAACTTAAATACTCAGAAATGAACATTGAATAATTTTCTTTTAAGTTGGGATTTGCGTTAAGTTTCTTTTCTAATTGAAGGAATCGTTTTGTAGCTAGTTCTTTAGAATTTCCTAAGTCTTTAAGATTATTTTTAAACGGTAAGCTTACAATATACCTGCCGCTAGAGTTTCTAGAAATTGTGTTTTTAAAATGTACTTCACATGCATTTTCTTCGTTAGAATAATGTTTTTTGTCCGCGTATTGTTCAACTTCCCAGAATTTACTTAACTGACGTTCGAGTTCTTTGTTTGGAGATTCTATAGAAATATTTGTAATCGCTAAATTTGAAATAATTTCATTAGGACTAATGTTACCTCCAGCTATCCAACCAAGTACGGTATTTTGAAAATATGGTTGATTTTTATTAATTTTAATTTGCTCCGTTTGAATTATTTCCCAAAATAAATCGGCTCCTATTAATATGTCTATGGCAGATGATATATTAAAATGCGTGTCTGCTAGTTTATGTTTTATACAATCGGGAATGTTAATTTGAGACAAATTAATAGTCGTAAGAGGCAAATTATTTGTGATTTTTGGTAAAACTAAGCAATCGATTGTTCGTTTGAATGAATTAAAACGTGAATGGATAGTTACAGTAGCATAATGGTTTATATTAGCTCCTGCGTTGCTAATCCCGGCAATTTGATAACATATAGGTGTTAATTTAAGATTTAATTTTTGACACGTTGAATAAGTAATAAAATTGCTTTGGCTACCTACATCTAACAATGTTCTAACTAAATTTACGTTTCTATCATTATCAATTATTTTAACCAATGCAGTTGACAAAAAAACTTCTGAATGTTGTTGGTTATTTCTGCAAAATGTATTGATTGAAGGATTATTCGATATAGTCTCGTTACCATTATCTTTTGTTTCGTTGTTTTCTACATAATTTATATGAAGAAGCGAGTGATGCTTTCTTTTACATGTTTTGCAACGATTTGTTGACTTACAATTAAATGTTGAGTGATTAGTTTTTAAACAATTGTTACATAACTGTAATTGCTTTACTCGTTGGGAGCGATCGTTTACTGATAATGCTTTAAATTTTTCGCACATTGTGATATAATGCGTTTCATTACAATGATTACATTTTATAATGGTATTTGAGTCGATTAAATTATATGCGTTGATCTTTGGTCGATTAAAATGTGGTTGCAAATTTTCGTTTGTACGTCGCGTGTCAAATTCTAAAGATTCTAAAGTTTTAGAACGTTTATATAAAAAATTACAAAAGTCGCTAAATTTAGGAATATCATCTACGTTATGTTGCTCCCACTCTCTCTTGGAGGCAAAGTCTAGTTTTGAACAAATTAAGTGTATTAATAAAACATCCCAGTAATCGGTTGGCAAAGATAAATTGTTAAGAATTTTAATATGAACGTTACTTTTATCAACTAAGTCACGTAATGATTGTGATGACGATTTTTTGATTTCTTTAAGATTGAATAATGCCGTTACATGATCTTTTATTGTAAGACCCTTATTGTCGTACCGTTTAATTAATAAATCAAGTGCAATGTTATAATTATCACTAGTGGTCGATAATGTATTGATTATTTTTGCCGCCTCGTCTTTCAAACACGATCTAAGATAATAGAGTTTTTGGATATTAGTTAATTGCCGATCGTTATGGATCATTGACATAAAAGATTCATAAAAGGAAAACCATTGTTCGCGCGTGCCATTGAACGAAGGTAGAGAAAGTGGTGGCAATTTAGTTTGGCTAATTATTTCGTTACTATTAAGATTGTCGTTATCGCATTTACCTAAAGTGGATTGAATTGACAGGGAATTATTCAAAAATAAACGAGCTTCGGTTTTTGCCATATAATAATTATCAATAAATTCGTCTCGATCTTTTTCTTGTTCGGGATTGATTAGTTCGATTTCGCTTTGAATTGTTTCATAATCTGAATAAATTTGTGATAAATCGTTTAATCTTTCTGTAACATTTATTTGACCAATAGGATCGTTTTTCTCAAATTTTGTTATAAAAGAACGAAATTTTGTAACCTTTGTTTTTAAAACTGTACGTTTCGAAATTAGTGTTTCTATTTGACTTATTGACATTTTGTACGTAATAAGTTAATACAACTTGAATTTTTTATAAGAAATGTATATGTCTAAGTAGTAATCGGTAAAGGAATTAATGTGATAAGATAAGGATAAACTCACCGATGTATTCGTTGATTAGAACTTCGTTGATCGTTGATTCACCAATTGTACGTTGTTGGGAACCTCGGTTTTAATTTGCAAGTTGTATACGATTTGTTTAGATACGTTTTGGATCCAGTTATTTGCACTCACAAACTTTACACTCACGTTGTATATACGATTTTGTTTAGATTTACGTTATATTAATTCAATACGATTAAATTATAATTTTGCTCGAAGGACCAATGTTTCGACGTTAATTAAATGATTGTTAATTTTGTTTATTACGTTTATTTTGCTACGTACAATTTGTCTACGTTTACGTTCGTAGAACACTTCTACTTGAAGCTTACAGAAAAACTTAACTTAAAAACTACCTGCCTAGTATTTATATATTTATGTACAATAGAGGGATTACCTTTCTGACGGTAAGCCTGAACAGAACGTGAGCGCCTCTATGCCAGGATGTCGTAAGCAGGCGGCAAATTTAAATTTTAGTAACTTAATCCTACAGTTCGACCATCCTGACATTTGAACGCCCCGTTCAACTATTATACTACGTACTAACAACATAAACTAACTTATTCTAAATTACATAGTATGAACGGCTCATTTCTATTCCTATGCCTAAGAAATTTCTTTTTTTTGTACAAATACTAAACACTACTTAGGGTAAGGCCTTAAACGTGAAGAATCAATAATTCCCTCGTAAGGTATTTGAGTATTTTGAAACCCAACTATATCTTTAACTTTATAACGGTCATTGCCAAGCACTATATCGATGACATAAGGGCCACGAAATTTGGGTATTAATTTTTTTGATATACCGGGTGTTGTATCGACATTGGATATCATTATATAATCACCAACTTGGTAAGTACGACCAGCCTTATGCCTTTGGTCGTAATACTTTTTACTTTGTTGTTGGGCCTTTACAATGGACTCCGCAGCTTTGTCTCTGACCTCGATTATGTCTAGATTCTGATTTTGGTTGTCAAATTGCTCTAAAATTGCCCTTAAATTATCTCGGAGGGCTCCATTTTGATTTTTCCCAAATAACAATTTCGCGGGCGTCTCTCCTGTAGACCTGTTGACAACGTTATTTAAACAGAACTGTACTTGGTCTAAAACATCACTCCATTTATTTAATCCGGGTGATAGTTTTGCCAACATTGGTGTCAAAGTTTTATTAATTCTCTCTACTTGGCCATTGGCTCGGGGGGCACCAGCCGCAATTAAATGATGTTGTATATCCTTATCTTTCATAAGGTCTTTAAACATTGAGGATGTATAACAACTTCCCCGATCCGACGTTAATATCTTAGGGACGCTATAACAACTAAAATACGACCTCAAATGTCTTATCACTTCCTTTGTGGATGTAGTTTTACAGGCATAAAGGATTACAAATTTGGTGAAACCATCTATCACTAACAAAACATACCTAAATTGGCCCGACTTTGCAAGAGGCCCGTAATGATCAACGTGGACTTGCTCAAAAGGGGAATTCCCTTTAGGAATGCTGTGAAGCAAACCCTCTTTCTTTCCTGCGGAAGGAGAATATTCAATACAAGCTAAACAATTAGAAATATGGTTTTTGATTTTAACCCGTAACGTAGGAAACCAGTAAGTTCTAGTTATAAGTTCCAAAGTTTTCTCAAGCCCTACATGACCCATTTCATCATGATACTTATGTAAAATGTTGTATTCCATGCATTCTGGGACATAAAATAAAAGTTTATTTTTACCCTTCCTATACACCAACCCATGACTTAATTCAAAATGTTCTAGTTCTGATAGTTCTAATTGATCCCTAATTTTAATAATAGCCTTATCAAGATCTTGTTTAATAGCTAGTGTTTTTTCAAATGTATTACCCTCTATCACTAACACATAATGGACTCTACTTAATGCGTCCACATGTTTCATATGACTACTACCTCTATGTACAACAGAATAATCATAATTTTGCATAATTAAAGACCATCTCATTATTCTTGGATTTATATCTTTTTTGTCCAATGTCAACTTGAGACTATTGCAATCTGTGATTATCTTAAATTGGATTCCTTGTAAGTATATATGAAAACGTTTTAAAGCATATATAATAGCCAAACACTCTAGCTCATAACTGTGGTATCGAGCTTCGACATCAGTTGCCCGTTTGCTAAAATAAAATACTGGGTGAAATTTATTGTCTAGCTGTTGTCGTTGTACTAATATTGCTCCAAACCCTAAACTACTTGCATCGCAATGTAATTCGGTTTCCAAAAATGGGGAATATATACATACATAAACCCGGTTGCGATACTAATTTTGTCTTAATATTTTCAAATGATTGCAAGGCACAATCGTCGAATACAAATAAACGGTCTTTTATCTTTAGAATATCATACAGGGGCTTAGTGATCAACGAAAAATCTTTAACAAATTTCCTAAAGTAGCTGGCTAACCCAAGGAAGCTGTGCAATTGTTTTAAATTAGTAGGGACCGGATAAGTAAGTATCGTATCAAATGACGCGGGGTTTGGCCTAATTCTACTACCCTCTATCTCATATCCTAGATATATAATACTTGTTGTCAAAAATCCAATCTTAATTCAAGTAAAATATCTGTCATCAATTGGAACATCTCTTTTAAGATTTGCAAATGCTCTGATATTGACTCGGTTGCAATCAATAAGTCATCAAAAAACATCAATAATTTCTCATCATTTACTAATTTTTGAAAAATGATATTTATATATCGCGTAAAAACTGCAGGGCTATTGCAAAACCCAAATGGCATTCGCACAAACTCAAATTGTCCCATTGGAACCACAAACAATAGATATTTTGTACATTTTTCATTGACCCTAACATGATACAAAGCATTTCGTAGATCTAATTTTGTAAAAAACTTTTTATCTTTTAATCGATTAAGGTGGTCTTCTATTAATGGCAAAGGAAACCGATCCCTAACAGTAATTTTATTGAGTTGACGAAAATCAAAACATAGCCTAATTTGACCTGACTTTTTCTTGACTAATACAACAGGCGAACAATATTCAGAAAAACTAGGTTTTATTATTCCCTCATCTAATAACTGCCTAATTATTTGCTCTACTTCAACTTTTTCAACATAAGATAACCTACGTGGTCTAAATGCAAATGGTGAATGATTCGGCACTAAGCTAAACTCCATCTCGTACTTAAATTTTGGCTCAGACGGTTTTTCGGCAAACACATACTCACGTTCAATAATGTCATTTACATCTCGTTTAACACCAACTTCCAAATTTTCATTAATTAATATGGGTTGTTCAAATCTGCCCTCACATACATCAATTAACATTACTTCGTTTGAACTAAAACTACTTTCTTGTTCGTGATGTGTAATGGATCGTCTAACAATAACACTTGAACCTAAAATGACCTCAAGATCTGGACGTGAAATTACATCTCGACCAATTACACATTCACAACTCATTGTCATACGATCTACAACATAAAGAGTTACAGGAATATTGATTTGATTAATAAGTACATCTTGTTTTAATAGACCAAGAATTTTTAAAGGGCTGTTGTTAATACCCGTTACATTCACGTTATTATCGTACGGTTCAACTTCACAAGGAGGAAGTGCTTCTTCGGAAATAAATGAAATTGGACTTCCCGAGTCGATAACTGCATTAATATTTAAATATACATTACCGACGACCATTTTTATGGAAACAGTATACGCGGGTGCAAGGTTGACAGGTTGTACTAGCATGGCGCTGTTGCCGGCTCGTCCAGAATTCGCTTCGATGCTTCTAACGGGTGTTCCGGAAATTCTTTGTTTACGGCTTGGGCAGTCGTTGTCTTTATGTCCTAAATCGCCACAGATGAAGCATGACCCTCGTTGTCGTACTGGTTTTCGGCAGGATGAAGAATAATGTCCAAATTCGTTGCAATTAAAGCAACGCACTCTATTAACGGAATTCTGCTGCGCGCGCACTACAGACATTGATGCTCCGGTTGAGCTACCGGATGTGCTTTGCGGGAAGCTTCTCCTCTGGACAGGCACGTGGCTATGATTTTGATTAAATCGTTCAATCGGAGAAATTTCATTCATGACCGCTAATAGTTCCGACAAAGTTCTAAATTGATTCATTTTAGCCTGCGACTGAAGTATAGGATTGTCGAATCCATCAATTAAATAGCAAATTAAGTCACTTTCCGACAGTTCTAATTTATTTCCCAAACTAACTTTATCGTTAAAATACGCAGTAAACTTTTCACTGCGGCGCCATCTTCTGGCTTCGAATTTTCTCATTAAAGTCACTTTATCTACTCGTGATCCGAACATAAGCCGAAGTTCTAATTCTAGTTCGCGCAAACTCAATGATGCGTACGCTGGTCGCGAATGGAACCATTGCAACGCGGCCCCTCGTAATTTTCCAATAACAACTAAAAGCATTACCTGGTTCGAAACATTAAACAATTCTTGAATAGTTCTGATCCTTTCTATCCAGGAATTGATGCTTTCCTCATCTGCACCTTCGAAAGTAGGAAGTAACGCCGTCAGCTCGGATGTTCGTGTTTCCTTTGGCTGTTGCAACTGCATTGCTCTTACTGTGGCTGCTACTAATTCCTCTAAACTAATGTTGATATTTGTTGCTGACGAATTTAATTCTAAGGGCGGTGTAGTACTGTTTTCCTCCATAATTGCAGATTACAAATTACACACACACAAAACACGTGCTCGATAGCGGGCGACCGATTTTTATAACTAACTTGCCGAGTTCCAATCCCACTTCTGAGAATTGTAGGGAATAATAAACGTAATAAACTAAACTTAAAATATCGTCTGTATTTAACACACAAATAAAAAATACAAAACAAAGAAATTGTTGGCATCAACCGACAAAACCAACAACCGACTAACTCGACGGATACGCCACCAATGATGCATGCACAAGTATGGCGGTACAATGAACGTGAGCGCCTCTATGCCAGGATGTCGTAAGCAGGCGGCAAATTTAAATTTTAGTAACTTAATCCTACAAACTCAATGTTTAAATTAAACAATATTTTTTATAGAATATTACAAAGTTAAAAATACCTTTAAAAAATGATCTTTTTTGTTATAAAAAGTTTAATTTTGTATAAATAAACGTAACAAAACATTTTATTTAAAACGAAAAGATTGTTTCAATTAAAACGTGTTTAATTCGTTTTTGTGATTGATTACATTATATAAATTACAGAATCAATAATAAAATTTTTCCGGTGGTTTTTCTTCGAAGGGCTTTTTTCTAGATTCATCAAACAACGATGGTAATTATCGTTTGCCTGTAAAATAATAATCGCGTCCGTCGAAAAAAAATCGTGAACTTCATATTATTTGGTTAAGAATTAAGTTTTCTTATCATATATAAATAAAAAATAAAATAAATTTAACTAAAAATTACGTAGACGCCTTCTAACGTAAAATGTCCCTCTGCGGAGAAGACTTTTTCCTAACAAAATCTATTAATTTATGATCTACAAATAATAAACATACTCCGCATTTCTTGAAAAAGTGCCGTAAAAACCAACTGATTCTAGTACCTACTTGCAACACAAATGTTTCTTTACTGTTGTAATCCGTAGACTACTTGGAATCGTTTCGTCTATAGTCTCGAAGTTGTCAATGAATACGATGTGTTAAGCAAAAATTGACTTTATTTACATTAAAACAACTTAGCTGTTGTTAAACGCAACGCCGCCAATAGAGTTTCCTTACCGTTAGTATGTGCGTTCTTATATACAGGTAAAAGGGTTTTCTAAGAAACATGCAACAATGGGTTGAAAACAAATTGTAACTTGTAATCTGCACATATGTATTAATAACTTTTTCTATTTTTGTCACTCAAAAATTAATATTTTGTGCCAAAATAATTGTGCAGAAATTGATGAAACAATCAAAATTTAATTGAAGTTAACTAAATTATTTAAATTAATTTTATATTCTAACAAACCATCCTTTAACAATGTTTTTATTTAACAAAAACGTATTTCAAATATGTATGTATCTAGGTACAGTTTCCAAATTTTATTATTGATTTCAAAATTTATAAAACTATAAAATATGATTTTACCTGTAATATTTTTAAATGCACGTTAGGTCAATGTGCTTTTAAGTAGGCAGGTAGTTTTCAAGATAAAATTTTATGTAAATAGATTATTAACCCTATTGACTATAACAATTTCTTAAAAGGTATTTGTTAAAAAAAATTGCAGTTGCATAAAACATAATCATTATGTTTCGTGTTTACAGATTTTTATTAGAAAAAACAATAATACATTATGAACAGTAAAAGATTAAATTAGTCAAAAACGCCTGGTACAATTTAGTACACATACGAAAGACTAGCACTTCTACATTTTCAACACTACTTTGTGGGAATTTTTTGTAGTATTGACAATCCACATTGGAAAGGTTTTTTCTGTTTTAAATGTATGTACGTTTTCAATTGTTAGAAGTACTTCCTTTAAAAATTTAACAAAACAACAAAATAAAATTGGAAAGTTTTAGTAAAAAGAAAAATAATAAAAAAGATGTCAGGTAATTTATTTATTTGTATATAAATAGTTTATTTAAATTAATATAAATGAAAATAAATATTTTTGGTAAAAGCAAATAAGTCTTCGATAAAAGTTGGAGAGTTTTCTATACTGTAAAATTTATTTTTAAAATTGTTTTTAAATTAAAGCTTCTAAAAAGACAAATTTTAACTTTTTAAACAAGTAGGAAATTATTTTTTAAATTTCCAAAATTGGTTTTTTTTAATTAGAATGCAAAATAATTGCTTAATCCATTTTTGATTTCTAAATATCTAATACTTTTTTTTTGTTTTGCGCCGAAGGTTTAACCAAACATGCTTAAAATAGATAATTTAATATTTCGTGATTAAAATGGTCTTTTAACCAAAAGTCCTTAAAGTAAATCATATAACAAAAGATGGCTAAAGGTATACATATATAAGTGAGAGGGGAGAATCTATAATAGATTATGTAATGGTTAGTGGGGAGGTTTTGGAGGAAATAGAAAGTTTTAAAATAGAGGAAAAGACTGATTCTGACCATTAACCATTAGAAGTAAGACTAAAAAGTTGGAATAGAGAAAGAACAAATTCAGACGAAGTTTGGAGGGAGAAAAAGGTACTATTTTATAAGAAAAAATTAGAGGAAAAACAATGGGTGGAGAAAGGAGTAGAGGAAGGAGTAAAAAAATTGATCAGTAAAATAAATAAAGCAGTGTAGAAAGAAAATACTAGAAAAAAAAATAAAAAAGTATAAAGAAAAAAGGTAGTGGAATAAGAAATGCAGGGAAGCCAGGAATGAGGTAAGAAAAGGTAAAAGAAGGTGGAAAAAAAATTGATATTCAAGAATATAAAAGATTAAGGTCGCAATATAGAAAAGAGTGTTGTAAGAGAAAAGAGAAATATAAAAAAAATGGAAGAACATATAAAACTGTTAAAATATGAAGGGAGGATACAAATTGATATGAAAAAATTAAGAGAACATTGCGTAGAGGTCTTAAAGAGGGAAAAAGAGAAGTAAGGTGAATTAGAAAGAAAAAGGATAACAAGAGGAGGTAGCAGTACTACTATACCAAAAGAAGAAATAGAAGAAGCATTAAGAAAAATTAAAAAAGGAAAGGCAGAAGAGACGGATGGGACGCAAGCAGAACAATGGAAATATATAAGAGAAAGAATAGAAAAAATTTAAATAAAATATGGTCAGGTGAGGGGTTTCCGGATGATTGAAAAGAAGCAATAATATGCTCAGTTTACAAAAGAGGAGAGAGGTGAAAAACTACAGAGGTATAAGTGTAGCAAATGTGGGATATACAATTTATATGACAATTTTACAAAAAGACTTGAAAGAGAAATGGAGAAAAAAAAGATCTTTCCAGACTGGCAGACAGTATTTAGAAGAGGGAGAAGGGCACTAAATAATGTATACACGTAAAAAAGATAGTAAACAAAGAATTAGAAGTGAAAAGAGAGAAAGTTTTTGCGTTATTTCTGTATATAAACGCAGCGTTTGATAATGTAAATAGGTGTAAATTATGGAATATATTAAGAAAGAAACAGAGGAAGAACTAGTAAGGAATATAGAAGAAATATATAATGAGACAAAGTGCAAAGTAAGAATAGCATTTTTTATTATTTTATCCTATAGATGATGTATAGTATCTATCCTACCATAAGTTTCCACAATATTTTTAATTCTTGTTGAAATAGCACTATATGTTTTGTTAATTTTTGGTCAAAAAGGGTGGGGCGGTAAAGAAATGAGTAGAGTGGAAGTGGGGAGACGAAATAATAGAAAGTGTAAATGAAGTGACGTATTTGGGTTATCGAATCAGATATGACAATAAAGATGAGGCTCATACAAAAAAATGTAATAGAACTGTATGTCAGGTGTGGGGTATAGGAGAAAAAGGATTTGGAAAGCAAATAGAAACAAGAAGATGGTTGTTTAACAAATTAATGAAAAATGTGATAATGTACAGGGCGGAAATATGAGGGTAAAGGAATGGAAAGAATTGAAGAAAGTACAAGAAAAATACTGGAAATGGACGTTTGGATTAGAAAGGGAAACGGGTACATAGTAGAGGATGAAATAAAGTTAGAAAAGATAAGAATACAGGCGGGGAAGAGAGCAATGTGTTACAACGAATAAATGAAAGAAAGAGAAGAATGTAAATTGCTTCAAATGTGCTGGAGAGAGGCAAAGAATGGAAAAATTAAATATGGACAAGATGAAAGAAGAAGGTATTATAAAAGAGTTGGATATGCAAGAGAAGAGATAGAGAAAATAAGGGAGACAGGAAGGGAAATAAAAGATAAGATAATAAAAAGAGATAAGGTTGAAACAAGAGCAAGAATACGAGAGGGAAAATATAATAAGAGATATACAATTATAGTAATAATATTCCAAGGTACATAAAACGCAAAAAAGCTTAAGATTAAAAAGAATGATAGCAAGGTTTAGATGCGCGAATGAAGAACAAGAGAATAAGTACTGGAAGGGAGATACCGATAGAAAATGTAGACTATGCGGAGAGGGTGGGGAAATATAGAGCACATGTTAAAGGAAAGTATAGAGCTAAGAGAAGAGGAGAGAGGAAGGTTGGAGATATTTGGAGAAGGAGGAGAAGGAGTTGGATGGATGGAAGAAGTTATAAAAAGGAGAAAAAGACTACATGTAGTGTAATAAATGTATATAGAGAATTGATTAGCGGTGGAAGGTTTAGGATAATTTTTTTTTATTATTTATTTTTTTTTTTACTTTTATTTTGTTTTTTTTATTCGTTCTATGTAGTAGGATTGTTGTGTTTAGTTTATAATACAAATTCTTTGTCAAAAAAAAAACATATTTTTTACGACAAATAAAAACTATTCTATTCTAATAGCTTTCACCCACTCAAACACTGCTGTCATTCATCGCATTAGGACTATAAACTTCACTTATCTGTTGATGAACTTTTGTTATTGAAATATTATTTTTCATCAGGTGGGCGGGTTGATCAATTGTTTTAAACATTTTGAACTAAAACAACACATTGCAAAAATACCAATGCAAAGCGAGGCATGCAGAAAATTGGTGCGCATGCGTTTGAATTTTAATAAACTATAAAAACATCAGCAAAAAAACATATTAAATCAAATTTAAAATTTTTTATCAATTTACATCAAACATGTTTGTACTGACTTTTATAGTTTTAAAACAATATTTTTCAGAAAAAAAATTAATGAAACATTTGGAAACACTTCAAAAGTCAACAAAAAAAAATTTTCTACGCGACCAATATAGTTTTGTTATAACATTTCGTCTTCTATAAGAGGGAATACAAAGCATCTTCACTTTTTTGAACCGTTTTCTCATATTTTGCAACGTAATGTAATCTATTTTTATCATCATTACTAAAATCATACATTGATGGATCTTGTAATGCATTTTCCTTCTGATTGGATTTCAAAGTATGTAATTTTTTTCAATTTATTGCAAAAGGAGGTTGAAGATTCAATAGTTTTCTCCTCCTTCTCTTACGATAACTGTTTTGAAGACACAGTTTTGCCGGTTATACGTTTTGTTCTTTTTTGTCTTAGTCCGTAACGAATTGAAACTTCTTTGGATACATTTTAAACTGACGGGTGTGCAACTTTCTACTCACAGTCGCGTCAAGATTCAAAATTTTAATTGATGAATAATACCGCAAGACGACAAGCCAGGCAGTAGATACGGATATTTCTACCTTTAACTTTGTGCACTTCGGATGTTTCGTTAAGAATTGTTCGGTAAGGGTGTGACTTTCTCTTACAAACATCAACTTTACGTAAATCTTTTTAGTGTATTTAGTAGCTGTTTTTTAATATATTTTTGTACAATTGAATTAGATTTAATTAAACCAGAAATTAAAATTGTTTAAACGGATTTTTTTATTATTATAAGTTTAAGAATATCTACTCGTACCTTTTGATAGACCACTTGATTTAATTAATGTATATGGTAATATAAAACATACCTTATAAAACGTTTGCCTTTTTTTAACTTTATTTTTGTTATGACTAATATTACGTGTGATTTATTATCTTTGCAACCGACGCGTCTTGTTAGATCTTAATTTTCAGATAAAACTAAAATCTTTTGTTCTATTTGTTAACGTTTTTTTAAAAACGCGTAACTTTGTTTGAAATTGTATTAAAAATTGCTGATTGTATAACCGTTAAAAAATTGAGTAGCAATTATTCTACTCGATTTAAACTATGTTTTGTCAGATTTTTGTATCAAGTAAGTACATAAACACAAATATGTTAGCAATTTGGAAACGTGGACCACAAAGCAAGTAGGATTTGTTAAGTCACCTATCTTTTCTAAAGTTTATAAAATTGTTTTTCCACTACTAGTTGTATACGCTTGCATTATTACGTATAATAGTAGGTCGTGAAGTTGTACTTTTTTAAGCGCAGGTAAATAATATTTCATTATTAACTAGTAGTTAATAATGAACATATTTACATTTTCTGATAATACTACAACAGTTTCAAAGAAAAAAAGTTTACGAAACTGCGTACCAAGAGCTAGAGATTTTATTTAATGTTAATTTAAGTTTTTAAATCGTTCAATTACTAAATTAATTTGATTTTAAAAAGTAAGTTATTTGAAGTTCGCGCTTAATTAAATGTGAATATTATTGAATTAAATATGTTTTAGATATAATCAATGCTTAAAATAATAATGTTTTTAAACAATTTAAACAACTTTAGCAATAAAAACTTACGTTATCTGTTTATTTTTGTGTTTTAAATCACAATTAAGAATTACGTCAAAATTAATTCTATTAAACTAATGACAACTGCCAGAATTACTGACTTGATTTTTAATTTAAAATTAATACCTTAAATTTTAAATTTGATTTAGTAACAGGTAGAAAGGTTTTAATAATTTTAGTAGTGGAAAAAATTGTGTATATAACACGGTTGAGAAGTTCATTATAACCTGCGCGATTTATATCCCTCGACGATTCGCGTCTCGCGATATAATCTATCGCTTAGGTTATAATGATGCACTTCTCAACCTTAATATATAATATACTATTTAGATGCGTTATAATATAATATATAAAAATTGTAGCTGCGGTCAATAAAGAGAATCAAGTTTCGTATATACGTTCTTTACTCTGAAAGTTGGTTTTGTAAATATAGGTGAATAATTCTGTATTTTGTACACACACACATTTATCAGCTGTTAATACACATTTGCTTTATCTGCATCGATTATCTGATTATTTAAGTCAGATCGAAAAGCAAACCTTTTCAAAATATACGTTTTTTTATCTAAAAAAATATAATCAAAGCTTTTTCTGGTATTCGAACAAGCTAAAGCTTGGAACGCAAATTATCGGCAGGTGAAAACGTAACTTTACCATACAACATTTTGCCTCACTTGAAACCCGACCCTATTTCGACCGGGTTATCGGGCTAGGTCATAAAAAAATAATTTGGGCTGGATTTTGGGCCAGTTATACAGTTTTTAGATTCGAGCCGGGCCAAGGCTTCCTACAAAGCTTAATTCTATCTCTAATTAGACCACTCGGCGGAATTGACTGCTTTGAACCAACCAAAAGAATTCACTTAAAATCTACATCCTTCAAATATACTTTCCTCCAATTTTTCGTTGCTGTATTTTGCTTTGAACACTACAAAATGTGCAAATGATCTTTGGTTCTATTAGCAGACATCATGGCTGCTAATTTTTTTTCGATCAGTATTGAAGTTTGATTCGTCATAATTAAAATAATGTTGTCTAGAGGTATATCAGCGAGAGTTTGTAGTTCATTGAAGCGTTCTTGTTGTAAAAAGATCGGCTGTATTCTGTACAAATTTAAGACCCAATCATGAACGGGAAGCAGTGAGGGATAGAGCCATCGGGCATTCGGGCAGAGCCTGAGGGGCCGGTTCCTTTAAGACGACGCACGGCCGACGGGCCGACGCGGCAGATAATAGTCCCAGACTCCTGAGAGCTACATGAAACAGTAAACCTTACCGATAGAGAAAGTAACATATTGAAAAAAATTATTCCCAAGTCCAAGAACTTTCGCAAGGTTGTTGTACATTTCCAGAACGTTCACCGAAAGATATAAAGAATTTTCGAACGTTTGGTCAAAATGTATAAATGCGGCACAAACAAATCATAGGTCAGTTATTCCAGCAATTCGAAGACGGCAGTGTTAAGAAGATTATTCAAGATTAAATAAATACGTGATTAACGCGTGTCGAGATAAATACGACGAATTAAAATAGTGCGTGATCTTAATAAAGATGGAGAAAAGAAGCTGCCTTGGGAAAAACGTTTGGTTCTTTCAGTGATCCCTCAAAGTCATTATTCATAACGATTGTCATTGCTCTGTCTAAGATTAAAGACAACACATCTAATGGCGACACCAGATTGAAAGCGACGTCCTATATAACAACGTTATTGTCATATAAAACAATATTAACTGCTCAAATACTTCTAAGAATATTTTAATATACAATGCTTCTTACAAAGTACCTGCAAACCAAAGGCTTGGATATACTTAAAAGCTCATAAACTGATGGAGAAGACTTGTGAAACACTAGACAAAATCTCTCGTGACTACAAAGCTATAGAGGCTGCTGCTATAGATTTTGTTTTACATATAAACAAGCAATTTGAAGAACAGAATTACCATTTTGTTCTTGATACTTCTCTGTCCGTACTACGACCAAGAAAAAGAAAATTGATGCCAGGGGAAACTACAACTGACGAGTGCTTAATAGATGCAAATGAAAAATTTGAAATTGAAGTACACAATCAGGTTTTTTATATATTGACAAACAACATGAAACGAAATTGCATGGTTCCATCCTAACAACTTTGGTCAACTCCCTGATTTCCCATTAGCATTTGAATTTGTGAAAAACTAATAGATTTTGCTTCGAAATATAATTCACTAAAGCAAACAATTTACGAGAGTTACAGGAAAGCGAAATATATTCAAAATTAAATAGCAACAACGAAGATAACTGTTGTTATCTAATTTTACAAAAATATAACTTACATTGCGAAGCATATAGCGTTATCGTTTCACGCAAGCGCAGTTTCTCGAAACGGAAACATCAAAAATAGGTTGAGATCAACGCTTGATGAACACAAATTAGAGGCATTCATGCTGATGGAGTTCAAATCTTGTAGCAATATAGGTAATAATACAATTATAACAGAGTTTGCAAATCACAGTGTCATTTACAAAAAGGTTTTAAATTATATTTATTTTTTTTTTGTAGTTATTTATTTTTACCAAAGCTTCGGGCTAACCTAAGTAATTATGTTCGGGCTGATTAACTAGTTCTGTCCGCCGCTGCCAGGAAGATTATTTTTGAAATGTCGTGACTTGATTCCTTGCTGATTTAGTTAGGATTAAACCATCACTTTGAGATTGTTTTCTGCCATGAGATATTCCCATTCTGATGATGTTAGCATACAGGATACTAATAGTTTCTGTTCTGTATCACTCAACGCCGGTTGACCATTACATATCAACTGATGCTGGTTGTTTAAGTTATTTGATTATGTAGATCTAAGTATATTAACATTTTCTATACCAATTCTATGCTAAGATAACAACGTCTTCCGGATTTGGACCGTGTCAATGTTGTAACCGAAGTTGCCAACGTTTCGCCCACTTTCGTAAGGGGCTTCAAGGTATCAAACCGATTTTCAACTCGACAGGCAAAATCTCTCAGATTCTTCCTTCTCCCAAGAACAAATTTCCTACACTTTCATCTCAAGGTGTATACCAAATTCCTGGTTCATGTGGTTTAGTCTACATTGGTGAGACCGGTCGTTCCGTCATTACTCACATTTCAGAACATGATCGTTGTATAAGGAAAAGGTATACTTCCAAGTCTGCGGTCGCTGAACATCATTTTACTACAGGTCACAAGATAGATTTTGATAATGTTTCGTTGATTGCCAAATCTCCATTCTTTTTCAACAGGAAATTCCGAGAGAACATAGAAATCATCAAACACCCCAATAACTTCAATCGTGATCATGGTTTTGAGCTATCCCCTCTTTGGTTTCCTGTCATTAGTCCTTTATCGAAAACACGCCCTAGTTCAACCATAACCCAATCAGAGTCGAGCTTAACCAGCCGTGACGATACTTCTTCTTTATATACGGAGACTATTTCTTTTTAAGTCATTTCTATGGAGTTTAGGATCTGGTTTGGTTTACAAGTTGATTACCTAACTGTGTAGTGGTTCTTTGTTAGATTTTTGTTTGCTTTTTCAAGTTTATCGTTTTCTTTCTTACCTTTTCTGAATTTAGAATCTGGCTTGGTTTACAAGTTGATTACCTAACTTTTGAGAAGTGTTTAGTTAGATTTCGGTTGCTTGTTTGAGTTCTTTGATTTCTCTTACGCCCTGATGAAGTCCTTTACGAAAGTGGGCGAAACGTTGGCAACTTCGGTTACAACATTGACACGGTCCAAACCCGGAAGACGTTCTTATCTTAGTATAGACTCCGGCCGTAGAAGCCTTCGCTATTATATCAATTCTATGCTATTTTTTATATAGGGTGTTTAAAAAAGATGCGGTAATATTAAAGGAAGTGATTGACTAGGTCATTTTATACAAAAAAGTTTCTATAAACATAGTTCCGCAAACGCTTCGTTTCCGATCTACAGCGTGTTGAAGTTTAATTTAAAAAAAAAGTAAGAATTAGATTTTTTCAAAACGGCTTAAGATATCATAATGAAAATTTTAGGCGTGTTAATAACTGTGGGAGACACATACTTTGCAATACAACACGATGTTTCAGTCGTACCAGTTGCGCGCGTATTGGCACGTACCAGGCTATTTTTCAAGAAAATAAAATAGGACGCCGCAATTTTTTTTTAAATAAAAATAAGTTTTTATTCTTTGTTCAATTGTGAAGAAAAAGGCTCTCTTAACTTTTTTATCGTACGACGTACCGTTTTTTAGTAAAAAAAAACATTTTAGTGCATGTCCATTTATTACAGAAAAAAATTTAAAAAACAAGGGTTTTGTTCAAGTGCAAAAACAAATATTTTACCAAACCAACAATTACAAAAACTGATCAAAGTGACCACCTCGAGCTCGGATGCAAGAATCCAATCTTCTCCTCATTGACTGGCGAACTCTCTCAAAAACGCCAGGATCGGTTTTAATTGTGTTGCACCTAGCAATGATTCGATTTCATAAGTCTTCTACGTTTTTTAATAGAGTAGCGTACACCAAGGACTTCAAATGCCCCCACAGGAAAAAATCCAGGGGATTTAAGTCCGGGGATCGTGCAGACCATAATTGAGGTCCAGCGATTTCTGTATGCTTGTGTTAAGAAATCACGAGTTACTTGAGTAAAGTGTTTCCAAAAAGTAGCGATACACCTCTCCGGTAAGTTTCCCTGGTATAAATACCGGTCCAATTAGGCAGTCACCCACAATTCCAAGGCAAACATTCAAAGAAAACTAATGTTGAAAACGATCTTCAACAATTTTATGTAGATTTTCATCACACCATACATGGTTATTATGGAAATTCTGTATTTCATTTCTTGAAAAATTCGCTTTATCGGTGAACAGAATCAACATCAGGAGTTGAGGGATTTAAACCATTTTGTGCAAAAGCCATTGACAGAATGCAATGCAAAGAGGAAAATCAGCAGGAAGAAGTGCTTGAACGCGTTGTATATGGAATGGATACAGCCAATTTTTCTTCAGAATGTGCCAAATAGTCCCATTACTTACATCCAAAGCGTCAGCAATTTTTCGAGTAGAAGTACCTCGATCTTCTTCAATCATGTCTAGCACATTCTCTTCCAGCTCTACCGTTGTTGCTGTCCTTGGTCTTCCTTATCCTCCACTTCGTCTTAATGTGACTTTTTTATAAAGACGCCCATGAATGCATTCCAAAGTTTTTCTATCAGGAGCAATACGGTCAGGAAATCTTTCAGTATACAACCGCTTAGCTTCTAATCAGTTTCTATCAGCAAGTTCATAAATGTAGTGCATGTCGGTCATCTCGGCATTCGTATAGCAATTAATGATAAGGAACTTCAACAAATTCGACACCTAAAAAATTATTAATCACGAGACTCATTCAATATGTCATTCTCTGTCAGTGAATAAAACAGAACTGTTTAAAAATAACTTGTGACGTGCCAATACGCGCGCAACTGGTACGATTAAAACATTGTGTTGTATTGCAAAGTATGTGTCTTCCACAGCTATTAACACGGCTAAAATTTCACTATATCTCAAGCCGTTTTGAAAAAATCTAATTTTTTATCTTCTTTTAAATTAAACTTCATCGGTAACGAAGTGTTTGCGGAACTATGTTTATAGGAACTTTTTTGTATAAAATGACCTGGGCAATCACCTCCTTTAATATTTCCGCATCCTTTTTAAACACCCTGTATAATTTCTATATGGTGATTCAAAAATTTTGAGCAGAATCAACAAACGTTTTTGTAAACAACAACTTACAAAGTGTGTGTTCATGATTACGCATAGCATGTAATTTTATGTGTTTTTGAGTTATTAGCCACATTTACCGCAAATCTACGGTGTGTGTTAAGTTGCATACATTTGTCGACAACTAAGTTGAACCATTGAATAATAAATGTAAGAAGAAATGCAACTTAAGGGGCGATATCGTATCGACTGCTTGGATCGAGATATAGAGGTCGCCACGTTCGTATTGGATCGAGATTTTTCAGTTCTTGCGTGTCTGTCGACTTGTAAACTTCGGAATTGAATTGAAAGTTTTTCTTGGGTTAACATTGCGATACGATTTTTGAAATTCTGGTAGTAGTAATGTTTGTTTGAACTTTTGTTTAGTTTAAGTGTAAATATATTATTGATTTATTTTTAAAATGGGAAAAGTTACAGATCACGGTTGTGTTTATATTAATTGTGAAAATAATAATACCGAAAACAAAGGTACTAGTTTTCTTAAGTTTTTATTAGTGATAAAGTGCGTGCTAAAGAATGTTAGAAAAACTGTGGAAATATAAACATTGCCACAATGGACTTGGAAGATTTAAAACAAAAGAAGATTTGTGAGAAGCATCTTCGGAGATAATGTATAACAACAAAAGGAAATTTTAAACACACTGCAGTTCTTGTTCTACACCTTCAATCAGGTAAATATTTTTAATTTTTTTTCTACCAAACGTTTAAAAATGGTTTAAATTAGCATCGGAGAATCTCCTTGTCCGGATTCTTATTCTTCTTGTTGCACTTAATTGTACAATAACTTAAAATAATTACTGTAAATCAGTAGCTGAGATCGCTATTATTTTCTACGATCAATGATCGCAATCATGGTATTTAGAATTAATTAGTAATCGACTGTTGCTAAAAAGTCGCTCGTGTAAAGTTAGTCATAAATCTAGCCATAAACATTCGATTTTCGTTTTCCGGGATACAATAATGTTTGGAGTATTGAAAATCAACATATCTAAGTATTTTTTAATATTGTTTTTAAACAATAAGTTAATTAAAATTTGTTCATATTTAGATTTGAAAAAATATTTACAAAAATTCACAGAAAATAGATACTACTGTGATGTTTTTTTCGACATGACGTGCTATTTGAATTCTGATGCAAACTTACGAACAAATAGTTTAAAGCATTAATAAACAACATATTAAAAATAAGTTCGTTCTTTCGTAAATTAAATGTTTCTATTTGAAATTGACCCTGAAAAGATTGTTGAGTAATTAGTAATAACTCGTGTTGATATTTGTCTCAAACAAGATTTATGTATTAAAAATAAATTTGCAATTCTTTTCAAATACGTATTGTCATTTGTAGTTAATGCTTATTGTTTTTAACTTCCTGTGTTTTTATGATTTACCTTGTTGTTTATATAAAGCTAGGTTTTTCCCTAAATGCTGAATGTGTGACACAAATTTTACAAACGTTCTTTCCTAGAAGAGTTTTCTAATTCTCTTTGAAAAGAATGCATTGTTAAATTTCTGTAAACAAAAAAATATAATTCAATGTTTAAATTCGTGTTACTTTTTTATTAAAAATCTGTATGTGGTTTAAAATTCTTACGAGGAAAAGAGCAAAGGGTTATTTACCTACAAAATTTTACGATTTTCCGTGAACTACCTGCATACTTAAAGTTTATTATACATTTATTAAAGTAAATATTATAGTGTTATATTAGTCTTATTTGTTTATGCGACAATTAAAAGTATTAATTTCTTTTCCACAACCGCAATTGTTATTTTATAAGCGGTCAATGATTGCGATCGTTATTGTACAGACGCTCGATATCGCGATCATTATTTTGCATAATGATCGATTCATCGTAATTGCATAATCGCTCTGGCCATTGCTTTAAATGTTTTTTGTTGATGTTGGCATGTCGAATAAAAATATCGTTTTTGTAAATGTTAGGGCCGCATTTCTGTAGCACCTTGTCTAATAAATACTTAATTTTTTAAAAAATAAAAAAAATTATAAACAAAATTCTTTTATGTTTATTTTAGCACGCTAAAAGCACTTCAATACAAATCCAACAATACACAAAATATTTTTACAATTGTTTAAAAAAAAATCGCAAAAATTTTGAAAATACTAATACTTATTGCATTTTCAAAACTTTATTTTTAAAATACTAACAACTTAATTTTTTTTTTACTTTTTGGGCTTATTTAGTATAATTTTTTACAGAAGCTGTAATTGTTGATATGAACATCAACCTAAGATACTCAAATGTAGTAGTTTCTCAAACATATGGAAGAAAACGGCGATTGTTATTTATTGATGACGATCGTGAAGACGAATAAATTTATTCTTTCTACAGCTCCAGTTCAGTAAACGAAGGTATAAGTAGACAAGCAATAATACGTAATTTTTTAATTATATGTTTTATAGTTGAAGATACGTCCTATAATATTTTGAAGATATCGGAACGACCACAGTGTGTTCTCAAATTCGTCAAGCCGTTAAGTTTTGACTAAACTACGCAACATAGTGATACAAATGGATTCTCCGTCAAAAATCTTTTTAAAGCATTAATTGGTCAATTATTCTTTCAGAAATTTAACATTAATTTTAATTTAAAATTATTTAAATTACCAGTCCACTAATAACAAATTCGTTTACATATGTTTCGAGCTTTAAAATAATGATGCTCATCTTCAGAAAATCTACAAAAATGTTTACAACTTTTTAAATACAAAAATGTCATATCTTTTCCAAAATATTATTTTTTGTAAGAAAATTTGGTGTTCAGAAATATATTTACTTTCTAAATTGTTTAAGAAGATTTCAGTAAAAATAAGTGATAAATTTGATAATCAATTTTTAAACAAAATCTAGGTCTTTCAATGGGTTCTCCTTTATCACTTTTCTCAATTTCTTTAAGAAATTAAGTAAAGGTAACGATTTCAAGATTTCTTTTTCTAATGAAATCTTTATTTAATTTTTAAGCTACTTAAAGGTAGTAAAATAAAGCTATTTAAGCTGTATAGTTGTTTCTGAAAGGTGGTTTACAGTTCCTTTAGAGCTTCTTTAAAACTTTGCTAGTACCACAAAGAGCTGTATAAGCCCGATTTTAATGCATTAAAGGAGCTACCTAACAGCAACATAACTGAGAAATTTTTAGCTACTTAAACGCTTCATGGAGGTTTTAGTTTTTTCACAAACCACTTAAAAGTGTTCTAAAGAGTAACTTTAAAAGCTAAAGTAGTTATAAAAAAAACCGGTTTTAGCTGCGATTTGGCCACTGGGAAATTCTTCAATTACTACAGTTCACTTATATTAAAATATCAAATAATTTTTTTGTTGAACTAGCAAACCAATTTCAATTACGATTTTAAACTTAAATTTTTTTATATTTGTTTCTAAATTGCACCATCTTCCTTTTTTAAAATAATTAACATTTAACATTTTGTAAAACTTACATTTTTTAATTATCTAGTTACAAATTTTTAGATTTGAGATTGTTCGAAAAAATGTAAGTTAAAAAACTTTTTGTAATCTTAGCTTTTTATAAGTTTTATAATTTATTATTGGTGGACTGGTAATTTGAATAATTTTAAAATTGACGAATAATAACAATAAATCCCCATAACAATTTTCTTTTAATTTAATTTCCATTGTTTTAGTTATTTCTGTTTTCGATTTATATTTTACAAAAATAAATAAATATTTGAATATACATATTTTTTTGTTTTCTTAAATATAAAGCATGATATTTTTTAAGTTTATTTGACATTGAGTTGTGTCATAACAATACAAGCTATTGTTTATGATATTAACCTGTTTTGAACAGGTAAACGGTAAAGTAAACATAAATATAACAAAAGGTTCTAACTGGTACTTCATAAGAAATAAGTAAGTTCGCAAAATAGAAACCACGATTTTGCAGATGGCAGCAGGTATTAGTTTATTAGTTTATGAAAAGAGGGGGTACAGACGGGTAAAAAAAAGAGAAACAAGAGAGATAAAACTACAGTACGATTTTTAACACACTAGTTGCGCCTCTTCTTAAATTATTACTCAATGGTTGAACCTATTTTAAAATTACGGTATTAACATCTTGGACATATTGTCTAGTGTTTATATTACCATAATATTACTTAATCAGAAGCTCATAAAGCCTATTATGTCAGTATAATAAATTAATAGGTTTTAAGTAACTAGCAAAATCGACTTTAAGAATTTTTTAACACAGACTTATACCGAATAATTACCGTAGTAAAATCTTATTTCGTACATTGTATAAGTGTACGCAAATAACTGTAAATAAGCTAATAACGGCGGTAAACGTTGTAAGTTGATTTTACACTCGCATAATTTAAAATAGGTCTGTTGACGTTATAGCTTATTTACAGATAGTACTATGAAATGGCTCTGCCATCAAACTTGGCTAATGGTATACGCAAATACTGTGATAATTGTTGAACTGCCAATAACTAAAGAAAAAAGCATAATTGACATTGGCACAAACTATTTTCAAATTACCACACGCAGCAGTCTCACGATACAACGTTTTCCAAATTATTTGCGTGTACTTCTAAATCTACGATGGTCTACGGTAATATGTAGATGTAACAGTAGAGACAAGTCAGAGTATTCTCAGTGCTGATGAGTTCTAAAAACACTAAACAATTGTTTACTAGTATTAAATGTTTTTGTATATAATCGTATAGGTACTACTTTCTATACGTTTGCAGTAATTGAATTTATAATTTTTAGTTACTAATTATCGTACATTAGTAATTCTACGAAATCGCGTTTGTCACAGCATGTAATCATAAAAAATAAATGTATATAAGTTTTTATTTTAAAGAATTGTACTTTTTGATGAATCTACTTAGTTTAACAGAAATGTGTAAGAAATATTACAAAAAACTTACTTGTCTAATACTACAAATACTATTTTCGTAAAAATATTAAAATTATTATAATGTAAAATCGAATCGAAAATTTCCTCTTAATCAAAATAAATTATTTTTAATAAAGTTTTCAAAGCTAGCCGTGCTTTTTATTGTTGTTTAAATATATCTTGTAATACAATTTTTATTGCTTTATTGTAAATTTAGATTAATTATCTTAGATACATAAACTTTTTATTATATGTATATTCTGAATTCTATAGAATTTATCGACTATTCTTGAACATTATACTTTGATTAAATTTAAAGGCGATATGACTTTAAGTTGTTCAATTTAATGTAGAAACTTCCACCTGTTGTAAAATACAACTGAATACGATTAATCTTAGTACTATGGTTATACCTTTAAGTTTATTGGTATAGTAATGGTAATGGTTAACAGTGTTCCCAGGGTCGAGCCGCGTGGCAGGAGCGCCAAGGAGGAAGGCGCTGTTCGCTCTCCGAAGAGGCGCACCAACACCGCCTTAAGCAGGTCGAAGCTCATCATCGATGGATGAAAAGAAATAGAGTAAGACTATAATAAATCGCATGAACCTGAAGAATATATACATATTACCAACGCATGAATTTAAAACGGGGTGACGTTGCCTGAGTAAAGGTCCTTAAATGACTGGATAAAATACTTGCATGTAATTTTAAGAAAATAATGCTTGCATTGAAGATAATGACGCCAGCTTTGCTTCTAATTTCTTTATAAATTATATAAACGAATGATAACGTGAAGAGGGGTAGGTATTTGCATGCTATCTTTTTGATCGATCGAGTACAGCTACCCTGTTAAACTATGATTACACAACGAACAAAGTAATTACGACCATTACCCGGAAATGGTTTTAACGGCTCGAGCATTTTAAGCGTAATTGCTTGAGGAACTTTTAATTTCTGGTAACATTCTCTGTTTGTAACTCTTTTACCTGTTGCGTGTAAAACTCAATTACTTCATACTCTTTGTCAAACAACCGATGCATTGTGGCGTCACCCCTAATTTATATCTATATCTTGCATGATGTACGTTTTATGTCTTTACGAATATGCACTTACAGCATTTCATTAGCACTGTATGTCTCTTACATATTTACTATTTTTTTTGTTAAAAAACTATGCTTAAAATTCTATTTTTTTATTTATATTTATATGTGCTTTCTTGCTGTTCTATTTAATAAAACATTTCAAATCTATTTGGTAATTGAAAGAGTAATAAAACGTATTTTACTATGTTTGAATATGTACATTAAGCAGTATAAAACTACTTGTTCTTAAACTATAAAAAAATTATTCTCAATTTGTTTAATACATAATGTAAATATTAAAAAATTACTTATTATAAACAATTGATGTGATAACAGTCAAAACTAAATCTCAGAAAATATGTAAGTGTAGGTTAAGAAAAATAAGATAGCAGCATATGAAAAAATTAATTAAAACAAAACAAAATGTTTGTAGCAATCAAGATGTGATCTAAGCTTATTACGATTGAAAAATCAATTTTATTTTGTCATAGTTTTTTCAGATCAAATTACTGACTTTAAAGATTAAATCTAAGAGAAATCAAAAATTCACAGATATCGCAAATCTTGCAATTATTAGAAGGTGTTGAAAACAAACACAATATTACCTACGTAATACAATGAACAAGGTTTATTACAATTTTCAAAAATAAGAATGTATATATATAAATAATATAAAAATAAAAAAAACAAAAATAACTATAGGTACATATTAAACGATAATAAAGTCGTATGATAATTCATCAATTGTTTGTATTTAACATTTGTTCATAAAATGCCCGAGAAATGTTTTCCATAACCTTTTCATCGCTGGAAGATGCAGCAACACCAATGACTTATAGAGAATTTTTTGTTACAACAAATTATGAGCAAGGCCGTTCATTCTCAAGAATTGCTGCGCGCTGATAAAACATAGCTTCCAGTGACTTATATAAAGAGATACCCGATGGAGTTTTCTTAAATTTATGCACTTGAACAAACATCATGGCATGTCACTAATTTTTTTCTATTTTTGTAGTTCAATTTGTTTGCCTTTTATCTCTCCAAGAGGAACGGAAATTGTGCTCGGCATTGAATTAGTATTAAAAACTCTAAATTTAAACAGTCCCGTCTAGTGTTTCCCAATTATAGTTTTAGTAGTATGTAATAGTTTAGTGCGAAATGATTGCAAACTGGAGGGTACTTCTTTAATAGAATTTTTTTCTAGAAAAGCCCAAAAATGGGTATTTGGGCTGTGTTGGTAACGCTTAGCTTTTCTTTTCCAAGTGATGTAGGGGAGAGTGAGTACAAATGTAACAATTTTTAAAAACGATTTTTTTTGAAAAATGTTTAAAGCAAAAAATTACAAAGTATCACAATTTTACATAGGTTACACATTTAGCTTCAAAATAAAAATGAGAAAATTGAGATATATTAGCTCGTCCAAGGGACAACATTGTGTTGATGGCGTATGTTACCATTGTACAGTTGTAACATGGAAGGGGTACAAATGTAAATGTAATTAAGATGCAATCCAACAACAGTGTCCAATAAAATAAATGATAACTTAGTAAAAACAAAATAAAAAAGAATTAGTTTATAAAAGTGGTAAGTTACAAAAATTATTCGCTATCAACATCATCATCATCATCGCAACTTAAGCAGTAAAAAAAAACAGGACGCCACTTGTGAACAGATTTCTCATGTGACCACTTCTTACACTTATTGCATTGTATCCACATATGTGCTGAAGGGCTTTGTTGTAAGGCTTAAGGCAGTATACGCATAACGTATCCTCACTTTCGTCATCGGATGAGGTTTCATCTAAACATTTTTTGCTTATTTCTTTTTTTTCCTACATAGTTTTTTAGTTTTATTATTTCTGTTTTGCAAATCGCGTTGTCCTTCGTCATTCATACATTTTCTTTTTACCGTTTTTGCTTTTTCCTTCTTTATACTCTGCTCTTGCTCTAGTAACTACCTTCCTTTCGGGTGTGTCAGTGAGAATTGCAGAATGTTTTTTTCTTATTTTTATAGGTTTCTTTAAAACACTGGGGGCCTTTGGAAGAGATCGTATAATTTCCAGAGCTTGGAAAGACTCGTTTTGTTCATCTTTATTAAAAGGCACATCTGGTCTGGTGATAGGACCTGGGATGTTATTATCAAAAGGCACATCTGGTATGTTGCTAGGACCTAGGATATCATTATCAAAAGGCACATCTGGTGTGGTGCTGGGACCTGGGATAACGTTATTATTCTTTTGGACACTTGTTTCCAGTTCTTCCAATGATCTATCTGTCACAGATAATGGTGCAAATTCTTTGTCTTGAAAGACATCCCTGTTAAAGGGCCAAATCCCAGACACTTTAAAACCTGCCATAATTTTTGCCTGTGTAGTTGCCCTGAGAAACGCCTCACCTACTATTCCCGGAATGTCATAAATACTCATTGTTTGGCCCGGGTGAGTCTTCATCCAATTGTCCATTGCAATATTTACGTAGTGTTTAAAAAGCCCATAGACACCCCGATCTAGTGTGTGAATTTTGTGGGAGGTGTGAGGTGAGAACGATAATAATACAACACCATTTTCCTGACAAAATTTTATAGTAGGTACGTACAAGTGGGAATCATGGTTATCTAATAGCAATAACACTTTTTTTTCTTCCGTTGGTTTCACATGTCTCACAAAATGTTGTATAAACACCATAAACGTTCTTTCATTCATCCAACCTGAGCCATTAGCTTCTTTGATACACCCCGGTGGACCATTATTTATTAAATAGGACTGAAATTTCTTTCGCGGAAAAATGAACATTTGTGGCACTGAGTTTCCTACAGCATTAATAGCTGTGCAAACTGTAACCAGTGTGCCCCGTTTTCCAGAAGTAATTGCCCCAACCTGTTTAGTCCCCTTGACTGCTACAATTTTTGATGGTCGCTGAACAGTTGTAACGCCGGTTTCATCCACGTTGTATATATCGACTGCTTGAAACGAGTATTTGCCTATTAAGTTTCCCAAATTTTCAAAGAATTTCCCAACATTAACCTTATTAAAATTTACTGCACGAGCATAGCTAGTTGCTTCAGGAGTTTGTATAGAAAGGTTAAGATGTCGACGCATAACATTTGTAAAAAAGTTCTTTCCAGCTATCTCTCTTTCTGACCATTGCGTAGGTACAGGAATACCACTTTTTAAACAGAACTGGTACACCTGTAATTAAAATATCAGTTAAAAAAAAATAAATTGAAAACGTTTAAAAACTTACCAACTTACGTATTTCTTTCGGGGTTAGGCCAAAATAAATAATGGCAGACATCCGAATATATTTCAGAAATGCTTTTTCTTGTTCGACGGATAAAATTCGAGTGTGTGGATTATGACCCATTTTTGGTGACTCGCCAGTTTCTATTTTCTTAATATAACGAAAAAACGTTACATGACAAAGGTCAAAATCTCTAGCAGCTTGTCGCACTGAGACGTTTTCGTTAATTACCATATCCGCAGCCTTTGTTATAAGAGCATCAGAAGGTCTCCTGCTGCTCATTCTTTTTCTTTGCCTTGGCATTTTTCCTAAAAAAAAAAAAGGCGAAGCTACAAATCCGGAGTACAAATCTAATATATTACAAACGTCCCCATCGAAATTGTTACAATTGCACCAACCTGACATTACCTAGATTATCAAAACAGAACAAAACCTAACCTTAAACTGCTAATAGTATGTTAAATAGCCATGCATAGACTACATAAATATATATTTATATTGACTGTAACAGTAAAGATGGATTGGATATTCAAAAGTTGGTAAAAAAGTTTAAATTTTACGTACGTATCGAGAAATTAGATTTTTTCTTTTTCTATATCGCTGCATCAACGAACGGGGCTTAACTGCCGTCGGATTGTAGTACGTCTTGAACTTGATTAACTGACACGTTGGCAGATGTATGCAGTTTATGTAGAAATATTTATGGCCAGTGTTACATTTGTACCGCGTTACAATTGTACTCACTCTCCCCTACGGTAAGAAACACAAATCAAGCAACAAAATCCCAAAACATCAAACTTTACTTGACACAAAATATTTTCAGGAGAAAAAATCACCTTCACAAAGCTCAAATAATAATATTGCGTTCACTAGCATGTTATGCGAGGAAAGGTCAAAAATTGTGATTTACGTCTACTGACTCATTCTCTGCTGGCTTAGATACGTTGGAAAGCATTCGGATAAATGTAGAATTTTCTCTAGGCACAATCAATTTTAGAGCCAAAGTGGAACTTTCAGAAATTTCGCCAGATTTTGATTGAATATGCTTGGATTAAATAAATCATACAATGATTAAATAAACAATTTATATTGCGTGATTCCTGACAATTGCTTCACCACACTCTAACTATTTGATGCGAATTTTTAAAAAGAAAACAAAACTAAATGATTACTGGATTTGACCCGAGTTTTATGGCGGTTCACAGTTCTACAGCTTCTAAGATTATGACACGATTCCAGCTACGTTGCCACAACTTTTTAGAAGTAAAAGTAAAAAGTAAAAGTAAACTCATAACTTTTATTTTTTCAGCATGGTCCGTTTGACTTTTACTATTCCAATGTTTTAATTGATTAATTCTTGAATTTAATTTTATCAATTTAATGGTAAGTTTGGTGACTTTATTGGCCCCCTTTTTTCACAACTTCCTGTTGTAGTGATGGATCTTTAAACGCCAATATTATTTATTAATTAATTATTTGCTGCTCCACACCTTGGCTGGTTCCGGCATGTTACTTCACACAAAAAATTTTAATTAGATTTAAGTTTTGTCACTGAGATGTTTTTTCGTAAGTATTCCTAGGACTCTGTTTAAGTCGCTTGACCTTATATTTTAGCTTGGTTTCCTTTTTCAAATTTCACTATTGTAATTCATAATATTGTTTAAATTATTGTCTATTTCACTCACGTTTAACTAATTTAATCTTATATCTTTGTATTATGTTACGCTTAGTATACCTGCTTACATTTTAGTAGTCTGATGATGACATTGTTTGCCGAAACATGTAGCTTTACGTCTTAATTTTATCTAATTTCACAACCGTCAATTATTAAACATTTTTTTATGGGGAATGGTTTCAAGTTATTGAGTTATTACTAACGGATTGGTTATCAACATAGGACGAAAGTAGGTAAAATAAAATTTGAGTAAATTTTAAATGTCGAAATTGTATCAACAGTCAAACTAATTGTAATGATTATAAGTGTTATAAATCTGTTAAAACTAGAGAAAGGATTCATGTTAAAGTAAAGTTCATCTCGTTAATGCTTTTTTATAGTCAGTAGCGTATTTGTTTAATATTAATAAGAGACAAAATTTTAGAATCGGTAAAAAAAAAGAATTTAATAAAAAAGCATGTCAATTATTTCGCGTCGCGAAATGTTTTTATTGCGAGTCTAAACTGTTGTAAGTTTTCTTTAGATATGACAAGGAATCGCAAATGCAACAAACTGTTGATAAAAATTCAATTTTTAAACTGTGGATGCACATTTCCAAAGATGAAATCTCTACTGCTTTGCAACTTTTACATCTGAAAGAATGTGGCAACGTAGCTCAAATCGTGTCATAATTGTAGAAGCTGTAGAACTGTGAACCACCATAAAACTCGAGTAAAATCCAGTAATCATTTAGTTTTGCTGTTTTTTTTTAAGTTGCTCAACAACTAATTAGAGTGTGGTGAAGCAATTGTCAGGAATCACGCGATATAAATTGTGTATTTAATCGTTGAATGATTTATTTAATCTAAACGTAGTCAATTAAAGTCTGGCTAAATTTCTAAAAGTTTCACATTGGCTCTAAAATTGATTGTGTCTACAGAAAATTTTACATTTATTCAAATGCTTTCAAACGTATCTAAGCCAGCAGAAAATGAGTCAGTGGACGTGAATTACAATTTTTCGACCTTTCCTCGCATAACATGCTTGTGAGCGCAGTATTTTTATTTAAGCTTTGCGAAGGTGACTTTTTCCCTTGAAAATATTTTGTGTCAAATAAAGTTTGATGTTTTGAGATTTTGTTGCTTGCTTTGTGTTTCTTACCGTACATCACTTCAAGAAAAGCTAAGCGTTACCAACACAGCCCAAATACCCATTTTTTTTGCTTCTCTAGAAAAACTTTCTATAAAAAATATACCCTCCAGTTTGCAATGACTTCGCACTAAACTATTGTATACTACTAAAGCTATAATTGAGAAACAACAGCCGGGACTGTTTGGATTTAGAGTTTTTAATACTAATTCAATGCCGAGCACAATTCCCGTTTCTCTTGGAGAGATAAAAGACAAACAAATTGAACTACAAAAATAGAAAAAAAAAGTGACGCCGCTCTATATACATGCCACGATGTTTGTTCGAGTGCATAGATTTAAGATAACGCGATCGGGTTTCTCTTTAGATATGTCACTGGAAGTTATCTTTTATCAGCGCGCAGCAATTCTTGATAATGATATTTTGTTATGACAAAAAATTCTCTATAAGTCATTAGTGTTGCTGATTCATCATCTTCCAGCGATGCAGAGGTTATGGGAAACAATTCTCAGGCATTTCATGAAGAAATATTAAATACAAACAATTGGTGATTTATCATACGACTCTATTCTCGTTTAATATGTACCTAGAATACTAGTTATTTGTGTTTTTTTATTTTTTTATTATTTATGTATACATTCTTATTTTTGAAAATTGTAATAAACCTTGTTGATTATATTATGTAGGTAATTTTGTGTTTGTTTTCAACACCTTCAGATAACTGCAAGATTTGCGATGTCTGTGAATTTTTTAATATACTTCTACAAACCAAAACCAAACCAAACTACAGCTTACACCTTCTATTTAAAACCACTGCGCCTATATAAATTCTGTAAATACAAAAACAAAAAAAAATTGTCATAACTATAGAACCAAGCATTTTTTGGGTAAACTACAAACTTTTGAAGATGCAGATTTTCAAAGTTATAAAAAAATTTTTTTGTCTGTCTCATAGTTTTTGAGTATGACCTAATTTTTTTCAAACCTACGTTGCTAATTGTTTTAACAAAATTTACGTTGCTTTAAATTTACTGCTGTAAAACATTTTTTCTTCTAAAGCTAGTAGTCACTGAGAAAAAAATCTGGCTCCGATTGACGCTCTGAACGACTATTGCCGAAGTGGAATTATCATCCGAGAACCGTGTTACAAGCTTCTAAAAGTTTACGAATCTTGCACGGCCAGCTCGCAATAGAATTGAATCAATTCCTATTTGAAGAGAGGGGAGGTCCAACAGATCAATTTTTTTAATGAGCGCCAGATTTTGTTTTGCAGACACAGCTCCTGTTCGATCAGTGCATGAACATGAAGTCCGAACGAAGAAATAAACTGAATAGAGTTAATATCAAATTTGATTTACTTATCTTAGAAAAGCGTCGTATAAATAGAATTAGAATCAACAAAAAATAGGTTTAAAATTTGTAGCCACGTAAGTAGTTTTAATTAAATGTATAACGTTGGTTATAAGAACGCCGGAAGAATCGGCAACTTACAACACACCCGAACAATAAATATGAATGACAACGATATATATTTTTTTTTAATTAATAAAATTAACAATCATAATTATCTATTAACATATCAGCATCGATTAAAATTTAAGTTAGACTACTAGTAATAGCAAACAAATTGTAAAAACTTAAAATGTTATAAGCAAACAAAATTCGTGAGAATTCGTGAAATCAAATAATAATTAAAATTTGACTCAAAACCAGTGTTAATTTTAAGAAAATGTTTTCCTAGTAACTCACCTGTAATTAAGCTAACTAAAGAAATCGTACCAAACTAGTGACTAACGAAATCTACAACAAAGCAAAAGATAACATTTATTACAAGAAAAAAGGCGGAGTTCATTGTATGCTCTTTCCAAGTATGCGTTCTTAAAGGTGGTGTTAAAGGCGAATAAACAGTAAGATCCTTATGTAGACGTATGTAAGATCCTGTAGCGATACGAGTGTTGTAACCTAATAAAATTGCGTGGTTGTGAATTCGAATAAAAACAGTGACGTATGAATTCAGTAACCTTAGAACTCATATGAGGTCAATTGAGAGAAACGACGAAAAGTCGAAACTTTGGAAATCAAACCTAAATACTAATAATCTTAGAAATTGAAAAAAAAATTAGAGGAAGAAAAACTAAAGAACTAACAGGCCGTAAAAGCTTCTCAGATTTAGAACGACAATGCACACAAATATTAGACTGAGTATTTGCAGAAGAAAGAAGTGAAGAAGTATCATGAAAATAGAAAGCAGAAAAATTGTTATAAAAAAATTGGGCCTCACGTTGGGCGCAAAATTTGTTACAATATTCTAGAAGTTTACAAACCTTGCACGGTCAGTTTGCAATAAAATTAAAACAAGTTTTATTTGTAGAGAGGAGAGGCCAAGTGATAAGAGTTTTTTTAAAGGGCGTCAGATCTCGTTTTGCAGACAGACCTCCTGTCCGATCAGTACAGAAGATTCGAAGTTTGCATTAAAGTTTCTAAGGTCCGCAAAATTGAAAGAACGAAGTAATAAACTAAATACAGTTAACATCAAATTCGATTTACTTATCTTAGCAGTATAACGTATAAATAAAATTAGAATCAACAACAAATAGGTTTCAAATTTGTACACAAGAAGTAGTTTAGTTTAATATAACATTGGTTAAAAGAACGCCGGAAGCATTCGCAACTTACAATACATCTGAACAATGAATGTGCGTAACAAAGACATATAAATTCTTTTTACATTAATTAAACTAACAATAATAATTAACTATTTATATATCAGCATGCGATAAAAATTTAAGTTAGACAAATAATAATAGCAAAGAAATCGTTGTAAAAATTACCGAAGTTATAAACAAACGAAATTCCTGAGATCACAGCAGTAACATCAAATAATAATCAAAATTTGATTGACCTAAATCTGGTGGTCACCTTAAGAAAACGTTTTTCCAATGGCTCGCCTGTAATTGAACTAACAAAAAAAATCGTGTCAAATTAGTGACTTACAAAATCTACAAAAAAGTAAATGATAACATTTAAGACAAGCAAAAAAGTGGAGTTCATCGTTTGCTGTTTACATGTGTTCTTTCTTAAAGGTGGTAAACGTCTATGCCTCGTAGTAAATGAATCAACTGCATTTGTACATCGTATAGGAGTTAATTATTAGTTAGATGTTTGAATGTTTCTGATCCACCAAAAGGGTGCTTGAAAGTTTTAACCTTATATGTAAATGATCGTGACCCACATTTGGAAGTAACACGTGGTGCTAAATCAACATAGAAATTACACTAAATTAAAAAGAGAATAAAAAAGCTTGTCTTGCGTTGAATCAATTATCTAATTAAAACTGTTTTCAGAATACATACATAAAATGAATGTTTTTAAAAAAAATTATCTGTATTCAAGCAGGCATACTATGCGTGTAATGACTCAAAGAAAGATGACAAGCACAGTATTCGTTAAATGGTGTTAGAAAATCAATTACTAACTTCAAGTTACCACAATATACAAAATAGCACAATTTAAATTTATAACACGTTACAAATTTCCTCTAACAAAATAAAAGCGTGAGGCCTGGATAACAACACTAAAGTTAAGATAAAGATAGAAAGAACAGAACCTTAAATTCTAAAATCAATTCAATTTCAAGAAACCTAACCCCTTGTAATCTTATCAGATTATCACGAATGCAGAAGAGACAGAGAAATTTCAAAACCTTTGAATACCGACAACCAAAACTGTAACAGAAGCACATAAAGCAAATGCTATCTATAAGAAAAACGAATAACTCACTATGCTTAATGTAGCAAAAGAAAGAATCAGCTAAAAGAAAAAAAAAGAAGCAGCTAAAAGAGAAAAGAAAAAGAAAAGAATGTGACTGCAGTAAATCATAGAGAGAAAGACAAAGCTTAAATCAGAAGTAAATTTGAAGGCAACCAAACCAATTCAAAAAATAATAGAATTCAAAAGAAGTAAAAAAGACTTAGAGAAAGACAAATAAAAGAAGAGCCTAGACGTTGTGCTTAGTCCATCTCTCTCTCTGTAAAGAGATGGACACAGTGATCCAATACTACGGCCCCATCAACTGTCCTAAAAGCGAACCTTCAGAAAGAACAAGAAGAAACGAAAAGGGTGACTAACCAACCGACCAATGTAGATAAATAAAATAAAAGAAAAAAATTACACAATTAGCTAAAGAACGAATGCGTACCAACTACTGTTCCAAATCGAAAAGTTTACTGCAAGACTTTGTTGCCGACAAGAGGAATAAGAAACTCAAGAAAAAAAACAAACTCAGAAGCAAAAAAGAGAATTCTATACATTTCGTACTAAACCGAAAAAAACTACTAATTGGATATAACTATATACAAACGGAAAGATATAGTCTCTCCAGAAGTAAAATAGATAAGAATGAAATCGCAAGAAATGTACTAAAAACTTAAGCAATAAAAAAATATCAGTGACAACAATGTAGGAAGAACAATTGGGTAGCATCCAAGCTACCATCAACCAGATGCCGACGACGTATCCAAAGACTCTAACTAAAATTTACGACGCTTGCGACTCCGATTGAGGAGAAGAGAACAATTAAAAGAAGGAGACTGCAAATCACAATTGGAAGTGACTGACAAAATAGATGCAAAAACAATAGTAGCGATTTCTACATTAAAAAAAAACAGTATGATCCTTATGTAGATGTGTAGAAGATCCTGTAGCGACACGAGTGTTAGAAAGCTTCATCGTACCTGGCAATGCGTGCTGTGCTCTAATAAGATTACTGTGAATTCAAACAAGAACAGTGACGTATGAACTCATCAACCTTAGATCTCATGTGAAGCCAAAGAAATAACATCGAAGAGCTTCCAACGTACTCTTAACACTGCGGTACTTACGCTGAGATGCAAGTTGGTGATCGTGGATTAGTAAGTAATCCGAGGAAAGTACGACTTCTTTGTAGAAAACATGTTTCGATTTCTTTAATTAGCGACGCCAAAAATATTGTATAATGCTGTTTTGATATCGCAAACATTGTTTGAAAGTAAAGTAATTACTGTCTAGAAAGAAACTCCAAAGCTCACCAGTAAGAAAATGACCTGGACTCAAATAATTTGCAGCTTTATCGGGTCAAATGAAAGGGCGCACATTAACGGCTATTTAATACCGTTTCGGTTTAAGAAAATATGGTACAAAACTCTTCAAATGTATAAGTCGTGTTACCAATTTTGCGATATAACAGACACTTAGCGAACTTAATAGCCGCTTCCCAAAAGCCTCCAAAATGTGGCGCATACGGAGGGTTAAAAACCCATTTCATGCTACAAAATGAAAAATGTTCGCAAAATAAATGATTTTTTTTGCGCAAAAAATCATGATCTAATGCGATATAGTATTCTCCGACGCGCCATGAACCGATCTAAACAAGCAAAAAATTATTTGTACATAAAGACGAGGTAAACTCAAGAGGTGAAGGTGAAGAGTAACAGTAAAAGATCCTGCAAAATCTATACCGGTTACGCTGAATACCCTTTGCGGTTTAACAAGATCCGGCGATAAAGACGCTATTGTTAGTTTAAACGTGTTAACTCTAAAACGATAACACGTTGTGCATTGACAAATGCGTTTTTTTAGAAAACTGCAACGAAAGAATGCAGAAGTTTGATCGGTTTAAGGACCAGAATGAAGAGAAACGACATGATAGTAAGAACGCAAAAAAAAGCGGAGAAATGAGCTTGCTGTAAATTACAGCGGACGACGAGAAGACGACGGCAAGGCGGAGAAACCCAATCTTCTGCATACTCTCTCTTCTCGTCAATAAATGGAGCTAACCGTTTTAAAAAAGAAGAGAGGCGTTTACCTTGCCAAAACAACGAAATCTCTTCTCTATAATAAACAGCTTAAATTATACGGACGCAAGCATGCGTAGCCTTTTGTAGTTCAGCAGGAGAAAGAAGTAGCAGTTTGTTATCCCGAAAAAAAGTTGGTTTGCAAACTTGGGCGCTTTGAAAGAATCAAAATATACATGCAAACGTTTGTTGTATTTTTAGAAAAGAAGAAAATCGTCCGATAACTAGAACTAAAAAGTAAGGTAAGAGTCCAAAACTATCGGAATAGAAAGCGAAGGCCAAAAGAACATTATTTAACAAAAGTAGAATCGGAAATCCAGAGAGTAGTGCTGCTCATAACTTTAGGAGTATCACCATAACGGACTAAACCAGCAGAATTTTCGGCAGTACCAACGTGATGACATTGATGTCGTTCAATGATATCAAGAATAGTTACAATATGATTAGCGTCGATGCAAAGAGAGTGACAGGCAAAAACTACTTGAGCGTCAGTATAAAGACAATTATGTAATAGTGGTAAAAGCAAAACGATGTAAAATTGTAAGAACCAGAAGAAGGAAGAACCCTAAAGGATCAAATATCCTAGCAATGTAAGAGAGACCTCTTTTTTTAATGCAATCGCCACTAAAGCGTTAAACTTGAAAGAAAAAAGTGTCTAAACGATGATTTCAGTAAAGTACGAATTTTGAAACGTATCCTCGGTCAAAAACATAAGAGGGGTTTTTAAATGCTCTTCAAAAAGATCTTGTAAAACTTTAGAGGCGTTACTGAACTATTTCCGCAATTTAGAACCTCGTTTTTCTAAAAAATCAGTAAACTCGGTGCTTAGAATTAGTGCAAAATCAAGATTTTATCACGTCATCTGCATACGTATTTTTAAGAATGGAAACGGACGCCGCCTGGTAATAAGAACTTTCGTCTTTAACTGATTGTTGAAAGCGTCGCTGAGCCATACTCAACAACGGAGTTAGCAACAGACATGTGTCCCAAATCTCGATACTCACACATGAATCGTTGATAAGGGACATAACAAGAAGATCTCAAATTAAACGTCTTTTTAAATTTAAAAAGGCTGTGTACGATAACTTTGAATTTGCAGCAACTAACAACCTTGCAATTTAGAGGTAGAGCGAAGGCATATCGACCTTTGGATTTATCAGGATTACCGGCCTTTGCTACGAACACTTTCTCAATTTTCTAAAAATTGGCAAGCAAGTTTGAAAGATTGGACTGAATAGTTAGAAGAGAAAAAGTCAAAGAAGTTAACATACTCAGAGTTACAGGATTTACAATAACGTCGCCCACTATAATAGAAAGACTTAAAAAAATATCTTTAATTATAGAGAATCCTTTTTAAATCACTGTGAAAAATAGATCAGCTCCAATAAAAAAACAGCTATACAGTACTGTAATACAACATTATTGTACTTGTAAAAATGTTGCTGTATCATTTCAAACATTTGCTGTTTTTCATTTAAATAAGAAGATGAATAAAGCCACTCTTTCAAGTCTGAACATACTCGCCAACAGAGCGCGTGTGAATGACAGACGGTCGGACACTAGGATATCAAAATGGGTGGTTTGTAGAAAAGTCGGATATAAGTGGTTCTAGTGTATTGACATTCGTTAGAATTCTAGACAGCAAGTAATACTGTGATCAGATTTACATATAGCGCAACGCTGAGATGATAAAAAGGAACGATTGTAAGTAGAGTTTAACTTTGTTAATTTCAATAGACAATGTAGCAAAATGCGGCTTGGCTGGTAAAGCAACATCCTTATTTTGAAATAGAATTGAACTAGCGGCTAAGGACATTTTTGGGTTAACCTTTGTAAAAAGACGTGATTTGAATTCAGCAGCGGATAGATCGAAATTACAAACTTGTCGATGTATAAACTCAATAAGTTTCTTATAATTATGAAAATCATCTGTTTGTCGTCAAGAAACAAGTTCACGAGAGGTAGCGGGGTCCAAATTACGCATAGCTAAATGAAAAAGAATGAATTGCTACAAGCTTATAGGTCTTACAAACTTTGCACGGCCAACTCATACTAGTCGAAGATAGAGGAGGTTTAAATAAATGGAATTTAAAGGGCGCCAGATCTTACTAAGTAAAACTTCTGTTTCGATCAAGACAGAAGGTTCAAGCTTGTAAAAGCTAAATATGTATAACAACTTCAATTTAATATCGTAGATTATTAACTAGCACAATGATGCCGGAAGTATAAACAACACACAATACATAAGTTTAAACTACACATAGGGTGTTGATAGCGAATAAAATTAAGTTGATAATGACAAGTATCTATGATTCACAGCATGCGACACACAAAAATAATTAATGAAAATACCTAAATGATATTGAAACAATTATTGTAATTACGTAAGTTAGACTAACAAGTAAAATTTCGTGAGAAACCTTTATGACAACGCAATTGTAATTAAATAAGGCTTACCCACAATCCAGTACTTGTTCGAAGAAAACGTTTTCTTCGTTGAGTCGATCTGGAAGATTTATGAACAAGCAAATCGTGTCAACACAATGACTCACAAAAGCAAAAATCTACAAAAGTATTCATTAATACTAAAAGAAATTCGACATAAAAACCGGTTATCGAATGCTGTTGCACACATTAAGTTAAAGGTAAATATCGCAGTCGATTGACTCACAAGGAACAGTACATCGGAGAAAATTTCTTGTCGAAGCTTTGTTTTTAGCTTTATAATCTTTCCATTAAGGTATTTGGTCAATATTAATCCTTCATCGGTCGAGAATACACCGAAACATGTGTACTAACACGTGTCGGGTGGTGCTAACAAATTAACAAAAAAATTAATAAAGAATTCTAAAAACTAATAATAAAGGCTTACCTTGTGATAAATAAACTAATAAAAATTCAATTGATATCATATTTACTACATACGCAGATGATGTTAGAAAATTAAGATTTGAACAGCACAAGCACGATTTTAAGTAGTTGATGGTTTAACGTCATAACATACACATAACATTAAACAAAGAAAATTAAACAACAGAACTAAGTAATAAAACGAATAAAACACGCATGCACAGTTTTTGAAAACCCCAGACACAGAGCGTTACAGAGAACCATGACGAAGACACTGCTTAAAATATCACTGAGAAATAAAAAACAGAGGTCTCGAAAATATAACCAAGATAACAGATATTACTAAAGGAGTAGCAGAAGCCAAATGGTGAGTAGATTGTGCAGCAAAGAAAGATAAGAATAAATTACCCAGTAGTGACTGAGATAGACAAACAGAGAAGTGAGAAAACCCAAACACGCCTAGATGAACGACATCAAACAAACAGAGGAAAAACATTAGTGCTATAAAACACAAAACAGAAAAGAAATTTAAAAAAAAAGTTAAGAGAGATATCTATGTTCAGGAGTATGTTAATATGGATTAAAGAATGAAGAATAAGAAGAAACAATTTGAGAATAATGCACTGAATTGAATGAATGTAAGATTACTGTTTCTGAGACTTTGCGAGCTTTGTAGTCTCTGTTCGAGCAATAAAATGTTGTATTCAACTCGTTCCTGCTTAAATTGTTTTTTTAGGGACTTTCAAAGTCGTCGTTTCATTGCTCACTTGTGGAAAAAAAAACGCCCAATTTACACAGGAACAATCTTGTCAAAGTTATACTAACATTTGTTTTTTTGTGTGTGATTTGATCTTTTAAAATACAATCAATATAGAAACTATTCAAATCACGCGCACATTTTTTGGGTGTGCTTTAACTAACGCAGAGTTAAATATTTCTGAAATAATTCAAGCAGATCTACATCTTTTATGTTTCTAATGGAAATAGTAAATTTTCTTCGCAGGTTGGCTTTCTCTTCGAAATCTCAATTAAAACGAATAACCCTATCTACTTAATGCTTTAAAAATTAAGAAAAGTTAGTTTTTCTTGTCGATACTCTTTACTTACACTAATAAATAATCAACTTTACTTAAAATTTAAACAACATTTCTTTATAGTAATGCGTTTTTTAAAAACAATTATAAAAAATTTCAATTATCTAAATTTAATAGGTATTATTTTCGAACTCCAATAAAAAACTTATGCGTACAACTCATATACACTATACCTAATTGGAAAAAAAAATTACGTTTTCGAACTTATTGCAAATATACCTATTTCACGTGTAATTTTTATTCAGTGACTGCATTAAATATTAGTTATAAAATTTAATATTTCGTATAGGCACTAAAAAATAAATTAGAAAAAAAAATCTTGACGTGTGCAAATTTTTTTGAAGTGTATTAAATACGACCCGGCATTTACTATTACAAACCGGAAATTAACTTTTACGCCAATTTGCTTTCCATATTAGAAAAATGAAAAGCCACGCTCCAATTTCTTTTATTAGAGTTGAAAAGATAAATTTCTAAAATAAATTTTATTACGAAAAAAAGTAATTAGAAAAAGCGCTATGAAAAGATTCTGAAATTTGTAGAATGTTAAAACGACGTCGGATGCGTCAATAAAGATTGGTTTATTGTTTGCGTTCATTGAAGAAATATAAAAGCTAAAGGTTTAAAAATGTAATCGCAGTTTTTTTTACTGCCTAGTAAATGTATTCTAATAAAAGTAGAATACAATCTGTTAACCAATTGACGCTCCGCATTTTAAATTGCAATTTATCGTCTGTGCGAACACGAAGCTTTTGTGTTAAAGTATAGAACGGTTCGTTAGTTCCTGTAGCTTATTTGATGAGATAAAAGACAGAACCGTTAATAGCATTTTGTATTTGCACTTAAACACAACACATTTGTACTTATAGAAAGTAATACACAAGACTAGTGTTAATCGATCCTCAACGATTACAGCTCCTACAAGAGTTTTATAACGAATTTGACTGAGTTATGTTAGTTATGAAGCGTTTGACGATAGTAACGTAGATTATTCTTAGTGTTGTTTTGTAAAATTGCTTTCTTTTTTAAAAAAATTGAAATCATCAGAAATATAATGTTGGTCAAATTTAAGATTAATTTTAACATCGTTTTTTTTCAATCTTAACTAAATTTTAAGAGTTTTTAAATGACTTTTCCATCTGTCACATACTCGTTCTAATATAATGATTGATTTTAAACACTTAGGTTTATGTGGATTTTGCCTTTTTATTTTGCCGCTCTAGAGCTTTTTTTACCCATTACGTAAGTACACTAACAAATTATTATTGACGTTTGCCATGTTTAGCATTGTTGTAACAGTATTTGAAACCATTTATCATGTAAAACAAGATACTTAATTTGTTTTCTTTTAACAAGAAAAATAAAACCGGTTTTGTGCTTAAGAATGACAATAGACCAAAAACCAATTACCATTAATATAAGTAGGTTACCAATTTCTTAAATATTATTTTAAAAACAAGGCTAATGCATAAATATTGCCAGAAGATAAGAAAGAATATAAGATAAAATACCTCTCTGTGAGAAAAGTAAATATCTTATACGAGAATTTTTACATGGTACACTGCCTCAAAAAAGCAATTGGACACTTTTAAGCGCGACCTTCAAATTTGACAACATTGGCATTGTAGACATTACTTGCAGAGATATTACAAGATTACTAACAACTCTTCATAAACACTGCCTCAAGCGTTCAAAGAACATGTTTCTTACCTGCAAATATTTATCTAAATTGTACCCTAAAGTTTTAAATTCTTTTTTCCGAGTTTTCTATTTATTTATGTTCTCTGCTTAAGTAATTAAAAAAATTTTTATTGTTATTTATGATTAAATAAGTTCCATCTATAGCACGAATAATGATAAATTGTATGCTCAAGTATAAAACTACTATACTAATTAGCCTAAAAGTCTTAATATATCCGGATTAAATTAAAGTCAACATTCAGATTTTTTTTGGAAAAGAAGTATTATCACCATTAAAACGTAATTAGTCGTCGAACAATTGCAGTATAAACTCCCATTATAAAATTCCTTTATAAAATCAAGTCTAATTTCTCATACCAAAATTATACATAAACACTATTTATATTACAAGAACAAAACTAGACACAGAAAATCCTAATAAAAAACATAATTAAAAAAGTTTTTATTATTTTATTATTTAAATATTTGTATTTTACATTCTAGTAATGAGTGTAATATCCATTATTGTTTAAACATTCCCGTAGATGGTTTGGTATCGAATTGATTAAATTGGCATATACATACATTAGCTCATCAAAATCTTTCCTACACGGTATTAATATTGCGATGCAAGTTGTTTATATTTTGTATTTCTATGTTATTGTGCAGTTCGTCGTTGAACCCACGCACGACCGCCCCCCACAAATTCTCTATAGGGTTCAAATCCGGTGACTTAGGTGGCCAACGGATTCTTTCTTCTTCTGGATGTTGTAAAAACTATTCTTGAACTACCGTTGCCGTATGTATAAGAGAATTGTTCTGAATAAACCAAACTGGCCTTTTAGGATAAACTGCTCGTACGGAGGGGAACATAACGTCTTCTAAAATCGTCAGGTAAGTTTGAGCAGTTAAGCGTCCATCGACATGTGTTAATTACTCTGGGCCAGCATCACTCATCCATCCCCAGTGCGCAGCACTAATTCTTCTACTTCTTTTGTTGGGTTGCACATGTTTTAATTCATATCTAGAATTACGTGGCCTCCAAAAAACTTTTTAACTATCTTGGGAAGTGCATAAGGTTTCTTTATCTAAAAAAACAAAACCTTTCTGATCAAAATTTAAATGTTCTTCTGAAAAAGTGTCTCCGGTAGGCATTTCCTTTATAGGTCCTTTAGTTTTCAAAGTGTTCCGTATTGTTTGCAAACTGCATTGTAGTTGTAGTCTTTCGCGAATAGTGACGAAAGTTGTGAATGGATAATGTTGTCTTTTGCAACTCTGAATAAGTGAGATGGCCTTCCATTTCTATGAGCGGTCTGCAAAGAACGATCATTTTCCGCGCCTTGTTTATCGCATTGAACCCAATAGTAGACCGCACTTTTCTAATAAAATAAATAATAGTTAATTAATACTGCGCAAAAATGTTTACGTTTACTGAAAGGCACCGATAAAGTACTGTTATTAATTTAAGTAAAACAGTTACGTCTTTTAAGTTAGCAGTGCAAGGATAGCAGAATCATATAAAATATAGTTATTAATTGGTTGCAAAAGAACCATTCTACTAAAAGTACTTTAATAAATTTATTTCCTGTTTAAAATGTGTGCAAAAATAATAAAGCTATCCGTTTTTTTCTTTTACAATTAGTCAGCAACAATTTAGCAACAATTTAGCAACAAATTCTACACACATTTTAAACCGAATATCGATTCATTAAAACACTGTTTAGAATTGTGTACTACTAATTTGCCTCAAGTTTAATGAATAATTAAAAAAGTAAGTAAACTACAAGTTTTCTCTTTCGTAAGAAAATAGTAACAAATTTCTAATTATGTATTATTTGATTTTGCAAAGTTTGTATTGCTAACTTGAGGGACGTGCAAAGCTTGATACCCAATTACTATGTGACTGAAACTTTTATAATTTCATTATAAACAATTTCCTGTGATGTAGGTGAATAATTGTGCAATCTGAATTATACATCATATAACACCTATAAAATAGGTACATATATGTATATATATATATATATATATATATATATATATATATATATATATATATATATATACCCATGTTTAAAATTTAAAAGAATGCTAATATTCAAGAATATTATCAAAAGCAAAATAAAAAATTATTTTACCGATAAACCCCATACGTGCAACAATTACTCAGATAGAAAATCCACATTTTCGTAAAGGGAGGGGTTAGGGTTTCAACGTAAAAAAACACTTTTTTTTCTCAAATATGGATTGAGCAATTTGATTCGAACCTTTTGTACATTATTGAGCATACTTTTGACAATGTTGTGTAATTTTATCATGCAGAAATATTGAAGCATAAGTCGGTAACAGAGCTTCCCCCAGAACGTCTTGGAAAAAAAAACAATTTGCCGTGTTCACTATAACTCGGCCGGAAATTATCTGAAAATGAAAAACCATGAAAATTTAGTCAAATAATAATCAAATCTTCCCCCCAACGTTCTCTGATCTCTTTTTTTTTCATTTAAAAATTTTTGGCGGCTATCTAAAGTGTGAACTCTTATTGTCCACAAAAAATTCCGTCATTTTGTGGGTGGGAAACACCCTTAAAGTAAAAAAAAAAATTTTTACTAAACGTTGGGAGAAGGTATTTTATATATAGAAAATGTGTACAAAGTTTGAAATGAATCGGTCAAGTAGTTTTTAAATGGCAGTGAACACGGACTTTGAAAAAGTAGTTTTGAGAAAAACGCGTCTAAAGTTTATGAACTAAAAAAGTGAAGAAAAAAATTTGTTTTTCCAACTTACACAGAATCATCGATTCCAGCTCCATATAGCAGACTTCCTGCGGCATTGTCGATGTCTTCAGCCTCTTTTCTCTCAAGTCTTTTTTTTATTCTGGCTTCTTTGCTCTGCTGCTCAGCCTGAATCTCGGTCCTGTCAATGCGATTGCTGTCCGCGAATGTCGCATAATCATGAGCGCTTGGGCCGACACTGACGTTCATATCAGACAGAAAAGTTAGAAAAGCACCAGCACCTTCATTGAAAGTGCATGCAGCTACATAAGATGCAAATTCAACAATTTGTCTGCTGCCAGATAATTTTTTCGGTGCAATTCTCCAAATCAGCTGGTTCAAACTTTCGTTGGCATTTTGAGTAAAGCCTCCAAGACACCTTTCTAGAAGTTCGTCTTTACTCAAATCTTCATAAATCGGTTTGATCGCTTGTATGACATCTTGTGGAAGTGGAGTGTAGCCATGTTTAAAATTTTCCACTCCTGTTGTGGCCAAAGCTTTTTGATATGGACACCACGAGTTCTCACCGCTCATGCACTTATGGTGTTGAGGGTTATCGTCTGTTGACTGCTGGTGGTAGAACGTTGCCCAGATTGCATTTTTCATTCCTTCCAGCGAATCACAATTATGTCTGATTGCTGCTCCGTAGTATCGACTCAAATTATCAATGACGTTTCCAGTGAGTTTTCCTTTGCCGCCGAGTAACTTACTTTGCCTTGTTTTACCAGCATTCTTTCCGGTTTTTACAACTTTATTTTCTACAGTTTTATTCACTAAATCACGTAGACGTTTATCCATTCTTTTTTGCACGTGACCTACACATTCTTTTTTATTTATAGTGAAATTTTCACCGTAAGGTTTAGCTTTCACTAAATTGCCGTAAGTTTTACTGTCACCGTCTCCGATATAGTTGCTGATCTTTGCTCCGTAATTTTTTTCTGATCGGCGGAACAATTCGATAACAGCATTAACTTCCATGTTACCTGATGGTCCGGTGTGATTGGCTTGGCATTCATCATTTTCAACATGTTCTTGGTACCACTCTTCAAATTCATTAGTATTTAATTGCTTTCTCCATAATTTGCAAGCCTGACAGTGCGAACTACTTATGAAAATATCGATAACTTTTGCAGACCAATATCCAATCAAGGAAGCGACGCCAAAAGAAGAGCTGAAGCCTTGCTTCTGCCACGTGCCGTCACCAGAAACGGTCAAAGTGTCTGACTCTGAATTTGCACGTGTTTGCTGTTTTTCTTCGTCTGCGGCGGAAACAAGAAATTTTTCAGCAGTCGTTTGGATGCTGCAGCAAATTGATTTCATGAGATCCCAATAAGATGGTTTAGATAAAAAACTACTTGCAATGTCCATGAACCCGCAAAATTTATTGCAGCCTGCTAAACCCAAACCTAATGTACGCATTACAAAGGCAAAACGAGTGTTGATTTCATAGCGATGACCAGTTTTTTCACTCGACGGTATAAAGCGTGGATCACAATTTGCACATTTGACTTGGATTTGGAAGCCAATGCCTTCTTTTTTGCAGCTTTTGAACTGAACTAAACCATCACACTGAGCAAATTTCACTAAACTTGCGATGGTTGAAAAAACAAGCAAAAAATCGATGATTCTGTAATGTTTTTCAACGTCTTCTGGTACACTTGCACTGGTATTTAGCTTGATTTTCTTCGATGAAGCACTTTTTGTGGTAGCCTCATCTTTAATTATTTTATTCGGATTAAACTTTTTTTTGATCTACACAAATAAGTCCTTCCACTTTGTCGGTCTTCTCTCGAAACTTTGCTTACTCTCGGCATTTTTGTACAGAATATTTCTTGAAAAATTATAAAATGACAAGCGCACGGTTAAACGTCAAAGCAATGAATAAACTGTATACCTGTTTGACAGCTGCACTGCTATCTCGATCGCCCATAGCGTTAAAGGCCAGGAAATTAATAAGACAATAACTTCAAGAATATTGCTTAGATCGGCTTACAATTTTAAAGATATATTCTTAAAATGTTAAACAATAAGATAAGACAAAAAAAAGAAATTTGATTTTTCGAAAGTGAAAACCCTAACCCAGCCCAGCAATAATCTTCCCTCTAGTTTCTATTAATAACTCTGCTTGTCCAAGAAGACGTGGCATTTTTCACAAAATTGACACACAAAACAACACTAAATAATCTACATTACAGAATAAATTTTAAGTAACCCCTTGATATACCCTACTTAGTAATGGCAAAGCCTTGGACAAAAAGGAGCATTACTGGGGGTATGAAATACCCCCCAGAAGAACGAAGTTTCTGGTCTCTGGAAACACTGTCGTAACCGTAATTTTGATGAGAATTTTTGTCTTCTTTATTCTCAAATTTTAATTCAATCTTTGATTTTGGTTGCAAAACGCTAAGTAATTGTAATAAAAGTAGAAAAACATTTGTAAATTTTTGTTTTTATATTAGTTTTATAATCAATAATTCCTGGTTTTGCAAAATAATTGAGATGTAATGAACTAAATCCAAATGATTTTAAAATTCATTACGTTTGTTAAATGTAATGTTTTGCACTCTATATGGATTTATTAACATTGTCAAAAAAAGCAAAATAATAAGTAAAATCAAATGAAAAAAATATATAACAACATACATTTAAAAAGAGTTTAAAAACTATAAATTATTAATGTTTTGAAATTATTTCGTTAAAAAGTTTTACTTTTTTGTATTATTATATTTTGTTGATGTTATTGTACTTGTTTTATTATTATTTATTACTTAAAGCAAGATGAAAAATTATTTCTTTACTTGAGGATATTTGAATTTTTGTCATCTTATTTCTACACGATATTTCTTTAAAGCGGGGGCCCCGCCCGCGCCTGGAACCGACCCGTTTACTTAGAATTTCTGCAATACGTCGAAATTTGGTGGGGCAACTATTACGATACATAAATTTGTTTCTAATAGTATGAAACAACGCTTAAAATTTTGCCATTTTTTTAGTTTGTTTTTAAATTTTTATTGAACATTTTTAGCCCCGAGTAAAAAATTTTATACTTTCCATTTGCCCAATAATTTTTGTTTGCCATTGCGTACTTTACATGGTGTATAAATATAAATCAAAATTTAAGGAAAAGTAATAAAAAAATGTTTAAACCGCAAAATATAAAAAAATTATATTATTTGTGTTGGGTCCATAAACCCGTTCTCCTTTTAAGAAAAAAATGATCATAGAATGGTTTAGTGTTCAAGAAAACGGATAACAATGTTCGAAAACATTTTTTGTAATATGTAAAATCTTACTCCTATTATATTTAATAAAAATTCAATTTTTAAAGTTTCTTATATTCAAAAAGAAAATAACAGGTCATGTAACCAGAGCACACATTTAACATTATACTTAATCACAATTAATTTGAATTACTTGAAGAAAAAGAAAAAATAAGAAAAGCTAGTATTTCGCGTTAGGTAATGCTTTAAAGACACAGGACGCTCAAATAAAACTGTAAAGCACAATTAAATACGGTTCCATGAGCTGTGAAGAAAGTTTAGTCGCGGGACTGAACCTGTTAAATACTAGCCATTTGTCCCAGCTTCGCATAAGTGCAACTCACGATGTGACATCTTTTAGGTTAATCGTTACTTATAATTATTAGCTTTTCGAAGTATTGGGTATTTAAAAAAAATATTTTGCATTTAAACCAAGGTTGAGACTAGTGTTTATATTATTAATTTAGAAATAAACGTTGTTGATCATTTTGTACAAAAAAAAGAGACCGATTTTTCCAAAGCTTGGTGATATATTTTCATTATTTAGTTTTTGGAAAAACCTGCAATAAATTCTGTTTTGATTTATAGGTAACAAAACTCATAATTAGTTTTGATTTCCAGTTCAGTTACGTCTAAATAAAAATAATATCTTTTTAAAAAAATATTAATTTTCTCGCCACTTGTTCTATTTGTTATAATGTAAATAAAATTTTACGGAAGCCGCCTGAAAATAAACTCTACAGGCACAGATAAATAAATTTGAGTTACGCATACCTTCTGTCTAATACTTAAACTAGTAGGTTTGATATCATCCATAAATTGGGTTAAATCAGCAAAGTTAAAGCATTTTTTCCGTGGATTACAGTGTAATCAAAAAAACAATTGAACATCGAATTTTACCCATATTTATAAAAATCCAATTTCTATGAAAAAATGCAAACTACGAATAAATCTTATGAGAATTTGTAATGAGAATTAAGATTACAATTGTTTAACCACTATTTACGTTCAAATGATGATAATACTTCTTTTACAAAGAAAATCGGAATGTTGACTTTAATTTAATCCCGAAATATTAATAATTTTGGCTAATTAAAACAGAAATTTCATATTTGGGCATGTAGTTTAAATTTATTCATGCTATTAATAAAACTTTTGTTCAATAATTTTAATTATAAATCAAATTATAAATGACTTAGAACTTTTTTAATTAAGAGTTATAGCATTCATTTAAAACTTGAGCAAAGAACAGAAATACATAAATAGAAAATTCGGCAAAAAAAATTTAAATCTTTATGGTACAATTAAGGTACATATTTGCAGCAAAAAACATGTTCTTCCAACGATTCAGGCGGTGCTTATAAAGAATGGTTAGTAACCTCGTAATATCGTTGCAAGTAATGTTTACAATACCAATTTTGTCAAATTTAACTAGGCGTTCTGTTATAACGTAAGTTTGGTTGCCTACCTTGCAAGTCGCGCTTAAAAGTGTTCAATTACTTTTTTGAGGCAGTGTATATATAGATCCATTTTAAGATCAGTTTTAATCACTTTGGCAAACAACTTTGGAAACCATGACAGTTAAAAAGAAAAACAAATTAGTGGTCACCTCGCACATATTTAGAGTCAAACAAAATTTAACACATATCGCACACATAATCTTTGACTGAGTCCTACCCAGTACAGCCTGCGTGAACCCACAGACTACATGAAGTGCATCTGCACGACATTACGTTGTCGCTTCCAAGATTGCTGCATTTTGCGTCTTCTGCTTCATCTTCGTCATTATTATTTATGTTTATCAGCTTTGTTTTTTCCGAGTTCTACTTGTACTTTAGTCTTCTTTCTTTGGCTCTTATCATGTTTTTCTTTACTTTTGTCTTAAAATTTTCTAATTTTCTTATTTTCTTTTTCTAGCCGATCATCTTTGATTGGCGTTGAAGTTAAAAGTGTATCGTGCTGCATTTTTTTTGTTTGAAATGTTGACACAATATCGGATTCAAACACTAGTGGGTCTGTTTGTTTGGTATACCAGACACTGTGTTAGGGGTTCCCCGTTATTGTGGATGACACCACGTCTAGCTCACACCGTTCCAGAGTAGGGTATGAGTAAATATAAGTATAATAGTCAATTAATAATGGAGAAATAACCCGCAACATACAAAGGTCCACAACGGTACACAAGTATAAATCAAAATTTAGTCGAGAAATTACCTACTGACAATATACGAAAATTGTGATAACATGCACACCCACTACAAACTGGTCACAGCTAATCGACAACGTTTAATTATGAAAACAATATGGCTACTTAAAATTGTTACTCAAGCTTACTAGATCTAGATTAGTTTGTAATCATATACCCCTAAGAGCTGAAACAGAATCTAACGGACAGATCACAAATAATTATTTGAAACACAAATGTGTTCTTAAGATCAGATCAAAAAAACACGTCAGGCTTTCTAATTGCTTTACACAAATTATTCTATGTAGTGTTGCATTGATAGGTCGTTTATCTACAAACTTATTCTAAGAGACTTTTTTTAAATCATTATTGTTTGATCTTGATTTGCCGATAATCGTTACGTTTGGTATGCTTTGTATTTACACAACAAATGCTGCGGAGTCTAGTCGTTCTCAAAGCATTCGCAACATAAAAGTTTGCTTTGTAGGCCCATTTTACGCATATGTTTCTTAAGGCTACTGTGCCTTGTTACTAGTTTTGTGAGTTTTTTTTAGCTTTTGTTGACTCATGTTTGATAGTGTATTTGAATGTTTGATTGTGATTCTGTAAGGAAGAGTTTTGTTCTGCTGCTAGATTGCTGCGGATTATTTCTTTACCGGTATTGTAGGCGATTCCGACAGCTGGTTCAGATTCGATATTGTTGTTCCCGTTTTGGCTAGTGCGCCCGCCATAAGTTTTTTTTTTACACTCTGATTTCTTGATATCCAAATTAGCTGCATTTGTTGATCAGTTTGGATTTTATTACTGGCAATAGTACACTGGTACTGTGCGATGTTTGCGTACTAGATAGTTTCTTTAACCGCGCCCGAATACATTTTTCTTGCCCACTGGTCTCGTGACGGTATTGTTACTTGAAATTTTCTTAAAATGTGTTTTGTAAAGTCGGATCTCATAGTTGAGATTGTTTTTTCACGCAGCACGTTGTATAATACTCGGTTTGTATTTTCTCGTAATTGACGTGTGTTTATTAATCGGCAGCTTGTATGCTACTTGCTTTGCTTACATCATTACAACAAGGTGTAATAGTGGAAATTTTCACACTTAACACGTCATCTAATGACTGATTCTTTGAAATAATTTTGAAGAAAACATATCAAACACAAGGTTAGTAGTATTAAAATTTGACATTCAAAAGAAGTAGAATTAGTAAAGCATATTGTTGCCAACCAATCAATCTAAACACTAAATGCAAAATACATGGTACGTCAGAATCAACCTTATATCTTGCACTACATCAGTAACATAACTGAAATAGATTTATCACAATTTTAACTGCAATAGATTCAAATTGGAAAATCTGCTGCAAAACCTTATTAAAATATTTTGGGATTTATTGGAAAATATTAGTTTCTCTAAACCTAAATTTTCTTTTGCCAAGAGACGCAACATTATTAAATGCCTTTTTTATCAAAGATGCTACATCATCAGGAGTTATCTTTTCAACGACATGGGTTTTTATAAAATCACATTCTTTTTGCATGCTATTTTTAAGAATTTAAAAAAAGAAACATCTAAGGGTTGCCTTCTATGTGACGTGTCGAGTGTCAAAAACAGCATGGTTATTCAATATTAACAAGACGTAATTAACTGCAGACGCAGTTAGTATTTTTCCTGGGTTGTGTACAGTTGAAACCTCTGTTTTGTCGCAATTTTAAATGTTTTTTGGAACAAATTTTTGCTTTTCTATCAGTTTATAGAACCAGTGTATCTCCGTTTTATTAAAAGCTGTGATTCTGTTTATCTTTGTTTTTTTCTGGTTTTCTAACAGAAATATTATTTAACCAATCACACCCAGTAATTCTTAAAGATTTATTAAAATTGTGTTATTGGTATATTTGCAGGCCAAATCGATAACTATAGACTGTGCCTTGAATTTTGTTTCACAGTCACGTTTTCTGATGTTACGTCAATAGTCAAATTTTAATAAACAGAAAAATCGTTTCTCTATTTCGACATGAGAATTAGCGATTCTTACACTAAAATCTGTGTAAGAATTAGCGATTCTTACACTAAAATCTGTGTAAGAATAAGTAAATTCTTACACAAATTTTAGTAATGTTAGTTCATAAGTTGACGTTCATGAAAAAGAAATCAAAATCATTGGAACTTAACAATTGAAATTCAAAGTTTGATGCCAAGATAAAATAAAAATGTCCTATTAATTCAAAGTTATTTCCTTATAAAGGTATAAACAGATAATTTTGTATGATACTTTAGGTTAACACATAAACTTCAATACGTCAAAGTGTAAGCGTTGCCAATTTAATAAAATATAAAAGTTTCCCAATATTGTTTTAAAATTAAAATTTTACAAAAAATATTAAATATTGTATCAAAATAGAGAAAATAGTATAAAGCACACGTCATAGAATACGTTTCAATCACTCGACCGCTTCATAAACTCGCCGCTGCGCGGCTCGTGTATGGAACCCGGTCTCGTGATTGAACCGCGTTCATTCTGTAACTTATGTTTTAATATACTATTCTAATAGTAACATTCTACATTACTATGATAAACTTTAAAAAAATTTAAACTGCTAAAAACCTTAGTGTACAGTCTTGGAACACGAACCGATTCAATAAATGACGAAAAGAGATAATGGCGTTAGAATCGAGAAATGGACTGTGGTAGATGAACGTATAATTTGTAGAAATTAAAATAAACAAATATGATGTAGGAATTATTGAAGTGTATGCACTCACAGACAACGCTAAAGTACAAGTGAAACAAAACTTCTATGACATATAAAACCTTAGTCTATGGCATGCTTTCTAACTTCTACTAATACAAAAACTAGCAAAACCAGGTAAATTCTTTGCTTTAGACAAGTTTTCGCATTGTCAGGTTTTTTATTTTATTCAAAAAATACATGAATAATAGATTCTTATAAAAGACACGTAGTGAAAAAGCAATGATAAAATGTGCATTTTTTCGATGATTAATTTATTTAAAAAATTTAAGCTTTTGCTACGTTTCGCATTTAGAGATTTAAATTTATAATATTTTGTAGTTTCAACTTTTTGTTTACCTGTTATGGAGGCTTTTGCTTTAATAAACCTAAACGTGTAGTTATAGACATGTATACTAACCCGGGTCCAAAACAATTTCGTTTATATCAATAATTAATCAAAATGCAGCTAAATGTTGTTTGTTTAGTACTCTTCGCCATGCTTCTTTGTTTTGCACCATTTCCTTATTTTTTCATTGTCTTTCGGGTTTTTATGTTTCAAAATTGTATAGGCCTTCTTTGCTTTTTTCGTCCTGGTAGTCTTTTTTTGACCATCTATGTTTGGCATTCTCACAAGAAACTCATACCAAAGTAAATATTGAATTTCAACTCCACCCAATACCACTTAGTTACTCCCATCCGGTTTTTTATTTTTTCATTAGTGATGAAACTTGGATAATCTTGCGTTACGTTTTAGGTAATCAATCTATTTCTGTCACATTTTGTCTTTGTTTAATTTTTTTATTTATTGTTTAGATTTCATACTTGTAGCAGAGTGTAGATTTCACAAATACTTGCCCAATAAGTTTTTTGTATATTTTTTTAAATATTTTTATTTGTTCATACATAATTAAAAGCTCCAATCACATTTTTTGCTTCATTTATCCTATGTTTTGTCTCCTTTTAACGTAAACCATTTTTATTTGCAATCACTTCTTAATATTTAAATTTGTCAACTAGTTTCTGGTGACATAATTTATTGTAAAAATTACTGAGACTTAGCGTTACAGCCACCATTGGAAGACTGTATGCACTGTATACACTTATACAGGGTACCTAAAATATTAGTCGCAAACAATTACAATAGAAACGGTATTAAACAACCTAATGCAAGATTTACGTCTGCACAACCAATAGTAACAGTGGAATCTATGTCTCAACTAGTGTCTATCGCTTATCTACCCTTTGTGAAAAGTATCACGGACCGTATAAGAAAAAAGATGTCTAAACACAACTTTGTTACTCGGTTTTCTACTTTAGGGTCAAATCTTAAAAAGCAAAACAAAAACCTGCTTTGTTTTATTATATGGACACTCTATAGCTATGCTAACAGTACGCTTACAGATTCTAAATAAAGAAAAAAACCTTTCTTACATAATAGTAAGACCGACTGGAATGCATTTGGGGAAAATTGGACTATCTAATCTCGACAGATCAACCGTTAAAGACTGAACTGGACATTGAAATTGCAGTAGAACATTTAACAAAAAAATGCAAGAGGCTGCATGGTTTGCCACGCCCAACCCTGTAACCCCTATTACGAAAACTGATACATCCCCAGTCATTAATAAAAAATATTGCAAAAAGACACCTACGGAAACAACGGCAGCAAGCCAAATCAGAAGAAAACAAAATAAAATTGAATAAAGCCATTACAGAACTGTAAAACTAGATTAAAAAAGAACAGAACCACAGTTGTCAAAAATATTCAGAAAATCTTACTCCGACTGAAGCTACGGAGTACTCAATCTGAAAAGCCACAAGAAAACTGAAAAGTTCCTAAAAACACAATCCTCCAATCAATAATGACGACTACATCTGAGCCTGAAACAATAAAGAAAAACCGAAGCTTTCTAAAAACATCTAGAAAACGTATTTAAGCCTTGTCGTCTAAGATATTCATCAGGAAAACGAGATAACAGAATTCCTAGATGCCCCATTTCAAATGGAACTGCTACATGGAAAGTTCAAAATTAAAGAAAGAAATAGGTCATAATGAAAAAAATAAACAACCCCAGGATTTGACCTTATTTCTGAAAGAATATTGCAAAAACTGTCTGAAAAGTGGTACAAACTAATAACCTACATATTTAACCCAATTCTGAGATCAAACTACTTTTCCAGCATCTGAAAACTCACTAAAATCATAATGATTTTTAAACCGAATAAAAAGCTTTAAGATGTTTTATCCTACAGACCCATAAGCTTACTACCAATGGTATCCAAAGTTCTTAAAAAGTTATATGTTAACAAACTTAATATAATAATAGCAAAAACGGAAATAATTCCAAAACATTAATTTGGCTTCTGCAATAAACATGGAACAATAGAGCAAGTACATCGACTAGTAAATTAAATTAATAGAGATCTAAACGCCAAAAGATAGTGCTCTGCTGCATTCTTAGATATCTCTCTAGCCTTTCACAAGGTATGGCACAGCGGATTACAAGTCAAACTTAAGAAGTTTCTTCTTTCTTCTCACTACCTACTGCTAAAATCATACTGACAGACACTTTCTAGTTAAACAAGGCAATGAATACATTTATATCCTATTCTTTCCTTAAAACAGTGTACTAGGTCCAGTGTTATATCTTTTGTAAACGGCGGATCTACCGACAATAATAACCATTATGGTAGCAACATACGCCAATGACACTGCCATTCTAACATCCCATACCGATCCAGCTTTTTCTTTAAGAAACCTCCAAACAAATCTAAATAAAATTTAACATTGATTAAAAAATGGTACATTAAGACTAAAAAACCAAGTCCTTGTATGTGACATTTACTCTACGCAAGGACACATGTTCTCTTGTGAAGATTACCAACTGTCAATTCCTGCAAGTCGAGGAAGCTAAATATTTAGGCATGCACTTGGATGGACGTCTTACTTGGAAGAAACATCTGTTTACCTAAAGAAAGCAGCTAGGACTAAAACGAATTCAAATTTATTGGCTCATTGGTCAAAAATCAAAATTATTCTTAGATAATAAACTACTGCTATATCAATTCATTTTTAAGCCAATCTGGATTTACGGTATCCAGTTGTGGCAAAATGTTAGCGACTTCAACATCACTATTTTGCAGAGGTTTCAAAATAAGGTTTTGCGTGCCGTCGTAGATGCTCCTTACTACGTTTCCAACAAAGTTATTCTATACGAGATTTCTCTGAAGTCCGTTGAAGAAACCGTGAATGTTTTCATTACAAAATACAGTGAAAGAGTGTCTCTGCGTCATAACGTATTAGCAAATTAGTTAAACGTGCGCGAAGTCAATGAAGGATGAACGCTAAGACGTTTGTTGTCATCAGATCTTACCTCAAGCCCCGGGTAAGTTTAAAGATAACACTATCCAGACAAATATACTCTAGACTTCTGGTTTAAATAATTTTATGAAGATCACTCACTGAAATGACACTCCACATGTCTTACTCAATCAAAACAAACGTTTATTCCCTACGGACTGATTGCTGATCTCTCATGGAGTTTAAAAAAAACTGTTAAATCCGGTGAAGGACGTTATTTCTTTTCGATCTGACGCGTTTATAGCATTACTTGCTCTTGTGATCGTGCATACATAGAAAAAACCAGTAGAAGCATGAGAGTTCGTACTAAAGAGCATGAAAGATGTAGTCGTCTGATACAATTTTAGAAGCCAGCGGTGGCGGAATACGCTCTGAAAACTGGTTATAAAATTATGTTTAAAAACACTGAGATTTTGGCTAACATTGCTAATTACTATCAGTGAAAAATTAGAGAATACAGTAAAATAATTAAAAATTGTTTTTAATATTAACAGAGATTTTAGTTTCCTTTTATCGGAAATTTGAAAAACAGTTTTATCGATTGAAGGCCGGTTTATAAAAGCAAAACTTCACGGCCCAATCAATCGGGTTTGTTCCGGGCTCTGAAAATGTCCACTTTGACATGTAACGAAACCTCAGCTTACGTGATAACAACAACACGAGAATTATTCAGAATGGAAAATTGTATTAAGAGATAACAGTGTCTAGAATTCGACAAAAGAATTGGAATTAAGTTACTATAAGTTCAGAAAGATCGCGCCTTAATTTTTAAGTATCAGATTAAACATTGTAGGCAAGACTAGAACGTTAACTAGAATTAGCAACGTTTAAAGTCATCGCTAATACGTTGTTACCACAACAGCATTAGTTGTACTACATCGATCTTCTACTGACTAGCAATTGTGCATATTCTTTGCAATATTAGTTATTTACATTAATTGGTTTTGTCTAAACGACCTATCCAAGTGTTTTTATTATAATTTGTATTTTTATTTTGTCTACAAAAATTATTAATTTTTCGTGTTTGGAAACAATATTGCTCGACTTGGTAGTAATTCAAATCTAAAAAACTCTCACCATTTAATGGACATTGGAAAATATATCAAACGAATTGTGAATGTGTAATAAAATAGTTTGCCGACTCACCTGTTTGGCTAGCTTAAGACGAAGATTGTTCTAGATCGAATTGTTAGTGCCCAACTTTGTCTGGTAAGCCAATGCCTTGCGCCACCTTTTCTTGCGAGTAGAAAAACTAAAAAGAAATTGTCTGCGCTAGGAAAAGAATGTCCAAACCCGCAACACAATTGTGTGTTGAGAATAAAACAACAAAATGTTATAGTAAGATTATCACAACGATTTATTTAAGACTAATACTGCGTAACAAGAGACATCGAAGTTGTCGAAGTTGTCGCTACACATCTAATTATAATAGTTATATATAATAGCTACGCAATTGCTAACGCCAGTATATAATGTAAATTTAATTCAAATTACAGTTAGTTTTAAATAATAATTCGTTAAAGTTTATTATAGATCGGAAAGTAATTAAAACATTGCTTTAGATTAAGAAACCAAGAATAAAACATTATTAACCCTACCAAATCCGAATTGAAGAGCAAAATTCAAGTGGTTTAATCGCGTTTGCCCGTTATCCTTTTTCTTATAGTAATTTAACCAATTGAGCGACGTCAGCCGTGCAAGCAAAATTAAGTTTGATTTAATTAACCGCTCTAATAACGTAACGTAAGTAACGTATTTCCGAATCGTCTTACAAAAAATTGTAGAATAGCAGTTGTCATTAAATGACATCAAGAAGTGAGATATTTGTCAATCATGTTATCATGCGTTCGCTGACTTCGTAGCAAACGATTATTACTTAAATTTTTATTTACCAAATAATCCAAAATTGTTTTTAGCAAAACCCTGACGAACTATTGGATTATGTCTCCGCATTAACAGCTTTATTTGATCGCTTGGTCCCGCATGGATTGAATTTTAAGAATTAGGGTATAAACACCTTAAAGTGCAGATGTAACATAAAAAAAGTAGTATACTTGAGATTGTTTGGTCTCGCTCACGATTGACATACTTCAAACGCTAGCATTCGTAGATCAGTTAGTGACCGTTTTTGTAAAACTTCAATAACAAATAATCATGAAGGTAACATATAAGGAGCTTAAGTAGATCTTTGTTGTAATTGTAACACAAAAATTAACATCGAACAGGCTTCGCTGAAGTTTATACGTTCTGCATCGAGAAAAATTTCCCAAGCGTTGTTCTCAACCTCCGACCAGCTAGAAATTCAACGTAAGAATGGCGTTCAAACGCAGCTTTTGCTGTGCCCTATACGACACGAAAACTTATTAACTATTGCAATAACTAGCCCACACGCGACTACGAGTGCACAGTTGCCTATTTGACAGTCAAAAATGTACCAAGACGTATTTTGAGTCGTTACAAATAAGTACCCAAAACATGATTATTGGTGTCCGAGCTTTTTGTCTACGCAGCGATAAAAAAACATTTCACATACAAGCACAAAAATGCAAACGTAAATTACTAATATTATTGTTTTTTTTTTATTCTATATAATTTAGTTTGATTTTTTTTCTCAATGGGAAGGAACTTCTAATTACTTATTTGCTTTATTTTTTTTTTATCTGGCGACGTTTCGCAGCTTTATGTATCTGTTTTATCGATTCATCTTAAAAATCTAAGAAAAACAAATAATTTTTAATTATTTTTCAAAACATCACACAATAAAAATTTAATAAACAATTACTACGACTTTATAACGCACACACTGGTAACAATTATTTAATAAAAATTTTAAACAATTAAGTAACTAGGAGTATTTTCTTATTAAGAAGAAAAAACAATTAACTTATGTGTAAATTTTTAAGTTTTAACAAATTATTAAATGAAACTGTAAAAACTATCGTATAAAAATTGACGCTGTTGTTCACACACTTAACTAAACAATAATTGTTCGCTACTACTATTACAAAAAAATTAAAAATAATAAACAAACAACTGCAACTAAATAATGAACGTGTTTTTTTAGTCAGTTTTAAGTAAATAATATATAGTTAACATGTGCGGAAAACACGTTTTATAATTATTGAATGCCATGTTAATTATTTATGTTATTATATTAAACGAAAATTAATTACAATATAATACCTTCAAGTTTGCTTAATTGCAAACTAATGTAAGTTCATTGTTAATAGCAACGGAAAATAAATGTACCCGTAATTTAAATATAGAAACAAAAGTACACATACATAATACGTTTTTTCAATCTAAAACTATAAGTTCATTGTCTTTTGTAAAATGCGATTTTTTGCAGCTAGTCAGTTTTTGCTGTGAAATTTTGTATCGCAATTTTTTTTATACAATATATTTTGCTCATTATTTGCGAAACCTGTGACGGTAGTATAATCTGCGTTAAACAAAGATGTCACAATGATTTGGTAAGGATAATCTGCTAAGTACTAGATTTCAAAAGAATTTAAAACCTGTACACACTTTTTTGGAAGTCTCTTGGCCAAAATTGAGCTTGAGATTCGCGAAATAGAAATATGTGAATCTTGGCAACACTGAAACAAAAAAAAATAGAACATCTTATGTTGTATGTACTAATGTACAAGTGCAAAAGCTCAAATAATTGGAGATAAAAATAATAACCATTATAAAATGCAGTATTAACATCAAGTCAAGTCAAATCAAAAAACGTTTCTTTTATTTAGCTATGTACATTCTATTTATTTATCAGGTAACTTAACTTTATATTGCGACTGCTCAGGAGTTTATCACTTCTTCAGTCTTTGTCAATTATAATTAGTTGGTTATACAATTTATTAGGCATGCATGACACAAAAAAAAGAAAGACAAAAAAATTTAATATGACTAGTCGGTGTCTAGGTGTTCGCGGTTATGACCGCTTTTTTGTGAGACATAGCATTTGCCCGGAAACTTGAAGAGTTTCTGTTCTTAAGGGGAACTATAAAAAACCTTAAGATATGTCTTTTAATGTACTTAAAAGTGTGTGTGCTGATGTTGGTGATACGTATGCTGATTGGTTCTGCGCATGCTGGTTGCTGGTTGGTTGTTTTAGGGTGGCGATTGTATGTATGGGTCGACAGCTTCTTGACAGTTTTTGGTTAATCTGTAATTAAAAATTTTGTAGTATGCTGTTGACCGTTAAGATGGCGTGTAGTTGTCGTAAGTGTTGTGTTGTTTTTAGTTTATCTTAGACAGTATGGTGTTGTGTCGAGTAATGTGTCGAATTCTTCTGGCAGATCGTCCAGAAGTTGTGTGAGGACCGCGGGAGAGAATTTGAATTTTCGTTTGGGTTTACGGAGCAGGGTTTTTTCGCGAACTCTGTTGTTGTTGAAGAGTGTTAGAAGAATGTTTTTGGTAACTTGGTTATCTCCAAAGACTCTTCGTCGCGTGAAATTTGTTTTAAGAATTTTTAGTCTTTCGGTGATTGGAGTTATGTTCGCGTGTTGGATTGTTAGATTGTTAGGGTGTTTGTAAGAAAGTCTGTGTATTTACGGAGAATTTGTCTTTCACAGGACGCGATATCCTTCATTTGTGTTTTAGTTAAAGTCGAGTATAGTGACACACGGTAATCGATAATTGGGCGAATAAAGACTTTGTAGGTGTGTTGTAGGGTTTTTGGATGACAACCCTTAATTCGGCCGCGAAGGGCGCTTAAGAGATTTGACCTGTTTCGAATTTTGTCTAAAGAAGAATTGAGATCTGGATTCCAACTAAAAGTTCTATTGAATTTTACGCCAAGATATGTGATTTCGTTTGAAAGATGAATGGGGTCGACCCATAGAGAAAATTTAACGTTTTCGTTGGATTTGTGAGGTTTCTTAGAAAAGTTTGAGTGCCTGAACAAAATCGCTTGTGTTTTAGTTGGATTTGGAGTGATTCTCCATTTATTAGATCATGTTGAAAATCTATTTAGGTGTGATTGAAGAAGGAGAGCTGCTGTTTCGCTGTTGCGACTCGTTGCCCATATGGCAGTGTCGCCGGCAAACAACGAGATAAAAACGTCATCGTGGATAGATTCTGGAACGTCGGAAAAGAAAATTATGTACAGAAGAAGGGCAAGAACTGAACTTTGTGGAACTCCCGACAAAAGGGTTAAGTGTTCCGAGCAAGTGTTACCTACTCTCACCCTCATTGACCTATCGGAAAGGTACGAAGCCATCAGTCTGTAAAAATGATTAGAAATTTTAAGGGTATGAAGTTTATGGATTAGTCCGTCGTGCCAAGCTTTATCGAACGCTTGTTCGATGTGTAGAAAGACGGCGAGGGAACATTTCGCTAAGTTTAGCGCTTTTGTCGTGTTCGTGTGTAGTTTGAGAAGCGGGTTCTGTGTACATCTTTTTGACCTGAATCCAAATTGTATGTCAGGAAAGAAATTGTTTGATTTGGCGAAATTTCTCAATCGCCCCGCCAGCACCCGTTCAAAACATTTGCCGATGCAAGACAACAGAGAGATCGGTCAATACGAACTGGGAAACGAAGCATTTTTATTTGGTTTCGGGATTATGATTGTGTTTGAAGTTGTCCAAGGGGTGGGAAAGTAAAAAATCGTTAAACATTTATTGTATATGTGAGATAACAAGAGAAGGGCGTTATGAGGAAGTTGTCGTAGGATCAGCCTGTTAAGACCGTCTTGGCTTGGGGCAGAGTTTTTGCCTGTTTTCACTGTGTTTGAGATAAGGTTGGGAGTAAAAGGTTGGATAAAAGTGTTGTCATTTTGTAAGTTTATTTCCGGTTGGGTTGCGATAAGAGGTCGCGTAAAATTTGTTCAATTCTAGTTTTGTGGTCGTCATCGAAGTTTGGGTGTGTTTGGGATTTGGTATACCGATTGTAGATGTTGGGCAAGCCACCCTGGCTTTATCTTGAGGAGAAGAAACAAAGTTTCCTTGAGAATTAATTAAGCACGAGGAAGCTGGGTTGGCTTTACGTCGTGTCAACGTGTTAAATTTGTCCCAGAAACGTTTTCCGTTTCGGTAATCGAGTTTTTCGGTTGCTTTAATCCAATCCTTCTCGGTAATTTGATTAATTCTGCGTCTGATTTGCGCGTTTAGTCTGTTAAATTTTGGGTCTCTGTATTTCAGAAATTGTCGGAAGATACGTTTTTTCTCTTTTATCATGCGGATTATGTAGGCGGAAGTGGTTTTTGTGAAATGTTTATTGTTCTATTTGGAACCGATTTATCTACGGCATTTGAAATGATAGAAGTGAAATCGTTTATCGCGTTGTCTATAGATAGGGGTGTAGATATGTCAGGGTTTCTGGGAGGCGTTGGTTTATGTAGTCGTAAAATTTTGTCCAATTTGCGTTTTTGAAGTCTTTTATGATTTTTGTTGTTGATGGTGGTACCGGTGGTGGGTTAAAAGTAGTTTTGATTAGTAGCGGAAAATGGTCGGAAGTTACTGTTGTGCCTAAGTGACATTGTTGATCGAAAAATTGAATTAGAGATTTGGAACATAGAATGTGATCAACAATCGATGTTCCTTGGTGACCAAAAAATGTAGGACACGTGTTCCTCGCTCTCTATAAAGGAAAACGAAGTAGCGCGTTAAATAAAAGTATTCCGTTAGGGTTAGTAAAACTATCGCGCTAATTGCGTATAACGCAAGTTTAGGTGTCTTAAAAACACGCCGTTTAGAAGGGTGGAAATGTAACTAAGAAGTTGGTTAGAAAGAACGTCGTTTAAAGGCTTGTAATAACTGAAAAAAATTATAGGATTGTTACCGAAGTGTACCGTGACGGCGATACATTCTAGATCAACTAAATGTGGTGGTAGATCGTCGGGTTGAGATGCAAAGGAGTTGTGAACTAATAAGGCAACACCCCTGGCTTCGTTAATGACGCTGTTTTTTAAGTGTGTTGTGTAGTTTGACATGCAAGGAGTGCTATTTTTGGCGAATTTTGTTTCTGTAATTGAAAGTATATGTATGTTGTTATGCTGTAATAAGTTTTTAATTAATGCGCGTTTCCGGCGAACACCGCAGGCGTTAACCGTACCAATCACTAGCTCCTTTGTAACCAAAGCGTTAATTAGTTCAGGAATGCGAGTTTAAGAATTAAGGTCTTTGAAAGTAAATGCGACTGCATTCTTGGCAAATCACATATAAACGGATTTGTTAAAGATAGATTTACAGGCTTTGTTAACGGATTTGAGAATAGGTTTGCGGTTGTCGGGGAATAAGTACATTAGAGTACATGTAGTGGAGGGTTAGTAAACGAACAAGGGAAGTAGGTTAGTTTGTTATCCTGGATGTTATGCGTAAAGCGCAGGTTAGCTTAGAGAAGTCAACGGCTTCAAGGATTTTGTCTTCCGTAATGTCGCGGTCAATATTACGTAGGACGCAAGAGAAAGTGGGTTGGCGTGGTGTAGGATTGTTAGGTTTAAGGCCGGATAATTAGGTTTAAGATACGTTAAGGTCGCCGTGCAGGTGCTGGAACTTGGTTTGGGTGTCGTCGGGAAGGGAAGCGGAAGTTTCGAGGAGCACAGTGTGGTTGTGATTTAACTTAAGGTTTGTGAGCGGCAGGTTAAGGGAAAGGATTGAGTTGAAAAATTCTTTTTGGGTTTTGATGGTGAGAGGAATGTTCCGGAGACAATAACGGGAATTTAGTGGTCTGGATGTTGATGCGGTAGATTCAATCGTGGTGCGGGCGGAAGTAGAGGTAGTTGAAGATCTGGAGTTGGTGCGAGAGGGGGTAACTAAGGTAAAAGCGTCAAAATCGGGATCAAGCGGAGAAGCGGAAGCATGCGCGACGCCGTGTTTTACCATCGTAAGATAGTAAGCGTCTCAAGCAGTTAAGTAAGCAGTAAGCAAAAGCGAAAGCAAAAAGCAAAAATAAAGAGGTCAAAAACCGTTCCGTTAGTTCCGCTAAGACCTGGCTACGGTCTGTTCTCGGAGTCGGCTAAACGGTATGCAGGCAGGGACGACTTGGCTCGGCTCGGTGGCAAAACAATAAAATTTACCAACAAAACATAATCACTTACAATTAGCAACGTTCGATGGCAGAGCCATCTCATAGTGTGAGTTACTATGTATCAAAGATAAGATAATAATATAAAAGCTATAACGGCAGTAAAAAAAATATAAAAGTCAAAAAAGTAAGATCTTAGAACACGTTTGGAAAAAAATATTACTAATATTCTAAAAAGTAACAAATTCGCAACGGAAATCAAGAAAAAGCTCTGAACAAAACAAAAAAAGATTTTAAAATAAGTTTTCCTACACCTTGTGTTAGATTAAAACAATTTATTTTCTTAGGTCGATATTACAAAACATTAACAACAAAAATATTTTTTAACGTTATAGTCAGAATTAAAAAAGAAATAAAATACTTAGGTGACACAAAATATGTAAATGAGTTAATGAAATATGACAGAACCGCTCTAAATAAAAATATGCATAGAATATGTAACACATAATTCTAAAAACCACAAAAGTATTTCTAATAAGCAAAATTAAATTTATTCATGAAAAATAAGTGTCACGACAAATTATCGGTACCATCAACAATAAAGGAATGTTCTGTAAAAAACAAAATTGATTATTTAATAAAAAGGTAAATGATATTATAAGCTACGTAAATCAATCAATGTTTAATGTCTACCAATAATAACAAATTTAAGTGACCACTATATTAATCTGCCGTAATCAAAAAGCTTATGTACATAGTTACTAGTAAAAAATTAATTATAGAAGTAATAAAAATTCATAAAATTTACGTTAATACATAGCAACTCAAGCACTAACGGAACGTACGATTGCAAACAGATTTATATTTTTTAAAAATAAAGATTTTTACTTCGATTTAGTGTTTAACTACATCGCAACAAAAATAAAGAAAAAAGCATGAATCTTACAAAACCAAGAAAACCGTTTTATGGACGTTTCGCTCTCCAACCAATTCGTTTCCGAAGTTTTACTTCTAGTTTTCGCCAGCTTTAGTTGTTTCTAGTTGCACCACAAAAAGCTAACTAGTAGGATTTCTGCAACAGTTTTCTGTTTTTATTTTATTTTTTGTTTTTTTGTGTGTTAATTTTATAGTTTTTGATAGAAGATACATAAAAAATCTTTCAACATCTGCATTTCGACGTGTAACTGAAATCCAATCTCACACATGTAATCCATAACTTTACGATTTTCAAAATCTCCAACGATTTTTTTTACACGAGCTTATATTGTGACTTACTTTTTATTTTTTGGATTTTGGTGATTTGCAGTAATTGATTGTACTATTTTGTAATTATGAATATTTTGCTGCTTCTGCAAACATCCAATAAAACGAAAAATATTTGGAAATTGCGAACCACATCTTTCTTGAAATGCGCGGTATCATCCTTCTACGGCATTATTTGTGCGATGTTGGTCGTTAAGAGTACGCCAAGAGAATTTGACGACGTAGTCTTCGGCCAATATATGCATCTTCGAAGTAACTGGCTATGGGTACAGTCTACTCAAGAAATTTTTTGCTTTCAACTAATTCAATGAATACATGGCTGACGTTATCTTTAGGTATAAATGTAAAAACGGAAGTCGTTCTAATCTAACAATCAAACTCGTAATCAATCGTGTAGAGTTTTGAAACCTTCATTTTGAACTTTTTCTAGACTGATTGTAATAACTAAAAAAACATTATGTTTAAAAAACTTAAAGATTCTAATTCAAATGCTTGAATGGCAACGTTTGGAATCCGTCATAAGTAGAGTTGACTGGAGTATAGGTTGCAGACGTTCCAATTTTTTGCAATATCTTTACATCCGTAGTTATTTTTGTGTTTGGTAAAAGAGCGTGCACTAGTGGTACATCGGCATTGTATTTAGCAGCGTGAATTGTGTAAATTTGTTGAAACATGTCTGGTGCGGTACTAAACGTACCATCTACAAACTATTCTTACCTTTTGCTCAAAAAATAAAAATTGTTTCTGATTGAAAAAATCAGCATCTTTCCTGGCATAAATCATAGATCAGCAAATGCTGCACTTGACCATCAATCACAATTTCAGTAAACACTCAAAAAATCACCAATTCTTGAATATTTCTTGGAAGCGCGTCTGTTTCTACAATTTTTTTTCAATAAGTTTTTTTTTTGTAAAATAGCTGCTACATCTGTGTAAGGTCTTTATGTACATTCTTATCCTAGTATAGATTCCGGGCGTAGAAGCCTTTGCTATAACTTCTGCAATACACGTTTCCAATAATCTGCTGAGGTGTCTTCCGTGTTGCCGTGGCACGCTCCTTTGTCGTCGCAACTAAACCGGGGGCGAAACGGTTTAGGTACGAAACAGTTCGGGAGCAAAACGGCTGGGTACGAAACGGTCTGGGGCAAAACGTCCATATCCCAAAAAAACTTTAAACTAAATAGATTAAGAAAGAATTGAAATCCAATATAGTAGTTATTGTACCAAAAACTTAAATTTATAGAAAATTTTCTGTATTACATAACCTTGGAGAATGCAAAATCGATATGATTTTTTCTAAATTTACAAAGAATGTCATCATTTTTGAACTGTTTTTTTATTAACGATTTTTTATAATAAAACTTTTTTGTTTAAAAGATCTAATACAAAATCTATAACATATTTTACACTTTTTTAGTATAATACAGAATCATTGGTTTTACGGCTATTTACTAAATATAAAGTTGTTTGATTAACTTAATAAAAAGATACAACCAATAGTTTTTATATATTTTTTGTTCTTGTTAATAGAATTATTCTGAAATAAAAGCATTTTTTAGTTCTACAAAATAGACAAAATAGTTTATTGATTTTTTTTTAAAACATTAATGTTTTAAACGTTTTTAAATTAGAAGTAATAGAAATTTACTATGTCATAATATAACGTTTTTTACTTTTGCAATTACCTACCAAATTACTGAAGGTTTCCTTAAAAACATTAAAACACTAAAACACTACGATACCATCTGCTGCATTTGACTTGATTTTCTCTAGTGTTATCTGGAAATAGAAATTTTTGGCATATAAGCAATCTTTTGTGTAGACTATTGAAAACATCACTTAAAAAGTAGACTGTATGTAAATACTTTTAAAAACAAATCTTAGTTAAAAATTTAAAAAAATTGCCATATACAGTAGGACATATAGAGATTAATTTGTAGGTTAGATTGGTTTAAATAAATAGATTACCAATTGTTTTAAAAATGTCAACCATATACAAAAATAAAATTCTTTGGGATTGGACCATGCCACGTTAATCCCAAAGCACACTCATTTTCGTAAGTTCCATTACATCAAGCAAGAAATTTGTAATTTGACACAATAATTAAAAATGTAATTCAACACTTTTGAAGAAATAAATAATCAACTTGTTAATTAAACCTAAGATTTAAAAAAATAACGTATTATAAAGTAATATTAGAAGAATAATTGTTGCAGCCACAACAAAAACTAATGTTTAGGTTTAATTTTTGGTAATAGCAATATTTCCTAATTCAAATTTTCCACATAAGAGTAAAGCTTTCTTCTTAATATAATTTTTGATTTTTTTTAAAACAAAACCAAAAGTTTAAACCAAAATGAATTTTTTGAAAACGAAAAAAAACCTTAAAGAACTGAAAGATTTACCTTTTCACATAAATGTCGTTTAGGCTTGGTGTGCGTGGCTAATCTCTGTAATGTGACAATTCTCTAATGTTATTGTTTTTTCAACCTTAAGAGTTTTTATACCAAAAACTTTGCCTCGAAAAATTTTAAGTAATCTTCTACGTCCGTCAATGATTTGTTAGCAGTGATAGTCGCACATTTGAAAAAAAATTAGATTATTTAGACAATACAGAAAACAGAAAATATAAACAAATTGTGAGAAATAATATATTTAAAAGAAAATTGAATTATAAAATGGCAATACATAAAAAGATTATTACCATATATAGTATACACATAAAATGATAACTAACCAAACAATTTAACTACTGCCTCTAGATGTACTAAAGTAATTCGATTTAACATTATTTTGGATTTCGGGTTTCTGGCTCACAGTCTCATATGATTTAAGTGCGTTTAGCTTATTTGACAAGATATATAATTATTGTGTCTATTATTTTTTCTCTGTATCTTTTTAAAAAATATATATAAAAGTGAAGTCACAACACATTTTATTTGATTCAAATGAGTAATCTGAAATCAACAGTTAATACATTAATTATGAATGAATATTGTGATTTGATATTTTGAATTTACGTTTTGGAATGAGGGGGGTATTTTTGCATTTTTAGCATATTTATATAACTTAATTTATATTGGTTTTAAACATTGTTTACTGAGACATGTTATTACAAATACATTTGTTCAAAATTCTATATTTTTGTCTATTTCTAAATTGCAATCAAAACTAAGTATTTTTTTTTAATTCCTACAAATAGATGAATGGGTACATTTGTTTTTTAGAAAAAAATCTGTAACATGTGTGTACATAAACATATAGGTATATTATTATTATGAAGATAGAAAACGATTCTGTACTTTATTTGGCATATTTTATCAAATATTCATTCCTTCAGGACTGCTACAGTATCACTTTACTTTTCGTGTGTATGTGGATGGAATAGTTGGTATTTTCTATTACTGTTGAAAGTAAATTCTTCTTCAGAAAAGCTCAGTCTATTAAAATAGCAAATTTTTGTTTTTCTAAAGACACTTGTAAAGTTTTTTAAGATAAAAATATTCATGAAAGTTTTGTTGATCAGTGTAATCATATGATCTTTAAAAGCAACTTTAAATTGACCTTTAAATGGACTGTAAATTTCATGCGATGCGTAGCGTGTGAAAAGACAGCGATTTGGCATAAAGTAAAATATGATCAAGAACTTTAATGAATAAGCCCAAAGTCATTCCAGCGCAATACTAAATGTAAGAGCTTCTTTTAAAAATTTGTTTATATTTTTTATACTAGAAAAAACAAAGACAATAGAAATTGTTCCGTCAACCGCATTAACAATTTCTACAAATGTCACTAATTTACTACGTTTTGCTAAAACAACTTTCCTTACTTATTTTTCCTTTTTTAACAATTTACTTTAATTAATTCTATAGCAGTTTTCGATTTCAGTTTCATCTAAATTATATATATGGAAAGAAGTCTACTCCTGTCTTTGTTGAAAATTATAGCTCGATACAATCTGTATATGTATATGTAAAAGTGATTTTATAACACATTTGATTTATGATTCAAATAAGCAATCCGAAATCAATAGATAATGCATTAATTATGGGTAAATACTGTATTTTGATATTTTGCATTTACGCTTAGATGTGAAGGAGATATTTTCGGCTACTTAGCACATTTATATAACTTTACCTATACATTGGTTTTAAACATTTCTGCTGAAACATGTTATTACGGATACATTTATACACCACTATATTTTTGTCTATTTCTAAATTCTAATCAAAATTAAGTCATGTTTTTTAAATTTCTACAAATAGATGAATCTGCCACACAGTTACATGGCAGTATGTACATACCCGACATAGCCATAACTTTTTTTAACTACTTCTTTCCAATAATATAACAAATTAAATAAGCAAAATGTGAATTAAACTTATTAGAAAATGTTTGTGAATTATTCTTCTTTTCGTTACCAAAATCCTAGTTAAGATCTCTTTTACAATTTGCTTCTTTAGCAAAGTATTAATAGTAGACTGCAATGCTCACAAGTAATGTATATGTCGTAGGCAGAAGGCAATTTTAGGCAAATGACAATTTGCCTAGGTATATGGTAAATGCCAAGGCAAGTAGTGAAATAACTGAAAATAAATACCATTTACCTATTTGCCTAGACAATTAACATTTGCCCAGCTGTGTGTGAGTCATATAGTAAATGCTGCGAAGAATTCATGGTAAATGATCATTTGCCTGGGCAGATAGCAAACTTTGTTTAAAATGGGAATAATGCAAACATTAAATTAATATGCATTCTAATAAATCACAAGATAAATCAAATTTTCTCTACATATTTTTTACCTATCTTACGAGAAGTAACAAATAGTGATTCATTTTTATTCATTTGTTTCCGCACGTCAAGCTCGAATGACATTTGCTAGAACACATGTTACCGTTTTTGAAACAAGCACATTTTTTGTTACGACACTGATTCTTACTTGGTATACACAAGCATTTATGAAACCCTTGTCCATCAAATGTAGATTGTTGAGCCACAGCTTCTCGTAACCAAATGGTTTTGTTTGGAATGTTATCTTTCGTCAAGTGGATGTTTTCCACTGCTTCAATTTCGTTTCGAATAAACCAAGTTTTAATTACTCCACTTTTGGTGCCAAGCTGATAAACCCCATGACGTTCATCGGTTATAAATGTTGCGATATTACTATCATCTAATGGTCCTCGGTCCACTTTTGGGACACAGCTACATATCAGTAGATTTTGGATTTTTTTCTCACTGTAGAGTTTCATTTTTTTAGCAGCGCTAACTTGACCCTTGTGTGAATCCTCTCTATTTTTTTGCACACTGCATAAAACCTTAGAGCCAAAACCTTCATTTTTCTCGTTATCTTGTTCTAGTACTTGCCCACAAATGAAGTGCGTTACTTGGCCACAAGCGATGCACGTATGTGCTCCTGTGCTTTCCTTTTTGCTAACACAGCATAGCAGGACCATGTTCTCTGAATCATCAGTTGATTTTGATTCTTTATTAAATATTGGAGCATTTTGCATCGGCACAGCAACCGACATCAGCACATCATCCTGGTAAGCACGGTTTTGGTCTAATTCGTTAAAAACGTTTGTTTGCAGGGAATCGATGTTTTCTATTTTTACTTTATCATTTATAACTTTTAAAATATCTGCGGGTAGCTTAGAAAAGCTTAGACCAATTTTCGGTTCTGTTCCATACAACGCTTGATATGGGCTTCGTCCTATGACGCGATGGTGCGATGTATTCTTCTGCCACTGAACGTAATAGCAGCCCATTGACCATCGGGTAGAACCTTTAAAAGTAAATAAAAGCAAAAATGCAACAAAGCTTGATGTATAAAAATACAAACCATTATCTTTCATCCAGGAACGAAGCATTCGCTCGACATCTTGATTCGCGCGTTTTACAGATCTTTGGCTTTGCGGATGTCTCGGACGTCCGTGAACAATCTTGCACTCTGGCCATAACTGCACAAGCTCCTCTATAACGGCCGTAGTAAATTCTCTTCCGTTATCACTTTGCAAAATTAAAAGTGCCCCTTGAATGAAAAATATTTTGCACAACTCCATTGCAACTTCTGCCTTCCGTTTTACTTGTAATGGTCTTGAATGAAGAAATTTGGTCAAGTGGTCCTGGTAGTACATAATCCACTTATATTTGCCGTCTGGAGCTGACTATGGTCTATTAAATCTACTTGACCTCGACAGTTAAAATCTTTCGATGTAATTAGTTTAACAACGCCTCCCTTCTGCGATTGGTGCTTTTATGATGCACATACTTTACATAATTTGACAAATATTTTAACAGCAACCCTGGGGATGTTTGTTTTCTTCTTTAAAAAATGTAATACCTTATCTCTGTCCCCGTGATCCGTGGCTCTATGAGCTTCGTCGACTTTTTCATATAATTCTTCAATTGGAATCACGTAAACTATATCATCAGTTTTTGGTTTTACAATAATTTTTGTCACACCTCGTATTTCCATAAGATCATATTTCCTCATGTAATAATTTTCATTATTGTCACGGTTCACATTCTCGTTGCTTTTTTTATGCCTGATTTCATTATTCCAATTCCATATTCGTAGCGGTTGCTATCCTAAGGTGTTTTCGTTTTACTCACAGAATAACACTTGTAACGTGTAAATTCGTATTTGAGCGAAAATCCACCTGATAGTTAAGCAACTTACCTTTAAAAGTGGGGAATACTAGACCTCGAGTTGTAATTTTCAAGTTATGCTCGCAGAGGGCGCTCCAGAGTAGTCGGCCATCTACAAAATTCACTTTATTTGGTAGTTTTGCGGTGTAATGAACGTGACAAAGTCGGATGCGTAAGAAACATGAGGTTTCTCTTTCATCGATTAATATCTAATACAATGACGTTTTATTTTAGAAATCACTAATAAATCCGATTAAACGTCCGATGCATCCAACAAAAGATCTATGTATTTTGATGCAAAAATCGTAAAGTAGGTTAGTATTTCGCACGTGGTTAAAAGTGGAGGCGTATCAACTAATATTCGCTATATTAGCTCTTTCGTCTTTCTTGCTTTTGGTTTCTCAATATCTGTTGGAATCTTCTTCCGAGCTTTGTCGAAGCTGTCGGACTGTACTTATGCAGTAATCAAAGTCGCAGAGTAAAGGATCCCAGTGGATTGATGGCGCTGTGCTACAGGTTGGGGGTTTGAAGTAAACAAGGTATTTATAATATCGTTAAGCGTACGTGTTGGAACCGCGAGGAACCACCAGACCTCGACTCATTTTCGTCCACGCGCTTCGAGGTCATGACTGCTGCTGTCGCTACATACGCTGCGGTTTTATATTAAGTAAAATCAGTGCGGACTTCGAATGTGAATGCATTTTTGTTTCGAACTTTGTCTTTGTACATCCTGTACACCTAGTCTACTACATTTACTTCTGTTTTAATTAAAATATTTAACGAACTTTTGGACATGCGTAATTATGTTTAATAATATTTAACGCCAATTTTGCTACGATTCAAATAGGTTTAATTACGATGTTTAACAGACGCCTTAATGTAATGGTTTATCTATTTAATGATTATTTAAAGTAACTTACAATTTTTTTGTTGTTAACATAAAAGAAAATTTCAATTATCAAGGGTAGAGATTTGGGAGCTCGAAACGTTTTTGTCGTAAACTAATTGAATGACAGTTTTACTACCGGTCGTGATGAACTTGACGTCAAGGACCGCGGGCGGTGTTACTTTGGTTTAACGCTCACGCGCAACCGCGGGTGGATATGCTACGGGTTACGGTTGCCGCGGAGACATACTTTAAATATCAGCGCTTTACTTATTGCTTCCAGAGTCTATTTTGGACCTGATTTAATCTTATATTTTAATGTTACAATTTCATTGTGTGTTATGTAAGGTAATTAATTCTCTGATTATACCAGTGGCGTAACCGTCGAATGGCTCTTTCCGTTCCGGAATTGGCTATTGATAGATAAATACTCAATAAATGGTTATTGTTGATTCCCACTATATTTCTTTTGGGGGACCTCGGGTCTAGGATCTCCTTTTCTCCTACCTAAACTGTTTATCTCCGACAAGAATTCGAGAAGAGGTGGCGCACTCGGGCATTTCGCTTACCTAAAGAAAACTCTGTGTTTTTCGATTTTCTTTTACTCGACGACCATCTACGGTGTGGCTAGCCGAAAGGTAAGCATGACATCTTGGTAATTAATTTAAGAAATTTTTTTCTTTCTTTTTCCCCATCTCCCCCATTGGAACATAACACACTTGTGTAATTCTTCGTAAAATTTTTCGCGACACACACCAATTTCTTTTTTATGATCTTGATCAGAATGCACTTCATTAGGATTAGACATTGTTTGTAATATTTTAAGGCGTAAATATCTCAAAATAGTCTTTGACACATACACACCGTCGCACGCCGTAGAAGCAGTAAACACAAGATAACCTCAAAAAATAGCGCGCAAAACCACTGTCTATATTCACACACCATTTGCCATAAATTGATGACTCAGATGCGGGCAAATGTTAAATGACTAGGCAGATAGTAACAGATTATTCATTTTAAACACAGTTTGCTAACTGCCCAGGCAAATGATCATTTACCTTGAATTCTTCGCGGCATGTACTATATGACTGACACACAGCTGGGCAAATGTTAACTGTCTAGGCAAATAAGAAAATAGTATTTATTTTCAGTTATTTCACTATTTGCCTTGGCATTTACTATATGTCCAGGCAAATTGTCATTTGCCTAAAATTGCCATATGCCTACGACATATATATTACTATCATTATAATAGGCATTTACTGTCCGCAATTTTTGTTTATCTACACTCGTATTTAATTTCACTTGATACACTTTTATTTATCTTAGCACAGACGTTAAACATTTATTTATTGAAACCGACAAAGCCTTTTTAACATTACTTTTGACTCAATTCGAAAACTAAACTCAATTTTTCTTCGAATACGTTTTATATCGTACCGTTATCAGAATCCCGAATATTCTATTACTTTCAATCAGCGTTCCAATATTTCTAAATATTTCTGGAACGCTTCACTGTCCCATTCTTAAGACTGTTCTGTCCTAGATACCGATACCTGCAGTTCTCTCCACTTCGGCAACTTCCGTGAGCATAAAAGCAGCAGCCAATAAACTTTTTTTGATCCGTGGTTTTACTTGAATGGTAACTGCAGATCAACACTTGAATGTCCGTTCCTCGGTTGCATTTCGAATCTAACCTTTTCAGAACTCTCGTACATGCTCATAAACTTATCAAATTCTATTTCTTTGACTTGATTCTTAGTTCTGCTGTTATCATTCTAGTTCATACCTGGTTTTTGCCTTGCCTCAAGCAATAATACGCTGCACAACTTCATTAAGGCTCTTCTATTGTCTTTGCAGCTTCGGCGACAAACCACATCTTCTTAGGGGATTATGCAACCACACCATATCGTTCGGTTGAAACTCGCCGTTATGTCTAACGTTCTATCTGGTCTTTATTCTGCCGCTGACAATTTATGTGTCTTTACAGACACCTTATGTACTTTGTCTTATCTCTTTATCAACTTGCTGACGTAGTCTTCTCCAGCAACTTCTACTTCCGGTTTTTGTCCAAATTGGAGATCGCATGGCAATCGTGTTTTGCGACCAAGCATGACACAGGATGGCGTTTGACCTGTGCTTCCGTGAACAGATGATCGCTATGCTATTAGAAAAAGGCCCAGGTACTGATCCCAATATTTTTGATGTTGGGACACTACTTTGGCTAAATACCTTCCTATTGCTCAATTTATAAGTTCAACCATGCCATTAGATTGAGGATGAAGAGACGTCGTTCTAGTTTTCTTAATTTCCAGCAGTCGGCAAACTTCTTGAAACAGCGCAGACTTAAAGTTGCGCCCTTAGTCGGAATGTAATTCCAACGGAACTCCAAACCGACAGAAAACTGTTTTACTAAAACGTCTGCGACTGCAGCTGTTTTTTGATTGAGTATGGCATAAGCCTCCGTCCATTTTGTGAAATAATTTATTGCTACCAGGATGTATTTGTTTCCCGAATCAAATCCTGGGAATTACCACGTTTCATTGGTGCTATGCGTTTTTTCGCTGGAGCATTTCCTAGTACGGAGACCTTGCACTTACGGCACTATTTCATCACGTTTTTTTTGCAGTACACTTAGTAGAATCTTTCTCAAACTTTCTCTGATGTTTTCTTTGCGCCAAAGTGTTCTCCTGATGTACTATCGTACAGATGTGACAACACCTGTGACACTCGGCTTTTTGGCACTAACAACTGCACTCTGTTTTCGATACTCTTTAGGAATTAAAGATTTTATTAGGGTAAATGGTGTATTTATTTAATACAATTTATATGCAAACTTTCAAACTTGATGTAAGTTCTTCGTCAGGCAGTATAGATTAAACTGACGAAGAACTTAGATCAAATTCAAAAGCTTGCATGTAAATTGTATTAAATAAATACACTAATTACTCTAAAAAAATCCTTAATATGTCTTATGGCAAAACTTTTATGTCTATAGAGACTGTTTAAAGAAAACACCTTCTACCCTTAAAGAGGTCCTACTGAGCACAGTATGATTTGATGTTTCAGTTCAAAGCTTTCACTTTTTCCCAGTTCGGTCGTCGGCCGTTTACTTTCCAATTTAGGAGTACTCCTATATCGAGATCGTTTTCTTGTTTGCAACGCAAATGCTCAGGTTCCCACTCATCATCAACCATAGCAATTCTTCGGAGACATTCGAACTTTTCTTCAAGTCGCAAACAATGGCTACAGTCGGCCGAACATGGTCTTTTGGACAAGGCATTATCGGTTCGATTACTGTTCCTGGTCTGGACTAAACTTTACTAAAATACGCGATGAATTTTGCAGAACGGTAGCTATAGCCAAATTAATTGGAATGGTATCTAAAACAAATTTTAAATTTTCTCTTGAATAACTTAAAATCGGCGAAATGACTAGGGCCTGTTTTAGTTGATAAAATGCGTTCTCGCAATTTTCTTTCCATCTAAATTCTGCTCTTTTTTTAGTTAGTTTCGTCAAAGGTTTGTGAAATATTGGCAAATCTGGGTAAAAATCGTCGATTCGAAAAACTGACTCAAACTTTCTCCAAATACGTTTAATTTTTTCGTTATCGGAATCCAAAATATTCTATTCTTTTCGATCAGCGTTCAAAAGTTTCCAAATACTTCGGGAACGCCTCAATGTTATCCAGCTCACATTTTAACTAAGATAGGTGTGTTACGCAGTGGCAACATTTCTGTTTGCACATTTGGTTAAAAAAAAATACTAAAAAGTATTTTATTGTTAATTTACCATTGCAAATATGTAAGGTTTCAATTCTCAATTAAACACATTTGAAAATTAGCAAATTTACTCAATGATCATGTAGTAAAGTAACAATGCGTTTTTAATATTATTGAAATGACCTTTTTGTTTAATAAATCTAACAGCAGACGTAATAAAAAAGACTGTAGAGAATGTGTTCGGTGTTAAATAATGCAATATTTAGGATTTTCTTACAAATTTTTGAATTTTTTATGCAAATTACCTTATGCCCACTTAGTATTTTTTGATTACGTGAATTAATGTTTAGAAATACTAACTGCATTCGTTTTTCCAAAATTATTATATTACCACTTTTTACAAAATTGACAAAATTGAATAACTTTGCAAAGGTAATTAAATTTGACGTTTTGACAGTCATGTTGTCTTCTTCAGAAAACTGAAGCTGAAGACATCGAATCCTAGGAAGCGTTTATGTTTCAAAACCCGAAAATCTTTATATTTTAAAACACTATAGCCGCAAAAGAATTAAAAATAAAAATTCATTCCTTCTTATATTTATCAAAACGAGAAAACCGTAAAATTTTCTTGTTCATATTGTTTGCCTAAAACTGATGATAACAAATAGTTATATATTAAAATAATTATTAAAAAACATCTTAGAAAATTGCTTAAAAATTTGAAAAATTCATAAAGAAAGTAAATTTCAGGTTTATATTTTTTTTTACTTTGTTTCCGCGATGCATTCAGAATATGTAGGATTTATAAATGTAGTAAGAGCGACTGGGGCTTAGGCAATTAAATATACATAAAATAACTTCGAGGTTGCATAAAATTATTGTTCTGCTTAAACATTCAATTTGTCGTTTGGCATTGAAAACCACTAACATTTAACACGCAACAATCTAACGTTTTCTATTTTTGGCATAACTCTCTTGCTTAATTAAAATGTAAAGCAAATTCGTTCGATAGACGTGCGAACCATTTTTAATTTATTGAAAACTTAATGTAAAAGTTTTACGTGCTACAGCATAAAAATGACGTATAAGTTAGAGCAGATTAATATAAGCAAAGATTAAATCTAAGATTCATATCTACTTAAACATGTTTTTATAGATTTGAAACGTGTATTTTCAAAAAGCAACTCTTAGCATTATATTACTAAGATTTATATAATAGAAACACTAAAACCATTGGCTATTAAATGGAAGCTTTATTTTGAGTAGTTACCATATACAGGGTAGATGTTTAATGTATATTCGGAGGATTACTTCTTAACTATTAGACATATCACGACGAACTTTAGTACAGTAATACATAATCAATTGGTCTACATTTTAAAAATATTTAAGTTTATACAGGGTGTTTCACAAAAATATAACAACCCAAATTTGTTATTTTAAAATTAAAAATTATTATGAGTGTCTTAAAACCGTGGCTTCAAAGTTGACTTATTTCAGGATTAAAGTTTGTATATAAAATTTTTTGATACAATGTTATAAATTTTTGATTCTAAACGGAATAAAGAATCCAAAAATTTAAAAGTATATTAGGCATTCTATTTGAAAAATCATATTTTTGTGAAACACTTTGTATGTACTAAATTATTTTTAAAATGCAGACCAATTGATTATGTATTACCGCATCAAAGCTTATGTGTTTAATTGTTAAAGACTAATCTTCCGATTACACAATAAACCCCCACCCTGTATAGGGTGGGTCTCTGTATGTGGTAGTGACTTTCAGACTTTTATTGTTTTTAGATAGATTTAACGTTTTATTATGTATATGTATAAAACAACATTAATATATTTAATTATAAACATGAGTTTCTGAGAAAAATCGTGTCGTACATATTCTTTTTGCCGACGTTTTGTTACACTTCGTAGTAGACATTTTTTATAAAAAACAGTTTGGGCTTTTAATTATTTTACTTAACTTTTATTGAATGTTTCTAAATAACAAACACATTTGACTACAAACAAAACGTGTATTCTCAATTACATAATTTTGACAACTAATAATCACTTTGACACCCGCTCTCAAATATTTACTTATATTTATTTAGTTCTTTAAATTATTATCTTACTTACAGGTATTTTAAAAGCGTCTGCAACAATTTACTAGTAGTTTCAAAGGAAATATTAAATACACGCATCAAATCAAATTGTGTGAGCGTCAAAAAAGGTTTGGGACCTATACTCAAAAAAAAAAAAAAAAAAAAAACTATGATAAAATCGTACACAAGGATTATTTAGATTATTCGCAATTACATTAAAAAAATATATAAAATGAGAGAACTTTGCCACGTTTTTGGTTTTCTTTAAAATAACTTTTTTACTTACTGGCCTATATCTGTAAAGTTTTGTCACAATAATATAAACTCGAGTATTTAAAAAAAATTAAAATAATGAGTCCCACTTACATATGCTAACGGAAAAAGTGAAACTTCTTTGCTACTTAAATTCTTTTATTTTTATTTATTAATGAAAAAGTAAAATGTTCCTGCCATTTTAAGTTAACTGAACACGGTTTTATTTGTTATTAATGATGTTTTATATTCTACATAAAATTCGTTTATATGACTATCATTTTTTACGGAATGTTCACTCATCAATCAAAATTTTTAAAAAAATTACAAAAACGCTTCATAAACACGTAGTCAAAATTAAAGGTTAGAATAGCTCATGTCAATATAAACGTCAGAAATTTAAATAAAAAAATATAGTTTGCTGCGACTGTGCTGTCTCCTTTTTTGTTACGGTGCAACATACTAAATGTCCTTTAGTCACTTAGTGACATTTACTCTAAAGATGCAAGCTGCAATGTCTTGCGAAACGTCAGTTTGTTTGGGTTTGCGAACGACAATACGGCAAAGGCCAAGTTCTACTTCTTGTTTTAACTTTCAAGGAGAGACTAGGACCAAGCTTAAAAAGTCTGGGTGTTTAACTACGACGCGGTCTAAGCTAAAAGTCGCTTATAATCATAAACAAAATAACCACGAAAGCTTAAGATTTTATAGAGTTTTATCAATTTTTTTAGAAACATTATATATTTTTATAAGTAGAAAGTTTTTTAAGAATTTTATATATGTCTGTAGATTTAGATTTGAGTCGTTCTAAAACCATTTTTAATAATGGTTTTGCTGCTTTTAAAAATCTTGTCCATCAGTTGTTTTAAAAGCTCAGAAAAACAGGCTCGTTTACCTTATTATTTTTTGGATTTTGCAATATCTCTCCACGTTTCATAGAACGAAAAAAACTCAAATCTAAAAAATAGGCGAGATGAGTTGAACTAGGCGGTGTCTCTCAGAATGACGCAAAAAAAAAGATTATCCTCAATAAGAGCTTTTGGACTTGTTTGTTTCCGTGCCCATGGCAGTATAGTCTTGACAAACCATTCTTTAAAAGTGGCACAATTAAGCCATCCCGACTTAGAAGTATTGTATCTTGCTTGAAAAGGACTGCTCATACAACACAAGTCGTATAATCCTTCTGCTTTGTAGACTGTGTGTTGTGTAAAGACGTAATCAGGTGCTATAACAGCAAATATGACTGAGATGCAAGTTTTAAAGTTGTTTAAAACGCATTGTTACATGCAAAAGATGGAACTATGTCACTGCCTGAAATGAGGTAACACAAATGATGTTGTGCCGCTGCTCAGTGGAGACGGGGTGGGTTATATTTTAAAATTCCGTGATAACTCGGAAACGAGATTGACATAAAATCGAAATAAAAAAGGTAAAAACTCAAAATCGGTTAGGGCGCCAATCAAGGACACGATGATTGTAGCTTCCGGACCCCTGATAATCCAAAAGCTCATCTGGTTGGTTACAACCCCTGAACTTACCTCGAGTTGTAACTGGCTTAATCCTGAAATGTTCTTAAAATTTTTCGTACGCGGCAGCTAAATGAATAAAAGCTCTTTACAGTTTAACAATTCAACATTTATTAACTGAATAATATTAAAAATAAATGATAAAAAAATAATGAATATCCAAGAAACTTGGATAAAAATAATAAGTGAAATAAAAAAATTCACAAACGGAATATAAAAATTCAAATATATATAAGGAAAAAAAATAATAAAGCGTTAACTTATTTTTCAATAATACACAAAAATAATAAAATTCAAGGCCTTGACCGCATACCTAATCCGCAAACAACAAACAAAAATAAAAAAAAATACAAAAGTCATAAAATATACGTCCGAAACTTTGCTTCGAACTAAACGTCCAAGCAAATTATATGTTACATTATCTTTCATGCATGAATAAGGCTTACTTTTACATACACAAAACAAAATTAATTAATTAAAGCGAACTTCACGCAAACACCTTCAAGTGTTTTTCAAAGCTTTTAAATCATATCGATCGCGGTTCACTTCACGGTAATAACAAATTCGATAAATACCTTTACTCAATTGTATACTCCAGATGAACTGTCGACCACAGCGGTTCCAGAAGCTACGAATTTAGATTGAACTCGGGACGGTCTAGGTGTACAGTAGTCGAAGACAAGCTCGGTGGGACCCCCAAACAATAGAATTCCGGCGGAAGATTTATTTCACTATTTAATTGAAATCCGCACAAAAGCGAAGACAGGATTTTTCACACAAAACATCGAAAATAAATCCAACTCGAACGTGAGTTTTATTATGGATACCATGAAGTTCTTTAAACCGTAAAATTACGAATTTGGAAAATTATTATTTCTCATCACACCACTCAATTTTCACGGCACCATTTGTTTAACTTCCGCGGTATTCTTAATTGCGACCAAAAGATTGATTGATTCCCAAAAACAAAATTTTACTCCTTATAACACCTCGTGATCCCACTTAATTCACAAACTTGCGCCGTAAAATCTTTGTAAAAGATAGAACACTAAACAAAGTAACTTAACAAAGATGAAAAATATTGTCCCCACGTACGTTACGTCACGTACGCACACGAAAAGACAGGAAATGTTCTCACGAAACGCTCGCTTAATTAAATTATCAAGTGATCTAAATCACGCTCGTAAATGACCTCAACATAAACAAAAGTAGATTCTAAGAAAAATCGATAAAATTACATTCCAAACAGGAAGTCATAAATTAGCTATAGTTGTTATTCCATTGAAATACCCAGAAGTAAAAACACTAAATCAAAATCAAGACCACGGAAATTTATGCGTTTAAAAAAAACAAACCAATAATAATTGTGAAATAACCATCAAATACAAATAAACTTAAATCAAACGTAATAAAATAACAAGTAAAACGTTTTCGATGCTAACATCGAACTAATCAATCGAAAAAAAAACAGAAAACCGGAAAATTCAGCCAGATGAATCTAATTACGGGGTCTTACATAAAAGATTCATGACTAAAATCCAACGCCGGTTACAGCATTCCGGATAATAGAATATACAATTTTGATCCTGAATCATCCGATAAATTTGTCTCGTTACGATTTACTATATTCTCCGTACAAACGTCTTTGAGAGTGTTCTCCAAGTTGTTAGAAAAGTCATTTTATTCTTTCTCATCTTTCTCACCCCAAATTTTTTTAATGTTTAAGTCTTCGTAAGTCTATTCATATGTCTAGAAATAAAGCTTAAACACCAATCTATGCCTAGAAAATTATCTGCTACAAACTTCACGCTGACTCCGTTCTTGTTTAAATTTTACTAATATTCTTAAGTCTAATAAGGTTAATGGACAACCGAATTAGGTCAAAGCAATTAAGATGTCAATCAACTGCCTTTTTTCGACTTCTTGTAAACATATTTGTCTCCTAACTTTCTCTGGGTGTTTGTCTTTTTTATTAGACAATGATAATACTTATAATTGCTGCTTATCACATAGTGTTGGTAAGTTTATTTAAAAATGGTACTAAGCTATGTCGGGGCAAGTCAGTTGAAAAGAAAGCCAGAGAACCAATGATTTCACAATGCCAAACATTGCAAGCACGTTCTTCTTGTTCTTGTTCTTTAATATGTATGCTTTTTCATTGGTAAATTTGATTTCTACTTGTTATTTTCATACCTAAAAATATTTGTGGTTTTTGCTCTTAATTCTTGGTTTAAATATTTTAATATTTTATCTACTTTTTTATGTATCTGTCATAATCACTCTATTGTCTACCCAAATGACCATTTGCATACCATTTTCAATGTAATGACAACCATCATTTAAAGATATCTGTAAACTAATTTTTGCCAATAAATAATAAAAACAGGTTTTAAGGATTGTGGAAGTTCTCATAAGTTATACAGGAACTTGTTGACTTTGCCAACTTTTCTTTGATCACAGTTTATCCCTTCGGGAAGCTTAATCAGTGTTTTATTTTCCATTTAGGAAGGCTGTTAGTAAATCTAATCAAATTATACTTTATGTCATTACTCATTCAGTTTCTAAAAGTCGTAATTCTAACTAAATTTTACGAAGCCGTTGGTTGCGGACCCCACTATCTGTAAAATCTTAAATTTATTACGGGACCACATCGGTGGCCGTGGGTACTTTTACTGGCATATTTTAAATCGCTGTGAGCGGTCAATTTTGATAAGAACCTTGTCCGTTAAACTGTAAGTAATTCTTCTTTATATTTAGTTTTCATCACCGATAAATTCTATTGCGCTTTTAGCGATTACGCCGTAATGAAAAAATTTTTGATATACTAGTAGGATATAGACGATTTTTGATTGAGTTGTCGTTTGCAGGTAGTAAAAATAATGACGTCGGCTTTTAATACTTTTAAAATTCTTATAACGAGTTTTCTGGGGGCAAAGCAACTTTTCTGCATTGTCTGCGTAACACGGTATGTTGAGTCAAGTTTTTCCTTCTGTGTTAAGATTGTCTTTTCTTGCTCTGCCGAAGACACCACAGCCGCAAAAAGCTTCAATATAAAGTTTAAGAAGATTACTCCGCGATAGTTATCAGAGTTTCTTATTTCCTTTCTTGTATATCGGTACTATATAGCTTTATTTTTACTGATTTAGTATACACGTTTCTTCTATTATTTTATTAAACAATTTGTGTGATTATTAAGTTATTGTTTTGCCTTCATACTTAAGCAATTCATTGTGTCTTAAGAATTTTCTATTTTTCATTTTAGTAATGGCTTGTTCAAGTTGTATGTTTATTATTATTGTTGTTATTAGCTTCTTATTCTTCCTCCATTACTTAATCTCTTCGATTATCGTATACGTTGAAAAAACGTACGTTGCCATTCGCTTTTTTGTATGTTGTTAATAGTAACTGTTTTACTTACTTTTTTTTTCTGATTTCGTATCATCTCTCATATCTGTTTCTGTGCGCTGTACAAATCGTGTTTTATTTGTTTTAAATGTCGTTCTTAGCAGTTTTGTTTTAATTGTTTTATTTGTTGTTTGTCTTATTTCTTATTCGTACCTATCTTGCTTTTTTGTTTTGTGTTCTAGTTGTTTTATTCTTTAAGAATGCTTTTTTTACTGCTAGTTCTCTGATTTCCCTAAAAAATCCAGTGGGCAAGTGCGTCTGGTTTAATAAGACATAATAAAACCTTGTTTACGTAAGATCTGTTATTGCGTATACAAAAAATCCTGTCGTTATTGTTATAAATAATTCTCAGCAAACTGTAACTACCGATTTTTTAAAATAAATTACAAATTAGTTGATAGATTGAGCTATGAGATTAAGTTTTTGTATATGCTGCTAAAATGCATTTCTGTGTTTTTCGTTATTATTTATTATGCAAAAAAAGACAAAAAAACTGAAACATTTTATCGTTTTTTTATTGTTACTATATTGATTCTACATTTTGCTTTAATTTTTACGTAACAATAAAATTGCAAATGTTTAATTTTTTGCTAGAAACAAAACTGTTATAGATTCGTTTATATAAAGAAAACCTCAACTATTTTTTTAACTTAAAGAAAATACTGTTTAGGTAAATTAAAATAAACAATTACATTATACATTATAACAAAAAAAATTAAAAGATTAAGTGAGTCATCATAAGTAGTGATCTTTTTATGATGATGAACTTTAAATAATTAATTGATACGATTTAAACCATATTATAAAAATACCAAAACATCTGCTTCTTTTTTTTCTTCTTCTTTTTTGCCACTTTCCTATTATGAGTATGCCGTTTTAGCTCTCCGCAACTCTCATACATCCCAGTCACTTGCTCTGAGATCTCTAGCTATCATCGCATTATCTATATATTTTTTATCGTATGTCGATGTATCTTTCCGTTTTTTTCCTAGAGGGGGGGCACTTATGTTATGGTTTTAGACATGACCGTACCATTGCAGTGCTCTATTTTCCAATTTTTGGTTGTTCTTTATTCTAATTCTTAGTTTTGTTTATTTGCTGGTAATCTTGTATACATTTCTTCCATTTATTTTTGATTACTATAAATGTTACTTTTGCAGCTCTTTTATGTTTGGTTACACCACATCTTCCAATTATTTTCTCTCTTTGATTCTTTATTTTTGTTTGACTTAAGACTATGCTATATCAAATTTTTTAAATTCCAAGAGTATTTCAGACGGATAGCAGGTCACACGCCTCATCCTTTTATTCTTCGGAGGACCATTTTTTCCGTTCTCGTCTGTCCTGACGCTGCTTCTCACCGGGATTGGTTATCGCAATCCTTTATAGGGTTTCTCAAATTGCCGAGGAACACCACTATGAAGTGAGAAACGAAATTGAGTGGGGAACCAACTTAGCGCTAATAAGAAACAGAATCATATATTATCTTTATCGTCCCACTTATTCTTTATATACCAAAATATTTCTGATAAAAAATACAGCTTATAATATCAAAAAACATCAAAATTTATAAATTAAAAAAAGTAATTTACAAAGTTTACAAACATTTTTTTACTGGTTTCTTGACACCCGCTCACTCACAGCACAGTGACGCTAAAAACATTTTTGACATACACACTAAATTTTGAACGGAAAAAAATATTGTTGCAATATATGCAAGCAGCATGAGCTTCTTCATCAAAGTCTTCTTCGATACCTTAATCTTTATCTTTTTTACTTTTTTTTATCATCTCACCTAATTTCTTCTACTTTTTTTGTTCATTTATGTCAAAAAGTAAATTTATATGTCGTGGTTATCTTTGATCACATTTTAGTGTGTTTCGTGGAAGAATGATGAAACTTTTAATGCTCAAATACGTTGTCAGATATGTGTAATAGATTTGCAAATGTAGCGTTTAAATAGATTTTAGTTAAAAAAACAATTACTTGAAAATGTGTCTCGATTCTTCTAGGCTTTTTGGTTAAATTTTTGTCTCTAGTAAGATTGCAAAGAAATTAAATATTGTTAAACACAATAGGTACAAGATTGCTATTTATGTTTTAAAAACTGGCAACACCGGTAAAGTTTGACATTAACTCGCAAAAGTTTTGAGTTATGATTTATTACGACTTTCGACGTAGTCTAACTCAAAAACAGTGCATCAATCAACTTAATTTAACTTTTGGCGATAAAGAGCCGTCCACCGCCACTGTATATCGCTACTACACTGAATTCAAACGTGACCTTTGTTCACTCACAGACGAAGTTAAAGAAAGTCGTCCAAAACTAATTGAAGAAGATTATCATGTGACATATTGCAAAATCGAGACATGTTTAAGCATTAGTATGACCAGAATATATAAGATTTTACACAAACATTTGGATGTTCAAAAGCTGTGTGCGCGTTAGATTCGAAATTTGTTGAAAAATGTTTTAAAAAAACGCTCGTGTCGATTGGCGCTATAAAATGATTACAAAATACAACTGAGGTGCATTTAAAGCCATATTCAGCATCGTCATAGGTGACCAGATGTGGATTTATGCGTATTAGCTAGAAAAGAAAGGGCCAATCGGCAGTTTAGGTGTTTTAATGTGCACACATTTTGGTCAGTATAAACTGCCAGGACCTACACTTCTTGTATGTGATAGATTTTCTATCCACCTTGATTTTATTATTGCTGAAGCCGCGTTTGGTATCACTTTATTATGTTTGCCATCAAACACAACGCATGAGCTCCAGCTTCTTGATATAGTTGCATTTCGCTCTTTTGAAGCACGCTGGGATTAGGAACTTTTACCTTATGGGATACTTACCCTTAACAAAGCCTAAATTAGGCCAGATTTAATATGACTTTATTCCGTGTTTAGCCCAAGTGCATGACACCAGAAAATATCAGTAAATTTAGAAGTACAGGATTGTTCCCTCTAAATCCTGATGTAGCTTTTGCACCTTTGTTACTAACGGAACGAACCATGCCTAATGCAATAATCAGAGAGCATAATGGGGACATTGAAGAAACTAAAGTTCTCAAACGGCAGAGAGTGACATTTTTTCAGACGATGACGTTCCATTGGCAGCTAGAAAAATTAATCCAGTTCTTTAACAACCTTCTCCAGTTACTTCAACGTCAGATGATGAAATTTCTTTAGACGATGCTGTTCTATTTGCAGCTACAAAAATCAATGCAGCTCCTCATTATTTAATTAACTTTAACAATTGCTTATTTTTTTACCTGCCATGTAACTAAAATTTGTGATAAAACAGATGCCTAAAGAGGTGCGTACTCATCCGCACAAAACGTTCTCTTTTATAGACATTTAAAGTATTTTGATGCTCTTTCTCATCGAAAAGTTCTAAAGAAATTGTGTTAAGTTCGTCATCAATCTCCTCCAGTTACAATAAACTGCTTCTGACTTCTACTTATTTATTAGATTTAATAGATACTAACTTCTGTCGTAGGTAGCCGTGAGTCGGATTGTCAGTACCTAAATTTTTCGAGTAAACCGTGCCCTAGGGCCACCTATTTTTACGTGTAGAAAGTAATGTTATAAAGAAACGAACGTCTGGGTTAGATAAAAAGAAATACCCCAAACCTGTAATTCTCAAATGTGCGTAAAACAATAAAACAATCTAGTTATCACAGACAGAAAATTTTGTTTATTTTGACTAGTAACTGTACAAAAAAAGAGATAGACAAGTATCAACGGTAAAGTTTTAGTTACAATGTAGATGTCGGCACACTCTTAACATGAACAATAAATACAATCGACATGAGCTAAAAGCTACGCCACTGCTACTAACCAAGATTGTTACACAGAAATATAGCTATTAGATACGCCGTGTAAATGGCGCTTAAATCGTAATTATACCGTATCCAGTAAAAACAAAGAAAGATATCGAAGATCTGGAAGCATAAGTGCCTACTTTAATATACCGCATCAATCAATTAAAAGCGGTGGTAATAAAAACTAAACGCATTCACGATACCTTATGATTAGAGATTAAAATTTCCCCGAACCGCTTGACGTCAAGTGTACGAGTGAGATATACTTGCTTGGGGTTTTAATTACTCTGTAAGTATCCACAAGCGTCGTGCCGCTTCTAATTCCCTTACAGAAACATTATTACAGTACGATGACAAATGATTTAATAATTTATTGTTAGCAATAAATGACACAAGAATGACGATTACATTGACGATCTTTGTAGATTAAGATGTTTAAATTAGTAATGCGCACATATAGTGCTTCTTACACCGTATCAAATTTGTTGTAAATTAGAACAGTTAAATTAGTAACGCTTCTTACTCCGACTAAAATTCTCACTTTGTGGAAAGCGAAGTGTAAGTACTACCCTACACCACACAGTCGTATTGATCTATTATTATGCGCGTTTCCGTTTGGGTCGCCATTGTATTAAAAGTAACTAATAAATAATAATAATAAGATTGCTAGAATATTATCTCGTAAAGTATCCATCCATTATAGTATCTTTTGTTCTTAAAGATCACGCCGCACTTGTTTTTGAGTAGACGCGATTATGATGTTGGTTAATCCAATAGCAAGCTTAACTGCTTAATTAAGTGAACATTTGTGGATATAAAGAAGAGCTAAAACAAATAAGCAAAATTTGATAAACGTGGTCACGTGCGAATCAAGTAAGTATTAATTTCCAAACGAACATCGAACAAAAAGCTTGAGAAAATTGTCTACCGCTCTTTTTATCGCTTACGTGCAAATTTCTTAAAACGTATCCATAAGGTATCTGTTGATAAATGACAAAACTGCAACCCTTGCAAAACCTTTAGGTTTTATTGCTAGTGAAACACGTCATACCTCAGTAACAAATTACAACGTTCAACAAACAACAGGATACCTTTTCTCTGAGAAACCCGACCAATCAACCAAGAGATCTCCAACACTAAAACTTGTAGTTGTATCAACTTGTGAACAGTGCTATCCATCGGTAAACAAACTACATAGGAGTCATGGTCATGTAAAGCTTGTGAAACGGAGGACTAACTTGACATGCGAATTTGCGTAAAATTTTCAGCTTAGTTTAATGAGGTTAGTTTCGAGCCTGACGATGATGAAGATTTTGAGTGTTGTTGACTTTTTTTGCATTTATGTATTTTTTTCATTTTTGTGTCATAAAATAAATTAAACCACAACTGTGAGCCATGTAATCCGACGACATTGATAATATGGCCCAAGTGTAGTGTCAAGAATTTTTACATATAAATCTATTACGACTCGAGCTAAATTGCATAGGTATGTCAGCCACGTACCCACCAATTATGACAAAAAAAACGTGCCTTAAAACATTCAGGTTTAATTAAAAGCACAATTAAAGTGGGCCATGTTTCCCTCTAGTGCCTTAGTTCTACAAATATATAACATTAAAAAATTCTTATAAAAACAAACTTCTCTGTGTTGGTGACAATGATTGGATATTATGCCATCATAAATAACTTAAGCGACTTAATTTATCAGTGAGGTTATTTGAAATCGAATTTTAATTTTGGGTGTACTAAAAAAATCTCGTTACAATAAATAAAACATATACAGTTATTAATAAATTATTAATGTAATAGCAAAATTACAGAATAACTTTTAATTTTTTCCTTTATTATGTGTTCTACCGTGTGAGGCTTTGATGTTGGAGCTGACAGAACTAAGTTAGATGTAGATAACCTCAAAATACTTGCAGAAGCTTTTGTTGAAATTACTCGCTCACCAGCGCTGTAACAAAAGTTTCTTTTATAATTGTTTTATTTATTCTAAAAAAATATAGCATAAGATAATTAATATATTAAAAAAACTACTGTGTACCCAACTAGAATTTTTCAAATCTAAACATAAATGATAGTATAAGGACGCTAAGCGTCCGGGTGCAGTATAATCTGATGACCCGCAGGGCTGATAGAAAACTAATAAAATAAAATTTATCCAGATGTAGCAATACTTCAAACAATAGATTTTTAATTATAAATATAATCTTTTTAGGGTTTAGTACGTATTCAACAAATAAAAATTTTTGTGTTATATTAACATTGACAACTTTACAGTAATTTTAAGAATTTATTTATTTAGTTAACAAAAACTTATATTTTTTACTTCATTATAATTTAGTCATAATGCCTAGGGTACGAGATACGTAAACATATACATAGCAACTGGGGCATAATCATGAAGTTTTTGTCATATTTTTGTTTAGATTTAGATGATAACAATTTTTCTATTTCTTTTAGTGCATTTTTTTCAACTTATTTGGGTATAATGCTTACACAATCAGCATTATTGTAAAATTAATTCTGACAAATAAATGAATAAACGTTAAATAATTTATTGTTATAGAATATTAGATAGATTTAATAAAATAAAAACTAAAATAAATGCTCATTTTTAATTTTTATATTATATAAAGTAAACAATAAAATCTTGTATGCACTACTGGCGTTACTGGATGATTACGCTCTTGGTGCATAAATAGCATTGCATGCGTTATCTATACTATAAAGTCAATACTTTAAATTTTTTCAACTCGGTTACTTGTTTTTGAGTTATTTTTATTTATAATTAAAACGTTTTTTTTAAGTTAATTCTGAAAAGATATTCACAGATATGTAGATAATAATAATTTTTACATAATGCAAGATTCTAAACAACGGTATTTTAATGTTGTAAATATTATGCAAAAACTTTTTTTTTTTGGTATGACGATATAAAATGTATAAATTTTTCAACAGCTTTCTGGTGTTGGTAAGTCTAAATTAGTCTCGTACGCCTTGCTTATTTTTTTTATCATGTTTCTGTTTATTAACCACAAATAGTATATATAGTTTTTATGTTACAGATACACGATTCAAGTTATGGTGGTGACTCAGAAGAAGATATATTTGCAATTTATCATCAAAGTGCAGCGGCAAACGCTTTACTTTACGTTGGTCTTGGAACAACTGCCATAGGAAGTGTCGTTTTCTTTGTTGGTTCTGGGGATAAAGGTTTCAAAACGTTAGAACTTCGACTTATAGGGCCTACGTTAGTAGCATGTGGCCTATTATGTTGCCTAATACGTATATTGTTGTGCGCGTGTCCATCAACTTGTATTAGAAGAAGAAAGAAAACCCGACTTAAAAACGTATGTCCACTTAACACTACTCGATTTGCTGTGCCCGAGCGTGAAAAACAAACTGCGGATTTTGTGGCAGTGGATCCGACAACTTCTTTAATATCCAAGCAGAAGAAAAGAGTGTCGATAGCGCAACAAAAACCAATACCTAGTACAAGCACAGCAGAAGATTTTCCTTCACATTTAATTTACAAAGAAAGTGAACCTGAAAACAAACCACATACAATAATTGAGTGTAGACCTACGATTCCTATAATTACAGTTCCAGATTTTACAGACTTTTCAGATACCAATTTACCGAGAGACGAATCTAGTATAGAATTACAAAATTTAGAATTGGCCTACGAATTAGAAAGTGTTTCGAGTAACGATAGTGACAGTATTATAATCGAAAACGACAGTAATAGACCTCCATCAAAACTTACACGAACTCGTGTTCCAGTTCATGGTGTAATTGTCGATACGTCGTACGATAAAGAAACGTCTTTAAGCGTAGTGGTCGAAAGAAGTGACAATAGTGAATGTAGTATCGATAAAAATAATAAACCTAACGGCGAAAAATCTACTGACAGTGAAAGATTAACGCATAGTGGTATTTTACTAAGTCCGTTACAACTAGAACGATAAGATTGTTTTTCTTTGTTTTGTTGTTAGACGCTAAAATTCAAACAATGCATTGTTGATGTTGCTCGTCTACTCATTACCGTCATCGCTAAGTACCTGATTACTCCACTAGTTATATTTTAATGACATTTCTTTTTAGTTAAAACGCTCGGTGTTATACTTTAAGAACGTCATCGATTATTAACTATATATAAGTGCGCGATTTCCAAATTTCCATACGTCAATTTTGTCGATACCAAAGCAACAAGTTCCTAATTGCATTGCTTGAATTTAATTTTTTTTATAGTAAATAAATGGAATTGATTAATAGATTATATCTAGCAATGTGCATTGTGTTGTATCCAATACAACATTTATAATTTTTAATTGCGTTGGAATAAAAAACAATTAGTTTACGTAAGAAAACTAACAGTGTAAAAACGTATTTAAGATATAGTGTGCCTAGTTATTTTTTATTAATTATTTATAACTTTATAATAATCGCTTCTTTATCGTACTCAATGAAATTATCAAAAAACACTAAAAGTTTCTGTGTTGATTTTTGATTTACTTAAAAATACATAAAAAATCAACACATTATCGATATAATTTGAGTTTATTTAATAAAAACTAAATCGAGGTACCTAATATAATAAAAAAGAATGATTGCAGTTGTATTTTATTGCATTTTTTGTTGTTATTAAGCGCAATGCATTCCATATCCTGTTGAAGTCGGTGTGCAACAATTTTAGAACAAAAAAAAAGAGAAAAAGGTAGAATGCTTGCTCCAACACCATTAAAGCACCAAATTTGTTTCTCAAATGGAATGACATCGATTAACTAAATTTTACCACAAAAAATGCTTTTTCACAAACATGCTATCACACCAATTGTACTAAATTTATAATTAAAAAAAAACTGCTGTACTGTATTCTATATTATAAAGATTAATAGAGATTGTATAACCATTTACATGTATAAATATTTAAGTCTTATATAAAATGGCGTATTTTTAATTTTATTTTTTGATGTTTTATAAAAGACTTAAAATATTAGTAAATAAAAGATGTTAGGATGCTATATAATTATAATGGGTACATATCGTTAAGAAGAAATAAAAACATTGTCAAGATGATTTTTTTTTTGAGTTTAAGAAGAACCGTAAAATTCAACTTTAAATTAGAACACAATCTATTGTGTTCTTGTGCTTTCGGTTTTTATAATGTTTCTCGTTTTTTCATTCATTAATACCATTTCGTTTTTGTAATTTGTCCCAAACAAGGCTGATAATTCATCTCGAGTCTAAATCTCTACGTTGTCATACTTCACTGCTTACTGAACTTTTACTATCTTCTTTCTTTCTTTCTTTAAGCACATAGTTTTGTAGTACTTTTAATTAATTACACTAATCGACAAAATTTAACTTTTTGTCTGTTAAAATAATTAGAACAGCTGTTTGTTATGGAACGTTTTTCTCTGATTTCAATTTTTTTGTAACATGCAAGTTTTGTTATACAAAATTAAGAAGTTTTATACTATTAAAAACTGCTTAGTTTTATTTCATTTACTTAGATTGACTAATCTATATCAAAATGTAGTTTTTAATGTTTTTTTACTGTACTTTGTTTATGGAACATCCCTTTTCAGTGTTTAGCATTAGTCTGCAAGCATATTTTTATTTCATTTTCTCTGATAACGTTTTTCCATTGTTGAAATGTCTTAGTGAAATCGCTCACCATGTTCATCACTCATAGAGCTAAGATTTTCAGGAAACTGGATGTGTGAATCTAGAAAATTTATTTCTAGAGACATGTTAGATCCCAGAGCGTTATACTTTGAAAGGTGTTTTGAAACGAGTTCTCCATAGTTATCAGTTCTCTCTTGCCAAGAAATTCAGTTACAACTTTGTTAGGTTTCAATTCAGTTTTTACAATCTCATTTCTTATAAGCTCCTTTATTTGTGAATCTACTAATATAATCTTTATTTTATTCTTTAAGTACATGAAACGTTGATCATTTTGTCTATTGTCAAAATTTTGTATTAACCCGTGTTTGAGGTCCAAGGTAAAAAGATATAAGTACGTATTTAATTCTCATACGTCTCTTTCATATGACTGCATAGGATGCACAAGATTCAACAATTTCTCATTTTTAATGTGAAGAAGCACGGTTTCTAAACTAAGTTTAAAAAAATCTATAAACAGCATCAATTCCTGAATATCATGATGGTCTTCTGCCTCATTCAATAATGATCATCATTATAATACACTTAATTGCTTTCTGCGGAGAACAAGCGTTGACAGTTTTGATCACGTCGACGATAAAAATTATAATTATATATAATTCATCAGTGGCGGATCCAGAGTTTAAGAGAATCTTCATAATCTTTTGATTATATTTAATCTATTAATTCTTATACCGGTTGTACAAGATAGAACTGGGAAAGTGGTTATAGAACAATAATTTACAGATCCATTTTTCTATTACTATTTTATTATTCATTTGATATATGTATACATGAATAATGAGTCCTAAACAGTTAGTCGGAGCTTATAAAACAAACTCAAGCTTCCTACTTCTTAAACTAGCAAATCTATTAATTATATGTTCAATGTTAACATCAATATCTCGATGTATATAAAGTAAAGCAAGCCCAGTTAGTCGGTCTTCCGTCATTCTTGACCTCATCCAGGTCTTAAGTCTCCTTAGAGTTGAGAAGCTCCGCTCTGCGCTTGCTGCAGATATTGGTAAAGTAATCAAAATTTGCAACAAAGACTTTAAAAGTGGATAGCATTTTTCATCACAGGTAACATAGGCTTGCAAAGCTTTATTTAATTTTTTTAAATGTTCATAATCAGCACTTTTTCTTATTGAAAATATTTCATTGACAACTTTCATCACGATTGTATCTCTATTATGAGATAACAGAGTAGAGTATCTGTCACAAATTTGTTCAATATTTGCTTTAGTTGTTTGTAAATCTGAGACTGCGTCAAGATTTGTTGGCACTAAAACGTTTAAAGAGTAGCACTCCATTGATTCTTTGGCAAATCGATTTCTAAGATCAGTGATAATAAAATCTATGATAGGGATGTATACTGCTTGTTTCCAATAAGAAATAATGTTTTCTTGTACATCCCTAGTGTTGGAAGGATAGTTTGGCCGGTTGCATTGTTTTGTAGTCAATCGTGGTATGTGAATATTTACATCCATAGCTTCCATAACTTTTTTGGCATGTTCAAATATCATAGAGAAAAATTCGTTTGAATTTACCCTTTTGTCTTTTAGTACCTCAATTGCATGTGTTATTTTTTCTTTTGGTGTACAAATGTCCATAATTTCATCCTGTAAATACTTATTTAGCACAACAGTGGCACTCATAATGTCACTCAAACTAAAAACTGTAATGATGAAATCGCAGGTTGTAATTGAATGCAATAAACAGTTTGCCTTAACTGCAGTTGCATTATCATGCCAACCTGACACTATTTGTAGTGCTTTAGCAATCCCAGACAAATCTTCTTGGAACTCCAAAATAGATTCATGCCTTTCGACCCAACGAGTTTCAAAGTAACCTTTCATTTGGTGACCTAATACAGTTTTTAATACATAATTGCGCTTTGCAGACAAGTTAAAAAATGCGGCAATTTCTTGAATACATTCAACTGCATTTATTACACTCTGAACTTTACTGCACTTTAAAATAGACAAATTCAATGCGTGGTTTTTACAAACGCAAGACAATGTATTTCCACTTTTTGTATCTGTGATACTGCACCTCGCGCTGCTGATATATTGACACTACAACCGTCACATCCAATTCCTACACAGTTATTCATGTTTAGTCCCAGTTGTCGCATAATCTTTAAAACAGATTGTCCTAAAATTACCCCTGTAATAATAGGTTCACATTCAGTTTCCTTATCAGAATAATTAGTTTCGTGCAGATCAAGAAAACCGACGTCTTCTTCTTAGTCTTCTCTTACAGTGTTGTTATACACATAACGTAACGAAAGACTTAACTCCGAAGTGTGTAATATGTCTGTAGTTTCATCAAAAATCACGCTGTAATACTTTACTGCAGTAACTCTTTCTTTTATGATTTTCAAGACTTCTTCTCCACAGCAACGTATTAATTCATTAGTTGTAGTTTTACTAATGTAAGTAGCATTTGATTTGGCTGATTTTAGATGTTTTTCTAGCTCAGTATCACCACTGTCAATTCGAAATCGCAATAACGACCTAAAGTTGCCATCATTTTGTACGGAGTCTTCACTCGTTTCAAATAAGATGCCGTCATCTCTATGTCCTCTTAAGGGAATATTTTGCCGACCATGCAATATAATAGTTTTTATTAAAGGGGTGAGACGAGATCTATTTTCCAACACTTGTTTTTTTCTATTTTCATTCAAGCAATTTCTAATTTCTTGTTGAGGATTTTCAAAAACCGAAATGAATGATTTTCCGTCTATTTCGGCTTTTTTATGATAGCTATAAGACGCATGGCTCTCTAAATCTCCGTTTTTGCCTGCAAGCTTCGCATATTTTTGTAGAGGTTCAGTTATTAACTTTTTCAAGGGTACAGTTTGTTGTCCCCCTGTTAATGTTTGATAACAAAATATAGCGCAATATTTGCAAAAAAGACCGTTTTTGATTTCTAAAAACACAAACCATGGATACTATTTAAAATAGCTACAGTTATCCGCCTTTGTTCTTCCCCTCCAGGTTTAATGTGAGTAGACGTAGGAAAATTATAACTTTGTGCAGGGGTTCAGGGATTCATCAAAAATTCATATTTGTTGTGATCATTCACGTTTAGGGCAGACATGTTCCCTATGTAGGTACCGATATCACGAGATGGAAGATTATGACCCCGAATAGTGATGGGATGGGGATGGGGATGTGCGGGGGTATGGCGAGCATAATAATACCATTGTCTCTACAAAAATTGTAAACCATTAAGTTACTGTGACTGGAATGGTTGTCTAATACTATTAAAACTAGATCATCTTTAGATGGTTTATGGATGTTTGCAAAATGATGAATCCAAATCAGGAACATTTCTTCCGTCATCCATCCGTTTTTGGAACATCTGCGAATGGATCCAGGAGGCCCGTTTTTTTCTAAAGCAGGTGCCATTCTAATTCTTGGATACAAAAACATTGGAGGAGTAAAAGAGCCACTAGCACTCATACAACAACACACAGTAATGTTTTTACCTCTTTCCCCGCTAGTTGCAGAACCTGTTTGTTTTTCGCCTTTGGGACCCACAATTTTTTTTGGCCTTTAGGACCCACAATTTTTTTTGGCCTATTGACTTACACTTATTCCCGTTTCGTCCACATTAAAAATACGCGTGGGTTGAAATTCATATTTTACCAAAAGATTTTCTAGATTATCAAAAAATCTGTCTATTTTGACTTTATTGAATCCCATAATACGGTTTATGCTTGTAGGTTCTAGCTTTCGAAAACTGAGCTGAAGATGCCTCGACATAAAACCATACATCCAATCTTTACCTGCTTCTTTTTTCTCTGCATTAAATCTATGTTGAAGAGATAAGGTTTCGGCGTAAGTATAAATGGTACGTCTTAATTGTATTGGAGTAAGGCCATAAAACATCTTGGAAAGTAGCAATAATTGGTTACAAATATCGTCTTCCTGCTCTTTTGTAAAAATCGTTCGTGTTCCCATTTTTGGTTTAAAAAATCCCAATTTAACTCTTGTATGTAGAGAAGTGACTGGTACACTAAAATCTCGTGCAGCATCTCGTAATCCATAACGCTGCTCTTTAACAGTATTTATGGCTAGTATCATTTGTTTATCGGACCAAGAGCATTTATTAGTGGTTCTTTCTCTTTTCGATGGCATCTGATAACAATAATTAAATATAACCATTTATTTCAAAGTTGTGTAATGGCGAACACCTTGAAGGGTAATGAGGAACAACTGTTCCTGAATACCCGACTATGATGTTAAAAATAATTTTGCTCATAGAACATTATATGTGAAATATAAGTTTAAAGCAAACATCTACGTATATAACTAATTTACCAATAAAGACAAATTAGATATCAATGTTATTTAAATCTGTTTATTTTTGTATACATACCTTAATTTTAACTACGCCGAAATAATAACCAAACTATACAATACAACCACCTGCTACCATCAAACATCCAACGCAACTGATCACAGATTACTCTTATTCTACTGTGCTTGTAGGATGTAATACGCATATTTGTAGTATAAATTAACCGCCAATAGAGGTCATTACGATTCTAACACAGTGTTCCCAATTACCCGCTGTTCTTGATTACCCGTCGTTCCCCTACTCTTTAAATGCATAATCAGGCATAACTATAATTTGGATTAATGGCTACAAATAAATTGTAGATGTATTTCATTAAGCAATTAATCACAATAAGAATTATAAAACCAAAAATTGCATTCATAACGTGTTACCGTTTGTATCATGTAGAGATAAACTTCGTTAAAATCCATTTTTCACTTGACCTATAACGCTTACATCAAGATTGTTTTAGGTTGGTACTGTTACTATTTAGTAACAATCTCAAAAGACTTGAAGGTATTCGTAATTACATAGAACAAAGTTCTAATAAATTGGCTGCAAAGTTATCTGTGGCAACAGGTATAAACCTATTTTAATTATTAATTTATAAGCATTCAATTTTTAGAATTATTACTAAAAATTTGTGCCACAAAGCATTAAATAAAAACAAGGTTATGATTTATTATGAACTACGCGCTTTCAACTTTATGCAGCGTGTACAATTTTGTAAATCGTTTAATCAACATTCAAATAACGACAACTTGTTGAATTTATCTTTCTTTACAAATGAAGCATGGTTTCACTTAAGTCTATATGTAAAAAGTCAAAATTATCGTACTTGGGCAAACAAAAATCTAAAAAACTACCATTACAAACTTTGAAAGTTGGTGTCTAGATTGCAATGTTTTAAGCAGCTAGATAACGACGTACTTCGATTTGGTCACTTTCAGCAAGACAATGTAAGCGGTCAAACCACTCGAGTTGCAATGGAATTTATTCAACAATTCTACAATGACAGTGTGATAAATCAAGGATTAATCCTTCACAATTTTCAGATCTTATTCTATTAGATTTTTACACTTACGGACTTTTTATTGTGGAAGACAATTAAAAATTTTTTTATTCTCTTAGTAGTAAATTTGGTTGCTAAGTAAATAGATCATAACAGACACTGACACGTAATCACTATTACGTAATAATAGTATATTAATAAGGATATAAGTCGCGCAGGTAATAATCATCTTCTTAAGCGTAGTCTATATACAATATTTTCAACTACTAGAATAATGAAAACCTTTTTACCTGTTACTAAATCAAATTTAAAATATAAAATGTTAATTTTAAATTAAAAATCAAGTGAATGATTGTGACAGTTCTCATTAATTTTGACGTAATTCGTAATTGTGGTTATAACACAGAAATAAATAGATAATGTAAACGAACTTCAAATAACTTACATTTTTAAATCAAACTAATTTGTTTAATAAACGATTTAAATTCTTAAAATAGCATTAAGTAAAATATTTTGTTCTTGGTAAACAGTTTTGTAAACTTTTTTATTTCTAAAACTGTTATTAAATTATCAGAAATGTAAATATGTTTATCATTAATCAGTAGTTAATTTAAATATTATTTACCTGCGTTTAGAAAAGTGCAACTTTAGAACCTACTATTATACGTAATACTGAAATCCTATACAACTAGTAGTGGAAAAAAATTACGCTTCAGTTCTATAGAAATTTATATGTTACCTTCATTTAACCAATAAGGTCAACGTCACTTATTTTTTTGTAATATTCTCTGTGACATAAAAAATGCAACACCAAGAAGGCGTTAGAATATTTGGACAACACTTGGTAAAATTTCAAGTTAAACAAAAGATAAATGCGTTTTTTATTAATAATGTGTTGGACCACCCCTATTAGTTTCCCGCACCATTCTTGGGATGGATTCCACCAGGTGGTCAATTTTTTCTTGAAGCATTGCATCCCAGGATCTTAGTGTCTGTAGAGGATTGGCTAATTACTTGAGTCTTATAATCATCACGTCCCACACTTGTTTGATAGACAAAATGAAAAATCGGGTTCTCTAGCTCCTGGAAGAATAGAAGGATATGGAGTTCTACCACTACAACATATTTATGGGCTTTCATATTGCCTCGAATGAATACCAACTGCGGCATGTTTGTATAAATAATAAGATCTCATACCATAACCCCCACAGTGTGGTGAACATGCCGTTCAACAGAAAATTGCACACGTCTCCACGTATACGTCTGACCATCATGCGACTATCGTGCATTTCCAAGTAGAATCGGGTTTGCCACTGAAGACACCCTATGCCATTCCACGTCCCAATCTAGTCGCAAGTTACACAACTCCAAACGTAGCTGTCGATGACGAGCCGTCGACGAAAGCACGAGATGTGGTAGATAGGACTGCATGCCAAAAGCTCTAATTTGCCGGTAAAGGGTTACAGGACGGCCTTGGTTACGGTTAAGACGGTTAGAAATTTCTCTGAATGAACAACCACCTTTACGTAAACCATTAATGCGACATCGGATTAACTCAGTTGACAATTATTTTAACATTTCCGCACTTTAGACATAATCGCAGCCTCAAAACGCAAAGAAGAACACAATACCAAGAAAATTGCAACCAAAAACAATACCAAATTCGACTTAATCTTTTAAGAAATATAACCGATAATTTCGATTGTAACAACAAGTAAAACGTCAAATTTTCCATGGCTATTCGATTATTTTGAATGAAGTTTTAATGAATTTAATGAATTACTGCCTTTGACTAGATAAATATTTCTGCCAAATTTGGTTCAAAAATTGTAACGTCTTCTTGGTGTTGCATGTTTTATGTCACAGAGTGCATTAAGAACTAACGGGTTTTCCTTTAGCATTATTGTTTATACCGGGTGTTTTAGTAAGCGTATTTGGCGGTTGCATGTCATAAACTATGAGGCTTAGTTTGATGTCAAATATTTAATTGCGTTGCTTAGTTAAAGTTCATTTTTGGACTACTGAGGTTTTTTAAAGTCACAAAGTTTATTTACTTTTGTGCAGGCTAGTACTGTTGTCGTGACAGACTTTACTGATAGTTTCTCTATCGTGTACTAATTTGTGACTGTTTTCATGGCTTGATGTATGAGGTTTTAAACAACTCGCCTAAACCTTTGTGAATTGCAAAAGTTGAAACAATGACACTTGCTTGAAATAAACTAGTATAAACGAAGTTATGCCGGTGCTCAGTGAAGACGTCATAAATCCAGGAATGAACTTGTGGTTGATCGTAGGTTGCCAGATGTAATCAGGAAGAAATGTTGAAGGGCTCCAGAGGAATAGATACCGTCGGAAGGTTCTCAATAACCGCTACCAAGGCGAAGATATAACCGCGCCGAACACTGTTCTATATTACGTAAATAAAACTGAAAGCATGTAACATTCTCTTAAAAGCCGTAAATTCTACGAATTCGGATAAACAAAACTCTACTAACTGCACTAAAAATTTACGTTTTTGCTTATTCCTTCCGCGGCGTTACTTTATCTAAAGGGGATGAGTTTACTACCCCAAAACCACTAAGAAGTGCAAAGAGAATGCAAACAGATTAAATAACGTCACAAAAGTAGTGTTGGGCAACGGCTTTTGCTTCTGCCTAAAATGTCAAATTGACAAAATATTATATTTCATTACTGTGATTAAGATTAGTCCTTGTGACCAGAATCATAACAACTGTCTAATAAATTAGAAGAATGACTTCATTTCAACGTAATTTAATCGAACAAACACAAAGAAAATAAGTACTGAAATGTACTTCAAATAAAGTACTTTTGAATACTCTTAAAATAAACAAACTCCTAAAATATATTCAATTACTATTATATCTCAGAAGGGAAACATAAATTACAACTAAAATTATTACAGAACAAAGAAAATGCCAAATAAACACAAACGCAGAATACGTTTGATTCAACAGCGTATTAATTTTGAAATAAATGAATGCAAAATTTTATCCACAACTTTGAATTATAAAGTTGGATTTAAAAACGTAAAATATTTTTTTTTAAATCAATCTGAAATCAATAAAACAATTCTAAAATATATGAAATGAGTAATGTCAATTCAAATACCGGGTCTTTTACGAAAGTAATTAAACAACTTCAAACGACGGTTCACCTTTCACGTCTTAAGATAGTGATATCCTTTGCATATTTTTGCGTTTTTGTCTAGTTTTTATAAAATATTGTCCACTACCAGATTCTACTTCAATCTTTTAAAGTAGCTTTTCGTTTTTTGACAAATACAATCGTCAAACATGTGATATATATCGACGTATATCTAATCAACTTTCAATACATAATAATCTTATTAGTTAAGTTAATTAGACAGAAAAGTTTTTTGAACGTGATTTTTTTTCTAGTTGATGTATAAAGACTATATTTACCTTCCAATCATGTAGCATGTAACTTAAAACTATACTGCTTTTAAATCAATTTGTTTAATTTAAATTTAAATTTTTCAACTCTTGTATCATAATTGCTAATATATAAAAACATTGTCAAGATGATTTTTTTATGAGTTTAAGAGTAACCGTAAAATCCAATTTTAAATTAGAACGCAATCTATTGAATCTTTGTGTTTTAGGTTTTGATAGCGTTTCTCGTGTTTTTATTCAATAATACTTTTTTGCTTTTGTAATTAGTTCCAATCAAAGCCAATAATTCATCTAGAGTCTCAAACGTTTTCGTTATTCACTGCTTACTGAACACATAATATCTCTATCTTTTCTTTTTTTAAGCACATGGTTGTTTTACCTGTTGAATTAATTAGAATAGCTGTAACTTTTTTCATGCAAATAATAATAATCCTAAATACGTGTTTATACAATAATAAAATGACATTAAATATGAAGGATGTGTTGGTCGCCTACCGTGACAATGTGCGTTAAATTAATTACTTTTGGTTAAAACACAAAGTTTGTTGACAGGGCGTTTAAAAAAACCTTCCTTACATTTGACAGTTACAACTCGCGTCACATTGTCTGGTCCAGCGTGTTTATCAACTATTTTACCTAAAATCCATTCGGCAGGTGGAATGTTATCATCATTAACTACTACTACATCTCCAACATCAACATCAGGTTTTTTAGTACACCATTTATTTCTTTGATTTTAAAAATTCTTAAGACCATCTTTTCCAAAAACTATTTAACATTTTCTGTACTAACTTCCATCTATCTAAGCCAATTACACTTTCATCTGCGTAATCTATATCACTAAGGGTTCTCCTACCAAGAAATGACCAGGTGTCAAAGGAAGAAAATCATCTGAGTTATCACGAAGAACTGATAAAGGTCTTGAATTTAAACATGTCTCTATTTGTGTTAGCAGCGTAGAAATTTCTTCGTAAGTCATAATACTATGTCCTATAACTTGTTTTACATGAGTTTAAGCACAACGAACGCCTGCTTCCCAGTGTACACCAAATTTTGGTGTCCTTGGAGGTATAAAGTGCCATTTAGTCGACTCTAACGTTAATAATTCAGCTATCTCGTGAGGTAGTTTAGATTTTGCACTATTGAACATATTACGTAACATAACATTTGCTCCAACAAAATTAGAGCCATTATCACTATAAAGATTGTAACACGCACCTCTACGTGAAACAAGTCACCTAAATGCAACAATAAAACCTTTAGCAGTAAAATGAGTTACAGCTTCTAAATGGATCGCACGAGTAGTCATGCAAACAAACAAACACATGTATCATTTATAAGATTTTGTTCCTCTTCCTGACGAAAACCTTATGTTAATGGAATCTGCGTAGTCCACCCCTGAATTCTTAAATAGTCAGCTTGGTTTTAGTCTAGGCTCTGGTAATTTACCCATCAATTGTGTAGTTGCTGCTTTAGAGTATCTGAAACAAATTGTAAAATTTCTGTAACATTTTTTAACCATATCTCGTGCTCTTAATATCCAAACTCGACTTCTTAAAAAACTCATCATGACTTGAGGTCCGCTATGGAGTGTCTTTAGATGAGCATTTTCAACTATAAACTGGCTAAGGTGATGCTAAGCGGGCATAATAATTGGATGTTTTTGATCGTAACTCAAATTCTCTTGATTGATACGTCCTTCTTCTCTTAAAATACCATCTTGGTCAAGAAATGGATAAATAATGTATAAAGCGCTACGTTATGCTACGTAACCTTTTGTTTTTAATGATGTAATTTCTTCAATAAATTTGCCCTCTTGAACTTGCTTAGTACAAAATTGTAAAGATTGGGTTAAATTTGGTTTATGTCGTCAGTCGTAACAAACTTTGGATATGATTTTTTTTCATTTAATGGTAATTTTTACATTTACATACTTTTAACATTTTAGTTAATTCTAAAAATTTTATCCACACAAAATCATCATCTATTTGCATCGTTGCAAAGGATCTCACTCGTTCTTCTTCTTGTGTTTCTGCTACATCAAGACTCTCAACGTTGATCACTATCTCCGACAGCCAGTTAGGTCTGTTCTACTTCAATTTCTCGTTTTTCAAGTTAATTGGTTGTAGGCCTTATGATGCACAATCAGCGGGATTCATATGCGTTGATACATGTCCCCATTGTTCGACATCTATTATGGTGTGAATGTGTGATACACTATTACTCACAAAAGTAACCCATCTATTTACAGGATCACGTAACCAAGCCAACACTACAGTCGAGTCTATCCAAGCATAAACATCTTGCTTAAGTATGTCCATTACTTCTTATAATTCATTTATAAGTTTTGCAGCCAACACTGCCCCACGCAGTTCTAATATAGAAATTGAAATCTCTTTTTCTATAGGCGCAACTTTAGTCTTTGCAGTGACTAACTTTACGTGTACTTGTTTATTCTTGTTCACAACTCCTAAATAAACTGCAGCTCTATATGTTGCATTTGACGCGTCTGCGAACGCGTGTAATTCAAGTTTTGATTCTTTAGTTGGGCAAACCCACCGAGGAATTACAATATTTTGAATGTGTGTGTAACACGTTTCTAAATTTTAACCACTCAGTCATTAAGTCTTTTGTTAATTCGTTATCCCAATCCAGACCTCGTTTCCACAATTTTTTAATAAAAATTTTAGCAGCAATCACTACCGGCACGCAATCCATCCGATAGGATCATACAGTCTAGCAATGTCTGAAAGAACTTGTCGTTTTGTAATAGGTTGTTCCTGCTCAGCTAAATTTACTCTATATTTGAAATTATCCGTAATTCGATTCCAATGAATACTTACTAGCTTTATTGTATTGTCAACCTTAATTGTTGTGTATTTAACTTGTCCTTTTCAATATGATTCAAAAAATATTGGTTGTTGCTACTCCACTTTTGTAATTGAAACCCACCAGAATGCATTAGATTACTCATTGTCTCGTAAATGTGTAAGGTTTCTTTTTCTGTCTGACAACCTGTCATTAAGTCATCTACGTAGTAATCCCGTTTAGTAATTTGTGCTGCTAAAAAATAATTATTTTATTCTAGTTTTCTCAATGTTGTAAAGTTTTCACAGCAAGATAAGGCGCACAAGCAGTCTACCAAATTCTTGGAAAATGAGCGTCGTCTTAATTTACGTAAACTTGTCAATACATTTTTACTAAGTCAGCTACAATACATATAAGATGTGTACGTCACCGAATCAAAAGAGCTGTTCACACAGTTGCTCTCCTCTTGTTTGTTTTTTCTCCATACTGTTAGGCTCGTTCTCCATCTCCCAAATTTTTTTTAGTAACTCGTTTTCTTTTATTTGAACTTAAAAAGTTTTAATGTTCTGATTGTTTAATTCTTGTAGCACCTTTCCAGACAAAATCCATCCAAATAAAGTATTTTGTGCTATTAATTTGCCGTACTGACGCTTTTTAATACCATCTACTAATATTTCTCCATAAACGTCGGCTCCGAGCAGCAAGTCTACCTTTCCAGGTGTTGCAAATCCTGGATCAGCAAAAGGTAGGTTTTTCAACTCCAGCCAATCAGGGATATGCACTTCGTGTGACGGAAATATGGAGGTAAGTGATTTTAATACAAAACGTATAAATTTTTCAGGTTCTAGACGTAATTTAACTTCAATTCTAAGTGCGTGCTTAACTATCATTTGACCATCTCCTAAAATTGACACCTTACCATTTACATTTATCCGTTTGAGACCTAATAACTGAACTGTGTCCTCAGAAACAAAAGAAACTTGCGAACCTTGGTCAAGCAACGCCCGAATAACAAAAGATAAACCGTTTTTACAATTAGTTTTTACAACAGCTGTTGCTAACAATACATTAAAAGTTTTTAAATCTCCTTTCGAAAAATTGGTTATTACATTTGTCTCGTTCACTGAAGAATTTGCTTCACTCTTAGATTGTTGTTGAATTTCTTCTTTAGTTTTCTCATTTTGTTTCGAATTGTATCGTTGTTTCTTATTATTCTCAAAATGCACCAATGTGTGATGTTTTTTCCCACATTTGTGACACGACGTATTTTGGTGACATTTTAATACTAAATGGGTAGGCAAAAGACAAAGCAAAGTCTTTTTGTTTGTGCGATATTTTGTCTCTCAAGAACTGGCTGCTTCTTAATTCAACACAATAATATATGTAATGTGGCCCGTCACACATGGCGCATAGCTGTTTAGCAGATGTACTCGACCTTTCATTTACTGCAGAATGAAACGCTTTAGCCGTGACTAATTGGGTTAAATTCTTGTATTGTATGTTTGATTTAGTTAGTTCTTTACTTGTATCCAGCATCTCTAAACGTCTAAACCGCGTTTCTAAAATTTTTTTTACTGTATCCATTTAGGTAGGTCTTCTATTTCACTTACGTAATTTTCTCATTGTCTGTGTGACTCCCCATCTAATTAGTCACAATTACGTATACTATAATTGCGTCTCTTGTGTTATAATATCTAAGTAATTAAACATGAAGTAGTTGTATCCAGTAACTCTCTAATTGACCTTGCTGGCTCGTGCTGTTCCCAAACCTTTTTGTAATTTGCAGAGGTAGTCGAAAAGTTTCTTAAAAGCAACTCAGGCTCACCAGCTCGTTATTAAGTAATGTAGTTTTTGTACTGGCGACAGTGTATTGTTCCCATGTATTAACAAAACAAACATGTCTTAAAAAGAATGCCATTAATATTCTGTCTTTTTGTTTTCCATAGTTAATCGGTTTTGGTAAAATCATTTTAATCTCACTTTTTGCAACAGTGGCAACATCTAGAACGTCTTGAAAATAAAACTTTCCTTCCATTTTGTTCCTTTTTCTTAAAAATGTGATTTCAAAATCATTATTTTTGATAATCGATGACAGCAGTTTTCCAATATAGTAAATATGTTTTCCATTTACGTTTTTAGGTGCGAATTCTACTAGGTCGTAATTTTGAATGTCAGGAATTTTGTAGTTCTTTAAATGCCGTAGGAGCTATTTCAATGTCAAAATTATCAGAAGAACCATCTGACTACCAAGTAGCTTCTTCCTCTTCATCATCACTTTTCACAAATTTTCTCTTAGTATTATTCTTTTTTTTTGTATTTCTATCGGTGTCTTTTGCTTTTTCGCGCGTCTTTCTTCAAATTCATTTTTTTCTGCTGTGTCAGTCGGAATCATACTTTATCCTTTTTTTCTTCCTTGTCGAGTTTCCTTTCGTGCTTCAGCTTTAGGGTATCCGCGAATTTGGTCAGGTGTTCTAAGGAGCTCAATTGCTAGATTTGTTCACGCTTCCTGGTTTAGAGTCTTGTATAAGTTATATTCAACTGTTCGTCTGCATTTTCTTCAAACGTTGTTAATGTCAGTGTTTGTACAAAAGTCTTTATTGCTAATGTTGGATCCGGCTTATCTGTCACGGAGCTTTCCGTCAAAAACTGAAGTGTCAAATAGGAAAGTACCACATTTTTTAAATGCAGATGTAATATTTATTGGCGTAAACCTTTTTAAAAGCTTCCCCTACGCATGCGGCAACTTTATAAATTGATAGAGGTTTTTCTGGATGATGCATTAACCAGGTGTCAACTGCAGCATTATATGCCAAGTTAAATGGTTTAAATACGCCTATGTCGAAAGGTTGCAAATTGTAAGTTGACTGTGACGGAAAAGTTACTACAGCACGCTAATGGAGAGGTAACTCTCATGATTGTCATACAGTCACAAACTTGGATTTTTCTTAGAACTGCACGAGCATTTTATAAAATGTTCCATGACTTTTAGGAACAATTTGGAGTTCATCCATCCGGATACTGTTGCTAATCCTAAAGTTCCTGGAGTGTCTTTTTTCCTCCGCTGGTGACTTTGTTGACTTGTTTTACCCCTTTAGCAGCCAATAATTTAGTTGATTTTTGAACAGTTACTGTCCCTGTCTCATCCAAGTTAAATATTCTTGTACCATCTTTTATCCCGGCCCATTGCAGTTTGTAAGTTATTGAAAAAGTTGTTTACATTCAATTCGTTAAAAGATGTAACCCTGGATAAACTACACCCCTCTGGGGTTCTAAGAGATATTCTAGGATTCTTTTTAAGAAACCTTCTCATCTACTCTAATCTCGCGATTTGGTTAATTTCCCAACTTTTTGGAATTTGTATATTATTTATTTTTGCAAATTCGTAGGCTAATTTGTGGCATTCAACTAATGACAATTCATAAAACATTTGGGAGCATTTAATGATATACTCGGCCAAAGACTGTTCTCGACTTTGACTAAAAACTTTGTTAACCTCATAGTTAGGAGTACATCTTATTTCTGGTTTTCTTTTTTACATTTCTGGAAAGAAAGAATGCAAGGTAAATTTACTGCCATTTAGAACTTTTTCTACAGCACTTCTTCTCCGTTGCTCCGAAAATGTTACTATATTAATCTTCCTTGGTGAATTTCTAGGTATTTTGATGCTTAAAACAAATTCCCCTTAGTATAGTATATACATATATAGTATACAAGTATAATTTTTAATAATTTAACTTTTGCTAAACATGTTTCAGTGTTACCCACCAAATAATGTCTCACTGTTACTCATATCACCTTAAGCTACAAATTACCTTATTTACTTACGCTAAGATTAGAATTTTTCCAAAATATTTTTAGACAACAACAAAAAAAGTTTAATTTCTCACTCTACACATTAAAAACGGTCAAATCAATACGAGTGGTTGTAAATTTAACGAATAGAATTTCTATGCAAAAATATTTTTGACTATAATTGTTCACGCTATCATCGCAGTCACAATGAAACTAAACGTGCGAGATGCTTGCAAACAGAAACGCCATTAATTGTATCAAGTTAGTTATGCATATAGGCAGCGACATCTGGAAAATAATGGTATAAATTGATAATAATTTTAATGTTTTACTGTTATCCATGCCTCACTGTTACTCATGTTTCCCTAATACAGAACACTTCTAATAAGTTTTGTGACTCCTGCCACAACTGTTCATTCGGTTAAAATGTCTCTCAAACAATGTTGGAGCTGTTGTACAGATTTAAATTTACGAGCTTTTAAAAACCAAAACTCCGTTCTTCAATGTTCAATGTGTGATTCTTTGGACAGCTAGAGTTACAAAGCAAGTTGTGCTATGTCACATGAGCTTAAATCAAGAAAAAAAGCTACTTGACAATTATAAAACGAGGTAACTAAAAAACAAATAAAAAAATTGATAAATAGCTTAACCTTCTACCGCCTAAGATATTTTACATCGCAATGAGCCCAACTGGGGTAATCTGAATACCCCAAGTATTTAAGCCTCTAAACGATGAAAACTGAAACTTCTTCGAAATGAAATAATAACAGATAAGTATGTTAAGTTATAGGTTTAATATTTTTCATAAATTTATATACAATCAGTACATGTACAGATAATTTTGTCGGTACGATGGATTTTACATAAAGGTTTTTTACACTTAATACATGCAAATCTTGTTTTCCTGCCATTAGATCTGGGACAGAAAGCACATCTTTGACCAGTTTGAAGCTTGCTGTCAAGATGACTTTCTTTTTCTTGGTTCAGCACTGTTACGGCTATTCCACATTTTGTTATTGACTCCAAAACATGTCGATGTAAACCTCTTGAGTTTAAGGCTCTCTGTTCCATATTAGGTTTGGCAAGTTGTAGAGACAGTTCCTCGAGAAAATTGTAGCGTCTAGATTTATCACCTTTTTGCCAGTCTGGGTGGTTGTAGATCCATACAATGTAAGCATTTAGTGCTGCTATGTCCACCGTTTCCATAAAAACTCTCAAAGGCCATCTATTGCATTTACGAACACAAGTGTATTCTCTGGTCATCTTGTCACCTGTATCTACTCCGCCTTTCGTCTTGTTGTAATGGAAAATAATTTCTGGCTTGTGCATATCTTTATCGTGGATTTCTTTGTCGTGATGTTGCGTTGAAAGAAACATTAATGCTTTTTTAGGTTTTGGAACGTAAGACACAATAGTATGATTTGCAGTAAACCCAAATAAACTAGAATATTCTTCTCTATGTTTGCTTGCTAAGAATTCTTTAGGTATATCTGATTTATTTGATCTCAAAGTTCCAACCAGGGTTAATTTTCTTTCAAGAAGAGAATTGGCCAATCCAACGTCAGAGTCATAATACGGTTTTGTTAAATCTAAGACTACTCTAGCACCTTGATTGATCTTAATGCCATAACGGCCTGGCTTAGATTTTATATAAACTTTAAATGGGCATCTTCTTCTAAACACGGCCAATCTCTCGTCGATGGTACTATTTTTGTATGGTTGGAAATTAGAAACACATTTAGCTGAAAACTGTTCAAACATGAAACGAATAGCTTCTAATTTATTTTTTTAAGTCGCCATTCTTTCTTCTCTGGTCGATTTGTTGTCAAATCTCATGAACCGCATAATACTTTTGAATCTCTCACGAGACATTGCGGCATTGAAAAATGGTAAATGAAAAGCAGATTCAGTTCTCCAAAGTTTGCGTAAATTAGTTTTATGTCCATGTAATTTTCCTGCTGCTATTAAAATTCCAACAGCAGCTAACAATTCTGAACGGGTAAGGGCTTTCTACTCCTTGCTTGAGTTTTCGTGGGTTTGATTGTATATACCGTATACCCTTTGGGCCTCCCTGTTAGTTTCGCCGCAAATAGTATCAAGGATTTCTGGAGTTGTAAAGATCAAAAACGCTTCTAAAACATTTTCAATATTGGAGCTTGATACAGTCAGGCCTGGTTTAGCATTTACTATGTTAGTACATCGTCTTCTTGAAGGTTTTGGTGGATTTGCAAACCATTCCATATTAGACTTAGCCGTGAATACCACATTAGACACATCTTCGTTATCTGATTCTGTACCAGCCAAGTCAACATCAGAGTGATTTGACAGTTCTTCCACATTATCTTCCTCATAATCGCTTTCTATTATATCAGTGTCACTGCCATCGTCAATGACGTCTTCATCGTCAACGTAACTTTCATTTGCTAGTCTTTCTAATTCTTCATACGAAAGAGGGCGAGAGCACATTGAGTTTTAGATTTAGCTAAATATGAAAAATTGACAATATCACTGTGTATAAGCATACAATGTTACTTACAAGATTTAAAATTATGACACACGCTATAACAATCTTACAGAAATAAATATTGAAAAGTTATTGAACGACCAACCAAGAACAACGCACTCGAACTACACAGTTTCACGTATTTGTTATAAATAAATAAAAATTATGTATTGTGTTGTATTTATACTAAAGTAAAAACAAAAAGAATTGTCATAAAAGACTAAACAATAGCAAAAGTAATTACACCAGACAACATCCGTAGGTGCCTAAGCGGGGTAATCCGATTACCCCAAGAGATAATTACAAGATTTAATAAAAGTACAATAGTTTTTTAAACACTCTAATACTTATAATTGTTTGTCAATGTGTAGGTGAAAATTACCTACAGGCTGAAATACATTCAATAAAGATTAAGATAGATATGAAGAAAAATGTTATCACGGGGTAATGAAATTACCCCCTTAGGCGGTTGAAGGTTAATGGTGTGATAGCTACAGCATTTGCTCAAAGCTCTAAAGGAAAACCACTATAAAAAAACTCTAGACGTAGTTTAAGAAGTGTTTGGTGGAAAAGGTAAAGGAAATAACAAGTAGCCAAGTGTCAGATAGCTCGTAACTTGGTACACTCCACAGATCTTATAAGAAATTTTATCTTTTACAGAATTCAATAAATTTTTAATTCTTGTTTTAATGTTTCTGTAATTATTTTAATTTTTTCATTTATGTTGGCAACAAAAGATAGCAAAATGTTGTCTATAGTTCAATCATCTATTAAAGTAGATCTCGTCTTTCATTGAAAATACTTTTTAATTTCCCTGTTGTTAAAACCGTTTCTTACAAAAAACATGTAAAATAACCTAATTTGTTTTGTGATTTATTTTGGTGACAAATTATCATAGCACAGTTAAATAATGTGGAAATTGTTTCTGCTTCCGAGTTTTAGATATGTCTAACAAAATTGTATTTATATTGTAAGTTCTTGTACGTTTTTTTATTTTCATTAAAAGTATTTGTTATAAATTTAATGTTACTTTTTAATATTGAAATAATATATACAGTTTTATGAAACGCATTTTGGAGTTTAAGTCATTTTTTATTGGCAAAATGTCTACGATTTACATGTTAATTGGCTAACATAATGCACCGTTTCTATTTATTTATTAATTTTGATGTAGTTATCTGTAAACATTAGATTATTACATAAGTGCTTAGACCTTAGACAACCTTCAAAAAAATTCTGTTGTCAAAATTGTTTTCTACTTGAACTTATTACTTGTAAATTGTCGTCTGATAGGAGATGCAGCTTTTGAATTTCGTAACGAAAATAATTTACTGCAACTGAATAGATTTTTACTGTTTGCATCACAAATGCGGACACGTTTTTGCTATAATTTTTTACAATTTTATGAAAATACGTATTCCTTTTGTTTGAGAATAAATATTTAATGCATACTTTACATTTGTTTAATGAATTTTTCATATTTACATTTACATTATTTGTTTTTGTCATGTTTAAATAAGCTTTTCATTTTTTAAAAAGTCGTCGAGGTCAATTGTTTGTGCATTATCTTCAATTATTTTGAGTGCATCATCATTTTGAGTATCGATTATCGATCAATAATTTTGTTTACGGAGCTAAATGATTGGGGTTAAGTTAAATTTTCCGCTACAAAGTTTATTAAATTTTCTTATCTTAATATGGTAGCAGTCTGTTTAATAGTAAATAAATAAATCATTAACAGATAGGTTGTACCTCTTGAGTAACATTTAGTTTGACACTAGTGACAGGTTTTTGACTCACCCAGTATACGTATTCTAAATAGTGTTCGCTTAATTGTTCGCACCAAGAGGAAACAACTTTAATAAAAATTTAAACCTAAGGTGAAAAGAACGACGCTGATAGATGCATGACTGGATAGAAAATCAGCCGTTACTTATTCTATACCTATAAAAGTTTGTTAACTTTCACTGAAAGCAAAAACTATGACATAAGTTTTAAAAAGAACAAAACCAGAAAGTATGACGTAATATTCTCCAAACTGAAGTAAAAGTATTTGTTAAAAAGGTCCTATAACAAATTTAAACTAAACAGGTAATTCTCAAAAAGACGATAATACTTGTAAAATAAAAACCACTAACTGTATGATTTTTGAAGTTTAAGTACTAACAAATATACCTATAAATTAACGTTAAGGAAGGAAAAAGGTCGAGTTACTAAAAAATGTAAACTTAAAACATACAAAAAATTGGATGTTTAGAGTTTAACGGTTTTCTACAAAAATCAAACTACTATAATCTTATACTTTGCTACAAAGCAACTGAAATGATGTTAAAGAAAATGTTATTACAAGACGAAATAAAATTGTGATAAATCTAAATACGTTAACAATTTTGATAATCGCATCATAAAAGACAATATAACGGAAATTTAAAATAATTTTTTATTAAAACAAATATGAATACCGGGATTTTGACAAAAATAAACCGATAAATTTAACACAACGGTGACAAATTTTAGCCTGGGAGTGGCATCTTTCTTTCTGACTCTTTGTTTCTGGATGTTGTTAGCTAACCAGTTCAGCACCTCTAACCCAGCTCTCGCGCGCCCAATGAGAGGTAGCAGTGGAATTTGAGACGAGGATAAAGTGCCTAAAGAACTATTATCTTATTAAGGGAATAATGTCATATAACAAAAATTTGACACTCAACCTCTACCTTAACTAAGTCCCAAGCGCCCAAGAGCCCGACACCAAATAGAGTACCGAATAACGAACATTCTGGGTGAGGCTTTCTATCTCCCTCGGACACTTATGTTGCTGTCGGTCCACGTTAAACGTGCCACCGTTCAGTCTCTTTCATTCATAGGATGGATTCCTCCGCTACCTTACAGTGTTCGTATAGCCTTTGCCTTTTTTACATAAATGCCTAGAATACTGGAATTAGGTAGTTTATGTTACGTTTTATGAGTCTAAGGCGCAAAATCACTCACATAGACTCTAAGCGTATTGGATCGCGATCGGCTATCACAAAACCCTTTTGGTGCCGGAGGGGCAAGTCTCCATACTATGTTTTTGTGCAATAGAACTAGGCTTTTTCTCTTCCTCCAGACTGGGTCTAAAGTTTGAACCGAACTCTTAAAATTGGGTAGAGTAACTATTGCTCCAAGAAAAAAAACCACATGGCAAACAGTTCCGTTAAGATTATACACAATTACGCCTTTCGCCCGCAGACGTTATATCGCTGTAAAATGCAGCCTATAGGATACGGTACGTCGCGGCCGTTGACAAGGCGCTTGGGATCTGGAATGGGTCAAAAACGTATCCGTTTTAAATGCAACAACACCACATAGTGAAATGCAGAGCCCGTGTCAGTCATTTACTTCACATCTGTGTTGGAGAACCTAGCACAAATGCTATCCAGAGTGCACCACGAAGAGGCGAGTTCGTTTTCTGTACATTTCTATTTTTAGTAACAGTAAAGTTCTTGCTCAGTATTGTTAGCAAATGTACAATACAATATTATACAACAAGCTTATACTCTTAGTGTTTATTGCACGATGGAATGTTTAGCGTTCTAGCGAGCGAGCGCAACGAACGAGTCACGCTAAATTTTCCGAGTGCAATTAACACCAAGATTATCACGAGTTGTACACGCCATTGTTTTATGCTTCCATCATAAATTTGAATAATTTTATATCAATCGACTGATATCGTTTTTTTGGATGCAATTGAGGGGTTTATTTCAAAAACACTGAATTCTGAATTTAATGTTAAATCTTTAGATAAAAACAATACAAATTCAAAGGTAAATAAAAAAAAATAAGTGATATAGAAATAATACAGAAGGAGAAAAAAAGCTACAAAACAACAAAACAATAAACAGAAATCCAACCTAACTTAAAACCGATAAGGGGGAACCACTTGCGACGAGTTGACCGGAGTTGACCTCTTTATGCGGCAAAAGCTGAACAACTGGTGCGTAACAAACACGTAAAACCTAATCCGCCAGCGCCAATAGCACAGGCCAGTATCTAAAATTTTAACGCGCGTAAAATCCATAAACAAGTAAATTAATTTAAGACAAAACTACAAATTACGAAATAGAGAACGCAACGGGAAGAAATCGACATGACTGAAAACAACGAGATAACTTTAAACGATATCATGAAAAAATTACTACAGGTAGAAAGAAAAGTTGATGAGACAAATGTAAACATGAATCGACAATTAGAGAAAATGAAGAAATTAGAAGAAACTATAAATTACCAGGCAGTGAAGATCGAAAAATTATAAAATGAGCTAAGGAAAAGAAATTTAATAATCTTCGGAATACTTGAAAGTGCAGAGAAAAATTTAAACACCCTGAAAGAGAAGGTCCTAGAAATAATAAGGAAGAAAATGGAGATTCAACTAGGAGAAAATAAAATAGATTTTATTAACAGACTGGGGGAGAGAAAAGAAAATAAAAACAGACCAGTAAAGATAGGGATTACAACAATACTAAAAAAATGGGAAATCATGAGGATCACAAAGAAATTAAAGAACAAAAATAGGAATGAGTGATGACCTAGACAAGAAGACAAGAGAAGAGAAGAAACAACTAATCCCTCACATGATGGATGCTAAAAAAAGAGCTAAGAGCAGTAATTATAAAGAATAAATTAATAATAAATAAAGAAGAGTGGGGTCCTGAAGACATTACAGAAGATGAAAATAAGATTCGGAAGAAATAACACGTAACGATATAGAGGAACAAAAGAAAAAACCAGATCTACAGATGAGGAAGAACCAAGCCCTGCCCGGGCTCTACCAAAAAGAAGGATCGGGCTCACAGGAAGAAGATTTAAACAAAACACTTAGGAACATCACAATTCAAAACCAACAAATTCCAAAAAACTAACAAGAAATGAAAACCAGTTAGAGTTGGAAGTACAAAAGACGATAATAGGCAAGAGAAAAGGGCAAATGAAAAAAATAACGACGAAGACAGAAGAACAAGAAAAAAGTAAAGTAAATAAAGTGGAAACAGAGAAAATTGGAATAGGAACATGGAATATAAATACAATCAAAGAGAAATAGATAAAGATTACAGAAGAAATGGATAACACCAAATACAAATAATGGAACTGAGCAAAACAAAGAGGAAGACAAAAGTAAACACAAGATTAACAAATAAACACGTAATATACTAAGCCGGAGTTAATGCAAGAAAGAGAGCAAAAGAAAGGGTGAGAAAAATAATAACAGAGGAACTAGACAAACGAATAATAAAATGGAAAGCCGTACACTCAAGAATAATACTAGTGACAATAAAACTACAACAGAAAATAAAGATTATACAAATATATGAGCCGATATATAAACCAAAAGAGGAAGTCAAAGAATTTTACAACAATTTACAAGAAGTACTGAATGAAGCAAGAGAGGAAACAGAACCATCCATAATAATGTACGACTGGAATGCAAGAGTAGGAAACGACCATAATACAGGCATGGGATGCATGGGCAAATAAGGAGAACAAACAGTAAACCGTAACGAGAATAAAATGATCGATTTATGTCAAAGAAATGATGTGTTAATAAGAAACACACTACGGAAACAAGAAATGGAAGATAAGTACACCTTCGTGGCAGAAGAACGTAACGCAAAAAGCTTAAGGTCGGTTGTCAACTTTGGTCAAAAATATCGATTTTTTGTTTTTTACATTTTATTTTTCCATGATATTTTAGGATTAATTTAAGACCAAGTTTATTAAATTTTGCCTACTAAAACCAAAGTTAGATATATTTTTATAAAACCTTACATATAGCCTAGCCTAGTAGTACCAACAAGCAGTCTTAAATAAAACCCAGTATGATGACAAACATACCCATTTACCATTTGCTGTTATGGAACAGATTAAATCAATTTTTAAAGACCTGGCTAATCATGACCTATTGAAGAAGTGTTTACATGGTGGTACGCAAAACCCAAATAAATCGGTCAATAGTGTTATATGGTCCAGAATTCCAAAAAATAACTTTGTCATGCTAAATTCTCTGAAGCTAGATGTTTATGAGGCTATATGTAGTTTCAACAAAGGCAATATCACTAAGTGTTTAGTTCTAAGTAGCTTAGGAGTCACACCAGGCAATTATCGTGTTAAAGCGATGCGTAAACTTGATGAAGCGCGAATAAACAAAAGTGAGAAATCTATTAAATTACTTAACAAAAAATGCCACCAAAAGACTAGTTTAGCTAAAAGAAAGCTTGAAGACCTATATGAAGAACAAAAAGATGCAGAAAATTCAAGTTATGGAAGTGGAATGTATTAAATCTATAAGAAAAAGTAATATAAATTTTGTTTTCGCTCTCCTGAAAAATGATTTTTTTTTTACATAAAGGTACATTTACCTAGGAAACTAAAAGAGATATCTCAATAATTTTTTACAGATGTTTTCCTTCTATCCCAATACATATTTTAACATGAGGGTTTTTAAAGTTTGTTAGAATTTCCATAGTTACGGACATTTATAATAAAAATAAAATCTTAAAAATTTGAAAGGTTGGAAATAAAACTATTGAAAAAAATAGAAACATTTTTTCTGTAAACCCTCATGTTAAAATGTAGACAAAACAACTATCTATCAACTAAAAAAAAATTAAGTCTCTATTTCTTATAGTTGTTGAGAAAAATGTACCTTAAATATGTCAATTTAACATTGGCGGCATAGGGACAACCGACTCCCCTATAGTATTCACACAAACACTAAGAGAAACAATACAACACATAGAGACAAGAAAAGAGGCGGAAATAGGTTCAAATCATAGACTAGTAGTAGCAAAAATAGAAGAAATAGTAAAGAGTGAAGAAATAACATACAGCAGAATAGTCCTATACAAACTGAAAAAACCGGAAAGACAAGAAGAGTACCAAGAAAAGACAAATAAGCAATTTAGTAAATTATTACAGAAAACAAAGAAAGAAGACCTGGAGACAACATGGTAAAAATTCAAAGAAATTACTTTAAAAGTAGCGGAGGAGGTATGTGGAAGAAGAAACATCAATAAACCCCTAAAAAGAACAAGATGGTAGACTAAAGAGATAAAAGGAATAGTGAAAGAAAGGAAGCAGGCGTGAAAGAAATATATATTCGAACAAAAGACCAAGAAGATAAAGAAAAATATAAAGAAAAAAGAAGTAAAGTAAAACGAGAAACTAAAAAAGCGAAAAAGGAAAACTAGAAAAAGTTTGGACACGAAATAAGTGACAAACACAAGACAGACACAAGAAAGTTTTGAACAATACTGAAAAAATTGAGAGGGACTAAAAGCAAAGAAATAAAAGCAATAAAAAATAATCAGCAGGAACTCAAAATGAAAATAATACAAATATTAGAAGTCTGGAAAGAGTTCTATTCAGAGAAATTTAGAGGAGAATTTAATGTAGAAAATAAAGATAAAGAAGACACAGTACAAGTACTAGAGATAACAAAGGAAGAAGTACAGGAAGCGATAAAACGAATTAAAATAGGCAAAGCGAGTGGAGAAGACGAAATAGCACCAGAAATGCTTAAATATCTAGGGGAAGATGAAACAGAATGGCTACATGAAATATTAAAAGAAGCGTGGAAATCGAAAAAGATCTCCAAAGACTGGGTAATAAATCTAATAATTCCTATACATAAAAAAGACGAAACAACAAACTGTGAAAATTACAGAGCGGTATGCCTAGCCCAAACCACACTATACTTATTGGAGAATACTAGAAAAAAAAATAAAAAAATACGTAGATCACAAACTTGAAGAACAAACGCCATTCAGAACAGGAAGACAGACATGTGACAACAATTATATACTAAAAACGCTAATAGAAAGAGCAATAAAAAAGGATAACGAACTATACCTGATATTCATTGATTTGAAAGCAGCGTTTGACACTGTACACAGACAAACAATATGGAACAGCCTGTAAGAACTAGAAGAGCTAACACAACTTGCTCAAATAATTAAAAGCACGTTCAAAACAGTAAGTGGGAAAGTACAAATCGCAGTACAGCGATCAGACGAATTTGAGATGAGAAAAGGAATAAAGCAAGGGGGCAGCCTAAGCCCACTTTTATTCTTGATAATAATAGACAAAATAGTAAAACAAACCAAGAGGAAAGAATACTTAAAAACGACATTAGGATACAACAAGCTGGAACGTATATCAATAAATAATCTATTATATGCGGATTATGTAGTTCTAATAGCGGACTCGCAAAAGAAAATACAAGAATCTGGGTAAAAGAAATAGAAAAAATAAAAATAGAAGTAAACAACAACAAAACAAAATTGCTGATAATGAATGAAAATCAAACAAAGAAATAAAATGCAAGAACACATTTCTAGAAAAAATAACAACTTTCAACTATCTACGCACAATACTAACAAATAATGGAAAAATAGACGCAGAAATAACAAATCGATCTAATAAATCAACAAAACTACATTACGCACTCAACCATATACTAGGACATAAAGAAATAGATAAAAAAACGAAAAAGAAAATACACAATACAATAATACATACATACAACAATCACATATGCAGCGGAAAATTAGACATGGACATAAAAACATAAAAGCAAAATAAATGCAATAGAGATGAAACACCTTAGGAAAATAGCAAGGAAAACAAAATGTGACCACGTTAGGAATAAAACTATAACGAAAGAAATAAAACAAACACCAATATTAGAAAGAGTTAAAGAAAAAACCTACTATGGTACGGACAGGTCATGAGAATAAATAACGATCGGCTGACGAAAAGAATAATAAAAGGAGGGAAGCCAAGAAACAAAAAAAAAGGAAACTCAAGAAGAAAATGGCTAGACCAAATAGAAGAACATGGAAGAAAAAAAAGGGAAAACAAAGGAGGAGATGGAAACTTTAGCAAGAGATAGAAAAACATGGAAGAAATGGGTTAAAGAGGACCGTGACCCACAATCCGACGTTTGAAAGGGCAATAGGAAATGAGAAGAAGAAGAAGAAGAAGAAAATTTCAAAAACAGCACATGTCCAAAAAAGCAATTTTTCGGGAACTTAAAAAAAACCTCTTTTGATTTGTTGGTGGTAACTTATTCCTTGTGTAACCTGCTAATAATATCTTAAAACGAAAAGGCAAATTTAAAAAAAAGGACATGTGCCTTTTTTCCAGAAATACGCAAAATTTTAATGACAAAGTGAATTTAACAAAACTTTATTTCAACTTTTTAGTAATATTATTTAGTAAAGTAAAAGTACAACACAGAAGAAAATTAAACACCCTCACACCCACTGCTAGTATCATCTTCGTCGACCTCGTTGATGCTAGTAGCTTGCACTGATAGTCATTAGCAGCAAAAATTTCTTTGTAAAATTTTTGTTCCACATTTTCCAGGTAATTTTTTAAAGTTTTAAGGTTATTTACTTATAATGAGAAAATCTGAAGTGCATTTTAAATTTAATTCAGTAGGCAATTTCACCTTATTTCTGCTTGTTCTCCAAAATCTATTGAAAGTATCTCATAAAGGTGTCTGATACTATGTAACTGCAGAAGAGGTTTTAGAGGTTAAAGAAATTTTCTTGTTTCAAACTAACAACTTGAAAAGGAGATAGTTTTTCTCATGCTTTCTGGATTAACTCGTCCCATTGCTCAGGTAATTCAATTCTTTCCATACGCCTTTTCTTTTTTCCTATTAAAGCGAAATCTTGATTATTGGGTAAATAAGAATGACCTTTTACTGGAAAAATGTAAAGTACGCTTTCAAAAATTTTTGTGTACTAACATGTATAAAAACGTGGTTCTTATTTTGCCCTAAGCAGTGTCGCTTATAAGAACCAAAACGTTTGGAAGTAAACTCATGTATGTTAATGTAATAAAGAAGCATAGATGTTACATCATTACTTCCTTTTTTAGCTATTGCTTCATGGTATGTGTACAATATAAATTCTTCATTTTCCAAATTGTGGATTCCAAAGAGATAATACCATAACTGGTGTGCATAAAACGCTGGATTATTTGGAATAAAAGAAAAAGGCAAATTTTGCATGTAATCAATAATCAAAAATCCAGCATTCAATATTACCCGTTTCAACTTGTGCTTTATATTTTCGTCTCAAATCAAAAAAAGCTTGTGCTTTTCTCAAATGCAATTCTCTTTGAGTAGTCAGTATAGATAGTTCTTTATCGGTAAGAGTTGTATCACTTAATTTTTGTTTGTATATGTCGCATTCTGCACGTATCTGAACGAGGAAAGCTGAATTTTTGATTGAATTTTGTTTTGAAAATATGCCAAAATATCTTATATATGTTTATTTTGTATTTTAAACGAAATAAGTAATGCATATCTTTAACAGTTAATGCTTCCGAAAGATAGAACCTGTCAGGATTATCACGTCGAGAGTAATGAGATTGTCTTGGTTGGAAAGACGTTATATGCATTTTTAGTAAAGTTATTAACCCCGGAGGAAATTGCTTACTTCTATTTGTATGACGACCTATAGTATCCCTTGAAGTTTTCTCAGCCTAGAAGCTGTAACTGCTTGAATCTTTAAGAAACCATTTTGGTAAACATTATATTGTTCTCCGTTCTATGTTTAGGATATGTGTTGTTTTTGCCGATACACCATATGGACATCTGCTATCTTTACAGAAACACAGAAACTTCAACACTTAATAATTCTGTTCCTGTGTTGTTTTTGAGAGAATTAGTCTACACAATTTGTAAAGACGGGCATTTTCTGCAAGATGTCGCGGCTATCTCAAAACTGGCATTTTTGGACTAGTGTTGTTTTAGAAATAAACCCTTCAATTGTTGCTATGTGTCGTGGTGTCAATAAACAAGTTTTGTTTTTCAAACGGTTTCACATACGCCATTTTTGACGACATAAAAAAAACACGTTCCAGAAGAAATTTTACAAATAGCTTCATACCATACCAAGCAAATCGCGCGAGATTTATGGAAACCAGTATTCCATATTTGTAGACTGGAAAAGAAGTAAAAATGCAAACATTTTGACAAAAGTATTAGCGTATATGTCAGAGCAGATATATTTTCTAATTTTTGCTATAAACAACAATTAAAAATATAATTGTGGTATTTTTTGTATAGTCTAAGGACTTCATCACTATAGTGTTTCTTTTTTAAACTGAAATGCATGTTGATTGAATGAATATTGGTATATCTTAATTCCATAACACCGCTGAGTTTATCAAAAGAAGTGATGCCGGATACAAACCTAAGAAATCGCTAGTATTTTCTCGTGCTCAACTTGATCAATTCTTAGTAGAAGCTCTTGATGATACATATCTCATGAAGGTAAATGCATTATCATGAGTAGCTTTCTAATTTTTATTCAGTTAAAAAGCCTTAATTTTGATAATTGTTATTTTTGTACCCAGGTTGTTACAATTTTTGGAATGTGTGGAACATGCAGGAGGTCAGTGTGTTGACATAAATACTTTTGCAAAAATTCCGAAAATGATCGCCACGTTCCTCAAACTTTCAAACCCTCATATGTTTACTGAACACTGCTTCCGAAGAACGTCAGCAACCCTACTGACCGACAGTGGAGCCGATATTTTGACGCTGATGAGACATGTTAGCTGGAAATTCGATACAGTGGCTGCTGGTTACATTTAAGAATGCTGCATTACCTCCTTCTTCCATTTCCACACCTCTTTTTTTCTTTTCCCTTCTACTTTTCTAAATACCATTTTTTTGTATTCTATACTAGTCAATAACAAAATCGTGCTTTGCCAACAATTTTAACTATCAAAAAGTAGCTGTAATTAAAAGATTTCAGTTATATTCCAGCAAACAAAATTTTGTACTCATACAATGCCAATGCCAGTTTTTGTAGATGCTAGATTCTTACACTTTGAGGCACATATTAAATAAAAAAATGTAAATCTTGGAGATTCGCCAGTATTTGAACAATTACATATTTTTTAGTATTTAAAAAAATTCAAAAATATATAAATAAACCGCAAATATTAATTAAACAAACATGAGTAAAAAACATGATAAGCTAAATTTGCACATTTTCATAAATATATCTGTACGCTAAACAAAGCAAAATAAAAAATAAAAAGAAATAGTACTTAACATATATCTTGACACAGTGACTTTATAATTTTTTTCAAGTATATTTTGTTTTGTACTGATAGCAACTATTGTATAGCAGTTTATCATTTTTTTTGACATTAAGCAATTACCTATTGAGTTTTAATTTTTATTTATCTTCAAGTGTAAATAATATTTCTATACATATTTTCATATTTTGAAAAATTTTAATCACGTTACCAGCAAATGAATTTATAGATTATCTTTTAACGTAAACACTAGAACTTAATCAGTGTTTACCGATAAGGAAGATAAGTATTTATTTATACATGTAGTAGATAACACAGTACTACTTGATGTACTCCAGCACACTACTCCAGTAAAACCAGATCTTAGTTTACGAAAAGAACATGTATAGCATAGCCATCCACAGCAATCTAAAATACACATTACATACGATAATCGAATACATATTTACTTTAATTCGAACCAAAGCTAGACCTATGCTATCCATTAGAAATGTGTCTGTAGATAATATTGAAAAATTACATTTACCAAAACATAACAAACCCTGTTAGTAATTAAAATTAAAGAACTTTAGCTAGTCAACACAGAACCGTTATCAATTAATTCTTAAAAATGCCAAAATTGCTAAGAGAAAGGCACTAAAACATTTTATATTAAAAATTTCATCTTATAGAAATAATTTTTGTTTATATAACAGCTTTTTTAAAACATATAAAAGGTGTCAAAAAAACAAAGTCATAAACAAAGCAATATATAAATTTTCAAAGTAATTGATAAATCATAGATAAAACAGATAATAAAAAATGTCTGAAACCACGTTTTGGAGCAATCGGATACAATAGAACTGGGGGACGAGAGACGTATGCGTAAAGATTGAAACGAAGAAGTTAAGACAACAAATCGGTGACGAATTCAAACCACAACGTATGATGCTAATATGCACGAGTTTCTAAACATGAAAACTTGATAAAAATAAACAAAGGGAATTAAACAAGACGAAAAAACCGTTTAAATATTGGAGTAAAAAAGAAACAACAAAACCAAAAAAGATTTATGTACGTGTAACACCGAAGTGAAAATACAGTTTTTGCGATTTAGAAACGTACAGAAACGTGCCCAATGTGCTAGATGTACTGTGCCAATAACCCAAGTTTGTCCCAAGAAAACTAACAAAAGAAATCTGAAAAAGACCGCACTTAGATCTCTTAAATTTGAGAATAGAAAAATGCAGTTAGGTTTGAGTCTAGAACCTGTAAGTAAATGAGCAAAACCTACTAAACTATAAAACCTAGGTTTATGCAAAACAGACATAATGAGTCGTATTACAATTATTTTTTTGAAAATTCGCCTGTACAAATGTCAATGATAAGCATTAATAAAGATAACATTTTAACATTTTTTATTTTTATAGATACAGAACTTGTCTGGTACATAAAAGCTAATTCTGCTTGCGGTACAGTACCAATAACCCAAGTATCTCTTAAAAAACTAACAAAAAAAATCTTATCTTATTTAAATAATAATAAATTATCAAAACCAACTAGACTACAAAATGTAAGTTTATGTAAGATCAGTGGTACCAAATGGGTACTATTAAAATTATTTCGTCACGTCAAACAAATGAAAATGTTAAATAAATTAGCATTAACGACAAAGAACTAATATTAAATGTTATCTTTATAAATTCAAACCCTACCTATAGACAAAACCCAATTGTGCTAAATTTACTGTGGCAATATAATCAAAAGATTACTATTATTACTATTAGGGACGAAAGTACGTACTAACATTAGAATGTCTTCCGGGTTTGGACCGTGTCATAGTTGCAACCGAAGCTGCCAACGTTTCGCCCACTTTCGTAAGGGGCTTCATCAGAGCGTGAGATAAATCGCAAAACTCAAACAAGCAATCGAAATCTAACTAAGAACTTCTCAAAAGTTAGGTTATCCACTTGTAAAACAAGCCATAACCTAAACTATGAAAAGGTAAGAAAGAAAACGACAACCTGAAAAAGCAAACGAAAATCTAACAAAGAACCACTACTCGTCAAACTTTTGTGCAATTTAACCTTTCTTAGTCGCTGTCGTGACCACAACATCATTCCTGCATTCCTCAAAATTAAGTTCTACATTCAGACACGTTCTTCTAAAAATATCCTACACCGTGCTAGTCTAGCGTTGATACGCGAACGGATTAAGCAAACTAGGCAAGAGTTAGACACCATTTCGAAACAACTCTTTTATCTTCATCTTGAGTTGGCCAACACTCTATCCCCGGATGATTGGAAATTCTTTGACAACATTACTTACCAGCAGTCTGATACCACTCTACGACTAACCACTGAAGGTCATCTCAAGAAGTTTCAATTATTGGAATCCAAGAATCGTAAAGTTTCTTCTACTACTAACTCAGTAAAGACGGTTGTCAATTTATCTAGTTTGGTTCTCACTTCAGAACAGGAATCGGTGCTCTCTAAGGGTTTGAATTTTGCGGTTGCTCCCAAACGTATTCCTAAAGAAGATATTCTATGTGCTGTTGAGTCTTCTATAAGACATCTTCCTCGCCACATCTCAGATCCCATTCGTATTAACACTGGCAAAATCCTTGAATTATCTAAAATTCCTAAATCCAATATTTCTAAGTCGGAAGAGTCAGCTCTAAAAAGTTTTCGTAAGAACCTTGATATTATTGTTCTTTCAGCCGACAAAGGCAACGCCACTGTAGTTTTGAACCAAATTGATTATGTTACGAAAATCAATTCTATTTTGTCTGAGGAAACTTACGCTCTTCTAACTCATAACCCCACTTCGAGGATTGAACGCGAGGTTAGCCAAATCATCAAATCTTCCAATCTACCTCCTGAAACTAAACGTCGACTTACCCCATCAGATTCTAAACCACCTCGTCTATACGGACTTCCCAAAATTAACAAATAAGATATTCCTTTTCGACCTATCGTTAGTACTATTCAATCTCCTACTTACAAGCTAGCCAAGTTCTTGTCCAACATTCTTTGCGAGTTTACAGGTAAAACCTCTTCTCACATCCTCAACTCTCAGCATTTTATTCAACGTCTAGAAACTATAAAACTTGAACCCCAAGATCTTCTCGTGAGCTTTGATGTTAATTCACTTTTTACTAAAGTTCCTATTAAGGATTCGCTTATTATCATCAAACAGATTCTGTCTCAACATGGCAAGGACTTGAGTTTGGTTCATTTTATTGAAAAGTGTCTATCCTCTACTTACTTCCAATTTGATAATAAGTTTTACGAACAAGTTTCTGGTGCTGCTATGGGTTCTCCTCTATCACCTGTTGTAGCTAACATTTTTATGGAATCCTTTGAAACGGTTGCTTTGGAATCATCAATATTAGAACCTAAAGTGTGGTTTAGATATGTTGACGACACGTTTATTGTTTGGTCTCATGGTCATCTTGAATTGTCTAAGTTTCTTGATCATCTTAACAATCAACACTTAGATATCAAATTTACTATGGAAATCGAAAGTAATGGCTCTCTTCCATTTCTTGACGTTCTTGTGACTCGTAAGCCCGACGGACTTCTAGGCCATTCTGTTTATCGCTAACCCACTCATACGGACAGATACCTTCATGCTTCGTCTCATCATCATCCTGCACAGAAACGTTCTGTTATTGAATCTTTGGTCCATCGTGCCTTTTCTATTTGTCAACCTGAGAATCTAGACTCAGAACTCCGTCATCTTACTAGAACTAGAGATATTCATAGAGTTATTAATCGTCGTTTACATCCACGTACTCGATTACCTAAGGACTTTTCTATTCCCGAATCCAACCCGAAATTGGCCTTTTTACCCTACATTCACAAGGTTACAGATCAAATAGGGAAACTCCTTCGTAATAATGGTATTAAACCCATATTCAACTTGACAGGCAAAATCTCTCAGATTCTTCCTTCTCCCAAAGACAAATTTCCTACACTTTTATCTCAAGGTGTATACCAAATTCCCTGTTCTTGTGGTTTAGTCTACATTGGTGAAACCGGTCGTTCCATCATTACTCGCATTTCAGAACATGATCGTTGTATAAGGAAAAGGTATACTTCCAAGTTTGCGGTCGCTGAACATCATTTTACTACAGGTCACAAGATAGATTTTGATAATGTTTCGTTGATTGCCAAATCTCCATTCTTTTTCAACAGGAAATTCCGAGAAAGCATAGAAATCATCAAACACCCCAATAACTTCAATCGCGATCATGGTTTCGAACTATCCCCTCTTTGGTTCCCGGTTATTAGCCATTTATCAAAAACACGCCCCCTAGCAACCGTAACCCAAACAGGGTCGAGCTTAATCATCCGTGACGATCCTTTTCGTTTAAATACGGAGACTATTTCTTTTTAAGTCACTTCTACGGAGTTTAGAATCTGGCTTGGTTCACAAGTTGATTACTTAACTCGGTAGTGGTTCTTTGTTAGATTTTCGTTTGCTTATTCAGGTTATCGTTTTCTTTCTTACCTTTTCATAGTTTAGGTTATGGCTTGTTTTACAAGTGGGTAACCTAACTTTTGAGAAGTTCTTAGTTAGATTTCGATTGCTTGTTTGAGTTTTGCGATTTATCTCACGCCCTGATGAAGCCCCTTACGAAAGTGGGCGAAACGTTGACAGCTTCGGTTGCAACTATGACACGGTCCAAACCCGGAAGATATTCTAATGGTAGTATAGATTCCGGCCGTGGAAGCATTCGCTATTACGAAAGTACGTACTTTCGACCGAGGTATGAAAAAAAATATTAGTAACCAGAACATAAAACTATGATAGGAAAGTTTTTTAAAAAAGTAAAAAAAACTAGGAAAATATGTCTAAAATCTATGGTAACAGCAAAGTGTAAATGTTTAAGTACAAAAACAACATGAAATTAATTATTAACAGTTATTATCACAAATTCAAAATAAATTAATCACAATCTACAAAAGCAATAAATGCAATAAAGTAGAGTTTATTTATCAAAACAACAATCTAATAACGAAGGCTTCCACAGCTTATACTAAGATAATAACGTGTTCCGAGTTTAAGCCGTGTCAATGTTGTAAACGAAGTTGCCAACGTTTCGCCCGCTTTGAAAAACTCAAACAAGCAACAGAAACCTAACTAAAAATTTTTAAAAAGTTAGGTACTCAATAACTGTAAATAGCTATAAAGGTGGTAAAGGTTGTAAGTTTATTTTACACCAGCGTAATTCAAAATAACTTTGAAAAAAACTGCGAAATGTTCTTTACATTGTGGTTTTATTCCACCATTTTATTTAAAACTATTTTAAATTACGCGGGTGCAAAATCAACTTATAACATTTACCACTTTTATAGCTATTTACAATTATCGTTCATACATTGTATACTATGAGATGGTTCTGCCATCGATCTTTTGCTTATAGTTATACCCTTTGTATGTGTATATAAAGCTATAAGGTTTGTTGATGCAATTGCGGTACTCCGCCTCCCTCATCTACAACGTAACCATGGAGTGCGTGCAGGTGAACAACATCGAGCGAAGGTTGCTTCGGCCGCCTTATGCCACAGGTTTGCCCAAAGCACTAAAACAGCGAGTATAGTCCAGAAGCCCTGGATAAATAAGGGACAGGTTCGTGGACTAATTGTAAGTGCCAAGAACGGTAAGCTGATTTATAATAGATCTGCCCTGATACCGAGGGCAGTCATTCTAATCAATCAAACCATTAATACACTGATTCTATCAGAATTCACAGATGCTGATACAGCCACCATAATGCCAGAGATAAGTTTTCCTGGAGGCAGAAGGAGGTAATCTTGACCTTGGCATATTGTCCTGGAGAGGAAGAGAAAGCGCGACCACACACGGTGAAACGCCTCATCAGCTACTGCGAAGCCAACAGGAAGCTTCTAATCCTTGGGGTGAACGCCAATGCCCACAACACCGCCTGGGGAAACAATGATACCAACGACCGAGGTAAGTCACTTTATGAGTACTTACTAACTACTAATATGATGGTGGCCAATAAATAGCAATCGCCCAACTTTTATAAACGCTATAAGGCAGGAAGTTCTAGATTTAACCTTAGTGTCTAGGAAGGCTTCAAATCTAATAAGTGATTGGGAAGTGTCTGAGGAGGCGTCCCTTTTCGATCACTGTTTGAACATGTTCAAGATAGGGACTGATGCATGACCAACCAAACATAAAAGGTTTCTAACAAAATCAATTGGCATGAAAGGAATACAAAACAAAATAAGACCAATAAACGACTTGTAGAGAACAGTTAACCTCACAACGGAGGCCATAACGAGGGCCTTTGAGGTAAACTGTCATCTCAAAACCAAAAAGACGAAAAGGAAGTACCCTAATGGAACATTGAGCGGAGCAAATTGCGTAGCAAAGCCAGAAAGGAGATTAGCAAATCAAAGAGAACACATACCTGGGAAGTGTACCGTAAAACTCTTACCAAGTTCAATGTGATATTTTGTAAATCAAAGAGAAGTTCTTGGAGGACCTTTTGTGAGAACCTTGATGAAGCACCTGTCGCAAGCAAAGTGCAGAAGGCTCTATCAAGAGGCAATGACACCTTAACGTCAACCTTTCAGGAAATAGTGGAAGTTTTGATTAAAAAACATTTTTAGGGTGTGTAGCAGCTGGAGAAACACGGGTGTACAAAGGACCCATAAGGAGTAGAACTATGCTCAAACGGGAATGTCCCCTTGTCAATAAAATTGCATGGCCTGAAAGAATTAAGTGGGTCGTAGGAACCTTTAAACCAAGGCTCCTGGTCTCGATGGAGTATTTCCGGCACTCATTCAACGAGGGTAGGACAACTTGCTAGAGACATTCATATATTCAGATCCAGTTTGTTATATCGCCATGTTCCTCAAGCATGAAAGAAAGTAAAAATCATATTCCTACATAAGAGAGGCGTAAAAACCCTAGATGATCCAAAACCATATTGTCCAATAAGTCTCTTATCGTTTATGCTCAAAACAATGGAACAGCTAATAGACCAATATATTAGAATAGAGATTTTAACAGTCAAACCTCTTCATAAATACCAATTTGCCTATCAGAAAAGCAAATCAACAATATCAGCTTTACATCAAATTGTAAAAACCATAGAGAAAGCACATGACTCAAAGGAAATAGCCCTATCAGTCTTTATGGACATAGAGGGCACCTTTGACCACGCCGCTTATGGTTCAATGACACAGTTCCTCAGGAAAAGTGGGATAAACGACTTTATCATTAAATGGATAAACAATATGCTGATGGGAAACAGGTAATCACCAGCATTGGTAGCGCTACCCTTGAGGTAGGCACTACCAGAGGCTGCCTACAGGAAGGAGTCATATCCTCACTGCTGTAGTCGTTGGTAGTGGATGAACTACTAAACGACCTGAGAGACGACATAACCATAACAATGAGAGGCAAGCATGACTCCATAGTAAGGGAGAGAATACAAAATCACATCAACCTAACACGTAACTGGTGCTTCAAAGAGGGCATGAACATAAACCCTAATAAAACCACCATACAGTTGAGCTGAATAAACAAAGTCCCTGGAGAGGCGTGGCTGGTGTCACTTTAATTCTAAAGGTACACTCAAATTAAAAAGTATTTTGGTAGGAAATTCAAATCGTTCATATGCTACCCGTGTAGATAATCATTAAACCTGTTTGAAGTTTGAGGTTATTTCAAAAAACCACTTTATGACTTTAATATTATTAAAATAAGTTGTAATTACATATTTCTAAAAATAATTCTAAAAATTACTTATTTACATCAAGAAACAATTATAAAAAATCAATCACCGTCACTTTCGTTTTCTCCATTACAACTTTTATCGTCAGATGATCCAGTGTTCATCATAAACGTTAGGTTTTCGACAGTTACATCCAGTCACATTCCTTGTTCCAAGTGATTCACATGTTGACGATGTTTATCCCAGTTCGATGCAGTTATCTCAGAAAATGTATTTCTCACTAAGGTTTTTATTCCCAGACTCCAGATCACTCTGTGTAATATTATTCATAGTAATCTTATGTTTTGCTAAACTCGGTGCCAACTCAATTGGATTTAAGTCGTAGTGGTAAGATGGCAAACGTAACACTGTATGCCCGTGTTTTTTAAGAAGTTCGTTTACATATGTTTTCGAATAATTAAATTGTTTCACTAACGCTTTACGCATTTCATTCGGCCTCATTACTCTATTATTTTCGAAGTATGGTGGAATACTTATTTTTTTCTTCGAGTAGATCTTAAAATTTCATTACTGCTTGTTATCGACTCACTCCAGATTTTTTTATAATTGTGGTTGTTTTGCCTGTTGCTACAGCAGCTAGTTTGGTTGTCTTCTCTAAAGGGAGAGTTTATCGAAAAACTTCACAACATTTTTAATAATGTTTCTTGTTTCGAAATGAATGGTTTTCTTCGACTTAGATTTCATGTTGATAAATAACAGCTGAAACAATACAGAAAGTAAGTAATGTAAAAATTTCCATCAGAAATTAACTGTTCTTCGTAGAATTAACACTGGAATTAAATACAGATTTTCAAGTAATGAATGAGGTTATGCTACAAAGGTTATACTTAAAAATGTTATAAATACACTTACCTGGTTCAAAAACAGCGTTTAAAAGTCTTGACAAAAACTAACTGAGTAACTACGAATTTTTCAGAAAACAAGAGGTAAAGATGTAAACAAACCCAACGCAATCAAGGAATTTTGATTGTAATTTAATTTTTCAAGCAGACGGTACTTGGTAATTGTGATTGGTTGAAACACTTACCGCTTCAAATTTTTAAAATTAGTTCACATATTTTCCGGGGACTTTGTTTACTTCGGCGCTCTGTAGTTGCATTTACTAAACAAAAGAATTTAAATATCCCCAGTATTCAGTTAAATAGAACTACTATTCCTCTCTCCAAGGAGGTTGAATATATGGGGGTGACACTGTAAAAACTAACGTCGAAAAGTCACTTGTCTAAAACGACCAACAAAGCTATAAAAACTTTACGGTCTTGCCGCCAAATGGTTGGCAAAACGTGGGGTTTGAACCCTTGCATAACTAGTTGGGTCTACAAACAGGTCGTTAGACCTAGAGTTTTTTCATGCGTTTGCAGTTTGGTAGAGAAAAGTAGACCACAAAGTACCGCGCAAGCGAAGCTGGCAAAAGTGCAAAAGCTAGCATGTCTGACCACCATAGGCGCCATGAAATCAACACCCATCGCAGCGATGGAGATCCTGCTCAGCTTGGATTCTCTACCAGTGGCAATTAAGGAGAAAGCTATGAAAGAGGCCCTCAAACTACATGAAATACATCATTTCAAAAAAGACAACCTCAAAAGTCATCTGGAAATTCTCAAAGCCACTCCTCTGTAGGACATGGTCGCAGTGTGCGATCAGATAAACTCAAAAATTATCTTTGATCATAAATACAAAGTCAGGTTTTCCACTAGGAAAAACTGGGTACGAGGCTCAAGGTCTTCCCAAAAATGATTCACAGATTAATACAAAATAGAAAATAGTGGTGTGGGAGCAGGAGTGGTGGGATCTAAGTTCAAAAGACACGTATCTCTCAGTGCTGAAGCCACGGTTTTCCAAGCAGACGTACACGCCATTCACATAGTGGCGGAACATCTGATTACCAAAAACCGATGCGAACAAAATATATGCTTTATGTCGGACAGCCAAGCGGCATTAAAAGCATTGCAAAGAAACAGCGTAAGATCACGCATGCTTTACAAGTGCCATCAATGCAATGTGGAAGCAGATCAGCAAGCAAAATTAGATGCAGTAAAACCCTTTATAAGGCCATCTTCCATGTATGGTTTTAGCCAAAGAGACTATCAGAAGGTTATCACCAACTAGGCAAACAAAGAAATCAACAGAACTTGGAACAAAATGCCGGGTCGAAAAACTGAAAAAAGTCCTTAGCCCTAACAAAAAAAAGGGGAAGGAAGTTATAAAGTTAAGAAGAAGAGAATTGAAAATTCTCTGTGGTATACTAACAGGACACATCCACTGCAGATACCACTTGAGTAAGATGAGACTGGTGGGTGATGACACATGCAGGTACTGTGGTGAAGAAGTGGAGCGTATAGACCACATCACCATGAAGTGCCCAGTTTTGTGCCTAAAGACACAAAAACATCTAGATTTTATATAAATACTCAATCATGAGGTTTTTTCGTAATATGCGCGTCATCCGGGAAACATCCACCGGATACGGCCGAAACTTGAACGTACATAAACGTTTTAATAATCGCAGGCTAAATAGCTTCTGTGTGAGACTTGATCGACTGTCTATAATAGACTCGACTTTTTCCTAAAAACATCGGACTACCGTCCGACTAGATTTTATCTTCATCTCGGAAGAAGAGGTACTAAACCTTCTGATCAGGAGCCTGATCGAATTCGTCAAAGACATAGATCTCTCCTGAGTCCAACTAGAGGGGGGCACAAAAGATTTAATCTGGTCGCAGTGCAGGAGGTTCTAATTATTTGTAGGTGCTAAATCAAAGAAATTAAAGTAATTAATAAATTTAAACCAGGAGAACTATATCATGTTTTTAAAATAAAATATATTTAAAAAAACCGACAAAATGAGCTTTTAGTCAATTATTGAATTCTTAATAGATACTCACTTCTACTTAAACTATAATTTACTTTGAAAACATGGTTTTACAAACAAGGGTTTTACGTAGATATCGATTTATCACTTTGCAGCTTTAGAATTTTTTTTGTCATTACGTACTACACTAACAAACGAATGTTGATGTTTGCAGTGAGGGTAGCGTATTGTATTTATTTTTATAATATTTAATTATATTTTATAACGTAAATAAATGCATTTATTCTAAAAAACGAGACTTGCAACTAGCAAGTGGAATAGAAGCAAACTTTGACAAATACTATAACTATTTGAAATGTATAAAAATAATTCAGAACCGATAAATAAAATGAATTTGACTGAAGGAAAATTATGTAGATGAATAAAAATGACTTGGAAAATCCGTTCAATTAATTTTGGTTTACAATTTGCAATAGCTCTTAAGCAAAATTAATAATCAAAATTAATTTATTATCAGTTATCACATTGTAACATTCTAATAAAATTGTCAAACAAAATACCTACCTTGCGAATAGTGCCATAATTAGCAGTCACGAAATCATGACTTTTATTAATGCAATCAACACTAACATCGTCTTTTTTAAGTTACCTTGCTGTGGGTGTGATTTTTTTCGACATAATTTAATGTACTTTCTTTAGAAAAATTATCTAAATTATCGCGGTTATCAATTGTGCTAATACGTTCTCAAAATATTTATACACGTTTGCGAAACATTTTTCGTTTTTAAGTAGTAAATTACATTAGATAAAAACGTTTTTTTACTTTAATTAGGTTTAAAATTTTACCAAAACACGCTACAATTTATTAAAAAAAAACTATTTTTAAAACTATTAAAAACAAAGAGTTTTTTGGCAAATCTTTGTAAATTTAAAATTTCATTGAATCAAAATTCAAAAATGCAACTGCATTTCAAAACTTTTATTTTTCACAAATTGTATAAAAACTTAAGATAGAAACTTGTATATAACATATGTTTAAAAACATTTACTGTGGATTATTTTTTGTCCTGATTCACTGTACTCATCTTTAGTAACCCATTTATCGAACGTTGGCAAATTTGCAAGCAAAGTACCTCCTCTCCAGGCGGCTTCTGTTCGACGCGGCGACGCGTAAACTTTAACTTTAGTTTCTAAAGGACTAATTTTTTCCATTTCTTTTTGCAAACGCTCTGCAAAACCCGTAAACATAGTAGAGCCACCATCTAACACAATATTGGCGTAAAGACGTTTTCTGGACGCTTCGTCGCATTTCATTATTGTATTGTTAATAAGCGTATGTATACCTTCAGATTGTACGCCTAAAATAAATGGATTGAAAATGCCTTCGGCACAACGAAAACGCTCTTCTCCTAAAGTAATTACTTGACCATCTGGTAAAGTATAATCCACGCTATCGTGTTTAGCTAATTCTTTTTCATAATCTTGAGCTACGTAGCAAGTATTTTCTTTGATTTTACGTATAGTAGAATTGTCAACGTGTTCCAAAAAACTATAGCGCTCAACTAATGAATTTTTAAGGTTGTGATCAAACGTATTTCCTCCAACCGGTATTCGACCACAAGAAAATCGGAGTATATGTCCATCTAGTACTGGCACCGCATAAGTCGTTCCAAACGTACTCCCAGACGTGTACACTACTCCATTGATGCGGCCACTATTATACAAAGCTAACACGGGAGTTGAGGCCAAATACATTGCCGGAACATTGAAAGTTTCGAACATAATCTCAGTTGTATCTCTACGATTTTTTTCGTCGTTATTCAGAGGTTCAGATAACAAAACACGATGTTCAGTTGGATTGACAGCTAGAACATCAAATATATCTTGCCACAGTTTTTCCATAGCGGTAAAATTGTAAATAAGACCACTTCCAATAGGACGTAGTAACGATTTAGTTTCTGAAGAAAATAATATCGGATCCTCGCTATCCGAAAGTCCAGCTCTGGTGGTAAGTGTCCCATGGTCAAGAATAATTGCTGGTTTACTTTCCTCGATCATTTTACAACACTCGTCTTATATCACTAAACTTTTGCACTGAAAAATACGGTAGATATGCGGATTATACTTTTATAAATACTTGATTAGATTACGAAAAACTATTCATAGCCAAAGTGGGTATTGCGACAGATTGATTACAATTTAAATTTGCTATACGTCGTACACCAAGTTCGTTAACCTACGAGCACATTTATTAAATGTAATTGAAAATAATTTAGAAACCACGTATCAAAACAATGAGAAAAATATATATAAAAAAAGATCAGTGACAAAATAAAAAAAAGTAAAAAACATCTAAAGGTTACAAATCGCTAACAAACGTTACAAAACCAAACCAAATCTAAAATTTTTCTTTAGAGTTTAGATATTTGAGGAAAATCGCAATAATTGTCGCTTGAACAGGGCACGCCGAAAAGCAGCAACAGTTATTTACCCTTAAACGACATACAACAGGTTTTTTTTCTGTAGCTCTGTAAGTAACATTGAAATGCCAGCGATGCCTAAATTCCCAATTGCAACAATTGCTCTACACCAGTGGTTTCCAAACTCTATCAGTCCGCGGCGCACTTAAAGGCACAGAAATAAAAACAACTTTTAATGGAAAACTAAATAAATACAAAAAAAAACTAACATACCGATTGTCACTCATTTGCTTCAAAACCTTGAGCATGGTTTGAAAGAACCACTCTTGTTTATCACTCGACATCAATTTTGGAGCGATATTTGCTCTTATTGAAGAAGAAGACATTGTTAAAGTAATAAAAACTCGAAGATTAAAATGGTTTAGACATATTCAAATAGTTCAAGTACAAAAATATCAGACTAGAAATCTACAGAAACCAGGACGAAAGAAAGACCAAAGCTAATACGACAAGGCCCAAAACATTAGAACTAAGGAAATTGTAAATTAGAGAAGGCTAATTATTAAAACGTTCGAGAAATTATTCTCAAGCTCAAGAGCCTTCACTCAGTTTTTATCTATTTCTAGAACGTTCACTGAAAGATATAGAGAATTCTCGAACGTTTGGCCAAAATGTATAAATGCGGTATAAACAAATCATATTGCAGTTATTTTTAGTAATTTGAAATCGGCAGTGTTAAGAAGATTATTTAAGTTTAAATAAATAAGTGATTAACGAGATAAATACGACGAATTAAAACCGTGCGTGACCTTAATGTAAACAATAAGTGTTAAACTGAAGTTATCAGCGGATCTTTCGTGTAAGTGATAGTGCTATATAAATTAATGTAAGTGTTTTTATTAAATATCTTTAGATTTAATTAGTTCAGTCGGTTATAAACGTGGACATATTTTTAATATAAATAAATTGATTTTAATAATCGTTACAGTGGTGATACATGTGTGTGGTATCGAATCAAATAAATAAACAATTGTTTATTAAATAATTTTTAGGATAAATAGTGTATTATTTATTTAGAATAATATAAATGCGAGCTTTCGAACTTGGTCCAAGTTCTTCATCAGGCAAAATTAAATTAATTTGACAATTGTAAAAACTAAAGTAACTAAAAGCAATAACTATAAGAGAACTAGATAATAAGCGCAAGTTATTTAGCTACAGCATTCGCTCGAAGGTCTAAAGGAAAACCACCATAAAAACTCTAGACGTAGCTTAAGTGTCAATGGTGGACAAATTAAGATTAAGAAATGACAGGTAACCATGTGTCAGAAAGTTCGTAACCACTGTCTCTATTGAATTTGTTAGGATGTTTGATAATTTTAATAGGTTCTCTAATCTTTCTTGATTTCCAGTTCTTTGTTTTAGAAATTGTTTTAGTTTTCTCAAAGTTTATATCATGAAGATTGTCAAGTGCATGTTCGGCAATGGCAGACTTAGTAGGTTGTATTAAACGAAGATGTCTTTTATGTTCTTTTAATCTCGTATCTATAGTTTTACCAGTTTCGCCAATATATACCTTGCCACAGAAGCATGCGACTTGCTACACTCCACAGCTATTGTAAGGTATTTTGTCTTTTATAGGATTCAACAAATTTTTAATTTTAGTAGTAGTATTATAAGCTACTTTTATCTTATATTTACTTAGTATTCTTCCAATTTTGTTACTTATGTTGGAAACAAAAAGTAGAATTACAAAGTTTTGGCTAATAGTTGAATCATCTGTTAAAGTAGGTCTTGTCTTTGGTCTAAAAAACTTTTTAATTTGTTCTTTATAAAAACCATTTCTTATAAAAACTTTCTTAAGGTGTTCTAATTATTCTTGTAATTTATCTTGGTGACAAATTATTGTTGCACGATTATATAATGTGCGAATCGTCCCAAGCTCCTGAGCTGGGTGATGATGAGAATTTGCGTTTATGTATTGATCTGTATGTGTTGGTTTTCTATAAACTGAATGTATCAAAGTACCATCTGGTTTTCTTTCTATTTTTACATCAAGAAAAGGTAAGGTACCATTAATTTCTTTTTCAATACTAAATTTTATGTTTGGATGTCTATTGTTAAGGTATTGAAGAAACATTTGTAGTTCATCTAAACCATGAGACCAAATTGCAAAAATATCATCTACATATCTTTGTTTAATTTTGTTTTTTTTTAAATTTGAAAATCATGAAAATGGTACCAGGTCTAAAAAGATAAGTAAATTTAATAATTTATTTAACAAACAGGTTACTAATTCATATAAAAACATTAATTATAAAAATGACAAACTGGTAGTTAATTTAAGTTCTTATCAACTATCCGATACTGCTCGTTCTGTTTTGTCCAAAGGTTTGGATTTTGCTGTTGCTCCTTCAAGAATTCATGTTGAGGACATTATCTCCAACATTGAAGCCAGCATCAGCCATCTTCCAGATCGTGAAGCAGCCGAGATCAGATTTCAAACTACCAGGATACTCCGAAAAGCGAAACTTCCACAGAAGAATCTAACCAATTCAGATTACCAAGCATTTCCCTGTCAGAATCCCAATAGTCTTCCACGTTAGATTTAAAGAGCGGTTACCGGCAGGTAGAATTGGAACCCAAGGATCGTGATAAAACAGCTTTTATAATTAGAACTGATTTGTGGCAGTTTACTGTGATGCCTTTCAGCTTGTATAACGCTCCTGCAACGTTTAAACGTTTGATGGAGATCATCTTGCGCGGACTGTCTTGGAAGACGTGTTTGCTTTATTTAGACGACGTGATCGTGGTTGGAAGGTCGTTTGAAGAACACTTGAACAAATTGAAAGAAGTGTTCTAGCGGTTACTTGGGGCTAACCTCAAACTGAGTCCAAAAAAGTGCCACTTATTTAAAAAGGAAGTGCAATAGCTTGGCCACGTTGTATCTAGAGATGGAGTAAAAACTGACCCAGATCAAATCCGAGCAGAGCAAACATGGTCAAGACCAATCGACAAACATTAAGTCCAAAGTTTCCTTAGGTTGTGCACCTATTATAGACGATTTGTACACAGATTTGCCAATATTGCCAAACCTTTGCAAAATTGACGGAAGAAAGAGCAGAATTTAGATGGAATAAAGACTGCAAAAATGCTTTCCGTCAACTAAAACAGGCTCTAGTCCCTTCGCGAATTTTGAGTTATCCAAGAGAATATGGAAAATTTGTTTTGGATACCGACGCAAGCAATCTGGCCATAGGCGCGGTCTTTGCGCAGGTTCAAGGTTGACAAGAAAAAGTTATCGCGTATTTTAGCAAGGTTTTGTCCAGGCTAGTAAGGAATTATTGCGTGACTAGGAGGGAGCTGTTAGCAGTCGTCAAGTTCATAGAACATTTGTACAAATATTTGTATGGACAAAACTTCCTGCTGACGGACGGACGGAAGACGCCGCTTTAAAAGGACTATTGCAGTTTCGTAACCCGAAAGGACAAGTGGCAAGATGGATCGAGAGACTGCAAAAGTATGACTATGACACAGAACATCGTGCCGTTCCGCTGATGCCTTGTCCGGCGGACTGCAGCCATTTTTCGTTATGGTGGATGACAAGTGAGAACCCGAGCAATTGCGTCGCGAACAAAAAACCGTTTCTGAAATAAGACTACTCCTGAACTGGAAAGAAAACGGTCGACCAACCTGGGATGAAGTAAGTGCTTTGGACAAAAACATCAAAGCGTACTGGGCGCAGTGGAACTCTTTGATAGTAAAAGACGGTCTTCTTAAGCGATCTCTAAAAAGTGTCGAAGGCACGGAAAACAGACGACAGTTGGTAGTGCCAAAGAGCCGGGTGTCAGAAGTGCTGAAGCATTTCCACGATGGTACATCAGGAAGACACTTTGGCATCAAGATGACATTAGGAAAAGTTTAAGAACGATTCTACTGGGTGACCTGCAAAGAGGACGTCATGAAATGGTGCTGTACGTGCACGGTCTGCGCATCAGGAAATGGTCTAACAAGAAAGCGCAAAGCACCGATGAAGCAATACAACGTAGGAAGGAAGCCCTTTAGAAAGAGTAGCGATTGACGTCTCAGGGCCTTTTCCAGAATCTGATTCAGGAAACAACTACATCCTGGTGGCGATAGATTATTTTACGAAATGGGCGGAGGCTTACGCCATTATCAATCAAGAAGCAGCTACAGTCGCAGACGTATTAATAAAAAAGTTTTTCTGTCGGTTTGGAGTTTCGTTGGAATTACACTCCGATCAAGGCCACAACTTTGAGTCTGAGCTGTTTCAAGAAGTTTGCCGACTGTTGGGAATTAGATTATGAATAGGCATTTGTAAATTAAAAAAATAAACTAAGCAAACAAACACAACGAAATGTAAAAAAGGATATGCGGTTTGATCCTCCACGTGAAAACCGGATCAAAACAACTATCTGCAAGAATCCGAGTGTTTGTATATACAATATATCAATTTGAAAACCTTAGGTTGGGAATAAATTTATAACAAAGAATAATATCAAAAATTGCAAAAACCCGAAGAGCAAACCAAGTTGACATGGTCAGTGGCACACACCCACCTACCCTTTCACCCCCGGCCGCCCCAACTTCAAAAATTTAAATTGCAATCACCCTCTTATAATACATCGTTGACAATTTTGAAATAATTAGCAAATAAAGAAGTTTCGGAAAACACACTAGTATAAGTAATTACAAAAACTGTTTAAAATGTTTTTTTCCGTTTAACCGTTTTTTTCTAAACAAAAAAATAATCAAAATTCGACTTCTTGTTTTACGTTTCGGAATGTTAAACGAGTGATAAAACGACAAACGTCGAAAACTCGTTGCTGTAAGTCTCGCAGATCTGCTAGGTTTGTCTTAAAGCCAAATCATTCAATGTGACCTCATAAAAAAAATTTAGTGGTGTTAAAGCAGTTGCGATAGCCACACGACACTGAACTGATTTGTGACTAAAACTACTAGCTAGTTACAAACTTATTAGTGATGTGGTTCTGCACACTGCAGGCGACTGGTTACAAACTGATTAGTGATGCGGACGACCAATGATCAAAATCAGCAGTTTTTTCTAGGTAATCATGACACAAGACTCTCATCGCAATCATTGTGTAACGACAAGCCCGCTCCTGAAGGATACAGTCTAAATGGACTTACCTCAATAGAGTGTATCTCACTAAAATCTGAAATGAACTTAAATTTTACATAACGCAGAGGTCGGCGAAGTTAAAAGCTTGTTTGCAATTCAACTATTTAACATTTATTTGAACAAAAATTACTCAAAACAAGAAAATAAAACAAACAAAAAAATTTTAAGTAAACATGAAAGTTAGAAATTAAAGTAAATTGGATGATAGTATTAAAAAAAAATTTTAAAAACTAAAACAAAAAAAATATAATAAAAAAAATTGAAAATTTTAGTTAACTAAAGCACGGCCGTGTGCGCATTATATAAATATTGATCAAATACAAAGTGAAGTAAATTCGTCTATTTTAAAACCAGAATCACAATTTTAATAGAAAATTACGCAATTTGTCAATTTTCCGCTTCAAACATAAATTTTCTTTTTAAAGCATTTCGACGACTGTTAACCGACTGGTCTTAACTGCTTCCACTAAAATCACTTATATATATATATCAACTTATTCGACTACGATTTCTACAATGGCGGTGTTCGAAAGTACATGAAAGAAAACCGTACCCCTAAAAAGTGCAAAGAAGATGCAAACAGATTTAATTACGTCACAAAAGTAGTGTTGCGCACCGGCCCTTGCTTCTGTGTAAACTGTCAAATTGACAAAGTATTATATTTCATACTGTCATTAAGAATTTAGACTTGGATTATAAAACTGTAAAATAAATTAAAAGAATGATTTCAATCCCACGTCATTTAATCGAACAACACAAAGAAACTAAGCACGACTGCACCGAGAATGTACTTAAAACCAAGGACTTTTAAACAAACTTAAAACAAACAAACTGCTAGAATATATTTAATTACAATTATATATCAGAAGGGAGACATAAATTACCTACTGGAATTTTGATCGAACAAAGAAAATGTCAAGTCAACACAGATTACGGATGATTCAACCGCGTACCAATTTTGAAATAAATCAATACAAAAATTTATCTACAACTTTGAATTATAAAGTTGCATTTAAAAACGTAAAATAATTTCTTGAAATCAATCTGAAATCCATAAAACGATTCCACAATACTAGAAATGAATAACGTCAATTCAAATACCGGGTCTTTCATGAAAGTAATCGAACAACTTTAAACGACGGTTGCATACTATCAGGATTTTAAAAAAAGATTAGGAATCTATTCAATTTATGTAAAAAAATTGAGGCGAGATTTCCAACAAAGTTCTGGGAAATTACAATTTAAATAAAAGTATCTATTAACTGCAAGAAATAATATTTACTTTACTTTTTATAATGTAATTTATAGAAACAAGCTGGTATGTTCGTTCAATTAATAGTCCCCAAAAAACTCTTACCCGTACTTTATTATTATTAGTTCCTACTAACAATGCAAATAAAGTTGTTTTATTAAAAATAAATTTTTTTGCTATTTTTGAAATATTTTTTTTGATGTCTATTTACTATAATTATTTATAACTTAAAATGTTTTAGACGTTTTCAGTAATTTAGTCAAATTTAAAAAAACATTGTTAAGGAATAGCAGAAATTTGCTAAAAAAATTGCGTACAATTGCTAAAATTCCGAAAGAATTTCTAGTAAATTACAAAAATTACAGAAATTGCTGATAAATTACAAAAATTGAGGATAAATTACAAAAATTACTAAAATTGCTAGACAATTGCTGTTACTTGTACACAAAAATTGCTAAGTGGTACCTACCTTATCTGCAGTCCCCACCAAATACAATTTTTTTATAAACAATCTAACGCTAACATCGTATCTTTCGATTAACCTTGGTTTGACAGTGACTTTCTTGACCTTTTTTGAGAATAAACAAACAACGAGTTTGGAACACATTTTTGCTTTATGAATAGTTAATTACATTACAAAAATATTTTTTCTTTTATTGCGTGTAAATTTTATAAAACACACTACGAATCACTAATACAAATTTAAACATTTTTACTAAGTTGTTTGTTAAATTTTAACATTTGTAAAAAACTTTATATAAAAAACGCATTGGCAAACATTCGAAAAATGTGACTCGATTTATTTTTCACAAATTTTATGAAAACTTAAAGACAAAATATATATAGATTATTTTTAAAAACATTTATTATGCATGATTCTGTGTCCTGATTCACTGTACTCGTCTTTAGTAACCCACTTTTTGAACGTTGGGTAACAGGCGAGCAGAGTGCCTCCTCTCCAAACGGCTTCTGTTCGACGAGGCGAAGCATAAACTTTAACCCTAGTTTGTGGAGGACTAATATTTTCCATTTCATTTTGCAAACGCTCTGCTAAACCAGTAAACATAGTACAGCCACCATCCAACACAATATTAGCAAAAAGACTTTTTCTCGAGACTTCGTCGCATTTCATTATTGTATTGTTAATAAGCGTATGTATACCTTCAGATTCTACGTCTAACATAAATGGATTAAAATTACCTTCGGCACAACGAAAACGTTCTTCTCCTAAAGTAATCACTTGACCGTCAGGTAAAGTATAATCTATGGAATTATGTAAATGTAGTTCACTTTCATAATCTTGAGCTACGTAGCAGGTACTTTCTTTGATTTTGCGTATAGCAGAATCATTAACATATTGAATTAAGCTATAGCGCTCAGCTAAAGAATTCTTAAGGGTGTGATCAAATGTGTCACCTCCGACAGGTATTCGACCATACGCAAAACGTACTATATGTCCGTCGAGTATCGGTACCGCATAAGTTGTTTCAAAAGTGCTACCAGACGTATAGACTATTCCGTTGATACGGCCGCTACTATACAAAGCTAAAACGGAAGATGGGGCCAAATACATTGCCGGAACATTGAAAGTTTCGAACATAATCTCAGTTGTATCTCTACGATGTTTTTCGTCGTTATTCAGAGGTTCAGATAACAAAACACGATGTTCTTTTGAATTAACAGCTAACGCATCAAAAATTTCTTGCCACAGTTCTTCCATAGCGGTAAAATTGTAAATAAGACCACCTCCAATAGGACGTAGTAACGATTTAGTTTCTGAAGAAAATAATATCGGATCGTCGCTATCCGAAAGTCCAGCTCTGGTGGTAAGTGTCCCATGGTCAAGAATAACTGCTGGTTTACTTTCCTCGGTCATTTTACAACACTCGTCTTAAATCACTAAACTTTTGCACTGAAAAATACGGTAGATATGCGGATTATACTTTTATAAATACTTGATTAGATTACGAAAAACTATTCATAGCCAAAGTGGGTATTGCGACAGATTGATTACAATTGAATTTGCTATACGTCGTACACCAAATTCGTTAACCTACGAGCACAAATACAGTGTGTATTTTAATGATTGTCTGGTGTTTGAATTTGCCGCTTGTTTATTCGTCAACGAACTAAAATTGTTTGATTATAGTTACTAGAATGACGACGCGGCAAATTCAAACACAATCATTAAAATACGCACTTTATTAAATGTAATTGAAAATAGTTTAGAAACTAGGTATCAAAACACTTAGAAAAATAAATATAAAAAAAGATCAGTGACAAAGTAAAAAATATCTACAAATCGCTAACAAACGTTACAAAACCAAACCAAATGTAAAATTTTTTTAGAGTTTAGATATTTGTGGAAAATCTCAATAATTGTCGCTTGAACACGGCAGGCCCAAGAGCAGCAACAGTTATTTACCCTTAAACGACATACAACAAGTTTTTTTTCTGTAGCTCTGTAAGTAACATTGAAATGCCGGCGATGCTTAAATGCCCAATTGTAATAATTGCTCTACACTAGTGGTTTCCAAACTTTATCAGTCCGCGGCGCACTGATAGGCACAGAAATAAAAACAACTTTTAATGGAAAACTCGCATTTATTAAAACTTAAATACCAAAAAAATCTAACATGCCGATTGTCACTCATTTGTTTCAAAACCTTAAGCAGTTTTCAAAAGAACCATTTTTGTTTCTCGTTTGACATCAATTTTGGACCGATATTTGCTCTTATTGCGGTAGAAGTAATAAAACTTAAAGATTGAAATGGTTTAGACATATTTAAATAATTCAAGTACAAAAATATCAGACTAGAAATCTACAAAAACTAGGACGAAAGAAAGATCGAAGCTAATACGACAAGACCCAACACATTAGAACTAAGGAAATCGTAAATTAGAGAAGTCTAATTCTTGAAACGTTTACAAAATTATTTTCAAGTTTGAGAGCTTTTACTAAGTGTTTATCTATTTCCAGAGCGTTCACCGAAAGATATAGAAAATTCTCGAACGTTTGGCTAAAATGTATAAATGCGGTACAAACCAATCATAGGGCAGTTATTTTCAGTAATTTGAAGTCGGCAGTGTTAAAAAGATTATTCAAGTTAAAATATATAAGTGATTAACGCGCATCGAGATAAATACGACGAATTAAAATTTAATGTAAACAATAAGTGTTAAACTGAAGCTATCCGCGTAATTTATTCTTCGGGTAAGTGATAGTGCTATTTCAATCAGTGTAAGTGTATTTTTTAAATATCCTTAGATTTAATTAGTTCGGTTAGTTATTAACGTGTACATATTTTTAATATAAATAAATTAGTTTTAATAATCGTTACAGTGGTGATACAGGTGTGTGGTATCAAATCGAATAAATAAACAATTGTTTAGTTCGCGATTTTTAGTGTAAATACCATTAAGTAAATTAATTTCGCTCCCGTAATAAAAACATTGATTGCGTAAATAAATAAAACTTTAGTTCGCGTATCGCGTGTTTGTTTATAGCGTGTAATTCTAGCTGTTTTAGTTTGTTAAAATAGTGTATTTAAACTTTTTATTCGTGTTATATATAACTTATGCCAGTAACACGTTACCAAACTAAAATGAATGCAAAGTTATTTGAATTTGTCGAATCAATAAAAAATACCCAAGAATCGATGAATAGAAAAATGGAAGAAAAATCTAGTAAAATGGAAAAAAATTCCAGAAAAATGGAAGAAAAGTTTAACGAAAATTCTAAAAAAAATGGAAGAAAAACTATCCGAACATTCCCAAAAAATAAAGAAAAATTCTAGAAGTTTAAAAGAAGAAATACGAACAAGCATAGAAAATCAAATCAAAATAGTTCAAGAGAAAACTCAAGCAGACATGTTAAATTTGAGGGAAGAAATATACGAAGTTCTAAAAAACGGAAAACATCCTATGAATGAGAAAATAGAAGCAATAGAGGACAAAATAAAACTGCTTGAAAATAGAATAAATCGAATGAATTGTCATGGTTAAGGAAGCGTGACGAATGAAGTATTAATAATGGACCATAGGGAAGAAACCACTCACAAGTTTTAAGTTGTACCTCTAAATTTTGATGGTAAAGTTCCATGATCAACCTACTACAAGCAGTTTGAAGCCGCAGCTACAGCGAATGGTTCGAGCAACAAGCAGAATGCAACGTTTTTAATTGTGTCCATACGTAGAGAAGCGCTTGGAATTTTACAGAATGTTCCTGACCACTTGCAAGAAAATTATGAATTCTTAATTTTACGTTTAGAAATGAGATATGGAGATGCTTATCTTCAACAAGTGTACCAAACTAAAAGTCGGGTTCAGAAAGCTGCCGAAAGTCTTCAAGAGTTTGAGGCTGACATCGCCAGACTAACACGGTTTGCGTATCCTACAGCACCAGATACCTTCTTGGAGCACTTGGCTATTTAAACTTTGTGGGCGGCCTCCGAGACAGCGAAACGCAGTAAACTTTCCGGTTAGCTCGACCGAAAACATTGGATGACGCTTTGGTGCATGCTTTGGAGTTTGAAGCAGCAAAACAAGCATCGCAACAAGACAGTCATAAACTTTGCTGTGCTGCAGAAGTACCCGCGCAAACACTGAAAAGCGTCAAAGAGATAATACTTCGACGAATACTTTGAAGAGGAGCGAAGATTTTGAACTGCGAATAAATAGGCCATGTACGACGACATCGTACTAAACCCAAGAACAAGGCAAAAAGACCGCTTCGAAAATATGGAACTAGTTGACCAAAAGAAACAAAAGTTAATCTCATCTAGTCAGGTTTCGGAGATTACAAATTAAATGATGGAGCAATTGCATAGCATTTATCTCGATGGCAAGACCAATGGAAGAAGTGTTCAGTTACTGGTTGACACGGGAGCAAGAAAGATCATCATTCGTCGTGACATGTTATTGGAAAATAAAAAGACATCACCAGTAACAGTACGACTTCGAACGACGACGGGCAAAGAAATACCTACTCACGAACAAGCACAAGTGCCCATGGTTGAAGTACTCGACCGTCAAGTACTGGTAACCGACATCACGGAAGAAGTTATCCAGGGAATAGACGTGATAAAGAAGTATGGATTCCATTTGGATTTGAAGAACGATGTCTTAAAGATCGACAATAAAGAAATTTCTTTTCATTTGACAGAGAAGATAGCCGTGCGAGTCTTACTGAGTGAAGACATGACTCTGCCTGCACAGATTGAAAGTGTGGTGATGGCACGCCTAGATGGAAATTTCCGGGAAGGCTACATTCGCGCGATTAAACCAATAAAAAGCGACCTAGTTGAAAAGGGACTAATCGTTGGTAGAACTTTAGTACGAGTAAAAAACACGATGCCAGTAAGGATCTTAAATGTAAACTCAGATCCAGTAACGTTGAAAAAGCAAACTGTGGTAGGTCAATACACGCCAGTATCTCAAGTTGTAAGATGCGTGAAGTCTAACAAAGATACGTCGCCAAAGAAGTGACCACAACATCTATTAGACACTCTTACCTCCAAATGCCAAAACCTCAGCCAAGACTAGCTGGCTAAAGTTAAAGTGTTGATCCAGCAATATCAAGATGTGTTTGCGCTGGAAAGTGGTTCCAAAGGAAGAACTGACGTAGTGAAGCATAAAATTATTACCGGAGACGCACGGCCGATACGACAACATCCACGCAGACTTCCTTTGACGAAAAGAAAAGAAGTCAAACAAATAATTACGGACATGGAGAGAGCAAGTGTGATTGAACCCATGACCCATGGGCGTCCCCAGTAGTACCTAATCGTAGAGAAGAAAGATGGATCAACGAAGTTTTGCGTAGATTACAGACAGCTAAACGACGTGATCAAAAAGGACAGCTACTTTTCACCCAGAATTGATGATACGTCACCCTGTCAGTAGTTTTCCACGTTAGATTTAAAGAGCGGTTACTGGCAGGTAGAATTGGAACCCAAGGATCGTGATAAAACAGCTTTTACAATTAGAACTGGTTTGTGGCAGTTTACTGTGATGCCGTTCAGCTTGTGTAACGCTCCTGCAACGTTCAAACGTTTGATGGAGACCATCTTGCGCGGACTGTCTTGGAAGACGTGTTTGGTTTATCTAGACGACTTGATCGTGGTTGGAGGGTAGTTTAAAGAACATTTGAACAAATTGAAAGAAGTGTTCTAGCAGCTACGTGGGACTAATCTCAAACTGAGTCCAAAGTGCCACTTATTTAAGAAGGAAGTGCAATACCTTGGCCACGTCGTATCTAGAGTTGGAGTAAAGACTGATCCAGATAAAATCTGAGCAGAGCAAACATGGTCAAGACCAATCGACAAACATCAAATCCAAAGTTTCCTTAGGTTGTGCACCTATTATAGACGATTTGTACCCAGATTTGCTAATATTGCCAAACCTTTGACAAAATTGACGGAAGAAAGAGCAGAATTTAGATGGAATTAAAACTGCAAAAATGCTTTCCGTCAACTAAAACAGACTCTAGTCACTTCGCGAATTTTGAGTTATCCAAGAGAAGATGGAAAATTTGTTTTGGATACCGACGCAAGCCATAGGCGCGCTCTTTTCGCAGGTTCAAGGTGGACAAGAAAAAGTTATCGCGTATTTTAGCAAGGTTTTTTCCAGGCCAGTAAGGAATTATTGCGTAACTAGGAGGGAGCTGTTAGCAGTCGTCAAGTTCATAAAACATTTCTACAAATATTTGTATGGACAAAACTTCCTGCTGACGGACGGACGAAAGACGGCGCTTTAAAATGGCTATTGCAGTTTCGTAACCCGAAAGGACAAGTGGCAAGATGGACTGCAAGAGTATGACTATGACACAGAACACCGTGCCGGAAGCAGTCACCGGAACACTGGTGCCTTGTCTAGAAGACCATGTCCAGCGGACTGCAGGCATTGTTCGCTATAGTAGATGACAAGTGGGAACCCGAGCAATTGCGTCGCGAACAAAAATGCGATCCTGAAATAAGACAACTCCTGGACTTGAAAGAAAACGGTCGACGACCAACCTGGAATGAAGTGAGTGCTTTGGACAGAAACATCAAAGCGTACTGAGCGCAGTGGGACTCTTTGATAGTAGAAGACAGTCTTTTTAAGCGATCCCTAAAAAGTGTCGAGGGCACGGAAAACAGACGACAGTTGTTAGTGCCAAAGAGCCGGGTGTCAGAAGTGCTAAAGCATCTCCCCGATGGTACATCAAGAAGACACTTTGGCATCTAAATGACATTAGGGAAAGTTTAAGAACGATTCTACTGGGTGAACTGCAAAGAGGACGCCATGAAATGGTGCCGTACGTGCACGGTCTACGCATCAGGAAATGGTCCAACGAGAAAGCGCAAAACACCGATGAAGCAATACAACGTAGGAACGAAGCCCTTTAGAATGAGTAGCGATTGACGTTTCAGGGCCTTTTCCAGAATCTGATTTAGGAAACAACTACATCCTGGTGGCGATAGATTATTTCACGAAATGGACGGAGGCTTGCGCCATTCCCAATCAAGAATCAGCTACAGTCGCAGACGTATTAGTAAAAAAGTTTTTCTGTCGGTTTGGAGTTTCGTTGGAATTACACTCCGATTAAGGCCACAACTTTGAGTCTGAGCTGTTTCAAGAAGTTTGCCGACTGTTGGGAATTACAGTATGAATAGGCATTTGTAGAATAAAAAAATAAGCAAACAAACACAACGAACTATAAAAAGGGATATGCGGTTTGATCCTCCACGTGAAAACCGGATCAGAACAACTATCTACAAGAATCCGAGTGTTTGTATATACAATGTATCAATTTGAAAACCTTAATATCAAAAATTACAAAAACCCGAAAGGCAAACCAAATTGACATGGTTAGTGACACACACCCACCTACCCTTCTACCCCCGGCCGCCCTAACTTCAAAAATTTAAATTGCAATCACCCTCTTATAATACATCGTTGACAATTTTGAAATAATTAGCAAATAAAGAAGTTTCCAAAAATACACTAGTATAAGTAATTACAAAAACTGTTTAAAAAAATTATCAAAATTCGACTTTTTGTTTTACTTTTTGGAATGTTGAACGAGTGATGAAACGACAAACGTCGAAAATTCGTTGCTGTAAGTCTCGTAAATTTGCTGGGTTTGTCTTATAGCCAAATGATTTAATGTGACCTCATAAAAAAATTTAGTGGTGTTAAAGCGATTGCGATATCCACGCGAAACCGAACTGATTTGTGACTAAAATTACTAGCTGGTTACAAACTTATTAGTTATGTGGTTCTGCACACGGCAGGCGACTGATTACAAACTGATTAGTGATGCGGACGGCTAATAATCAAACCAGCAGTTTTTTCTAGGTAATCATGGCACAAGACTCTCATCGCAATCATCAATCAAGTCCGCTTATGAAGGATACATTCCAAATGGACTTACCTTAATAGAGTGTATCTCACTAAAATCTGAAATGAACTTAAATATCACATAACGCAGAAGTCGACGGAATTAAAAGCTTGTTTGCAATTAAACTATTTAACATTTATTTGAACAAAAATTACTCAGAACAAGAAAATAGAACAAACAAAAAAAATTTAAGTAAGCATGAAAGTTAGAAATTAAAGTAAATTGAATGATAGTATTAAAAAAAACAAACAAAAATTTAAAAAACTAAAACAAACAAAAAAATATAATAAAAAAAATTGAAAATCTTAATTAACTAAAGCACCGCCGTGTGCGCATTATATAAAAATTAATTCAATACAAAGTGAAGTAAATTCGTCTATTTTAAAACCAGGATCACAATTTTATTAGAAAATTACGAAATTTGTCAATTTTCCGCTTTAAACATAAATTTTCTTTTAAAAGCATTTCGACGTCTATTAACCGACTGGTCTTAACTGCCTCCACTAAAATCGCTTATATATATATCTACTTATTCGACTACGATTTCCAGAATGGCGGTGTTTGAAACTACATGAAAGAAAACCATACCCCCAAAAAGTGCAAAGAGGATGCAAACAGATTTAATTACGTCACAAAAGTAGTGTTGGGCAAATTGACAAAATATTATATTTCATACTGTCATTAGTAAAGACAAGTTTTTTAGACTTGGATCATAAAACTGTATAATAAATTAAAAGAATAATTTAAATCCCACGTCATTTAATCAAACAAACACAAAGAAATTAAGCACGACTGCACGGAGAATGTACTTAAAACAAAGGACTTTTAAACAAAATTAAAATAAACAAACTGCTAGAATATATTTAATTACAATTATATCTTAGAAGGGAAACATAAATTACCTACTGGAATTTTGATCGAACAAAGAAAATGTCAAGTCAACACAGATTACGGATGATTCAACCGCGTACCAATTTTGAAATAAATCGATACCAAATTTTATCCACAACTTTGAATTATAAAGTTGCATTTAAAAACATAAAATAATTTCTTAAAATCAATCTGAAATCCATAAAACGATTCCACAATACAAGAAATGAATAACGTCAATTCAAATACCGGGTCTTTCATGAAAGTAATCGAACAACTTTAAACGACCGTTACATACTATAAGGATTTTTAAAAAAGATTAGGAATCCAATCAATTCATGTAAAAAAATTGAGGCGAGATTTCCAACAAAGTTCTGGGAAATTACAATTTAAATAAAAGTATCTATTAACTGCAAGAAATAATATTTATTTTACTTTTTTATAATGTAATTTATAGAAATAAGTTGGTAAGTTAGTTCAATTAATAGTCCCCAAAAAATTCTTCCCGTATTTTATTATTATTACTTCCTACTAACAATGCAAATAAAGTTGTTTTATTAAAAATAAATTTTTTTGCTATTTTTGAAATATTTTCTTTTGATGTCTACTTACTATAATTATTTCTAACTTAAAATGTTTTAGACGTTTTCAGTAATTTAGTAAAATTTAAGAAAACATTAAGGAATAGCAGAAATTTGCTAAAAAAATTGCGTACAATTGCTAAAATTCCGAAACTATTTTTTCTAGTAAATTATAAAAATTACAGATATTGCTGATAAATTACAAAAATTGCCGGTAAATTAAAAAAATTACGAAAATCGCTAAACAATTGCTGTTACTTGTACACAAAAATTGCTAAGTGGTACCTACCTTGTCTGCAGTCCCCACCAAATACAATTTTTTTATAAACAATCTAACGCTAACATCGTATCTTTTGATTAACCTTGGTTTGACAGTGACTTTCTTGACCTTTTTTGAGAATAAACAAACAACGAGTTTGGGACACATTTTTGCTTTATGAATAGTTATATACATTACAAAAATATTTTTTCTTTTATTGCGTGTAAATTTTATAAAACACACTACGAACCACTAATACAAAATTAAACATTTTTAATAAGTTGTTTGTTAACTTCTAACATTTGTAAAAAACTATATAAAAAACGCGTTGGCAAACATTCGAAAAATGTGACTCGATTTATTTTTCACAAATTTTATAAAATCTTAAACACAAAATATATATAGATTATTTTTAAAAACATTTAGTGTGCATGACTCTGTGTCCTGATTCACTGTACTCGTCTTTAGTAACCCACTTTTTGAACGTTGGCAAACTAGCGAGCAGAGTGCCTCCTCTCCAAACGGCTTCTGTTCGACGAGGCGAAGCATAAACTTTAACCCTAGTTTGTAGAGGACTAATCTTTTCCATTTCTTTTTGCAAACGCTCTGCTAAACCAGTAAACATAGTACAGCCACCATCCAACACAATATTAGCAAAAAGACTTTTTCTCGAGACTTCGTCGCATTTCATTATTGTATTGTTAATAAGCGTATGTATACCTTCAGATTCTACGTCTAACATAAATGGATTAAAATTACCTTCGGCACAACGAAAACGTTCTTCTCCTAAAGTAATCACTTGACCGTCAGGTAAAGTATAATCTATGGAATTATGTAAATGTAGTTCTCTTTCATAATCTTGAGCTACGTAGCAGGTACTTTCTTTGATTTTGCGTATAGCAGCATCATTAACGTATTGAATTAAGCTATAGCGCTCAGCTAAAGAATTCTTAAGGGTGTGATCAAATGTGTCACCTCCGACAGGTATACGACCATACGCAAAACGTACTATATGTCCGTCGAGTATCGGTACCGCATAAGTCGTACCAAAAGTGCTACCAGACGTATAGACTATTCCGTTGATACGGCCGCCACTATACAAAGCTAAAACGGAAGATGGGGCCAAATACATTGCTGGAACATTGAAAGTTTCGAACATAATTTCAGTCGTATTTCTACGATTTTTCTCGTCGTTACACAAGGGTTCAGTTAACAAAACACGATGTTCTTTTGAATTAACAGCTAACGCATCAAAAATTTCTTGCCACAGTTCTTCCATAGCGGTAAAATCGTTAATGAGACCACCTCCTATGGGATGTTTCAACGATTTAGTTTGTGAAGAAAATAATATTGGTTCATTGTTATCAGAAAGTCCGGCTCTGGTGGTAAGTGTGCCATGGTCAAGAACAACTGCTGGTTTACTTTCCTCCGTCATTTTATTACAGCACTAATCTTATGTCACTGAACTTTTGAACTGAAAAGTACGGTAGATATGCGGATTATTCTTTTATAAACACTTGATTAGATTACGAAAAACTATTCATGGCCGAAGTGGGTGTTGCGACAACTTAAATATACAATGTAAATTCGTTATACGTTGTATACTGAGTGTTTTCACCTACGCGCACTTTTTTTAACAACGTTTTTTTACAAGCACGCGTAACACAATCTAAATTTCGTAGTTTTTGTAATCCTATTACATATTAACTAATATAACGCACAAATAAAAACCGCAGATTGTAACGGTTAGATACGTATAATCGTACCAAATAAAAGATTTGGTTACCCGACCTTCGCCACATGCAAATTGATATCTATTATGATACAGGACAGGCTTTGGTCAGTAAACAGATATACTAAAATCACCACATAAGACAAAGAAGAACACAAACTTGATTATAAGCACACGTGTGAAGTCAAGCACTATATATGTAGATTACATTGACATTGACAAATATAAAATAAAACCACGTTGACATAGACTTCAAAATCTTGTGTGAAATTATCAAAGAAATTTCACATAATTTAAATTTGGAAAAAACTACGAACTGTAAACTATTTTAAAGCTGCTTGTGTTAGCATTAACTGTAAAATGTCATAACTGTTTTGTTGTATAAAACTAATTCTTTTCTAAGTAAATAACGTGGTCGGCAACCAACATCATATAAGTGAATTTATATCATCTATGCTTTTCGAATCCGAAACCAAAGTAGGTCAAGTGCTGTAGCTTGTATTTACTCCTACTTTGTTTTTTTTTCAAACATGTCAGCGATGACTGGCAATTAAAATTATTATGAATAAGCCGCGACGAAAGTTTTCGACGTAAGAAAAGCTTTTTAAAAATTTTTGTTTAAGCAATATATAGGAATGTAAATCTTAATTTTTCGCTTTTGTAAACAGTCTGACAGTTTACGTCAAACTATTTTTTGAAGGTTTAAGACCCTAGATTAAATAATAAATTATTTTGAGACTTTAGGGACCTTGTAGTCTCTGTTCGCACTATAAAATATACTAAATTAAATTTAAAACCCTTTATTTCATTCAATTCAACATGCCCACTCCTGAAAAAATGTACACATAAACTAGTTAAAGAAAAAATTTAGTATTTATGTAATTATAAAGAAAAAAAATAGAAGATTTACTGTTAAATGCTAAACTTAAAGGGTTGCATTTTTAAAATAGATTACAGATTAATTGAAAAAAAATAAATACATCAGATTTTACAGCGACGTTTATGATAAAGTTTAAGAAGAAACAAAGTACAAAAAATTTTTCTTGGTCAATTTCTATATTTTTGTTAACGCCTTGAAATTTATTTTGAACCATTGATGTATTAACGTTTCTTAGGAATACAAAAATAAGCATTTAAAAACACGCTTCGAAAGTACAAATAACTAACATAAGAAAACAGTTTGATTTTATAACGTCATTTAAAATACTGTTTTTGATATCATGTTATCAATTTATTTAAAGTTTTATCTATGAGATAAATTGTGAAGTTTTTTTAAATCTGCTAATGTTAACAAACGTAAGCAAGTCAAAGTTTGCTTTTATTTTTAATTATCAAAAACGTTTATTGTTCTTTTAAAATAATGTATTGTAAAATCCCTAAAAAACAATACATTTAAACCAGTGGTTCTCAAACTTTTTTGACCGACGCACAGTGGGGCAGATGTCATGAAAAGATGGCAAAAATTATTTTTTCTTTTTGTTCATCATTTTTTAGTATCAGCTATCATTACAATGCATCTTCCTGTTTTAAAACCGTTGTTTATATATAAAATTTCACAAAAAAGTCTTAAACTGAAAAAACCTTAATTGAAAATGTATAAATATATACCGTGATAACAATTTAATAAAGTAAAATAAAACAAAATATTGCAATATAGTAAACATTTATTGCACAACAATCATTCATCATCATCATCATCATCATCATCATCATCATCATCAAACGGAACTAATTTTGATGTATCAGTAATGTCTAATTCAGGTGCTTGCAAAAGTTGGATCACATCTCTGTCTAATGCATATTTATGTTGTTGTGGCTTCTGCATACTGGTGATGAGTGGGTCTGATGATATCAAAAGCCTGTTAATGATGTCTTCGTTGGTTTTATCTCTTGAAATTTTGCGTGAATATCCTTCTCTGTATTTTTTAAACATTTTGTTATTTGCCTCCTGGGCTTCTTCGCTTAATTGCCCTATAGGCAATAGAGCTGTTTCGATTATAATAGGTCCATGAATTAAAACTTTGTGAATAGTAGGTGGCATACAGTACCAAGAATATTTTTCTACGAACAAATGTGCACTTTCTAGTGTATAAGCTAATCAATGGTATATCCACTTGACATTGCTCGTAGTATGGTACGAAATCGTTTAATTACTTCTAGATCGATTCCTGTTATTTCACTTGACACTGCTGCATTTTCAAAAAAGCGCCGAGCCGTGTTTCCATCATTGCTACTACCATATCCAGGTTTAGGTTTGTCGATAATTAGACCCAATTCTGATTTAAACTTTTGCCTGATTTCATGTTTTCTTATATCTATTATTTCTTTGTTTTCTGCGCCTCGAGCTTGCCATTTCTGTAATGGAAGTTTATATGATAGGTTGATTAAACACACGAAGAATCTTATCCAAGCGTGAAGGGTGGACATTCCAAATTCTAAATTATCTTTATTTATACTAGTATTCACGCATTTACTAATATTATTGAAATCTTTAGACGTCAAACCACATAGAAAACATCGCATTGTCGACTTTGTATCTGTCAGAGAATTACAAATTTTTCCGTCAATCATGGTAAAAAGCAATTTATGGGTAATTTCTATCACTGCGCCTTCATCAGTTTTGTATTTGGTTGTAACTAATTGGTTTATTTTGTCTTGAATGTGTTTTTGTTCGTTTTTAGCAACTTCAACAGTTTCGTGAACGAACTGAAACTTGATTGGACGGCAAAATCTTGTTGAAGATGCCCGTGTATTGCTCCACAATACTGTTTGGGCTTTAATCGGTTTTTCAGGATCTCCGTCTATAAGCCTCAAGGGTACTATTGAAGACATAAAAATACTCCCATCGCTGTATGACTCGTTTGTAAACTTTTGTTTATATTCTGAATGACCTGATGAGCCGTCAAACCCCCACTTTGATATTAAAACTAACTGGTTTAAGTTCTGTTGACTCTTTAAAACTTCATTCTGAACCTGAAGAATACGTGTAACTGTATGGTCAAGCAGTCCTTGTAGCTCAATCTCAGCTCCTGTTTCAGTCACTTTAAAATGCTTTTTATCAGGATAGCATTCCTTTTTGGCTTCTTGTATTTTCTTGTAGGATGGAAATCGGTCCTTAGCTTTAGATCTTATCACGTTGTATTGGCTTCTTGTAAGTTGCGCTTCGACAAACATTGATAAAGCTTCATGCGTGGGAAGAAGCTCTGGTTCTTTGGTTTTATTTTTTTTAAAAGCTTCTTTATAACGTTTGGCTCGTCTCGGAGAAGTAGTTGTAATTTCTTTTAGCAAGGCAGCAGCATCAGTTGCTCCAGCAGACCTTAGGCTCATTTGCGCTGCGTAACACAGCTTCTCAGCACTGTGAGTCGACCGTAAATCCTGTGTTTTCAAACGCTTTGTCCTATCCGAAGTTTCCTTAAAATCTAGTTTTGGTCTTCCCAATTTTAAGTTTTGATCTACAAAGTTCGGAAAACTTATCGAAGATTTAAGCCAACTATCATTTTTCGTGAGAAACCTTTGTCTCGTTCGGTTCGAAGCAGACCACCTCTTCTTGAAATCGGCAATAAAATAAGAAATTCTTATATTCAGCTCTAGGTATTTCCATTCCGGGCATCTAGTACGCTCAATTAGATATTTTTTCAAAAATGGTACTTGCTCGTCGAGTGTTTCATGACCAGACTCGAGCATTTTGTTATATAAATCTATCCGTGATATAAAAATATCAAAACATTCAGATCCTAAAAGAAAACAAACAAAAAATAAAAAATCAACTATTTAAAAATATTACTTAAATTTACTGTTTTAGTATTAGTAAATCTGCGATTTACATAAATTGGGGCAAATAAGGGCAAAAATTTTTGTTATCAGTTTAAAGAGTATGGTATCAGGTAAAATAAGAGACCAAAATCATTACAATTAGTGACAACTAGTGGAACTAAACACCTATGTTTACTCAAAAACAACTTAATGCTTAATCATTTTAATAACCTAATAATAAAACTAATAGCCAACTATTAAATATATCTAAAATACATTATTTAAAAGCTTAATTATATTACTTACCCGTTGCCGAAGCTTCCATGGTAAATTTTTGATGAATAATCACTCAAACTTGACGTTTAAATACCCAAAAATTTGCTATAATCGTACGGGCTGCGAAAAGCGTAAGTTTCGACTGAAGTATCTCGATTGTTTTAGTGTTGAATTATGAAAAAAAAACGGTTATCGAACGGCTGAGTCTATCTGCTGTTTATAAGTTATAAAGCAGAACAATAGATAATACTTTGCGCGTGGGAGTTTTTGCCAACTATTCATGAGTTCTGCCCCTTTGTGCGACGGACCCCTTTTCATAGTCAAGACTTGCCCACGGACGACTGAGTGAAGAAACTACATAAATGCATAATAGAAAAATTACAGATTTAACCTTGAATGGTAAATGATGACGTATAACTAGAATATTATATTCCATCTATAACGCTCTGGCAAAGTTACTTTCCATCTTTCCCAATCTTTCTCTTCCAGCCACGTTTCAACTAAACCTACAATGTCAAACCCTTCTATATACATCCAAAATTCAGCTCCTTTATTTTGAACCTCTGCAACGTTCCAAAATACTAATCCTATTTCCTTTAAACTAAAATATTGAAATGTTTGCAAAGTTATTGTCAAAATCGAGAAAATGAGAAAAGATAAAGAGTGTTCAACATTCTAGAGACGGATAACAAAAGTATATAAAGACGGTTCAAAGTAATTAATTAATAGCCTTTATTTGTCATAAAAATATTTTTTTTAACAAAGAATTTGTATTTTTAAACTAAACATAAAATTATCCTACTACATAACAAATAAAATCCTAAACCCTCTACCTCTAACCAATTCTCAATATACAAATACATCCTAATATCCATGTTTACACTACTTGTAACCTTCTTCTCTTTTTTAATATCTCTTCCATCCATTTCCTTATCTGTCTCCTTTGTTTTCTCTATCTCTTCTGTCGCATATCCAACTTTTTCATAATACCTTCCTCTTCATTCATGTTTATACCTAATTTTCTCATTCTTCGCCTCTCTCCTGCACATTTGAAGCAATTTACATTCTTCTCTTTCTTTCATTTATTCTTCCCTAATCAGCAAGGAAACGTTTTTTTCATGTTTGAAAACGTTACAACGTTTTAAAATAGTCAAAATAAAAAAAAGTTAAAAAAAAACATTTTGTTACTTTATTAGAAATTATACTTTTGCTTACTTTCACCTATACACTTTTTTATTTTATATATTATAACAAAAACATAACGATATAAAATTTTGTTATATATTATTAATAAATACATATTAAACCTAGGTATTGAAGTCGCCATCAAAACAACTTATAAATTAGGACTACAACAGTGTTTAGTACAAGTAGATAAAATCAAAATAATGCAAAACAAGATAAAATTGAAAAACATAGAAGAGTCTAGGGTATTCATTAGCAACGATCTATCAAAGAAAAAAAGAGATATAGATAAACAAATCAGAAACATAGCGCAAGAAGAAAGGAAAAAAAGAAGAACTGTTAGAATTGGATATCAAAAACTAATAATAGAAGAAAAAAAGAGGAGATGAAATATAGAAAAAATTGCACTAGAGGAAAAAATTAAAAATAAGACAAAAAACTAAATACAATTCGGGCGGAACAGAAGAAGACAAAAATTACAAAGAAAAAGGACATGCAAACAGAAACTAATAAACATAAAAATAATAGACAAGAAACATATAAGAAGCATAAAAGGAAAAGAACATAAACTCGTAGAAGAATTTTAAAAAGCAAATCTAGAATTCCTAGCAATTACCGAAACTAAAAAGAAAGGCCAACGAATGATAAAATTATAAAAAAGACACGTACTATTTTATAGCGGAGTAACAGCAGAACAAAAAGCAGCAGAAGAAGTAGCATGTTTAATAAAAAAAAGAACAGGTAAAAAATATAAAGAAATGGAAATATATATAAAAAAATATACTACAAATAGAACTACAACTAAACCAACCGAGCAAAACAACCATGATAATAACATATGGCCCTAGCCAACACGAAACAACAAATAAGAAAGACGAATTCTGGGAAAAAATCACAGAAGTAGTAGAAAACTTAAATGGCAGAGTAATAATATTAAAAGACTTCAACAGCCGTGTTGGAAGAAGAAACAACGTGACAGCCGATGTAATTGGACAATACGGAGAAGAACACAGAAACAAAAATTGGGAAAAGCTAATAAACTACTGTGTAGAAAATAACTTAATAGTAACAAATACATTTTACCCTCATAAGAATATACATAAATACACAAGAGAAGTAAAAAGTAGAAACGAAAAGTCCATAATAGATTATATTCTTATCAACAGACCATTTAGGAAAGAAATTGTAGATGTAAAGTAAGACGAGGACCAGAAATGTATAGCGACCATTACCTGATAGTAGCAAAAGTAAGACTACGCACACAGAAAAAAGAAAACCTTAAAACAATGATGCAAAAAAAATAATTAAGGCATATAAACTACAAGAATCAGAAACAGCTAAGAAGTTTAGAGAAGAAACAGAAAAAAAGATTGAAAATGACATGGAAAAGTAGAAAGACCTAAATCTAGAAAAAAGTTGGTATCAATTCAAACAAACGATTTTAACAGCAGCGAAAGAAAATTGTGGAACTATAACAATAAACAAAAACAAGAAACAAACTAGATGGTGGAATCAAGAAATCAAAGACCAAGTCAAAAAAAATGGAACTTATACCTGACCAATAAAACCAAAGAAAATTACACACTGTACAAGCAACAACGAATTAAAGTGAAGGAAATGGTACTACAAGCTAAACAAGAAGCATGGGAAGATTTCGGAAAAAAATTAGAAACAGACAGCAAAAGAAACCAAAAGCTATTTTACGAAATTCTAAAAAATCTTAGAAAAGAAAATAGTTATACATTAAAACAATTAAAAACAAAAGACAACAAAGTAGTAACGGAAGAAAAAGAAATCATGGAAAGATGGAAAGAATACTTCTGGGAACTCCATAACACCGACAAACAAAACAATCTTAGAAACTATCAAGAACTAAACTACTCACAAAACGAAGACGAAAATAATATAAAAACAAAAGAAGTAACACAAGTAATTAAAAGTATGAAAAAAGGAAAATCGGCAGGTCATGACAAAATAAATGCAGATATGCTGAAAATTTTAGGGAAAAAAGCGATAGAAACACTAACAAAAATTTTAAATGAAGCTTGGAACACAGGACAAATACCCGACGATTGGAAGATAGGAATCATACTACCAATATTCAAGAAGAGCGAGAGCAGAGAGTGTGCAAACTACAGAGGCATAACATTACTAAGTGTGGTATCAAAGGTGTATGTTTGTGTATTAGACAAAAGATTGAGGCATCAAATAGAAGAAAACTTAACAGAAGCACAAAGTGGTTTCAGAAAAGGGAGAAGCGTACAGGACCATATCTTCAGTATAAAACAAATGATAGAGAAAAACAGAATAAAAAATTCAGAAGTATATATGGCTTTTCTAGACGTTGAAAAAGCTTTTGACAAGGTAACGCAAAAAGAAGTATGGAATAGCCTACAAAAAAGAAATGTAAATCCAAAATTAATAAAAGGGATCAAAAGTTTGTATGAAAACAATAAAAGTTACGTGAGAAAAAAAAACAAATTAATACCGGTAAACGTATCAGAATGTGCTTTTGCCGACGATGTAATGTTATGCGCAGAGAAAAAAGAAGACCTACAGAAAAATATACAAATATGGAAAGAAGAACTAACCAAGAGAAATATGAAAATAAATACAGAAAAAACAAAATTAATGGTGATAAGCGAAGAAAACAAAAATGTCCAATTAGAAATAAACCAAGCAAAAATAGAGCAAATTGATGAACTCAAATGTTTAGGAGTGATAATAGATAGAGAAGGAAATATGGAAAACGAAATAAATGAAAGGATTAGAAAAGCAGCAAAACTATACCACAGCTTAAGCAAGGCATTTATAGGAAAAAAAGAAGTTACCATACCAACAAAAATGACAATATATAACACAATTTTTAGACCAATACTAACGTACGGAACTGAGAGTTGGATTCTAACAAAAGCAATGAAAAGCAAAATTCAAGCAATCGACATGAAATATTTGAGAAAAGTAAAAGGAATAACTAGAAGAGATAGAATAAAGAATGACGTAGTACGAGACAAACTAGGAGCTAAACATATTATTAAATTTGTAGAAAAACAGAAATTGAAATGGTTTGGACACACGTGTAGCATGAAAAACAATCGACAAGTTAAACAAATATGGGAAGCTGGAATACAGAAAAGTAAAGCAAAAGGAAGACCAAGAAAGACGTGGAACGATGAAATAAGTAAAGTACTGCAAGAAAAAGGTAAAACATGGACAGAAGCTAAAACGTTGGCAAAAAATAAGAAAGAATGAGCAAAATTTGTGCATGCAAATGAAATGATAAAATAAAATGTAATAAAATAACAATATTATTATAAGATAATAATGTAAAACCACCTTACACCTTAGGGTAAAAGGTTATTGATAATATATATACATATTAAAGCTTTTCATTTTTCTAAAAACTTTCTTGCAAATTTGAATTAAGTATTTAATAACCGCGTTTACGCAAAGTACTAGTATCTACGTGAAAAGATGGCGATTTTGTATATTATAATTGCATTATTAACTTAAGCTTCAACGAATCAACAATTTCCATAGTATTACTCGCTATGCTGTGTAATGTATTGTTAGTGTATTAGTTTAATCGTTTTCTAATTTGCGTTCTAGTGAAACTCAAATAGATACTTTTATATGTGAGCATTTATTATGATGGTACAGTTTTTCGTTGCAAGAAATTTTGCTGAAGTGTAATATTATCTGTTACAACCAAACCTACAACAGTGTGTTACAATCTTTAGGTCTTACAAACCTTGCACGGCCAACTCACACAGTCGGAGATAGGGGAGGGTTCAATGAAATTATACTTAAGGGCGCCAGATCTATCTTAATTAACACTTCTGCCTCGATCACGACAGACGATCCAAACTTGTAACTAATTTTGAGGTTCGTAATTCTTGTTACTCTGATGTTTGGGTAGCCACAGTTGGTCAACGGGTAACGACAATTAAAAGAGAAAGGTATGTTACCATAAAAGAAAGATTAACAAGTATAACAACTTTAATGTATTAACGTAGAGGATTAACAAGAGTATATGTAATTTCTCCACTCATAAATGCTCAAAATATTAACAGTATAATTAACAGGTATAAAAACGTTAATTTAGCAACGTAGCAAACTAACAGAAGTATGTTGAAGTTTTCAATTCATAGACATTAGACAAACTAACAAGTATGATTCATAAGTGTTGAAACCTCGAAGTAACAACATAAAAGATTAACCGGAGTATTGTCTAATTTTTCGATTCATAAATGCCAGACATATCGGCAACACACTAAGCATATAGTTAAATTACATCGAGAAGTAAATTTCGTAATAAATATTGTCTACTCCCAGCATGCGATACACTCTAAATGATACTTGAAATTAACTTATTAGTATGTAAACAATAAACGTACTTATAGACACCGACAGTAATCAAAGTTCCGTGAGTGACTTTTATGACAGCGAAAAAAAATATAATCAAATTGACTTACCCAATCCACTGCTTGCTTTCGTGAAGAAAACGTTTTCCCACCGCCAGCCTAGAATAATTATTGAATAGCAAATCGTGTCACACAATAACTCACGAAAAAAAAAACTACAAAATCAGTAATAATAATTCATTAAATGCGATATAAGAACCCGTTGTATCGAATGCTGTAGGTTGTAATTACGAACAGGTAGTTGATAACGCAATCGACTATTGTCCAAGAATTAACATCTCCGACGCATTGCTCGTCGAGACCTCGTTTTCGTTTAAGTGGTATGCCCTCCCAAAAGTTTATACGTTCGATAGCGGTATTTATCAATCGTACTTATGCATCATTATTCCTTGTTGAAGCGAATAGGTGATTGAAACGTGGCGAAACCGGCTATCAAATTAATACAGAAATTACGAAGGAATCTTAATAAACTGGAGACAAAATATCTTACCCTGTGCCGAACGAATTGTAATAACTTCGTAATTGCCTTATAAATTCGTATTCATCACAAGGGATGCCCTTAAAAGTTTAGTTGTTCTGATTTTCGTTTTTAAGAGGTACATGCATAATTAGTCAAAAGTTTTCTTATTTTATGGATAGAATCTTTCGGTGAGGAAAAACGGCAACAATCAAAAACAACCTATATTGTTCAGGCCTTAACAACAGATAAAGCTTGTTTTTATTGTTGCCGTTCCTCTACTCCGAAGGATCCTATCCATAAAAAAAGAAAAACTTTTGATTAATTGATAACTTTTGTGAAGATTATTATAATTATTTCAATTAATATAAAGTAATTACATAAATGATGTTTTTTTTACTTTTATGTTAATGTGTTAATTTCTGTTATAGACACCAAATGGGTTTACAGCCACATGAAATTGAAGTATTTTGAGTACACAAAGATTGTATTATATATCTTTTCTAAGCATTTTGGGTCTGGTTCTATAATAATGGTGTAAATGTCAGTTCGATTATACTTAGTTTGATTGTACAATGCTGTTGTTATTGTCTGTGTTATTGGTTAGTATAAATAAAACTAACAGCCAAATTTGTCAGTGTTTTTAAATTAAAGCAAGTATAACTAAGCTTACATTTATTGCATGATTGTAGAACTGCCCTTAGGTATATTGCAATATTAAAATAAAACATATATAAATAATATTATTTAAACATTTTAAGAATGTTTTTGTAATATTGACTTTGCAACGTAATTCTGGTCATTAAGACATTTTTGCTATGTTTTCAAAATAAATATATAAATATATCTTTTGTAAAACGTTGAAAAAAACATTTCAAAAATGTTTCCTTGTTGATTGAATCGTAACACATTGCTCTCTTCCCCGCTTGTACTCTTACCTTTTTTTAACTTCATTTCCTCCTCTACTATGTACTCTGGCATCTATTCCCAGTATTCTTTTTTCTACTTTCTCCAATTCCTCCCATTCTTTTCACCCCCATACATCCCCCCGTACATCATCACACTCTTTGTTTGTTAAACAACCATCTTCTTGCTTCTACTTGCTTCCCAAACCTGCTTTCTCCTATACCCCACATCTGACCTACTATTCTATTACATTTCTTCGCCAACCACTTTTTATGAGCCTCATCTTTATTATCGTATCTGATTCGATAACTCAGATAAGTCACTTCAGTTACACTTTCTATTACCTTGTCTTTCCACTTCCATTTCTACTCTGTTTTACCCCTCCGCTTCTCTTTTTGAATATCTTTACTTTTTCCAAATTTACACTTTAACATTTTTTTTCCAAATATTTTTTTACTGTCTTTATCATTTGTTTAATTTCTCTTTCTTTTTTTGCTATAATCACTATTTCATCCGCATACGTCAAAACCCACACTTTTAACCACTATTATTTCACTCTGTTGTCCCATCAACTCTTTCTCTAAATGTTCTAAATATACAGCAAATAAACTAGAACTAAGTGGCTGTACTTAACTTTCCATCTATTCTTACTTTGCGCTTTGTCTTATTATATATTTTCTCTATATTCCTAACTAGTTCTTCCTCTATCTGTTTCATTCTTAATATATTTCATAATTTACTTCTATTGACATTATCAAACGCTGCTGTTATATCCAAAAATAACGCAAAAGCTTTCCCTCTCTTCACTTTTAATTATTTGTTTATTATTTGTTTCTATATGTATATATTATCTACTGCCCTTCTCTTTCTTCTAAATTCTGTCTGCCAGTCTGGTAAGATTTTTTTTCCTCCATTTCTCTTTCCAGTTTTTTTACAAAATTGTCATATAAAATTTATATCCCACATTTGCTACACTTATATCTCTATACTTTTTTATCTCTCTTCTGTGTCCTCCTTTATAAACTGGGCATATTATTGCTTCTCTACAATCATTCGGAAAGCCTTCACCTGACCATATCTTATTTAAAATTTCTTCTATTTTTTCTTTCATTTTCTTTCCTGTATATTTCTATTGTTCTCCTTGCGTCCCATCTGTCCTTTCTGTCTTTCCTTTTTTCATTTTTCTTGATGCTTCTTCTATTTTTTCTTTCTGTATGGCCGTTCTGCTTCCTCCTCTTGTCTACTTTCTATTTTAAATTCACCATTCCTCTCTTCTTCTCCCTCTAATACCTCTACACAATGTTCTCTCCATTTTTTTATATCAATTTGTATCTCCCCTTTTTTCCCAATTTTTGTTTCCTTATTCAAAAGGCTCCATATGTCTTCTTCAATTTCTAACATATTTATTTGATCTTCTAACTCTTTTCTCTTACAACACTCTTTTCTATATTGTGATCTTAAGCTTTTATATTCCTGAATATCAATTTTTTCTTCTTTTACCTCTTCTTGCCTCTTTCTTGGCTTCCTTGAATTCCTTGTTCTACCACCTCTTTTCTCTTCACTTTTTAATGTTTGTTTTCTTGTATCTTTTCTTTTTTTCTTTATCCATTTTATTGATCAGTTCTTTCACTTCTTCCTCTATCCATTGTTCTTCCTCTAATTGTTTCCTATAAACCTTAATATTTTCATCTGTCCATGCCTTTTTTCTTTCTCTCTTCCAACCTTTTACCCTTACTTCCAATAGCTGAAGGTCTGAATCTACCTCTTTCTCTATTTTAAAACTTTCTATGTGCTCCAAAACCTCCCCACTAGTCATTACATAATCTATTATAGATTCTCCCTTCTCACCTATATTTCTGTACATTCTTCTCTATCTTCTTCCTTTATATTTCCGTTGAGTATAATCCACTCTTTTTCCTCACATAACTCCAATAGCTCTCTACCTTGTTTGCTTAATGCCTTATCCATTGTTACTCTTTTTATTTTCTCTTCATTCACAATCATAACCCCACCTTCTTCAATTCTCGCGTTAAAATTTTTATCTATTATTAATTTTCCTCTCTCCTCTTCAATCAGTAGCTGTTTCAAGTTCCTTATTGTTTGTCTTCCCTTAATATTTGATTTACTACTATTTCTTGCTCTTGTTTTTTATTCTCTTTTTTTTCTACCGCTTATTCTTCTCTTACTCTCGATATTATACCCCCTTGCGCTCTTTATTTTTTTTTCTTGTGTACTGTACATTCCATTTATATTCCTATGGTAAAGTTACTTTACATCTTTCACAATATTTCTCCTCCAGCCACGTTTCAAGTAAGCCCTTCTATATACTTCCAAAATTTTTAACTTGCAACATTCCAAAATACTAATCCTATTTTCTTTAAACTAAAATATTGAAACGTTTGCGAAGTTATTGTCAAATTCGAGAAAATTGAAGAGAAGAAAAATGTTGAACTTTCTATAGACAGATAACAGAAGTATATAAAAATGGTTCAAAGTAAGCATAGGTCAGTTTTTCGAATTGAACCGAGAAGATTTTGTCAGTTTAAAATAAATAAGCAATTAATACATGTAAATATATAAAGTACCGGTGCTAGTAAAACGTAAATACGTCGCGTACGTGTTGTTACTATAAACAAGTATCCTTTTTAGATATCTTTAAAAAGTACGAATTAGTGATATTGACTGATATTTAGTTTCAAATAAGTTAGATTTAAAATTCGTTACATTAGTGTTAGTGTGGTGTTCGCGGTTTTAAGGTGTAAATACAAATAATTTAATCTTGCTCCCGTTTTAAAAACGTTGTGTGTTAAGTACGTGTACTCGTGTGTTTATTTATACAGTGTAATTATAAACGTTCCAGTTCGATAAAAAATTGCCCGTTATTAAAATTTAGTGTTATTAAACTTTTTATTCGTGTTTCAATGTATGCCGGTAACGCGTTTGCAAGCAGTTAAAATAAATTCAAAGTTATTTGAATTATTCGAATCAATATAAAATGGTCAACAATCAATGAATAAAAATACGAAAAATTTTTTTAGAAAAATGGAAGAAAAACTGTGTGAGCATTCCAAGAAAATAGAGAAAAATTCTAAAAGTTTAAAAGAAGAAATATGAACGCGCATAGAAAGTCAAATCAAAATAGTTCAAGAGAAAATCCAAGCACATATGTTAAATTTAAAAGAAACAACTTGCGAATTTATGAATGACAAATAGAAGCAGTAGACCACTCACAAGTTTAAAGTTGTACCTCTAAATTTTGATTGTAAACTTCCATGGTTAAACTACTACAAGCAGTTTGAAGCCGCAGCTACAGCTAATGGTTGGAGCAACAAGCAAAAAGCGACGTTTCTAATGGTGTCCTTACTTGGAGAAGCGCTTGAAATATTGCAGACAGTTCTTGGCCACTTCCAAGAAAATTAAGAACTCTTAATTTCACGTTTAGAAATCAGATATAGAGATGCTCATCTTCAACAGGTGTACCAAACTCAAATAATGAGTCGGGTTCAGAAAGCTGCGGAGAGTCTTCAAGAGTTCGAGACTGGCATCGCCAGATTAACACGGCTTGCGTATCTTACAGCACTAGATACCTTCTTGGAGCAGTTGACTATTCAAACCTTCACAGACGGCCTCCGAGACAGCGAAACGCTACAGACTCTACGGTTAGGTTGACCAAAGATGTTGAATAGGGTAGAGTGGACTACCATGAGACATGGGCCACCATGAGACAATCTAATAGTTTTCTTTAAGTGACTTACTTAATACTATATTTGTGGTTGTGGAAAGTTTTAGATCAGCCCAGTAAGCGCAGTAATGGTAGAGTTCTTACAAGTGTATGTTGTGCCAACAAATTTTTTCACGCCAATTTTTTGGGAAGCTTCTCTGAAACAGATATTAAAGTTAAAGGTAAGATTTTTATAGCAACTTAAAGGCCATTTAGTAACTTTATTTTAATATTATAATATTTGTTAAATAATAAAGCTTGTTAGTGTTAATCAACATTTTTATAAATAAACACAAATGGGCCACCATGAGACATAATTTTGGGGCCACTATGAGACGCATCTCATGGTGGCACACAATAGAAATTTTTTTACTTATATAGATAATACACTAATTTGAGGTTTTATAAATATTTTAGATATCTAGAGGACGTACGAGGAAGAGTCAGAAAGGGTCAGAATATGAGAAACGCCGTCCGACAAGTGTTAATAGGAGAAGATGGAATAAAAATGTCGATTCGAAAAACAGCCTCAGAGAATGGCGTATCCTTTCAAACTTTAAGCAGATATGTTAAAAAAGAGTTAAATAAATCGAATCTCAACTTACAAATACAAATGAAGAGTAATTATAAACACCGTATGGTTTTTACTGAAGATGAAGAAAATAAATTATTTTAGTATGTTATTAAGTGCTCAAAAATGTGCTATGGTAAAACCACAAAAGATACACATGTCTTAGCTTAGCTTAATGGCTAAAATTATTCAAAAAAAATACTTGCAACTTGGGAACAGCAGGTATTGACTGGCTACATGGATTCCTAAAGAGACACAATAATAAGTTAAGCATTCGACAACCTGAAGGATGCAGTCTTCATTTAACGAGCATAATGTTAATTTATTCTTTGACAACCTCCAAAGGGCATATGGCCGTTTGGAAAAATTCTCGGATGGTACTCGCATATATAATTTGGATGAGACTGGTACGACAACCGTACAAAAACCTAAAAAAGTATTATTATCAAGAGGAACTAAACAAGTGAGCCAATGCACAAGTGAAGAACGTGGTGTATTAATAACAATTTGTTGTGTAATCAGTGCTACGGGAAATACACTACCTTCTGTTATGGTGTTTCCCAGGAAAAATTTCAAACATCATATGTTAAACAGTACCCCACCCGGTACTTTAGGTTTAGCAACTCTTTCTATCTGTAATGAGACACTTTATTCAATACAGTGGATCTTCTAAAGACAATCCAACAATACTGATTCTAGATAACCATGACAGCCATCTTACAATTGAAACTCTGAATTTAGCAAAGGAATTCGGTGTTATAATGATAATCTTGCCTCCACACTGCAGCCATTAGGTACATCGGTATTTGCCTCATTCAAAGAAAATTACAATACTGCTATAGATTCATGGCTACTGCATCATCCTGGGACGCCACTGTCAATTTATGATGTAGCTAGTTGCGTAGACATTGCATTCGAACGCTCTATGATTCCATCAAATATAAAATCTGGGTTTAGAATGACGGGTATTTATCCATTCGATAGACGTGTGTTTACAAGTGATGTTTTTTTAAGTAGTTCCGTAACTGACAGGAAGATTTTAAATATTACACCAACTCCGTTTAATAGCATTGAGCAAAATGCCTCAACATCTTCATCTTCTGGAGTTACTTTAGATGAAGCATCTAAAACATCTTTAATAGAGAACTCAACCTACACAAGTATTTGTGAGTCCTGAAGTTTTCCAAGGGTATCCAAAAGCGGGAGAACACAAAATCAAGAATAACCAGCGTAAAAGAGCTACTTGTATCATACCTACTGATACTCCTGAAAAAGACAAGATTGAAATGAAGTTGATAGAGAAGAAAAAAAATAACAAAAATGTATCATACAATGAAGATGAAGATGAAGATGATGAAGACGAATAATCACTTCATGACGATTCTGATGATGATGTTGAAACGCACGTTTGGATCCCCGAAGTTGAACCATCAGGATTTGAAGAACTTGATAAAGACCCAGACCCAAATGATTTTGTTTTGGTGCAGTTCAATGCAAAAAAGGAGATAAGTAGTATTGTTACGAATTTATTTATTAAAAAACTAATTTATTTAAACTATTAAAACTACGTTTACTTATTATAGAAATATGTATACTTTTAAATTAACCGAACTAATTAAATCTAATAATAAAAGAAACACTTACACTATAATTTATGTATAACCGTTGTAAAACACTTAAGATAAGATAAGATAACGTCTTCGGATTTGTTTACACTATTTATCACATACACGATTATTCTCGATTCGATGTACACTGTTATTTATGTAAAACGTCGCGCGTGCTAATCACTTATTTATCTTCACCTTAATTATCTTCTTAATACAGCTGCATTCGCGTTTCGACAATAACTGACCTACGATTTCCATCTTCGGCTTTCGCTATATCTTCTAGAAACTAGATAACAGTTCTAGAAGGCTCTTGCATTTGCAAGTAATTTCTCGGACGTTTCAGTATTTTATGTAGAAAAAGTGGTGCAAACGGAAAAATGAAATTAAAGTCAATTTTTTAAGAAAGGCAAGGTAGTTTACAGGACATTTTGTATTCCCTAATGTTCCAGATATTTCGATAGTTTCAACCGAAGATATAAAGATGATTTTGCTTCCTCCTTACACTTAGAAAGTAGGAAAAGGTTACAATTATACTATAAATTTGAAATTAATTTTGGCAGTCTAAATATGCGATAAACATTAATACCTATATCAACCTAAATTTTACTATAACAGTTTATTTTTTAGAAAATATTTTTATCTTGTAGAGTTTCTTTGGTTATTTTATTCTGTTAAAAAACTAACAATGTTTATAGACATTTTTCTATGTCCTCTGGGCCACCATAAGACACAATCAAAAATAAACAATTGGGTATTTTTTTTTGACAGACTACCAATTTATTTTTTTTTTGTACTTGTTAGCATTGCTTATAAGCTACTTATATTATAAAAATGCTTTTGGTACTCTCTTTTTTTTAATAGCTCCAATAATTGAACTTGAATTTTTCCGTCTCATGGTGGCCCACTCTCCCTTAACGCTTTAGTGCATGCCTTAGAACTTGAAGCAGCAAAACAAGCATTGCAACGAGACGATCATAAACTTTTTTGTGCTGCAGAAGTCCCCCGCAAACGCTAGAAAGCATCGAGGAAATAGCGCGACGAATACTTCGGGAAAAAAGAGTGACGACTTTAAACTGCGGTGAAATAGGCTGTGTACGACGACATCGTAGTAATGCCAAGAAGATGACAAGAAGAACGCTTAAAATTTAGAAACGACTTAACCAAAAGAGACAAAAGTTAATGTGTTTGCGCTGAAGAGTGGTTCTAAAAGAAGAACCAACGTGGTGAAGCATAAACTTAATACCGTAAACGCTCGGCCGATACGACAACATTTATGCCAACTTCCTTTGGCAAAAAGAAAAGAAGCTAAACAAATAATTATGGATATGGAGAAATAACCTTCAAATAGCTCATGGGAGACCCCAGTGGTACTCGTAAAGAAGAAAGACAAAACAACAAAGTTTTGCGTAGACTACATACAGTTTAACGACGCGACCAAAAAGGACAGCTATTTTTTACCGAAAATTAACGATACGTTGGATACTCTGTCAGGATCAAAGTGGTTTTCTACGTTAGAATTAAAGAGTGTTTTCTGGCAAGTAGAATTAGAACACAAGGATAGTGAAAAACATTTTTTACTATTACAACTGGTTTGTGGCATTTCGCTGTTGTGCCCTTTGGCCTGTATAACGCTCCTGCAACATTCGCGTGTTTGATGGAGACCATCTTGCGCAGACAGTCTTAGAATACGTGCTTGATGTACCTAAACGACGTGATCGTGGTTGGAAAGACGCTTGAAGAGCATTTAAACATCCTAAAAGAAATGTTTTGATGACTACGTGGGGCAAATCTAAAACTGAGCCTAAAGAAGTGCCACGTATTTAAGAAAGAAGTGCAATACCTTGACCACATCGTATCTAAAGATGGAGTAAAAGCTGACTCAGACAAAATCCGAGAGTGCAAGCATGGCCACGACCAATCAAATAAGATCAGGTCCAAAGTTTTCTTAAGTTGGGTACCTATTATAGACAATTTGTACTCAAATTTGCTAAAATTGCCAAACGTTTGACGAAACTGACCAAGCTAACAGGTAAATTTAGATAGAAGGAAGATTGCGAAAATGCTTTCCATCAACTAAAAAAAACCCTAGTCACTTTGCCAACCTTAAGTTATCCAATAGGAAATGGAAAATTTGTTTTGCATATCGACGCAAGTAATCTGGCCATAGACGTGGTCATTTTGCAGGTGCAAGATGGCCAAGAAAAAGTCGTGGCGTATTTCATCAAGGTTTTGTCTAAGCCAGAGAAGAATTACTGCGTGACTAGGAAAGGACTGTTAGCAGTCGTCAAGTTCATAGAACACTTCCACAAATGTTTGGACAAAAATTTTTACTAAGGACCACGCCGCTTTGAAATGGCTATTGCAGTTTTATAATCCAGAAAGACAAGTAGCAAGATGAATCGAGAGACTTCAAGAATATGACTACAACACAGAACACCGTGCCGGAAGCAGTCATCAAAACGCTGATGCCTTGTCCAAAACAGCAAGTCCGGCAGATTGCAGCCATTGTTCACTACTTAAAGAAAAAATCGAATACCTTTAGAGAACTACTATGGTTAATGACGAGGGAAACTTTGAGCAGTTGCGTCGCAAACAGGAAAACGATTTCGAAATAAGACTACTCCTGAACTGAAAAGAAACGACCAACCTTGTAAGAAGTGAGTGTTTTGAGTAAAAACATCAAAGCGTACTAACGGTAATGGGACTCTTTGAGAGTAGAAAACGATCTTCTTAAGCGATCCCTAAAAAATATCGAGGGCACGAATAACTGCAGTTGGTAGTACTAAAGAGCCGGGTGTCACAATTGTTAAAGCATCTGCATCAGGAGCGTAAAGAAGACATTGAAGAAAGTTCAAAAAAGATTCTACTGGGTAGACTGCAAAGAGGACGTCATGAAATGGTGCCACAACTGCACGGTCCGCGCATCAAAAAATGGTCCAGCGAAAAAGCGCAAAGCACCGATAAAGCAGTATAACGTGAGAAGCGCTTTAGAAAGAGTGGCGATTGACATCGCAGAGCCGTTTCCAGAATCTGATTCGGGAAACAAATACATTCTAGTGGCGATAGATTATTTTACAAAACAGACGGAAGTTTACGCCATACTCAATCAATAAGAATTTTTCTGTCGACTTGGAGTTTCGTTGGAATTACACTCCGACCAAGGCTGCAACTTTGAGTCTAGGCTGTTTTAAGAAGTTTGCCGACTGTTAGGAATTAAGAAAACTAAGACGACGCCTCTCCATCCTCAATCTGATGGCATGGTTGAGCGGATGAATTAAGCAATGGAAAAATGTTTAACCAAAGTAAAAGAACTGGGATCAGTACTTGCACTTTTTCTAATGGCATACTGATCATCTGTTCACGAAAGCACAGACCAAACACTTTCTTGTGTCATGCTCGGTCGCGAAATACGGCTGCCGGAAGAAGTTGCTGGAGAAGATTAAGTCAGCAATCTGACAAAAAAGCTAGACAAAGTATATGAAGCAGTCCGTAAAAACACACAAATTGTCACCGAAGATTAGATATGACATCAAAGCACAAAATGCCGAGTTTCAACCCCTAAGAAGACGTGTTTTGTCGCCAAAGCTGCAGGGGCAATGGGAGGGCTTCTATAAAGTCGTGCAGCGTATTAATGAGGTCATATATAAAATTTTAAAGTAACTCTTCACAGGGGTAGGTACGGATACGATAAAAAGTGTAGAATAATAAATTAACAATAAAACAAAAATAATATGCCGAATTATACCTATTATACATATGTTGATTGACCTATCTTATGAACAATTACAATACTTCACTAAACCACCATTTACACAATATAACAGTGTTCTAATGTTGTAAAGAATTAAAACTGCCACTTTCCTTATACAGGACTACGAAAACCGACAAGTTGTGACAGATCGCGACGTGAATGATATTGTTGACAAAGTTGCAGCCAAAAAGTTGATAGCTACTGTTAATTAAGCGGTGTACGGGGCGCCGGTGGCGATGTGTGCCTTCAATTTGTGTTTTGCTTGTTTCTATAGGATTTTCTTTTCTGATTAAATGCAGTTTATAATTTATTAACAAGCCTTGCAGACAGCATTTTCTTTATTGGACTTTTATAATTCATTTCATATATCTAACATGGTTTAAATAAGCTTGCAATTTACAATTTATTTAACAAAGATTATTAAATTCAGTGGCGGATTCTTTATTAGGTCATTTGGTCAATGATCCCCCAGAAAAATAAATAAAGAAGGTATTTTATTTACTTTAAAATTACAGAAAACTTGTGTTTAAATCAAATTTGTCAGAGCTTGAATTTCGTCCATTTAAATTGAGAATTGAGATACGAAAACTTGCGAATCTATCTTAGGCTCACATTTACGCGTGCATAATATTGAAACCGAATCTAAATGATATAGTTATTGTAGTCAATAGTAAAACACACATAATACAATTTTATGCGAGTTAGAAAAGAAGATAAGTAAACGCTTTAATGCTTGCTTGCGGTCTTGAGCCCGGAATTAATTCCGCCTACTCAGTAGCAGTGCAATGCTTACGTGACTTACTGAAGCTTTTGCAACACATCTGGAAAAAACCTTTCAGTCAAACGAAGCAATGGAAAATATAGATCTCTATAAGGATGCAATGCGATCAGAGAAAATTACATTAGTAACTCCGAGAGAAGTCGACAAAAAAATTAAGCGGAATATCAGCTTGAAGAAAGCTCCGGGCTACGATTTAATAACAGGATCAGTACTTAAACAATTATCCAACAAGGGAATCGTAAAACTTGCCAACCTCACTAATGCGGCATTCAGACTAAAACATGTCCCGAACATCTAGAAAGTGGCACAAGTAATTATGATCTTTAAACCAGATAAACCAGAAAATGATGTATCTTCTTATAGGCCAATATCTTTGCTGCCAATCATAGCAAAAGTGTTTGAAAAACTGCTGCTGAAAAAATTAAAACATAATAGATAAAAATAACCTGATTCCTACCCACCAATTTGGATTCCGAGAGCAACATTCAACAATAGATCAAGTCCACAGAATTACGGACATCATAGAAAAAGTATACGAGGAAAAAAATATCTGCTCAACACTGTTTTTAGACGTAACCCAAGCTTTCGATAAATTTTGGCATGAGGGATTAATACACAAATTAAAGAAATGCTTTCCAAAAGAAGTCGTAGATACTTTAAAATCCTACATAACTGACAAATCGTTGGAGGTAAAACAAGAAAATGAATACTAACATTAGAATGTCTTCCGGGTTTGGGCCGTGTCATAGTTGCAACCGAAGCTGCCAACGTTTCGCCCACTTTCGTAAGGGGCTTCATCAGGGCGTGAGAAAATCGCAAAACTCAAACAAGCGATCAAAATCTAACTAAGAACTTCTCAAAAGTTAGGTTATCCACTTGTAAAACAAGCCATAACCTAAACTATGAAAAGGTAAGAAAGAAAAAGATAACCTGAAAAAGCAAACGAAAATCTAACAAAGAACCACTACCGAGTTAGGTAATCAACTTGTGAACCAAGCAAGATTCTAAACTCCGTAGAAGTGACTTAAGAAGAAATAGTCTCCGTATTTAAAGGAAAAGGATCGTCACGGATGGTTGAGCTCGACCCTGATTGGGTTACGGTTGCTAGGGGGCGTGTTTTTGATAAATGACTAATAACCGGGAACCAAAGAGGGGATAGTTCGAAACCATGATCGCGATTGAAGTTATTGGGGTGTTTGATGATTTCTATGCTTTTTTGGAATTTCCTGTTGAAAGAGAAGGGAGATTTGGGAATCAACGAAACATTATCAAAATCTATCTTGTGACCTGTAGTAAAATGATGTTCAGCGACCGCAGACTTGGAAGTATACCTTTTCCTTATACAACGATCATGTTCTGAAATGCGAGTAATGACGGAACGACCGGTTTCACCAATGTAGACTAAACCACAAGAACAGGGAATTTGGTATACACCTTGAGATGAAAGTGTAGGAAATTTGTCTTTGGGAGAAAGAAGAATCTGAGAGATTTTGCCTGTCGAGTTGAATATGGGTTTAATACCATTCTTACGAAGGAGTTTCCCTATTTGATCTGTAACCTTGTGAATGTAGGGTAAAACGGCCAATTTCGGGTTGGATTCGGGAGTAGAAATGTCCTTAGGTAATCGAGTACGTGGATGTAAACGACGATTAATAACTCTATGAATATCTCGCTTTACATAACCATTGTTCACTAAGGTTCTAGTAAGATGACGGAGTTCTGAGTCTAGATTCTCAGGTTGACAAATAGAAAAGGCACGATGGACCAAAGATTCAATAACAGAACGTTTCTGTGCAGGATGATGATGAGACGAAGCATGAAGGTATCTGTCCGTATGGGTGGGTTTGCGATAAACAGAATGGCCTAGAAGTCCGTCGGGCTTACGAGTCACAAGAACGTCAAGAAATGGAAGAGAACCATTACTTTCGATTTCCATAGTAAATTTGATATCTAAGTGTTGATTGTTAAGATGATCAAGAAACTTAGACAATTCAAGATGACCATGAGACCAAACAATAAACGTGTCGTCAACATATCTAAACCACACTTTAGGTTTTAATATTGATGATTCCAAAGCAACCGTTTCAAAGGATTCCATAAAAATGTTAGCTACAACAGGTGATAGAGGAGAACCCATAGCAGCACCAGAAACTTGTTCGTAAAACTTATTATCAAATTGGAAGTAAGTAGAGGATAGACACTTTTCAATAAGAGGAACCAAACTCAAGTCCTTGTCATGTTAAGACAGAATCTGTTTGATGATAATAAGCGAATCCTTAATAGGAACTTTAGTAAAAAGTGAAGTAACATCAAAACTCACGAGAAGATCTTGGGGTTCAAGTTTTATAGTTTCCAGACGTTGGATAAAATGCTGAGAGTTGAGGATGTGAGAAGAGGTTTTACCTGTAAACTCGCAAAGAATGTTGGACAAGAACTTGGCTAGCTTGTAAGTCATCTTGAATTGTCTAAGTTTCTTGATCATCTTAACAATCAACACTTAGATATCAAATTTACTATGGAAATCGAAAGTAATGGTTCTCTTCCATTTCTTGACGTTCTTGTGACTCGTAAGCCCGACAGACTTCTAGGCCATTCTGTTTATCGCAAACCCACCCATACGGACAGATACCTTCATGCTTCGTCTCATCATCATCCTGCACAGAAACGTTCTGTTATTGAATCTTTGGTCCATCGTGCCTTTTCTATTTGTCAACCTGAGAATCTAGACTCAGAACTCCGTCATCTTACTAGAACCTTAGTGAACAATGGTTATGTAAAGCGAGATATTCATAGAGTTATTAATCGTCGTTTACATCCACGTACTCGATTACCTAAGGACATTTCTACTCCCGAATCCAACCCGAAATTGGCCTTTTTACCCTACATTCACAAGGTTACAGATCAAATAGGGAAACTCCTTCGTAAGAATGGTATTAAACCCATATTCAACTCGACAGGCAAAATCTCTCAGATTCTTCCTTCTCTCAAAGACAAATTTCCTACACTTTCATCTCAAGGTGTATACCAAATTCCCTGTTCTTGTGGTTTAGTCTACATTGGTGAAACCGGTCGTTCCGTCATTACTCGCATTTCAGAACGTGATCGTTGTATAAGGAAAAGGTATACTTCCAAGTCTGCGGTCGCTGAACATCATTTTACTACAGGTCACAAGATAGATTTTGATAATGTTTCGTTGATTGCCAAATCTCCCTTCTTTTTCAACAGGAAATTCCGAGAAAGCATAGAAATCATCAAACACCCCAATAACTTCAATCGCGATCATGGTTTCGAACTATCCCCTCTTTGGTTCCCGGTTATTAGTCATTTATCAAAAACACGCCCCCTAGCAACCGTAACCCAATCAGGGTCGAGCTCAACCATCCGTGACGATCCTTTTCCTTTAAATACGGAGACTATTTCTTCTTAAGTCACTTCTACGGAGTTTAGAATCTTGCTTGGTTCACAAGTTGATTACCTAACTCGGTAGTGGTTCTTTGTTAGATTTTCGTTTGCTTTTTCAGGTTATCGTTTTCTTTCTTACCTTTTCATAGTTTAGGTTATGGCTTGTTTTACAAGTGGATAACCTAACTTTTGAGAAGTTCATAGTTAGATTTTGATCGCTTGTTTGAGTTTTGCGATTTTCTCACGCCCTGATGAAGACCCTTACGAAAGTGGGCGAAACGTTGGCAGCTTCGGTTGCAACTATGACACGGCCCAAACCCGGAAGACATTCAAATGTTAGTATAGATTCCGGCCGTGGAAGCCTTCGCTATTACATTAACAATCTCTACGGGGAGAATATTTCTTCTAAAACCTCCGTATTTTCCAAACTTCGCCACAAACTCGTCAAACTTTTGTGCAATTTAACCTTTCTTAGTCGCTGTCGTGACCACAACATCATTCCTGCATTCCTCAAAATTAAGTTCCACATTCAGACACGTTCTTCTAAAAACATCCTACACCGTGCTAGTCTAGCGTTGATACGCGAACGGATTAAGCAAACTAGGCGAGAGTTAGACACCATTTCGAAACAACTCTTTTATCTTCATCTTGAGTTGGCTAACACTCTATCCCCGGATGATTGGAAATTCTTTGACAACATTACTTACCAGCAGTCTGATACCACTCTACGACTAACCACTGAAGGTCATCTCAAAAAGTTTCAATTATTGGAATCCAAGAATCGTAAAGTTTCTTCTACTACTAACTCAGTAAAGACGGTTGTCAATTTATCTAGTTTGGTTCTCACTTCAGAACAGGAATCGGTGCTCTCTAAGGGTTTGAATTTTGCGGTTGCTCCCAAACGTATTCCTAAAGAAGATATTCTATGTGCTGTTGAGTCTTCTATAAGACATCTTCCTCGCCACATCTCAGATCCCATTCGTATTAACACTAGCAAAATCCTTGAATCATCTAAAATTCCTAAATCCAACATTTCTAAGTCGGAAGAATCAGCTCTAAAAAGTCTTCGTAAGAACCCTGATATTATTGTTCTTCCAGCCGACAAAGGCAACGCCACTGTGGTTTTGAACCAAATTGATTATGTTACAAAAATCAATTCTATTTTGTCTGAGGAAACTTACGCTCTTCTAACCCATAACCCTACTTCGAGGATTGAACGCGAGGTTAGCCAAATCATCAAATCTTCTAATCTACCTCCTGAAACTAAACGTCGACTTACCCCATCAGATTCTAAACCACCTCGTCTATACGGACTTCCCAAAATTCACAAACAAGGTATTCCTTTTCGACCTATCGTTAGTACTATCCCATCTCCTACTTACAAGCTAGCCAAGTTCTTGTCCAACATTCTTTGCGAGTTTACAGGTAAAACCTCTTCTCACATCCTCAACTCTCAGCATTTTATCCAACGTCTGGAAACTATAAAACTTGAACCCCAAGATCTTCTCGTGAGTTTTGATGTTACTTCACTTTTTACTAAAGTTCCTATTAAGGATTCGCTTATTATCATCAAACAGATTCTGTCTCAACATGACAAGGACTTGAGTTTGGTTCCTCTTATTGAAAAGTGTCTATCCTCTACTTACTTCCAATTTGATAATAAGTTTTACGAACAAGTTTCTGGTGCTGCTATGGGTTCTCCTCTATCACCTGTTGTAGCTAACATTTTTATGGAATCCTTTGAAACGGTTGCTTTGGAATCATCAATATTAAAACCTAAAGTGTGGTTTAGATATGTTGACGACACGTTTATTGTTTGGTCTCATGGTCATCTTGAATTGTCTAAGTTTCTTGATCATCTTAACAATCAACACTTAGATATCAAATTTACTATGGAAATCGAAAGTAATGGTTCTCTTCCATTTCTTGACGTTCTTGTGACTCGTAAGCCCGACGGACTTCTAGGCCATTCTGTTTATCGCAAACCCACCCATACGGACAGATACCTTCATGCTTCGTCTCATCATCATCCTGCACAGAAACGTCCTGTTATTGAATCTTTAGTCCATCGTGCCTTTTCTATTTGTCAACCTGAGAATCTAGACTCAGAACTCCGTCATCTTACTAGAACCTTAGTGAACAATGGTTATGTAAAGCGAGATATTCAGAGTTATTAATCGTCGTTTACATCCACGTACTCGATTACCTAAGGACATTTCTACTCCCGAATCCAACCCGAAATTGGTCTTTTTACCCTACATTCACAAGGTTACAGATCAAATAGGGAAACTCCTTCGTAAGAATGGTATTAAACCCATATTCAACTCGACAGGCAAAATCTCTCAGATTCTTCCTTCTCCCAAAGACAAATTTCCTACACTTTCATCTTTCATACCAAATTCCCTGTTCTTGTGGTTTAGTCTACATTGGTGAAACCGGTCGTTCCGTCATTACTCGCATTTCAGAACATGATCGTTGTATAAGGAAAAGGTATACTTCCAAGTCTGCGGTCGCTGAACATCATTTTACTACAGGTCACAAGATAGATTTTGATAATGTTTAGTTGATTGCCAAATCTCCCTTCTCTTTCAACAGGAAATTCCGAGAAAGCATAGAAATCATCAAACACCCCAATAACTTCAATCGCGATCATGGTTTCGAACTATCCCCTCTTTGGTTCCCGGTTATTAGTCATTTATCGAAAACACGCCCCCTAGCAACCGTAACCCAATCAGGGTCGAGCTCAACCATCCGTGACGATCCTTTTCCTTTAAATACGGAGACTATTTCTTCTTAAGTCACTTCTACGGAGTTTAGAATCTTGCTTGGTTCACAAGTTGATTACCTAACTCGGTAGTGGTTCTTTGTTAGATTTTCGTTTGCTTTTTCAGGTTATCGTTTTCTTTCTTACCTTTTCATAGTTTAGGTTATGGCTTGTTTTACAAGTGGATAACCTAACTTTTGAGAAGTTCTTAGTTAGATTTTGATCGCTTGTTTGAGTTTTGCTATTTTCTCACGCCCTGATGAAGCCCCTTACGAAAGTGGGCGAAACGTTGGCAGCTTCGGTTGCAACTATGACACGGCCCAAACCCGGAAGACATTCTAATGTTAGTATAGATTCCGGCCGTGGAAGCCTTCGCTATTACAAGAAAATGAATTTTTAGTTATGAAAGAGATCAAAGCAGGCGTACCTCAATTATTAGAATAAATTTTCTACCTCATATACACCAGTGATATACCAAGAACTGAAGGGACAGTACTAGCAACCTTTGCAGATGATACGGCAATCCTTGCAGTTAGAGACAGCGGTGAGGAAACAGCCTGAAAACTACAAACAGCACATGTGACAATATAAACGCATGGGCTAGAAAGTAGAGAATTATAATTAATGAAGGAAAATCGGCTCATGTCGACTTTACTAATATAATCCATGAGTACGTCGCAATATCTAATAATAATAATAAGAACATCCCGTATAGCAATACGGCAAAGTACTTGGGGATGAACCTTGACGTCAAACTAAAATGGAAGGAACATATAAAAAAGAAGCGAAAAGAACTGGACATTGAATATAAGAAAATATACTGACTTATTGGAAAAAATCCCAATTGTCGATACATAACAAAATAGTAATATACAAACAAATATTAAAACCAATCTAGACGTATGGAATACAACTATGGGGATGTGCTACCACGACTAATGTAAATATAATTCAAACATTTCATAATAAGGTTTTAAGAAATATCGTGGACGCCCCATGGTATGTACGGAATGATAACATACATAGAGATCTGAAGATCCCGACAGTCACAGAAGAAATTAAGACGTTTGCAACACGACATAAGAAGAGATTACAAAGTCACATCAACACTGAAGTTTTAAAACTTCTCGATACCACCAAACTAAAACGAAGATTAAAAAGGGTTAAGCCTTTTGACTTAATATAGCGTAACGCGAAACAGTGTAACAATTACAGTGTAACATTAATAGTGCAATAAATACAGTGAAAAGCAGAGTATAGTGAGCTGTGGTAACACGTGAAACTAGTGTAAAGGTATTAGAATCTAAGTAAAGACCGATGGGACTTCTTAGCAAATAAGTAATTATGGTGATAAGGTCAAAATTACACTATTGGTTAGTTGATTACTACTAGTATTAGTATGATTTCAATTTTTAAAAAAAATATCATTATCTTCGTAGCACGTGTGTATAAAACACAGATGCTATAATCAGAGTTGCCACCCGTCCCGATTTTGCCGGGACAGTCCCAATTTGGATGAAATTGTCCCGCGTCCCGGCAGCCTATCAATTTTGTCCCGGAAATAATCCATTCACTTAAAGTTGAGACATCCAATCTTTACATCCTGTTAATTGTATATCTCAATTTTACTTCAAATTCGGTAATTTGAAATGCGCGGCAAGGTGATTTCGGTTCCAACAGTTGGCGATCCTGGTAACACAACATAACCCTACTTCCTTCGCGTGCGACGTGGTCCTCATCTGAAACTTTTTGTTGACATAATATGTGAGTATGTATTTTATTACTGTTATTTCAAACTGAAATGTCATCTTGTCAAACGCAAATTGTTTGTGTACAAGATAAAATTTTTTCTTGAGTTCATTGTATATTGTATCTTTATTAAAAATTGGACTTGGCGAAATGATTCGTTGAGTTGAGATCTAGACTATTCAATTCAAGAACTTCCGAAGATCGATGTCAAAGTTACCTATACAAGTGTTAAATCAAATCAAAATGTCCTTTTTACATATTTGCTATGATGATAAAGGAAAGACATTTTATTGTATTTTGCTCTCTTTCTTTTCAGAAAATATTTTGTCACGCACAATGAGTGAGACTGAAAGTGGCAATGATTGTAATTATGACCAGTGTCAGGGCGATGGAAAAATGTCACAGTGTAGTCCCAAAAAAAAGGCAAAGCGATTATGCAAATTTCGTAATGAATGGTTACAAAATCATTCATGGCTAGCCAAAGGGAGTTCAGTTATTTATGCACGGTGCAAAATTTGCAATAAAGATTTTTCCATATCTCACGGCGGAATGAACGACGTTAAACATCACGCAAATGGCAGCGAACATAAGAAAAAACAGCTATCGAGTACCAAATCGAATTTAATGACAACTTTCTTTGCAAAATGTAATTCAGCAGAAAATGATATAATAACTATTGCTGAATTAGCAGAAACATATCATTGTGTTAAACATAATATGTCATACTCATCCACAGACTGCGGTATGAAATTGCTTCCTCAAATATTACCTGATTCAGCTATTGCTAAAAAAATTTCGTGTGGCAAGACCAAGTCTGAAAGTATAGTCAAAGATGTACTCGGCCCTAAATCTGAAGAAATTGCAATCAGAGCTTTGAAGGCTTCTGGGCGTGAGGAATATCATAAAGTCTATTTCAGTGTTGCTACGGATACATCTAATAAAGGAAATAGAAAAATGTATCCTATTTGTGTCCAATTTTTTTCCCGCAAGGACGGAAGTCAGACGAAGTTATTAGATTTTTTCGAGTGTCCATTCGAAACGGCTGATGCTATAAGCAATGCTATTTTGACCACTCTGTCAAAATTCAAGTTAGATATTGCATGTGTTTCTGCATTCAGTGCAGATAATACTAACGCCAATTTTGGAAAAAATAGATCTGCTTTCACACTGCTTAAGGATAAGAATCCAAATATAATCAAAGCGGGCTCATGTTTTGAATAATACTTTCAAGCACGCTATGAACAAATTGGACCTCGATGTAGAAATTGTTGTATTGAAGATTTACAGCCACTTCTCATCCTCTGCATCAAGAAGAGAAAATTTGAAGGAATTTGTCGCCTTCGCGGAACTAGAATGGACTGAACTCAACAAACATGTAACAACAAGGTGGCTTTCATTGGGTAATGCAATACAAAAAATTTTGAAGGTCTACCCAGCTATTATATCTTATTTCATATCCATGGGAATGAGTGCCCTAACATCATAAAGACATTGCTTTGTATAACATCAGATGATGAAAGCGATATAGAATCGCATGTGTTCAGCAAGACGTCTCTGTATTTACATTTTTGTGCCAATATTTGCACAGTGTTCGAAAAGGCGAGTTTGATATTACAAAATACCTCAACTACTTCGACCCAACTATACAAAATTTTGGAAGAAGTGGCAGAAAGTTTGCAAACAAGAATGATCGAAAACTTCTATGGTTCACACTTGCATATTGCACGAAACCGTGCAGAGAAAAGAGTTTATGAAGAATCTGTCTCAGACTTCAAACAATTTTACCAAAATGCGCTGGTTTATCTTCGAAGCCACTTTGATTTCGATGAATCGAATCATTTGAAAAAGTTGCAACCATTGTCACTTAATGGAGATTTGAGTTTCAGAGACCTTTGTGAAGCTTCATCTGCTTTGAAACTTGATTCGGAAGAAGGATTTTCAACTGATGAGTTATTCGAAAACTACAGTGTGGTGAAGAATATACTATCACAGATCGATCAAAATAAAAGTGTTGATGAAAAATGGGTACAAGTATTTGAAATCTTGAAGGACGAGAAGTTGAATGCCTTATATTCTCTCGTATCTCGTGCTTTGAGCATACCACCCTCAAATGCTTATGTTGAGCGAGTTTTTTCTCTAATGGCAATAAAATGGTCAAATGTCAGAAATCGTTGCTCTGTAGATTTGATTAAATCAGAATTACAAATTTCGCTCAATATGAACATGTCTTGTTCGGAGTTCATAAATAAATATAAAAATGATGCAAAATTACTGAAAGCGGCTCGTAGTAATAAGAAATATGTTTGGAAAAATAAGTTGAATTAAATACACATAAAATTATAAAGCATTTTTATTTTATCCTTGAGTTGAGACTGATAGTAAAAATATTGGACCTTACCTAACCTAAAGATTGTCCCGATTTTTCATTACCAAAAGGTGGCAACCCTGGCTATAATGCACATGACAAACCTTACAGTCGATTTTCTTAGTTGATCTATGATATTTATTTGTAACAGACGACTTATTGTTTTAGTTGCACAATGACGGCGGTACAAGACATTAAAAAAAATAAAAAAATTTATAGTAATTTTAAAGAATATATGTATGATTCGTCAGATTGGATTTGTGAATTTAGAGTAAATAATAGATTTTATTGTTTCATAGGATTACTGTTTTCACATGACTCATCATAGGGGAAAAAAATAATGTTACCGATTTATAACATTTAAAAAAAAAAGTGAAAAAGCACTCGTTATCGGTGAATCACATGAAAAGTTGTATGAATTATGCTACTCTTGGTCGCGTTAATATTCGCTTACAAATACAATTGGACAGCGCTTGTCAAAAGTCAATTAAAGACCAATGAAAATGTTTGTTAAAATAGATACAAATATTAAATAAAGTAACTGATTGACTTTACCTACGACTACCGTGGAAAGTGAGCGATGTTCTTTTACGTAAAAAAAATTAAATCATAAAAATAAAAATATCTTTGCGATAATTGTGTTTTTTTAACCCTCTTGTATGGTTGACCACCAGCCGCCACTGATTAAATTTCTAAATCATGAAAGATTTGGAATTTTGATTGTCCAATTTCTTAAGGGCGCTTTTCGGCGTCCCTTCAGACCTGCCGCCTGTGTACGCCGCATACCAAAATTTTCTACAAAACATGCTTTGATATAGGAACAGAACTCGACAAAATGGTAATGTTTACGGGCATATAAAATGCCGGTACGTTTGAGATAATGACATAAAATTTTGAAAAAAGATGGCTTGATTATTTAGGTATCCATTTCTAAAATCTGAAAATAATACAGCAATTTTGAAAAAAATTATGATTGTTTTCGCGTTTATTGAGATGCGGAAAAGTATACCTCACAATATGAGAAGTGAACGAAAGACCCGTAGCTACTTTACTATAACTATAATTTATTTGTACATAATATATAATATAATAAAAATAAAAGAGAATTTTAAATACACAATTTATTAAAACATTTTAAAAGCATAGTATCTATTTAGTATGAAAAAATTGAGAATACAACTTTCTATTGCTACAACTCATTTGAGCAAAATGTGTTTTAATATAAATACACATTGCAAATGACTAGAATACAAGTTTTACAACTCTATAAAAATTATTCTTAATACTTCAACTGGAAAGATGCATCCACGTCTAAATTTAACATCTCTTTTAAATATATATGTAACTAATATACATTTGTTTGTACACAAGCTGCCATTTGAGCTATAAATTTCGCAACTGTTTAAGTAGTTGAGCAAAAAAAATTCAAACGTATTTTGAGCAGCTTAATTTTGATATAAATACATATAGTTTTACACACTTTTAAAATACTATCTCAGATAATGGACGGAAGAATTACGAGCTCTTCAAAGTATGTATTAAAAATACTAAAACTAAAGCAAACAGCACACTGTGCTAAAGACACAAAGGCACAAACCACTCTGTGTGACTAAAATCACAAAATTTTTTAAATGTATAATACACCCTACTAGTTGAACATATTGTACAATATTTATCTCGTCGTTACTACATTTTGGCAATACACTCTTGGTACAGTAAATTATAATGAATCTAGTAAAGAATCTAATAACTCCAGTTGACAATCGTCCCAGCCGTTAGTTGCTAGCAACAACCCTGTCAATTCATCTTCAGGTATCATTTGACTAACAGTTTCTGTGGTGCAATTTTGATTGAGAGTAGAAACCAACTTAGGACTTAAAGCGGGCGTTTCAGTTTTATCGCTTTTTTTATTTTTGTCGTCCGACTGCGTGCTCTTTGCGCTTTTATAAGTACTACTAGATTCGGCTCCGTTAATGTTTTCAATGTCAGTTTCATTGCATATTGATATATTTGACAAAATATTGTGTTTTCTTTCTCCAGTTCTCTGTGCCGGTCTTTGCCTTTTTATTTTTCGAGTATTTTTTGCACTAGCTGACCGCGGTGCTCTAACTGTTAGACTAGATCGCCTTTTGGATCGACGTGATTCTTCCAACCTTTCCAAATCAAGACGCCAAAACCCACCTTTGCCAGGTTCATCTTTAGACCTAGCAACCTTTACAAAACATTTGTTTAAAGACAAATTGTGGCGGATAGAATTCTGAAAAAGAACTTGTTACTAACAAAAAGTTACTGGTGTTAACGCTTACCTGCCAGCTAGGATCAGCTTTTTTGTAATACAAAAAATTTTCTCTAATCCATTGGTATATAGCGGACAACGTCATTTTGTTTCCATTTTTGCCCATTGCCATACAAATAAGAGTCGCATAAGAAAACGGCGGTTTTTTGTCACCATTTTTCTTATAAAAATTTATATTGATTGTTAAATCTTCTTGGGCGTTTGGCGGTGGTTTCTTTTTTGGCTTAGGCGATATTGGCGGAGTTGGTAAATTTGGCACCGCCATAATGTTTGTAATGTTATGCAACCAATTTAAACTAGTTAAATCAGTTTCGGAATTGTCACTATCGCTTCTTGGACTTAATACACACTCTTCAACAGAGTTATTAGACACCATATTAGAATCATTATTTTCAGTTATGCTATCAGAAGAATTTTGATCACAATCTACGTCAGTAGATACATCGACAATTTCAATTTCATTTTGTGGTATGCCGAAAATTTCGTTGCTGGCTTCTATCGTAGTTTCTGGTAAATTTATCGAATTTGGCGAAATTACCAAAACGCGATTTGACAATTGTAGATTGTCAGAAGATATGTTAAACTGCGACGGTACTAAATTCTTGTCTTGCGTAGTCTCAACCGGGGTTTTTTCCCAGTCACTTGTGTCTATGTACCGTAAATCAACATTTTGAACTTCGGATGTGGTGCTTAATATATTTTGATTTACGATGTACTCCGTATTAACTATACCATTAGCATTTTGATATTCAATTTTAATTATTTGGTCTTCAGGGACATTTATTATACTGGATGTGTCAATTTCGTAGGTAAGAATTTGTGAACATTCGTTAAGAGATAAACTGTCGTCTGTATCCGTGCACGTAACTTCACTAAATTCTTCACTTTTTGAATCTGCTTCTTCATGTAGTTTGTCATTTTTTATATGTATCAACTTTTTTAAAGTAACGTCTGTTCCAAGTTTATTGTTCAAATTATGATTGCCACTTATTTTTTGTAATAAACTATTGCTTTTGTTTTTATGATCACCTTTATCGCATACTTCCAACTTCATTTTTAATATGTTTTTGAGCATCATTGGACGGATCTATATCACATTTTAAGTTTGAGCACTATCATACGTGTGTTACTTTCTTTCGTTTACACTGTTGAGCATCTGAAACAAAACAATGTTTGTTTAAAAATATGTATATATTTTGTAAAATAAATATTAAATTTTGCTTTTATTTCTTAAGTTGGTTATTATAGAATACAAAACATTTAATATTTAATAATTGATTGTAAGATTTTCTTGACTAAATTTAATTTTGTAATAGCGAAGGCGTCTACCAGGTTTGAACCGTGTCATTGTTGTTACCGAAGTTGCCAACGTTTCGCAGGCTTTGATATAAGCAAACGACAATGTTATTACCCATGAGAACAAAGAAACAATACATAAAGGAATATGAACCTTTTATAACGCGGAGTAAGACCAAAAATGTGCGTGGCATAAATGAGGAAATGTTGCCATGCTATGTAACATAATTATCAAAAAAAAAATTAATTAAATAATTAAAATATGCTAAAAACCTATTTGAAGCTTTATGATAATGTTGATATTTCCAGGTTGGTATTATGCTAGGTTAGTAGTATAATGATGCCGGTTTTGGTGAGATCGTATTTTCTTCGGCTGTGTTCGTGTGTAAGTTCGAGTGCGCGCGCATCTTTTCATATTTGAATTTTGTGTAAGTTCGAGTTTGAGTAGGATCGGGGGAGATCGAGTTTTAATTTTCCCGCCTTTTTTAAAAATTTGAATTTTGTGTAAGTTCGGGTTTAGGTAAGATCGGGAGATATCAGGTTTTAATTTAATCACGCTTTTTGAAAAGTTGAATTTAGTGTAAGCTCGGGTAAGATGGGGAGAGATCGGGGTTTTCAGTTTCCCGCGCAACTTTTCGAATTTGAATTTTGGCTGCGTTCGTTTAAGCTCGTAATCGGATGAGATCAGATAAGTTTGAGAATTTGGGAAAGGGGATAGTAACCACATTTCCCGGAAATTTTAAAATATTTGAATTTCGTGTAAACTCGGATGCTTTGAATTTAAATTTTAGGTAAAATGTCCGTTCTAGCTCAAAAATTCCAACGTTTAAAAATCACGCATTTAAAAATAATACATAATTAAACTAAAGTAAGTTTAATAAGTAGAAATAAAACTATCGTCAACAATAAAGTAGTTTGGCTAACCTGTTTATTAAAAAAAATCGGAAAATAGTTCCTATCAAAATTTTCAGGACCACTTTAAAATCAGACATCAAATTGTAAAGAATTATATATTCAACTGCATATTTAATATTTGAAAATAACAAAACCATGAAATTTTTTTAATGTAAATTTAAAGTGTCTAGTGCCAACACTGTTGCCAAGTTAAGATAACAAAATTTAATGAATATAGTGGAAAATATAACTAATCGTAAAATCAACACAAAACGGTTAATATTAAGATATATTATTAACAAATAAAATAAATTGCTAAATATGAAAATACAGTATTTACATGTTTTTAAATCGTTCAACTTCTAAAAATGCAATACTATGCAAAAAACTGCATTTTTTAACGTTAGTAAAAAATCAGTCATTATAAATCTTCAATTTATTTAAGTAATATTTTATATGCATTTCAACTAGTATTATAATTTGCTTATAATGTGCAGACTTATTTCATTAATAAAATTAAATGCATGTAAAAGTGTTTAGTAATCGAAAATAACAAAATGATCTTAATTTAGAATGTTAAGTTAAAATGAGCAAAATAAATTCCATTCATCGTTATTACTATTTATATACACAAAAAAATATGCTTGTTATTACATTTAACAGGTGAGTACACTTCATGTTACAAATGTAGACATTGCAAAGAATGTACTTATATAATTTCTTCAATGAAAAAATAATATCTTTATTTCATACTATAGTCTAGAAATATTATAAGAGTTAACCTTACTTTAATTACAATTAAAATTTATAACTATTTTTTATAAAAACATAATATATCAGAGTAACATAAAGAAACAGTGTTTTTTTCGCAGATGTTATCATATTAAGTCGTTAGCATGTATTTTTGCTGACTTGTAGTTTTATAATAGATTATTGTAATATGCTTTTATAATAGTTTTGAGATGATGCATTTTAATTTAAATACATTAATCAATTAAATACTAAAATAAACAATAAATTTACACAAAAAAACAAATCAATAAATAACATCGTATAAGTTTTTTTTTATTGATCATCTATGATTGTAACACGGTTTTATAATAGTTTCAAAATTAATAACACTAATTTTAATTTAATTTCATTATACAAATAAGTATAAAAATAAACAAAATAAATTTACACAAAAATAAATAATATTGAATATGATCGGGTTACGTTCGGTTTGAACTTAGCTGATGACGGTCAGGAAAGTTTGTATTTAGGTACGATAGAGGTCGGTGAAGTTTGAGTTGGAGCGTAAATCTTCGACGGTTTGTAAACGATCGTGCAGACTCGTAAATCTTAAAAAGTTTATAAGTAAACTTGACATCGTTTGCATAATTAGTTCAACGAAATGCTTAAGTTGTGCAAAATTAATACACATTCTACCTTGTGTAAACAGTACTTGGCAGTGACGCGTGTTTACTTTGATAACATAAAAACGGTAAACGAAACTAATAATTTCAAGCTTTATATTAACCGTGCAATATAAATTGTTCGCAAAGCAATCAAAAATAAAATACACAAAAATAATATATTTGAATCTTCTTTTTCGATTGAAACAAGTTTATCCTATCTAAAATTTTATCGTTTAAAACTCGGAGAACTGAAAAAAGTTTTAGTTGTAAAATCGGGGAAAAATCTATCAACAAACTTTAAATGAAATAAGTGGAAAGTTAATTGGGAAGAAGTAAAGTCGTATTTCAACAACAGAATTTGCACCGGTTTTATATCAAGTGGTCCCATATTTTTTTTTTTGAAAAATTTTTTTTAACTGTTTTAATATAAAAATTTAAAAAACTTTCGGAGAATCCCTTGTTAAAGTAAATGTAATTTTAAATGCTAATTTTATTAAACCTGAAACTGCCGAAATAGCGTTGAAAGCGTTTTAAATTAAAAATAATGTAATTGATCGAACAACTAATTTGAAAGAGTTTTTTATATATTTATTATTTACTTTAGCGTATCTATTGGAACATTAAGAAACGCTTCCTCTAATTCTTTTTCATAAACATAACCAAATCGATATCGGTCAGGAGTTTTAATGAAAAGTTTGTAGTCTTTAACATTGCGTCAAATATTAAATACAAATCAAAATATTTACCTGTATTTTAAATTTTGAAACTTTCCAAATCCTTAGTGCATGTGCATAATCTTCATCACTGACATTTTTATTAAGCAACTGACTATAAAAGTCTTGTTTATTTGGTAAACATGTTTCTTCTAATTTTGCCCCTAAATCTACATAATCATAAGAAACTAGCACAATTTAAAACACCATGAAGATATGACGAAGGTCTATTAGAATGTTTCTTAGCGGGATATAAAGCTGATATTACAGACCAAAAAAAGCAGTATGGATCATCATTATTAACATTCACAAAAGCATGTTTTGTTTTTATATAATCAGGAATCGACACAAAAGTTGAATAACCTACTTTAAGAGGATCGTATATGTTAATATTCAATTTAAGTTCTAAAAGTTCTTCTAAAGCCCAGCAGCTTTCTTTTTTAGTAAATTCTTTCAACTTTGTTTCAAATTTATGAAACACGTGTTACTCATATCACTGTTTCAAATTAGTTGTACGATCAATGACATTATTTTTAGTGCAAAACGTTTCCAAATCTATTTCCGCAGTTTGAACTTTAATAAAATTAGCACTTAAGATTACATTTACTATAAGAACAGATTCTCCAAGAGCCTTTTTAATTTTTAAATTAAAACATTTTGTTTTAATTATGGGATCTTTTATATTAACACTTGATATGAAACCGGTGGGAATTCTGTTGTTGAAACACGACTCCACATATTCCCAACTAACTTTACACTTATTTGGCTTTAAGTTAGTTGATATACCTAAGTTTTAAACGATAAAATTTTAAATATAATAAACTTGTTTTAATCGAAAAAGAAGATTTGAATATATTATTTTCGTGTATTGCTTTACGAACAATTTATTTATTTTATAATTATTAGCTTCGTTCACCATTTTTATGTTATCAAAGTAACCACGCGTCACTGCGAAGTACTGTTTACACAAGGTAGAGAAAGTATCCATTTTGCACAAATTAAGTATTTTGTTTAACTGATGATGCAAACGATGTCTAGTTTATTTATAAACTTTTTAAGATTTACGAGTATGCACGATCGTTTACGAACTGTCATAGGTTTACGCTCCAACTTAAACTTCCCCGATCGCTATTGAATTTCCCCAACCATCACCAGTTAACTTCAAACCGAACGTAACCCGATCATACCTGTTATTATTTGTTTTTGGGTAAACTTGTTTTGTTTATTTTTTTTGTATTTAATTGATTATTGTGTTTAAATTAAAATGCTTAATCTCAAAACTATTGTAAAAGGATATTACAATAATCTATTATAAAACTACAAGTCAGCAAAAATACATACCAACGACCCTCGTGCAATATGCATCTGCAAAAAAAACACTGTTTTTTTTTGTTAATATGATATTATATTATGTTTTTATAAAAGTAGTTATAACAATAATTGCAATTTAAGTAAGGGTAAATCTTATACTTTTAATACCATAATGTAAACTAAATAGATTATTTTTTCGTTGAAGAAATTATATAAGTACATTCTTTACAATGTCTACATTTGTAACATAAAATGTACTCAATAGTTAAATGTAATAAGAAGCATTTTTGTTTGTGTATATAAATAGTAATAAGAATAAATAAAATTTAGTTTGGTCATTTTAATTTTATTTTCTAAATTAGAATTGTTTTGTTATTTTCGATTACTAAACATTTTTGCATAAATTTATTTTTATTAAAGAAATAAGTTCCTACAATATTATTTACCGTTTTGTATTCATTTTAAGGTTAGTTATATTTCCCGCTATATTCATTAAGTTTTGTTATCTTAAGTTGGCAACAGTGTAGGCACGGGACACTTTAAATTTACATTCAAAAAAATTTTTGGTTTTGTTATTTTCAAACACTAAATATTATTGTTGATGATAGTTTTATTTCTACCTATTAAATTTACTTTAATTTAATTTTGAGCCAGAACGGGCATTTCACCTAGAATTTAAATTCAAAGCAACCGAACTTACACGAAATTCAAAGATTTCAAAATGCGCTGAAAATGTAGTTACCACTCTCCATTCCTTCTTGAAATCTCCAAATTACCTAATCTCATTCAATTACGAACTTACCCGAACGCAGCCGACATTCAAATTCAAAAAGTTGCGCGGGAAACTGAAAACTCCGATCACTCCCGATCTTACCCAAACTTACACAAAATCCAAGTTTTTGGAAAGCGCGGGAAAATTAAAACTTGATCTCTCCAGATCTTATCCGAACTTAGACAAAAATTAAATTTTCAAAAAACGCGGGAAAATAAAAACCCGATCTCTTTCAATCTTGCGCAAACTCCAACTTACACGAATACAGCCGAAATAAATACGATCTCATCCAAACTTACACGAACGCAGCCAAAATTTAATTTTTTTAAAAAGCGCGGGAAAATTTACTATACTACTTACTATTACAAATTCCCGTTACGTTTTTGCAGATATGGAAAAGTTTTTAATTGGATACGTAGAAAATCTGAATGTAACAAACCAAGTCAAGAAAAATATTGACAAAATATCTAGTCAAAGCAATGAACGAGCAACATCTGCTAGAAAAAGTTTGTGTATTTGGAATATTTGGCGCTTGCCGGCGTAAAGAACTCTTTTTGTTGTGTCTGGATAAAACTGAAGATACTGGTCGATTTGAAATTGTTACATTGAAGGATAGAAAAAACAACTCTGCAAGAAAGTTCACCATCACAGAAGACAACATACCCTTTTAAGGTTGTACTTTATAAGGGAAATATTTGGGAAATACGCAGCACTGTGATCTTCAGGTTTAGAATATCAGAAAGTGCATACGAGATTTGTCGGAGTTCATAAAGTTAAAAAAATTCCAAGAAAAATTGCAAAGCTTTTAAATCTGAAAAAGTCTGAAACGTACACAGGTCATAGTTTCAGAAGATCTGCTACTATGTTGGTTGGAAATGGAGGTTATATATTGACGTTAAAGAAATTTGAGGGTTGGAAATCCTCTGCAGTGGCGGAGCAATGTGTTGATCAATCCATTAGTGAGAAGATCAAGATTTTCAAATTTTTTGCAATTACAATCATTCTTTGGTTACAAAGCAAGAAATTTCTATTGCTGTAGTACCAAGCCCAAATGAAGAAATTAAGAAATTCATTATTTCAGGCAATACCAGTTACTCTTTTCATTTCAGTTCTATTTTAATTATAATGTTGTAATTGACGAGAATAACAATTTTCTTAAAAGACCTGTCAAAACTAAAAAAATATCAAAGGCTGATATAAGTATCATATCAATAAGGGATAGAGTACTGATAAACCCTAAATGTCAGTATGGTACAAAGAAAGTAATTTTTTTATATAATTTCGAACTTTAGGTATAGTGCCTTTTTTGTAAATTGTAGTCTACAGTTTTGACTATTTGCTAATTTGCCATATTTTATAAGATATGATTATGTCTATCCCATGTCATCTTATATCACCGTTTGTTTGCACTTTATTCGATTTTAGAAATCGTCCTAAGGTTTAAATCATTATTTCAGTTTATTAATTCCACACAGAATTAGAACAAACGAAATAAAAAAGATGTAAAAATACGGTTTATCTTCATCTAGCCTCTTATTTACGTTTAAAGTATTAATTTATTTTGATCCCTTGTATATTGATGAATTCTTGTGAATTTTTTATTTAGGCTGTACTAAGTAAATACAGCACTATGTAGCTTCCTTCTTAGAAAAACAATTTTATTTTAAGAAACGATGAGAAAATCGATACCTATCGAAGCAAAAAATTACTGGTTATTTGGCACAGCAATTTAGAACTGTAAATAAACGCAAAATGTGTAAGCAAACCTTAAATAAAACACGGCGTTGTTAAAAAAAATCATAAACTATCATCAGACAAAAACGTGCAAAAATTTTTCAAAATTTTGAGCAATCTTAGAAAGTGGCGCCATCTCCGTATTCAATTAAATTAGGCGTTTTAGAAGTAAGCACAAAAAAATATTTTACTGAAAAGCACGCAGTTGAAACAAGAATGTGCGCATATTATATTTTTTTGGTTTTTTCATAATTTTTTAATGAAACGATTTAAAATTTTATTGAAAATATGCCATTTAGTGCATGTACCAAATTCCACTTTAATGTGTTCAAAATCGTATCGTAAAATGAACTTACCCCGTTTTGTTAATCAACTATAAATAAACTAATGGTTCCAAAAACCACAATGAAAACGTTCAAAAATAGACATTAGTCAATTTGAACGCGCTCAAATTCGATCTGGTGGTAGCGAGCTTGTGAGAAAAAGGGAGAAATGGTCGATTCGACCGCTGTGACGTCATCAAATGACCAGAGAACTATTAAACGATCAATAATTTGCCGTGGGACCGCAGGGGAGTTAAATCAACATCCTTTTTTAATGGACACAAGTCGTTATCAAGATGAGCATTTAATAACATGAAATTGACGTCAACGATCGTTTTTGTTCTAAAGCGCTTCGTGCGAATTTTCGAAAATTTTTAATTTTTATTATTGCGAAAACAATCACACGAGCACAATTAACAGAACATTTTAAAAACTACAGTGAAGAGACGAAAAGTGTTTAAAAGACACCCTCGGGAATATTAAATTGCGCACGCTATCTTTAAATACCATAAATCATTCGAAATGTTCAAAATGTATTTAATGCATCGTTTCAGTGAAATTATGAATAAGCGCTGAAGTTTCTTTTACAATGTGTGGCGCAAAATTGATTTTATCGCTTCGCGGCATATTTTAGGCGTTTGTCAGAATGTGCAAGTAAACAATAAGTCTCTTCCAGGAACGACTGAAGAAATTCCAATAAAGCTAACCCTATCACGCGAGTGACTAACGCTTAATTATTCAAAACTCTCTCTAGAATAGAATCTCTAAGAACTACGCTTTTAACGCCCATCAAACCGTCTTCGATCACTTGATAAAAGTAAAAGTCAATGCATTATTAATTGATGGTATCGGTAATGGATGGTTTTGGTGATGATGATAATGATCACAAAGCACGAAACTTTCCAATATAAGAGTGCTGGTGACATTTAAGTGGAACAAATGTAAAACGCTTTATTTATTTATAGTAACAAAGAGCAGTAATGTTATTTATTAAAACTGGATTATGTAGTTTCTAAAAAATAGCCACTTTTCTTGTCAATAGTCGATTTATTATAAGCTTTCTAAAATATTAAATAAATAATCAAAAGGGATCTAATAAATAACGTTCTACCTTTTCAAACAATTATTTTACTACTTTAGAAGCTTATCTCAATTTTAAGTTACTAATTGGTCACTTTGAGCCATAGGAAACTATATGCTTTGAGCATTGAGAAACGTACATTTTTTGGAGGTGTTTAAGTAAACATATGTGTGTTACGTCAGGGATTTTTCTAAGTATAAATATATTTTTATGTCGTCATAAAACCACTTTGAAGTGATATGTACAGATTTGTATTGACTTGAAATTTTTTTCTTCGATTTCCTTTGTCAATCAACGATTTTATTAAGATATATAAGACTATGGCAAATTGAGCTTATGTTGTCATATCGATTGTTAGGAAGAATTTTCTCTATAAGAAACTGTAAAAATAATTCGAATAATTTACATGCCTACAAAATTATATAAGAAAAACTGTTAAAAATGCAGCAATTTCCGGTTTTTTTATCAGATCCATCTTTTGATAGAACCGAGAGATCTACAAAGCAATTACTTAGTATATGCAAGAATAATAAATGTTGTAGTAATAAATAAATAGTAAGCATAATTGAATGATAATAAATTTTGACGTAACCAGCATTTCGGTATCATTAAAAACTGTAAAAATAATTCGAATAATTTTCACACGTACAAAATTATATAAAAAATTAGGGCGTGTACTTGTGTACACATGTAAGAAGTGAAACTTCTTTATGGCTTTATTTTTCGCAAAATGATCTACATGCAACTTTTCAGAAATTGGTTAAATAAAGTTAAATTAGATAAAGTTTAAACAAAAGGATTTTATTATCATAGACATGAATACAAATAATACAATTATTTCACTTTAACTTTTTGCTACTAAGATTATTACAGCATTTCATTAATTGTAATAGAATTATTACTATCATTGTCATCGTTATTATATATTTTTGTAATCAATGGCTTATGGTAACTGAAATATGAAATTGAATCTACAAAAATTAGTTAATTGATTTACAAAAATTAATAACATATTTCAGAATTTATACTCTATGCCAATTAATTGATGTTCATTAAATTAGCAGTCGTATTAATTAAAAATGTGACGCGTAACGAAATAAGCGACATGCTATCCCTACTGCGTTGGAGAAACTGAAAGTACTCTTCGTCTGAACCAACCGTGTTTCACTTTAACTTTTTGCTACTAAGATTATTACAGCATTTCATTAATTGAAATAGAATTATTACTATCATTGTCATCGTTCAATCAGAAATTGAGGTTAACCTTAAATATCTTAAATTTAAAAATTAATAACATATTTCAGAATTTATACTCTATGTCAATTAATTGATGTTCATTAAATTAGCAGTCGTATTAATTAATAAATACTATTTTAATGAAATCATATACATTGACCGATAGTTACAATCAGAAACTGAGGTTAACCTTAAATATCTTAAATTTAAAAAATAAATACCACAATCCCACCCAAGTATTAGAAAAAGAGATATAATTACTTACTTTTGTTAAAAATCCACTGGAATTAGAATTAAAAAAACAAAAAGATGTTATTATCATAGACATGAATACAAAAATGATCTACATGCAACTTTTCAGAAATTGGTTAAATAAAGTTAAATTAGATAAAGTTTAAACAAAAGGATTTTATTATCATAGACATGAATACAAAAAAAAGGATTTTATTATCATAGACATGAATACAAATAACCGATTGCGCCACGAAGGCTGATATTTGATGATTTTGTAGAATTTGTGGAGTATTACAACAACAATTGATCGTATCTTATAGCAACGTTTTGACCGTGTACCTTATAACCATCCGTTTTGTGACCTAGAGTATGTGCCTCCGTGGCGCAATCGGCTAGCGCGTTCGGCTGTTAACCGAAAGGTTGGTGGTTCGAGCCCACCCGGGGGCGAACTTTTTATTTATTTTACTACCTTTGAACACCTTGTACAATTTGTATTTATTTAAAAATATTTTAGAATTTTATAATAAAAAAAAAAGATGGCGCTAACGGAAAAATGTGACGATAAAAAATGTGACGTGACGCGTAAAATGTGACGGTAAATTTTTTTCCAACGCCGATAAAGAAGTTTCACTTCAAAAAACTATTCAAAATAGCGGATACACCCACTTCCGGTTTCTTTATCAGTGCCATCTTTTGATAGAACCGAGAGAATATGAAAAGCCAGCTCCATACCAAATTTAGGACTTTTGGTTCGAAAGCTATATGGCTTTCTTCAGTCACCAGTAAATAGTACTTTACCTATGTGTCTTCTCCGAGGTCTGGCTATTAAATAACAAGATTGCGCGCGCAAAAAGCGTTTGAGAAGGGAAGGGAGAGAAAAGAATGCAGCGCTGGTAAGCGTGTAGTGTCTGCTACGCCAATACGAAAACACGTTTTTGTCGTTGTGGTAGTATTTTTTCTATAGAAGTTACAAACAAAAGCGTTTATGCCGATAACAATGTGTGACGAAAAACATTAACAACGAATCAATGTAAAATTTCTCGCTAAATTAAAGAAAAACTCCGACGGAGTGCTATAAATTGTTGAAAGAGGCCTAAGGTGAAAATTCTCTATCTCGTGCACGTGTTTTCGAATGACATAATCTGAAGGCCGAGAGAGCAACGAAAATGACTAACGTCTAGGTCGACCTGTGTGTGTTTCAACTCCACAAACAGTGACCAAAATCAATGAAATTGTGCGCGAAGATCGTCGTATGAGCATTCGGATGATTGCTGAGACTGTAAACGCCGATGAAGAAACGGTCAGAAAAATTTTACAGGACGAATTGAACATGAAGAAAGTTGGTCCAAAAAACTTTGACCCCTAACCAAAAGATCGTCCGTTAACAGATCTTCTCAGATTTTCTTCAAAGGTTAGAGATAAAGAGCCGAAATTGATGGAAAACATCATCACTGGCGATAAAACCTGGATATTCCAGTACGATGTTGAAACTGAGCGGCAATTCATGCACTGGAAAACTCCTTCATCGCCCAGAATAAAAAAAGCAAGGATGTCCAAATCTAATTTAAGACCATACTAATCGTTTTTTTTTTTTGACAGCAACGGCATCGTGATCACTGTAAACCAAACTTATTATTTGAAAGTTTTGACAACACTGCGAAAGCGAGTTTGTAAAAAACGGACAAAGTTGTGGAAAAAGAAGTCGTGGACCAGGACAACGCGCCTTCCCATAACACGCTGTCTAGCCGCTAGAGACACTACAGTGTTCCAACACGCGCCGTACTCGCCTCATTTAGCGCTTTGTGACTTTTTCTTGTTTCCGAAGATCAAGTCTGAATCAAAAGGAACCTGGTTCGAGTCGATGGAAGAGGTGAAGCGAAAATCGGCGGAGCTCCTAAATGCTCTCACAAAAGAAGACTTCCAGCATTGCTTTGACCAATGGAAAAAACGAATGGAACGGTGTGTGGCGAGGAGAGGGGAGTACATTGAAGGGGAGCATTCGATTGTAGAATAATTTTTACAATAAACCTCTTTTTCATATGCAGTCTCGTTATTTAATACCCAGACGTATGTAATAAAACGATGTCAAACAATTTAATGAAATCTTCTAAGTTAAGATTTAATAAAAATCCATAGTGACAAAAAAGATAAGAATTTAACGTCTTTTCAAACAATCAAAGAAAAATATTTAAAAACACTGACATTGCAAGAGAGACCATCTTAGAAAGATGGCGATGGACTTCGAGCTTCTTATAATATTTCTTGAACTATTGCAAAGCCCGGAAAACCGCACACTATCGATGAACAACTTATTCTATTATAAAAAGAATTCCACTGAGTAATAATAATGTATGAAGAAGGATCGACAAAATGGCTCAGTGAGTAGAAAACTCTTTATGCAACTACTTAAAAACATCTGAATTCACTATACAGCTTGACAAGTCAGCATTACCAGGAAACAAAGCTTATGTAAGATTTGTAAAAGAAGAAAAAGTTTCCCAAGAATTATTATTTGCTAAATGTTTGGAAACGGATACGAAGAGTGAAACGTTATTTACTGAATTCAAAACATTTTTCAATGTAAAAGCTATACCCTTGACTAATATCATCTCGGTTGCTACTGACGGTGTTCCGGCAATGGTAGAACAACACCGAGATTTGCTGGCATGCTTAAAACACTAACAAGAGAAACATCTTCTAAAACAGTACTGAATATAGTAAATCAATACATCAAGGGAAGCTCATTTTCAGAAAGGTTAAAGATAGCAAAAGTGATTCTACTGCCACAGGTCAAGGACAAAAGCGTTACTGTATATAGACCAATACGTCTATTTTTGTTAAAATGCAGAGTTGTATAAAAAAAATTCTCTCAAATAACCAGTTTGGCTTTAGAGAGAGCAGATCAACAGAGGACGCAATCGCCATCGTGGTTAAAACACCTAGTAGCTTTTATAACAGTAGATGTACGAAACTCCTTCAGTTTACTAAGCTGGAAATTGATTAAGCAAAAACTATTGGAAAATAACTTATTTCTCTATATGGTGAACATCCTGTCCTGCTACCTAAAGAGCATATATGTATATATATACATATAAGTGCTAATAGAACTCCATCCAATGTCAATTGGAGTCTCGCAAGTATCTGTGCTGGGTCCAACACTTTGGAATATCATGTACGATACTGTTCTATAAAGATTCCATGCGGCATCAAGCTGATTGCTTTCGCTGATGACCTCGCAGTTCTAGCTTGTGCGAGCACCAAAAGCAACTTAAGAGAAAATGTCAATGCAACGCTAGAAAGAATAAAGTAATATATATAGAACGGGCACACCTTAGCATAACGACACAAAAAACTGAAGCTAGTTTTCTCAGTGGTAAGAAAAGGATAAACTCCGACATAATAACATTTAAAATAAACAATAAAGTAATGGTACCCTCAGCGAATTTAAATTACTTGACAAAAAACTAAAATTTGGAAAGCACATAGAATTTTTTAGCAATAAAGCTCTAACATGGATAAATAATTTGTTAAAAATTATGCCCAATACATACAGAGCAGGAGAGGCAAAAAGACAACTCTATGCCAATGTAATCGGCTCAATATTGGTTTACGAAGCATCTATCTGGAGCGACTCTTTAAAAACAAACAAGGTAAAAAAAACTGTTAAAAACTGCAACGGATTTCAGATTTTAGAATCTGTTTAGTATACCGAATAATAATTACAGAGACCGTTGGAATCCTTGCAAGAACAATCCCAATTGAAATAATCGCAGGGGAAACAGCCTTACTTAAAAGAGAACCAAACGCGAACAGAAGCTATGCCATGGAAATGAGCATACAGAAATGGCAAGAAAGATAGGCACAATATAAAGTCCGGATGATTCATTAAAACGCCTATTTTTTGAAATCAGCGATTGGTATCTCAGAGAACACGGTGACATGAACTTCTACCTGACCCAAACATTTAGCGGATATGGCTGTTTTAATAGTAGGTAGGTGTATTCGAGAGAGTGCAAATCTGGCACTATCTGATAAAGAAAACCACAATCAGATAGTCTTTCGACTTTTTTGAAGAAGACACTTAATTAGCATAGTTTTGGGCCTGCAGGTGCATTCCTTTCTTCGGGGCTGGAACTCTCCAAAAATATACAATGAAAATTTTTTTAAAGGTTTTCTGTTTGCCTGTGTAATAGTTAGTGTAATGTTAGTTCGGATAGCATTTGTGCTGGTTCTCCAGTGCACATGTGACCTAATAATTGATACGGTTCTACATTTCATCATGTGGAGGTGTCGTCCTTAAAACGGATACGTTTCTACCCAATCCCAGGGTTTAAGCGTTAGTTTGGATCTTGTGTCAACGGCGGAAACGTATCGTATCCTAACGTGGTAGTAGCCGTGTTGATGCCATTCTTTTGATGGGTCCCTTCTACGGCGACATAACGCGTATTGTGGACTTAATTGTGTGCGATCTATACGGGATAGAGGTTTGTCATGTGACCACTACCTTTAAAATAATAATCACTTCACTCAATTCTAATTGACAGATTAGGACAGGAACTAGAAGCACGGCTGGCCAACGTAGTCAGTCTGGACCGGTAAATGTAGACCCAGTTCTAATTTCGAAACTTGGTTCAATCTTCAGACAAGAACTCGGAGCACGGCTTGGACCTAAGAGTTTTACCAGTGCCGGTAAACCGGGACCTAGCTCTGAAGAGAGAAGAAAGACTGAGTCTTATTATACGAAAACATCGCAGGGGAGACTAGTCCTTCCGTCAGAGAAAGCGTATACGCCCGGGATATATGTGAGTGGCCTTGGGCCTTAAACTCATAGAACGGACAGCAATCTACCCAATTCCAGTATCTCCAGTATACTGCTGCATTTATATAAAAAGGGCGAGGACTCTTCGAACATTGCAAGGTAGCAGAGAAATCCATTTTGTAGGATAGAGAATACTGCGACGATGACTCGTCAAACGTGGCCTGACAGCAACACAAGTATCCGAGGGTGATAGAGAGCTCTCGCTGTCCGGTGTTCCATCAACTGGTATTGGTCTCTCGTGGGCATGGGAACAAGCTTAGGCACAGGTCGACTTATTTTGTCGTGCGACATTAGTTCTTTAATGAGGAGAAGGTGCTTAGGCACTCTATCCTTGCCTCAGTAAACACTGCTACACCTCATAACCGGGCGTGCGAGAGCTGGTATCAAGGTGCTGAACTGGCCAGCGAATTGACCAGAAGTAAAGTGTTAGAAAGAAGGAGTCACTTCAAGTTATACGCTGAACTGCCAATTTCCTACTTAGAAACTGTGTCGTCATACCTGCGAATTGGAGGAGCTCTAGTTTTATACTAGTTCAACCGCCTACTGTGTAACGGAACCCCGTAGGGCGAAAACCAGAAACTAAGATTTGTTTTAGTAATGCGATTGATTGCACGACACTCCAAGGCGCAAAATTGAGGGGCTAGCTAATCCCATACCCCCCGATGCAGTCGTAACTATGACTCTCAATAATAGCTGTAGGTAGAGTATGCTCGGGTATTAACATCTATACGAACAGTGAATATATGGTGAGCTCATACAACAAATTCTAAAAGTCCAATTGCTATTATTGCATAAATTATTCAAAATGATCCAAATGTTTCCTTCTTTTCTTTTTCTTGTCTACGATTAGTTTTTAAGAAAACTTCATTTTTGTGATACAATTTGCAAAGTAAAAAGGTAAATATTTTTCTGTTGCTATCAAGTATTTTTTGAAGTAAAAATTGTTTCTTATCCATTGAAATTGACGATTATTCTGTTTTAAAGTAAATCTGCACACGTTCGGGTAAAAATAGTGTACTCAGTAGCTGAAAGAGTTGAAAAGCCACTGCAAGAATTTTTAATGATAGACATCCAGAGAAACATTTGAGCTACAAATACGTTACAGATCTGATACAAAAATTCACATACACAAAATCGGTAGTAAATAAGAAAAGAATCTCACTAACTTTTTTATCTAGACCGCTGAAGCTACTGGGCTTTTATATTAATCAGTTCGTAAAATGACTAAAATTTATAAGTTTCGTCCTTTAAAATAAATATTGTCTAAGAGCTTGGTGAAGAAGATTACGACAGACAAATAGAGTTTTGTGAGACTACGTCGAGTTTAGTCACTGCAAACCCAAACTTTGTAAAACATATGCGTTTCAGTGATGAGTGCAGCTTTACTTTACATGGCTCTGTTAATCAACACAATGTGCGTTACTGGAGCGATGAGAACTCCCATTTTGTCAGAGAAGGTCATACTCAAGCTCCTCAAAAACTTAATGTTTGGGCAGAGATCTTTGGAGATGCTGTCATTAAGTCCATATTCATAAATGAAACACTTTTGATGTACAAAAAACACAACCAACTAATTTAGAAACCTTGCAACAACGAATTGTTGATGAATGCAGGCGAATTCCGCAAGAAAATAAAATCTAATCTAATCTATCACTGCCTGGAACAAAACGGTGCATCTCTTGTAAAATTTAACTGTTTTAAAAGATAGCATTTAAAATTTTGAAGACATTACATTTTTTTTCATCATTCATACTGTGTTTTTTACTTATTAATTGACTTAAAAAACTTGCTGGTTTTTAATTTTTAACGTAACATTTCCTATTGTCAAAAGATAATTTTAACAAAGAATTAAAATACATTAAACATATTGTTAACATACAATGTATTTTTAGAATTAATAGTCAACAATATCATTAAAAATCAGAAACATAAATTAAATATTAAAAATGTTACTACGTTACAAAATATTAACAGCAAAAAAGAAAATAAATATGCAAAACTTCCGTATTATCCCACCTATACTAGACGACTTCAAAAAAACTTTCTCAAAACTGAATTACAAAATAGTGACAAATACTAATAATAACATAAAAAACCTTTTAGGTCAACCGAAAGATGCAATAGATATGTGCGATACATCGGGAATTTATAAAATTAGTTGTAAAAACTGTGACCAAATATATATAGGACAAACAAATGATCCTTAAAAAAAAAAAGAAGACTTGGCACATGTGAAATATAAGAGAACATATAAATGCGTTACATATGTTCAAAAATAATCATAAAATAGAAGACATCAAATGAATTAAAAAAGTAAACACTAGAAAAGAACTAGATCTATACGAAAGTTTGGAAATTTATAAAAACAAATGTTTATTGATGAACAACGATGACTACGGACCGTTAGATTTTTCAGAATTGTTCAACAATGAAATCAGTGAGACGTAACAAAGCGTCACATAACTTTAGTATAAATTAGCTTTAGTCATAGTTATAGTTTTAGTATAAATTTGCCGAGGATGACACCATAGCTGTCAAAACACGTGTACGACGAGTATTCAAATTATTGTAGTTGCTGGGTTATTGTGAATCAAATATTTGAATTTAAAAGTTGACTGATTCAGTTAGTTACAAATATAGTACCAACATTATAATTGTGATATGTGTGTTTTTTTAATTTAATCAAACATTTTACAAAAGATGAAACAAAAAATTATGTATGTTACTCTCGTCAAATGTCCCATAGCATAACTCACCCTCAAGCAGCGCTCGACCAGCAGCCTTGCGTCACATTAACATTCGTTATGCTATGCTTCACTCTTGACGCTTGTTACACAAATTAATATTGGGCTTATTAAAAACATCAATATTAATTCGTTTGTATAGTTACGTAATGGCAAAATAAAAAAATCGAAATTTTCGTTAAACTATGCTTTGAAAGTCAATTACTATTATTATAAATAGAATTGTGTGTACGGTAAAAAATTTGATCAAAAGTTCTAAAACTTTAGAGTTGGTATTACGTAAACCATTCACACAAATTGAATGTAAAACGGTTAAATAAAAAAATTACAATTTAACGATATATACTTTTTATTATTTAAGTTTGTTTTTTTACTTATTGTTTTTCATTCAATAAAAAACAAATCTTTTAGGTAAAAACATATTTCTTGATTTTGTAACTGTTTATAAGAAGTAATCTGCAGTTATACAATATAATTTTTTTACAAACATTGTAAAAACTTTCTTATTACAACGATTGCATTATTTATAGCTTATTACAGTAAAACCGGTCGTTTGTGAAACTTTTGAAAATACTCAATTATTTCAATAACCATAATTAATGTAAATAAAATACTCTATTATATATATAACAGTTGCTGTCTTTACAAATACCTAGTTTTTTGTACACAAAAATTTAATTAACGGTTATCACAAAATCCCATCAATGATTCATTTTTTAAAAGATCAGTGTGATTTTCCGTGTGTAATTTTTATATGGATCGCAAGTGCCCAAAACTCTCTCTTTATGTATCATATAACAATGGCTATTTATAAGATTACAATAAAGTAAAATGCAAGCTTATCGGTAAACGTTGGTCCTTATATTTACTTATGATAATAATGTGCATTAAAAGAGTTTTTCTCATTTTATAACATGGCAACGTAGCATCAGTGCTCAATGCGCCACCGCTAATCTGCACCTTAAACTTAACTACTATAGTTGAAATGTTGTCCACATTAACGAATTGCGTTTCATTATATGCAAAATAGTAAACAAAAACGCAATTATACATGCATACAAGTATTACTTTGTTTTGTTGAATAGAATACTGTTGCTCATTGCAATTTTTTACACTTGTTCTTATTAATTTTCAAATTTCTTAAAAAAAAATAGAAAAAGTTAAATCCTGGGTTTTAATAATAAAAAATTAACAGATAACGCAAATCTTGCAATTATCAAAAGGTGTTGAAAACAAACACAATATTACCGACGTAATATAATGAACAAGGTTTACTAAAATTTTCAAAAATAAGAATGCATACATAAATAATAAAAAAATAAAAAAACACAAATAACTAGTATTCTAGGTACATATTAAACGAGAGTAGAGTCGTATAATAATTCACCAATTGTTTGTATTTAACATTTGTCCATGAAATGCCTGAGAATTGTTTTCCATAACCTCTTAATCGCTGGAAGATGATGAATCAGCAACACCAATGACATAGAGAATTTTTTGTCATAACAAATTATGAGCAAGACGGTTTATTATCAAGAATTGCTGCGCGCTGATAAAACATAGCTTCCAGTGACATATCTAAAGAGAAACCCAATCGCGTTTTCTTGAATCCATGCACTCGAACAAACATCATGGTATGTAAATAGGCCGGCGTCATTAATTTTTTCTATTTTTCTAGTTCAATTTGTTTGCCCTTTATCTCTTTAAGAGGAACGGAAATTGTGCTCGGCATTGAATTAGTATTAAAAACTCTAAATCCAAATAGTCCCAGCTGTTGTTTTCCAATTATAGCTTTAGTAGAATGTAATAGTTTAGTGCGCAAACGATTGCAAACGAAAGCGGGTACATCTTTTATAGAAAATTATTCTAGAGAAGCACAAAAATGGGTATTTGGACTGTGTTGGTAACGCTTAGGTTCTCTTTTCCAAGTGATGTACGGTAAGAAACACAAAGCAAGCAACAAAATCTCAAAACATCAAACTTTATTTGACACAAAATATTTTCAAAGGAAAAAGTCACCTTTTAAATAATAATATTGCGCTCACACGCATGTTGTGCGAGGAAAAATCGAAAAATTGTGATTCACATCCACTGACTCATTTTCTGCTGGCTTAGATACGTTTGAAAGCATTCGGATAAATGTAAAATTTTCTCTAGACACAATCAATTTTAGAGCCAAATTTTATTGAATACACTTGGATTAAATAAATCATTTAGTGATTAAATAAACAATTTATATCGCGTGATTCCTGACAATTGCTGCATCACACTCTAACTAGTTAATGCGCATTTTTAAAAATATCAAAACTAAATGATTACTGGAGTTTTATGGCGGTTCACAATTCTACAGCTTCTAAGATTATGACACGATTTGGGCTACGTTGCCACATCCTTTCAGATGTAAAAATTGCAAAGTAGAGATTTCATCTTTAAAACTGTGCATCCATTTTTTCAACAGTTTGTCGCGTTTGCGATTCCGTGTCATATCTAAAGAAAACCTACAGTAGATTGAACTCGGAATAAAAACATTTCGCGACGCAAAATAATCGACATGCCTTTTTATTAAATTCTCCTTTCTCTTTTTTTCTACAATTTTTTCTTCTATTAATCTTAAACAAACGCGCTACTGACTCTAAGAAAGCATTAAAGAGATGAACTTTACTTTAACATGAATCCTTTCTCTAGTCTTAACAGATTTTTAACGGTAATAATCTTTACAATTGTTACAGTGAAATCGTTTATGATTTAAACTAGTAACTACTGATAGTTTTCACTATAAAGCTTTATAAATCAGGTTCATTAAATTATTTTGTTACGCATTTTAAAATTTGAACGTAAATTATGTGTTTCCGTCGAGTTGCTTTTGGTGACCACCGCGGCTTTTTTTGCGGCTAAGGGTAGCTTTACCGCCACAATTTTTGTACTGAAACTATTACCCTAAAACGGTGCAAGATAGAAAAAAGTTGCACATAAACATTTTTATAGAGGGCAAAATTTACTATAAAAAAATCGGCGGAAAGGTACAATTACGTTCAATAGTTTAGAAGATACAAGGGTGCAAAGTTGCACAAAAATTACATCAAAATTCTGTAACTCTTAAGCTATTAGACATAATTATACACTCCCGCGGACTTTTTTGTAGTAAATTTTGTGCTCAATAAATTGTATATGTGCAATTTTGATCTATATTGTACCGTTTTTGCAGCGTACAAAACGGAAGTTCACGTAGATCTAATTCTGCAATTACTATAATAATTTTTCATCACTGTTGAATGAAATTAAGACTTCTTATATTTTTAAAACATAAAACGAATCATAAGGAATATCTTGTTTAATAACAATAAACACTGCATTCAAAAAATACAAAAAATGAAGTGAAATTGGACACCACCGCAAGTTCCGGATTTGTTTCATCTGAGCGTTTTATCGTTTCGTTACACGAGCCTTCGAATCAAGCTTTCTATAAGTGTTTTTAACACTAAAATTAATAAATTATTACGTACGCCGATTTTTGGTATCACTTTTCTAAGTAATGTTACGTTATGGTTGATCCAGGTTGCAGCAAAACCGGCTTACAAACCAATAACTAAGATTGGTAGTGGTAATAAATTTGATGTAATCATAATTAAATGGTAATAAATTTAGACGTAAACAGCATTTCAATGTTATTTGTCTAAGCAAAGTTACGGTGTGGCTGGTCTAGCATAGACCGAAGTAAGCCTATAAAACGATTACTCCGCATTGGAAGGAGTAATAAATTTAGAGTAATAATGATAAGCAAGTAATAAAATTTCTAGCTATTATTTTGGCGTGAGTTGATTTAACTGGTGCAGCTTTCAGGTCGTTGTGTTTTCCTGTTTAATATTATTGCGTGTTTGTGACTCAACGCTAAAAAAAATTTCCATCAGTTTATGCTCATCTTCTAATTTTTTACAGTGACATTTTATGTAATTTATTATACCTTTTTTGCTACCACAATTAAATTTTATCGGTTCGGCCAATAAATTACTGAATGAAAGAGCCTTGTTATGTTAAAAGAGTTTTGGTATGACGTTTGTACCGTACACGATTTATTCCCAGAACGCCCACTTTCCGCTACCTTGGGAGGAATTGCTGTCCATTCGTTAATGCTTGACATCAAAATATCGATGGGAAAAGATTTTACTTTTCCAGTGACTGTGGTCCGCTTCGCATATATGTTCTATCGCAAGTACCCACCGAAGTTTTCACTTCTAATTATTCACACTCATTGGTGGTATAAATGGATGTAGCATTTTCACTACTTTGTGAAAATTTTTCTGAGGTAAGCATTGCTTCATGTTATTATGATTTATTTTAATTTTCTCGTATTGTCATTAGCAGTTTCTAGATACTCATATGTTATTCCATTGAGGTAGATATATCAAAATCCGATTCATTTATTGGGAAAATCTGTATGACGACGTCACGTCACGTTGCTTGAAGATGTCAAAACCTTCGCTACACTAAGATAATTCTAAACGTATTGGGAAGCCTACTTACCGAAAGAACATTTGGGGAAAACTCGGCGCACTTGGTTTTCCCATTAATCGTATGAATTGAATAAGATTTACTTGTGATAACACCGTATGTACGTGTTTGTTATATTTAAGCAAATTTTAGGAAATTCTGGGAAGGTGCTGCCAGCTAGATGCATTCTTCAAAGAAGAACTAAATTGTAAGCATTATATTTCTTACATTAACTATTTTTATTTACGTTGTCAGTCGTTTACGATTGACCTTTTTTTTGTGCGTAACATATTATTAGACGGTGCGCATAAGTTCTCTTAATTATCAAGATTTGTATATTCGTGTTATAATTTAGAAACGTAAATTTATTCTTTTTGGAATGTAATAGTTAGGTCGACAAGTTTAATTTTTTGTACGACGTGTTACCCAATCGAAGGGGGCTTACTTCAACAACTATCGTCTGTGATATTGACTTACGTTCTATCGTTTGATCGCACTTATGCAAAGTTATCTTCTTATCTTTTCTTAATTATTTTTCTGTAATAAAATAAATATACTCGTTGTTACAACCTGGGTTTTGTCATTTGTTTTCTTTGTTTTAGATAGATTTAAACGGTATCTCCCATTCTAATCTTTCACCGTTTTGGCGCTTTTTTAAATTGCTTTATAATTAGCACATTAAATCCTACAACCCACTCACCGAATCAAACTGAGTTAGTCGCTAGCAATTAAGGTTACGAGAAAATTCTTGTAATAGCCTGACACTCATTTGTTTAATCAGTAGTAGTTTCTTTATCTGGCAACAGTGTAAAATTTTCATAGAACTTACCTGTTTTGCAATGTTAGTTTCAATTTCCATATGAATCTACATTTTAATGATTAGTAAAACTATTACTATTTTCAGGCAGTTGTGATTTAATTTGATAGTTAACTATTTTGGTTAGATTTATTCTCATTACATTTAAACATTTTCATCTAATTTTGAGTTCGTTTCTAGATTTTATTTTTACTGTTACTGTGTTAATTTTATATAATTAAAACAAAAATATGTTTAATGGATTATTACAAAATCTTTTCATGAAAATATGGTTTTTGTAAAGTAAAAACGCTACGTAATTTTTAATAATAAAGAAAATCCTATAATGCAATCGCCTACTCTACAATTTATTCGTTAACGCTCTTTTGTTCGCGCATCAGTGCAGCTGACATTTTCACACGTAGTCTATTTTGTGTTTAAAACTTTATTCAATTTTACTCTAAAAACGTCTTTTTGTTGTTAAGTTTATTGACCCTTTTATAAAAAGTAGGACACGTAATAGCATAACACTTGACAGATTTTGCGATTGCGTCTATCAGTCTTTCAGGCGCTTATTGTAATTATTAATTTTCAAGATTTTAAGTGTCGGTAAAGGTTAAATTAATTAAAATATTCATTAATTTTATACGAAAACATGTGATTATAAATAATGTACTTGTTGCTCTAAATAAGTCAAGATAGTACCCTAATTTTTAGTAGCTATTGATTCATCGTCCGAGTTTCACTTATTACGATTTAATAAGATCTATTGTCATGTTATTTATTTAAATGATTTGCTGCTTGTCAGTATACTGGCGTTCAACAAACATCCTAGTTTATATCATTTAATTTTTCAAGAGTGAAATATACAGTGTTCATTTTAACCCTAATTAACTCTTGTACGTAATGAGAATTTGATGATAAAATCTGAAGAGACGTCGATTTTAGTTTGCAGTATTAAAACGGCTTGGTTTGTTTCGATACACAGAAAAATTTTAAAGAAACAGAAGTATCTCGTTCTTGGACGCACTAGTCACTCGAAAGATAGACAACAGTTTGGGACACTAAGTATACAGAAAAGTAATGCACACCGACAGATATATGAATGCCGCGTCGTACCATCACTTTGCTTAGAAGTTGTCAGTGCTAAAAACTTCAGTCCATAACAACAAATCCATCAGCAAATCCAACTGCCTAAAAACTGAGCTCGGTCATTTAACGAATGCCTCGGATATAATAAAACAGACATAGATAAAACGATTAACAGACAATACAAAAAATTACCAAAGAAAGAAGACCATGTTGCAATTTTTTTGTACATAATTAGCTGCACGGGAAAAATAACCAGTATACTATAAACTAAAAACATCATAGTGGTCTTTAATGCGACGAATAAATTAGCTACTAGCTTTACAAAATCGAAAAAACAACTGCGCCAATTCAAGAACCAAGGGTTTATCACATTCCTGACTCGTGCGTGTTGGATATGTGAGATAAACACGACGCAACATTGCTATCCAAATACAAGAACACAAGACGGACACAAGAAATACAACATCAGATCGGTTGTCGCAGAGTATGACGCCTATGAAATTTAAACACACTGCAATTTAGGGATGATGGCATAGACTTGCTATTAGCATGAAAATACTTGTTTCAAGAAAAAACTGGTAAACCAAAACTATAGCACATGACTGCCGAAACGTCAATTTTAATTAATTTTACAAAGTTTGTAAATTTTGTGAAATTTGTAAAATGTGTTAATATAGAACCCGGTTCAAAACCAGAAAATCAGAGCCAGAGAGAACACAATGGACGCGAGCAGTATGATTTCTGATCTTTACGAAAAAACTTTTCCAATGATGTACCACTTGATCCATGTTTTCCAATGTCCCCCTGGAAACTAAAATCGACGTGTGACGGAATTTTATTAAGACATTGTTATTACAATAGTAATAACTATTGCAAGGGTGTTTTGTTTTAAAACGGCTATTCAGTATACAGGGTGAGTCCTTAAGCGCGACCTTCATATTTATTTTGAAAACTATTTGGTCTAGCAAGACAAGAAACAAATTTCATAGACTAAATCACATATAGGATAATGAATATTTTTACATTTAAAATCATTGAAAAAAATTAGGATTTTTTGTAACCACCACCTGATTGAGCCGCCCCTAAAAAGTTTTCAAAAATGAATATATTATCAGTAAAGTCCCTATATGTGATCTAATCTATGAAATTTTTTTCCCGTATTGCTAGACCAAATAGTTTTCGAAGTAAACTTGAGGGCCACGCTTAAGGACTCGCCCTGTATACTGATTAAATGTATTGTCTACTTGTATCTGCATTCAATTTTTTTTTGATAAAAATTTTAATTGTTCTATAATTTCTTAGTCAATGTACGCATAAAGATAGACGCACACTAACCGAAGCTAAACGAACCGCGCGAGCCAAAAAAATATTGTTTCTATTAATTCGAATAAAAACGCTACGGGTACGTAGCCGCACGAACCGTAGTTTATTAATTTAAGTATATAGAATAACATTCAAGTTTGGTTGGTTCGGTTTCGGCTAGTACAGTAATGTACCCAGGGTAGGGGTTTTGAGAGTCTAAACCCCTACCGAAATACCCAATAAATTGATGCTTAAAAAAACCCGGCCGGAGTTTCAAAATCTAACTGAAATCCTGGCTACGCCACTGAGCCGAAAGAAAATATTGTTTTCATTAATTTAAATAAAAATGCGCTCATTACCTGGAGCCTTCGATTTTATACATAAGCCATGAAAAGTCGAGGCATTATGATAAGATTAACATATTGTGTGAGTTTGGATTCTGTATTTTATGTCAAGTAGTGTATTTTAAATCTGCGATATAAACAAGCTCCTGATTTTATGCATTAAAATTGCGGTAGGTTGCTTCTTAAATGGACTCTACATCTTCATAACATTTGTTTGATATCTTTTTGTGTTTTTATTTTATATGTGTATTTTTGGCTCTTTGCTTGTCCCGACTCTTCAACTAATAGCTGGATTGCTTCCGTAACTAGAACCCTAGTACCTATTAGCAGGCCATCAGTTAAATAAAGCTTTTTTCGTTTAAAATCATGATGTTTGTGCACGTGTTTATATGTGTTAAGATTTAAATCTGTGATCATATCTGTGTATTCGTTTAATTGACTAAAATTTAACATGTCCTAACTTTCCGATGTTTATTGATATTTCTGATTATAAACTGCTTGATTTATAAATCTAAATTATGTAACTATTTTGCATTAGTTTCAGTTAGAAGACCGAATTATGCAATGCTGAACACAATATCAAACGTTTAACGACAAAGAGCATTAGCCAGTGAGCTATTCCAGCTTTCACCTACGGCTGTGAAACCTTGAAGAAGAATCCGCAAAAACTTGCAGAAAGCACACGAGTGGCAGTTGCTAACAAAAATTAACAAATAACAAACGTAGCACCTGATTAAAACAACAAACAACTGTAATGGACAAATTGCGTAGCTGCAATGGCAACAGGCTAGTCCTGTGGTACCCAGAGAAAAACAAAAGGTTAATACAAAACGAAATAATATAGGGATAGTTTACAAAGCCAAGCAGATGGTGAAACGCAATTACATTTAAATTTTGACTAAAAACCAATTTTATCTAATCAGAAATGGGTAAGTGCAAATTAGTCTTATTTTATGGTTTTTGTAAAAGTAGTACGTTTTATGTTTCTTGTTTATATATTTGTACGTTGTTGTGATAATAACGAACATCTTAAATTAATTTTCAAATATGAACTCATGTTACCAACCTTTTTCTATAGTGGCTCCTGTTGGCAACAACCACGTAAACTACGATATCAGTGAGTAAACGTGGTTGAAAACACTATAGTAAAATAATTTTAAAAAATAAGTGCCATTCCTCATACTGGCAAGATCCTCGGCTAGGAGACACGAAGGATACGTCTGAACTCACTAACGAAGAGAAAAGAATAGAGCAAAAAAACAATCATCGAGAACCGTAGCAAGTGTATATAATTTTATATAACAATAACACGTACTATATTCACTTATTTTTTTAACAAAATCGTAATCAAAAAAACTTAATAATAAGTGGAACAGAACACTATCGGTTAACAACACACGGTCACCAAGTTTCAACACGAGAATTCCACAATTCAATTTATATTGTAAAATTGCTCAACTATTTTGTTTACTTGCAGTTGCGAACAAATTACTAATTACCATATATAATTAACTGCAATGTTAAAATGAGTACCAAATGAAAAACTTACCACACCAAAGTTCCTTACAACCAGTAGCAAAGTAAATTTACATGTACAGCGTGGTTTGCCAAAATCTGGCGTTGACTACGTCTAAAAATTAAAGAAATTTGAATGGTATAATTTTAGCGTACTCAAGACAACTTTATAACATGAAGTTAAAGGCTTTTCATAACTACGATTAAAACCTTGAAAGTATGATTGTAACGATTTAAAATCAAACACATGCGATAGGTGTCACTAGCAGTTAAAAACAAAGGTTTGGTAAAGGTTACAAATAATTTTGACCTGCAACGCGTAGACCTCGATTTTCTCGACTGTTTTGATTATTATTGTAAACAGTTACTGCTTCTTGTTCTTTCTTTTTCTGTTTAGTGATTGATTCGCTTCAGAGAGAGGGTGCTATTTTTGTGTTTACTGGTATAGAAACTCAAGCTGTACTTTTGGAAGTTTTACCCATTATTTGCTTACTGTTTTTTTTTCTTTTTTGCTAGTATGTAGGATTTTTTTTTTGTTGGAGTTTTGAATATTAGTACGTGGGTTTACGTTTCTAATGTGCTTAGCAATAAGTTTTAGTTTAGAGGGTTTTTTAACAATAAGTTTTACTTAAAGAAAGCTCCATGCAATATAATTATTTTTAATTATACTCTTAGCGACGCCGACGTTAGATTTTTTTTTGTAAATGTTGTATGTTGTCTCATGTGAACTATGTATTCGTTAGAAGAAGAACCTCTACTTCTTACTTCATGAAACCCTGATTCGGAAACAAACTTGATGGATTAGAATGTAACCTTCTCAGGTTATGGACTTCTTAATCAGAGTCGACGAATTTTGCATGTGTCGTGGTGTTTCGCATCATCAACTTTTTTTCAGCTTTTCAGGTTTATTTAGAGCTAGACGCTATTCTTGGCGTTCTTGAACGGATGTTGCTACTCTATACTGTTCGTAACCGTAGGATGAAACCTAACAAATCGATTGGAATGTACATTGCTATTATGCGATATCTTTTTATGCAGTATTTAATACCAGTCTCGAAGAAAACATAGCTTAAAATCATTCGCCGCAACTTAATTAGTTCTAGCAATCTCAAGTTGCACTAGTAGATATTACATCTTTTTTTCAATTGACATTCTTAGGCAATCGTTTGGAGTCGAACATTTCCTCTGGTTACTCTTTTAACTCTCCAACGTCTAAGATCTTTAGGTTATACGAATAAGACTGTTGCTTCCGCACCTTCGGCTAATTCTGTTGCTACTTCTCCTCAAACTTCTTTGCTTCCTTCTTCTGCAACTACTCCTGCGTCTACTACTTGTGTTTATTGTCGTTCTAAAGCTAAGAAACTTTTACGACTTGTTCGTTCTTTAGCTTTTCTTTCTCCAAATTTTTCTTTGGTTGCAGCATTTCTAAAGTTTCTGCTTTTCTTCGTCATTTCTCTCGTTGGTGTATTATGGAAAGTCTTATATGTAAACGTGTAAGTATCTCTTTGACTAATTCTTGCGTGTGGAAATTAGTTGTTCCATTGTACCAACGCAAACATCTGATCTATAACCACCACCTTCCATTTAAATGTGAACACCGCAGTGTAAAAAGTACGTAGGAAGCTCTTCGCTATCATTTATACTGACCGCAAATGACATCCAAAGTTGCTGAGTATATACACTCTTGCTGTTGCAACTCGCGACGAAGCAATACTATTAAATCGCATTGTGGTTCATTGCCAGGTACATGATGTGTTCGATCACGGATGTCGCTACTAGATCTTCTATACATCTTCGTAAAGATACTACACTTGCTTCGGATGTAAAAGCTGCTTTTTTGTTTTTTCCTCTTTTTTATCGAGTTCTTTGGTTCTTTCTACTTATATACCGACATCTCCTTCTTTTAATCGTTCGCTTCTCTTTTATCGGTGTCGCAAGCGTCGTAAATGCTAACTACGCTTGTTAACGTCGGGGTATTTACGTTTAGCTATCGTCTTAGTTCTTGTGTTTTGAGATTGTGGTATCATTCTTTCAAATACATCGATTATATTTTAGTTGTTTGAACTCGGATGCTATCCATTATCTTTCTTCTAATTTGCTGTTACTGCTTTGCTGTTCTTTTGATTAAGTTGTTTGATAAATTTCTTATGGTTTTCTTTCTTCGCCAGCTTGCTTTGAGACAGACTCAGTATCCGTCTTTATATAATTGTGCCCGCTCGGTCGGCATTTTTTTTAATGGTACGTCACTTATAGGATTCTCTATTTTGTTTTTAAATTTTGATTTTTTCTATGGTTTTTTATTCCGCTCGTCGGCATTAAAGAGTCTTGGAATAAATTTTTAAGTTTGGGCGGTTGGTTGGGCACCGTAGGGTGGTCACTCTTTTCGTTTACCTTACGTGGTGAAGAACGAATCAACCGTTAGCATCGATTCTTATCATTCTTCTTCTTTTTTTATATCTACTTTTTATATCCTTCTTAAATTTAATTACCTCTTCTGTGGCAGCTATTCTTCTTGCTTTTCTCCTTCTTAAGGTTTGCCTTTTGGGTTAAGCAGTAGTGTCAGATCACTTTGGGTCAACTAATTAGGGAGAGGTAGTCGAGCAGTACGAAAACATCGTACTCTCTTTTCTCCTTCTGACTTCCTGTCTTTCTTTCTTGATTTTTCTGTTTTGTTGCTTGAACATTTGCTTTCTTTTCTTTTTGATAACTTTTTTCTCTTGAATGTTCACTACAACAATGCTTCTTCTTTTCTAAGTTTCGTCTTTCTTTTGCTTAATTGGATTGTTTTAGTGTAGGTCTGAAACTTGAAGCAAACTACAACTCCGTTTTTTGTACTGTATGTACGTTCGCTTGGTCAATTTCCTTATATGTTGCTAGTTATTCTTAGGGCATCTCTTTTGCTACTTTTCTTTGGTTTTTCGGGGAGTAGTCTAATCCGTTAATTGGTTTCTAAGTCTCATTGTGACAGTCCAGCACAGTGATTGACCACTAGTTCTGAGTTTTGTGCTTTTAGGAGTTACTTTATTGCGAATGCTTCTTTTGAGGTTTGCTTGTATCTGGGTGGAGGTTTCATTAAGATTTTGTTTTTTTTTTGAGTTCTTGGCGCTAATCTAAATTTTCCTTTTTTCTCTTTTCTCCTCTTTTCTTTCTCTTAGTTTTTCTTTGGTTTTTTCTCCTCACTTAGCAGAACGCCACGTTGATAATTCATATCCAGAATTACATTTTGGTGGCTTTAATTCAGTTTATGATATTGGCTTTCTAGGTTCTGTTGAGTTTGGTTTCTCGGGCAGTATCATTTTGCTTTATGCGTTTCTAATTTAATTCCGGTCTGTTTGATTCCAGAAAACTTTAAAATCATCTTTTCCTTTGACTACCGGGTTTGGTTTTTTTTTGGTTTTTTGATCCCTGAGGTTGGGATTTCAATTTTTTTTGTTGACAAACTCTATTGCAAGTTTTGTTTTAAGTCATCCTTAAAACTAAGTTCAAATTTATTCCGACCGTAGGTCTCACTTCTTGCTAGAGGAGAATTTGTAGCGATTTAAAATCATTTTTGCTAAATTTTAACTGTGGTTTAGCCAACTTTGCCAACGTCGTTGCGTGAGAACAAGTTTTTCAAGAAGTAGTCAAGTTTTTTCTAATTTACGATGGAATACGAGACATTGCATTTGTTACTGACGTGCAGTACGTGTCACTAGCAGTTAAACACAAAGTTTAAAAATCCTTCTACCTAACTCGCACTTAAGCTATAAAAGGGCGTCGTACATATATTTTCGGGTTACGTAATTACGTTTCGGAAACGTTGCTTATTTTTTTAAATTCTTCTTTGTAACCCTAAATGTTCACCTAATTACGAAGTTCTGTTTGCCATTGGAGTAATCACTCTAATCGTGGCTCGGAAAAATTACGGGGTGATCGTTAAGAAAATAAAGGGATGCTAACACCGAGGGATACTTTACGGCATAACATTCTAGTAAGTAATAACGAGGCACCTATCTTATCCCAGGGGTTTTTGGATTTGCGACACTGTTCCCGAATAAATTACTCCATCCGCAGCTTAATGACGCTTGAAAAGTTGCCTCGACTCCAAAAAACTTGCTGTGAATGCCAACTCAATCAAAAATCACTTTAATCCCGCCAGTATACAAAACAATTCTTTATTCCAACAAAATTAAATTTAACAGACAAGCGTCCGTTCTATGCAAATGAAAGTACAAATGGGTACCGACGCAATCTCCTCCTCTAAGTGTAAAATAAATCTACAATTTTCCATCCAGTGGGGTCCTCAACCAGCGGCGTAGTAAAATTTCGTTAGCGTTACGACTTTTAGAAAACGAATGAGTAACACTCGTGCAGTTACACACATTTCAAATAAGTTTTAATCAGAAAGATAAGTACACATAAAAAATATTTAAAAAAAATATTTAATAAACTAAACCGTAACTGTTTTAGAACACGCATGAACAACTCATGGCTCGGGTCATATCCAGCCATCGACTAAAATACCACGAAATTTTTCAAAAAAATGCTATGTTAGCCTTAAAAGTGTTCATTATAATCATTCGTACTTTGGTACTATAAAATACACCTAAAGAGTAAAAACATGCCAAGTAAGAAAGAGGAGCGCTTTTTAGCGTGAAAATATTACATGACTTTTTTTCCTACCGCGGGCGTTACTTAAATGATGCGTTGACGATGCGTACTGTATATCTTCTCGGCAGTGCTATAACAATCAACAAGAACACGCTTGTAAGTTAAGGAGTATTAAAGACGCTTACGCCGTCCGTTATATAAAAAGACTTCAATCTGCGATATAATCAGTGTGGAAGAGCAAAAATTGTGTTAATAATGTTATGATCGTTTTAGAAAAAAATATTCTTAAAATATGTCAAGACCTTTAAGTAGTAGTTCTTCTTCTTCTTTTTGAAAGCCTAGAAGCTTATTATACCGAGTATTGCTTTTCTTGGGAGGCTGAAAACCAGCTGTCCTTCCATCGTTTTGAAGGTGGTCGTTTGGATGCTGGTCTATAGTTTCTGGCAATTTTTGCAAGCCGGTTATTATCCATTCTGAATACGTGTTCGTTCCAGAACCTTCTACGAGCACGTGTCTATCTTACGACATCCTCCACGTTGCACTCTTCACGGATGTCCTCGCTTCTTCTTAGATTTCTAATCGTGTTTCCCGAGATCATGCGGAGTACCTTAATTTCAGAGGTGCGAGCCATTTCTTTAGTTTCAACAGTATCGGGTCTTGTTTCTGTTGCGTAAGTCATAAGTGGCCTAACACATGTTTTGTAAATCCTTACTTTGGATTTTGTTGATATGTTTGTTTTTTCATATAGTTGTTATTGTTAATTTGGTGCCTCACACTAATCTTAAGGTCTCTGTACGGTGCTATGGTGGATCCTAGATAATTGAACTCAGAGACTTGTTTAATTACTTTGCCATTCAGTTCCAGTTTACATCTGCGCGGATCTCTCGCAATCACTATGCATGTTTTTGTAGTAGAAATTTTCTTTTTTAAACAAGGTATAGTTATGCTGTCTTTCCATCTTTCTGGTGTTATCGCCTTTTCTAAAATTTTGTTATACAGATTAGTGAGTTGTTTGGCTAACTCTATTCCCCCGCATTTCAGCAGTTCATTCGGGATATTATCTGGGCCTGGAAATTTTTCATTTTTAATCTGTGTTAGTTGTAGTATTACTTCTTCTTTGGTTATTTTTTCCAGGCTTTCTATGTCCCTGGCAACCTCTCTTTGTAATATTCTTTGTCGATCCGTTGGTTCGATTTCATCTTGGTTTCCTGAGTACATGCCCTGGAAATAGTTAGTCCATTCGACTGCCGATATGTTATTTAGTTGTTCTATTTCGTTGACTTTTCTTTTCACTGCTCTAAGCATTTTCAAAATGCGCTTTTGGGTTCCGTATAAGTCACTTTCCATTTCCTTACTAAAGTTCTGCCACTATTTTTTTTATTTCTCTTATTCTGTTATTCACTTTATTTCTTATATTTATGTAGTTAATGTAGTTTCTTGGATTCTTTTTGGATATGTATGTCAAGTGAGCACTCTTTTAAGCGATTCGATATTAAATTTAGTAGTTAAAGTTTTTGTTTTTGTTTCTTTCTTTCTAGCAATTGGTTTTGCTATGGTAATTTTGCCCATCACTAAATTATGTTCCGATCCTATGTTTGCAGATGTGAGAGCTCTCACATCTAATATCTGCTCAGGTTTGATCATTCTGTTTGTTATTATATAGTTTATTGCAGAAGTTATCCCTCTACTGTCTTGAAAAATTATTTTATGTTGTGGTTTATGCTTGAAATATGTGTTGTTGATCCTTAGTTCGTTGTGGGCACGGAATTCAATAAGCATTTCTCCTCTTTCATTCGTCGTTTCCTCATTAAATGTATTCTTGATTCCTGGTATGACGCCTTTTCGTATTCTTGCATTCAGGTCTCCCATTATTATTATTCTTTCTTGGATAGGTATGTTGTCTATTAACAGCTGCATCTGTTCATCGAAGTCAAGTGCTTCTTGTTCAGGCCTTCCAGTGTCTGAAGCGTATACTGAGGCTATGTGAAGGATATGTTTTTCTAGCATTAGTGTGACTATTAGTATTCGATCGTTTTGATAGTTTATGTTAGTTATGCTATCTCCAAATCTTCGATTTATTACCATTGCCACACCAGATGCTGCTCTGACTTCTTTGGATTTCCCTGAGTACATTAGGATGTAGTCGCCGTGTTGAGCTGTACCTTTGCCCTTTTTCTTAGTTTCTGATATTGCGCAAATATCTATTTTATGAAGCTTTAGTTCTAATATTACTAGCAAAAAAATATGTTTGTAAAACCAAGTAAAAAAGCTAGTGTGGTCACCACATGATTTTTTTATAAGGAATGATGAAGGAATATCTACATAAAACCATTTTGAAGTGATATGTAAACGTTTGAAAAAACTGTAAAAATAATTCGAATAATTTACATACGTACAAAATTATATAAGAAAAACTGTTAAAAATTCTAAATACACCCACTTCCGGTTTCTTTATCAAACCCATCTTCTGACAAAAAAAATATAAAAATTAGCTCTACACCAAATTTTAAGTTATTAGGACTTTTGGTTTAAGAGTTATCGTGGGTACATCCAAAGATAATTTAAAAAAGATGCAGCACTCCGTATATAAACAAGTCAAATATCTAATAAACTGTTAATGTTAGAAATTTTTTTATTGTAATAAATTATTACGAAGAAAAAACTTTATAAGAAACTGTAAAAATAATTCAAATAATTTACATACGTACAAAATTATATAAGAAAAACTGTTTAAAATGGCGGATACACCCACTTCCGGTTTTTATCAAACCCATCTTTTGATAGAACCGAGAGAATATGAAAAGCCAGCTCCATACCAAACTTCAAGTAATTAGGACTTTTGGTTCGAGAGTTATTGTGGGTACATCCAAAGATAATTTAAATAAGATGCAGCACTCCGTATATAAACAAGTCAAAAGAATTTAGAAAAAAAAGTGTTATTTTTTAACGTATATTGCTTTCCTTTTAAGATATGGAATTTTCTTCGTAAAAAATCGTCATAGGCAGGATTCGAACCTAGGATCATATATGGAATTTACTTTCAATTATAAATCAAATATCTAATGAACTGTTAATGTTAGAAAAATTTTTTATTTGAATAAATTGTTAGGAAGAATTAACTCTATAAGAAACTGTAAAAATTATTCGAATAATTTACATATGTACAAAATTATATAAGAAAAATTATTTATCAAAAATACATTTTTTTGATTCAGGTGACTGAAACGTAAAAAGTTCGCAGAATTGAGTTTGTTTAGAAGAACAGTTATAAGACGAATAGATTAATTAAACAAAAAAATCAGTGACACAGTGCAACTAAAAGTTTTTATTCTTACAGTGAACCAAAATTTAAAAACAACAAAATATCTGCTATTAGTCATTAAATAGACTACAAGAATAAAAAAGTATTTTCAAAAAAATTGATGTTTTCAGTGCTTTTAAACTGAATTAGAAAAGCTAAGTAGTGTCACTACATATGAAGCTCCAACAATGATAGGAAAAAGTTAAGACTGGTGGTTAAAACAAAGTCATAATTATCACAAAAACATTGAAGTTAATAATCTGTTTCCATTTCATGGTATAATTCGTCAAGAAAACCTGTGTGCTAAATCATTCAAATTTAAGCACGTATGGAGACAGTCGCTTCGTGTGTAAATATTGTTAAATCAAGAGGTTTAAATCATCACCAGTTCCAACAATTCTTGAAGAATTTGGAAATACAATATAGAAGCATAATTTTGCATTGTGAAGTTAGCTGGCTTAGTAAAAACAAAATGCTAAAGGGTTTTATGAAGTAAGAAAAACGCATACTTTCGTAGAAATCATAGACAGATCCGAGCTGGTCAAAGTTTTGGAAGATCTAAAACAAGCTAAATACAAACATGCAGATTCTTATTGAAAATACTTGTTATTTTCCCACCTTGGCGGTTCATAAACATTTTGATAAGAATGTCATAGCATGAGAACTATTATCATTAAAGACAGAACATTTAGATATCAAGATTTCCGATCACGCAAACTTCAATACCAACGTGGATCAAGTAATAATTAAACTCCAGGCAAATGATGTCAGGTTCGTAAGATCTATAGATAAATATATGGTAAATTTAATTAGTGTGTGTAACATGATGCTTCTCTTTGGCAGTATTTATTGTTACAAGCATTTTTTTTAAATTAATAATTAATAAAACGTAATCAGAAAACAGATCAACGATTCCCGATGCTAATTTGAAAAACACAGAGCAACATCACTTTCAGCAGATATTAATCTTCTTGTAAATAAAATGAAATCCTAAGTTTCTCAGCTGAAATTGTAGCACTATGTGAGTGAGAAATTAGTAAGTTATTTCAACTGTTTTGTTTTAACCCATGCTCTACATTAATTTTTTTATTTAGCCCATGCTTCCTCATCGACAGAGACAACGAGTATGTTCAAAATTCAAAATAACATTAACGTTTGAAGTATCTTTGAAAAAAATACTCCATGGTTCAAAAAGTACGCATCTATAAGAAGTCATCTTACAACAGTCGTGAGCGGCAAAGTTTTACACTGTTAGGTACTCAACCCAAAATTGTTTATTGCACGTTGGTTTTGCAAAATCAAACAAAAATAATAAACATTAAGTTGGATAAGTGTCTGAAGCAAACTAATATCGCGCTTTCTTTGTTTCAAACAATTTTCCAAAAAAAAACAGGAAATTACGCTATTTTTGAACAGGATATGAGAACAACCCCAAAACGTGTTCAAATATAGTTAAACAAGAGTATTATTTCCTGTTTCTGCTATCTAATATTAATACCCCAAACGGTTCACGCAAAGTTTGCATTGTTGAGAAAAAAAAACAAATTAATCTAATAATGATCGCAACATTAAAATAAGAATACTAAAAAAACATTTAAAATTAGACAAACCTCGTAAGTCATGCCAAAATCCAAACAGTTTTTTTCAAACAGGATATGTTGATGTCACTTGCACTCACACGCTCTGTCTCAATCCCCAAGAATATGAAATAAACTGCTCCACATTTACTGCGAACACCCCCTACAGTACTGATAGTTCTTGTGTTCTTATGCTGTCTCCCCACTACACAATCGATTTAAATTAATTTTTCCACTAAAAATGTATTTGTAATAAATAGTTTCCCTTAAGCGACATAAAAAGTGCAGCGTAGCTTTTGTTTGACGCGCTCTTATATTTACGCCCAAACGTAATTATTTTTGAAAAAAAAATTAATTTCAATATAAAATTTTTCAAATATTAACGGCATTTTACCCTCATTTTTCATCCAATACCTGTATTAAATGCCAGGTGTACTACCAGGTGTATAATGATAACAAGCAAATTTAAACCCCCATTGTTAAAATCACTCATGCATAATATGGCGCAATTAAGAAACTGACAAAAGTAATTTCTTGCATAGGACATTCACATTTTTATAATAATTTTTTTTAGTATTCTGTTATCAGATGAGTATTTAAATAATAAAATTTTTGCATATTTTTGTCAAAATCAACTTGATCTTATTATGAATCAAATTTGTTAATGTTTTGAATAAAAAAAACAATTAATTTATTCTTGAAAAAATGTTAATAAAAAATTAATTCTACTTCCTTTTCAAAATGAACGTAATTTGGCACAAGTAAAGTAAATTAATATTTTTTTTTAGAAACATGCATACAAATCAAAAATTATATTAATGAAAAACAATGTAAAGAAAAAGGAACTTGACATAATCAAATTCGTACAAAAGAAGATTTAAAAAAACAACAAACGAAAATGTAAAAACGCAAACTATTAAATACTAATGCATAAACTGAAAGATACTTAAAACAGAGCTATAACGAATAAAATAAAACAATTTGCATTGCAATTGACATACCAAATAACGATTAAAAGTTAAAGAATATACGAGAATATAATTTTAGGAAAGAAGAAAACGCCTATGTACTAGCCATAGAAAAATAAAAATTCATAGTAATTAAAACTTCCCAGTGCTGCTAAGTCTCGAAAGAACAAAACAGATGCCCACTGGTCTCTAGTAAAATTTCTCGCAATTGTATCGCACCACTCATCATATATTAGAGTTAAAGATAGGTATAGTAAGTAGTTTCTTGTCAATTTATAATTAACGTTTGCTCTTATTGAATCCAGTCTGTAGAATCCAAAAACTAACTACTATTTTATGTAGTAATTGTTTACACTTTGGTAATTATTATTTTTTGTTCTCATCATTACTGAAACTCATGTAACTTTATTTGATTGACGGTTTGTGTTAGAAAGTTTACTGCATAGGTTTATTGAGGTATTATCAAAATATCTAAAGAAGTAATGAGCGCTAATTATTGAAGTGTAGATTTTTATTCATTTAAACTTCTACTTAACTGACAATTCTAATAATCGCCTTCTCTTTTTTTACTTATACTATACGTCTTTAATTGTTTGACATTACACTACTACTGCTGTCTTCTCTTACTTCTGCTAAACCTTCGGTGGCTCAAGTCAGCCCAATCTCATATTCGGCCATTCCTGATGCTTCGTCCGCCCCAGACGAATAATCGTCATGTGGTAGCCACGGCTTAATATATTCGACACTGGTAGATGTCTTTTTGGACCTTCAGTACCTTCTGTTTTTTTAATCGTCATAGATGCTATTAGTCTTCACCTGTAAATTTGGTAAGGACCCAGAAATTTTGTTCTAAGTTTCATTCCTGAACCAAATTGAGTTCTTTTGATAGCCACTAAATTTCCAATTCGTTAAGTCAGTGCCTTCTTTCTCTTCTTATTAAATCGAGACTTATTTTCTTCTTGGACTTTTGTGATTTGAACTTCGACATTCCTTCTTAATTGTTCTCTTTTTTGTGGAAACACGGGATCACTTCTTCTTTTAGTCGTTTGTCATATTTGGTTTTCATCGTGACACCAAACATCAGTTTAAAGGGCGTAGTACTAATTGATCGTTGATGTGAAGAATTAATGATCGATTGTAACTGCTTAATATGCTTGCAACATTTCCCTGGATCGCTCAAGCTTAATTTAGTTAATACATTAATTATCGTTCGATTGAGTTTTTCCACTTGCCCATTTGCTCTCGGTATACCTGTTATAATTGGGTGATGTTTTATACCTTCCTCAATGCGGAATTCGGCTGATGTAAATGTTGTTCCTCGGTCAGTAATTATTTGGTACGGATTTCCAAAATAATTCTTTTGTAGTTCCAGTTTTACTATGACTTCTTTTGGCGTCGTAGATTTTACAGGATATAACTTGCTAAATCCATCGTTAACTGGTAGTATGTGATTATAGTTTTTATTAGTTGAATGTAGTGGCCCTAAATGGTCAATATGATAAGTATACAACGGTTTTTTGTTTTTACCCTTTGAATGTAGAAAACCTTCTTTGTTCTCAAGTTTTGGATTTGATAGGATGCAAGACATGCAACATGAAATTGTCTTTTTCACCTTCTTTTGCACGTCGGATATGTAAAACTCTTGCTTAACTACTTCATGTGTTTTCTTTGTGCTAAAATGTCGATTTTCGTAAACTTTCTATTTCCATGGCGCTAGAAATCACCAACAGTTCTCTTCCTTTAAGCGTGCTTTTAGAGAATGTCTCCTTTTATGAAATAGTTTTTGTACTCTTTTTCGTTTAAAATTTCTTACAAACTCTTGATTAGTGGGTCGCTGTCTTGGGCCGTTTTTACTTTTCGCAAAACGTCCTTATCTTCTGAAATTGTCATGACTAGATATTGGCTTACTGCATCTGTATGTGCCATCTTGTTTTCTGATTGATGTTCTACTTCGTTGCCATACTCTTCCAATAAAAGTACTTAGATCTTTCTTTACTATAATCTTTTAAAATGCATTACAATACGTTACGATCTTGAAACGGTGTCCCAATAAATATACTCAAAATTTTTTAATGGCTTCTATTATGGCTAACACTTTCAGTTTGTAGCTGTAGTATTTACGTTCTGCTGGAATCGTTTTTTTACTGGCATAATAAATTTGATGTAGTTGATTATCTTCGCTTGATCTTTGTAAAAGCACAGCACCAACGCTTTACGCTTTCTCAACTGATGTCGGTGTGTAACTCAGTCTCAGCGCTTTGCAAGAATATTTCCACAACTAGTGCTTCCAACAATTTATTCTTTAACATGAGCCATGCCGTTTTTTGTGCTTCTTCCAATTTGAACTGTTTACTCTCTTTTAGTAAATCAGTTAATCGAGGATCCATTTGCGAAATATCCTGCGAGTCCTAAAAATCGTTGGTCTTGCTATGCAATTTTTGGTTCTAGAGAGTACTTAATGGCTTTAATCTTGGCAGGATTCAAACATAGTTTACCCTCTTCAATCACATGTCCCAGAAATTTTATTCATCTCATCAAAAATTTTCTTTTTTTCATATTTATATCCAATTCGTAATCTTTTGCAGTCTGTAGTACTGTCTTTAATCTTTTGCTTCTTTCTCGTCTTTTGCCGGTATTACCAAATCATCGATATATGGTAGTGCTACTCCTTCTTCAGCCAAGTCATGATATGTTGCATTTATAAACCTTTGAAAAACTTAGAGACTGTTGCATAATCCGAACAGTACTTTCAAAAAACGATATTGGCCATTATGCGTCACAAATGAAGTGTATTTTATGATTTTTTCTTCTACGTCTACATGAAAAAATTAAACCCTTAGGTCGATCGTGCTAAACACTCGAGCATGTTGCAGCCTATGTAGCACATCTTCAATTAGTGGTAGTGGATAACGGTCATTTATAATCACTCTGTTTATGTTCCTGTAATCAATGGAAACTCGTGAAGTGCCTTTTTTAACTATAACTACTGGACGTGTGTAGTCGGACACGCATGGTTCAACTATACCTTCTTTTATCCATTGTTCTACTTGGTCATCCACAACTTCTCTATTCCCAAAAGGTGATCTTCTCGGCCTACAATATACGGGTTCTTTATGTTGAACAATCTTTATAGTTACGTCTGTAGTTTTTATTTTCTTTGATTTTTAATTAGTTACACACTTCTTTTCATCATTCGTTGCTAAACACTCCGTAAAAATCCTAGACTTCCAAGTCTGCGTTGATTTCATAATTTCCCTAACTACTTCGGTTGTTTGTTTCACTCTAATATCATCACTATTTATTACCACTTGAGTTTGGGCTATATACACTGGAGCTATATACACTGAAGCTATATAAACTTTGGTATTCAATATAATGTCTTTTATTTCTACAGTCGCTTCAATGTATCCTAAAGGTCGTACTAATCTTCTACCAAACCCAAATAAATTAAGGTCGGTTGCTTTCATATCCAGTGATCCAATCTTCTCGTATAAATCACGTTTAATTAAGTTTACCACGCTTCCTGTATCTATTAATGCGTTTACTGGCTCATTTATTTTAATATATTTATAGTACGAACAAACTTTATTGTTGCTTAGACATCGAATAGTTGTGCGTTCATGTCACCTTATGTCCAAATCTGTTGCATTTGAAACATTTAAATCCTTTGTTTTTTTCTTCACAGTGTCTTGATCGGTGTCCTACTACTCCGCAATTATAACATCTTATTTATCTCCATCCTGGTCTTTCATGTTCACATCTTCTTTCTTCTCGTTTCTCTTTTTCACGTCTTTCATCTTCACGTCTTCTATCTTCACGTCTTTCGTCTTCTATTCTTTCTCATTTTCTCATGATTTCGTAGTTTTTCTTTAAATTCGTATATACTTTTGGCTTTATGAAACATAATTTTGTTGACGCTGTCATTTGCAATGCCGGTTATTATATATTGAACCACAGTTTCTGACTCAACATTGCCTCTACTGGCTAGTTCTCTCACGCTTAAGAAATACTTTGGAATCAACTCACCCTTTTTTGTATCTTGTTTCCTAGTGAACGGTGTAATTTGGCACTGGTTGTTTTGTCTGATAACTCTCGAACCAAAAGTCTTAGTAACTTGGTATAGAACTGGCTTTTCACATTCTCTCGATCTTATAAAGAAACCGGCAGTGAGTGTATCCCCATTTTTAACAGTTTTTTTTATATAATGTTGTACGTATATAAAATATTTGAATTATTTTTCTTTCAGTTTTTTATAGAGATAATTCTTCATAACAATTTATTCAAATAAAAAAATTTCTAACATTAACAATTTATTAGATATTTGATTTAAAATTTCAAATAGATTCATAAATATAATTTAGGTTCAAATCCTGCCTGCGACGATTTTTTTTAGAAAATCTATATCTTGAAGGGAAAGCAAGATACGTTAAGAATAATAATGTTTACTGATTTACTAAAGAAGAAAGCAATATCAAGGCGCACGAATATAGAGGTTAGTCTATATGTCAACATACGCTCAATTTCCGATTATATCTTAATGAAATCAAAGAGAAAAATTTTAAAACAGTTCTAGCATGCTAGGAAATTAATACAAACGTGTACATGTCACTTTAAAATGGTTTTATTACAACATAACCTTAAAAAAATATAGGAATTCTTTATAGGAAAGCCGCGTGGTGACCACACCAGTTTTTTTATGTAAAAAATCCAAACATTTAACTACGGTAAAATTACACTACTACTGCTGTTCTCTCTTACTTCTGCTAAACTTTCGCCACGGTGATTCAAGTGGGGCCCAATCCCACAGAAGTTATAGTGGTTTTTTGATTATGTGAATTAGGTTGTGTGTGCTAAGTCGTCGTCTGAGATTAGAGAATCAGAGTGTGGTTAAATGTTACTGGTTGACATGTACCTCGTCTCGTTGTAAACGTAACATGAGATGACTTTGAGTGTTAGCTTAAATCTTCCACTTCCTTATCTAGTCTTCAACTAGGCTTAGAGTAGTTTGGAGATTTTCAGTTGCGACATTCGGGTTGCGGTCTAAAGCTAATATGACTATGTCATTAGCATAGGTTGCTGTGGTTGTTGAGTTTGTTGTGGGCAAATTAACTATATAGATTGTGTAGAGGATGTTGAACTAGACAGTTACATTTTTTAAGTTTAAGTTGGTAGTTAGTCAGTTACAAAAAGTTGTTGCGTGTATTACAGTCGTTTTATGTATTTTGGTAATTTTTTTAAAAAGTATTTTGGTGTTAATAAACGTCTTATTATAATTCTGTACATTTCCACGCTAGAGTTAAATTGTCGTACTATAGTTTTACAACAGAGGATTGGTTTGAGTACGCTGCCTTTGGGTACACCCGACGCAAGGAAGTAAAGGTTTGTTAGCTCTTCGTTTAGTTCGACCATGAACCACCTGCCTTCCATATAAGTAGTGAGGATTTCGTAATAGTGGTACGATAGTGTCAACTTTAGTTTATGTTTTAGATCTTTATGCCACACTTGTCGAATGCTTGCTTTATATCCATGAACGCAGCAGTGCAATACTTTTTAGATTCAAAAGCAGTGGTTCCGTTGTGTCGTAGTGGAGTCTAAATTCAAGTTGATGGTTGGGTATGATTCCTCCAATATCGGGAAGAACTGTTTTAATAGCAACTTCTCCAAAACTTTTGACAGCAGCGGCAATAGGCTTATAGGCCGATACGATTCAATGCTGGTTAAATCTTTTCCTCGTTTTGGGATTAATATTATTTCAACTATTTTCCACTGTTTGTTTTTTGGATTTACTTCTGTTAGTATTGTTTTTTCGACTTCCAACATTGGGAATGGTTTAATAGGTACTTCCATTTGAAAAGGTGCATCTAACGAACTGTAGATTTTGCGTTCCTCGTATTTGCTGAGCTGGGAGAAAAACAGTGTAAATACTGTTTCCAAATGTTTGGCGAAAGCAATTGCTTTTTCTTTGTCAGTTTACGTTCATCTTTCAGTTCCATCTTTTACAGGTGATGATACTTGCTTTGTTCTTTTGAACTTATTGGCGGCTTTCCACAGTGAATAGTCTGTGATTTTCATTGTTGTAAGTGTACTGAAATATTGCTGTTAATAAGTGTTTAAGATTTCGCGCAGCTGTATTAAAGTTCCTTTTATCCTTTGCCGACCGTGTCAGTTGGTATAAAGTTTTCCACGTCGTACTTGCAACCGTAAACAAAGATAATATTGAATAAACAAAACTTTTAATGTTAAATGATTGCTTACAAATATCGAATCACTCGTATCTCAAAAAAACCAAACACAAAATTGTTGGAACTATAAATCATAATGTAATCTGAATTTATTATTACAATGAAAATGCAACATTGGTAAAAACATAGCACACGAATATTTAATCAAACTAAAAACATAAATTAAACACAAAATTTGTTAAAAATTCTAAATAACAAAGATGATTTGCAATATGTCAAACTAATTAACTAACAGTATATAAAACTTGAGTAAAAACAAACTTCAAATTGAAACAATCGCAGATACAAGAGTTTGTCATTAAAAAGTACATAAATTTAAATGCAGGGTACACCCCTCTTACTGGAAGAGTGATTTCTTAAATTACTCTCATAAGAGTAAAAACAAAATAGCGATAAAACGAAATCACCATCGGTAGAAACCAGCATCAAAAATACGATGTAACGTTAGAGTGGTAAAACAACATCAACAATGCAATGTTTCACTAAAACTTTAAAAGCGTTAACAGTAAACGACAAACCGAGTGCGTCAAAATCGGTAAAATGCAGTAAACTGAAGATTTGAAGAAATATCAGGCAAAACACGATGCATTGGTCATGCTTCACGAGATCCACATATTATAAAATTCCACAACCATACAACATCTAACACAAAGACACCTTACCATAAAAACAAATTCCAAATCGACTGCTACGAACGTCAATATAAACACGATGATGTAACCAGACAACTAAAATAACTAAATCAACGATAAAAACAAAAACTAAAGTACAGACCTCGCAATCTCACAATGGCCGAGAGTTCGGAACAAAAAAAACGAAAAACAGACGAAAGTCAAACCTAAGCCTAAATGATAAGAAGGGTAGACACAAATCACATGAAGCTGCACAGTAGAAGGCGCGCTGTACATCACGAGATCCGTGCATTGCGTTTTTTCCCACAACTAAAGTTGTCACCGAGCGATGGCACCTAGCCACAAACACTACAAAAAAATAAAGAAAAAAACAGAATATATAGTAGAAGAAAGAAAAATAGAACATAAGAAACCGTCGATTAGTCGTCTCTCACAACTAGTGGTGTCACCACTGTAGAGAATATTCTTAGTCGGTCTCTACACGGAGACAAGTAAACTAATTAAAAACTAAAACGAAACAAAAATTAACGATCACCAGTCAAGCTGATCTTCAAATCCTTGGCCTTTAGATGCTCCCGTGTCATCAAACAACGCGTAGGCCTGATACGATACTTTTCGTTTCACATAGAACTTAGATGCCAATATGGTCGAGAAATATTGAGACGCATCTAAAAGAACATAATTCTTCCGCCACACTGTGTCTCCCTTCTCAAAAGATGCTGGACGACAACGTAAATCATAATAATGTTTAACGCGGACATAAGCTGCATTCAAGCGATTCTTGGTGTCTACGTAAACTTTTTGAAAAGCTGAGCCTTTTTCGAACAATAGGGTACGATCAGCAAAAGCTAGATTGTCAATAGTGTCTGAGTTGGTAGTTTTGCCATGCCGTCTAGACAGATCTCACGCCCCAAATTTGAAAAAAATGGCGTTAAGTCGGTGCCTTCTTGAACGGCGGTACGAATAGCACATGCTACTTCAGCAAGATACTTAGCCCAATGTCGATGGTTGTCTTTGATATAAATCGATAGTATTGTCTTCATAACTCTGTTCACTATTTCTGTTAGATTTGCTTGTGAAAGATAATTAGCATTGAAAATAAGTTTGGATTCATATGATAAAACCATTTTCTTAAACTTAGAACTACGAAATTGTGTGCCGTATTGCACCTAAAATAATGAGGGACTCCAAACATTAAGAAAACATCTGCCTCAAGACGTTTACTGACTGCTGCTGCAGTAACGGGACGTAACAGCATAAACAAAACAAATTTCGAAAAATAATCCGCAACCACAAGAATGTACGAATAGCCACTCTGAGATCGTCATAGAGGTCCAACAACATTGGTAGAAACTAACTGCCATGATTTGTCCACTGCAAGAGGACTGGTCATAATATCAGTAGGACGTTTCTGTTTTGGCTTATGCGTGATATAAACTTTGCAAACATTGATGAAACGAATGACATCAGCCTTCATCTTAGGTCAGTAGTAAAACGGCACAATTCGTTTCCCATTGTCATTTTTAGAACAAAAATTGAGATAGTCAACGGCAACATGCTTAAGTAGCTTTTCGTCAATAATTTTCCACCGAGGAAAAGCGGTAGGATTCAAACGCACGCGTTCCGTAACTGTGTAAAGACTTAGGTTCGGTAGTGTCATAATCGGTAGTTATGTCGTCGATAGCTAGTACTTAGCGAGATAATGCGTCAAGTACCACATGCTCTTTTCCCTTACAATGAATAATATTTTGTAGGTTACAAGTATGTGATTTGGTCCAATGAAAGACAATAGCTATTGAATTGATGATCTGAAATTAATGTACTGCGATCCTACCCTGTGTACTTTTAAAGTACAAGGCTAGGTTTGAAATGTAGATAACTATACTACTATTTGTATTACAAAATAAACTTAAAAAATTGTTTAATGTTTAATACGATATTCTAAAATGGTCTCGCCTTAACGCCAATGCAAAGAAAGAACAAGCATATATGTTCAGTTTTGTCAGGTAGCTAACTTAATTTTAAATAAAAATGAACTAATTGAAATGTATCATGTTTTAGTTGAAAATTTAAGCAAATTTTTTTTTTATTGTATATGGAAACGGAAATAGCTGTAACCAAATTGTTAACTAGAAGCTAAGGCATATAAGTAATAAAAATATACTTAAAATACAATATGGAATTATGATGAAAAGATAGTAAAACTTCAGAAAAAAACCGTGATGGAAAAGTATAAAACTGTGACAAACAAGTTAGTTTAAGATGAATAAACAGTACAATCGAGAAGGTCAGTGATAAAAGATACCTTCCTACATTGAAAGGAATTATTACATTTAATACCAAATTAAAACGAAACCGCAACAAGTGGAACGATTTAAACACGAAAAGAAAAAAAAGTAAGGACGAATAAAAGGGAGAAAGGAATAAATAATCGAGAGAGAGAGAGGAAAAGAAAAAGGACAGACAACAAATAGATGTCAAAAAGAAGAAAACAACAATATCACCAAACATTAAAAAGATAACGGAAGAAAACGAAGAAAACAACTCAGTAATAGAAAAAGGAAAGAGAAAAGAACAGAAAGAAGAAGAAGAAGAATTAATGAAACAGATAATAAAACAGTTGGAAAAAAGCATGCAAAGAATAAGGCAAGAAATCAAAGAAAAAATGGAAGAAAGGAAAAATAAGTGGAAAAAAGAAGAAGATGAACTGGTAGAGAGAATAGAAAAACTGGAGAAAAAAAGCGGAAAATGAAAAGAGATGGAAAAGGAAGAATAATATTGTAATAAAGAAGTGAAGATGTAAAGAACCACAAAATGAATTAGTATTGATGCTAGAAGAAAAATTAAACGTGAAAGTGAAAGTAGAAGTGATAAATAGAGAAAAGGAAAATGAGATGGTGGTGGCGGAAATGGGAGGATGGAAAAGAAAGCAGAAGGTGATGGTGAAGAAGAGGAAATTAAGAAACACAAGAATTGACATAAATCACGACTTGACATAAGAAAAAAGGATAGTACAAAGAGACATAATGAACAAAACGGTGAAGAAAAGAGCGAAAGGAAAAAGAGTATAAACAAGATACAGGAAAATGGAGATAGACGGAGAAAGATACATATAGAACAGCAGAGACAAGGAACTGAGCAGAGAAAGAAAATTAGTAGTCAAAAGGCAAAAAATTAAAAAGTAAAGAGGAGGTGAAAGAATGATGAAAAATGGCAAAGAAATTGAATAATGAGAAATGGAAATGGAAAAGACCAAGAAAGAGGAATAAAGGAAAAAAAGGAAGAAGCACAGAGAAAGAGGAATGAGCTGAGAGTATTGTTTTGGAACGTAGAGAGAATTGAGCACAAGAAACAAATTTTTTGGAAAAACACCAGGGAACAGGATGTAGTGGGATTACGGGAGACATGGATAGAAGAAAACGAATGGGAGTGGTCGGAAAAAAAGTTGCCGGAGGACTTTGAGTGAGTGGTGCAACATGCAGAAAGAGAGAAAAGGAAAAGGAAAGCAAAGGGAGGTATAACAACGAGAATAAGAAGAAATGTTTGAGGCAACAGAGAAAAGGAATTGTAGAAAGGAACATACAGTAGGAGAAAACAAAAATTAAAATAGTGACGGTTTATAGCAGCAGAATGAAAGAGACAAGAAAAAACATAGAAGAGATGATAGAAGAAAGGGAGAAATAATTGATAAAATTAAGAGGGGACTTTAACGCGAGAATAAAGGAAGAAGGGAGAATACAAGAAAAGAAAAGGACGGAAAAGAGACAAACAATGGACAAAGTGATAAAGAAAAAGAAAGACGCGCTGCTGAAAATGTGCAACGAAAGGCAGTGGAAAATAATAAATGGAAACAGAGAAGAAAAAGGAGTGGGTGAGTATACGTACATAAGACAAAGGGAACAATCAATAACAGATTTTGTAATGACAAATGAAGAGGCTGGGGAAAAGGTGAAGTCATATAATGTGAGAGAAATGGTGGATTCAGACCACCAACCACTGGAATTGACAATAGAAGAAACAGAAGAGATATAACAAAATCAGAAAGGAAAATAAAGGCAAAGAAAAGAAGTAGTAGTAAGACCGGAAGAACGAGTTGGAAAATAAACAAAGACGAAGTAATAGAGACAATGAAGAAGTTAAAAAAGGGAAGGTGGCACAAGAAGATGGGATACAAGGCAAAGACGGTACGGTACGGTATACGGGGAAGAAGATGTAGCAAAAAGAATGACGGAAATAGTAAATAAAATATAGCAAAGGGAAAGATTCCCGAAGAGATGGAAAAAGGAAATACCCAGTAAACACGGATTGAAACCGTTACAGTCAAAAAAATTAAAACAATTGTTTCATTACGTTGTTTCGTCTTAGTTTCATTTTTATTTCATTTACTTGTAACTGACAGTAAATAAATTGAAAGAGTTCCGATTTTTTGCAATCATTTTTAAAACGTTTCAGTACTTGCAATTTCTTTTCAATAATCAGCAATCGTTTAAAAACTGATTTGTTTAAGCCGAATATTTTTTGAATAACTAGAATTGTTTGAAGATCGAATAAATAAGATTGAATTATTTTCAAAACAGTGGAATCGTTTTAGCAAAAACGAATACTTTGTGATTAGTCAGCATTAGTCGTTGCTATACCTACTTTTGATTACTGTCGTCAAAGCTTGCGCAGCAAATTGATATCTTTTCACTTGTTCGGTTGTAGTGAATGGAGAGGAGAATGAGAAATTTGATACAAGGAGAGGGTTGAGACAGGGATGCCATTGAGCCCAAGCCTGTTTGCAGTATATACGAAGATTTGGAGGAGACGATGAGAGGACAACTGATAGGAGGGATAGTAGCAGGAAAAGTGAAAGTGTGGTCGTTGGCGTATGCGGATGACATTGTGTTGGTGACTAACGAGGAAAAGGAAATGAAAGAGACGATAAAGACACCGGTAAAATACATGAAAAAAAAAAGAAATGAAAGTAAATACGGAGAAAACAAAAATAATAGTATTTAAAAAAAGAAGGGAAAAAAAGAAGAGTGGAAATGGAGAAAGGAGAAAGTGCAGTAAGTGAAGGAATTCACATACCTGGGTTACACGATAAAGCAGGATAATAAAGAGGAGGAACACATAAAGGAAAGTGTGTAGTGTGGGGGAAAGGTTGTTTGTGGTTGACATAGAAAAAAGAAGGCTGCGTGATATATAAGGCGAAAATATGGGAGTGGAAGAAGTATAAAGAGGTAGAAAAGATACAAGAAAAATACTGGAAGTGGGTATTAGGGGTAAACAGAGAAACACCAAGGTATATTATAAGGCGAGGAAGTGCAGGCAAAAAATAAGGGCAGAGACAGAAAAAAGGGCTATAAAATACAAAAAAGAACTGATGAGGGAAAGAACCGAATGCAAAATACTACCGGAATGTTGGAAAAAGATAAAGGGTGGAAGAGTGAAGTACGTGCAGGATGGAAGAGAAGAATCTTATAAAAGAAACGGGTACGGGAGAGAACAGGTAAAGAAATTAAGGGAAGAGGAAATAATAAGAAGAGATAGAGACATAGAAAAGCAGGAAAAATATAGACAAAGATAAAAGTGGCCAGATATAAGGTGAATTATAAGAATATTGAGGAAGAATTGGGGTTCTAGAATATTTGAATAGGGAAAGGAAGAAAAGCAAGAAGAAAAAAATGCAATCAAGGTTCAGATGTGGGAACGAAAAGTTAGAAAATTAATACTTGAAAAAAAAGGAAGAAAGAATGTGCAGACTATGTGGAGAAGAGACACATGAGGAATGAATGCAGGTAGTTAAAAGAAGAGGTTAAAAAGTAGAGGAAATCTTAGAAGAAAACGGAAAAGAAGCGGAGTGAATGGAAGAAGTATGGAGAAAGAGTAAACAGCTAAAAAGAAAGAAGAAAGCATTAAAAGAGACATGAGTGTAAATAAATGTAAAAAGAATGTAAATATAACTGTAAAAGCGGGAAAATTGGAAATAGGGGAAACACAAATCACTTTGCAACACATATGCGCGCAAATAAAGATAAACTATATATAGTTAAACATCTTTGAAAAAAAAATACCAAACTTGTTCTGAACTACTAAATAAATGTAAATAAATGAATTTTATTTTGTAGAAAGAAATTCTGTCTTCAAACTTGTATTTGGCAACACCGTAATCAATTACACGTGACAACCGCGACTTCTATTAATGTTGTTTTCGTTGTTTTTGAGGTTATGATTGCTAAGATATTCAAAATAAGTTTGAAACTAAGTTTTTACGTTTTTATATTAAAATGACGTACTCTCAAGAATTAGATAATAATTCGAACAGAACCATAAAGTTAAAACTTTACCAAAATGTAGAAAACGTTCCCACCTTACGACAACAAATTATGAACAGAAAATTAAACTGTTGCATTATTAAACCAAGTCTAGTTTTTCACCCCTTTCAAGTAGTCGTGGCTGCTAATAAAGCCGTCGTTGCTGATAAAATAACAACAAAAACAATCTATACGGAGATACTCTTTAATTTATCGTTATCAAAGAATATCACGCAGAGTTTACAAAAATATGGTATCGAAGATGGAGAAAGTGAACTTCTTGTTGCAGTTATTGATAAAAACGATTGCAGTAGTACGTTAGAAGATGTGTGTTCACATATTAACGGTGACGAAATAGATATATCACAATTAAGTGAATTACGAAATATGACCGAAATACAAAAAGCATATAAATTAAGCGATGTTGAGTCTAAAGATGATTATATATTAAATTCAATTGTAACTAAAATTGCGAGTAAAGATTTTATTTAAATATAATTATTAAGTAATTTATTTTTTATTCCTTATCTCTTATTTATTTTTAAATTTTTACTATTACCTCCTACTCCTAATCTCTTGTGAATTGATGGGACTTCTATATTTCTGAGAAGTCTGATCTTCAATATCTTTGTTAGTGCATATACAAATGATCAGGCAAATATAAAATATATAAATAAAAATATAAAATAACGCCCCAAATTAGTATTATGTTCATATGTGAGTACAGATGCGAGTTAAGTTAGGTATTATTATCCACTATTGAAAAATAATTTTAAAAAGTATTTTCATAAATTTATTTTCATTTTTATATTTTACAAGTACAAGTCATAAGCCATACAAGTATTTTTTCATTGAGGTCCATAACATAATTATAAACTTATAGAAAACAGATATATATTCTAACAATATTAGACAACTCAAAATTTTTCTAATTTAGTTTCAAATGTAATATATGATACAAAAGCACAAGAAATAAAAAAAATATTTAAAACATTAAAAATACTCGTTTATATATCACAGGACGAAACTGATCGACAAATAAAAACAAAACATTATTTTAATAATGTCACCTTTTAAAGATCAATATCCAGGTATTAGGTGTTATTAATAATTTAGCTAAGTAAATTGAGCTTGAGCTTGAGTAAGTTGATTTCGGTTGTTTACCTCGTCTTCGCTTTCCGAGTCGGTGTCTGATTCGTCGTGATTACGGTATATCTTGATCTGACTAACGTGTACGGTAGTTGAAAATTTCCTATTTTCGGTACCCTTAAGCTCGCTGATCCTATTCGTATCACTAGGTAACACTTCAGTTATCACGTACGGTCCGCGGTGCTTTGGTTGTAACTTCGTAGATTGGCCTGTATGAACCGGAGCACTCTTAATCAAAACAATGCTACCTACTTCGTAGCGATTCCCAACCCAGTGCCTTGAGTCATATCTCTGCTTGTACTTCAATTGGGCATTTAACACGTTGTCACGTACCTTCTGTTGGTTGTCGACTGGTTCTGTATAATTAATACTACTTCAACTTGGTCATTTGCTTGTGGATGCCGACTTGAATTCAAAGTATGGTAAATTCCACGTTCCGCACAAAACTGTTTGAACTTCGCCGCCGTGAAACTCGTTCCTCTATCGGTGACGATTCTTACGGGATTGCCGAATGTGTCTAGAACCTTTTGCAAACTCTTAATCGTTCCGCTTGTACACGTGTTTTTCAAGGGAAATAAATTAACGTATCGCGTTAACGCATCGATGATCGCTAAAATATACATGTTTTCCCTTTTGCTTGTAACTAAAAGTCCACAATGATCTAGATGCATCCTCTCAAAAGGTCTTCGTAGTACTGGTAGATTATGTAATAATCCTGGTCCTCGACCCAGAGGGTTTTTATTTAATAAACACTCCACACATGAATTAATATGTTTACGAACGTATCGACGCATGCCACTAAACCAGTATTTGTCTTTTATTTTTGGAATTGTTTGTTCAAGGCCAAAATTCCCTGACAAATCGTGTGCACGAACACACATCGCCTTCCGCATTCCTTTAGGAACAACGTACCTATTCGCGTAACCATCTTCTTCGCCTCCTATTTTCATTAGTCTACCTTGCGTTAATTTGAACCCACGCACCCTCAGTTTATCAGCTCGATCGCGATCACTCGGTTCTTTTAATAGTATATTAATCAACGTGTTTAATTCCGCGTCACTTCGCTGCACCATGAGAATCTGATTTTCTTCCCTTATCGTTTGAAAGATGTCTAATCGTTTGCACGCACTATCCATAATATCGTCCGCGGCTTCTTCGGGGGCTCTCATGAGCTCGACATGAGCCATCCTCTGTCCCGACCGGTGTCGCAGCTCCATGTCAAAATCCTGGGGTAAATGCAACCATCGTGCAACTTGTGAACTTTTCGTTTTTTGTGCATTCATGTGCACGAGGGCTTCGCAATCGGTCACACACGTAAACTTTAATCCAATCTTATAAATTCTTAACTTATCAACAATATGCACTGACGCCATCAATTCCAGTTTACAACTAGAATATGTTGCTTCCGATGCCTTCTTCGATACGTAAATAACCGGTTGAAGTGGTGAGGTAATTTTATCTGCTTGTAGCAGAATACCTGCAATTCCTTCCTTTGACGCATCTGTATATGCACCTCTGTAGTGGCCGCCGCGGGATTAAATAGTTTTAATAGCGGTTTGGTACACAGTGACTGGCGCAAGTCTTCAAACGAAGCTTGTTGTAGTTCGCCCCACACAAACGGTACTTCCTTTTTTGTTAGATCGCTTAAGGCCTTGGCTCGTCTACCGTAATTTTCTACAAAGCGGCGGAAATAACTGGTTAGACCGAGGAACTTGCGTAACTCGTGAACGTTTCTTGGGCATGGAAAATTCTTTACCGCGCGTATTTTTACATCTCCCGGTCTAATTCCGTTTGCACTTAACGAACATCCCAAATAGTCCAATTCCGGTTTGCCGAATTCACATTTGCTTATTTTTATCGTTAGATTGGCCTTTTTGAATGCCTTAAAAACGCATTCTAGTTTTTGAAACATTTGAGCCCAATCAGTGGCAGCTACGAGCACATCATCTAGGTACCATTTAGCAATATCCTTACCTAAAGGACCCAACACGATCGCCATTAAACGACTGAACTCGAATGAAGCATTGCATAAACCAAACATCATTCGATTAAGTTCGCCCGTTGTATCGTTTGTGATAAAAGCTGTTTTGTGGCGTGCTTCCTTCGCCAACGGCACTTGCAAATACGCACTTCCTAAGTCTAAAACTGAAAATAGTTTACAGCCAATAAGTCCTTCAAATTGTTCTTCTATGGTAGGTATAGGAAAATTAACTTTTGTAATGTGCATATTTAAAGTCCGATAATCAATCACTAATCTTGGTTCTCCTGATTTCTTACGCACTAGTAGGCATGGAGAAGCGTACGACGACGTCGTATCACTAGCAATTCCGTGAAGTTTCCACTCGTTGACAATGTCTGCTATCACCCGTCTTTCACTTGCGGACGTCTTATACGGTTTCGCTCGTACCGGTTCTTCAGCCCTTCTAATGTCCATTTCCATTAAGTTAGTGCATCCGAGTTCTCTTAAGTTAAAAGCAAAACACTCACGGTATTTATTATAGATAAGTTTTTCAATTTATCGCGCACCCAGTCTTCAGTGCCATCTGGTACGTTAATGTCTTCCGTAGATATCTCCCGTTTTGTCGGCGTATAAATTAAAAACGCTCCTGAATTATTACTGGCTTTAATCTGCCCAATCTTCGTTCCCTCTTGTATTTCAGTATCTTCGCTATTAGTGTTCACAATCGGCACAACAACTTCACTATCTAAGCATCGTGCGCCTATTAAATTCACCTCACCCGCGTGTAAAATTGTCTTATCTGTTACATGTACAGTTCCTTTGGTCGTATTGATTAAATCCACATTTCTAAAAGGCATTTCATGTTTCCAACCGAATTTAAGCGTGTTTTCTATTTTGATGTACGCAATGTCTTCTAGGTCGGTAAACGTTCGCCCAATTAGAACATATCTACACTTTGCACCCTTTCGGGTACCACACAAAATAACACTACGACTTCGATCTCATTAAGCTTAAGCTTTGCATGCGTTACACCCATACAATTAACCGTCGGTGTTTTTCCGCTACCGAATCCAAATAATTCAATGTTTGATTTTTCGTAATCAAAACCACACTTTTGCAATGCATCCCGACTGATAGTGCACACGCTAGAACCCATATCAATGAACGCATTGACACTGTAACCATTCACACAAACCTCGCGCAAATATTTGTCGATTGACCCGCCATCATCTTACGGTTGGAGCATTCGCGTTTTGTGTGACCTATTTCCTTACAGTTAAAACATTGTAGTTCCAATTTCTTCACCGAACATTTTCTCCAATTGTGACCTACGTTTTTGCACTTAAAACAAACAACTTGTTTTACGCTATCGCGATTTGAATTTTCGGTGGTTTCTTTCGGTTGTACCGAAAACTTAGCACTAGTCACGCTACTGCGATCCACCGGTTTGCTATAATTATTTGACTAAACCTTTCTACTGATATTCAACCTATCGTAAATCAATATGTCACTATATAACTCATCGATATTCGCATGATCTTTTCCCGCTAATCGTATTACAGTATTTGCTAACGCGATGCCGGACAAAATCTGTTTTTTTATTTCCGAAAAAGGCAAACCTAACGAACTGCACAACATGTGTTTGTCGTGTACATAGGAACTCACTGATTCGTTGACAGCCTGTATCCTTTTTCGCTTTTTTTCCCATTTTTCAGTCGTGCTGAAGACATCTACAAATGTGTGCCTAAATGCTCTCTCGAAATCTCCAAAATTGTGAATGTCAACTCTTCGTGTAGCATACCAACTACGTGCTGCTCCCGTCAGATGTAGTCTTGCCGTTTCCAACAACCACTGGTCTGACCAATTGTTTATTGATGCACTCGATTTTAACTGCTCGAGCCAATCCACTGCTTCAACATGATGAACTTCTCTATTAAAATCTCTAATCATGTTATTAAATATCGGCGTAAGCTGCTGCTTTGGTTGATCCTGCTGATTTTCGATTATTCGAAGCATTCGATCCATTTGCGACAGCATTATCGCTGTTGAATCGTAAACTGTCGGCCCTGTCGGGAAAATATTCCCTGCGCACGCCTGCGTGGAGATTTCTGGATTTGGCGGTTGCTTGTAATCGAATCTCTGCATTATCGGCTCTGATTCAACTCTTTCAACGCCATCTACTTCCGATACCATGCCTCGACTCTGCGCCATATTAGATTCCTAGACGGTAAAACACAATGCTCCAATGGTTCCTCAACGTGCACCTTGCTTATGATTTTCAAACACAAATCGATTTCTAACTTTCAGGTACATACACAACACTGCTGCTTTTGCAACTGCCTATCCCACTTCTGAATTTAATAAGGACTTGTTTCTTTAATAAAACTACTCAGACTTAAGCACAAAACTTAGGCATTTATTGCATCGTAGCTATTCGTAGCTCTACTCAACATTTCACGCTCGAATACTCTTTGCCAGCTCGCGATCTGCCTCGACCCCTACTACTTGCCTTCAGGGTCACGCGCATTCGTTTAAGTGCATATTTATTTTTACCAGGACGTAATTTCTTTGACCATAGTGCAGCATCTTTCGAAAGTTGACTCATATTTTCCGTTCTGGTAAATTTTGGTGTTGATTTCTCATCATCAGCGGAACTTGAAGATGTTGATGGATTGCTTTCTAGAAGATCAGTTTCTTGTCTGCTGCTGATACTTGTTTCAAGTACAGGTTCAGAATATTGGGATTCAGCTGTTTTATTGTTATTAATATTTGGCAAAGTAGACTCGGGTTTTATAAAAAAATTCGCAATTTTGACATGGTGTTACTGTAAAAAAATTAATACTAAGTAAACAAATTGTTCATGAAAAATGGAAGTGTTTCGACGTCTCAAACTCAAACTCGAAAGTATTTTCTCAACAGTACTTATTTCAAGTTATTTCAGAATTTATAAATTTTTATAATAGTAATATTAGTGCTTATAAATTATTCTGTTTGAATTTACTTCAATTAACAATGATGTTTATTTAATTAAATATAAAAGGATTTTTGAGAAGTTTTTGGCTTTTAATGTTTTAATAAATCTAAAATAAAAAACAAATTGCGTACTCTCATTTGGAAAATATATTATTTTCGAGAAGTAATTCGGTTCCCTCGTCTCAAAGAGTAAAAATTAAAAAATAAACAAATAAAAAACAATGTAATAGTTAGCAATTCCTTACTGGGTTTTTTATCAATATAAATTTTGTTTTGACAATGTTTGTTGCTTCGGCGCCGTCGTGCACCACACGACTTCGCCCTTATGTACGACGCCGGACTGCAAATGATGCAAGGAAATTAACTCAGGTTTTCGTAAACAAATGTTTTATTGCAAAGTTTATTGATTTCAAATCCAAACATGGAAGGCAACATTACCATCCATATAGCTTTACAAGTGCAGTTACTTTATTCAAATTTGGTACAATAAGAAATTTGTACATGCAATTTGACTTATATATACAACACTAAATGCGAACAACTAAGCTTAGCGCTAGAGTAACTATTATATATATACACTAATTATTACTATTTAGCACCAAATCAGGAAACTATAGTTATCTAAAAACTTACAAGATAAAATGATCATCTTGAATTTGTTCTTTATTGGTTTAATAAAAGCTATTACATAAAAATAAAATAACTCTCACAATTAAAATAAAAGAGGTGGATAAATACGAAAACATTTGCACAATAATTAAAAAAATTAAAACCGTTTCTTCATAGATAACAAAAATTAGACCACTAATATACATTTAAAAATCACATTTATAAAAATAATAGTAAAAATATGTCTGAAATGCTTACTTACACATGTAATAGTCGTAATGAAACTGAAGTTGTTTTTGAAACAATACAAATATGTCCTGCTTAACAATAAGTAGAAATGAACGTTTATATACAATTAACAATTATTCTAATATCCTAAGAGACCCCAAAAGGGGTGCACCTAGGACAACGACCCATATCATCTGCGACTCTCCATTCCGTATATTGTCAAAAGACAATCGACAGTGCCCGCTGCAAGTGCCACTTTATGAGGATGAAACGCAAGGCAACTAACTTGTCCTATGCGGTGCCCCATAAATCCTTCGTGGAAGCGGATTATATTTAGATTATTACCCAGAAAGTTGTATATGCTTATATTCTGGTTCGCCGAGCCACTGAAATAAATTAAATTGAAATTTACTAAAATGATTGCTTAGGAAAAGGATGGTACACTTAAGAAAAGAAAAAACGGGACACCATCCGCTTTTAAGTACAAACATAACTGTATAAACACAGGTTCTAAATAGCTCGGGATAGTTTTATTCAACATCTTTTTAAAATATCACATTGTTCGTTAAATACAATTAGCTGCAACCCCATTTAAGAAAAACTGCACTTGAACCGGCCAATAAACACTTCTTACGTGAAATGACTAGGTAAGTTTGATGACGTGAAAGTTTTGTTCGCAAACATCCACAACCAATGATTAACCCACACCGCGTCCGCGGCCATTGTTAAATAAATAACGTTATTCGATCAATTTACTTGTACTGTACTGTACAATGTACTGTAAATTTGTTGATGCAATTGTGGAAATACATTAGAGTAGATCTTCCACTGCTGATGAGAACCAAAAAAGCAAAAAAACAAATTGCATTGACACGGCTTTACTCCCAATGTTTATTACGTTATGATTTTAGCCCGCGATTTTATTCAAAACTATTTTCAAATACGCGAGTTTAAATTAAACTTTTTAGTCTCCTTAAGTGTAAACCGTATTTTATACATCAAATGTAACATGGTTTTTACGCACAATAGTATATGACAGTATTGTAAAATCCTCTACAGTACGGTAAAATAAGCCCTAAATTCCAGGTATCGAAAAAAGTTTTAGGGTTCTTTAATGTCTACTAGACAGTAATAATTTTAATTATACAGGGTTGATCATAAAGGCGTGGCACAAAAAATTGCATTTTTTGAAATAGAACTCCCTGTATATTATTTGACATTTCAATTCTTCTCTGAATTTTACGTAGAGTTTGTAAGAAGCATAATGTATCTAAATTCAATCATTTCCGGGTTATCGAGTTTTGAAAATAAACGCTATTGTTTTAAAATCTATTGAATGAAGAACAATAATTTATTAATGAAATCACAAATTTCTTTTGAAAACATTCTGTGGTTCTGAAAAGAACCGAGTGCCATGTTTGTTATGTGTTATGTTAAAAATGTGGTATATTAAAAATTTTCTAGTATAAGATTTATCCTCGACACGCCCACTTTTCGTGGTTGACTGTCAAATTTTAAAAGCACGATTTCATTTCTTCCGGTAACGTTTGTGCAACACAGACCTCCGTTTAGCGGTGTCTACGCCCAACAAGGTTTTCATCATTAAGTTATTTCACGCAATTCCACGTGAATGTGCGATCGAATTTTGTGTCTATTTGAGCAAAAGCCTCTCGAGGTAAGTAGTTATAATTTTTTTGTATTGGGAGTTTAAATTGATTCTTTAGCGGGTTTCCACACCTTCATCTGTGTTCCTTATCTGTGGAGTTGATAAGCACCTGTTGCAATTGGATGTCACGTAGCTGAAGATCAAGGGGTTGAATACAATCATATTGGAGGGAATAATTACCCAAGTTGCGAAGTTAATTAGAGGGAAGCTCTGCGCATTCGCTTATGATCGTATGAATTGAAAACAGGATTTACTTGTGATAACGCCGTATGTACGCTTTCTTTTGTGTTAGATTTCAATTGAGCTTTAGGTAATACTGGTACGGAATTAGCTAATCCCCTACTGGATAAAACATAACTGTAAGTATTATATTTTTACCTTTATTCTTATTAGTTCGGTGGTCAGTCTACCATACGTACATACTAAGTGGTAATCACAATTAATGTTAAAATCTTTTCATTGTGTCATATTATTATCTGGTGGGCTTTGATTCTCTAGAGCTTCGATTTTCGTACTTTTGTAATTTAATTTAAGTATTTAAAGACGTGTTGCCCAGTCGAAAGCGAACTTATACTTGACCTGTGATATCCACCCATGTATAGTGTTTGGAAAATTTATATAATTATACTTATGCACCTTTTTCGTCCTCTGTAACTGTCTGTGATAAAATAAATATATATTCTGTGTTATCACTTCTGTCGTGTTATTTGTTCTTTTTCAGCTGCGAGTAGATTTAAACGATGTCTCCCTAATTTAGTCTTTCATAGTTTTGGCGCCTTTATAGATTTAGTTTATAATCGATCGTCACTAAGCCTGCGATCCCATCTCCGGGAACAACTGTGTTAGCCATCACTTGCCTTCTTTTCGTTACACGAAAACCAGCGTAACATATGATTGTTTGAAATCCTATTTTATTAAGATCCTCAAAACGAAATTCTGTAGATAGTTCATAAAGGTACCTCAGAAACACAGCATTGTTCTTGTTTTAAAGCGTTACCATACCAACGAATGTCAAAGTTTGAGTGAAACCGAACGTATCGAAATTTTAATGATGATAATGGTGATAGGACACGAAGCTTAGCGCAAGTGGTGATTATGTTCAATGAGTAGCATCCTGGCCGGGAATCGATCTGCAAATCCACAGTTTTACGAAACTAGCGGTGTCAGGGATACACCTAGAACTGGAAGGCCTTTAACCATTAGAAATTAAGAAAATACTTTGAATGTAGTATTGGATGTGGTGGAAAATTCGACACAATTGGCTTTAAATCACAATATGAGTCTATACTCAATTCAAAAGATTACGAAGCGGGAAAAATCTATTGCAAGAACTGAATGAAGAGGATTTACGAGCTATGTGAAGTTATTATGGAGAAGTTGCGCTGAAACTTTAAGTTTGCCAACTATTGTCTTCTGACAAATCTACATTTTGTTTGAATGGACAAGTGAACCGACAACACTGTAGGTACTGGTCAGACGAAAACTCACATTGGATGGAACAAGTTCACACCCAAAGACCGAAAAAAGTAAATGTTTGGTGTGGTATTATTGGAGGACATATCGTAGGACTCTCAATTGCAATTAACTATTACAGCACTTTGAGCCTTTATAGATATTTACAGTAATTTTTTATATGTAGTAACTTACACTACGAGATGGTACCGCCATCAAATTTCAACATTGCTATCCTTTGTTCTCCTGGGAGGTTTAAAGAAAAAATCTTAGCACATTCATTTTTAAAAACCATATATTAGCAGATATGCTACGAACGAACAACCGACATATTTTTGAAAATTTTCTGATTTTTCAGACATTCAACTGCTTGAAGGCTTAAACTATACTACATATATAGTCTAAAATTAGTAAATAGTACACATGTTCGATGGGAGATATGGGTGACCACGGCATGATATTGAATGCCTGGCAATGTGGGGACGGGGATTATCCTGTTGAAAAATCGGATCCTCCAGCTTCTGGAGGAAGTAAAACGTCATTTTTTTTATGGGTACTGAATTATTTTAAATGATTTGATTGATTAAATTTCAATCAATTACTACTTTTCACTAGTTAAATATTTCTGCAAAGTTTGGTCCAAAAATTCTAAAGCATTGGTGTTGCATTTTTTACGTTACAGAGTATTTTTTACTGATTGTTTAATATGAATGTAATAGATTAAGTTTGTAAAGACAATGGCAACGATGATCAACACCACGGGGAACCGAAGGTGCTTAATAACACTCACAGCCGAATCAAGTATATTATGCCTCACTAACCTCATTAACTACTCTGACTTTGACTATACTAGAAACAAATGTGTACCATGCATAAAATCAGTTGCAAATTACTTATCACTCTTGAAATAGCTCCTACGAGAATAGTTCGATAACTACGTAGACTAACACCGAGATGGTGCAAATTCGGAAGAATCTTCGTTAGTATTCTGTGACCATTAATAGGTCAATTATTCTGTTTTTGACAATACGTCAAAGTGAACATTTTGTGTGCTTTTGTAAACTATGGAAACAACTGAGGCGAGAGCAGTGATGAAGTACTTTTATTTAAAAACCTTAACACCAACCGAAATCAAAGCAGAGTTGGATTCAACACTAATGAAATCCGCTCCCTCGTTTTCAATGGTAAAAAACTATTGCCGAATTTAAACGTGGTCGTATGAGCACAAATGATGAATTCCGTCGAGGGCGTTAAAAAATTACTACTGCCCCGGATATGATTGAAAAAGTCTACCGTATTGTATTGAATGACCGCTTAGTAAAAGTGCGCGAGATAGCACACATATCTAGTGTCTCAAATGACTACACAAAATTTTAACTAAAGAATCTGAAATGAAAAAAAAATACTTGACGCGTTGGTGGCGCGGTTCCTCACTCCGAAAATAAAACTGAATTGCATGTTGGCACGTTGGCCGCAATCGGAGTTACTTTGGCGCCGAACACATAACTATTTCGAGAACTTGGATTCATCAACCTACAGTATCGACATTGCTGATTTAAAACATCGTTGGTATAAGTGTGTTGATCGCTGAAGAGACTATATTGAAAAACAAAATGGTTTATGTCAAAAACAACGTCGTTTTCAACACCGCCAATAGCATGGGTCATCATGTCAGGGTGAACAAAACATTCGAGCATCGTTCACACCATTGCTACTAGCGCTATGTGAAACGTACGCAAACGAAATAGATCGCCAAATCCATTCAGCTTTTCCCTGTCCAATCAAATGAAATGTGCCAAGTCTTTTTTGCCTGACTATTACTGATACCTACACACAGCCATGCTTTAACGCTCAGTACACCACTACATGGATTGGTTCGCCTGACCCGTACAGCATATAGTGCCGCAAACAAAAAATACAGATTGTTTTTCAGAACTTTTTCAACGATGTTCTTCTTTTTATACACAACTTTGAAAATCTCATGCCTAAGCTAAACAAAGCTTATTTATCCGAACCTACCAACTAAGTAACCGTCCACTACGTACCGAACCATTCACATGGACATGAAAGTTAATATAGCATACGTCGCTTACGCTAGTCGAACTATGAGCACAACAGAACAGCGTACCCACAAATCTCCAAAGAAGTGGGATTGTAATGTTAGTCGCCTCCTCGTTATGCACTCTGGATAGCATCTGTGCCTGGGTTCTCCATTACAGATATGAATTAAATTATTGACACGGGCTTACATTCAACCATGTGGCGTTATTGCCCTTAAAACGAATACGTTTCTACCCAATTCCAAGTTTGAGCGTAAGTTTGGGCTTGGTCAACGACCGAGACGAACCTCCCAACGTAGCACGAGTCGTGTTGATGCTAATATTCATGATCATTTTTGTACTTTAATTTTATTGACATTAAGTTGGCCACTCTGTTATTTTTAATTTCACACAAAATCTTTAATCTAATTGGCACTTAAAATATAGGAATTGAGTTTTAAAAGCTAGCCTATATGTTTGTGCTGATTCGAAAGAATCAACATGTAGGTTATGCTTTTAAAAGTCAAAGATAATATTTTAAGGACTAATTAGGTTAAAGATTTTGTGAGGGAAATTTAAAAAGAACAGAATGGCCAACTCGATGTCAATAATATTATAGTCCAAAAATGTTCATGAATATGCTCAATTGTGTGCGATCCAAACGGGAGGGAGCGGTTTGCCGTGTTGCTGCTGCCCGTAGAGTAAGTGTTACTCTAACCAATTCCGAGAATTCGGTTCAAACTTCAGATCTAGGTTGGAAGAAGAGGAAAGGCCGAGTCCTCTTGCAAAAAAGCATAGTAGAGAGAACTTGTCCCTCCCTTGCGCCTTAGACCCATAAAATGTACTGATGCATTTATGTGAAACGGGTGAGAGTTTCACGAACACTGCAAGGTAGCAAATGGATAGAAGGGACTGCAACGTGACCCAGTAACAACACGTGTATCTGAAGGAGACAGAGAGCCCCGCCGGGCTATCCGGTGCTCTATCTATTTGGAGTCTGCCTCTCGGGAGGGTGGTTACTAGTTCAGGCACAGATTGAGCGTTGATTTATTTCATCGTGCGACAATCCCCTAATAAGGGAGAGATGCTTAGGCACTTTATCCCCGCCTCAAATATCCCCTCATAGGGCGCACGAGAGCTGGATTTAAGGTGCTGAACTGACCAGCTAACATCGTTCAGAAATAAAGACTCATAAACAAGCGTGTAGCACTGAACTGCCGGCTTCCTAATTGGAACCAGGTCGTGAAGCCTGCGATAAGAATTATTACGCCTACCGTGTAACGGAACCGAAGTGCGATAATACGGATCTAGAAATAGCTTTAGTAGATGCGATAGATTGCACGGCACTCCGGACGTGGAAGATGGGCAGCCCCATAACTCCGGTGCGGTTGTATCTATTACTTTCAATCCCACTCCCTTGATTATAGTATGGGCAGAGAAGACATTTTTCCATGATTTGTACTTCACTACACGATTATAAACCGCAAATGCTTCATGCAGAGAAGTCACTGACATTTTCAAGTCCACTAAGGCAAATGCGAATGCCGCCTAATGTTTTTTGATCATCATTACCAATAAATAGTGATGCTACACACACATGCAGCTCATGTAGGCATTGTTAAGGTAAAACACGACTTTGTATTTTACGAGAAATAGGTGCCGATAACAAACGTATTGCCAAATCGTGTTGAACCTAAATTTCGATACCCGAAGAACACAACCTGTACGCATGAAAATAATTTTAAAATGTCAAGTTTAAGGCCGCTAAGAATTTTTGCTGTACGATATTAAGTATAAACCAAGATAAGGATGACATTAATACCTGCAATACAGTACTTACCAAGCATAAATATCTGCATTACGATGTACAGAGAAAGCATTCATATCGCGCATTTGCGTTACTAAATTAACAGAAATGGATTCGCTTTTCCTAATATCATAAATTCTAACATCACCGTCGCAGCTAAAAACAAACAAAATTAGAAAATTGGATTTTAAAAGATGCTACCATTATACCATCCGCTAATTATTTTATTATCACGAAGTTGTACACTCAAAACCCACGACCCATGTTCTAGCCACGTTTTAACTCGAGAATCGTTTGGTGAACACCTTCTATCAAATAGTCTTACAGAACCGTCAGCACAGCCAGCAGCAATTAATCCACGTTTTTGATTATTAAAACTAAGCCCGTCAGTATCCATTCCCATAATAATTCCGTCGTCAGAATGATCGGATACAGCAAGGGATCGACTATGTTTTTCATGAGCTACACTTGAATAGGTAGAATCTAAACAAGTTACAGAACAATCAGCTCCTGTTGGAATGTCGAAAGCTCTTAATTCTTTTTCAGCATCCCACAGACGTATCACACGGGTATCACCCGAAGTTATCACAGTTTGTGTCCATTGTTCCCAATTAACGAGCACACCAGCTACTGTTAATCAAACTTAAATTATAAAACAAATACTAATAAGTTAAACTTACAATTAGATTTATACGAAGGCATTAATTCGTTAAAAGCCTGCCAAGCGCATACAAGATTAGGTTCCTTACTACTACTTGTTCGCCACAATTTCACACTACCATCGTCTGACGCTGCCATCACTAACGCAACATCTTGTCCATTAACCCATTCCAAAGAAGTAATTCGACTGTTGCTAGGATTTTTTAACGATTTGTTATGGCAGTGCGATATCTTAGCTCCTCGACCCCAATCCCATATTCTTAAAATAATTCACGTGATTGCGTTTTAAAATAAAAAATTACTTACGCAAAATTATCACGACTAGCAACGACAATCTGTTGATCGTACGGATGAAACTGTAACACTTGTGGCGGTGCAGCGCATCGAGTACTAAATAACTGCGATTCTAACCTAGTATTTAACACCCTGACTTGTTCTTCTTTAGCTTCTGTACGTATTTTGGTATTTCTAAAAATGTACCAACGTAACTAGAAACATTCTACATATTATTAGAAACAAACCTTTCAAATCTCCACTCCCTATCGTAATAAGGTTGAGATTCCACATCGTTAGACTGAGTATCCTTCATTAAAGATTGGGCAAAGTACTTGCTTGCCCATGGCACAAATTCCGTAGTAACTAAAGGTTTTCGAGCCCCGCCGTCTTTTTCATCGATTTCTTCGTTAATAGTATTTTGTTGTTTCTTCCTTGTCCGATTGTTCATTGCAGATCTGCGATAACACCATTATATTTCATTATCTCCTCGTTAAAATACAAACCTGGCTGCGTATCGGTGCAAATCAGTATTAGCATGTAGACTAGGAGGACTATCCCCGGTTAAAAACGTACTACCTCGATTTGGACTAGGAGGTAAACTCATGCTGGCACCCATACGATTATCTACTTGCTCTTTAGCAGCTTTAACCTGATTTCGAATATACGTTGTTATTATTGTACACATTTGCGCAACCTGAGGATGAGGGTCAATTTCAAGACTGCACAGACCTGCCCATATCTTAATATAAACTGATCCATAAGCTACACAAGGCAGTGCACCTAAACTTCCGTGATGCACTAATACAGAATGACCTAAACTACTAATTGAGGAACTCGACGCTACCCTTTTTAATCGATCCATTGAATCAGTGTAGTCTATATTGATACTGTGCGTAAGAGGAGACATAAAAGACCTAGAAATATTTATTATCCTTAAAAAGTATTTGTGTAAACACGCAAATCTCACCGACTACCCATTCTTTTTAAAGTGCTAGTAGGAGTATTCTCTTGACTATTGCTCAAATTATTTTCTTGAGCTGCTACGTTAAGAAAAGAGTTTTCAAATGTAATCACGATCCATTGTAAAGCGGCAACTAATTCTCTGCGTACTAAGCTACTCATATCACGGCTTACTGTATTGACTAGCATCATTACTATTGAATGGTCTATATTATTGGCGTGTTCAGAGCGTTCGCTCACAGAGTTAATAAAAGTACCAAGTGCATACACCGCCGCGGCTCTTACCTACCAGTCAAACGTTAAAAAAATATCACCAGCCATTAAGTACTTACCTCTGGACAAGGATCTTGGAGAAGCAGATATAATTTTTCGTGCGCAATATCACGTACTCCAGTCCATCGGGCCTTGTCGTAATGATCCCATAACCGTGCCAAACAAATAGCAACCCACTGTCGCAAATTTGGACTAGGATCAGATAACTGCTCCAAGCATATACTAACTAACGAGCCTTGTCTAGCAGCTTCTTGACCGTCGCGGAAGTTATTAACAATACAAGCCAAAACAAACGCAGCTTGCGTCCGATATTCCGACTTAAATTGCAAATATTATTTTAAAAATACATTCATTAGTCTACTTACCGCAACAGATGGATCTTGAAGAACAGACAAAAAATAATTATGACCTTTATCCCTCACCAAATCAGCTTGACAAGTCTATAACACTACAATGAAAACTTGAAACAAAATTGTATTAATACCTACATTATCGACAGCTAATATTTTTGCCCAAATGAACACAAGCAATGGTCTAAGTTCTCGTGCACAGCTCTGCAGCAATTTTAAAACGTACGGAAAAATTCCCACAGATAAAGCTAAATTAACGGCCCACGGACCTAAATCTAAAAATTTTCCTAAAAGCTCGAGAGCGCGCATTCGATGAACTTGGCTCAACAGTACTTGTAATACAATTGGTAACTGTTCAGGAGGGTAACGATCTTCAGAACCTGCAACGAGTTAATTACAAAAAAATCTAACTAATAAAAATTCATATATACCTAATTCGAGCCAGACTTGAAACGCGGTAAGTTGTTCTTCAAAAAATGCTAAATGTTGATAAGGTTCATCATTATTTATCATTCTTGGAAGCTGACTTAAACTTAAATCGAGAGCAAAATCCCACGCTAGCCACATAGGATGTTGTGAGGTATCAGGGAGTGCCGGGTGGCTTATCGGCGTGCAATCGAACGATCGCAAAATGCGTTCGGCTAGTAGAAAATTCCGGAATAAGCTTGCTACTAATAAATCCTGACGAAATAACTTTTGAAACAATTCTGAAAGAAAATATTAATCATTAAACAAGTTATAGTATTAAGTTGGATGAATGTATATTTTTCGTATTTTGCAACAACAAAGATTTTTATTTTAAATGTAACTGCGTTTTTTCTTCAAATTTCATATATGTTTTGCGATTCGTGATTATTAAGTCATCTTCATTCAACGAAAGTACAAAAGAAACTCAAACGCAAAATCGATCCCACCGAGGTTAAAACCACAAAACACTTGACACCAGCGATAGATTCTAAAATAGTTTCATTTAAACAAGGCGATAAACGCCATAAAGATATTCCTTGCTTTTGTGGTCGTACATATCTTAGAGAAACTGGTAGAAGCGTAGGAACAAAAAACACAAGGTGTAATCGTCCTCTAAGAAATATAACAGAAGACGACGACGATCTGCAATGGCAAAAATTGCGCTGATAAGTTTTTTTTGTTATGCCAGTTAGAACACCAACGTTGAAAGTTACTCTCTAGAATTCATCAAAATTCAGAAAAACGTAACAGTGGCGTACCTATATCCCCCTTAAATAACAAATCTGCGCACCTACCATGTCCAGTAAACATCCGGTTCAGTGCTATCCATTCCCTCGTGCTCAGCTCTGAAACCATGCTAATTATTTAGTTGTGTAACGTCCTACTCGTGTGACCATTGAGCTTTGGAGTCATAGTTGTTCGAGCAAAGATATTGGATATTAGAGATCAGCTAGAATTTTGTGTCTGATAGTCAGTGCTAAGTCGTCTGACATATACACATTAAAATAGAAGAAAGACCAGAATTGACCTCTGTGATCAGCGGTTGTTTACCAACTTTGATTTGCTAGTTTTTCCATCAAGAGTCATTTGTAAACTGCTATTTACCCCGTATTAATCGTTTAGCAGATTATGTTTATAGTTTAAACAGTTATTTCCAGACTGTCTTGTACATTGATATCAGGTCAAGAAACGCCATAGATCTCATAGCCAATGTATGAGGTTAGTCAGTCCTGCTGCGACCAGCCCTAAATTCTGCTTGTTCTGAGAGCAAATGCTGCGCAATGACATTATTAACTCTGTTGTAGATAAGTCGTTCAAAAAGCTTGTACAGTTATGACTAGATTTTTTAAATTTCTTTAGAAGAGAGCTACTTAATGATGTTAGTAAAAAAGTGTGTCAGTTGCTTGACGTTTTTCCCAGAACGCATAAAAAGTTCCCAAAAGAAGCCGTTGGTACCCGCTAATGCTCTGGAGAAACTTGAACCAGTGGGGAAGTTTCTTCGAAGTGTTTTTAATTCTTTTGTCACCTGTATACGGAGACTATTTCTTCTTAAGTCACTTCTACGGAGTTTAGAATCTGGCTTGGTTCACAAGTTGATTACCTAACTCGCTAGTGGTTCTTTGTAAGATTTTCGTTTGATTTTTCAAGTTATCGTTTTCTTTCTTACCTTTTCAGAGTTTAGATTATGGCTTGTTTTACAAGATGATAACCTAACTTTTGAGAAGTTCATAGTTAGATTTCGGTTGCTTTTTTGAGTTTTGCGATTTATCTCACGCCCTGATGAAGCCCTTTACGAAAGTATGCGAAACGTTGGCAACTTCGGTTACAACAACAATGACACGGTCCAAACCCGGAAGACATTCTTATCTTAGTACATCATCAATTTTTCGTAGAAGACTGCGCTTATCACCTTGATCGAAAAAAATGTATCCCCTCAACCGCTTCTGTCCATCGATGTTTTCTAGAAGCATCAAAACTGTGTAGAAGATATCTGCGATTTCTTAATCTCAACTGATAAAGTTATTCAAAATGTTCGCTACGCCCTGATGTAAATTCTTGTTTACAACACATAATGGTGCGTTTTGAGCTGTTAATATTACAGCTTTTTGGTAGCATATATAAACCTTAGACACAAAAAGCATGAATCTGATGCACTTATTAAGATCAGTGAGATTTTAAGAAGTTAGCAACAACTTTTTTCTGGGTAAATACTGGCTTAGTTCGAATCATTTTCCTCAGTAAGAAGCAATCTCAGTTGTTCGGCACTATCGCCTTGCTGGCTGATCCTAAACGACTACGTTTGTTTTAATCATCCTAAATGAGTTTCTAGATAAAAAGAATCAAATTTGTTTGGCGGACAGAAGAAATACGATTGCATTCGACTAGTGGCGACCGATTTGGCTGTCGTTTATGACAATGTTGGTTTACTTAATAGCCAGTTAAATTATCTTCCATCAATTTCCAAAGTGAAATCGTCCTTCTAACGATCAATTGCAATTAGAAGATTTGCATGTGCTAGAATATTTCCAATAAATAATGAAGATGGATATAAAATGCCTATAACATATTCTGACAAAATTCTATAAATGCATTTATTCAAGTGCATATTTTCAGCGATTTTTGGAATTAAACCTTTAAAAAAATTTTAATGTAAAATTTCTGCATAAGCGATAAGGTGCCGTAAATATAATATTTTGTGCTCTTGTCAGAGGTTTATTAAACGAATTTTTAGAATTAGTGTATTACCACCATTTCTAGTAAAATGGTCCTTCTAACTACCAATTGCAATAAGAAGATTTGCTTTCCAATAAATAATGAAGGTCAATATAAAATGCATACATGCATATTCTGACAAAATTCTATAAATGCATTTATTCAAGTGCATGTTTTCAGAGATTTCGGAGTTAAATCTCAAAAAAAAAAAATTAATGTACCTACAAATTTCTGCGTAAGCGATAAGCAGTCGTATATATGATATTTTGTGCTGTTATTAAACGAATTTTAAGAATTACCTTATTACCACAATTTCAAAAGTAAAATAGTGCTGCTAACAACCAATTGCAATTGGAGGATTTGCATGTGCTGGAATATTTTCAATGAATAATAAAACTAAAATTAGTGTATTACCAAAATTTCTAAAGTACAATCGTCCTCCTAACGACTAAATGCTATTAGAGAATTTGCAGGTGCTGAAATATTTCCAAAGAATAGTGAAGAAGTCTAGAGAAATGTGTTGTTGTAGGCCAATGCACGCCAGTGCCTCAAATTGTGAGATGCGTGAAATCTAACGAAGATACGTCGCCGAAGAAGTGCCCACAACATCTATTGGACATTCTTACCTCCAAATGCCAAAACCTCAGCCAAGACCAGCTGGCTAAAGTTAAAGTGTTGATCCAAGATGTGTTCGCGCTGGAGAGTGGTTCCAAAGGAAGAACCAACATGGTGAAACATAAAATTAATACCGGAGACGCTTGGCCGATACGACAACATCCACGCAGACTTCCTTTGGCGAAAAGAGAAGAAGCCGAACAAATAATTACGGATATGGAGAGAGAAGGCGTGATTGAACCTTCAAATAGCCCATGGGTGTCCCCAGTGCTACTCGTAAAGAAGAAAGATGGATCAACGAGGTTTTGCGTAGACTACAAACAGCTAAACAACGTGACCAAAAACGTCAACTACCCTTTACCCAGCATTGACGATACGTTAGACACCCTGTCAGGATCCTAGTGGTTTTATATGTTAGACTTAAATAGTGGTTACTGGCAGGTAGAATTGGAACCCAAGAATCGTGAAAAAACAGCTTTTACGATTTAAACTGGTTTGTGGCAGTTTACTGTGATGCGCTTCGGCTTGGGTAACACTCCTGCAATGTTCAAGCGTTTGATGGAGACCATCTTGCGCGGACTGTCTTGGAAGACGTGCTTGGTTTACCTAGACGACGTGATCGTGGTTGGAAGGTCGATTGAAGAACACTTGAACAGTTTGAAAAAAGTGTTCCAGCGATTACGTGGAGCAAACCTCAACCTGAGCCCAAAGAAGGGTCACGTATTTAAGAAAAAAGTGCAATACCTTAGCCACGTCGTATCTAGAGATAGAGTAAAGACTGACCCAAACAAAATCCGAGCAATGCTTCCTTGGGTTGTGCACCTATTATAGACGATTTGTATCCAAATTTGCCAATATTGCCAAACCTTTGACGAAATTGACAGAAAAAAAAACAGAATTTAGATGGAATGAAGACTGCGAACATGGTTTCCATCAACTAAAACAGGCCCTAGTCACTTCGCCGATTTTGAATTATCCAAGAGAAGATGGAAAATTTGTTTTGGATACGAATAGACAAGAAAAAGTTATCGCGTATTTTAGCAAAGTTTTGTCCAGGCCAGAAAGGAATTATTGCGTATTATAAAACATTTCTACAAATATCTGTATAGGCGAAAGTTTTTACTGAGAACGGACCACGCCGCTTTAAAATGGCTATTGCAGTTCCGTAACCCAGAAGGACAAGTGGCAAGATGGATCCAGAGACTGCAAAACACCGTGCCGGAAGCAGTTAACGGAACGCTAATGCCTTGTCCAGAAGACCATGTCCAGCGGACTGCAGCTATTGTTCGCGATTTGAAGAATAAGTCAAATGCCTCCGGAAAACTAGTATAGTTGACGATGGGTAGGAACTTGAGCAGTTGCGTTGCGAACAAGAAAACGATCCTGAAATGAGACTACTCTTGGACTGGAAAGAAAACGGCCGACGACCAACCTGGGAAAGAGTGAGTGCTTTGGACAGAAACATCAAAGCGTACTGGGCGCAGTGGGACTCTTTGATAGTAGAAGACGGTCTTCTTAAGCGATCCCTAGAAAGCGTCGAGGTCACGTGAAACAGACTACAGTTGGTAGTGCCAAAGAGCCGGGTGTCAGAAGTGTTGAAGTATCTTTACGATGGTACATCAGGATGACCTTTTGGCTTTAAGAAGACATTGGGGAAAATTCGAGAACGATTCTACTGGGTGAACTGCAAAGAGGATGTCATGAAATGGTGCCGTAAGTGCACGGTCTGCGCATCAGGAAATAGTCCAGCGAGAAACCGCAAAGCACCCATGAAGCAATACAACGTAGAAAGTCCTTTGGAAACAGTAGCGATTGACAGCGCAGGGCCGTTCCCAGAATTCGATTCGGGAAATAAATACATACATCCTGTTGGCGTTGGATTATTACACGAAATGGATGGAGGTTTACGCCATACCCAATCAAGAAGCAGTTGCAGACGTATTAGTAAAAGGGGTATTCTGTCGATTTGGAGTTCCGTTGGAATTACACTCCGATCAAGGCCGCAACTTTGAGTATAGGCTGTTTCAAGAAGTTGCCCGACTGTTGGAAATTAAGAAAACTAGGACGACGCCTCTCTATCCTCAAACTGATAGCATGGTTGAGCTGATGAATCGAACAATGGGAAAATACTTAGCCAAAGTACTGTCCAAACACCAAAGAGACTGGGATCAGTATTTGCGCCTTTTCCTAATCGCATACCGATCATCCGTTCACGAAAGTACAGGCCAAGCACCATCCTGTGTGATGCTCGGTCGCGAAATACTACTGCCATGCGACCTCCAATTTGGACGAAGACCGAAAGAAGAAGTTGCTGGAGAAGAATACGCCGGCAAGTTGATCAAGAGGCTAGACGAAGTACATGAAAAGGTTCGCAAAAACACAAAAATTGCCAGCGCCAGAATGAAGACTAGATATGACGTCAAGGCACAAAATGGTGGGTTTCAACGTGGCGACATGGTGTGGTTGTATAATCCCCAAAGAAGACTAGTTTGTCGCCGGAGCTGCAAAGGCAATGGGAGGGCCCCTATGAAGTCGTGCAGTGTATTAATGACGTCATATATCGCATCCGAAAACCACCCAGAAGCAAGACAAAAGTGGTCCACGTCGATCGTCTAGTCCCGTTTGCGGACGATAACCACAATACATTCAGGTCCGAACCAAAGTAATAAGCAGCAGAACCAGAAATCAAATCGAAAGAATGCAGTTCGATAAGTTTATGAGCTTATACGGAGGTTCTGGAAAACCTAGGTGCGGAGTTATCACCGAGAAACAACAAAATCTGTTCCAAACACAAAAAAAATTACGCCATCGCATATTGCATGAGCGAGAATCTTGACATGTTCAGAGAGTTTGGAGTCGTATTTAAAAAGAAGTTTGAGCAGCTAAATGAGCTACGAAGACAGCAACCGGCAGTCGGAAAAGTTTTAAAACTACGTGGTTACAGATGCTTCGTTTTTTATCTGGTCACCAAGAAATACTCAAGTACCAAGCCGTTATACGAAAATCAGTGGCGGACATTCAAGAGAGAAATGGAGTTCCACCATGTTAAGAAATTAGCAGTACCCAAGCTTGGTTGTAGCTTAAATCAACTGAATTGGAGGACAGTTCGAAACATGTTAAAGGTCGTCTTCCGAGAAACAGGTGTTCAAGCGTTGGTCTGTAGTTACCAGCCGAAAAGAATATCGTGTCAGGAAAATTCCATCGACTGTTACTTTTATGGTCAAGGAAGTTGCCGAAATGAAGAGAGCTACCGCTATCGCCACGATACTTTCTACCGGTGTCGCATCCAGTTTACTGTTCTGGGACAGAATAGTCCTAAGAAGGAGGCAAGGAAACGTTCGAGAAATTATTCTCAAGTTTGAGAACTTTCGCAAAGTTTTTGTACATTTCGAGAACGTTCACCGAAAGATATAGAAAATTCTCGAACGTTTTTCCCAAAATGTATAAATACGACACAAACAAATCATAGATCAGTTATTTCAGTAATTCGAAGTCGGCAGTGTTAAGAAGGTTATTCTAGTTTAACTAAATAAGTAATTAACGCGTGTGGATTGGACTTTATCTTTCGGTGAGTGTACTATACAAAATTAGCGTAAGTGTTTGTATTAAATATCCTTAGATTTTAATTAGTTCGGTTAGTTATAAACGTGTACATATTTTAGAAAAAATAAATTACTTTTTAAAATTCGTTACAGTATGGTCAATTACTTTAAAAATATTTATTATAATAAGGAAGTTATTATAATTTACCGTTATAATTAATAATCCAAACAATATTTTGAGTTACGTCATTTCATTTTCGGAATAAAGAATTTAGGTACCTATAGTAATCTCAAAAGTAGATGAATGCCACGTGACATATGACGTCAAAATCATACCACACTAAACAGTTTAAGATTGTGTTTATTTTCGCATGAATTTTAAGAAAGAGGTTGGTATTACAACACGGTGTTGTCACTTTTTCGCGTACTTATTATTGTCAAGTTAGGTTAAATTCGTTTTGGTTTCTTATTTATATTAAAACTGTTCTTTTCAGAACAATTGTCTTGATTACTTATTTTGCGAGTTTAGTTTATTGATATGCCTGGTACGGAATTAGGAAAACGTGGTTATGAGTTGGTAGTTTCGTTAATTGAATTTTTCGAGCAAGAACGTGATGCAGGTGGACCGTTTTTATCTTTGAATAATGTTCGAGAGGTATGTTTAACTAATTACAATTAAGAACAAAATTAGTTTTTAAATTTTATTACAGCGTGTAGCAGTTGCCTTAAAGATAAGTATTTCCACCGTAAACCGAGCATCCCAGAAAGTTAACGATGAAAGTATCCAGAGTACTTCTCAATTGAAACGAAAACTTCCAAGGCCAGTAACAAACATTGATAATTTTGCCAAGGTTGCTATTCGAAACACAATTTATAGAATGTATGAAAATAGTAAGTTGTAAAATTAGTAAAAATTCAATTTAACAATTTTAATTAACTTAGATGAACCTGTAACAGTTCAATTATTGAGACAGAAACTTGTTGCTGACGAACTTTTTAAAGGATGTGAAACATCATTAAATACTGTTCTCAAAAACATAGGATTTAAGTTTGATTTAAGTACCAAAAAGATAATCCTAGACGAGGTTTAATGGAATTACCAAACATTGTAATCAAACGCATTCGATTCTTAAAAGAGTATTTAAGAATTCAAAAAGCAAAAACTTATGAATTTGTTTACTTGGATAAAACCTGGATTTTTCAGAATGGTACAGTGGCTCGTTCTTGGCAGGATGACGATTTAAAAACTGTAAAAACTACCAAAGTCGATGGCAAAAGGTAACTTAGATAAAACTCTTATTATGCCTATTATTAAAATTTGTTAAAAACAGGTATATTGTACTTCATGCCGGTAATAACAATGGGTTTATTCCTGGTGCAGACTTGGTGTTTAGTTCCTCGACCAAAAACTCAGATTACCACGGGGAAATGAATCAAGCAAATTTTTTGAATTGGTTTGAGAATAAATTATTGAAAAATTTAACTAAACCTTCTGCAATTATAATGGACAATGCTCCGTACCACAGTACTCTGGTTACGAAGACTCCAAATGGATGGAAAAAAGAAGATATCCAGAAATGGTTAAAAGAACAAAATGTTTCATTTGAAATCAATTGCTTAAAGAAGGAGTTACTACACATTGTTGAAAGGTAAATTAATATTTTTCTGTAAATGAATAAACTAAAATTTTGATTCATAGGAATAAACCTGAAAAAATGTATGCAGCCGATCAATTGGCTGAAAAATATAACCATAAGGTACTTCGTCTCCCTCCCTATCATTGTATATTCAATCCAATTGAACTCATATGGGCAATTACAACTTATTATAATAAACATGTAGGGAGGGATGGAAAATCAGTTGAAAGCTGCTTAAATATGTGGAAAGAAGCTTTAATGGCGGTGCCAGAAGATGCATGGGCAAATTCTGTTCGACATTGCGAACAAATAATAGAAGATTGGTGGAAGAGAGAAGTAGCTTTCGACGACGGGGACGTGGCGCCGCTGATTATTAATTTAAATGATGATAGTGACTCTGACTGATTAAAAAATTATATAAATTAATGATGCCCTATTTAAAATGCAAATTGTCTACCATTCAAATTTTTTGTTAAAAAAATATGCACATTTGTTTTTCAATGTAGCATGTAAAATAATTGTTAATGTTAGCTTCCTGTTTTTATTATTTTCGTTATAAATAAATTGGCATTAACAATGTTCTCTGTGTCTTTAGTAGCGTTGTTCTCTTTTTCATCTAGTATTTCTTAAAAAAAAAGGTTTAATAAGTTTATACGATAATGTCTGGGTCAAAGTTATTGCAGGAGAACCTGGTGACTTTAGTAAGAAACAGAACCAAGGTGCAAACATTGTTCGTTAATTTAATAAATAGTCGTTGCTAGAAGAAATAACTATTACATTAAAATGTTTTGTTTTTTAGTTCCAAAAATTATACTCCATACCTATGTAGTAATGTAACAAAAAAAAAGATTATATAAAAAACATCGAAGTGTTGGAATAATTCAAATAAATGCAATTTATTTGTCAGACGACTTGTTCATTCAAACAATTTATTGAATTCGTGTTCTAAAACGGCTAGTAGTTAGTACTGATTGTTCATATTATTCACAAAATATATGTAGCTTCTGCTTTTGTTGGTTGTTCCATGATAAATATTATTTTACAATGATGAAATAACTACTGTCGGGATAATTCAGTTAAAAAACATTCTACAATCAACTCGAATAATTGTAACATCAACCAAATTGATCTTTGATATTGATTTAATCAAAAGTAAAAACAATTTCACCCTTAATGCAAAGTCGAAAGCCACTCGGTTAATTAAACAAATCAAGTCTCAAATCGGATGATTGAAATATTAATTCTGCCAATCTTACAAATATAAATTTGTGTATTTTTTTAATAGAACAAACTGCTTATAAAATTATTTAAAAGAATGTAAAACATAACCAAGTTTAAATTAACCTCAATAAAATGTCAACATAAGAACTGGCAACATTACTTATTCTGACGTCATAAATTTAAAGTCACGTGGCATTCATCTACTTTTGAGATTACTATACAGTGCAAATTACAATAAATTTGAACAAATACTTTATGGGAATAAAAATTGTAGTTTGCGTGCTAATTGTTGCTTATAAATTGTGCCTCTTTTTAAAAATATTTGCATAAAACAAACACACTATAAAGCCTATATTTTTGTCAAACAAAATTAAGTTCTTTATCTACCTATCTATTCTTAGTGAATAAAATTCCATCAATTACTTTTAATAGAAAACTAAAAACTCAGGGATCAGTTACGGTTGTAATATGTATTAATATGTACTATGTCAAACAACAAACATTGACATAATATCAAATTATTAAGAATTGTTTTTAAGTGCATAGTTCTCGAGCTTCAGTAATTACAAATTATAATTCGAAAAGACAAGTTGTTCAGTACTAAATCCATAGCAACTAAAATATTTTATTGTCTAATATTTGACACTTATTTAAAATAAAGATACAAATCTTAAAATTACAGCACGTCAAGGCGAATATTCGGCACTTGAATACGGAGAATGCATAGTATGATAAGACATCTCATTTTGGTAGCATTTGGGAAAAGTGATACCGTCTCCCAAATGCGTCTTAATGGGAAGAAACCATGTTTTTAAATTAGTACCAAAAACTTCACAAAAATTATTGTAAGTACCTAAATCAAAACCATGTTTATCTGGACCATCGGAGAAGACAGGTGCACGAAAAGCTTCCAAAGTTGTTCGATTGTAAGCTATCAAATAACAGTGGTAACCAAATAACGATATTAAACTAATTCCAAAAGTTACTGCGACAAAAAATACGAACAAGATTTGAAATTTACCTAAAAGTTCGGCATTGCCCAACCAGTATGTGATCACGTATTTGGCGGTTGTTGCAATTATAAATATACAATATAACAAGGAGTAACCGAGAAATAAAACGAAATATTTATAATTTGTGAAACCGACACAGTTATTTATCCATGGACAATGATGATCCATTTTCAATACACATACGCCACAAACAGAACAATGATGTGAACGATCTGGTTTGATCTGACGACACTTTTTACAGTATCTTACTGTGCCGGCAACCGTAAAATTCGTTGTTGGTAGAGTTTTCGCAAATGATTCCAAAATATTTCGTACCATCTCTTCGGAGTCTGCGTGCGTTAAACGATCGTATTCTCCCTCTGACAATTTAAATTGAGGTGGAACTTTCCCAGTATTTGTGCAAATTGTTCTTAGATACGTCCAATAAAACATCGTAAATAGTATGTGGTATATTACTAAATATATCGTTCTCTGTGGAACAGATGTAATTGTAATTATACAAAATTCAACTACGTAAGCATAATATGACCAAAGCATAATTGACGTTATAAATACAACAGGTATCCATTTTAGTATCCTTATAAAACAATTATTGTGATTTGGATTTTTGTCGGACATTTTTTATAATATAAGTGCGGTTAAACATTGTCGCATATCTTCATTCACTGCTTCAACTAAATGAAAATGACAAACACTCAAAATAAGAATTTGTAAAAACTATTACGTTACTGTGGTGACATTTTACATTGAAAGGTGTCAATATAATAAATGGGAAATGCATATGAACTCAACTATTGTAGAGATCCCATTTATAATGGTATTGTAGAAGTTGAATCATCAAACAAAATTTTAAGATTTCTCTCTTAATTTTTTGAAATCCAACAATATTCCGGTGGAAACCTTATTACAAGTTGCAATTACTTAGTAAGTAATAACACTTAATAAGTGTTATTTATTTTATATTTCTGCTGATCTCTTACTGTTGCCAACATCCTCATGAGCACATTGTATAGATTTCGAGTAATTCTAACAAGGATCACAAACAATTACAAAATCCTATCAATTTTAACGTATTTATCGGATATTGAGCATATAGACGTGCAATGTAATTCGTAATTTTGCGCGTGTTAATTATTATATTTGATGGCGTGTTTGCTAATAGTACGATTTTATCTTGCTAAAACGTATCTCAAAACCAAAAAAGTACATTGTGGAAAAAAGAAAACGAAACACTAGCAGCTTCTAAGTACAAACATATAGCTGTTTAGACGAGGTTTAACCATATTGATATAACAATAGGATAAATTTTATTCCGCATTGTTTCAAACTTTGAAAAGAGTTTATTTTTATACATAGTGTACCCCGTTGTATAGCCTTACGTGCCTAACGGGGCATTGCGCACGGTGACCTTCATTTCCTCCGTACTCGTGGGACATATATAGAACCACTTCTACAACTTAAAAAAAAACCGGGACTCTGAGCAGAACCCAAAAATATCGGCTGATACTGAGCGCAAACCCGAAAAACCTAAAGACATTCAAGAATACTCTGACGGGAATTGCTCTTGCAATCATTCCAAAAAGGTTCCCTGAAAACACCATCAGTACTGAAAAATCCAAAGTCATAAAAACTACGATACTGGGATTCCTGAAACCACTTGGAGAGGATAGGAAATTTGAGATTATTTATCTGAAAGACTTTTCCTGCACCCAAAAAAATTATCACTTGTGTCTCGGGATCAGTACTAGAAGCGGCCACTCTACTAAAAAAAATCCAATACGTCCTGTTCATGAACAAATAATCCTGAGAGAAGGTAGAAGCATTAGCCAACTAACTGCACCTCAGATTTTCGAAGATCACTCTACGGGCGCTGGTCGACTCCAAAAAGGACAGCAAAGAACCGGATGTTACAAGCCATGTCGACGAGGCAATGTATATAAATCCAGAGCCGCAGAACGCACTGACGGCAAATATAATGCTCGTTAAAGTCGTTAAGATAAATATACATCACTGCAGAGCAGCCTCAGTGGCCCTCAGTGCTTGTATCGTGACATACGATCTTAATATTGCTCTTGTTCACGAATCCTGGATCCAGAAGACAACAATAAAAGGGTTGAAGTGTCCAGGTAGATGGCTACTTGTAGTCCGACTTATGCACAACCCTCGCACATGTATCATTGTAAAGAATGAACTAAACTTAATGTCATTGTGGGATTTATGTTCTAGAGACCTAGTGGCAGTTAAAATATCTGTAGTAGAGGAAGGCATCAAAAGTGTGTTTATTATCGGATCCGGATACCTTCCCTACGACCAGACAGGACCACTTCTGCCTGAGGAAATCCAACAACCGATTAACAGTGGGACCAACAAACCGCTGATTTTTGAATACGATGCCAATGCACGCCATACCTTGTGGAGGAGCACGAACACAAATCCAAGAGGTGAAAAATTTTTAGAATTTATTCTAAAATCTAATTTAGATATAGTAAATAACGGAGATGCGCCTACCTTTATAACCATGTCGCGCAGTAAAGTTATTGATCTTACGTTTGCTAGTCCAGAAGCGAGTAAAGTGATAACAAATGTGTCATGTATCAGATAAACCTTCTTTATCTGATCATAAATACATTCGATTCATCATTGAATCAAATGAGAAACTCGTAATGGAGTACAGAAACCCGAGGAAAACCGATTGACAGTTGTTCAACGAAACTTTGGTGTGCCAAATCGGAGACTGTCCTTCGGTTGCAAGATAAACGCACGAGCTAGAGCTCAGAGCACTTTCGCATATACCACATAGCTGGCGGATTGTCAAGGTAGTATTTATACCAAAGCCAGGGAGACCTACGTAAACATATCAATCCGGAAAATCTTGCGAGCTAGCAATTCACCAACTAGTAAGCAATCCAACACAATGATATTGCATTGGGTGCTTTTCTAGATATTGAAGGAGCAAAAGTGGCTGGCAGGTGCCCACAAGGCGAGGTGCTGTCACCTCTACTATGATGCCTCGTCATAGACGGCCTACTACAAGAACTAGACTGGGGTGTATTCGCTTTAGGATACGCCGATGATTTCACCATTATCACAAACTGAAAGTTTGGGACAACTGTATCGAACATAATGCAAACTACACTAAACACCGTCAAAAAATAGTGCAAAAAAGAGAGACTTTCAGCGAACCCAACTAAGACGGCAATCGTTCCGTTTACCAAACGACGGAAAACGGATGATATAAAACTATCTACGATGTACGGACTAACGCTCTCGATGACAAAAGATGTCAAATATCTGGAACTCACTCTTTATACCAGACTGACTTTCAACGCTCATCTAGAAAAAGTCACAACGAAGACCATCAGGGTTCTTAATAAAACTAAACGGATGGTTGAGCACACATGGGGATTAAAACCCACAATGACCAAATAGTTATATACTGTGGTGACAGGAACCATCATCACCTACGCTGCGTTTGTATGGGGCGAGAAAACCAACCTGAAAAACCCAGCTTCCAAGCTAGGCAAAGTACAGAGAATGGCATGTTTGCTGATAACAGAAACAATGAGAACCACGCCCACAGCAACCATGGAAGCACTACTTTGACTTCCACCATTACACCTCGTTGTAATGATGGATGCAAGACAAGCAGCATACAGGCTGCAGATTAATGAACACACGTCAATTACGGAGAAAAACAAATCGGGCATACACAAAGTGCTGCGTGAAGAAACAGCCGTAACTATGAGATAAGACTTCACAAAAGATTATCACATCTTAAAGAAATTTAAAGTGATAATACCGCCACGAGACGAGTGAACAAAAAACATTTACCCGGGCGCAGTTAAAAAAAAAAAGAAATGAAGAAAGACAAAAAGCGATGGACTAGAATTTTAAAATTAAATCTTAAATAATTGTAAAGAAGATTTTAGAAATAATAAAATAGAAAAGTTGTCGATTACAATTTGTTTTTAACCAACTGATCGAAGTTAAAAATTAAGAGCGAAGAACCGAAAAAAGAGAATTTTTAATTAGGTGAAGATTTTGGTAACAAGAACAAATAAAAAAAAACGTAATAAATATAATTAAATATTCAATATAAAAATAAACTGTCAAAAAATCAAAGCAAAATTTAAAAAACCACAGTCAAAAGTGAAAACTGAAGAATCAAAGAAAAAGAAAACAGAAGCAGCATCGATTGCAATTGCAATTTTTCTTTAAAGAATTAATCAGTTTATATTTAAAATATTTTTAGTAGAAAACAAAAAAGGAAAAAATATCTTCCTACTATAATAGTAAAATTATCTGACTTCCGCTCATTTATCTTCACTCTTCATTTGAAGATTTTCTGTAACAAACGTAGATTAATTTAATAGCAAAGGCTTCCACGGCCGAAGTCTATACTAAGATGAGAACGTCTTCCGGGTTGGACCGTGTTATTATTGTAACCGAAGTTGTCAAAGTTTCGCCCATTTTCGTAAGGAGCTTCATCAGGACGTGAGAAATCGTAACACTCAAACAAGCAACCCAAATCTAACTAAAAACCTCTTAAAAGTTAGGTAATCAACTTGTGAACTAAGCCAGATTCTAAACTAAGAAAAGGTAAGGAAGAAAACAATAAACTTGAAAAAGCAAACGACATGTTAAGAAAGAATCGCTACAGAGTTAGGTAATCAACTTGGAAACCAAGCCAGATCCTAAACTCCATAAAAGTGACTTAAAAAGAAGTAATCTCCGTATATAAAAAAACAAATATCGTCACAGCCGGTTAACCCCGATTCTGATTGGGTTACGGTTGAAAAAAAAACGTGTTTTCGATCAAGGAATAATCGCCGGAAACCAAAGAGGGGATGATCATGTTCATGATTAAAGTTATTGAAGTGTTTGATAATTTCTATGCCTTCTCGGATTTTCATATTGAAGAAGAATAGAGCTTTTGCAATCACCGAAAGTAGTAAAATCACACTATGAGATGGCTCTGCCATCAAACACTTATGAATCTAACTTCGTTATAATTAAACATAAAGCTATAAGGCGAAACGGCCGTCCAGTAGTTCACTCTGGTAGCGTTTGCACAATTGCATTGACATTGCTTTACCCCCAATGTCTTTTTACGTTGTGGTTTTATCCCGCAGAATTATACTAAGCATATTTTGAATTTCGCGGGTGGTAAACTAATTTCAACGTGTTACCGCCGTTATAGCTATTTACAGTAAACTTTAGACACATAGTAAAAACAAACTATGAGACGGCTCTGCCATCAAACACATGAATTATAAATTATTAAGTCGAAGCGTTGAATAATAAATGTAGCAAGAAATGCAACTTAAGGGGCGATATCGTATCGACTGATTGGATCGAGATGTAGAGGTCGCCACGTTTGTATTGGATCGAGATTTTTCAGTTCTTGCATGTCTGTCGACTTGTAAACTTCGGTATTGAATTGAAAGTTTTTCTTAGGTTAACATTGCGATACGATTTTTAAAATTCTGGTAGTAGTAATGTTTGTTTGAACTTTTGTTTAGTTTAAGTGTAAATATATTTTTGATTTATTTTTAAAATGGGAAAAGTTACAAATCACGGTTGTGTTTATATTAATTGTGAAAATAATAATACCGAAAACAAAGGTACTAGTTTTCTTAAGTTTTTTATTAGTGATAAAGTGCGTGCTAAAGAATCTTAGAAAAACTGTGGAAATATAAACATTGCCACAATGGACTTGGAAAATTTAAAACAAAAGAAGATTTGTGAGAAGCATCTTCGGAGATAATGTATAACAAAAGGAAATTTTAAACACACTGCAGTTCTTGTTCTACACCTTCAATCAGGTAAATATTTTTAAATTTTTTTTCCTACCAAACGTTTAAAAATGGTTTAAATTAGCATCGGAGAATCTCCTTGTCCGGATTCTTCTTCTTCTAGTTGCACTTAATTGTACAATAACAATTATCGCAATTATGGTATTTAGAATTTCGTAAATTAAATGTTTCTATTTGAAATTTACCCTGAAAAGATTGTTGAGTAATTAGTCATAACTTGTGTTGATATTTGTCTCAAACATAAGATTTATGTATTAAAAATAAATTTGCAATTATTTTCAAATACGTATTGTCATTTGTAGTTAGTGCTTATTGTTTTTAACTTCCTGTGTTTTTATGATTTACTTTGGTGTTTATATAAAGCTAGGTTTTTCCCAAAATGCTGAATGTGTGACACAAATTTTACAAACGTTCTTTCCTAGAAGAATTTTCTAATTCTCTTTGAAAAGAATGCATTGTTAAATTTCTGTAAACAAAAAAAATATAAATCAATGTTTAAATCCATGTTACTTTTTTATTAAAAAATCTGTATGTGGTTTAAAATTCTTGCGAGGAAAAGAACAAAGGGGTTATTTACCTACTTACACAAAATTTTACGATTTTCCGTGAACTACCTGCATACTTAAAGTTTATTATACATTTATTAAAGTAAATATTATAGGTAAAATCGTGTTATATTAGTCTTATTTGTTTATACGATAATTAAAAGTATTAATTTCTTTTCCACAACCGCAATTGTTATTTTATAAGCGATCAATGATTGCGATCGTTATTGTACAGACGCTCGATATCTCGATCATTATTTTGCATAATGATCGATTCATCGTAATTGCATAATCGTTCTGGCCATTGGTTTAAATGTTTTTTGTTGATGTTGGCATATGTCGAATAAAAATATCGTTTTTGTAAATGTTAGGGCCGCATTTCTTTAGCGCCTTGTCTAATAAATACTTAGTTTAAATAAAAACAAAAAAAATTATAAACAAAATTCTTTTATGTTTATTTTAGCATGCTGAAAGCACTTCAATAAAAATCCAACAATACATAAAATATTTTTACAATTGTTTAAAAAAAAATCGCAAAAATTTTGAAAATACTAATACTAATTGCATTTTCAAAACTTTATTTTTAAAATACTAACAACTTAAATTTTTTTTTACTTTTTGGGCTTATTTAGTATAATTTTTTACAGAAGCTGTAATTGTTGGTATATGAACATCAACCTAAGATACTCAAATGTAGTAGTTTTGACGATCGTGAAGACGAATAAATTTATTCTTTCTACAACTCCAGTTCACTAAACGAAGGTATAAGTAGACAAGCAATAATAAGTAATTTTTTTAATATATGTTTTATAGTTGAAGATACGTCCTATAATATTTTGAAGATACTGGAACGACCACAGTGTGTTCTCAAATTCGTCAAGCCGTTAAGTTTTGACTAAACTACGCAGCATAGTGATACAAATGGATTCTCCGTCAAAAATCCTTTTAAAGGATGAATTGGTCAATTATTCTTTCAGAAATTTAACATTAATTTTAATTTAAAATTATTTAAATTACCAGTTCACTAATAACAAATTTGTTCACATATGTTTCGAGCTTTAAAATAATGATGCTCATCTTCAGAAAAGTCTACAAAAAATATTTACAACTTTTTTAAATACTAATTTTCTAAGAAAATTTGGTGTTCAGAAATATATTTACTTTCTAAATTGTTTAAGAAGATTTCAGTAAAAATAAGTGATAAATTTGATAATCAATTTTTTAAACAAAATCTAGGTCTTTCAATGGGTTCTCCTTTATCACTTTTCTCAATTTTTTTAAGAAATTAAGTAAAGGTAACGATTTCAAGATTTCGTTTTCTAATGAAATATTTATTTAATTTTTAATCTACTTAAAGGTAGTAAAAATAAAGCTATTTAAGCTGTATAGTTGTTTCTGAAAGGTGGTTTACGGTTCCTTTAGAGCTTCTTTAAAGCTTTGCTAGTACCACAAAGAGCTGTATAAGCCCGCATAACTGCGGAATTTTTAGCTACTTGAGCGCTTCATGGAGGCTTCAGTTTTTTCACAAGCTCAATGGGAAATTCTTGAATTACTAGAGTTCATTTATATTAAAATATCAAATACAATTTTTTTGTTGAACGAGCAAACCAATTTCAATTATGATTTTAAACTTAAATTTTTTTAGATTTGTTTCTAAATTGCACAATCTTCCTTTTTTAAAATATTTAACATTTTGTAAAACTTACATTTTTTTAATTATCTAGTTACAAATTTTCAGATTTGAGATTGTTCGAAAAAATGTAAGTTAAAAAACTTTTTGTAATCTTAACTTTTTATAAGTTGTAAATATTTTTACTTTTTTGAAGATGAGCTTCATTATTTTAAAGCTCGAAGCATATGTAAAATAGTATATACATTTTGAAAGTTAACGAATTTATTATTGGTGGACTGGTAATTTAAATAATTTTAAAAATTGACGAATAATAACTATAAATCTCCATAACAATTTTCTTTTAATTTAATTTGCATTGTTTTAGTTATTTCTAAGTTTTCGATTTATAATTTACAAAAATTAAATAAAAATTTGAATATACATATTTTTTCGTTTTCTCAAATATAAAGCATGATATTGTTTAAGTTTATTTGACATTGACTTGTGTCGTAACAATACAAGCTATTGTTTATGATATTAACCTGTTTTGAACAGGTAAACGGTAAAGTAAACACAAATATAAGAAAAGGTTCTAACTCGTACTTCATAACAAATAAGTAAGTTCGCAAAATAAAAACCACGATTTTGCAGATGGCAGCAGGTCTTAGTCTATTAGTTTATGAAAAGAGGGGGTACAGACGGGTAAAAAAGAGAGAAACAAGAGAGATAAAACTACAGTACGATTTTTAACACACTATTTGTGCCTCTTCTTAAATTATTAGTCAATGGTCGAAGTGAATTTAAAAGATGACATCGTATAGTAGTTGAACAACAAAGTACAAAATATAACACATCGTATTTGAATTGCAAAAATATTTGAAATAGGTACATGCTTTTCTCACTACAAACATAACATCCAGATTGCTACCATGAATACCAATGGTAGTGAAAAAATAACGCAAGAAAAGTAAAGGTGGGAGTGTGCAAAATCCCGGATGGGATTAAATCCCATTAACACAGCTGTATGTTTCTAAAGATATTCGTAAGAATGGATCATGTCAGTTTCGTGTACTGCGCATATCACGTGACAGGTTCTTCACAAATTACGTTTATTATACTATACTTAGAAACAGATTGCGTCTCGTTTTTTGTTTTATTGAATGTACATGTGTGTGTAACAAAATAACCAAATTGTAAATTAATTAAAGTTTTGATGCTAACGATTCTATTCAAAGAAAAATGTTATTTAAGGCAATGGTCATTGAAATCAGAGCTTAAAGATCAAAAGCGCCGCCCAGAAATGTATAGTAATGTTGGAAAATGATATCAAACAACTAATAAAACACAAAAAGTTGATTGTAAATGTAACGACCCCAAGGACACCACAAAAACTGTTCCTAAAGAAATACATAACATGAAAAAAATTGTGCACTAGAAAATAGTTCGCTTTCTACAATCCAATGCACTAAAAAATGAAGTTCTTAAATGCCTACAAAATTCCGAGTTTATTCTACACTTTATTTTTTTGCATTGTATAAGACTCTGAAGCACGGAAAACTTTGTGAACCCTAGCAGTCTTAAAACCACAGTGTTTACATCGTATGTTAGTTCCATTTGTACAGCATGTAATCGTTCCACGGCGTTTCCACAATGATTACACGCGCAACCCACGGCGTTTCCACAATGATTACACGCGCAACCCACGGCGATTCCACGTCAAACCCAGTGATTACACGGTGTACCCACTGTGGTTTTTGACCGTGTGAGTTTGGCGTGAATACGTCGTGTAAACACAGTTGAACCTCTGTGAATTACAATGTTTTCCCCTCCACTGTTTCCACCGTGGTTTCCAGACCGCGAAGATCAATTGACATATTCTTTTGTAAAGTATTACATCTATGTAGACCATTATTAACGAATGAAAAATCTTCCAATGATAAAACAACAGATTTAAGCCAAAGAAACATTTGCAAACCACTTCGTTATTGGACATTATCGCTAACTCATAAGAGAGCGGTAAGTATTGTTGATACCATCACGCATAAAAATCGCTTCATTAATAAAAAGAATACGTAATGCAACATGACAATTGACTCATCGACTTACTTACCATTAGATGGTACGGATGTAACCTTGCTGGTATAATGTAAAAAATACTCTTGCCTAAGAAATCTTTTGTTAAGAAAGTCATAACCCTCTGTTACATATAAAAAATCACAAGAAAAATAAGTGAAGTATTGTAACAACTGTTTTGAGCTGTGGTCAAATATTATGTTGCAATAAAAACAAAACTAGATATCATTATATTACCAATGACATAAAAAAAGACAAACAATCTACATACCTCGTGGTAAAGTATTCCAAGCAATTGTGTCGGTTATAGCAGTGAAAATCCAGTTTAATTCTCCCAGCATTGTTCTCCTATCAGTTAACTGCCCTGGTATTCTACAACAAAACAGGTGCTAAACACAAAACACAAATATCGCTGGCATACAACGCCAAGAAACTTACTTGTCTATCAAATCCAGAGAAATTTGAGGCACTAATTTTGCAGTATATCGTAAAACAAACCAACGAACTGCTACTTTAATTGGAGTTGTCAGGCAAGAAGTAAATAGATCAGCTGGTAAATCTGGATTCATTGGTAATACTTGTGTCGCGCTGCAAGCTGCTAATTGAATACAATTACGATACGAAGGAGGAACTTGATTTGATCCAGGTCTACTCTGTGTTGATGCTTGCTATAACAAGAATATCAGAATCAAGCATATGTAAAGTGTCAAGGCAATAAGAAGTTTACCTCATACTCATTTTCATGCTGTTGAGCAAACGTTTTAAATGACTCGACAATTATCCCTGCATTCGAACAATCGTAGACATAAATAGATGGTGCTCCCATCCATGATTGCAAATCATACACCGATAGTGGAATATATTGGGTGTACGTCTAAAAAATTAAGAAGTATATAATATTATTTAAAGTGTATATGTTACCGGCAGTCTATATACTCCGGTATTCTATATAGGTAATGAATGAAATGTTATTTGTTTTATACTTTGCCTAGGTATTTTATACAGTACCGAATGCGCAACCGGTAATATCTGTAAAAGACCAGAGCGAAGAAGAGGGAGACGTGCGAGCAGGCAGTAAACTCCGTGCGACGCGGGCGGGAGTACATGCACAGCGTGCAATGAGCTCATTGCATAACTAAGTACTACGATTTTTTCTTTACTTTTGTTCTGTTTCTGAGTAAATTTATTCAAAAATGGCGGCCGATCAAAAAATCTCTTAGATGAAAGATTTTGTTCACATTTGCGAATTAAAAGAGAAGCAGTAAATACTAAATTGCACGTTTATTGACGATGGACGGTATGAAAAATTGTTAGAAGAAATAAAAAATACAAAAACAGCCAAAAAAAAGTCTACCCGGAATTACTGGTTATTGATCAAAAACATAAAAATAAGTTGATAATCCCTGTTAATACTCCTAATAACAATAGTATATCGCTGATAGTAAATCATTCCAAGTACCTCACGATACACATCAGCGTATCGGCCATAGAAGACGAAACCGAATGCTGAAGGAGCTTTCTGCACGATACAAAAATATAACTCGCCATGATATTGAACTATATCTGCAACTTTGCAAACCGTGCCTACAAAAACATAAAGTAATAGAAAAAAGATCGTCATCAAACCTATACTTTCATCCGAATTTAACTGTAGCTGTCTAGTAGATTTGATTGACTATCAATTTCATCCAGAGAGGAAATATAAATTTGTAAATGGTCTATTAGAATCATCTAACAAAGTTTGTGATATAAAGAGCACTGAAAACACAATATGCGGAGAAAATAGCTTACAGTTTACTGGATATTTTCACACTGAATGGTGCACCAGCAATCCTATAATCTCACAACCCTAAAGAATTTTCAAACCAAATTTTAAGTAGTCTTAAAAGATACTGACCGGCTTTAAAAATTGTCCCTCGTAAGCCTAGACATTCCCAAAGTCAGGAGAGTGTCGAACAAGCAAACCAGGATATGGAAAACATGCTAACAACTTGGATGCAAGATAATTATAGTGAACGTTGGAGTGATGAGCTGAGATTTGTGCAACGCATAAATAATAGAGCGTTCCATTCAGGTATCAAAAGAACACAAAGCTCTTTTCGTGTCTAAAATAAAAGTTGGCACATCTTTGCCTCTTAATGATACTTACAACTTGGAGAGTGAAAAGGATCTAAAAAATGATTAAGTCATCACAAAGTATTTCCCATTGCTTCAGAATCCCTAATAATAGATCCAGTTGGAACACAAAATCAACCTCTACTAATGTTCAAAGTACTCTAAGTTCTGAAATTTTTGATGGGCCTGCAAATGTTAAAGATCTTCCTCTGAGATAAATAGTCAACAATTAAATGAATTCGTAGCAAAACGTGAGCAATCATTGAGTTCCCCACTCTTGTGCTGTGTTTGTACCAAGAAGACAATGGGTGCTCATTCATGTAGAAAATGCAACAGACCTATTCATGCTTGTTGTTTCAACAATTTGTGACTACCATGAGAAGAAATATCATCATTATCTGTTTGGTAAATCGTGCTGTGACCCTTTTAAAAAACATAAAAAACTAAAAGCTTAAGAGAAATTTCATTGGACCAAATAAGGATCCCAAAACAATACCATGTTAAATTAATACCAGGAAAATCAATATACACTAACTGTTATACAATGATTTTTGTGTTTAAAGAAACTGAAAATATTGATGTAGATCAATGTGATGAAATTGATCAAATCTTTATACCACCAGAAGAGAAGATTTGTCAGTTAAATTCAGCATGTGCAGCTCTTGGTGTATACCTCGTATCAAAGTTAAGCAATGATAAAAAAAAACTAAAACCATTGAAATGAAGGTCCACAAAGTATCTGAAAAACTGCGGAAAAAAATATTGTTTTGATCAACATAGAGATGACAACAGTGCTTTGACCGAGGAGTACTTAGAACTAATTCAATCCTTAAAAGAGAAATGTAAAGTTGCAAGTAATGATGAAAAAGTGAAAATATTAAGTTTACCTCCAAAATCTTGGCCAAGACAAAATAACATCAGAATTCAAAGTTAACGATCGTTTGGTAAAACTTACAAACATGCTTGTAAAAGAACAAGAAATACTTCCTGAGTTAAGCAAAAAAATCAGGAACCAAAATTAAAGCAGATACAGTGCAGTGCAGTGCAGAAAGTCATCCAATTTAACAGTAGACTGTGTCCATGGAAGAAGGGATTGTGTTTCAGTTAAAGTGGATGGCAAAAAAGTAGCAAAACAAAAGCGATAGTAGTAGTAATTTGAATGAACTCTATGTTGCTTTTAAAACAGCTAACTCGGATTGCCAAATTTGAAGATCCAAGTTTGCCCGAAATGTTGTATTTTAGTTGGAGCATCAGAGACGCAGAATGTATGAGTATGTATTTATCATCAGAACGTAAAGCTAATGATTCATGGAGCAAAACTTAATGTTCCTTACAAAGATCTGATGGAACTAATTGTTTGTGACATAAATAACACAAACATTATTTGACATATTCAACAAATCAGAGGAAGAAGAATTCAAGCAATGGGTAAAAACTGACAGGTCAAAGATGATAATAGTAATCAAAAGTCGAGATGGATTCTTTGAAAGTTTGATGAACCATCTACAAAATCTCAAAACTCATCATTTTGCGTCAAAAGTTGAAGGTAGAGCTCTGGAAACCATTAAAGAAAATCTTAGAAATACTTAATGTGTGATGCTAGAAGATTTCTCTAAAAACTTCAAATTTTTAGTTCAGGATGAAATTCAAGGATATCACTGGATAAATTACCAAGCCCCAATACACCCTTTTGTTGTGTATTTAAAAGACTGTGATGCAATTAAAAGCTCCAGCGTTTTAAGCGGTTGCAGAGAACACAGTACAACTTTTCATGCTTTTCAATCCCTGAAATGATTAAACAACTCAAAGCTTAAGTAAAAAAATGCATTTATTTTTCTGATGGAAGTGGAAGTCAGTACGAAAATAAAAACAACATTGTCAACATATATTATCACGAAAAACTTTGGTCTGGAAGGAGGATGACATTTTTTTGCCTCATGCCACGAGAAAAATGCGTGTGATGGTGTTGGTGGGACCACAAAAAGGGAAGTGACACAAGCTAGTTTACAAAGCAAAACTAAATTATTGACATTAATCAGATGTTCAACTTCTGCCAAAATTACATCAGGAATATTACTTATTTTCTCGTCAAACAAACAAATATCAATCTATACGAAGCACAGTTAAGAAACAGATTCGACCACTTTAGAAGAATAGTTGGCACAAGACAGTTTCACAAATTTCAATCCATATCTGAAACTCACTTGAGATGTTACCTCACATCAGAATCAGTCAAGTTTGAAGATCCTCTAACAACATCTCTTGCTAATATTACATTGGAAATTCATGAAGCAATTGCATGTATTTATAAAGGCTAATGATGAAATGAAGAGGTTATGGAAATAAGTTTAGAGCACAATGATGCTAATGTGCTTTTCTACCACCCAGCTGGACCTAAACCTTCTTTCAAAAAGGTTTGGATGATGTTTCAAAATGTTCTAAGAAAATTAAGTGTTTTGGAGCTTACAACATCCACTAGTCAAACACACAATCTCTCCGAAGCTTCGTGAAGAAATTGAGATTGCTTAATGTACGCAAATAAAAGAGAAAGTGCAAAACATTTTCAAAAAACAAAGGATTCAATAAGTGGTCAACTAGTCTAGAATTCAACCTAAAAAATCTTTATTAAAAAAAGAACAGAAATAAGGACAATATGTGAGTTTGAATTTGATTTTTTTAACTAATTGAATTTATGATTAATAGTTGTGTTTCTCAATCATTGACTTTGTATGATGTAAGTATATAGATTCAATATTATAAAAACTTTTTATTTGTTGTGTATGCTTTATATTGTAGATATATACAGTTATATAATAATGAACGTTTCGTTAGCTATTTTTACCTACTTTTCAAAAATTCGTAGCTACCAAAGTACTTAAATACACAGGTTGAAACTTTTACTTTTAATACAAGCTGCTTAGTTAGGCTTATTATGATGCCAAAAATAAACCTGGGTATACATCCCCTTATACACAACAATTACCCTCAAAAGCTGCCTCTTGAGAAATAAAAACAGTTGTTTTCAAGAGCAATTTTCAAGTATTTGACTCAAAAATATTCAAATAGTGAATAGAACATAGAAGATAGAGCAGACTATAAAGAAAATAGTGGTGTTGTGTTAGTCTATGACTTACCAGTCCTGAGAAAATGAGTTTAACGTAAGAGCTTACACACTACAAATTGGCGCGCGGGGGAACAAAGATACTCGCCATTTTCAAACGCTTGACTAAAAAATTTTTTAAAATTGTTTTAAAATACTGATTCCACAGGTAATTGATGGTATAAATAAAGTTTTTTTTTAAAATAGTCAAGCAACCAAAATATTTTTTTCCGGACCATTTCAAATGAATTGACCAATTAGTCAAACTTGCTCTTGAATGATTTTTCGAGAATTTAGTGCTGGTACGGCTTTCCGATTTACACTATCCTTTGCAGAATTGAATGCAAAACAATATTTTTTTTACTTAGTAATTCCCTTAAAATACTCAATCTTGCTAACCATATGACCAAACTTGATGTTACAAAGTTTATTGATAAGAGTTAGTCAAAGCATCGTCGTTTCTAGAATAGATAAGAATTTCAATTAATACCTAATGCATAAGTTATAATTTCACACAACAAACATTTACATAATGTTTAGCGAAGTACAGAGAGATTAACACTCAAATTTAGAATTCGCAGACATGGTTAAAAATAAAGAAGAGTTAGGAGAACCGTAGATGTACAGAAAAGAATTGATTTTCAACAAAGCTTTTAATAATTTCAATATTCCTCAATTTTTTACCTGTTTTAAATTTTTTGATTTTGTACTGGAATATACGCCCCATTTTTGACAATTAAATTTATTTTATTAAGATCAACTTAATCAATGCTCTATTTAAATGTTTTAAACCTTTCTTTTTGAACGTTCAGAACACTCAGAAACAAACTTTCATAATTCTGGCATGATCCTGGGGTGTATCAACATAGCCCTGCCTTGCCTCTACAGCGCAAAATCTATGAATGAAAAACTGTATCACCTTTGTCACACTTTTATATTGTATTAGCCCCATACGGCAAAGCTAATGTAAGTGTTTTACCAATTTTTGTTGGAAAAAAAAAATCCTTTCCAATACATACATTAGAAAACATCAACTGATTTAGTGATATTCCATAAAAAATTTAAAACCGATTGTGATACAAAGAGCACATGAATTTTAATACAGATATTAGAAAAGTACAAGAAAAAAATATAAATTCGAAATAAAAATAAGTTTCTAAAGATATGAATAAATTAACAAATAGGTAACATACTCGATTAAAAACCCATATTTCTCCATTAGTAGTAGGTTTAGGAACACCATGTCCGTTATAGTGAAACAAAACTCGTTCTTCTTTGGCATTTCGTCTTAAGGAAGTACATAACTTCTTCACTTCATCTGTAGTTGGATCCAAAGTTTGTTTATATCGTGCTCGAGGCTGCCACCTTTCATATTGTTTCTGTAAGTTGTTACCAATAGCTTCTAGAGCTTTTGCTGGAGACATCGCTAGTGGATCTACAGAGCGTAATTAGCAAATACCCTTGCAAACATAACTGTATCTTAATACCTATCCAACATTCTAGTCTAGCACAAGGTTGTGTTTTAACAATATCGGGGGGATCTACACCGACATTCAAGCAAAGCACAAGAGCAACGCTGACTGTTTTCATCTGTAAATAATACATCACTACGAGTTTGGATCAAAATTTCAAACATACCCTCTCTTTCATACGCCAAGTTTGTGTTAAACAATTAATTCCTTCAATTACTTCTGTATGCCTATTTTGAACAAAACTTAAAGGTAAATCCCTGTCTGTAATTTTGTCTACTTCATGGTTTTCTTGGTTATTCTCATCTTTCGCATTGTCAGTCGTCATGATTATGGTAAAATAATTAAACTTATAATTAAATTTACTTTAAATTTTGTTAATAAAATTCTAATTTTTTTCAATTAAAAAAATTATATAAAATTTTTTGGAATGAGAAAATTTCGCATTCACAACCATTTTGTATTTTTATTGTAGATACAAACCCGAAGATTACAAACTTATTACATAAAATTTCAACGTATCGAAGTACTCAACCAATACTGTTTGTATTAAGTAGTCATAAACTGCAAATATAAATTAGTTAACGATTCCTATTAATAAAGACGATGTTATTTGTAAATATTGTTTAATAAATATGAATCACTGGGAAAGTGTTTTTTAAATAAATTCTATTTACTTAACAGCGATTTTGGTGCCCTCTAGTGACAAAAAATTAATTGATACTTAAATTTTAAGTTTTTTATACAGGGTAATACATAATTAGGTACACATAATTATAAGGGCCTAAAATTAGCGCTACTGAAAATCAAAATAGTTGTTTCTTGGTTTTTCTTTGTATGTATTTTTCCTCTCAAATCTCAGATACAAAGTTCATACAATTATTAACCAAGAAAATCATGATGAGAAATCCAGTGCCAATCTAAGCTTACGGTAGAAGGTTTTTCTGAGGATTAAATTATAGCTTGACGTTTAATTACATAAATCGATAGCATTTTTTGCCTAGTTGTAACCTACCACAGCGACGGGTTTGTAAACCTTTTTTTTTGAATTATTATGCAAACTCCTCTCGTATATTTTTTTCTTACTCGAACTAAAGCTTGAACATTAATTGCAAATAAATGCGTTTTGCAATTCAATAATGTATTCGCTAATTCGAAATTAGTGTAATCATGACGACGGCTTTTATCCTTTTCTAATAATTTTTTCAATAACTGTTTTCGTAAGTGCATAAATAATACATCATATTTTACAATAACATACGTAACATGTTTCTTAAATTTTTGAATATTATATACACAGTTAGCTGTACACTGCATATTATATGCATATTCACAAAATCCTCATTTTGAAATGTACATTAATGGAACATTTCATGTTTACAGAACATCAATATAATATTATTTACAGCAACTTGTATACTTTACAAACAGTCAATATATTTTTTAATATATATTCAACGCATATTCAGTGAATGTCCCAGGTAGCACATTGACGTCATATGACGACAATAACACATCTTAATACGTCTTAACACGTCTCGTACGTCATTTTGACGTCAATAAACCGTAATGTGCTGCTTGGGGTGTTTCTGTTGTGTCAGTTGTGGCTCTATTTCAGCGTACGTTTGCATATTCCACTCCCAGTTGGCACAACAAAGTTTCAAAATTTTAACACAAACGTTCTTTTAACACAAGAAAACAGTAAGTACATATACATGCCCTTTGCATTTTTGTAGCATTTAAGTTTCAGTAAAAAAATTGTTTTGGGTTAATTTTAAATTCTTAACGTTGAAATGATCCAATTTAAATATAAATTCAATTAAAGACGCGCGAAATTACGTAAACATTGTGCCCTCTGTCAGAAAGAACGATAGCTACGAATCCGTTTACGCATGATACGTTTTAAGAGGAGATTGTACACGCTAAGAGTAGCAGATAGCAGAAGGATTGCGACCCGCAGTATATAATCAGCATTGATAATATAAAATTTGTGTAATGTTTAGTTTTCTTTGTTTTGTAGGTATGTGATTAAAGATATTAGTTAGCTAACGTAAAGAGTAATAAAATTAACTAAACTTGGTATTAAAATTCCTGCATTATAAAAACACGGGTTTTCTTTGTTTTAGTAAAACAAATGCGTTAGGGGCCATTTTAATTTTGTCGATTTAATTGTTTTCATGTGTACGATGTGCATTTCAAAATGAATTTATGTGAAATTGGCTAGTCTTAAAGGAATTCTTAAAATGTAATTTAAATCAGTTGTATTTCCTTTATTTTATAATTTTATGTATGGGTAATTTTTAACACAACATTAAAAGCGGGTTGCACAAAGCAAATCAAAAATGTAACAACTGATTATTTCTCAAAACAATTGCTGCATAACCAATGAAACCACGTTGGTGATGTAACAATTGATTTCAGAAATAATCACTTGCTACATTTTTGATTTGCTTTGTGCAACCCACCTTAAGCGTGGTAAATTTAACTGTAATAAATTAATGATTTTATAGTTAAACTTTAAGATTATTAAAATTAAAAGTGGTTTAGTACAATTAAATGTTTCTTTGTTTGTAAAAAGAAGCTACTTAAACTTCTTTGTCATTTTGTTTTTGTCATTTGTATACCCTCTTAACGAGTTTTGGAATCAATTTTTGTTAACCTATTAAATCATTTTCTCTGCAAGTTATTAATGCTAATTTCTGATTTTAATTTTAAATTATGCATACTTAATAATTTATTTTTTTTTATGTTTATTATTTCATGATATGAAAGTTTGTAAAGGTTAGAACCAGGGTTAACGCACCTTTTTGATCGAAAGATTTACCTATTAATATAATAAGATATGATTTGATAACAAGATAAAACACCAGAGTATGCATTGCTTTGTAAAATGTAATCTAATATTTTAGTTATCGTAATAAACAAACAGCGTGTGGTCGCCGGTAGTTTTCATACTATAGAAACTTGTACTTTTATGTAAAGTAGTGTATCTTAGGTCTATGCTTCCGTGACCAGGACAAGCCGTCGATAAACTAACTCTTTTTCAGTTTAAAATAGTCATGTTTGTGCACCTGTATATATGCTGAGATTTAAACCAGTTATTATATCTGTGTATTTGTTTAATTGACTTAAATTTACGGACTTTATCTTCGTGTAAGTGATATAAATTAGTGTAAGTATTTTTATTAAATATCCTTTAATCACTTTGATTAGTTATAAACGTACATATATTTTTAGTATAAATAAATTAATTAGTTTTAATAAAAATCGTAACAGTGGCTTCAATGCGGGGTATCGAATAGAATAAACTGTTCGCGATTTTTAGTGTGAATACCATTAAGTAATTTAATATCGCTCCGGTAATAAAAACATTGATTGCGTAAATAAATAAAACTTTAGTTCGCGTGTTTGTTTATAAAGTTTAATCTTAGCTATTTTAGTTCGTTAAAGTAGTGTATTTAAACTTTTTATTGCTGGTATATATAATTTATGCCAGTGACGCGTTTGCAAGCAGTTAAAATATATTCAAAAATATTTGAAATTCTCGAATCGATGAATAAAAATATCGAAGAAAAACTGTTCGAAAATTCTCAGAAAATAGAAAAAAAACTCTAGAAAAATGGCAGGTAAGTTTTGCAAAAATTCTTAGAAAATTGAAGAAAAATTATTTGAAAATACACAGAAAATAGAAGAAAAAATGATGGAAAATTCTACAAGTTTAAAAGAAGAAATACGAACAAGCATAGAAAATCAAATTAAAATTGTTCAAGAGGAAACTCAAGCAGATATGTTAAATTTAAAAGAAGAAATTTGCGAATCTGTTAATGAGAAAATAGAAGCAATAGAAGACAGAAAGAAACTGCTTGAAGAAAGAACGAACCAAATGAATTACCATGGTGAAGGAAGTGTCACAAGTGAAGGTTTAATAATGGACCGTCGGGAAGAAACCACTCACAAGTTTAAAGTTGTACCGCTAAATTTTGATGGTACAGTTCCATGATCAACCTACTACAAGCAGTTTGAAGCCGCAGCTACAGCTAATGGTTGGAGCAACAAGCAGAAAACCACGTCTTTAATAGTGTCTTTACGTGGAGAAGCTCTTGGAATCTTGCAAACTGTTCCTGACCACCTACAAGAAAACTACGAACTGTTAATTTCACGTTTAGAAATGAGATATGGAGATGCTCATCTTCAACAAGTGTATCAAGCTCAAATTAAACGTCGGATTCAGAAAGCTGCCGAAAGTCTTCAAGAGTTTGAGACTGACATCGCCAGAATAACACACCTTAAATATCCTACAGCCCCAGATACCTGCTTGGAGCAGTTGGCTATTCAATTCTTTGTAGGCGGCCTCCGAACAAACGAAACGCAGCAGACTCTCCGGTTAGCTCGACCAACGACATTGGATGACGCTTTGGTGCATGATTTGGAGTTTGAAGCAACAAAACAAGCATCGCAACGAGGAGATAGCGGAATACCGCGATGAACACTTCGGGAAAGAGAAGTGACTTTGAACTGCGGTAAAATAGGTCATGTACGACGGCATCGTACTAAACCTAAGAAAAAGGCAAGAGGAACGCTCGAAAAATTAGAACGAGGTGACCAAAAGAAACAGAAGGTAATCTCGTCTAGTCAGGCTCCGGAGATTACAATTCAAATGGCATCGCCGATGGAGAAATTGCCTAGCATTTATCTCGATGGCATGATCAATGGAAAAAGTCTTCAGTTACTGGTTGACACGGGAGCGACGAAGACCATCATTCGTCCTGACATGTTGTTGGACAACGAGAAGACATCAACAGCAACAGTTCGACTTCGAACGGCGACGGGCTTAGTTGAAAAGGGACTACTCGTTGGTAAAACTTTAGTTGGTACAAGTAAAAAACACGATGCTAGTAAGGATCTTAAACATCAACTCAGAGATACGTCGTCCAAGAAGTGTCCACAACATCTATTGGACATTCTTATCACCAAATGCCAAAACTTCAATCAAGACCAGCTGACTAAAGTTAAAGTGTTGATCCAACAATATTAAGATGTGTTGACGCTGGAGAGTGGTTCCAAAGGAAGAACTAACGTGGTGAAACATAAAATTAATCCACGCAGACTTCTTTTGGCAAAAAGAAAAGAAGCCGAACAAATAATTACGGATATGGAAAGAGAAAGCGTGATTGAGGTTTTGCGTAGACTACGGACAGCTAAACGACGTGACTAAAAAGGACAACTATCTTTTACCCAGAATTGACGATACGTTAGACATTCTGTCAAGATCCCTGTGGTTTCCACATTGGATTTAAAGAGTGGTTACTGGCAGGTAGAATTGGGACTCAAGTTTGTGAAAAAACAGCATTTACGATTGGAAGTGGTTTGTGGTAGTTCACCGTGATGCCCCTCGGCCTTTGTAACGCTCCTGCAACGGTCAAGCGTTTGATGAAAATCATCTTGCGCGGACTGTCTTGGAAGACGTGCCTGGTTTACTTAGACGACGTGATCGTTGTTGGAAGGTCGTTTGAAGAACACTTGAACAACTTTAAGAAGTGTTCCAGCGAATACGTAGGGCTAATCTTAAACTAAGCTCAAAGAAGTGCCATGTATTTAAGAAGGAAGTGCAATATCTTGACCGCGTCGTATCTAGAGATAGAGTAAAGGCGGACCTGACAAAATCTGAGCAGTGCAAGCATTGCCAAGACCAATCGACAAACATCAGGTCCAAAGTTTCTTTGGGTTGTGTACCTATTATAGACGATTTGTACCCGGATTTGCCAATATTGCCAAACCTCTGACGAAATTGACGGAAGAAAAAGCAGAATTTAGATGGAATGAAGACTGTAAAAATTCTTTGCATCAACTAAAACAGGCCCTAGTCACTTCGCCGATTTTGAGTTATTCAAGAGGAGATGGAAAATTTGTCTTGGATACCGACTCAACCAATCTGGTCCTTTCGCAGGTTCAAGATGGACAAGAAAAAGTTATTGCGTATTTTAACAAGGTTTTGTCTAAGCCAGAAAAAAATTATTACGTGACTAAGAGGGAGCTGTTAGCAGTCGTCAAGCTTATCCAACACTTCTACAAATATTTGTATGTACGAAAATTTTTACTGAGAACCGACCACGTCGCTTTAAAAGGCTATTGCAGTTCCGTAACCCGGAAGGACAAGTAGCGAGATAGATCGAGATACTGCGAGAATATGACTATGACACAGAACATCGTGCCGGAAACAGTTATCGAACCGCTGATGCCCTGTCCAGATGACCATGTCCAGCAGACTGCAGTTATTGTTCGCTACTTGAAGAAAAAGTCAAATGCCTCCGGAGAACTGCTATGGTTGATGATGAGTGGGAACCTGAGCAGTTGCGTCGCGAACAAGAAAACGACCCTGAAATAAAAGTACTCCTGGACTAGAAAGAAAACGACCGACGACAAACCTGGGAAAAAATGAGTGCTTTGAGCAGAAACATCAAAGCGTACTGGGCGCGGTCGGACTCTTTGATAGTAGAAGACGGTCTTCTTAAGCGATCCCTAGAGAGTGTCGAAGGCACGGAAAACAAACTGAAGTTGGTAGTGCCAAAGAGCCGGGTGTCAGAAGTGTTAAAGCATCTCTGCGACGGTACATCAGGAAGACACGTTGGCATTACATTGGAAAAAGCTCAAGGACGATTTTACTGGATGAACTGCAAAGAGGATGTCATCTGCGCATCAGGAAATGGTCCAGCGAGAAAGCGCAAAGCACCCATGAAGTAGAAAGCCTTTGGAAAGAGTAGCGATTGACATCGCAAGGCTGTTGCCAGAATCCGATTCGGGAAATAAATACATCTTGGAGGCAATTGATTATTTCACGACATGGACGGAGGCTTACGCCATAACCAATCAAGAAGCATCTACAGTTGCAGACGTATTAGTAATAAAGTTTTTCTGCCAATTTGGAGTTTCGTTGGAATTACACTCCGATCAAGGCCGCAACTTTGAGTCTGGGCTGTTTCAAAAAGTTTGCCAACTGTTGGGAATTAAGAAAACTAGAACGACGCCTCTCCATTCTCAATCTGATGCAGTGTTGAAAATAGATAATTTTTAAATGGTATAGATATAGTTACATTTCTTTTTCAGAAAATTATCTAGTGTTAGATAATAGATAAGCAATTCAAACTTTATATAGATAACAAATAATAGATAATGTGAAATAATCTAGATAATAAGAAAACTAGGACGACGCTTCTCCATCCTCAATCTGATGGCATGGTTGAGCGGATGAATCGAACAATGGGAAAATTCTTAGCCAAAGTAGTGTCCGAACAGCAAAGAGACTGGGATCAGTACTTGCACCTTTTCCTAATGACATACCGATTATCCGTTCACGAAAGCACAGGCCAAACACCATCCTGTGTGATGCTCAGTCACGAAATACGACTGCTATGCGACCTCCAGTTTGGACGAACACCGGAAGAAAAAGCTGGAGAAGATTACGTCAGCAAGCTGAACAAGAGGATAGACGAAGTACATGAGGAAGTCCGTAATAGTACACAAATCGCCAGCGACAGAATGAAGACTAGATGTGTCGTCAAGGCACAAAATAGTGGCTTTCAACCTGGCGACATGGTATGGTTGTATAATCCCCAAAGAAGACGTGGGAGGGCCCTTATGAAGTCGTGAAACGTATTAATGACGTTATATAACGCATCCGAAAACCACCCGGGGGCAAGTCAAAAGTGGTTCACGTCGATCGTCTGTTTGCTGGCGATAACCACAATACGCAAGTTCAGGTCCGAACCAAAACAATAACTAAGAAATCAAATCGAAAATATTGAGTTCGATAAGTTTATGAGCTTATACGAAGGTTCTGGAAAAGCTAGATTTGGAGTTACCACCGAGGAACAACAAGATCTGTTCCAAACACAAGATTACGCCATCGCACATTGCGTGAGCGAGGATGTTGACATGTCTAGAGGGGTTGCAATCGTGTTTAAAAAGAAGTTTGAGCAGCTAGATGAACTACGAGGACAGCAACCGGCAGTCGGAAAAGTTTTAAAACTATACATGGTGGCAGACGCTTCGTTTTCTATCTGGTCACCATGAAATACTGAAGTACCAAGCCGTTATACGAAAATCTTTGGCAAACATTATGAAATCTCAAGAGAGAAATGGAGTTCCACCATGTTAAAATAATTGGCAGTACCCAAACTTGGTTGTGGCTTATATCAACTGAATTGGAGGACAGTTCAAAACATGTTGGAGGTCTTCTTCCGAGGAACAGGCGTTCAAGTGTTGGTCTGTAGTTACCAACCGATTCTTGACCATTTTTGATTGATTCAAGAAATTCAAATAGTTTTGCATCCATTTTAACTGCTTGCGAACGCGTCACCGTCATAAATTTTTACCACGAATAATGATTTAAAACAAAATTTAATAACACTAAATTTTAATAAACTGGTGTAACGAAACGAACAGCTAAGATTAAATGCGAACTAAAGTTTTATTTATTTACGCAATCAATGCTTTTATTACGGGAGCGATATTAGTTTACTTAATGGTATTTACACTAAAAAAAATCGCGAACCGCGCACCGTGACACCACTGTAGCGAATTTATTATTAAAACTAATTTATTTAAACGACTAAAAATATGTTTTACGTATACTAGAAATATGTACACTTGTAAATTAACCGAACTAATGAAATCTAATATTTAATAAAAACACTTACACTAATTAAGATAAGATAAAGTCCGCGGATAGCTTCACACACTTGTTTACACTAAAATCACGTACAAGATTATTCTCTGTATATTTATGTACACACACGTGCTAACGACTTATTTACCTCAACTTGAATAATCTTCTTAACACTGCTGTATTCGCATTACGGCAATAACTCCCCTACGATTTGTTTCGTCGGTATTTATACACATTTGAAAATCCTTCTCGAGTGTTCTCTATCTTTCGGTATATCTTCTAGAAGATGGATAACAACTTCCAGAAGGCTCTTGAATTTGCTGATAACTTCTCGAACGTTACAATATAAATAATGTGAGGGGACAGGGCTATGTAAACGGTTCCAATATGAGTGGTAAAAATTGCGGTTTGCAGAAAATTCTTTCAAATCTGAATCCACCAGCGTTTTATATGCCCTATGCCACTCACACATTAAATTTAATAGATACTGATGCTGCAAAAGTTAATCATGGAACAGTTGGTTTTTTCAGTTTAGTTCAAGAATTATACAAATATTTTTCTGCGCCTACTAAACGTTGGAATATCATCAGACAATCACTTAGTTAATTTTACTTTAAAACCATTATCTGACACGAGATGGTCAAGCAGAATTGATGCAATAAAGCCACTGTTTAAAAATTTGCTAGAAATATATGACGCATTATACGACATAACAAATTCGGATATGAAGGTTTAGGGGATAAAGTTTCAACATTTACGTTTATATGGTCAGTTCATCTGGTATGAAGTTTTAGTGCAAGCCAATTTTGTTAGTAAAATTTTACAATCAGAAATTATGAATATACAATTGGTTCTGAAGCTTTACAAAAATTACAACAATTTGTGCTCGAATTCCGTACAGATGAGAAACTTAATGGCGTCATCAGCAAAGAAACTGCAGAAAGTTCAAACAGCCACCTCTTTGCGGCGTCGATAAAAAAACTATACAGTTCCACTACAAACATAAAGATGAACCAATTTCAGATCCTAAAACAATATACAAAATTAACATTTTTTACTACATTCTCGATCAAGCATTAATTTCAGTCAATGAAAAAATTTTCTTATTAAAAAAACACATATAAAGACTTTTGAATTTCTATACCATTTAGACGAAACTCCTAAAAAACTGCAACTATAAGACTTTCGTGCAAAAAGTTGCAAGAGAAACTGTGATTTAACGATAATTTAGATATAGATGGAGACGATTTATACGACAAAATTGTACAAATCTAGCTTATGTTATAAAATTTAAAAGATAGATTTAAAATTTTATAAGTTTATATTTTATAATGACTTAATTGCAGTATATCTAACTTAGCAGTTGCTATTCGAATTCTACTCACTTGATCAGTAGGTTAGAAGTACCAAGTGTGGCCATTGTCCTATTTGTGGCCAGTTCTCAAATAAATTGTAAATATCAAAATTCCCGCCATATGTAGGCAATGAAAATGGTAATCTTCTCCTACTTATATCCCTTCCGCATCATTAAATCACCTCTCAGTCTACCTGCCATTTCTTACATCAGTGTAAAGTCATGTAAAGTGAACTGCCATGCGTGCATGTTGATGGCGGTTCTAGACAGTAAGTTGGAATGCTTTCTATCACAAATGTATTTGTTGAGCGAACTTGGTATCAACTTTTTTGTGTTATAAAGGAGTAATGATTGCTGTTTTAAAAGCAATTTTAGCAGATATAGCATATAAATTTCATTTAATTAAGTGGCCAAATAATGGAACACAAAAATTGTTGTTGTACTAGATGTGGCCATCTAACTGGCCACAATTGGCGTACGTGTAAATCATTTGTGACCACTTCTTAGTATAATGTGTAGGTGCTGGAGTGATTTTAAAATTTCGTTTTTCAGTAATCATGACTTTTAAAAAAATCGATATTTGTTTAACTATACACCAGAAGCTATGGAAAGAGCTCTCATCGCAATAAGAGAACAGAGAATGAAAGCTGCAACAGCTTGTAAAGAATTTAAGGTTCCTCGAACGTCTGTTAGAAATCGTTTGTCCGAAAAAACTTCCGATAATTGTAGAAAAGTCGGACCACTATGTGTTCTTGGGAAAGTAAATGAGCAAAAACTAGCTCGTTGAATCTTAGAATTAGCAGAACGAGGTTTTCCGATTAATAGGGAGAGACTGTTTCATTCGGTACATCAAATAATCACGGAATGCGACATAAAAACCAACTTCGTAAATAACACCCCGGGCCGAAAATAGTACGAGGCCTTTATTAAACGGCACCCTAAAATTAGTGTTTGTAAACAAAGCCAGAGCTGCAGTCTGAGAAACTAGCATAACGATATGTTTCCAAAAAACAAAATTACTGCTAGGAGAAGGTTTAAAGATTAAAGCTAGCCTGGAAAAATGTAATAGCAAAGGCTTCCACGGCCGGAATCTATACTATGATAAAAATGTCTTCCGGGTTTGGACCGTGTCATTGTTGTTGTAACCGAAGTTGCCAACGTTTCGCCCACTTTCGTAAAGGGGTTCACCAGGGCGAGAGAAAACTCAAACAAGAAACCGAAATCTAACTAAAAACTTCTCAAAAGTTAGGTTATCAACTTGTGAAACAAGCCATAATCCAAACTCTGAATAGGTAAGAAAGAAAACGATAACTTGAAAAAGCAAACGAAAACCTAACAAAGAACCACTACAGAGTTAGGTAATCCAATGTAATAGCGAAGGTTTCCACGGCCGGAATCTATACTAACATTAGAATGTCTTCCGGGTTTGGACCGTGTCATAGTTGCAACCGAAGCTGCCAACGTTTTGCCCACTTTCGTAAGGGGCTTCATCAGGGCGTGAGATAAATCGCAAAACTCAAACAAGCAATCGAAATCTAACTAAGAACTTCTCAAAAGTTAGGTTATCCACTTGTAAAACAAGCCATAACCTAAACTATGAAAAGGTAAGAAAAAAAACGATAACCTGAAAAAGCAAACGAAAATCTAACAAAGAACCACTACCGAGTTAGGTAATCAACTTGTGAACCAAGCCAGATTCTAAACTAGGTAGAAGTGACTTAAGAAGAAATAGTCTCCGTATTTAAAGGAACAGGATTGTCACGGATGATTAAGGTCGACCCTGATTGGGTTACGGTTGCTAGGGGGCGTGTTTTTGTTAAATGACTAATAACCGTGTAGTATCCAGATATTCCAGTTCAAATCTCACAAGTATTGTTGGTTGCCTGCACAGCTATTTGTCTAAGAAAACGTATCTTAATCTTAGCGAGGGAACGGGGGTTGGGGTACCGCTTGCGGAAAAAAAATAGGGGAACTTTTAAGTCCGAGGGAATGAGGGTAGTTTTTGATTGCTGGTGGTCGGGAAAACAAAGAATTAGTGAACAAAGGAAAGTTACGCGTGAAAAAAAAAATAATAATAAGTAAATAGTGATATTGCAATTGCAGGTATGCATTCATTCTATACATTCAAATTCAAAATAATTAAATGTTATTTGTCATGGCAGTTTAAAAATTAATTTTAAAAGCATTGATACGTTTCCTTTGTTCACTTAAGACAAAGGAATTAGATTGCGCTGTCTTAGTTTTGGTGTTTAATTGTTGTATTTTTCTTTACCTTTTATAGGACATTTTTGTAATTTATTTAAAAGTAACGTAATTGGTTCTTTTGTATTAAATTTTGATTTAATATGTATTAGAAAAATTGAATGGAGTTTGCTATCGAATTTAGGTATGAATCTTGAGTTTACGCATCGGTTTCTTTGTTCTCGCGACTGAAAGAAAACTTAATCCTAAACGATTACGTCATCTACGTAGTTTCAGACACATGTTGTTTTTTTGTGATTGTAAACGGAACTTGCTGCGATTTTTGTGTGTATTTTTTCCACCTTAATTCTACGTTATGCTATGTATGAAATGCCTTGTTGATTTTACTAACGATTTTCTCCCGTGAATTCGAATTGCTAAAGTATTACCATCCCTCCTTGATTGTATTATAAAGTAACTCAATGTGATTCATGTATGTAATGAATCTAAGATTGATTTAAAAAAACCAATCTAAACGTTCTATGCAGAACGTTTTCTTTAGAACGGTCTATGATCGGCCTCGAAACGATGAGTCATGATTAGATTACTTTGGTAGCCGGTTTTACTAATGTTGCAATTTCGGAGCACCTTCAACTTTAGCCATACGTACTCGCAATCCAGAGACATTGGTACCTTGGACATGGCATGTCCACTCTTTAACAATTCTTGTGTTTTAGTTGATGATATGTGAAGGTGTAACGTAGTGATTAAGGTCCTCTTAATATGTTTTGATCAAAGCAAGCTTCCGTCTTCAATTTGTAGATTAGATTCATTATATATGAACTTCTGTAATCTATTGCATTTTTTCTACATTATTTGCATGTGTGTATTTTATTTTATTGTTTGTTAAATATTTTGGATATGAAAAGATAACAACTGGTGGAGGTTTCTTGCATGCTCTTCCTCCATCGAGTAATCGAGCATAGCGGAAGTCATACAATAAATCGACATTTTATTACAAGTATTAGTTTTTTTTATATTTCTTTTTTTTATCTCTCTCTCTCACCTTTCTTATTATGGACAGACCTATTTCCCGCATGTTAATGTCCGAGAGTAAAACAGAGTAATGAACTATAGTTTTTTTTTTTGGTGTTGGTTTAAGCTTAAATTTTGTTTTGACAACGTAGTTGGTAGACGATTTTACGCGGGATATTCTTTCTTTTTAAATACTCGCACAGAACACTACAACCGGGAACCAAAGAGGGGATAGTTCGAAACCATTATCGCGATTGAAGTTATTGGGGTGTTTGATGATTTCTATGCTTTCTCGGAATTTCCTGTTGAAAAAGAATGGAGATTTGGCAATCAACGAAACATTATCAAAATCTATCTTGTGACCTGTAGTAAAATGATGTTCAGCGACCGCAGACTTGGAAGTATACCTTTTCCTTATACAACGATCATGTTCTGAAATGCGAGTAATGACGGAACGACCGGTTTCACCAATGTAGACTAAACCACAAGAACAGGGAATTTGGTATATACCTTGAGATGAAAGTGTAGGAAATTTGTCTTTGAGAGAAGGAAGAATCTGAGAGATTTTGCCTGTCGAGTTGAATATGGGTTTAATACCATTCTTACGAAGGAGTTTCCCTATTTGATCTCCGTACAAGTCTACGAGTTTAGAATCTGGCGTTTTGACCACGAGGGAAAGTCCATTCAGAAAAAAGAAGTAGCATTGGCCTTAGATGCAATCCTAAAAAGTGTCAACTTTAAACAGACTATATATTCTGGTTTTCGTCGTTGTGGCTTATATCCATTCAATGAAGATGCTCCAGATTACAGTAGATGTTTAAAATGTACTAACACTACAGTTTTACTAGAAACCACTAATACTAAAGAAGGAACTCCAAATGAAAGTATAAGATGTATTGAAACCAAACTTGAATCCTTCATTTGCGATCAATTTCATGGAACCTATTTACTGAAGATTCCATGGAATGAACAAGAAAAGTATTTAGCTTTGTTTGATGTATTGAAGAGTTTGAAAGATGCCAGTGACAATGATAATGATGTGGATTTAGAAGATGGTAATGACAAAAATAAAAATATGGATTTGGAAGATGACAATGGCAAAAATGAAGAGGTCGATTTGACAGATGGTACTAGTGACAATAATCAAATTATAGATTTTGATGTTGACCTTCCAGATACGAGTTTCAGTTTAGATAGCAATCAAGATCTGATCATTTTTGATTTTCCTAAACTTCAGTGCAAGAGAAACCAAACATCAGGTATTAATATACTGCAAAATATTGTATTAACACCAAGCAGATCTGATTGTCAAGGAATTAATTTTTCACTGGAAAGTTCAACGTCACCCACAATTTTGTCTGTCTGTAGAACTGAAAACGGAGATAAAAGCACAGAACTATTTATTAGTAATGCTGAAGGGAATAAACATGTAGATTTGATCAAAGGAGAGACAAAAAGTGATAAAGAACTGAAACCGTATGACGCAAAAAAGGAAATTGAAAAACTAGATATTGATGTAAATCCAATTCCAGTAAAGAAAAAGAGTGATGAGGAACAAAGTAGTGTTGATGAAGAAGTTGAAAGCGACGAAACAGAAAAGACACTGAAAAATTGGATGCAGATGAAAATCAATTCGCAGTAAAGAATATTCGAAATGATGAAAAAATTAGTAGCAGTGAAGAAGTTGAAAGTGATAAAACGAAATCAGATGACAGCGTTCGATTGCTGAAAAGAAGAAGTGTAAGTCGAGTTTTGAGTGAAGTTATAACATGGTCTGACAAAAATGATACACCTACTCCAAAGAAGAATAAAAGACAGATAAATGGCTTGAGTTAATGACTGCACGAGAAGAAGAGAAAATAAAACCAAAGACAAAAAAACTGAAACAATCGAATAAACCAAAAGATGAAACTACCGAATGTCATGAAAAGATTAACAAGACTGAATATATTGCATGTAAAACGCAAAATAGGAAAACAGAATAAACAACAAAACCTAGTAAGGAAGAGACTATGGAAGAGACTGTAGTTTTAATAAACATTGGATCTTATGTAACTGTAAGGTACGATAAGAAATTTTATCCTGCCAAAGTGGTCGCTAATAAAGATAAAGACCACCCAGTAAACACGGATTGAAACTGTTACAGTCACAAAATTAAAACAATTGTTTCATTAAGTTGTTTCGTGTTAGTTCCATTTTTATATCATTTACATGTAACTGACAGTGAATAATTTGAAAGAGTTCCGATTTTTCACAATCAGTTTTAAACCGTTTCAGTACTTGCAATTTTTTTCCCATAATCAGCAACCGTCTAAAAACTGGTTTATCAAAACCGAATATTTTTTGAATAATTAGAATTGTTTAAAGATCGGTTAAATAAAACTGAATTATTTTCAAAACAGTAGAATCGTTTTAGTAAAAACGAATACTTTGTGATTAGTCAGCATTAGTCGTTGCTATACTTTTGATTACTGTCGTCAACGCTTGCGCTGCAAATTGATATCTTTTCACTTGTTGGGTTGCAGTTTGATAAGTGATGCTGTGTGTACAATTACGCAATGGAACAATAAACGGTAAGTCGAAGCATTTTATTATAATCCATAAATGTAACCAATATTATTATCATTTCTGTTCTTTATGTATCATGTTTTAATTTGTATAAAAAAATGTAAATTAACACACATGATTGCGTTAAGGTAGATTATTGCGTAAATCTGATGATACTTTAGGATTTATAATTACAGTTCAATTCTTCAAGTTTTCATTACGATTATGTACAGCTAAAGGTATTCACAGTGTTTTTATAACTTTCTTATGATTGCTAAAGTGATATTTATATTAAGTTTGTGTTGCTTTTGATTCAAAAATTTAATTAATTTTGTGAAACTCTATGATTATGTATGTATATAAACGAAATATTTATTTCTATGTTACAGATGCGGTTAAAAGTTGCTACCCAACAGTAACTGATGCAGTTTTCGAGGCTTCCGTGAAAAGACCACATCCAGGAAAGTTGCAATATGTAAAAAACTCAATGTGATATTGTATTTAAAAATATTTATTGTGCAATAAAATTTAAAACGTGCATTCGAAAATGTATTATTCTATTATTGAAAGAATTGTTTTAGTTCATTATTGAAACAAGAAAATCATATGTTTATTGATCATTTAGTATCAGTTCAAGAACGAAGCTTTTAAAACGTAAACCGAATGCAACATTTATTTTGCAATAGATTTGAATTTAAAATACCGAAACTATACTGATTCAAATAAGTGAAACAGCGATGGACGTATAGCTATTTTATTGCAGTTAGGTTTCTTTTATGTTTGAAACAAGAGTGAATCATAATTTTTTTGTTTTGAAACTGTTACTAAACATTATCAATTTTGTGTTTACTGGGGCAGTACCTACTATTGTTGTGCCATGCGTAGAAGTGGTAAAAGGATCACTGGAAATGGCCTGAAAGAAATGATTTACTTTGGTACAGATTAGATGACATTATTACAAAAATTGAAGAACCTGTCTCTGTCAACATGCAAGGAGCCTATGATGTTCCTGAAATAAAATCAATCAGTTCCTAAAACTACTTAGTACTTATTACAAGTATTATTTTGTTTAGATGTATGTTCAATATGTGTTTTTGTAGAAGTATCCTTTTTTTACTATAAATAAACATTATTTTGATGGAAATTTTGTTTTATAGACGAATCACTGCTTCCTCCTGTTTTTGCTGCATATGTGGCCAGAGCAGGAGCAAGCAGTGGCCAGAATTAGTACAAGGTGGCACAAACGGTGGTTTTTCACATTTTTTAAATGTTTTTAAATTATCACACTTCATACTAACATTAGAATGTTTTCCGGGTTTGAACCGTGTCATTTTTGTTGTAACCGAAGTTGCCAACGTTTCGCCCACTTTCGTAAGGGGCTTCATCAGGGCGTGAGATAAATCGCAAAACTCAAACAAGCAACCGAAATCTAACTAAAATTTCTCAAAAGTTAGGTTATACACTTGTGAAACAAGTCATAATCTAAACTCTAAAAAAGTAAGAAAGAAAACGATAACTTGAAAAAGCAAACGAAAATCTAACAAAGAACCACTACCGAGTTAGGTAATCAACTTGTGAACCAAGCCAGATTCTAAACTCCGTACTTCTACGAAGAGTTTTGCGATTTATCTCACGCCCTGATAAAGTCCCTTACGAAAGTGGGCGAAACGTTAGCAACTTCGGTTACAACAAAAATGACACGGTCCAAACCCGGAAGACATTCTAATGTTAATATAGATTCCGGCCGTGGAAGTCTTCGCTATTATATCACACGTCAACTCGTTTTATCTCTCTTATTTTCATTTAATTCTTACTAAGAAATGTTTGCCCTTTCATAATCCACCGAGTAGATCAAAAAAGATTCACAAGTTCAAGAATGACAACAAGGTAACGTGAGGAAATGTCTTAAAGTGGCCACAAATGGTACTTCTACCCTATCTGTTGCCACTGCAGAAAGATCCTTCTCCAAATTAAAGCTAATAAAAAATTATTTAAGGTCGACCATGAACAAGAACGGTTATCAAATTTATCCATCATCTCAATAGAATCATGTATATTAGAAGAAATAGATATTCACCATATCATAAAATAAATTTGCGGGCATAAAGTGGATTTTTTGTGAATTGTCGATTTCTTAATTTGTAAAAATAGATTTCATTTTGTTTTGTAATATTAAGCGGGTCTAACTGACAGTTCTGACAGAAAGAATTTATTATTTATTTTTATTTGTTAAAAGTAGCTTGTAAAGAAGAATTTGTTTTAGTTACATTTTGGAACTTTTTTTGTTATTTTTAAGAGTTATACCATTGCATTTACATATGTATTAACATACCTTGTATAGTGTATTTGATTTGTATATTTTACCGTTTTTATATTACTTGTATTATTGTCACCTGAATAGATGTTTGTTTGTTTTTACTAAACTTTTTATTTAACAATACCGAACAATTTTTTTTCTAAAATTCTCATAGGCGCCATGAAAATTTTTGCACACAGGCGCCACTAAGTATCGGCGCAGCACTGTGTATAAAGCGCAATGGTTTTTCAAAATTATGAAAAATACGATATGATAGAATGCTTTAATCAAAGTGATAACCACACGGACGCGGTGGCCGTTGTGGTCATGAAGATACGTGGCCGTTGTTATCACGGTGGGTGTTATGGTCAAAAATACAAGTGGCCGTTGTGGTCACGGTGGCCGTTGTAGTCGACAGAATAGATGGCCGTTGTGGTCACAGTGGCCGTTGTGGTTAAACTTGGCAGATGGCCGTTATGGTCACGGTAGTCGTTGTGGTCGTGACTACAACGGCCACACTTCCAGGTGGTTCTTCTGGTTATGCCTCCAATTTAAGACACCTTGTAGAGATGTAGCAAGTACAGTAAGTATATAGCCGCAAAGTAAAACCTAAACGAAAATATCACAAAGTGTTAATACGACAAACAACGAAGTTACGGTTATCTAACTAAACTACAAGAAATACCTAGAATAATAGACGCGCCTATTAAAAAGTTAAATATGTTTAAATGAAAAGCATTAGTATAAAATATGAATAGTAAACTAACACTTTGCTAACACGTGGTTGTATACATACAATTCGTATCCACAATTTGATATAGCAAAAGCACCAAGAATATAAACTACATAACACCAAAAGGGTTATATTAATCTGAAAAGAGACGTATTCTTAAAATTTATAGAAATCAAAATTAGCCAAGATTGGTAACACTAGTTTCTACTAGAATTAGTATTTACTTTTACAATTGCGTCAATGCGTTAATAAATCTCTACGTTGTTTACCAAAAAAAACTTTAAATGGCGCCGTTTTAATATTACTCTCATTGTTATTGTTGGAAAATTTTGGTCTAAAAACAAAAATGTTGTAATAATATAATTCAAACATAAATCATTTTACTTACTTTTGGAATTTCCACAAAATTAATATTTTCTCACTCGCCTTTTATCACCTTAATGTATTTATAGCTCAAGTTAAAAAGTATTTTTGTAACTTATCCAAGCCGTTACTAATTTTGCGATTGCGTTTATTGTCACCATAGCACCCAATGTACTACATACAATTGTGTAATATTTAAGTTTTTGTATCAGATACTAGATTAATGTAAATGTTTCGAGAATTTACTAGAATTTTTATTTGTAAGATGTAGTTGTTCCCTTGCAAAAATAAATAAGTATGACTGTAACTTTTATAATTGCTACAAAAAGTAAAACGTGTTTATACTTTATGTAATAAAGTAATTATATACATTGCATTAGTTAACATACTTAAAAACTAACTGTCATTGATTATTTAGGAGGTAATAACTTTGTCTCGACGTCGTCTTCAACATCAACGTTAGTGCTGATTAGAGTATTGAAAATTTGATCTTCATTCTCACAACATTTTATTCGAAATTCTGTTATCAATTCCTCTAGTCTAAGACTCAGCGTCTCGCTGGCGTTTAAAAACACAAACGTGCGGTTACTCTCTTTTAATTCAGTTAACAAATACCTTATTGTCTGCAATAAAATCAATTGATTTTTGCGTTAAAATTTTCGAGAAAATGGTACCTGAGTTGATGTGTAATCAACATATAAGATATTTTTGCAGTCAAAAACGACTGGAATACCAAACTCAATAGATGCAATAGTTTTACTAGCTTCCAAAGTAAAATATTCGCTAGCCGAATAGTATAAACCTAGTTCCGGTTTAACCAACAAATACGTCTGTCCTTCTTTCGTCTGTAAGAATTTTAATCAAAAAGTGAATAAGCAAATAAGAAATCACGTACTGTACTAATTACGAAATCAATTTTTGGTCTTGTCCACACCTTAATTAATGGAAGAAAATTTACTATAACACCTACTAATAATCCTTGTTCGACACTAAATACTAAACTAACAATAAATGTTAGAAGCATTACAAATAAGTCATATTCTGCAAAATACTATAAGATAAAGAATAACTTCTAAAAAATACCTACTGTTTGTCTTCCAAAGTTTGGGTACAATTTCTACATCTATCATAAAAACCACGGCACTAATAACAACAGCTGCTAAAGTCGATTTGGGTATGTAATAAAAATATGGTGTTAAAAATGATAGCGCCAAAAGTATTATACTACCTATAAATTAACCGTAATTTTTTTAATTAAATGAACTAAGGAAAATATACCAGCGTAAATCCCAGCAAAAGGACTTCTAACACCACTCGCATGTGAGACAGCAGATCGTGTAAAAGCTCCACAAACAGGCATAGACTGAATAAAAGAACCCACAATGTTGCAAATTCCTAATGTCATCATTTCTTGAGTTGCGTCTACTCGTTTACCAGAAGCTGAAAAACCAAATTAAGAATAAACTTACAAGCATCCGCACTTACTAAACGCTTTAGCAACAGCCACATTAGACAAAATAGCAACGACCGGAAGTACTATAATGCCAGTTCCTAACTTTTGCACCATTTCGACAAAAGTAACAGTTTGATTCCCAATATGCGTTGAGAATTCTGGTACTTGCAATGACGGTAAACCTGCAGGAACTTTACCTAAAAACGCATACGTTAATTATTGTAAACATAATTAACTTTATTTTCTGTACCGTAAAGAGTAAATGGAGATTTTCCAGTTTTGTGGTCCCAAGAATAAGCAAGAATTGCACCAACTAAGACTATTAGTGCGTTTCTACCAATCGACAAAAGCCATAAAACTTTCTTGATTTTAACGTTTTTACACTTAATACGATTAAAACTCTAAAAAAAAATTAATTAAAGAAATATGCGCTGTTAAAAAAACCATAATAATTTTATTACAAATTATACCATTTTATCAACGCTACGTCGTGTCAATTTATTCCAATAGACTTACTCTGAAAATTAGTAAAATAACTATGGAACAACACCCGAGAATCAAATCGTATACTCTAATTTTTGATCGTCGCGCATAGAATTCCTGGACGTAGTGAAAAATATTGTCGCTAGTAAATCTAATACCAAGAAGTCCTTTAAACTGAGCCAACATTATTGTAACAGAAGTTGCAGAAGTAAATCCTGATACAGCAGGAATAGATATAAAATCTACCAAGAAGCCTAAATTAACAGCGTGAAAATTATTTAACAAAAGAATGTTCGAAACATACCTAATTTGAATATGCCCATAAGTAACTGCACCCAGCCGCACAAAAACGTTAATAAAATCATAAATTCGACGGGTAATCCTTGGGTGTATGTCAGTGTTAAAATTGCCATTAAACTAGTAGGGCCCACGGACGCTTCTTTGATGGTGCCAAATATTACGTATATAAATGCACCCATGAAAGAAGAGTATAAGCCATAGTTTGGAGGGATATTTGCTAACGCTGCGTAAGCCATGGATTGGGGCATTATAGTCAACCCAACAGTAATGCCACTAATTAGATCTCCAATTCCGTCAAGTTTCGAGTATTTAGGAAGCCACGAAATAATCGGCACTCGTTCTTTTAATTTAGCAATTATTTTGTCTTTTCTGCTTGGTACTAAAACACAATGAATTTAACTCGATTTTTTTAGAGCGACGAGAACTAACCACTCATTTTGGTTAAGTAAAAAAAAATATAATTTAGTGAGAGAAGATGACTACAATATCTTTATATATATATATCTTCAATCTGTTAATCACATTTCACAAAGTAAATGGTTAACTACTGTATGTGCCTTAAATAGGTAAGCTTAATACTTAAGTAAATACTTTTAAGATTATCTTGTGTGCAGAGAAACAATAAACATAATGTTGACAAAGATGAATTTTTAGTTTTTGATGCAAATATGTGCAATTTTACAAACATGTAATAAATTGTTTTGGTATTATACTTTTTAATATTTCTGTACTGTTACGTTTCTTAATATCTACTTAGTGTACATACGTTTTGTATTAACTTAAAACTTAAGTAACTTTATTGCTTATTTCGATTAATAGTTTTAATTCGTCTATTTATTTGTACGTGATTAATGATATGTCTCGTTAAACCACGTAAAACTTTTTGTTTTATAAACTCTGACGTTATTTACAAGTTTAACCATAGTTTTAATATCTAATAACGGCTAAACTTTATTCAGAATAAAAAGTATTACGTAAATAAGAATTTTATAAACGTTATGTCAACTTCGAGAACGTTTATCGAAGTATGTAGAAAATTCTCGACACAGATAACAAAAATATATAAAAAGTATTCAAAAGGAGCTGTGGTCAGTTTTTTTTCGAATTAAAGTGAAAAGAAGATTTTGTCCGTTTAAAATAAATAAGTAATTAACGCGTGTGCTAAGATAAATAAATAAAGTACCGGTGCTAGTGAAACATAAATACGTCGCGTACGCGTGATTAACATAAACAAGTATCGGTTTTAGATAAAATTAAAAAGTGCGGACCTAGTGACAGTAATACATAAATTAATGTAAGTGTTTTTCTTAATATCGATAAATTTAATTAGTTATGTGTAGTTCTAATTGTGTAAATATTTAGTGGAGAAGCGCTTGAAATTTTGTGCACTGTTCCTGACCATCTGCAAGGAAATTACAAACCCTTAATTTTACGTTTAGCAATGAGACATGGAGATGGTCATCTTCAACAGGTGTACCAAGCCCAAATAAAAAGCCGGGTTCAAAAAGCTATGGAAAGTCATCAAGAGTTTGAGGCTAACATCGCCAGACAATAAGATTTGCGTATCCTACAGCACCAGATACCTTCCTGGAGCAACTGGCTATTCAAAACTTCGTGAACCGCTTCCGAGACAGCAAAACACAGCAGACTCTACGGTTAGCTCGACCCAAAACGTTGGATGACGCTTTAATTCATGCTTTCGAATTCGAGGCGGCAAAACAGGGTCGCACAGAGGCAGTTATAAGCTCCGCTGTGCTGCAGAAATACCCGCGCAAACACAAGAAAGCATTGAAGAAATAGTGCGATGGAACTGCGGAAAAGTGGACCACGTACGACCACGCTGTACTAAGCCCAAAAGAAGACCAAAAGAGCGCCCGGAAAACTAGACTAGGATCGACCAAATGGGGCGAAAGTCGACCACAACGAGTCATGTCCCGGAAATTATACCATTCAAATGACATCGCATAGGGAGCAATTGCATAGCATTTATCTCGATGGCAAGGTTAATAGACGAAGTGTTACTGTTACTAGTTGACACGGGAGCGACAAAGACCATCATTCGTCCGGATATGATATTGGAAAATGAGAAGACATCACCAGTAATAGTACGACTTCGAACGGTGACGGGCGAAAAAATACCTACTCACGGACAAGTCAAAGTAACCAGTACAAGTAGTCATTGGTTTGGAAAATGGAATATTCGACCATCAAGTACTGACAGCTGACATCACGTAAGAAGTTATCCTGGGAATGAAAAGGTATGGGTTCTAATAATCGACAGTGAAGAAATTCCTTTTTATTTGTCTGAGAAGGCAGCTTTGCGAGTCTTATTGAGTGAAGACGTGACTCTGCTTGCAAAGACTGAAAGTGTGGTAATGGCACGCTTAGATGGAAATCTCCGGGAAAGCTACATTCGCGCTATTGAACCAATGGAGGGTGACTTAGTTGAAAAAGCACTACTCGTTGGCAGAATTTTAGTACAAGTGATAAACACGATGCCAATAAGGATTTTGAATGTCAACTCAAATCCAGTAACGTTGAAAAAGAAGACCGCGGTAAGCCAATACACGCCAGTATCTCAAATTGTGAGATGCGTGAATTCTAATGAAGGTACGTCGCCGAATGAAGTGCCCACAATATCTATTGGACATTCTTACCTCTAAAAACCAAAACATCAGCTAAGACCAACTGGCTAAACTTAAAGTGATGATCCAACTGTACCAAGATGTGTTCGCGTTGGAGAATGGTTCCAACAGAAGAACTAAAGTAGTGAAATATAAAATGAATACCAAAGACGCTTGGGCAATACGACAATGTTCACACCGACTTCCTTTGACAAAAAGAGTAGAAGCTGAACAAATAATTACGGATATGGAGTGAGGTGTGATTAAGCCTTCAAATAGCCCATGGGTGTCCCCAGTGGTACTCGTAAAAAAGAAAGATGAATCAACGAGGTTTTGCGTAGACTACAAATACCTTAACGACGTGACCAAAAAGAACAACTATCCTTTAGCGAGACTTGACGATATGTTAAACACCGTTAGGATCCCAGTGGTTTTCCACGTTGGATTTGAAGAGTTGTTACTGGCGAGTAGAATTGGAACCCAAAGATTGTAAAAAACAGAGTTTACGATTGGAACTGGTTTATAGTTGTTTACTGTGATGTCCTTTATCCTGTGTAACACTCCTGCAACGTTTGAACGTTTAATGGAAACCAACTTGCACGGAGTGTCTTGGAAGACGTGCTTGGTTTACCTAGACGGCGTGATCGTGGTTGAAAGGTCGTTAGAAGAACACTTAAACAATTTGAAAAAAGTGTTCAAAAGACTACGTGGGACTAATTCAAAACTGAGTCCAGAGAAGTGCCACGTACAATACGTGCAATACCTTGGCCACGTTGTATCTAGAGATAGAGTAAAGGCTGACCCAGACTAAGTTTGAACAGTGCAAGCATGACCAAGACATTGACAAACATCAGATCCGAGTTTTCTTGAGTTGTGCTATTATAGACGATTTGTACCCGGATTTGCCAATATTGACTTTTGAAAGAAAAAGAAATCGCGTGTTTTAGTAAAGTTTTGTACAGGCCAGAAAGAAATTATTGCGTATCTAGGAGAGAGCTGTTAGCAGTAATGAAGTCCATAAAACACTTATACAAATATGTGTATGGACGAAAATTTTTACGAAGAACGGACCACGCCAACAAGATGAATCAAGAGACTGCAAAAGTATGACTATGACACAGAACGCCATGCCGAAAACAATCATCGGAAAGCTGATGCATTGTCCAGAAGACCATGTCCGGCGGACTGCAGCCATTATTTGCGACTTATAGAAAAGGTCGAATGCCTCCGGAGAACTGCTATGGTTGATGGCGAGTGGAAACCTGAGCAGTTGTGTCGCAAACAAAAAAAAACGATTCCGAAATAAGACTACACCTGAACTACAAAAAAAACGGCCGACGACCAACTTGGGAAGAAGTGAGTGCAGTGGGACTCTTTGAGAGTAGAAGACGGTAATGTATCTATTTTGAAGATTAATATACAAAATACTTAAGAGGTTTTAAAAAAGTTTCTTAATATTAAAAGAGTAAGATGTTTCAAAGATGTATTTGAAAAATATCTAAAAAACCTTTTTTGATAGTTGCCGTTGAAAAAATCTTCTTTGATCTCCTTCAGGAGGTTTAGATAAAGTTGATTATCATTAACAACGTAAGAGATTTTACGCATTTCTCTAAGAATGATTAAAAAAACTTCTACGAGCTCTGTTCTAGTACAAATTGAGGCCAAATCAGAGTCATGTACAGTATTAGTGTAGTAAATGGCAATAATACAGTACTGATGCTTAATTGCACCGTACTTTTTAAGTTATACTTAGTATTAAGTAACGCTTAATTACTGTAGAAACAATTGTTATAACAAATACTTCTATGGTAACTAAGTCTTACTTAGCACTAAGTATAACTTAAAAAACACGGTGCAATCGGGCATTAATGTATATGAAACGATACGTCACGTCGTCGACTCACTCGAGTGTGCGAATTCTCGCCTCTACAATTTGCAAGTGCAACGAACAACAGAGGTGTTATTGTTATTCTAATTCTAGCGTGTTCGTGTGTTATTATGACTTTCAACAAATTAAATGTAAGTAAAAATCTAATAATAGTAATTATTATTTATGTTATTATTCTATATTATCTCACTGCATCTGAAAATGCCAAAAACATATTAATTGTGGTACACATTATAATTAGTGCAATAAGTAAAAATATATGCTTTGTAATGTGCATCTCAGATTAACTATATTAACTATAAAGAACCGTTTATAGTAATCATAATTTTTGTTTGTGTTATCAATTTTTTTCTCATGTTTGCTTCTACACATAAACAATATCTACAAACAATCTATTTTACGGTTTAGTTCTGGGCTCTGAAGAAGAAGCAGCTACAGTCGCAGACGTATTAGTGAAAAGAGTTTTTCTGCCGGTTTGGAGTTGCGTTGGAATTACATTTCGACCAAGGCCGCAATTTTGAGTCTGGGCTGTTTCAAAAGGTTTGCCAACTGTTGGGAATTAAGAAAACTAGAACGACGCCTATCCATCCTCAATCTGATGCAGTGTTGTAAATAGATAATTTTTAAATGGCATAGATATAGTTATATTTTTTTTTTCAGAAAATTATCTAGTGTTAGATAATAGATAAGCAATTCAAACTTTATATAGATAACAAATAATAGATAATGTGAAATAATCTAGATAATATAATAACGATGGATATATGTATGAAGAACTACCAAAATGCCGGAAATTACTAAAGAAGTTACATAAATATTGTAATTTACCGAAATTCTACGAGAAACTGAATTTTTTATATATATTATTTAAGTAATTTAAATAAAAAATTTTTTCCACTACTAGTTGTATACGCTTGCATTATTACGTATAATAGAAGGCCGTGAAGTTGTACTTTTTTAAGCGCAGGTAAATAATATTTCATTATTAACTAGTAGTTAATAATGAACATATTTACATTTTCTGATAATACTACAACAGTTTCAACGAAAAAAAGTTTACCAAACTGCGTACCAAGAGCAAGAGATTTTATTTAATGCTAATTTAAGTTTTCAAATCGCTTAATTAATAAATTAATTTGATTTTAAAAAGTAAGTTATTTGAAGTTCGCGCTTAATTAAATGTAAATATTATTGAGTTAAATATGTTTTAGATATAATCAATGCTTAAAATAATAATGTTTTTAAACAATTTAAACAACTTTAGCAATAAAAACTTACGTTATCTGTTTATTTTTGTGTTTTAAATCACAATTAAGACTTACGTCAAAATTAATTCTATTAAACTAATGACAACTGTCAGAATTACTGACTTGATTTTTATTTTAAAATTAATATCTTAAATTTTAAATTTGATTTAGTAACAGGTAGAAAGGTTTTAATAATTCTAGTAGTGGAAAAAATTGTATATATAACACGGTTGAGAAGTTCATTATAACCTGCGCGATTTATATCCCTCGACGCTTCGCGTCTCGCGATATAATCTATCGCTTAGGTTATAATGATGCACTTCTCAACCTTGATATATAATATACTATTATTGTTCTTAACTGTCATAAATTTTAATTTTTCGCTATTGTAAACCGTCTTTGACAGTTTTGACACACTTGTCAACATAAACGTCAAATTATTTTTGAAAGATTTTGAGACTTTGTAGGCCTCCTAGTCTCTGTTCGAGCAATAAAATGTTGTATTTAACTCGTTCCTGTCTAAATTGAACGCTTTTTTTCCCTCGAGGACTTTTTAAACCCTCGTTTCACTCGGGTTTAAAAATGCCCTCTTGGGAAAAAAAGCGTCCAATTTACACAGGAACTCGATAAATAAACTACTAATATATATGCAGATACATATAACTTATGTACTTTTTTATAGTATCTAGATACATATGAAATATAAATAGATGAAAAATATCAATTTAGATTAATTTCTCTGTATTAATTTATATAGATATTTTACAACACTGAATCATGGTTGAATCGAACAATGGGAAAATACTTAGCCAAAGTAGTCAACGCGAACACGAAAGAAACTGAGATCAGTACTTGCACTTTTTCCTAATAGCATACCCATCATCCGTTCACGAAATCACAAGCCAAACATTATCCTGTGTGATGCTCGGTCGCGAAATACGACTGCCATGCGACCTCCAGTTTGGATGAAGACCGGAAGAAGAAATTGCTGGAGCAGACTAAGTCGGCAAGCTGAGGAAGAGGCTAGATGAACCACATGAGGAGATTCGTAAAAACCCTTGTAGTTAGACAATGACTGCGCTAAAATTGGAAACATTAATTTGGATGCAAAACGCCAGTAGTTATGGATTCAAACGCAAAATTGACACATCTGGCGCTGCATTTATTAATATTACAGATTTTTAAGTGACAGATCAGTATATTCTCTTAGAGTAATCTATAAAGATACAGTTTCAGTGATTTGGAAAAGATATACGTTCTTTTTTTATTACATGTAAAATAACCTTGAAAGAAAATGATATCTATGCACGATAACACTTATGTTATGAAATCCGGTCTACGTAAACAACTGGTATTCTGAAAAACATAATTATTCCCCTAATAGACGACAATTTTATAATTGAATGTATAGCTTCTAATTTTTATATATTTGTTTATAGTATTCGAGTGATCAAAATAATAAAATAAACTACTAAATTTTCAAAATTTCGATTCATATTTGATATAAATTAGATTAAAGTTAACAAGTTAATGAATACACATGCTGATAAAAAATTATAAAATATATATTAATAACGAAATTAAAAGGTTTATGAATTTGGGTGGACAGGCATGTTTAGCTAAGAATGGTCCTTTTATGTCAATAGACAGAAATATTCTACATGTTTCTGTTTACTGACATAATAAAAACACAGTATTTAGTATATTGTAAGGTTTAGTATATTGTAAGCAGTGCTGGTATCATTTCTGGCCGCATGCCTGCGTTTTTTAACTGTGCAGTGCACGCCGCTTAATAGAATCACGTTGGGACTTGAGGTTTTTTATAACAATAACCGAATGATAACAATATCCAAAATTCAGAAAAAAATGCATGTGATTAACAGGTTGTTAATTTAGAAGGTGAAATCAAACCGCCAATACAAGTAAAAAAAATTTTATAAAACGTTTTAAAAAAGCAGCATTTTGAGCCTACGGATCTGTAGCATTAAACAGTTTGTTGACACCGTTAATAAAAAAAAATCAAAAACAACGTTATGATGCTTCATTCACTGTTCAAAGAACTACACATTCTTCTCAGGAATTTGCTGACACTAAAAATAAATACAAAATAATGTTATCACATATAAGACGTAGTTAATTTAATTTGTTATTCTAAGAAGGCACGTGCTTTCCAAGTTAATTCTCGAAGATAACGTATTTACAGATGTTGAAATAATGTACCGTTTCGTAAATCAGTCAAATTATTTAAATAAATAAATAACACTGCAAAAACAAGATAAATATGCAAAACAACTATTTTTAGAGTACAATAACATTTTTCACACTAAACAACCATATTGTGAAAATTCTGCTCAAAAATGCATACAAAAAAAGTTATTGATCATGTATAGAAACAAACCTGAGAATAAATTGATAACATAAACCGAAATTATGATTACTATAAGCGGCGTTTTTTCTATGTGGTAGCATGCGTCCGGATTGTTACTTTAGTAAAGTGAACATGAATAAAAAATCTATAATATAAAACTGTAATGCATACCAACAAGAGAGAATGAAGACCAGATAAGGCGACAAGGCACATAACGGCGGGTTTCAACCTGGCGACATGGTGTGGTTGTATACTCACCAAAGAAGACGTGGTTTGTTGCCAAAGTTGCAGAAGCAATGGGAGGGTCCTTATGAAGTCGTGCAGCGTATTAATAACGTCATATATCGCATTCGAAAACCACCCAGAGACAAGCCAAAAGTGTTCCACATCGATCATCTAGCCCAGTTTGCTGGCGATAACAACATTATACAAGTTCAGGTCCGAACCAGAGTAATAACTAGCAGAACCAGAAATCCAGTCAAAAGAATGGACGACTTCGATATGTTTATGACCATATACGTAGGTTCTGGAACGGCTAGGTTCGGAGTTACAGCCGAAAAACAATAAGACCTGTTCTAAACACGAAAAAATTACGCCATCGCACATTGCCTGAGCCAGAATCCTAACATGTCTAAAGGGGTTGCAGTCGTATTCAAAAAGGACGGCGGTCGGAAAAGTTTTAAAATTACGTGATAACCGACGCTTTGTTTTCTATCTGTCACCAAAAAATACTCACGTACAAAGCCGTTATATGAAAATCTATGACGAGCATTATGGAATCTCAAGAAAGAAATACAGTCACAATATTAAGAAATTGGCAGTACCCAAGCTTGGTTGTGGTTTAGAACAACTGGATTGGAGAACAGTTACCATCCAAGTAGAACATCGGGTTAGGAAAAGTCCGTTGACTGGTACTTTTATGCTTAAGGAAGTTGCAGAAATGGAGAGATGCCGCTATCGCCACGATCCTTTCTACCGTTGTCGCATCCAGTTTCCTGTTCTGGAATAGCACAGTCTTAAGAAGGCAGTGAAACGTTCTCGAAGTTATTGTCAGCTTCGAGAACGTTTACCGAAGGATGTAGAAAATTCTCGACACAGATAAAAGAAATGTATAAAAAGTATTCAAAAGGAGCTGAGATAAATTAATAAAGTGCCCGTGCCAGTAAAAAATAAATATAACGGCGTATAAGAATACGTGTTTTTAATGTAAACAAATATCGGTTTAAATAAGCAGAAGTTATCCGCGAACATTATTTTTCGAGTGATAATATATAAATTAGTCTGTTTTTGTTAAATATCGTTAGATTTAATTAGTTACGTGTAGTTCTAATCGTGTAAATTTGTTTATAAAAATAAAGTATACGACCACGTCGTGATCACTGCTAATGTTTAGGGTACACACAAATCACATTAATCATTTTTATTACTTACTTGTATTTACTATTTAGACAATAACCTTGCTACTTAAAAATACTGATTTAATTTAATAAGTAGCAGTTAGTTTTTCATATCATAGTTTCATTTCATGATTTTCATGTTGCACTTCATTGCATGATTTTTGTCCTTTGTGATATAGTGCATGCCAAGATTCAAGTTTTGTAATTTTTTCTACCTCACCTAAACCTGGAAAATCGTATTTCATTTAATTGGTTTTCTAGGTCTTGTAATCTTTCTTAGTACATAGAGGTTGTTCTCTTTAACTGGAATTATGCTGGTGGCCGTTAACCCTCTCGGGTTGTTCCGCCACCAAACCAAGTCATTGCGCCTCTATCATAATAACGAGTGGTTCTTTTATCCTTCAGACCGTTGACTGATTTTTACTTGTAACCCAGGCAGAAGTTAGCAGTACGTATCAACCAGGTCAATTGACTTTTTAAAGATTCCCCCTCCTCCTTAGTTGTAATTAGGCTCGTCTTGGTACTGGTACAGCGGAGTTGTCGCTTTATAATTAAAACATAACTGAAGTCAGAACAGCTGACTCCATAGAATATTATAAATGTTTCTTAAAATGGGCCAATAAAAGTAATTTCTAAATAAACTTTATATTTAAGATAAAATAGTTGATACAAAACAATCAAAAATTAAAACCTTGCCCAAGTTAAACTACATCCTTTATAAAATTTATTTTTATTTCATTTTGTATTTATATTATAACGCATATAAAATATATTTTGGATCATTCTTTTTTCAAGATTTGTACGTAATGACAGTGTAAAGCATGGTAAATTGAGCGTAACCGGAGAAACACATAATTTGTCAAATAATCTAAATAGCTTCTTAGTATAGTAACATTTATAACACTAAATACATTAATTAGCAAGGAGGGTAACTCTAAAAAGGCATATCCAGTCTGACAGTTCGCAACAAGTAAAGTAGTTGCGAATAAACCACTAAGACCTAATTAAACAAAATAAAGAACTACTTTCCAGTCTATCTATTTGGCATTGCCTTAATGGTATCACTTCATTATTGCAAATTGTACTGTCCTACTAAACACAAATACAAACGTGCGTGTGTCTATGTAAAATTACAAATTTTGAAACATCACACACGTGTATGAACAAAGTACACTTACAAATTATTGTAAAAACTTACAACTAAGTACGTAATAATTAAACAATTTAAAAATTCTACAAAAATAAGAATTTTGTGGGATTTTATCACAGGCACACAAATAAATAAATTTTGCACTATAGGTTGTTTGTACGTATGGTAACCATGACTTCTTCGTATGATAACCAAAACGTCAACGACCATGGGGCCATACGAAGCCATATAGGAAAAAATCCCTTGTATAACGCAGCAAATCCTTCGGCCTTCGTTGTTTTTATTAAACAGTCGATTGAAGATTTGTAAAGCAAACCCCTGGAAATATAACAGAGTAAAAACTTTGAAAATGTAACTATGAAGGGTTTCAAAGGAATACTTGAGAGGAGGTGTTGAGGTAAGTAATGAATTTGGAGAATCTCAATTATTTATTTTTTTGTATCCCTTGTTTTGCCCGAAGGTCTCCTGGTTCAGACTTTAATTACGTTCTTTTATTCAAGTAACAAATAAAAAAAATGTTCACATATTCATCAAAACTAACACACGATAAAACTTGCACAGAACCTAGTTTTTCGTTCTGGTAGACAACAATAGTGCTGGAATATCGCCAAAAGCGATCGATTTGACTCCCTCGTCTAGTTCCATATTGTACTAACTCTTAAGACAACTAAACTGTGTCCTTAACCTCCGCTGTCGTCTAAGAATGCACCAAATTGTTGAATGTGTTATGTTAAAAATTTTTTACTCTGTCACTCAGTATATTTCGTACATAACACCTCGATTTTCAGTTGGCAGCTTTGCATTATGTTAACAATTTTTTTTCTTATGTAACATTTTTTACGTCACAGCAAAGTAAATACAAAGCAAACTAATGCTCAACGTAACTAATAGTCATCCGGTCGATTTCTATTAAAATTTAAATAGAAAATTAAACGATGTTCGTGATTAGTTTCGCTGAAGTATGATACGCCTATACGTTTTGCAGTTAAATTTGATTTTCTCTATTCGTTTGTAGCATTTTTTTCTCCCATGCCGATTGACGTACTTACATTATCTGATGGTAGACACCTGCTACACGTGTAATGAACACGTCACTAATACGTATTCTAGCTTTAGATGTGATGTTCGTGTTGAGTTGTACTACACATGAGAGTTTTTTTTATTGATTGGTGCTGGTTTTTGATACCTTATAATTTACTGGTATTAATTGGACTCGCAATCTACTATGGTCCTACGTTAAACGATTCATGGCGACGACAATAATCAATTTAATCTTTGCGAAGTAATGAGAAGTTTGATGCCTTTTATTTGATCTCAGTAACAAGTTTGTGTGTGAATTATTCTAACTGTGTTCGATTACATTCTGTTACAGTTTTTAAGGATGTGTTGTAACTGTCGTTTGATCTTTGAGCGCATTTATTTTTTGTAAGATCAGGTATTTAAGTTTGTTTTATTCATTCCGCGTTCTTTAAAACCATTTAAATAATATCGCATCAATTTATTGAAGTTATTTCACGTTTTCAAATTCTTCTTAATTTTTAATAGTCATTTATTAAGTAATGCGTAATGCACTTGAATCATTTAGGTCGATTCTATTGTCATACGTATCAAGTACATTTTAGAATTTATTATATCAGACAGTCATTATTAATATTGACTTTTATAGAATAAGATTGTAACTAAATCTTTTGCTTTAGAGATTTTTGTTTTTGTAATCGCAGTTCTTATCGTGAGAAAGGCAGTCATCGAATCCGTGCTTTTGCACGTTAATTCTTCAAATCTTTTTTTCCACGTCTTTGTCGTACAGTTGCTTTCTCTTTTACGAAGATTTACGTCACTGGATTTAACTCGAAAAGTGGTATCAAGTTTATTTATATGAGTAATTTTCGTGTTACGAGCAGAAGTTCGCAATGGACTTGAAAATATCTAAATGTAGTTCCGGTTGTGTGAAGTCAAACCTTAAAAGAATGTGGGGGTATCCGTTAAAGTAATGAAAAAAGTTATAGAGAAATGTTAGATTCCTAGTTCGTATAATTTACGATCTTGTCGATTACTTGTTCCCGAGTTTATTAGCGAATCAAAAAATTGTGCGGCACAATTCAATTTCGCCATTGCGAAACCAAAAATCTTCCGACGGAGCCAGTGCAAATAGAAACCACCCGAATTTCTTTTCAATACCATCTAACAACCATACGACCGAACAGAAGCCCAATCCTATATTTACATAAACAAAATTAAGGTATTTTAATTTTTTCACCGTTTAAAATAAAAATTGTGAATTTAATTTTGCGAACTAGGCTATAAAAGCTATAAGTTTAACCATAAGATTGTACGCTTGTTTACCGCTCTAACAATGAGCTCTCGATTTTTCGACAAATACTTCGTCTTTCCAATTTTTTAAAATTATTAATCGACATTCCAAACCCGACATATGATTATCGGCCTTAAATTTTAGGAATTTTATTCTTTATTTTTTTAAAATGATGTTACAGCAGATTATTGACTTTGATTTTGTTGTGCAAACAAGGTGTTATGTTAAAAGTGTCTTGGTGTGATTTTCGTACCGTATAAGTTTCGCCCACTTTGAGCTACATTCAAAGCGATGCGTTGTGACGTGGTTACTTCTTGACACCTAAAATTTTTCCAAGGGAGAAAAACTATTTTCCGGTGATTCTAACGTATGCGCCCACCGAGGTCTTCACTACTAAATTTTCACACTCATCTGTTATAAATGGGTGTAGTATTTTCGCTGCTTTTGTAAAAGCCTTCCTGAGGTAAGCATTGATTCATATTTTTGTGATTTACTTTGATTTTCCCGTAACTGTGATAGCGATTAGGAATACCGCCACGTGTTGGCCAATTTGGAGTAATTCATATCAACCCATTACCTTCCGCTGGAAACTATAACTAGAAGCACGTACTAAAGGTGGCTATTGGTTAATTAAACGACTTCTGAAACATAATGCGGGGATAAGTCATTGTTATATTTCATGTGATTTTCGAATAACCTTGGAGGCACGCCTGCGATTGGAATAACGAAACGGATAATTGACGCATTTGATTACGACGATTCATTGTTTGTCGACAAGCAACTTACTTGTGATACGATCCTATATCTAATTATTACTTTATTTTTCTTAGCGATTTTAGGAGATGATTGAAGCATACAGATAGGTATTTGAGTAATCGTGAGTACCTTTTTTCTTGACATTAATTTCTGTAATTGTGAATGTAAAGATACGTGCAACATAGATAAATATTATCACAATTAACGCACGCAGATTCTTTTTTGTACGGTTTCAATTTACGCTAAATGCGATTTGCTTCGGGTTGCGAATTCATTAGTTTCGCATTAAATCGACGTTTAACTCTGAAATTATATATTACCTCACTTTGTTATACTATACTAAGATAATTGCATGTGTAGAGTGTTGCCCACCCTCCAGGACTTGTATCAACGCTATAACTCTGATATTTATGAAACTGTTCCTTGCTAATATATATGTAATTCTGCCTTGCTTACATTATTTAACTTCTTTTTCTCTCGTTAGAAATAAATATATTCTTAGTTATAACCAGCGTGTTGTCATTTCTTCTATTTCATTGTTGGATAAATTCAAAGAGTGCCTTTCATTCTAGTTTCTAACCGTTTTGACGCCTTGTTAATCTTACGTTACCATTAGCACATTGAGATCTGCGATCCACTTGCCGATTCACTGAGTTAGTCGCCAGCAATTAAGTTAGGAGAAAATCCTCGTGACATACTGTCATAGAGAAGGAGGAGAAAACGGATCCACTAAACCATTCGGATTTGCTTCTTTGATATTACCGCCCGCAATGGTTTCTTGATATTGCTAGAAAACGCGCACTCATCCTCGACCTCTTCATTTCTATATATAAACATCAGTTTTGCTTTTCCTTATGACGAGTGCATAATGCTCATCATAACCGTAGCCTCGGCTGTTTTTGTAAGCAGCTCAGAAAGTCTCACCTCGGGCTATTTTTGACCAGCAAGACCTAAGATATGAACCAGCCACGTTATATTTCTTAAAACAACTTTTTTCATTGCCTTTATTTACAGCTTCAAACCTTGTCCCTTTAACCGGTCAGTATGTCAGTAATCCATTGTTGGTCAACCAACTATTCATCAAAACTAACACGCGATAAAACTTGCACAGAATATCTAGTCTTTTATTCTGGTATACAGTTCCATATTGTACTAGTTGTTCAGACATCCAATCTGTGTACTTAACCGCCGCTGTTGTCTAAGAATGCACCAGATTGTTCAAAAATTTTCGTACAAAGATTTTCAGTTGGCAGTTTTGCATTACGTTAGTAGTTTTTTTCTCTTATTTGACATTTTTCACGTACACAGCGAATTGAATAAATGGCAAACTAATGGCTCAACAAAACTTATAGTCATCCTGTCGATTTCTGTTAAAATTTATATAGAAAATTAAACGATGTTCATGATTAGTTTCGCTGAAGTATGATACGCCTATACGTTTTGCGGTTAAATTTGATTTTCTTCGTGGTTACTTCTTGACAGCTAGAATTTTTCCAAGGGAGAAGAACTAATTTCCGGTGATTGATGATCTAACGTAAGCGCCCAGTGAAGTTTTCACTTCTAAATTTTCCCAATTAGATGTGTTACTTGAAACTGAAGAAAATCCTCACCATTCTACAAGGCAGCTAGCCCTAAATAACAACGTAGACCACTCTTTTGTCGTTAAGTTGTTCAAGAAAGAGATATATCATCCTTACAAAGTTTAATTGATTCACGAATTAAACAAGGATGATACAGAGTGGCGCTTGCAGTTTTGCGAAGAACTAATGTTACGCTGCGATAGAGATCCCAATTTTTTTTAACAATATGCTATTTTCTGATGAAGCCACTTTTTGCCTAATGAGACAGTACATCGTCAGAATTGCAGGTATTGGATAAGAAAAAATCCCTACTGGACTAAAGACTCTCACAGTCAACGCCAAAGAAAATGACATGTTTAGATTGGAGTAATCGGACGGCGTTTGACGAGACCTTACTTTTTTGAAGAAAGCCTTACAGCAAGTTATTTGGACTTTTAGTGCCAGCTCTGACAGCAATGTTTCCAAATTATCACGAAGCAGATGTATAAGATATTTGGTTTCAACAAGATGAGGCGCCTACTCGCCAAATAGTTAACGGAGCGTAATTTGAACATTTGCGCTAAATTTCGTTGTTTGTGAGGTTTAATCATGATTTTCTTCCATTAAAGTTACATTTTTATTTCTTACGGTTAATGTTGTTTTCACAAAAACAGTTATCTAAGGTACCAATTTTTTACACAATAACATAAGTAGTTGGACCATCTAATACAAAGCAGCAAAAAAAATTGAGGTCATAAAAAAAACAATGATTTTTATGTCATGAGATGGCCAATTAAAAAGTACAAGTGACCTGTCCGAGCGTTTTGCTTGAAAACATTAAATAACGCAATTATTAATTTGGTTCCTTACTTGATCACCACACTGTATGTAATTCTACCTTCCTTACATTTTTTTAACCTCTTTCTCCTCGTTGTTAGAAATAAATATATTTGTAGTTATAACCATTGTTTTGTCATTTGTTCTATTTCAGTGTTGGATATATTCAAACGGTGTCTTTCATTTTAGTTTCTAACCGCTTTGGCGCCTTTTTAATCTTACGTTATAATTAGCACATCGAGACCCGCGAACTGCTTGCCAATTCAACTGAATTACTCCCAGCAGAGTTACGAGAAAATATTCGTAACAAAGCCCTTGCAATTTTTTTAATTTATGGTACCTAAACGAATTATGCGCTTCCTTCCTGGCGCTCTTTTGATTTAGACTTTTGTTTTAATTTGATTTTACGTTTTGAGTTTTCCAATCAATCACGATTTTTGTTAATGTGACCTACGACCATCTCTATTAAGCTCGGTGCAATTTTTTCATTTATGTTACCTTATTCAGACAATTTTCCTGTGTGTTTACCAGCCTCCCTAGATCTAGTAAGGACGAGTATCGATTGTAAGTACCCCTATTCTTTACTTTATTACGTCATTGTCAGTTTGTTTACGTCCAGTTTGTATCGGGTGTTCATGTTATCAGACAATCATTTATTGCAATTTAATTTAATGAGCGAAGTACTTAAAACATTACGCTTTCCTATCGACAAAATTTCACATTAAATTGTTTGTTTTTCAAAAAAAAATGTTGTAGTGCAGTGTGTTGCCTATACTGCCCATTTAAACGTTGCGATATTACTGTGTACAATTCGTCGTTATTAAAGTTTTTTTTCTCTCCGATTAACTTGCTGTCTCCCATTTACCTTCGCGTATCGTTGTCGATTATTTTTAGTTACGAGCTTTAAGTCTTGTTCTCGCATTTATCCGGCAAGACTGTTCTGATATAATAATTGAATATGGCATGCTTAGAAACTTACTAATATAACATATCTAGACCCACGCCTACTTTTCAACGAAATGAACTAGTCCAGGTGAGGTCCACGCAAGTTAGAAGCCTTCAAAACAATTAAGTCACTACAAACTTGCTCATTATAAATGCAAGTGTTGTTGCAAAGTCGTTTCTAATCATTTCCATAGTTAAAATTCTCGCTTGTCGGGATGATACCAGAAGTACCATTCTAGCTACAATTAACCACTATTCTCAGTTCTCAAAGACAATTCTATATTAATACATGATATAAACATATAATTCATTATCATTTGACAAGCACCAAAGTATGTGCGACTAAATATCCTTTTTCCCATTGATAAATTTCCATGCTCAATATTTAGCTGTAAGAACGGTCTGCAATCGGTTCAATACCCAACATATAATGGTTTACTCGACTACACGCCTCTTGTTTATAAATAAAACCGGTTTTAAAAACTTCTAACATAAAAACAAAGTACTAAACTGGATACTCGTCAATACTTGACAATCCACGCCGAAGCGTTATACTTGTTAGTATTAATAAAATGTATGTAAAATGGTAAAAAAATTCACTTACCGTCCATCTTTGTCAAGAGGTTGATTCATAACGCGCGTTTTAATAACATCAGCAGGTGTGCCCATTAAAGCTGCGACAAAACCAGCGCAAAAACTTGCTAGGACATGCACAAAATGATTGTCTTTCCAAGTTGTATTCATTAAAATAAATCTCTTGGCGTAATCATAAGTTGTGAGATCACCCAAATTCACTAAAGCCGCTCGTTGAACGTTAGGAACCGAACCTTTCCACAAACCTCGATAACCCGACGACTTAACCACTTTCTTAAACGCGTCAGTCATACTATGCACCCTAGGCGGTAGCCCCATAAGTCTTCGCTTTCCCTCCATCTGAAGTTGTACTTTTAAGAGATCGGTAGGACTTGATATATATTGAGCAAAACCGCCCGCTGAAATTCCACCTAAAACTCTATACCTAAGACAAGCTCATAAAAATATGACTAGCCTTACAAACCGCTGATTTCCACAAGGCAAAGTGTTCATTAGGTTTCTTTTTGAATACATCGTCCCTCATAAGTTGAAAAGCTACCATGCGAGTACCAGAATAAATAACATGTCGCGCTAAGCCGGCACTTATTCCTTGCCATAGTTTTAAAGTGCCTTCTTCTCTAACGATTCCAAAAGCAGTCTTAAGCATACCTCTATATTGAAGCTAAAATATCAAATACAAAAAAAGTGTCTAGCAACACGTAGATAATCAACCTTTGTTCCTTTCGAACTTGAAGCTTCTCCCTGTATTTGTAACCGAGTTTTTGTTAAATCTAATGGATATGTAACTGAAACATACAACGAACATCATTAATTTTTAAATTTGAAATTAAATTTAAATAAAAAGCTTGTTATTTTGATTTATAATATTTTTTTATTGTGTACATGCTTTAGTTATGACGTCAATACAAACAACAAAAAAGGAACTTCCCCATTTCCCATTTCATTATCTATGTGATGGTGTTGTGTGGGTATACTATATTTAAGCTACTAAATATAGTATTTTGTCATTTTAAAAAAATCCAATTAATCATTTAAGATAAGCTAAATATAACGTCAGGATTGATTGCTTTACACTATTAAAATATATTAATTTAAATTGATCTTCAATTTTTTTTAAAGTAATAGGACAAAAGTTGCGTGCAGAGTAAAAAATAAAACGTGTTAGTATTTTTTGCTTAGTTTAGAAAACCCAGCCAATTGTCAAATAGTGATAGCATTATAATAGTAGATATAAAAAAAAGCAAATATTTATCAGTAGTAATATCACGTAATAGTGTGCTTTTATTTAGCGTATTTTTAGCTTAACACAAAAATCCCGCATTAAAACGAATTTAAACCTTTGTATGTGCTTGTATTCTAATTTTCTTTGCTTCCTCAATTCAACCTGTTATTCTTTATTTTCAATCCAACACTTGCGTCCTAGTTCTATCCGATTCTCTCATCTCTGTATATTCCTTCAATAAATGTGTTATTGTTTATCGTACGTCTACATCTGTTCTTACTCACTTCATTTCCGCATCTAAACCTTCCTTTCAGGCATCCTGGTAATTCTTATTTTACGAACTCTATATCTTGTTTCTCGAATTTAGATCCCTTTATTTGCGTCATTATTTCATGTTTTGCTTGCACAGGACTACAAAATTAGTTTTTTTAATTTCTCTTTATGAATTATGTATAGGTTTATTTTGATTTATACTACTAATAATTATTATAAGAATTAACTTCCTCTGTCACAACTGGTTTCGAAACAATTTTAAGAAATAAAACGCATATTGATGGGACAATAATAACTAATTACATGTGACGTATACGTATTTAGAAAGTCCTCCTCTTCACTTTTCTTTCTTATTCGCTATAGAAATTTGCCCTAATAGCGTTTTTCAATGGTGGAAATGTTTTGATAAAATATTTCCCCATGCTGATCTCTGACTCGCCAAAATTCTGAGAAAAGAAGATTAGGTGCGAATGGAGAGTGTATTTTAAAGCTCATATTACACCTAATTTTTTTTGTTTGTTAAGATTTTAGGTCAGTTTCTTTAAACGAATTCCACGCCTCCCGTTCTAAATAGTAGATACACACCGAGACGGAAAGTATTCCACTGCTGTCGAGAGAACTAATTCTGGAGACGAATGGAATACTTTTGCCAAGGTTTGTATACTATTTTATTCACAATCCGCCATTAAATAAAATAAATAACATTATACTAATAAACATAGTAGGCACTATACGACATATTTTTACGTATTTAATTTATGATTGACATTTTATCAAATTAGTTAAAACAGTCAAAAAAACATGCGACAGAAAGAAGGAAGAAAACAAAAAGAAACAAGAGGAGCAAGATCAAAGGAATAAAAACGGAAGAAGATGTATGGAAGTACCTAAAGAAACAGAGGAAAAAACACATGACGACAAAGAGAATACAAATTAAAGAATGGGAGATATATTTTCGGAACCTGTTGGGAGGGGAAGAACAAAAGCAGAAAAAAGAAAAGACGCGGCAGTAAGACAGGAAGAAGGAGATAGGGATAGAATAAGTGAAGAAGAAGTAATAGAGGCGATAAAGAATATAAAAAAAGGAAAGGCGGCAGGAGAAGATGGGATACAAGGAGAAGAGTGGATATACGGGGGAGAAAGGATTTCCAGAGAGATGGAGAGAGGGAATAATATGCCCAATCCATAAAAAAGGCGAAAAAAATAAAGTCAAGAATTATAGAGGGGTAACATTATTGAGCACGGCATACAAATTATATGCGACAGTACTACAAGGAAGAATACAGAAATAGAGGAAAGAAGTTTGGTACCAGATGGACAAGCGGGATTCAGAAAAGGAAGAAGAGCGAAAGACAACATATATACTGAAACACTTAGCAAATAAAGTACTAGAAAAAAAAAGGGAAAATAGTGGCACTATTCGTAGATCTAAAAGCTGCTTTTGACAAAGTGAATAGGGAAAAGCTGTGGGAATACTTGAGGAGAAAAAAAATCAATGAAAGATTAATACAAAGAATAGAGGAAATCTACGAAGAAACGAGGAGCAGGGTTAAAGTGAATGGGGAAGAGAGCGAGAAATTCATCACAAAGAGAGGGTTGAGACAGGGATGTCCACTGACCCCAAGCCTGTTCTCAGTATATACGGGGGGATCTGGAAGAGACAATGAGAGGACAACAGACAGGAGGGATAGTGGTAGGGAAAGCTAAGGTATGGTCGTTGGTGTATGCGGATGACATAGTGTTGGTGGCTAAGGAAGAAAAGGAAATGAAAGAGATGATAAAAACGCTACAAAAATACATGAAAAAAAATGGAAGCAAACACAGAGAAAACAAAAATAATGATATTTAGAAAAGGAGGGGGAGAAAGAAAAAGAAAGGAGTGGATATGGAGTGATGAGAAAGTGCAACAAGTGAAGGAATTTACATACCTGGGCTACACGATGAAACAGGATAATATAGAGGGAGAACACATAAAGGAAAGGGTGAAGAAAGGAAACAGGTTAATAAGACAAGTCTGGGGTGTGAGGGAAAGAGTATTCGAGATGGATATAAAAAAAATAAAGTTGTTGTTTGAAAAATTAATAAAGGGGGTGGTAATGTATGGAGCGGAAATATGGGGCTGGAAGGATTGGAGAGAGGTAGAGGGGCTACAGGAAAAATACTGGAGATGGGTTTTAGGACTGGACAGGGATACACCGGGGTATATTGTGAGAGAGGAGGTACAGATAGAAAAAATAAGGGTAGAGGCAGGAAAAAGAGCAATAAAATACGAGGAAGAACTGAGGGAAAGAACAGATTGCAAAATACTGCAAGAATGTTGGAAAGAGATAAAGGGAGAAAAAGTGAAGTACGGGCAGGAAGGCAGAGAAGAGTATTACAAAAGAAACGGGTACGCGAGAGAAGAAGTGAAAAGATTAAGAGAAGAGGGAGTAGGGGTAAGGGATGAAATAATAAGGAGAGATAGGGACATCAAAAAACAAGAAAGATGGACAAAGATAAAAGAGGGCAGATATAATAGGAATTATAAAGATATCAAGGGTGAAGGAGTGCCGGAATATTTAAAAGATAGAGAAAATAAAAGCAACAAAAAGAAAAAAAATGGTAGCAAGGTTCAGATGTGGCAACGAGGAGTTAGGGAACAAATATTGGAAAGAAGAACCAAAAAAGATGTGCAGGCTATGTGGAGAAGAAACGGAAGACCTTAACCACATGAGACAGAAATGCAGGGAACTAAGAGAAGAGGTGACGAAAATAGAAGAAATCTTAGATGAAAACGGAAAAGGAGCGGAATGGATGGAAGAAGTATGGAGCAGGAGGAAAAAGTTAAGAGAGAGAAGGGATAAGAAAATGTATTTAAAAAAAAACAAAAAAAAAAGTAAATAGAATGTAAATGTAAATATAGAATGGAATGTAGGTTGTATGTAGTGTAGCACGAACGAATTTGTAAGCCAAAGGCAACAAATAAAGTTAAACTTATATATAGTTAAAACAAAACACACACAAATTACAGGTTCAAACAGTGTACATTACTGACCGTAGGGTTTCATTACATACGCGTTTTTTTAGCCATGGAAATCGCTCACTTACCAACCTTTAAGAGGTTCGAAAAGCTGTACGTTACTGACTGAGTGTGAATAATAGTAGTTTACGTAACAAGAGTCGAAAGTAAGAAATAGCATAACGAACGTTAATGCGACGCGAGGCCGCACGGCCGAGCGTTGCATGTGAGTGAGTTATGCTAAGATTCTTTCGACGAGAGTAATGTACATTATTTTTTGTGTTGCCTTTCATAAAATTACATTCTTTTTTAAAAAAATAAAAAAAAAATCAACCGAAATATAATATGTTGGTACTACATTTATTACTAAATCTGTCAGATTTAACATCGTTTTTCTTCAATTTTAACTGAATTTCAAGATTTTTAAAATGATTTTTCCACCTGTCGCATACTCATTCTAATATATTAATTGACTTTCAACACTTACTTTTATGGGGATTCCTAGTTTTCATTTTGCCACCCTAGAGCTTTTTTCGTTCATTACGTAACTACACTAACGAACGAATATTGACGTTTACAATGTTGGCAGCACAAAAAAGTACTTTATTAGCCTCCACCAGCAAATTATAGATCACGTTTTTTCCCCAGAAATATATCGTATCCTGATTAGCCCTAGGAAACAGTAATATTTTGTGAATCCAAGTTTTAGACCAAGTAGAATTGTAGCTACTTTGATATTAGCATTTAAGGGTTTTGAAGTTGATTTTATCAAGGTCTCCTTGATGTCACATTTCCATATGATTCATTCATGTGGACTGAATGATCAACAGGAATGGAAGGGTAGACGTTTCCTATATGTAAAAGAACAGGTTTTAAACACAACTTCGTTGCATTTATAAAGAGGCGCTATTCTATCAAGGCTAGCATGAAATCGTCAATATTATTGCAAAATCAAAAACCTTCATTAGTTAATAAATACGGTGATAACTCTTTCTGGCGATTTCGGTATACGGAAGTACGCTACTTGAGTTTTTAATAATTTGAGATCTCTCGAATTATATCATTTAATTCCAATTGATTTATCAGATAAGGAATTTTTTTCTCCGACAACTCTGAAACTAGTTATCTTGTCTTGGTAACAATATCTTCTGTGTTCAAAACATCTCTAGCACGTGGCATTGAAAAAGTTTCTGAATGCGGAACAGGACGAGCCGCAAAAAGCTAAGATAAATAATTCTATCTTTATTTTTGCTGGAAACTTCGAAGGTATTGATGCAGCAAAAGTACGAATCTGTCAAATGATTCACGCCAAAACATAAGTGTAGCAAACCCTACGTAAAATTGTCTATTTCTTCATCAAACTCTTGCTATTACCTTTATTTTCTCTATTTTCATCTGTTTAGTCCGTATACCAATTTTAAATAAATTTTCTCTAAATCCCTTGCTCTTTCCACTCCTATATATTTTAATCATAAATCAGTATTTCTAATGGGCAACTTCCAACCATCAATGTCCTTTCCAATCGAATTTAAATTAATTTGAAGATTATTATACAGGATCAGATAAGACACAGTAAAAGAACCAGCTCTTATACACTCGGAGATATGGGCTTATAACGGATGCTTCTGGAAATCGTTTGTTTTAAAATGACAGATGAAGTACTAAGTGTAATTAATTTTTTCTAAATATGATTATTAGGTAAGTCTCTTTAACTTGAACCTTATTATTCACATTCAGCTTATTTAGTTTGCCAGGGACGGACTAGCTCTATCACAGTAACGCTATCTTCTTACAACCTCTACGATACAGACACAACAATAATATCTTTGAACAGCTTAAACCTTCAATTAAAAAAAACTCTTGGTCGACATCAATAAAATGAACTGTTTACGAAAACAATAGTTATTTGTATCACTAGTCCAGAAAGTGCTATTTTGCAATTATGAGCATATTTGTAGGCCAAGGTGAAGCCGAGGCTTACAAAATGCGAATACTCGCAAAATACTTTTAGGAAGTGTGATACACAAAATTTTTTGTGCTAACCTTCATAGTATAAATTTGTTAAAAACAATTATTTAACTACTGATTTTTAATAAAATTTAATAACATATGTTGATAAAACTGAAACCTGTAGTAAATGTATATTTGTTTAAAAAAAATTAATGATGTATGTTGCTAAATCTAACAGAATGTTCAAGTAATAGAATGTTGTATTCAACATATTGGGTGTTTTTTCCTTCGTGGATTTTCGAAGACCTCGTTTTACCCGGGTTTTAAAATGCACACTCGTGAAAAAAAAACGACCAATTTACACACAAACTTGTTAAATATATACCTATTATTCAATATAGTTTTTAGCAAACTAAAACTTGTTATTTTCACTAAGTCAATCCACAATCAGTATTTACTATAAACGAGAAGAAAACTAGTTTCGACAATTTAAATTGTCATCGTCAGTTAAACTAAAAGAAAATGATTTAACAAAAATAATTAAACAAGTTATTATAAAATTATGAAAAAGTGAATGACACAAATGTCGAAAATTCAAAAATTTTAAATGAAACTGACATTAAATACACAGCCATAGGTGATATGAAATAGAAAATGAAAAAAATAAGCAAATTAAAATTTATTATTAAAAAGAGGAGAAATATTTAAACCAAGAATTTCATTAAAACAATTATCTGAAATTTCATATTTTAAACAATGTTTTTTATATAGTTCGATTATACCGTTTTTTTTTAAATTTTTCTCAAAATAATTATATAATGCTACTAAATATCGTTCTATGCTTTATGTTAATTCTTGTTCTCTTTTTTAAAAATTCGTTTTAAAAAGTTTAATATTTCGATTTCTTTTTCTACTTATCATAATTTAAAATACGTTATTATTAAAAATAAAGATTCTGTTTCTTGTTCAGATAAATCTGGTGTGCATAAAATATCTTGCTCTTCTTGCAATTGTTTTTATGTAGGATAAACTGGTAGAAAGTTCAAAACAAGATTAACATATTTATTTTATTAAAAGGTATTTAAATTCTGGTATATCAAACACTTGTTCTTTATCATATTTTATCTACCGGTCATTCTTTTTTTAATCATCTTGAAATTCATCGTCTTTATAATGAAAATACAGATTCTTAATGAAATGCTTGATTTAAATATTTTTCCTCTTGTTAATAATAAATTTTCAGGTGATGTCGCAGCAGTGTTTCAGGTGCCAGAAGTACGGGCACAGAGGAAGCGACTGCAAAAACGGAAAAAGGTGTTTAAAATGTGGCGAGGTGGAACACGAAGCACAAGGATGAGACAGAAAGACAAACTGTTACGTGTGTGGTTTAGAGAGGCACAGGGCAGATAGTATGAAGTGTGAGAAGTTCAGAAAGGAAGTGGAAAGGATGGAGAGTGCAAATGGGAGGAGTGAGAGTAAGAATCATTGAGTTAGTTGAGCATACTGCACTACAGGTCGCGGAACCTAACCGAAAATTAACACTCGCGGTCGGAAGAGGCTGGTTTTTGAACGAAAACGGTGACGTCAGTATCAAAATAAACGAACGAATCAAGAACGTCAAAGTAATAGGCATTAAATGTAACGGTCTGATAATCGTCGAGTTCCAACACGTCACCATTTGCGGAGTTTACGTCTACCCCAATATAGAGAGGGACGAGTTCTTAAAGATCATAAGCGGGTGGAAGACCTCGATAAAAAAGACAAAAGAACCTATAATATTGGGAGGAGACGTGAACTCCACGCACGTCGTCTGGGGATCGGTTTTGACTGACTGGAGAGGAGAGGTCATAGCGGAGTTAGCGACATCTCTCGGACTCGCCGTAGCGAATCGGATACGGTCACCAACTTTTATGAGGGGGGACCAACGGTTGATTATCGACGTTACCATGGTGAGCGAAAGATGAATAAACGAGGTGAGTGAATGAGAAAACGTAATTACCCACAGGTACTTACGTTGGGTCAAGAATAAGTATAGAAATCGTGTTGGTAAATGTAAGAATGAAAGCGGGAGATGGAAAACAAACGTGGAGGCGTTGAAAATGTTGAAAGTCAGAATGGAAGTACTAAAATGGAAGGCGGGAGAAGATGAGGAGCAAAAGAGTTGACGAGTATGCTTGTGAAAAGATGTGAAAGTGTTTTGGAAGAGCTGTTTCCTACGCACAAAAAGATGGAGTGAAAAAAAGTACACACAAACGAGGTACCGGAAATCACGAGCGAAAAGGTCAAAAAAGCAGTAAGGCACATGAGGAGTGGGAAAACTCTGGAACCTGATGGGATAGCTGTTGAAATCATACATACAGCCTATCAAATCATCGAGGACGACCTGCTATCATACAGTAATAAATGCTTTGGAAGCAGCCCCTACCCTAGAGTTTAGAAAATCGGCAGTTTGGCGTTAGTTCTAAAGTCCGCTAAACCTGATGGAAGTCCGAGAGGTTTCAGACCTATTTATCTGCTTGCAGTATTGGAGCAAATGGTTGAGGTAGTAATAGAAGAAAAAAACGAAAGATGTAGTTAGAAGCCGAAAGTAAACTAAACCAAAACCAATTCGGATTCAGAAAAGGTAACCCTATCCCGAATTCCCTCAGGCCATCCTTGGACTGGTGCCTGATGTAAATGTATACTTATGCGCAGTAATTAAGTTTTATTATTTTGCAAGGAACGATAGCAAAGTAGGAGTTTAGTTTCGTTTCGTTACATAACATTCCATGTTTATTTAGAGTCACTTTAGTTTATCAAATTTTTAGTTAACTACCTGGTCTTGTAAGACTATCCTATCTAGTCGCAGCATTTCCTTACTTAACCTATCCCTCTTGTGGAGAACTTGTATCAAGCAAGTTCCGATGATATGGTAGGTCCACTTCCTCCCCCTCTTTATCAGAAAACATAAGTCTACCCGGAACGCTGTCGGGTGAGTTTTCAAAATTTCTAACAGGATAAAAAAGGTGAGTCAGCGGACGAGAGTGCTGCGTTTTCGTGACGCTAGATATCCGGAACGCGTTAACAGTGTGCCATGGTCGAGCATCGTCAAGGCCATGGAAAACAATAAGGCACTGTGGTACCTGACCAACGTGGTTAACGAACAGCGAAAGATGACTGCACATCGGAGGAAGCAGTCAAATACAACTCACGGCTGGGGTTCCACAAGGATCGATTCTAGGGCCGATTTTGTGAAACATCTATTACGACAGGGTGCTGGAATTGGCGATACCGGGTGGTGTGACGGTGTTGAGTTATGCGGACGACCTGGCGGAAGATAGTTCGTAAACAGCAGCACAAAAGAGGCTATTTTCTGCATCGAAAACTGGCTCGTGAATCACGGTCTGGAACTGGCGTCCGATAAAACCAAAATGGTAGTTCCAGCCGGATCCAGAAGAATGAAGAACTTCTTCATAAAGGTGCGGGGTTTGGAGATTAAAGGTGAAAAAGTCTTAAGGTATATAGGCGTGTAGATTGGATAGTGGTAGAATGACCGAGCATGTGGGGGTGGTACGTTCCGTTCCAATGTACGTGAAGGGTCGCCTTCCTGGTGGTGGCCGAGATACCACCTATTAGGAAAAGTACTAGAAAGAAGATGATTCGCCATCTATCAACTTCTGTAAATAATTCCTAAAGTATTTAAGGATAGATGACCATGACTCAGAAAACAACCCCAGGCGTTCGGTGAAGAAGCAAAATCCTACATAAATGCTTCCATAGAATCAAAACTTGTACAATCACAAAAAAATTATTAAATTAGATAATGCTGCGCTTCAATGTAATACAATGTAACCTTGTCGTGTAATAATATATTCAAACACGTATTACGATTGCAATATAAAAAATTAAATGACAACGTAATTTAATTCGCAAATAAAAATAAATTATACCGATTATAGCTAGAAATTTCAGTTATTTATTCAATATAAACAAACATATAACAAATATTGCAACACCGTTTTAAATATCGACGGCATTATAATTATTATTGTCTTCGTGTGGTCATAACATCGACATTAAAGTATAATCTTATCTAGCTTTACTTAAAATTTTTAACGCAATATTTATTAGAATAATAAATTCTAATCTGTAGTTTCATATATTATTATCAATATAAACATTAATAATAAATACAATGTTTAAATCAATAGCTAACTAACTTTGGACTTGGTACACAATTACCTAGTAGTTAATTTTGTATTATTTGGTAATGTATCTAAATTGCTTAATCTTATTGAAAACATGAAATCCATGCCAAAAATTAAAGTGCCAAACTATAATGTAACAGATCATAAGATATAGTTAGGTCATTTTACAAAGCCAAAAGAATTTGAACTATTTTGATACAATGTTCTAGTTATAGTTGTTATCTTTGTCCTAGTTTCACAAATATTGTTATCCATAATTTAATACATAATTAGTGTGGAAGGTTTCGAGTTGCCCAGAAAGTGCAATTGACATAATTAGTAAATAAGCACAATCTCAAAGATACTAAATTATTGTTATAGACCACAATTATGATATAGAATAATGGTCGAAGACTTAGATGTCAGCAATATTTTACTAAAAATTACTACTATTACTACTATACAAAATTTGGAGAATGATAGTAACTGTTTCTACATAACTGAGCTCCGAATAGAATGACCTTCAATTCAGATATCAAAAAGTTTATAGAACGTGGTATGGAGGAACAAGTATATGTTAATGCAGGGTAAATATGTAAAGATCTGTGTGAAACATTATTAACATATTTAAAAACGTCTTGAAACTAAAAGTTTATCAAAAGGTTTTACAAAAACAAGTTACAAGCGTTCGAAGCCCATTGGATAGTCAAGATTCAAAAAAAATTGTCATTGTCACCTCAGAAGCAGGAAAGTGAGTGTTCGTAAACTCTACCATTAAAAAACAGAAGAAAAACCTAGATAGAAAAATCAAAATAACTTTTAGCAGTAAAAACCTGCATCTCAAAGAATGCGAGAATGCGCTCTTCTGACTGTCCATAGAAATACAAAATATTATAGATAAACCAACAAGTAGATAAAAATGGAAAAAAAAACAAATGAAAGAAAACCAGTACGGAATAAAACAGACAAAGTGGCAGTGTTTACCTAAAGACTGAAATTACAAACGTAGAATTGAATTTTGAATAATTAATTGTATCCGATTAGAAAGAACTTTTGCGTAACCTGCTGCTAGGCGCGCCTCTATAGGTAAGGATTACGAGTCCCAATAAAACTAAACCTTTTCATGAAATTCAACAGTTTGTAAAAGATCATGAGATGTCAAGAGGCTACAACACTTTAGCAATAATTGTTTTCAATAAATCACAGAAATAATAAACCATACGACTGCCAACCCCATGCACGATTAACCGAGGGTTAAGAATAGAAGATGCAAATTAATAATCTTTAGAAAGATTTGGCTCACGCATGAATCAAACTACCACCTATGCGAGAGTGAGCAGGGACCCTGTACACTGTGGAACATCTTTAAAACTTCCCGCAGTTTTTACATTGGTAAATTAGGAGCTGCTTCATTCGGTTCTTTCGACCGTAGCCGGTGATAATAACCACAATAGCGGAGAATCCTAAAAACGCAGCGGTCGTCTAAACATTTACCACTCACCCACCTGTAAAAGTGACTTTCTTTAATCAGCACATCTAGATATTTTTGGAAAATTTGAAAGGCGTAGTGAAAAACAACCCTGCATTAACGGATCCGTCAAGGATGAAACTGGAACAACAACTGTGCAAAACCCAGAGAAAGTTGTTACTGAAAAGAGCATTAAGCAGGTATCCTCTTGCACTAAGGCAAAGCAGGGTGCCCTAATAACAACGTGTTTTAATATCTGTGCTACTTGAACTTTTCTTTCCTCAGCAATGATATTTTCGAGAAAATATTTCAAGCCGCATGTTGTTGCTTACCCACTGACAGTGAATGGATGTCTTCAGAGCTATTTTCGCAAGTGTTGGATCGCTTCATTTCCCATTCACACAGCACCAATAAGAATCCATCCTTATTGATATTTGATAACCTGGAGCCATAAGCTCCAGCTGCTAGATAAGGGGGTCTTCTGCTCGTTCAAAGCAGCACATAGCGCTGCTTGTGACATCTGGTTGCTGAATCATCATTCAGAAATACCCTTAACAATTTATCAAGTTGCTGGACTACTAAACACCAGCATTTGACGCAGCATTGAATCTAAAGAATAAAAAGTCTAGATTTTCTAGAACATAGATTTGCCCTTTAAATGAGAACATGTTCACAGATGCCGAATTTATAACATCATCCGTGACAGATAGACTTCCGCCGATCAATTCAAATCCCCATCCAAGAGGAAGCTGGAGAACTAAACGATCAGAACCGAATTTGGAAAAGAGTTTATGTTAAAAATGTTTTTGTATGATGCTTGTATGAAATTTATTCTCGAAACGCCCACTTTTTGTCGCAAGGGGGGGAAAAATGTCCAATTTAAAGCAGGGCCACCAAGCTGCAATGGATTGTTTTGAATCCGGGTAGTTACGCTCCTATTCTATATGGCGTTAGCATTGGACAGTTTTAAGGTATTCTTTTTGGTTTTTTGCGTCGTATCGGTTATTTCAGCATCTAAGGTTCACTATCTTGAACCAAGAAACGTCCTTTGTTTTATTTATGATTATCTTTTCGACTTCTTTTCGACGCCATTTGAGTTTTCTTGGTTTGTTTATTTCCCATTTTTTAAAAGTTATTAATTTTATATTAATTTTCGTTATATTAAATTATTTGTTTAGTATTATTGTTTTATTTGGAAAATGTAAAATGTATATTAAGTAGAAAACAGTTAAAAAATTTGTTGTTTGTTTATTTTTTGCAACGATAATGGTTCACTTATGCTAGATTGCACTGTATTTTTTAAGTTATACTTTGTGCTAACTAACGGTGCAATCGTGCATTAATACAATATACATAATATCCAATAAATTCAATTTCAAAATTTCCCGCTGCGCTTTTAACCGATTTTAGTTCTGCTCTTAAACTAGATGGCAGTAATAAGGCATCAAAGGAATACATTGCAGCTTGGCAAACCTGATTGAAACTATTTTTCCGGTGGCTGCGGTACACTTCACATGTATGTTGTAACCTAAGCGCCCAGCGGAGTTTTCACTCCTAACATTTTACAAGCATCATTGCTATAAATGGGTGTATTATTATCGCTGCTTTTGTGAAGGTCTTCTGGGATAAGTATTTGACTCATATTTTTGCGATGCCCGTTGATTTTCCCGTAATTGTCATAGCGATTTACGATACCGACACGTGTTGGGCAAATTTGAAAAGATTCATGGTTAATCCATTACCTTCCGCTGGAGGCTATAATTAGAAGCACGTACAAAAAAGGACTCTCGATCAATCAAGCCACTTCCGAGACAATCTTGGAGAATTGGTCATATTTGTAATTCGTGTGATGACCTGCATTAAGATTAGTAAAAACCACTAGGATACTTGACGCATTTAACTAGGATTCACTGTTGGTTTTAATTGTAATACGATCCTATATCTAATTTTTCTTCATAGCGCTGCTCACCATCATATCCTATAAAGTATCCTTTAACTGCTTTTTGATCCATTTTCCTTCATTTCTAACTTGAAATATAGGCATAACAGGTAGAGCCAATAATTCTCAAGTGTCTAGTACGAGGCTTTGTACCTGTCCACAACTCATAAGGACTAACATCATCTACTGATGATTTTTCTGTTTCACAAATGACGCTATTATCTAGCTCAGCCCAAATACCTGCTGAATCAGTTACTTCTGAATTTAAGTATTTAAGCGTTCTTGCCATTTCCACCACGATTCTGTTATCTCTCTCGCAGGTATTGTTTTGTTCAAGGGTATATGAAGCCGTCGTGCATGGAATAATTCTACTAGCACGTTGACTTCTTCATAATCGAACTCTCCTCCATTGTCACTCAGAAACTTCTTAACTAAATGTTTCATCCTTACGAAATAGCCGTAGCAAAACTTTGTATAATGATCTTTAAACAAAACGAGGTAACGCTTATTCTGAAATGATTTGTCAAAAGGTCCGCATCATACATCTGTCGAAACCAACTCGCCAGAAAATGTAGACTTCTGTCTTGTGGCAAATGGTAAACTATGTACCCTGCCATAGATACAAGATTCACATGTTGTGACCTCAATACCCAACTCTTTCTTTAGCTTTAATTTGACGTGACGTTTGTCTTGTCGATCTCTCTTGTCGGTTGCAGTAGATCTAACTTGTCATTAACAACAACATTCACATCAGTTTTATGCTTACATAATATAGGTATAATTCCTGCTTTAAACAGAGTACCACTTTGCTCACGTGTGCCACGCAACCTAGCTTGGCTTTCAACTTTCAGCACACATAAAGTAGCAGTCGACTTAAATATACTATTTCTGTTTCAATCTTGAACCGCTAATACAGAAACAGATTTCTAGAAATTCCTGATACATACCAGACGTCTTCTAATGTATTTTTTTCATATTTGTCTCCAATTCTTAACAGAATACTTATTGATCCGCTTCCCGTTGCCTTTAGAATCTTCTGTCCAGCATCTTTGATGGCTCAACAAATGCTTCAAAGTTGACAATGTATTCCGGTAAAGTTGTCAAATGCTTCGTTGCACCGTTGTCAATTCACCAATTACCTGCATCTACTTCTACAGAACAGACTTCATTGGAAATTGTCAATAACGCCACATTCGTCGAAACAATTCTGATCAGTTTTCTGCGGTGCACGGAAATGCACTTTTTGCAATTTCTGACTCAATGGCCTTCTTCATGGCAATAATTACACTTACTAACATACTTTTTATATTCTTTACCAGCAGCTTTTAAACCTGGCTTTGCTACTAATGTTTCTTGCTCCGCTTTTTCGATGCTTGAACTCTTTTGACAACAACACCCAACTTGTTTTGATATCTCAAAATTTATTGGCAAAATATGAACTTTGCAAACTAGCGTTAAGCCAAGTAAAGGTTGCTCATTTTTAGCTTTAAGCTCGTTATTTGGTTCATTACACAAACCTCTTAGCTTTGCAACACGCGTAGAAACATCTTCTTTTGAAGTGAAACTGAAAGCGAAGCAATCTGTACAAATGCTTCAAGATTTTGTTAACCGTTTCTTCGTCCATGATGTTCAGATATATAGCATCTGTCACTGTACTCGTAATCATTGACTTGGCGTAACTATTTGCTTTTCTGTAGAGACATGATGTCACCTTGTATGCTTAAATCAGCATCTCACACCAGCAAATTCGGTTTTTTTAAACTTTCCATCAATTGTATCCAAAACTCCTTCGTGGTAGTCCAGTGGTTTCCGAAGCGGTCCCTACCGACTCCCTCCTCGGAATCATTCAGAGGGTCCGTAGAAAATTAAAATTGATTTGGGGATCCCTGAACAACGTCAGGAAGTCCGCGCAGTTTAATATAAAATAAAAAAATTGTGACAGATTTTTATTAATATGGAAGTTAAAATAAATAACAATGAATAAATTATTAACGATTTTTGCGTACTAAGTAAAATATAAATATAGACAGGTGCATAAAATACAAGTAATAACAGGCATCGCGGTTAGTCAGACCTATCTATACAGATTTATACAGAAACGCAATAGAGGCGATATCTGCACCAACTAGTCTATAATGTGAACTATAAAAGAGTTGTGCATCTAATCAACAATTTAGTTCTGTGTTATGCGTGATGTGAAGTGCATACAACAAATTTTCCTATTCTAGGACAAAAAGTAGTATAATTTTGTGTATTGTTACACAGATAGCGTACTTTCGTTACGTATCAGTACAACAAACATTCATTAAAGATTTCTTTTTTAATAAAAAACTTAAAAAGGGATTATAAATTTTTCTAACACAGATGTGTTTCTAAAGAACATATTATTAATGATTCTATAAAAAAAGTTAGACATATTGAGTTTTATAATTTAATATAATGCACCCTAAAAGTTATAGCTTACTATTTTATATTTTTGTTTATTTTATTTACTTCCGCAAATAACCAAATCCGCGAATATTTGGAATTACTGTATATTACTGTATTATTATATTCTGTTGTTAATTTATTTTTAAATTATTAATTTTTCTTGAAAAATTAATTGGTACACAATGAGTACCTACACAATATGTTACATTTATATGAAATTTTATCCTTACATATCAAATAATTAATTCCAGAGAGCGTTACATTGCAGCATTCCTTTTAAAAAATTGTTATAATTAACAGTAGTTTGTTGCAAATAAAAATTTTGATATATATATTTTCCTATATCTTTTTGGGTCCTTTTTTTTCAGATAATAGTATGAGTGAACAAAAAAAATGCAGAGAATACAGTGTTGAATATATGAAATATGACGTTATTGCGTCACCAGAAAAAAGTACTTTACCTATGTGTCTTCTATGTAATAAAACTATGTCAAATGATTCAATGAAACCTTGTAAGCATAATAAACATTTAATAAAAGTGCATAGTGACAAAAAAGATAATAACTTAACGTTTTTCAAACAATCAGAGATAAATATTTGAAAACATCGACATTGCAAGAACTCCTAAGGTAACATCTAAGAGAGATGACGATAGACTGCGTGCTTCTTATATTTCTTTAATGATTGCAAAGTCGAGAAAGCCGCACACTATTGGTGAAGAACTTATTCTACCAGCTGTAAGTGAGGTAATATGCACCGTGTTGCATAAACCAACTTTTGATATTATATATAAAAAGAATTCCACTGAGTAATAATACTGTACAAAGAAGGATCGACGAAATGACTCAGTGTGTAGTAAATTTTTTATGTGACTACTTAAAAACATCCCAATACTCTATACAGCTTGACGAGTCAACATTACCAAGAAACGAAGCTTTACTTTTAGCTTATGAGAGATTTCTAAAAGTAGAAAAAATTTTCCAAAGAAATGTTATTTGCTAAATGTTTGGATCGCTTTTATTCGCTCTTTGATTCAGTGTTAGAATTCCTAGAGAGTCAAGTCAATGATTTGCAGCACAATTTAACTATCTCAAAAAATGACTGATTTATTTGCCAAATTTAACGAGACTAATTTGAAACTACAAGGTGACACATTAAATATAATCAAAGCTAAAAGTGCGCTTGTTGCAAAACTTTTGCTGTACAAACAAAAGAAGAGAAGAATGTTCCCAGTTTCTAAATCTTTCAAAATTAAAAAATAGAGATGAAGATTTGTTTGCTTTGCAAAGATTTGAAGACATCCTTCATTTGGATATTCCCCACTGGGTGTTGAACCCTTTTGCAAATAGTCAAACTCAGAGCACAAATACAGATGAATACATATTAAATGAGGAGCTGAAACCAATGTTTAAACAAGGACACGACAAATTCTGGTTGCAAAAACAGATCCCAATTTTATATCCAGAATTATGGATTATTGTACAGAAACTGTTGATTGCTTTTCAGTCTTCCTATTTTGTAGAACATGGATTCAGTGCCGTTATGAGCCTTATCACAAGAAAAACAAACCGACTAGAAATTACCACTCGCCCAGGCAGCACACTGACGTCATATGACGACATTGACACGTCTTAATGACGTCTCTTACGTAATTTTGACGTCAATAAAACGTAATGTACTGCCTGGATCGTGGAGATTTGCGGTTGCAACTCACAAAGATTGAGTCAGACGTAAATACAGTCATAACCTCCCATTAGGTTCATCCAAGTCTAAATTTTTTTTGTATATTAAGTTATAATTTCAATAAATACTTCTTCAATAAAATGATTTATTTATATTTCATTTTTACGTCACCATTTACCATTCAAGATATCAAACTTAAATTAATTAAATTTGTAATTTTTCTATTATGGATTTATGTAGTTTTTTCACTCAGGACTTACAAATCTCGCATTTCTGTCAGGCTTTTTTAATGCTACGTTAACTTAGGACATCTAGATTTTTACTATTTAACACATTGCTTAGTCTTTTTAGTCCCGTGGAGTATAATATTTACAGTTGTAATAAAACCAACAGAAAAATAAAGCCAAGAATATAAAAAGTTTCGATAACACTATCAACAGAACCGTTTGTGGTTTCTATGCCCAATGCAATCCTTAGCGGCGGTTCCAGGCTGGTTGAGAAACGGGACGGGTTGAGTTTTTTAGTCGGAAAAAAACAATCGGGTTGAATGAATCGCTGTTTGTCTACTAAATATTGGAGCGCTGGGTTTGTCCTAACGCTTCAACTTCATGCATTTGAAAAATGCTGCCCATACTTATCATCTCAATTCTTCTCTAAGTCAACAACTATTTCAACAGTACACAATACGATTCAAAATTCGTTGTAGTAGTTCTATGAAATTTTCCAGTAAGAATTTTTTGTTGTACCATAAAATAGTGTGTTCAATTCGTTATTCAAAAATCGCACAAAAGCAAGAACAATTTACACAGTAACGCCATGAAAATCAAGGTTGAGGACGAGTATGCACTTTCCAAGGCATCTTTACAGCAAAACGCAATACTTCAAAAGCAATATGAAAAACGAATGAAGGTAAACTAGTTGCAAAAAAATGACTAAAATAGGACAAAAATCCGTAACATATAAGCTCTTTCAGATTCTAAATTAGTACTGACTACTAAACTATATTTAAATATAAACGACACAAAGGAACTTAATAAGTGCAACAAACGTTTTCTTTTTACATTATATACTATTTAGTTACTAAATCCGCGTTTTAATTATGACAACAATCAGATAATTACTTATGAAATATAAATATTGATAAGGTTGCATTTTTTAAGCGTTTCTGAGTCCTTATAATCAATTACTTCCTTATCTTTAGAAGGTTGGTGTAGTAATCTGTATTGGAAAAATATGTGTAAACAAAACAACACACAAAGTTACAAAGTTGTGTAACGAGACTTCAAATTCCACATTCGTTTGCCAACTATTATATTTAAATAAATCAATCATCTCGAGTGATGATTACGGCATCTATTTAAATTGACTAATTAGATAAGATACAATTGTTATTACTAAATAAATTGTTTTAGTTAGTTAACAGGATTTTTGTATGAATTTAACAGGATATAAAATTGTGTTAACCACAAAGGAAGTCGAGTTCCCGATAAGTTAGATAATGTGTAAAAAAATTTGATTAAAATGAAACATACCGAATTCGGCGACCCATGCTGCCAGCACTGAAACAACGTACGACACCCATAAGGAATCGTATCGAATCACAGGAACTACTTTAATAGTTTTTAGTTCCTCATGTGGAGTCGAAGCTTGAGGCATTGCTACTGCTCCTAGAAAAATTAATACAAAATGTCAACGAAAAAAAAAGATCAATAAGGTGTTATTATGCAATCTAAGTAAAGCCCCGTTTGTGGTTTTTTTAGAGGAATAATTAGTTAGGTTTTTCCAACCCTGATGATGGTCGTTAGATGTTGAAACTAGTTTAGGAAAAGACTATTTTTGAGAAAACAGGATTGGTGTGCGGCAACCACGCGTGTGTTAACGATTAATGGTTTTTTTATTAGTTATTCATTCACACAGTAATTAAGTTTTGGTTTTATTAAAGATTTATTCCTTACCGTTCGTGCAATCATCGTTAAGTTTCACTTAGAAATAAGATCAAAAATTGTCACCGACTTCGTCATTCTGTGAAGTGTCACAATCTGCACATGTGTGAATTTGGCAACGTTGCGGCGTAAGATAGTTGAAAGCTTAAATAAATAGTGTCAAATAGTGTGAAAATTTTTGTAAAAGTGTGTGTACCGAGCCGCACGCAAAATTTTAGTGTTATTGAATTAATTCATTAACTTTTTGAGATTTTATTTCAAAATTGCGAGATAAATTTTGAGATAATTCAAGGTAACTCTACGCGCAGTATTTGTTTTAATGGATGCCAGTGGGAGTGTTCTTTGACATTCAGCAAAAGATAAAAATTGATATAAATACAAAAAGGACTAAAAATTGAGCGAAAATTTGAGCTCGACCAAAATAAAAAACTCAAAAATCGGTAAAAACATTATTCAGAAAAATCTGAGTGATAATGCCAATTTGTTGACATCTTTAGTGTCGTGATTCTTAATTCTTGTGATTAATTTGTATATATATAATTAAACAAATATTTAGAAAATGGAAGCTGTAGCAAAACACGAATTCAATGCAACAGCCGACGATGAACTTAGCTTCAAACGATCACAAGTTCTAAAGGTAATAACCGTAAGCCCCACGACACCTATCTAAAACCCTCTTAAATTTCAGATATTAAACATGGAAGATGACATGAATTGGTATCGAGCCGAACTAGACGGTAAAGAGGGTTTAATTCCAAGTAATTACATTGAAATGAAAAATCATAAGTAAGCATTTTCCCATATATAAGGTTATGTAATTTAGATTTTTCCCATTTCTCTATCAAACTTGCACTTTCTATAATTAAATAATAGGCGAGGTCGTGCACTCAATTCCCGCTATAAAAAAAAACTGGAACTTTGCCAGGAACATCGTGTTAAACAGTTATTGATAAAACTTACTTTGTTTCAGTTGGTATTACGGTAGAATAACTAGAGCAGATGCCGAAAAATTATTACTGAATAAACATGAAGGGGCCTTTCTTATTCGCATAAGTGAATCTTCGCCAGGAGATTTTTCATTATCTGTTAAGTAAGTCTTTAATAACAACACTTAATTGAATTCGTAGCTAACAACCAATTCAAATGAAATCGACGTTCATTATTTAAATTTATGTTACTTATTCGTAAACAATAGCGTGATGTGCTAACAGCGCGTGCCAATTAACACCTCAGAAATTCTACACTAATGTAAAATTGTTCTATTTACGTTTAACATCCTAAGTTCTATTACTTACCGATTATTTTTCTGAAAGCACTTTGATTAATTCACGTTTATGCCAATTAGCACCCATTTACTTGCCAATTGCTCAATTTAGCCTAACTACTTACATAATAATCACTTGATAATTTATCATTTAAACTGATGTTAGTAAACAATCCTTAAGGACTGTGTACCAAGAATCTATTTTTTTTACTTTTATAATTACGAAAACCATTAAAACCAATTGTTGTATAACAACCCTCTATGAAAAACCACAGAAAATGTTATTTATTAGCAATAAAAAAAACGTTCGTTAGTTTGTATTAATGTGTACACGTCTCAATGGTGTGACATTGTAATTTTACGTTTTATATTTACTTAATCAGGTCATAAGACGGTGTTCCAGAGTTTTGTGCCTAGGATCATTTGTGTATTCTTTAGCTTCTCTTCAGGCTCGTTTTTATTAAAAAGAACAAGTTTATACAAAGCTATATCATTATATTGTGTTAATATTTAAAAAGAATCATAAATAAATAGGCGTTTAATAGGCAATATACAAAAAACTGTTACAACTTATACTTTTGTATTATGGTTTTGTTTTTGCAAGCTCGTGGTACTGTTGTTTTTACCATGGTCTTCCACTGTGCGATATTGCTGGTCATTTTGCAAAGTAGATTTTTTAATTGTTTCATCAGACTTGTCCTGTGTTAAGGTCCTATATAAGGTGGACGTTTCTTACTCCACAAATTTTCTCTTAATCCACATTTTTTTATTATTAAAACTAATTTATTTATACTAAAAATATGTACTCGTTTATAACAACTAACCGAATTAATTAATCTAAGAATATTGAATAACACACTAATTTATATCACTTACACGAAGATAAGTCCGCGGATAACTTATATTTATTTAAACACTAACGTTTGTTTACACTGAAGTCACGTACAAGGTTATACTTCGTAGATTTATCTCACACGCGTTAATTACTTATTTATTTAAGCTTGAATAATCTTCTTAACACTACCGTCTTCGAATTACGGAAATAACTGCCCTCTGATTTGTTTGCAGTGAATTTATACATTTTGGAAATCCTTCTCGAATGTTCCATATCTTTCGGTATACGTTCTGGAACAACTTCGAGAAGGCTCTAAAATTTGAGAACGTTTCAATATAATAGCAACCAACACTCGTGTTACGTCCATGGCTACGTTCTATACTCCAATATGGTCACCATAGATACTTTACCAAGTATGACGTTAACGAAGGCTGATGCTTCCTTCTGTTATGTTGAGTTCTTTTATAATGCAGATCAAACACTCGATTCGATAATTAGTTTATTATTAAATAGTAAGAATACCACCAATTGCCAGTATGATTATGATTATAAGCGACTTTCGGCTTAAACCGCGTCGTAGTTAAACACCCAGACGTAGGCTTGGTCCTAGTATCTCAAGGAGTCTGGGTGTTCAACTACGACGCAGTGTAAGCCGAAAGTCGTTTATAATCATAAACATAACAACTGCGAAAGCTTAAGATTTTATATTGCCAGTATGAGTTTCGACAAGATAGGACTTTGGTTCCTTAAGCTTTCGAATAACTGTTCCATATGTTTTATATCAGTCACCTATACACTATCATTAACTTTTAACTATGAAACTCTTTGGTGCGATGACGTTTATTATAATTTCGCTTCATGTTATACCTGTACCTTCTCTCCCGCTGGAAAACTAAGCTTGTATCAACCGTTTGATTAAGAAACTTCGGTAAAATAGGAAGAGGAGAACAAATTTTTCTGTTAAATAATAATTCAGCTGGGGTAAAACCATTTCCCAGAAGGGTAATACGGTACGCCAACAAAGATAAGAATAAATAATCACCTTTTTTAATAAGATTTTTAGCAGTTTTCACTGCAGCTTCAATGCATCCATTAGACTGAGGATACTTAGGACTGCTTGTTATATGAACAAAATCAATTTTTTTGAATTCAGATTGGAATTGGGGTCCATTATCGGATCTAACTATTTCTGGTAAACCGTAACTAGAAAACAATTCTTTCAACTTGGTGATGATCACATTTTCGGTCATTAATTGTAGCTTAAAAATTTCAAAGAACCAAGAAAAATAATCTGTTATAATTAGGTACCACGTTCTATCGTTTTTAAACAAGTCAAGTGCAATTTTTTGCCATGAGCGATCCGGAAATTCGTCTTTAAAGACGTGGACAATTACGAACTAGATTTTCTATTTTAGTAGACAATCCTGGCCACCAAACAGAGGACTTAGCTCCAGCTCTACACTTTACTATGCCTTGGTGACGTCGATGAATGAAACCTAAAGTTTTTGTTTGGAGAGATTGAGGAATAATTATGCGTGAACCACGCAATAAATAACCGTCGCATTCCGAAATTTCATGTCTATATTGAAAATAAGTAGAAACTTCTGGATCTATCCTATTTTTCTGAGGCCAATCTAAATTAATATACTACCTGAGCTTTATACAAACGGGGTCGTTATTTTGCTCGGATTTAATTTCTTCTAAAAGGTAGGGTTTTATTTCAAAATTTGTAGTTATTAAATTTACACAGGTATCGGTTTCTAAAGCTAACTCATCATTTTCATTAAATACTGAGATTTCAAATTTTCTCGAGAATGCGTCCGCAATCTAAATCTCTGAAGACGCGGAGTTAATTCATCAATATTCTTTGATTATAAAACTTGAACTAGTGGTTTGTGATCCGTTTCAATGAGGACTTTCAACCCGTAAACATATTCGGAAAATTTGTCACACGACCAGGTCAAAACTAACCCTTCACGCTCAATTTGGGCGTAACGTTGCTCCGTTTTTGATAATAATCTAGATGCATAAGATACGACTTTTTTATTCCCATTTTCATCTTCTTGAATAAGACAATACCAAAGGAAGAGGCATTAGCAAAAATTATGATTTTTTGGCTGGGATCGAAATATTCAAGACACGAACTCTTCTGTAGCAATTTTTTTATTTTTTCAAAGGCTCGTGTTTTAACATGATTCCAAGAAAAAGAAACATTTTTCTTTAATAGAGAAGTCAGTGGTTCTAAGACATCAGATCTGTTAGGAATAAACCGACATAAAAAATTAACCATGCTCAAAAAATGTAGAAGCTCGTTTTTATCAGATGGTTCGGGAAATTTGACAACAGTGATTATTCGCTCGGGGTCTACAAAAATCTCATTACCTGATATGGAGTGACTCAAAATGCTAATGACCGTACACCAAAAAACATTTTTCTTTATTTAAAGTTATACCCTCTTTATAAATCCGTGTTCATTTCATTCAATATTTGATCGTGTTTTTCAATTGTCGGTGCATGGATAAGAATATCTTCTATACGAAAAATTACGTTATCAAGACCTTCTAAGATTTTATTTATTACCATAGAAAAATACTCGGGTGCACAGGTTATACCAAATGGTAACCTTTTAAATTTGAAACGGCAAAATGGTGTTATGAAACACGTTAAATCCTCGCATTCTTTGGCTAATTTAATTTGATGGAACCCAGAGGTTGTATCTATACGGCTAAAGTACTTACTTAGATCCTTAAACTTGAGCGAGAATTCTTCTGACTTTACCTGTAGGAAAATGCGTGCGCATCACGGCTTTATTTAATTTGGTGTAGTCAACACAAAGACGAATTTTATTGGTTTTTTTTTTCGAACTATAACAATGGGACTGGCCCATGGAGTATGATATTTAACGGGTTCGATGTTTATTTTTTGTAGGCGTTCAAGTTCATCTTTTAAAGGTTTAAGTAAAGGAACAGGCACAACACGTGGAACTGATCGTATAAATGGATGAACATTTTCATCAATCTCAATTTTAAATTCGGTACCCAGCTGATCAAAAATTCTAGGAAATGTTTGCTCAATTTCTACCGACCTAAAATTGGTTTACATAATTCTTCAATGACATAAATGTCCGTAAAACATTTATTTTTAGAGTTATTTAATGTATCATGCAAGATACCTAGAATATTTAATCTCTTGGCTGAAGGGCCTGTCATTACTCTGTTAGTAAATGTAAGCATTGAATGACATTTTCATCCAAAAGGGATACATGTATACAAGTTATATCGGCACCTGTGTCTATCATAAATTCGATTTCTTTGTTTAATTCGGAAATTTTTAAAGAAATTGACTTTTCTTTCTAAGAAATCAAATTCATTTCGATTGACCCTAAAAACTGATTTGAACTAGTACTATCATTATGAGAACAATTTGTACAACTGAGTCCAGGGTTACTATTACAATCATTATCTAAAGACTCACATTGGATAGATCTAACCTTTTTGCTTCGACATACAGTCGCCCAATGCCCTTGCTTATTACAAGAACGACACGTCGATTTATTGGCAGGACACTTCTCTCTGGAATGGTCCGCTAACCCACAAAGTTGACATTTTCTGGAAGCAGTCGTTTTATATTGAACTTCACTCTCCTTTTTATTGACAAAACAAGATCTGGTAACCGCGTCTCGAAAAATACTCCTATGTACCGCCTGAACTGGGCTTCTGACGTCATGTCTTGCGTCTTTTTCTCGCACTCGATTGCAATGGAAATTCGACTGGTGGGTCAATTGGCCGCCTGTGAAGCTTTTTTTAATCTCTTTAATTGCGTAATAGTTTTGTATTTCTACGATTAGTTTTAACAAAACGTCACTTTTGTGGTAAAAGTTGCAAGTTAAAAACGTGAATCTTTTTCTGTTGCAATCAAGTATTTTCTAAAATAAAAACTGTTTCTTATGCATTGACAATTATTCAGTTTTAAAGTAAGCCACGGCAAGGGTTTTTACTTCCATCGTTATAAAATGATAATTATCCAAAAGCTTGGTGAAGATGATTACGACAGACTAATACAGTTTTGTAAGACTGTGGAATTTAGTCACTGCAAACCTAAGTTTTGTAATTCATATCTGCTTTAGTAATGAAGGCAGTTTTACTTGACATGACTCTGTTAATAAACACGATTGTCGTTACTGATGCGATGAGAACCCCCGTTTTGTCAGATAAAATCATACGCAAGCTCCCCAAAAACTGATTGTTTGGGCAGGGATTTTTGGGGATGCTGTCATCGGGTTTATAGTCATAAATAAAACACTAACTGGTGACATTTATTTGAATATTTTAGAAAACATCGTATATCCTTTAATAACCGTAGAAATAGAGAATCAGCAAGATTTAGAAGGAAATAAAATGTTGGACAAAAATGAGTTCTTCTTTTAACAAGATTGAGCTCCATCACAGTATGCCTTAAACGTTCGTAATTGGCTTAACAACCTATTTCCGAACCATTGGATTTGCAGATATGGTGCAATTAAGTGGCCAGCATGAACACCATACATGACAAGTTTAGATTTTTTTTCTCTGGGTTTATTTGAAGTCAAAACACAACCGGCTAATTTGGAGGACTTGCGACAACGAATTGTTGATGAATGCAGGCGAATTCTACGAGAAACATTTTAAAAAGTGAGACAAGAATTGGAAAACCGGATTTACTATTGCCTGAAACGAAACGGTGCTTCTTTTTCTAGCATCTCTTGTAAAATTCAACTGTTTTAAACGATATGATTTGTATTTTTTAAGACATTGCATTTTTTTTATCATTCATGGTGTGTTCCTTTACTTATTAATAGATGTTCGATTGCTTGAAGTTAAACTCTAAACAGTGTGTCAAACATTAGTTTCATCACAGCATCCATCTTTTTGATAGTTGACATTTCCAAGCGTTAATTTTACTAACAACAGGCGATTAACAACAATGTTGTTTAGGAAAAACATGAACGTAGGCTGTGCTGCAAAACACGATTTTCTCAGAAACTAATCGTAGAAATAAAAACTACTACAAAGTCAAAAAGAGGTTAAATGAATCTTTCAAGCAATAAACTTTTTAACAGCCTGTTCTATTTAAGAATATTAGAGGGGGCTGCTGCCTCGGCGAAGAGGTCTGCAGGTGTCTACCTGTACTATTTAAGTGTCCCCTTCACAACCAAAATGGGCGGCTTCGGCATTTTGCACATAACTTTCGGCTTAGACCGCGTCGTAGTAAAACACCCAGAAATCCGCGAAGGCTTAAGTTTGTTTGGGTTTACGAACGGCAAAGGCCAAGTTCTACTTCTTGTTTCGGCTCTCAAGAAGAGACTATGACCAAGCCTAAGTCTGGGTGTTTTACTACGACGCGGTCTAAGCCGAAAGTCGCTTATAATGTTAAACATAACCGCGAAAGCTTAAGATTTCATGACAGGTTAATATATTACAACAACCAATCGTATTAAAAGCAGCTGATGTACGCGTGAACATCATGAATTGTTAATTGTTTACATCTACTTTCTCTTGGAACTGAATAGACTACAGCTTAGCTAATAAAAAGTGCTAAGCAATAGATTTGAATAGACACAGAGGTCTGTATGGAATAAAAGCTCTGCCATTGTTTATTAGTTCTTTTGTTGAACTGAAAGCGGCGCAATGTGACCGTGGTACTTTATCCCTCTATGGGGATCTGTTGCGATTATCTTGGCCACTTCGATTGCAGGGGAGTACGGGTAAAAAGTTACTTTTAGGGTTTAGGCAATTGTATGTAGTAGACCCCTAAAACAAAAAGAAGCGAAAATCAAACAATAGAACTTTGTAAATTGATCAATGTGTTTTACCCGTTCTGATATACGCTCAGATGTGGTGGACTCTTATGAAACAATCAATGAACAAACTAAGAGTGGCACATAGAGCAATAGAGCTCCAAATGTTAGGCATAAAACATAAGGAAAACCTGGATAAGAAACATGACATAATTAAAAGAAGTTGCCGAAGCAGTAGCGGAATTGAAGTAGAATTACGCGGGTTTTGGGACAAGATATATAAATAATAACACAATTCTAAAATTTGGAAACTCTACTTAGAGTACAGTTCTGGGGGACGATCCACAGTACAATGAACGGACGATATAAACAGATATGCCGGACTGATGTGGATTTGAGAGTCGCAAGATAGAGACAAATTCCAAAAAATGGGGAGGTTTTGAAGAATGAGACAAAAGAGATGAAATGATATTCTGGTAATCTCTATCTCACGAATATGTCAAATCTACACTTTTTGAGTAATTCTTTTGATCAAGTCCTAGCAATTTAACTTTCGATGCACGTCATTGATGATGTAAAATTCATACCACCCTATTTATAGTAAAAATTAAATAAATACCGAATTGTCTTATGGAACTTTTTTTGTCAAGTTGTTGGTGTGTTTACTACAGTTGCAGCGTTGTTGGCATCTGTCAAAATTAATTTCTGTTTTTTACGTCAAAGTGCTCATTGTTTTTTATAATTATTTTTGATAAAAACTATACTATTTTGAGCTTGAACGAGATATGTTGGTCCATTGATATCAATAAATGCTGCGCGAGAGGTTTCTTTTTACATGTATTCAAATTGTGGTAATACATACACATATATTCTACAGTTAGTTCTGTATCTACAGCGGTTGCTAACAACGAGGTTCTTAGATCTCCTCAAAACGTAAGCATAGTACGCCTGTTACGAATGTAGAAACTTTTAATGAAAACGTAATTCGCAATGTAATATACAGAATGTACAAAAACAGTAAGTTTACAAGAAAGTTAAATTGCAAGGACTATAGATCTGAGTTAAGCTCGACTAGTAGATTTTCTTCAATATGTTGGTGATAGACATTTGCACCATGACGTATTTAGTTCTTTCCGGTTCTATGTGGGAATATTGTCTGAATATATTGGTTAGGTTTGTTGACATTCCAGGTGCGAGTTGTACACCGCTTTTATCGAATTTGTGGTCACTGACTTTTTATGAGTCAATTCTGTGTTATGATTTCCGTGACTAATTTGACAGATGTTTGTTACCCGATTCAAGGGCTAACTGAGTACGTATATTAATTCTAACAAGGTCGCTATAATCCAACGATTCCGCTATCACTTTTAGCGTTCTTCCTGGTTTCTTCTCATTTTCGAGATTCAAACTAGAGGTTTTTTAACCAAAATATTCCTCTTGAGATCAGCGTGAGAGTTGTTGAGGATGTTATTGAAGTAGGTGCCAGATCGCTTTTAAACTGTTATTTTTCTATTGGTTACTGTTCTGGCAGTTCTATGCCATTGACTTTAAAATGTTTAGATCATCTTTAGATAAAATGTTGAAATTTTATTATATTTTATCCTTATCGTTTACTATAACATTGTTTGTTTCTTAAATCGTCTTGAATATTTTCGAGGTTCGAGAATACTTTACTGCCACCTCGGACCCTAGAGAATGGGTCGTGGCGATAATGGCAGCTTTCTCCATTTCGGCAACATCTTTGGGTATAGACGTAGGAGTCAATTGACGTTTTCTGGGCCGTTGTTCTACTTGGATGATAACTGCAGACCAGCACTTCTAATGGAGTTGACCTAAGCTGCAATCAAACTTGTATATTGCTAGTTTTTTAATGTTACGGAACATTTCTCTATTGAGATTCTAAAATGCTCGTCGTAGATTCTCGTATAGCGACTTTGTCAGCGAGTATTTTTTGTTGACCAGGTAGAAAATCAAGTCATCATGACCGACTATGGCAATCCCTCTCAAACCTTTCACCACACAGTGTGCAATGGCTTAATTTCCTGTATCACCTGTTGTAGCTAACATTTTTATGGAATTCTTTGAAACGGTTGCTTTGGAATCATCAATATTAAAACCTAAGGTTTGGTTTAGATATGTTGACGACACGTTTATTGTTTGGTCTCATGGTCATCTTGAATTGTCTAAGTTTCTTGATCATCTTAACAATCAACACTTAGATATCAAATTTACTATGGAAATCGAAAGTAATGGTTCTCTTCCATTTCTTGACGTTCTTGTGACTCGTAAGCCCGACGGACTTCTAGGCCATTCTGTTTATCGCAAACCCACCCATACGGACAGATACCTTCATGCTTCGTCACATCATCATCCTGCACAGAAACGTTCTGTCATTGAATCTTTGGTCCATCGTGCCTTTTCTATTTGTCAGCCTGAGAATCTAGACTCAGAACTCCGTCATCTTACTAGAACCTTAGTGAACAATGGTTATGTCAAGCGAGATATTCATAGAGTTATTAATCGTCGTTTACATCCACGTACTCGATTACCTAAGGACATTTCTACTCCCGAATCCAACCCGAAATTGGCCTTTTTACCCTACATTCACAAGGTTACAGATCAAATAGGGAAACTCCTTCGTAAGAATGGTATTAAACCCATATTCAACTCGACAGGCAAAATCTCTCAGATTCTTCCTTCTCCCAAAGACAAATTTCCTACACTTTCATCTCAAGGTGTATACCAAATTCCCTGTTCTTGTGGTTTAGTCTACATTGGTGAAACCGGTCGTTCCGTCATTACTCGCATTTCAGAACATGATCGTTGTATAAGGAAAAGGTATACTTCCAAGTCTGCGGTCGCTGAACATCATTTTACTACAGGTCACAAGATAGATTTTGATAATGTTTCGTTGATTGCCAAATCTCCATTCTTTTTCAACAGGAAATTCCGAGAAAGCATAGAAATCATCAAACACCCCAATAACTTCAATCGCGATCATGGTTTCGAACTATCCCCTCTTTGGTTCCCGGTTATTAGTCATTTAACAAAAACACGCCCCCTAGCAACCGTAACCCAATCAGGGTCGAGCTTAAATCATCCGTGACGATCCTGTTCCTTTAAATACGGAGACTATTTCTTCTTTAGTCACTTCTACCTAGTTTAGAATCTGGCTTGGTTCACAAGTTGATTACCTAACTCGGTAGTGGTTCTTTGTTAGATTTTCGTTTGCTTTTTCAGGTTATCGTTTTCTTTCTTACCTTTTCATAGTTTAGGTTATGGCTTGTTTTACAAGTGGATAACCTAACTTTTGAGAAGTTCTTAGTTAGATTTCGATTGCTTGTATGAGTTTTGCGATTTATCTCACGCCCTGATGAAGCCCCTTACGAAAGTGGGCGAAACGTTGGCAGCTTCGGTTGCAACTATGACACGGTCCAAACCCGGAAGACATTCTAATGTTAGTAAACATTGTTATTGCCAACAATCTAGGCTAGACAGTCGATATGTTCCATTTTTCGCTTGTCATTCAGTGGTTTCCGGATACGGGATATGTTTGAACTACAAACAAATTGTATTCAAAAACCACACAACTACAAAGTGATATAAGTACATTCTTTGCAATGTTTACAATGTGTAACAAGAACTGTAGGTTAAGAATGCAATAGTCAAATGTAATAATAAGCAGTTTTAGGTATATAAATACTCATAATTAACCTGTATTGGACTGATATCTCTTAAATTGTACTCTGTCTGCATTACTGATTATCCAAGCCATACATGAGGCTGTGTAGGGGTTGGTTTTAATTACAAATTACAACATTTCTAACGCTTTAGATACAGCACAATTATTTCTCGCTGACAGTATACGACGTAATTAATACTCTGCAGAACTTAAGGGCCTTCCCATTGCCTCTGCAGGCTCGGGGACAAACCACGTCTTATTTGGGGATTGTGTAGCCACACAATGTGGTCCGGTTGAGACACATCGTTTTGCGGATTTTCATCTTGTCACTGGCAATTCTTCCAGCAATTTCTTCTTCCAAACTGGAGGTCGCATAGCGGTCGTATTTCGCGACCAAGCATCACGCAGGAAGTACTGTAATTTCGTGATCGGCTGATCGATACGCCATTAGGAACAGGTGCAAGTACTAGTCCCAATCCCTTCGATGTTCGGACACTATTTTGACTACGTACTTTTCCATTGTTTGATTCATCCGTTCAACCATGCCATCAGACTGAGGATGGAGAGGCGTCTTAAATCCCAACAGTCGGCAAACTTCTGGAAACAAATAAGATTAAAATATTTGGGCATTGATTGGAATCTAATTCCCAAGATATATTTATTTTGTAAGCCAGATTCTGGGAACGGCTATGTCAATCGCCATTTTCTCTAAAAGGGTCCATTTCCTGGCGTGCAGACCATGCAGTTACCATACCATTCTACGACTTCTTCTTTGCAGTTTACCTAAAACCTCTCGCGCAGTTTTCTCAGTGTTTTGTTCACGCTAAAGTGTTCTTCCGATGTGCCATTGTGCAAATGCAACACCTGGGACACTTGGCTCTTTGGCACTATCGCTTGTAATCTGTTCTTCGTGCCCTCGATACTATCTAGAGATCGCATAAGAAGACAGTCTTCCATTCTCAAGGAGTCTTACTGCGTCCAGTGTCATAAATCGTAGCAGTTCTTCGAAGACCGTCGATCTTTTCTTTTAGACGTGAACAATGGCTACAGTCTGCTGGACATGATCTTGACAAGGCATTGTATAGCGTCGTCGCACGCGGCTTACTTCACCACAGCTCTAGCACGTCACTTCTCTCTTACCTTACCTAGCTGTCTCTGTGCGGGTCCTTTTCCAACACAACAGAGTTTATGGCTGCTTCGTTGCGACGCCTGTTGGGCTCCTTCAAACTTTAAAAGTTTGCAAATTTAATGCACTATTAAAGACGCGGTTTTCTCCTCATTGTTCTAACTTTTAGCTGTAGCTGCGGCCTCAATCTGTTTTGGTAGATTGACTATGGAACTTGAGCATAAAAATTTTAAGTTACAACTTTAAACTTGTGACTATAGTTTTCGTTCTAATGATCTTTTAGTAATTCTTCGCTCGTGACGTTTCTTCCAGCATGCCAATTAATTTGATTTATTTTCTTTTCGAGTATTTTCATTAATTCTCCGATTCTCGTACTGTTTTTATTTTGTCATTTATTGATTTTTGTTCATTTTTTAAAATTATTTAATTGTAACATATATGTATCTGCTCGAGATCTGGTTTTCTACATTAGCCTGTATTAGTTATTCGAGGGTTATCATTTGAAATGTTAGTTTGTATTTTTTTCATTTTTTCTATTCTCTGAGAATTTTTTAATAATTTTTCTTGTATAGTTTTAGATTTTATACATTTTTTCTTCTATTTTCTGAGAACTTTTGTTCATTTTCTTATTAAGCCTCTTCGGGAACTTCAAACAATAACGAATAAACATCTATGCCGTTTTGTTCCAGATCTTCGCGGACCTATTGTTGTAACTGAGTTTTGAACAACTAATTTCTAAATTAGGTTTTTTTAGTTCTCGTTTTAAATCCGCGGTCTTTAAATCGCAAATTTAAATCACCATTGTTCGTTCACTTATTATTTGTTAATTCTTTTTTATAGCACTAAATTGTAATTACGATCATCGCACAGTTTAATGAACTGAAACAAACTAATTGTTCTGTTACAGTTACTCAATAAGCAAATCGACGATATTATATTACCGAAACGTTAAATTATTGTCACGCACCTGACGCCAATTGTTGCGAACTTAAAACATAATTTATTTGAACTATTTACACGATTATAAATGCATCTAATTTTACTAAAACACAACACAATTTACAAAACCAATCAACTAAAAAAACTACTTTCTTTTCACGGAAAAGGGAATTGTTTAATTTCCCTTGGAGCTGGCAAAATGTACGTACAAAAAACCATAAAAAAGTACTGATACAGCAAATGTTCACCTTTAGTTATGTGCTATAACATTTACATATTTACAGTAGATGTAACTACAATTCTAATATGAACAATTACGAAATTAATGTTTAAAGAAATCGATAAAAGTCTGTTACGTAGTTAAAAATAAATATGATATGTTTACAGTTACAAAATACTTGCCAAAACATGAATTTTAATGTATCATGATAACTTAGATTTTGTCTTTGGCATTGAGACAAAAATATATGCTTACATTGTGAGAGTGGGTTTTACTTCTTAATGTTGATAAACTTTGGAGACACTAATTTTGCAATTTTCAAAAACTACAGCAAATAGATGTTAAGAAACTACAAAAGTAAAATCAAGTTAAAAAATAATATTCTATTTAAAATAAATAATAGTTTAGAATCAGAGGTCGCTGTCAGTAATACATGTCTACAAATTTTCAAAAGTCAAATATGATTGGTTTTCTAGTACCGTCTATGTTACCCTGTATATATTTGTGGAAATTGAGGCTTTGTTTGTTTATATATTATAAAACATTAAAGGGATTCAAAAACTAAACTATTATCTTTTTTTAAATTTTTTAAAGGATACGTTTTGTTCTGTTCGTTGTGACAAATCGTTCAAATTAAACATTTTATACTTTACTAAGCGAGATAAGTCATTTTTCATTGTTTTTGAGACTCTGTGTATACTAATACATATTATGATATTATTGATTAATGCACTTGGTTTGGTTTGTTCGACTAAAGAAAAAGTTTGTTTGTAAGTAATTATTTTAAAACATGTAAATGTTAAATTGTCTTCTTTATTACTTGCTTCAACAATTTCTCTATCTAACGTGTTAATGTTTTAACATTGTATTTGTTTTGGTTTTTTAAACTGAACACGTCTTTCGATTTCTCTATTGTAGTCCGCTTTACTGTCTTTTTTTTTGTTGACGTACAGATAATTTTTATATTATATATTATACAGAAAAGTTTCAACAGGAGAACTTTCTATAAGAACCAATAAAACAAGGGGTAGAGGTATCGGAAACCCGGCTTGTGCATAATACGTTATTGTCTTTTTGGCACATTAGGTATAACCCATCCTATAATAAGTATCGGCACCGCTTCATAATTCGAAAGTATCTGGTGTACTCACAGTGTAAATTAACGAAGCAAATGAAAGCATCAATCAACTGAAAATTAAAATTCTATCAAAATGTGAAAAGAATTAATGTGATGAATGATAAAGCTTTAATTTCTTTTAATAAAAATCTTTGTCTTGTCACTGTTCTTGTAGCTATGGGTTGTCACATATTCAGCTACCATTTCGTGAGCAATAATTTTATAAATATGTCAAATAATGCAAGCAAATATAAAAAATGGTTTTATTTAGATTTTATTTTAATCTACAAAAAAATCTTTTAAATTTAAAATGAAATAAAAATATATTTATTGATAAAATACTTAACTAAAAATAAAATATTCTAAATATATACATTACATGAAATATCTGAGAGTAGAAAACTCGGATTTCGTTAATACTGATATATAAATCAAACAAAACATGTATTTAATATGAATCACGGCTAAACTAAAACTAAAGTATATTATACTTAGTTCATGTCTTTGCGAGAGCATTTTATTTCGCTTCACTTTCTGCTACTAACACGTTTGCTTCCTCCACTGCATAACTTCAACATACGCATTCTTATAAATGTTCGCTTGTATTTTCACTCGCACCTTCACTTACATCTGAGGTTAATCGTATATTCTAAAATTAATGTAATGCACATAGACATGTATGTAACACGATTTTGTTTCTGGTACATACTTTTATTTATTTGCAATGCTAAAAAACTTTTAGTTTCCAAAATAACAAGGACATAAGCAATAAATCATACTGGTTTTCTTGCCTCAGAAAGGAAGTGTGTCTATCTTAACTCTTCCTTATTATACCTACATATACCTCTTTTTATCGCAGTTATTCCCAGGTGTCAAAATTGGTATCAGATTTTAACTAAACCTTTCAACTATCGGCAAATGCTAGTCTTTTCGTAGGAGGGCCATACAAAAACCACTAGATTTTTTTTATGGCTACGTTTCGTACCTCAAGCCACTGAAATTTATGAAACAGTAAAATCAAAAGACAACACGCTTACATAACAACTAAATTAATTACAGGAACAATATTACAACATGGAACTTATAAGAAAGTTTTCGAGTGGAAACAGTCCACTGCTTCAAAAACATAGAGCAAGTCTTTATGATAAATCTTATTTTAATTATACATAAAGTAGCTATTTATGAATCAGGGCGTTGTTACGAAAATTACGCCCGGAGAGCAACCTTTATGATTTACTAAATCTACAAGTATATCTATTATACTATAATAATAAATAATTTGACGTTTAATCATTTATTTATCAGAATTAATTTTACAGTAATAATGAATGTGCAAGAATTATACCCAAATTCTCAAATATACTGAAGAAAATGCACAAAAAGAAATATAAAAGCTTGTATCATCTAAATCTAAACAAAAATATGAAATAAAATATCATTTTTATAAATAAATAAATTAAATGGTCAATGATTAAAATTTAAAAATAAGACAAGGAATAATGACGTTTAACAAACAATTGTCAACAAAATTACATTCGAAAACAATTGTAGATATTGCTCAAATTGTGAACCGAAATCAACTTTTTTGCTACATAGGTAAAACAGGGCATATTTATATAAAACTACACTAGAACGCAGAATATGATTTTGGATTTTTTCTATCACCCATACATTGTTTACTACGAAGTGTTGTATGTTATACTGCAACATATCAATAACAATATGTCCTTAATGTTACTTCAAAATGTTGTTGCGGATGTTTTACGGCGATGTTTTGCCCCTGCAGCATCCCAGATTAATGTCCAGGAGTAATCAGCAAGCAAACTAAGACTCCATTTGTCTTGGTATCGCGTTTCCATAGTTGCAAAGTCTTGGTGGAAGAAATGAGCATTCAGAAGGTGAATTTTTAATGTCATGTTACATCCTATTTCTCTGTAGACACTAAGTAATTCAGTTATACGATCTACGTCATTTTTAGCTTTGACATTTTCAAGAATGTAAATACCTAAAACTTTATTTTGCAAAATCTATTTATTAAACATCTATTTCAAAAATCTAATACTAAAAAAATAGTGCAAATTTAAGTTTATAGAAATTATAAATTCTGTTAGATTTTACCACAGCTCGGACACACTTTCCAGATACGTATTTGTTACATACTACACACATTTTCTTTACATTGCAAAGTTTAGCACTTGTGTCGATTTTGTGAACTCGATTGATCATTTGTATTGTCGCAGGCTTTCAGAATTTTACTTTTTTCAATATACTATTTGCGTAGTTTCAAAGCAAGTCCCAAAATAAAGTCTCGCCTTGACTTATTCTTATCAGTTACAGCTTTATAAATGATCCAAGTGTTGATTACAGCAAGATCCAGTATGTTATAAAAAACTAGCCATCTACGTAAACCTGCTTTACAGGAGTATTTTCTTGCCATTTAGTCCACTCCATACTGGTTTTTTCTTTGTTTCGTTATCTATTACTACGTTGGAGTGAAGTCTATTTAAAATTAGTACCTACATTTTTATTTGGTCTGGCTTGGTAATTAGTAATAATACACTTATCAACTACTAAATAGGTCGTTGAATATAGTCCCTATGTTTTTTTACAGACTTTGAAATATCTCTTCTAGAACGATTTATTGTTCTCACTAGCGTAGTATTTTCTTTTTCCAGCTTTTTTGCCAACGACAAGCTCGTAAAAATTGTCAATAGTAAATAGTAACATTCCTGCTTCTATTCAAATACGGATCGATTAATTTTAGGACAACGTGCTCAGCAAAACGTTGATTGGTAGGCCGCGCGTAATTTTTTTCTTGTGTAAGGAAATCTATTTGCTACATATTTGGAACATGAATCAATAGCCAAGCAAAACTTCATACTAAACTTATCTGGTTTGTTGGTCATGTATTGAGTGATACTTGCTTTTGACGGTAGCAGCTGTTTATCAATGGTAATGTTTTCCCCAGGCGTGTAGCAGCTTCTGCAATTGGATATAAACCTGTTCCGCACTTCTGATACTAAACATTATGTGCCATTCTCCAAACGCTCGCTTTTAGGGGATCTGTCAAATCTTAAAAACCTCATAATGTCACGGAACCTTTGACGAGACATTGTTTCACAAAATAAGTAGATCTTCGCTCACCATAAGCTATCGATTTCTAAAGTACGAACACCGTATGTACCAAGAGCAAGTAATGGCAATGAAAATTCTGAAATAGAGATGGCCCTATCATCTTGTAGATGTCGCTTGGCATTGTTATAGTGCAGTTTTGAATATGCTTTAGAATATAATAGTCTATGAATAAATGGAATGCACTAAGTAGGGAGTCTGTTACACTCCGTTTTGCAAAAGAAGTTGGCCTATGAATATCACGAATTATATTCCGTTGTGCACGTTCAACGTTATGCTTATTACATTTTATAACTGTCAACATATCCTTATTTTTCCAGTTTATTTGCTTCCTACTTCTAGAGATACACAGTTTCTAGCGGTTTTTTGTTTTTTTCTACCCTTTACCAGTATCGAATGTAGAGGAATGGAACTCTCATCATTTTGACTGGAAATATATCCATCTGATTTTTCCACTTCAAATGGATGTTTAGCAGCATCACTGTTACCTTCTGACAATTTTTCAAGTTCTTCTAAGTACTGTAATACCTGTTCTGGGGTAAGTCCACTCGAATTCCACATCTTGATAAATTATATTTGGCAATAAGAATTTTCAAATGCTCTCGGCACAAATTTATAACATACTGAACTTCTGCAGCGCTGCGTGTATATACGCATAGCTCTCTAACGAGTGCGTGCCTGTCTTTCGGCAAGCGACGTACACGAACTTGTGCGGACCCAAACGGGCACCACTTAAAAAGTAGCTGATAATTATTCTATAAGTAATGTCTAAAATAATCATTATTACAATAGTTTTGCAAAGGGTTAAATTAATCAATTTGTCGGTTTTAAATAGAGCAAAAAAATGTTGCACTTGTATATATCCCAAAAAGATAAAAGTCGTAGAACTACAACGTTCTAGTTTAAATAAACACAAAGTTAGAACGTTCTAAAGTTCATGAAGGGCCAAATTGACCTCTTCGGCGGTTCTAGTATTAAAAGCTCTCCGTGCTCTTAGTTCAACTTCAGTCAGCATGTTGTCAAATTCGCCATCGTTCATAACTTCTTGTATTTTTGGCTTATTAACTATCCGCAATTGAAGTTTTAGATACAATACCTTATTCAGGCCGATGTAACATGCAGTGGTGCTAGAAATGTTTTTAGAATCAGCTTTGACAATATTTTTTAGACCCGGAATTCGTCTTTGACGTGGTGGCTTATTTTTTCTGTATATAGTGACGGTTTCATGCACGGCTGTCTCATTCACATAAGAAGACTATTTTATATACCCTAGCTGCAGTCCAAGGAGTATCACTTTTAGGTCTCTACAGATTGTCCACTCATAGTCTTTTTACCGGATTTGTACTAGGAGATATCGCATATTCCTGTGATTACTTTACATAAATGGCATGAACTATAGGTACAGATGAGTATTTCTTGCCGTTTTGAAGTAAAACTGCTTTTAAGCTAAGTTTAGAAGATTCAATCAATAGACATCCATTGCTTGGTTCATGTTTTCGTAAAATAAGTTCTCAACATTGGTGCAGTATACCAACGTTCGTTCTTGAGCGAAACATTGCGTAATGTCTTTTTGACGTTTTCTAAAAATTAAAATATAAGATCCAAAATGTTTACGTTTTTTGTACATTTATATCATTAAATATAAAGTAACATTTATTTAAATAAAGTTTTCTATAATTAACATACTTTTTAGATGTTTTGAAAGCCTGAAATTTAGTACCCATTTTGCCACACTGTGAACATTTTACAATACTAGCATATAACAATTTGCGTAAAAATCAAGTTACATTTGATGTACAAAGAAGTACGGTTTACACTTAAGGAGATTAAAAACACTATTTGCAACATGCTGTACGGTACAACTATTAACAAAACACAAACATAATAGAAAAACACGATGTAGTATATAAACTAGAGTGTACTAGGTGTAATGCATGTTATATTGGTCGAACGAAACATAAGGTAAAAATCGAATTATTAATGAGAAATATAACTGCAATACAAAAAAGGAAAAGATCAGCATTAGCAGTTCGTCCCATAAAAACTAGACAAAACATCAATTAGTAATCTTACGATCATTTTAAAATATGGGTAGTTTCAGGAATGATATACATCAACTTACATAAAAGTAACATTAATTTTAAGAACGGTAATAATAGTTTAAGCAATATCTATTGGTTTTTATCATTCTTTATGATCTGCAATAATTTTGGAATTTACAATTATGTACTTGTCAATTGTTTATTGAACCTCAATATCTCTTAATTTATCATAAATAGTTACTCTGTTTTTGGATCAGTCGACTGTTTTCACTCAAAACTTTTCTTGTAAGTTCTATGTTTATGTAATGAATTTAGTTGTTATATAAGTGTGTTATGTCTTTTGGCTTACTATTCAATAAATCTTAGTGTAAGCACATAGATGTTATAAAAATATGTATTCCAGGATTCTTGATAAGTTTGTTTTGACGGTCTTTAATATCTGCGTTTATTTATTTCTAAACTTCTTACTTTTATAGATTTATAGTGATCACGTATATCTAAGCGTTTGAGTTTGGTGCTTTTATAATCTTTTCCTTTTGTATTTGTAAGTGGTGTGGTCCTAATATATATCTCTGTCTCTGTAGATTGAGGCGCCACGAGTCGCCGTTAGAGGGTGGACTCGCACTAATGTGCTAACGTATCACCAGTGTAGGGGAGCGGGACTATCCTCGCTCGAACCGTACAATGCCGGACAATAGAGGTTAGATTTGTGTGCACCTAGTAATGAAAAGATTACTTAATTCTAAGCTGTTACTGCGGCGTTCATGGAACTCTCGTCAGAATCAACACTACAACCCGATATTAATCGCATTTATTACTGACAGTTAAATCCAAAACTTAGATTTATAATACTTATTAGATACGAATATCTACGTATACCATCATAAATAATTTATTGTCTTGTCAAACCACAGAGATTTATCGTGTCATCTCCCAATTCGGGACTCATGTCCATGCCAACATTTTGAAACCTTTTTTCTGCATATACTAAATCACTTTCAGATTTACCGTTCGGATTCTGTTAACAAATCTCGCGCTTTAAATTGTGATCGATTGAGTCGACTAGTGTGTTCAGTAATGTTTTCTGTTTACTGACAAATATTACTCTAACCATGTTTTTTGTCCAGTTTGTTTTATTTTTTGAGAAAATAATAAATCGTACGCCGTTTTTTATTTCGTCGATTTTTTAAGTAGTAAGTAACTTGGCGGAAATTTTTTTTTTGGATTCTTGATCGAATAGTCGTGAGATCGCCTTTTGTTTGAAATGTTGTTTCAAGTTTGATTTTTTGTTGCGAAAAAGTTTATATTTTTGAATTAAACGGAATGGGAATCTATATCTTAGCTTTTCGCCAAATCAAAAGACGGATATTTTTTAATTCCTTTTTAAACAATAACATTTACAACAAATTAGAAGCCAAGTTTATGGTTAAAAATGATAAGTAAATGCTTATAGAGATGGAAACGTTGAAAGCTGATTTTATACCCACGTAATTCAAATAAATTTTGAATAAATCGCGGGCTACAATCACAACTTATAATTATTGTAAGGTAACAATGTCAATGCAAATGTGAAAATGCCACCAGAGTGAACCACTGGACGGCCGCTTCGCCCTTTTTGAGCTCTTCAGCAGTAGGAGGACACTCTACTGTACTTCCATAAATGCATTGACAGTCCTATAGGTTTATATTAACAAATGAAGTGATCATGATGAGTGAAATACGATGGCAGATCCATCATACAGTATAAATTTACTATGCATGAATATTAGTAACTAAATGGCTATAGAGATTTATTCAAAACTTATTTGAATTACACGAGTATAAAATCAGCTTTCAACGTTTCCATCTCTACAGCCATTTACTTACTAATATTCATACATAGCAAATTTATATTATGAGATGGCTCTGCCATCGTATTTCACTCATCACGATCACTTTATTTGTTAACATAAAGCTATAGTACCGTCAATGTATTAGTGGAAGTGTTCTACCACTGCCGAAGAGCCCCAAAAGGGCGAAACGGACGTCCAGTGGTTCGCTCTGGTGGCATTTTCACATTTGCATTGACATTCTTACCTTACAATGTTTATACGCTGTGATTTTAGTCCGCGATTTATTCAAAACTTATTTGAATTAAGCGGGTATAAAATCAGCTCTCAACGTTTCTATCGCGATAGCCAGTTACTTACTAATATTCATGCGTAGTAAATTTATACTATGAGATGGCTCTGCCATCGTATTCCATTCATCACGTTAAAAATTATGTAATTTAATTATTTAAAAACTTACAAGCTTTCGAACATAGACCACATTCGAAAGCTTTCGAATTTTTAATTAATAAATTACACCATTTACCCTAAAACCAATTCATGGTAACAATCAATTTTTACACTTTTAAAGTTGAATTCATTTGATTCTTTTACGTTATAACAACGAAAAATATTTCTGGGATTCGAACCCATAATCTCACAATGACTCGTAACTCGTTTGTGTATCAACGGGTTTATTATTTATGGTGACTTTTTAATGTTTTATTTCGGAAAATCATTGATTATAATTTCGATTTCTTTTTTTCTATCAGTTTTTCATAATTTTTCTATGATTATGTTTTGGATGCATTTCCATTTTGTCATAATTTGTCTCGATTTCTATAAGTGTTCATTTGTCTCTTTGATGAGATGTATATTTCACATTGCTTCGTGAAGTACTTCTATTACTCGTTTTTTTTTGTTTCATTACTGTATTTCTTCTTTATAATTGATAATTGCTATTTAAAGAATAAATTTTTTCCACTGCATTCTTTAAAACACTAAAATTCATATAGTATCTACGATATACGGTTTTATTGATTTTACACGTATTTAATTTATTCAGTATTACCTACGGGGGAATATGAAGATAGTAAAAGTTGGCATTCAATTGTTAACTTGATATACCAAATTTACATACATATTGAGATTTTTAAGGTGGAATAAAATCTTTAGCAAAATTCTTTTCTTTGTATTAAAGACTTAAAATAATTCCAAAAATCACTTCTATAAAGAAAACTGTCTTTCTTCATTTAAGTACATGGTTTCTAATTTGAAAAGTGCTCGATATTGTTTGCATTTCCTGTTGTTGGAATTATTAAAATTCGAATAGTAATCTTAAACCATTTTTTGGTTAACACAATTTGTAGAAAGATTTCTCGGTAATCTACACTATAGAGTATAGATCAACTAGAAGAAAACAAAAAACAAGTGTCAGCCTCATCCATATAAGCTTGCGGGGTAAATGAAAAAAAAGTACAAATTTTTAATAATTGTTTATGTTATTATTTTCTTTATTTATTCATTGCAGTCTTGATTGGTTTAAGCAAAAACTTCTAACATACGTCGCTAAAAAATTTGACTTCAATAAATTGTTACACAACATTCGTTAATGAAATAAGCTGTTTATATCATTCTTTCGATAAAAATTAGATTAATTAATGGAACGTTTTGACACTCAGCTTCAACTGAACAGAGGGCGTGGACTCAATGAGTTACAAATTTTTTTAAGGGAGTTGTTGGAGTTGGAAACAGTGAAATAGGTCTTAAGTCGAAAGAGTAAATATTTTTTATACACATTTGTTGTGTAATCTTGTGATTACACAAACTTCTGTCTGTGAACGTTTCTTTATTTGCAAAAATGCTTGAGTGATCATTATAATTTTTATCGCGAAAAATTTATATTAAACTGACTTTTATATGTAGCAGTGAATGGCAACAGAGGAAGTCGGTCCAAAAAAATAATTTTTTTGTTTGTTTTTTCACATCGTGATTCTAGAAACAATGTTATATCCTGGTCATTAAAAGTAATGGATCAGGTGGGGATTGCAGGTTCATGTGTTGAATTAGAGCTCTATTACGTCCTGAATAATTTGATAGTGTGTAAGGCGGGATAAAACAAACAGTGTTTGTGAGTGGGAACGTTCATAACGGCACTGAATCCACGTTCTACCAAATAGGAAGACGGAAAAGCAATCAACAGCTCAACATTGGTTTCAGCTTCTCATTTGTGGATAATTCAATAAGTTGCTCCTGTTTATGATTATAAGCGACTTTCGGCTTAGACCGCGTCGTAGTTAAACGCCCAGACTTAGGCTTGGTCCTAGTCTCTTTTTGAGAGCCAAAACACGAAGTAGAACTTGGCTTTTGCCGTATTATCGTTTGTGAACCCAAACAAACTGACGTTTCGCAAGACATTGCAGCTTGCATCTTCAGAGTGGTAAATGTCACTGTCAGTGACACTTTCTTGCGAAACGTCAGTTTGTTTGGGTTCACGAACGACAATACGGCAAAAGCCAAGTTCTACTTCCTATTTTAGCTCTCAAGAAGAGACTAGGACCAAGCCTAAGTCTGGGCGTTTAACTACGACGCGGTCGAAGCCGAAAGTCGCTTATAATCATAAACATAACTGCGAAAGCTTAAGATTTTATATTAAGTTGCTCCAGTATTAGTATGTATTCATTTGTATTGTACTCTGAGTTTGACTACTTGCAGAAAGGTCGGGAATATCCAAGTGAAGAATGTCTTCAAATCTTTTGTTTAGTTCCGAATGAAGCGCCGTTAAGTGTTGACAATAAGCACACAAATATTTATCTCTATGTTGCAATTTTAAAAGATTTGGAAACTAAGAACATTATTCTCTTCCGAAGTTATGTTTGTACAGCAAAAGTTCTGTGACAATCACAGATATTACATCAGTTTTTATTAAACCTAATGCGTCACCTTGTAGTTTCAAATTAGTCTCGTTAAATCTGGCACATAAATCAGTCATATAAGCGATGTAATTTTTTGAGATAATTAAATAGTGCCGCAAATCATTGTCTTGACTCTCCAGGAATTCCAACAATGAATCAAAGAGCGAATAGAAGCAATCCAAACATGCACTTTTAGATAACCAATGTACTTCTGTGTTAAGTCGTAAACGTTTATAGTCATCATCATTTTTCAAACAAAGTTGAGCAAATAATCTCTCATTTAAGGAATTCCTTTTGATTTTATTAACTGCTCTGACATAATTCATGCAAACGCTCACTAAGGTTTTTTGCGACCCAAATGTCCATAAATGACACAATCTACCGATAATACATTCGGTATAGCTTGTTTTAAGTATGCAAGAAAGTCTCGAAATCGTCCTACAATTGCCAGAGTAGCGTCAGTAGCAACGGAGATGATATTAGTCAAGGGTTTAGCTTTTACATTGAAAAATCTTTTATTGTTCTTAACTGTCATAAATTTTAATTTTTCCCTATTGTAAACTTTGACAGTTTTGGCACACTTGTCAACATAAACAACAAATTATTTTTAAAAGATTTTGAGAGTTTGTGGGCCTCCTAGTCTCTGTTCGAGCAATAAAATGTTGTATTCAACTGGTTCCTGTTAAATTGGACGCTTTTTTTTCCTCGAGGACTTGCCCTCTTGGGAAAAAAGACGTCCAATTTACACAGGAACTCGTTAAATAAACTACTATTTAATTCAGTAAATAACGGTTTACTTTTTGTATCAGTTTCCAAACATTTAGCAAGTAATTCATTGGATTTTTTTACAAATCTTACATAATTAAAAATAAAGCTCCTGGTAATGTTGACTCGTCAAGCTGTATAGAGAATTCGATGTTTTTAAGTAGCTTCATAAAGAGTTTTTTTACATACTGAGCCATTTCGACGATCTTTCTTCGTAGAGTATTATTACTCAGTTGACTTCTTTTTATAATATCAAAAGCTGGTTTGTACAACATGGTACGTATTACCTTCTTACAGTTGGTACAGTAAGTTCTTCACCAATAGTGTGCGGCTTTTCGGACTTTGCAATCATTAAGGAAATATTATAAGCACGCAGTCCGTCGTCATCTCTCTTAGATGTTGTCCCTATGAGTTCGTGTTATGTCAGTGTCTTAAAATATTTTTCTTTGATTGCTTAAAAAAACTTTAAATCCTTATGTTTTTTGTCACTATGGATTTTTATTGAATGTTCCTTAAGCTTAGAAAGTTTCATTGAATAATACACTTACGTAACGAAATTGCGCTATCTGCGTAACAATACGAAACATTATACTTCTTTTTGTTCAAGACTAGAAAAATTTGTTCTATGTACTTCACATCACGCATAACACAGGATTAAATTGTTGATTAGATGCACGACTCTTTTATAATTCATATTTTAGACTGTTCTAAATAATCACAATAGATTTATTTTTTTACACTCTGCGTAATCGAAGCATTTTGTTCTCTTTACCAATTAACCAACCTTATATCTCCTTTGGTTTAGGCTGTTGTTTTTTTAGAAATATTCTTTTTTCTATAGTTTTCTTTTGGCAGATCCTACTATTTGCGCAATTCTATTACGTGTAATATTTATTGGAATTTTCACATTACGATAAGCAGGGACAGATCCAGAAACTTATGTTGGGGGCTGCTATAGACTCGTTTAGCTGAGTGTGTTTGTGGGATCCATCCAAGTTCATGATTTTTCCAAAGCATTCCTTAATGGACAAATGTTTTGTTAGAAATACCGTATGCGTCTTAGTAGCCGTAAACATTTTTATACTTCTGTTCATTCTGTTTATGCAATTTATAAAAACCTTTCTGTGTTAACTCTACACTATTGGTTTATATATTTTTTGTTATCTGAAACTTCTTTGCGGATGTAGGGGCATTGCATTTCTTGATATTCTCAATGCACGTTTCGAGCTGTAGTATAATGGATGTTTACCATTACATACTGAATAGCTAGGTAATGGATTATAAGTGCAACCAAAATCCGACATTTGCTGGGTAGGCGAAATATTGCTATGTGATTGGTTAACGACGTTACAACGATATATAATAATGGTCACCATCTTGTGAGTATTTCACAAACTACTACTAAAGAAAACTATATGTATGTATTGGTAACTTTTTCTCCTAGTAATATTTGTTAAGTGGTTGTATTACACCTTCAGATAGGAGAGGCAAAAAACTCACACTTGGTAGATTTTTTACAGGCGACGTTTCGTGGCTCTACTGTGCGCATTTTATCATGGCTGCTATTTATTAAAGAACCATGACAGAGTATAAGTACGCATTAAAATATATTGTAACCTCTAACTATAATTAACTTATTAGGTGTACACTTACATTAAAAAACGCGCTCAAGATGAGCTGTCCGTTGAACAACGAACAAAATTAAAATTCAATAAATGTGTACAGATAAAAATATAATAAATTACAAACAGAAGACATATATGTATGTAGTTAATGCTTTTTTAATAGTAGTTTGGAGATACCTGCAAGATGGTAATGTCGATAACAGTATTACTTTTGAACTGGTCAATAATAGAATTTTGCCTATCTTACCGACTGATTTTGACTTCACTTTTTACATACAGCTGATGTTGAAGTTAGCGATCTAGTGTATTATTAGTAGGGATAAACATCCTGGTTTCAATCAAACTATTGGGAATGATTAAAGAAAAATGATGACAGAACTCGGTCAGTCAGTTGATGTATTAGTCATAAAAATAATAACTATCTATGGTTGGCGTATACTCCACGGTAAAGTTGAGGGGTAAAGGTCAAGATGTCGATCATCATTACAATGACCAGATCAAATTAAAGACGTAATTTAGGAACAATGCAGTCAAATCTCGGTGCAACAGAAGATCGCCAATCCAACAATTTATTATTCTATAATGTCACGATTCGTCAAACATGATTATTCGACGAAGAAAAATTTTGTTTTAGTTGCATTTTCTCCTTTTGAATGTATACTCTGTGACATTGAAATTGCGACATCTAGAAGTGGTGGAAGTTTTATGACCAAACTTGACAAGAAGGTAGAAAATAATTCCAATTTTATAGAAAAGGAACAAAGGTGAACACAATTTTTATTTTATAAATCTTATTGGCTTCACACTCTCACTCTTCGTGGCACCAGCAGGGGGTAGATTTTTTTTTGAGTTATTGTTTTCCAACCAACTTGCAATTCATTCCGGAGAGCTTCCTGTGTCTGTGGAGGATACGCTAAATTTCTAAGTCTTCTACTCATAATGTCCCACACGTGTTCAAAGATCGGCAGATATGTGTAGCCATGGTAAGAAATTAACATTAGTCTCTTGGAATCAATCCATAGAGTGTCTATATGGGGACGGGCATTATTCTGCTGGAAAAGTGGGTCTACCAACTGCTGAAGAAATGGAAGGATATGGGCTTCTGCCGCTTCGTTAACATATCGCCGGGTGTTCATATTGCCTCGGATGAATACCAAACGAGACTTTCTCTCATATGTTATAGCACCCCCATACCATAATTTCCATAGTGCATTGCACATGTCAACAGAAAATTGAACATTGCGCCGTTCTCTACGTCTCCGTCTGAGTCTCGTACGGCCATCATGCATCTCCAAACAGAATCAGGATTCATCACTGAAGACTACTTTATATGTCATTCCAGATTCCAGTGTAGTCGCAACCTACACCACTCTACACGTTGATGTCGGTGATAGCACAAGATGTGGTCGATAGCATTACAATCCGAAACTTTTGATTCGACGGTAAACTATTCGAAGGGTTGATTGGCGATTAATCTGATACTCGAAAATTGTTCTGCACTTCATTTGTTTGCCTCCGTCTTTCAGTTCCTTGTCTACGACCATTCTGACCTTTCCTAGTCTAAGCTTGATAACAGGGCATCATAGTGGATTAGTTCTGGTTAAGACGGTTTTAAATTTCGTACGAAAAACCACTTCCGCGTAAGCCAACAATTCTACCTCTGTGGTATTCGTTTATTGGTGGTAATTTTCACACTGTCGCGCTGAAGGTATAATCACAGTCTCAAAGCGCGTTAAACTGAAGAACCACAAGAGATAACAATATTAATATTAACTCGCATGAAATACACCCGATAATGAAGTAGTAGAAACAACTGTCACAAAACTTGGCAATTGCCTAGATTTAACCGTATTTTTAATTTGTTACCAAATAATTTGTAAGTTTAATTAAGAGAATGATACTCAGTTAAATAAATACAGATTGTCCGTTAATCTCTTTTTATGACAACAAGATTAAGAAGTAGCTAATAACCTTATTGACCGTACATTTATGGAATCCAAACTCGCCTTATGTGCATATGTCTCTCGCGAGGTTTCGTGGCGGGACCTATACCTCTGACTAGCTAAATCTTTCTGCCAAGTTTGGTCACAAAATTCCCACCTCTTCTTGGTGTTGCAATGACAATGTCACAAAGTATATTTTAGTCGTTCTTTTTTCCGAAGTCTCGATGAAGTTTCATGATCTTTTTCATGCCATTTTTTTTCTCACGCTCTTTATATTCTTTAATTTAGCTACTGATTTGTCCAACTTTTTTTCTTGACATGACACTTTGAATCATTTTTGCTGTGGTTTCTACTTGATACTCTACTTTCTAAAACACGTCCTCTTTGGATCATACTCCAATTAGAGGCGTACTTAAGGAACTTTGACAACACAGGTGTTTATAGTCTATCAACTTTATGAGGACTTGTATGTACAGAGTGATTTTCATCCATTGAAGGTGTCGCTTCACTTTGATTTTATTCTCTCCACCTGTTACTCTATAATGTTCCTGACTACTTTAGTAAAATGATGGACACTGCGAAGTTTGTAGAAGTAGGTCTTAATAACAACAACCGTTAAAGTCGAGTAGAAAAGTAGTTTTGATAACATTATGCTAATCACAACGAAGCGGCACGTTAATTAAAAAAATCACTGAATAGTAAATTGCACATGATTTTTGAAACAAAATTATTAGAAAGTTATTTATGTAATTAGGTGTTTATAGTCTACCAACGTTTTTATAAAGACTAATATGTACAGTGTGATTTTTATCGATTGAACGTGCCGCTTCACATTGATTTTATCCTTTCCGTTTGTACTCTATGTCTATAGTGTTATTGTTTACTTCAGTAAAGTGACGGACGTTACAAGTTTATGGAAGTAGATATTGATAACTATAACCTTTATGGTCAAGAAGGAAAGTATTTTTGATAACATGGACAATCAGAACGAAGATGCACGTTAATTAATAAAAATCACTGGATAGTATACTGCACTTGATTTTTGAAACAAAATGATTTAAAAGTTATTTAGGTATTCATGTGTTTATAGTCTACCAACATTTTTATGAAGACTTGTATGTACAGTGTGATTTTTATCGATTGAACCTGCCGCTTCACTTTGATTTTATCTTCTCTGCTTGTTACTCTATACTCTATAGTGTTCTCTACTACTTTAGTAAAATGATAGACGCTACGAAGTTTATGGAAGCAGATATTGATAACTATAACCCTTGCAATCGATAAGAAAGATATTTTTGATAACATGGACAATCAGAACGAAGCTGCAGTTAATCAATAAAATTCACTGTACAGTAAATTGCACTTGATTGTTGAAACAAAATGATTTAAAAGTTATTTAGGTATTTAGGTGTTTATAGTCTACCAACATTTTTATGAAGACCTGTATGTACAGTGTGATTTTTATCGATTGAACGTGCCGCTTTGCTTTGATTTTATCCTCTCCGCTTGTTACTCTGTACTCTATAGTGTTCCCGACTACTGTTTAGTAAATTGCACACGATTTTTGAAACAAATTTATTAGAAAGTTGTTTAGGTACTCAGGTGTTTATAGTCTACCAACATTTGTATGAAGACTTATGTGTACAGTGAGATTTTTATTCATTGAACGTGTCACTTCACTCTGATTTTATCTTTTCTGCTTGTTACTCTATACTCTATAGTGTTCCTTACTGCTTTAGTAAAATGATAGACGCTACGAAGTTTATGGAAGTAGATATTGATAACTATAACCCTTGCAATCGAGAAGAAAAGTATTTTGGATAACATGGACAATCAGAACAAAGATGCACGTTAATCAATAAAAATCACTGTATAGTAAATTGCACTCGATTTTTGAAACAAAATGATTTAAAAGTTATTTAGGTATTCAGGTGTTTGTAGTCTACCAACATTTTTATGAAGACTTGTGTGTATAGTGTGATTTTTATCCATTGAACGTGCTTTACTTTGATTTTATTATCTCCGCCTGTTACTACTACTTTAGTAAAATGATGGACACTACGAAGTTTGTAGAAGTAGGTCTTAATACAACTACAACTCTTACCGTCTAGAGGGAAAGTAGTTTTGATAAAGTTTACTAATCAGAACGAAGCGGCACGTTTAATCAATAACAATAATTCTATAGTAAATTGCACATGATTTTTGAAACAAAATTATTAGAAAGTTATTTGGGTATTCAGGTGTTTATAGTCGATCAACATTTTTATGAATAATACTTGTATGTACAGTGTGATTTTTATCGATTGAACGTGCCGCTTCACTTTGATTCTATCCTCTGCGCCTGTTCTCTATAGTCTTTCCGACTACTTTAGTAAAGTGATGGACGCTACAAAGTTTGTAGAAGTAGGTCTTAATAATCACAACCTTTACGAGAAGGAAAGTAGTTTTGACAACATTGTACTAATCAGAACTAAGCGGCACGTTTAATAAAAAAAATCACTGTATAGTTAATTGCACATGATTTTTGTAACAGAATTATTATAAAGTTAGTTAGGTATTCAGGTGTCTACCAACACTTTTACGAACTTGTATGTAGTGTGATTTTTATCCATTAAACGTGCCGCTTCCCTTTGATTTTGTCCTCTCGGCTTGGTAACTCTCCCTATATAGTATTCCCAACTACTTCACTAAAATGATGGATGCTACAAAATTTGTGGAAGTATATATTGATAAGTAAACCCTTACGGTCGAGAAGTAAAGTATTTCTGATAACATGAACAATCAAAAGGAAGCGGCACGTTTAATCAATAAAAATCACTGTTTAATAAATTGCACATGCTTTTTGAAGTGGATAAGAACTTTTTTAAATAAAACCCTTATTTTTATTAACGAAATCGGTGAAACAGAAGAAAATTTGTCTATGTTCAACGCTACATAATAGCGTACACGTGTGTGCTGTTGAGTTTCTCAAGATTCCATGCGGGACTGTAGCTTGAAATTGAACAATCGTCCACACAGTCCTGAATGACCCCTTTCGTTTATTTTTTCTTTATCCGAATCTTAAAAAATATCTCTGACGTTATAGACGAAGAACTATTTTTATTACGAAATAAATTTGTATATAAAACGGTGAAATGAAAAGTATCTTGAAGCGAACAAGATGTTCAAAAATAAACAGTTTTACTGATAGAGCGCATATTTTAATTGTTTTTTTTTTGCTCAATAAGTTACTGAACCCCACACAAATTTAAAAACTAACTCATAATTATTAATTACAGGTGTTCAGATGGTGTTCAGCATTTTAAAGTATTAAGAGACGCGCAAGGAAAGTTTTTCTTGTGGGTAGTAAAGTTTAATTCACTAAATGAACTTGTAGAATATCATCGTACCGCATCAGTGTCCCGTTCCCAAGATGTTAAATTAAGAGACATGGTTGCTGAAGAGGTAATATTTTTAAATGCGCTCGAACATCTAACAACTTTGTTTATTTTACAGTGTCTGGTACAAGCCTTATACGACTTTACTCCTCAAGAAGCGGGAGAATTAGAATTTAAGCGTGGAGATGTTATAACCGTAACCGATAGAAGTGACCAACATTGGTGGCACGGCGAATTCGGTCACAATCGTGGATTATTCCCTGCCACTTACGTTACTCCCTATCACACATAAAATTTTATTTCACAATCAAACCAATTTGGCATTTTCACGGTCAGTTCATATATATTTATTGGATTGTATTTTTTACAATATTTCTAATATATTAATTATTCTCGCTTATTTTTTGTGATTATTATTAATATTTGAAAAAAAATCAAAACTGAAGCATGCGGTGATTACGACACTTATTATTTGTACATCAGAGAATTAATTAGTTAGTTTATATGATCTGTGACGAAAATTAATTTGAATCTGTCGATTCTCTTTAGTACAAATAGTAAAAGAATTTACTTAAAACAATTATGCAGTTGTTGGAGATTAACGGCGACTACTCGATATATCAAAACAGGAATAATAACAGTAAGTGACGAAAAAATATTTTTAACGTAGACTACTCGAATTATTTTAAATTTATTATAAATTGCTCATTTTGTGCTTTGTGACTTAGTAAACGATTATTATATTTAGAAAAGAAATGTCTAAATATTTTTGTAATGTAACTTTCCTAATACCTATGTATAATTTAGGTAGTGCGTAATTTGCGAAGGCTGCGCTATCCGCGTTACAAATATTTTTTATCCAATCATTTTATGTTTAAACTGATTGTTGGATATAAGAAAATTGTATACGTAGTTGGTAGTATCTTATAAGTTTATAGGTGTTGGTTTCGTGATATTAAAGTGGCTATTGATTGCGTTAATTTATCTGATAGTCATTTTGAGTAAACGAATCCATTGATTTTCAAATTTGTGATGTTTTTTAAATCAAATAAGTCTTGCATTATTCCTAGCAATAAAATAATTTACAACGAACGTTTCTGTATGTGCGCCCATAATCTTTACTACGACAACTAAAATTCTATTCGAAAAAGAATGCAAGGTTTATTGGAGAAATGCTTAAATGATTATACTCAAAAAAAGTTAGGTACAATTTTATTTTCAAGCTCTAATACATTTTTTGTTTTAACTAAAAAAAAAGTTTTAAAAGAAAACTTTATGCGTTGCCATTTTTATATTTACTTTATAGTTGTACATTTACTTTTTATTTTAGTTAATATATATTTTACGATTGTTATTTGATATTTTATTGTATTTATAGAATCTATCAGTAAAGTTAAAAGCGTAATGCGTCAATAGTTATTAATTTAATCATTACATTTTCAAATCCATGTGCGTTTTTACGCTTTTGTATGCATTTTCTTTACCAAGATTTATCTTGCTTATATATAAGATTATGTAAATACTAACATAGGGTTATGTAACTATTATTATTTAAGTGCGAGCTATTTAGTAAATATATGTTATGAACTATATAATTTTTTTACCAAATCTTATAACACCAAGTTTATTTCACAATTTATAATGAAGATTGCTCAGATTTCAGTTCTAGGTAATATATTATAACGGTTTTTAAAACAAATTTATTTTTAACTATTTACACGATTATAAATATAACAAATTTTTAATAAACTAACACAGTTAACGATATTTAAGAAAAACAACTTGCAATTAATTTATATATGACTATCATTGGATGTTATAAGCACAGTTCGCGGCTGAGTATCATTTTCATTTATCTACACTATTTATTTACACTGGCACACGCGTTAAACACTTTATTTATTTAGATCAACAAATTCTTAACTTCATTTCAGATTCACTCAGACCTGACTAGACTAAATTAACCTTCGGGCACCTTTTATATTTTTACTTTTATCTTGTTCGAGAACATTATGTCCCTTCTGGTAATCGCCTGAATCCCCACTCTCTACAGGACTTCCCTTGTGTCTATTGTTTTATCGGTGCTTTGCCGTTTTTTGCTGGTCCATGCATTTACGCCACAATTCCATGACGTTCTTTTTACAGTTCATTCAACAAATGCTGCAACACCTTTGACACTCGGTACTACTAACAGCAGTCTGTTTTACGTCACTTCGACACTGGAGTTCGCTTAAGAAGACCGTCTTCCACTCTCAAGGAGTCTCACTCCGCCTAGTATGCTTGGATGTTTTTGTTCAAAACACACTTCTTTCTCAGGTTGGTCGTCAACTGTTTCATTTCCAGTTCAAGAGTAGTGTTAATTCAGAATCGTTTCCTTGTTCATGACTCAACTGCTCAGATTCTCACTCGTCATCAACGTAGCAGTTCTCCAGAAACAGATCTTTTGTTCCAGTCGCGAACAATGGCTAAAGCTTGTCGGAAATATTCTTCTGGACAAAGCATCAGCGTTCCGATGACTGCTTCCAGAACGGTGTTGTGTGTCGTGTAGTCATAATTTTACAATCTCGAGATCTATCTTTCCGAATTACGGAACTGCAACAGCCATTTCAATGCGACGTGATTTTTTCTTAGTAGAAATTTGCGTCCATACAAGTTCTCTTCTAGTCATGCAGTAATTCATCTCTGGTATAGACAAAGCTGCTAAAATACGCGAAGATTTTTTCTGGGCCATTTTGCACTTGTGAAACGACGCCACTTATGGCCATATTACTCGCATTAGTATTCAAAACAAATTTTCCATCTTCTATTGGATAACTTAAAATCGGCGAAGTGACTAGCCTGTTATAGTTCATGAAAAGCGTCTTCGCATTGTTCACTATCTAAATTTTGTCAAAGGTTTTTCAGTCCCATTTTATGCTTGTCTTTGTTAGAGCACATTGCCCTGTTATTAGTTTTGTTAGTTTCCTTAACTTTTGTCGACTCATGCTTGATAGTGTACTTTGAGTGTTCGATTGTGGCTCTGTAAGGAAAAGTTTTGTGTGCCTCATCCCTGAAGAGTTTTTCCATAGTTTTTTTACGTTCCGAAAACTGGTTTAGGTTCGATATATGTCCCTGTCTTTTGTAGCTAGCGCGTCCGCCATTAGGTTTTCCTTAACACTCTGGTCTTTTGGTATCCAGATGAGCTGCATTTGTTCGCAAGTTGCCAATATTTTCAGACTGTTTGTGCATGCTATAATCAGTTTGGATCTTATTACTGACGATCTTAGTGCCAGAAGTGCTGCTTGACTGTCAGACATGATCGATATCGAACCGTTATCGTGTGATTTCGACTCGATAAAATACTTGACAATCAGTCAATAGCAGCAACTTCAGTTTGAAAAGCCTACTCAAGGTCAGCGAAAATTACTTCCCATGGTGTCTGCTTCCATATATTTCTGCATCGGTACCGTTGCGATTTATGGCCTCATTTGTGTATTAGATAGTGCCCTTAACCGCTTCCGGTCTTAATTTCTTTAAAAAGTGATAATCTTTTGTGATGTCCGATTTCATAGGTAAGATTGTTTCTTCACGCAGCTCGTCTTACATGTCCGGTTTATTTTTCCCGGTAATTGACGTGTGTTCATTAATCTGCAGCCTATATGTTGCTTGTCTTGCTTCCATCATTAAAACGAGGTGTAATAGAGAAAGTAAAAGCAGTGCTTCCATGGCTGTTGTAGGCGTGGTTCTCATCGTTCCTGTTATCAGCAGACATGCCATTCTCTATGCTTTGCGTAGCTTGGCAGCTGTGCTTTTTAGGTTGGTTCTTTCACCCTATACAAGCACACCGTATGCGATGATGGGTCTTGTCACCACAGTATATAACCATTTTGTGGTTGTGGGTTTTAATCTCCATCTGTGTCCGACCATCCGTTTGGTTGTATTAAGAATCCTGATGGCCTCTGTTATGACTTTTTCTAGATGAGCGTTGAAAGTTAGTCTGGTATCAAGAGTGAGTCTCGGATATTTGTCTTTTGTCATCGAGGGTGTGACTCCGTACATAGTAGGTAGTTTTATGTCATGCGTTTTCCGTCGTTTGGTAAACGGAACGATTGCCGTCTTGGTTTGCATCATTTTTCGACGATGCTTAGTGCACTCTGAATTATGCTAAGCTGGGTTTGAGAATTTCGCATACTGCGTTTCGCAGAGCAACAAATCGTTTTTGAAGCATGATGGGATAAATTCCATCGGATCCTGGAGACTGAAAGGATTTATACGTATCGATTCGCCTCATTCTCGGTTTTCCGGATTCATTATTTTTCTCGCTAATTCTCAGTTCCTTTTGGGTGTTGCTTTGTTTGGTACCTCTAAGCCTTGGTGTTTAGGAATTTCAGTTAACGTTGTAGCCGGGATTGTATTTTTGCAATAGTTCTTGCAGAGTACTTTCAACTGAGTTTGTAAACTGTTTGCTTTCGGTCAGCATGAAACCCCATCGGTTTCAGTGCGGTCCTTGCTCAGACCTTTTTTTCTACTTCTACTTTTTCTTTGAGTCTTTCTGTGTCTTTTTAATAGCATTGTTGTATGTTGTGAGGCTGGTTCTGTATTCATTCCCGTCTCCGCTTTTTTTAACTGTGTTAAATAGCAATCTAGTGTGTGTCCTTGATTTGTCAAGTTCCCAATTCCATCAAGTAACTTTGTTGGGGGTTATTTTGGCAGTTTGTTGAGCGGCTTGCTTTAAATACGCATTTTAAGGAACTAACAATGCTGTCCGTCATTAGTTCTAGCTCGTGCGTTGATCTTTCAACTGATTGACAGTTTCTGATTTGACTCCTCAGTCGGTTTTTTTTTCGGGTTTTTGTACTTCATTACGAGTGTCTCATCTGATTCAATGTTGAATCAAATGTATTTATGATGAGATAAAGAAAGTTCATCTGATACATTCCACATTTTTATCAGTTTGCTCGCTTTTGGACTAGCAAGCGTAAGGTCAATAACTTCAATGCACGACACGGTTATAAACGTAGGCGCAGCTCTGTAGTTTATTATGTCTATAATAGATTTTAGATTAAATTCGAAAAGTTTTACACTTCTTGGATATGTGTTTGTGCTGTCCTATGGCGTGGTGTGCATTGGCATCGTATCCAAGAATCAGCCGTTTGTTGGCCCTACTGTTAATCAGCCCTTGAATTTCCTCCGGCGGCGGTAGTTCTGTCTGGTCGTCGGGAAGGTAACCGGATCCAATATCGAATTACCTTCTAATGCCTTTATTCACTACAGATATTTTAGCTGTCACTAGGTCTCTAGATCATACATCGCACAATGGCATTAAGTTTAGTGCATTGTTTACCATGATGCATGTGCGATGGTTATACACAAGTGGGACTGCAAGCAACCATCTACCTGGACGGTTCAACCCTTTTATTGTTTTCTTGTAGTTTTATGGGTCCTGAACAAGGGCAATATTAATATCTTGTGTCACGATATAAGGGCCGAGGGCCGCTAAAAGACTGCTCTGCAGTGATGTAAATTTATTTGAACGACTTTGAGCATTAGTTTTGCCGTCACTGCGTTCTTTCCGGCTTGGAATTTACATCCATTGTCTTGTGTACATGGTTTGTAGCATCAGGTTCTTTGCTGTGCTTTTTGGAATCGGCCAGCGCCCAAAGAATGATCTTCAAAAATGCATTTGGTTAGCTCATACTTCCACCTTCTCCAAGGATCCCTTGTCCATAGAAAGGACGTATTGGGTTCCTTTTGGATCGGGTTTAGTGTTAATGACTCGCCACGTTTCGGTACTGATGTTGTTCTGTACCGATCTTTTCAGTAGGGTGGCCGGTTCCCGGTCAAATAATAAACTTTTACGGTGAAGAAAAGTCTTAGAGATAAGTAATCTCAAATTCCTTATCTTCCCCCAGGTACTCTGGTTTCTCTTCAATATGCGAATAAATATTTCACTTTTAGCTAAAGGATATTGATTTTCGATTTGTGAGTTATCAGGCGAAGCCAAATATAAAGCTCGGCAATAAATTTAATAGTAGATTAGTATTGATTTTGCGTGTAGCTTAGTAGTTGTTCCTTATTTCTACGAAGCTTTAGATTCTTACCTCGACAAGGTTAAAGGTGGGCAACGAAGCTTAGGCAAGTCCACCGATTGGCCAATAAGATCTTGTGCACGGCTAAAAGAATAGCATCAGGTACAGTCTTTTTCCAGCCGATACTCTATGAGCGTCACGCTGTCGCGCTCTAGCTCGCCTATTCCATCATCTTCCTTCATGGAGGTTGAATCCGCGTCGTCGTGGTACCACAGACTTCGACATTCCCACGTGGTCAGGTAACTGGCCTCGTTGCTATCCTAGGGGCGTATCGCACCGTTCCCATAGATACCCTCTGTGTTATTTCTAAACATCCTCCTCTACATCTCCTATTGCAGGAAATCTACTGCACCAAAGTTCATCGCAAAGCTGGCTCGTGCAATTTCCTTGACCAGCATATTTCAAACGACGATTTTCCGTCCTTTTCAGCGGCCAAGCGTCACTTAAAGGTCTTGATCTTGGGTGAATGGCAGCGGCTGTGTGACACTTCACATAAAGGGCGTAATGCCTATTATCTTATCCCGAATATCCTTACCTGGGTCAGAATGCCCCACGTCCCTGGACGAGAGGCCGTCCAAATCCTGTCTTCACACGGCGGATTTCGTTGCCATCTAAAGCGCATTAGCGTTTTGGATGATGACAGGTGTCCGTCGTGTGGCGTTCCTGACACTCCGGCGCATCGGATTCTTGCTTGTCGCGAATTCGATGAGAATCGGAGTGCCCTGTCATCCATTGTTAGCCCGTATCCCAATTTTCCTCAGGCCATCCTCGCACTGGTGCCTGATGTAAACATTTATAGACGTTTTGCAAAGAGAGACCAGAGTTTACAATAAGAATAAGGTTTTATTTTTTAACGAAATTTGCATGTTTTTGTTTATTTTCTTATAAGTACGCTACGGCAAAGTAGGTATTTAGTTTTTATTAACATTAATAGCATGTATTTTATTTTAGAGTAATTTATTTCAGTATTTTTATTTTGAATAATCCATTTAGTTTCTTTTTCGCCGTAGCTACTTAACTAATCTGCCTCTCTTAGTTCCTGTTCAAATTTTCTAAGTCCTTTTCCCACCTACTTGGTTTTATGCTTTAGAAGCGGGGATAAGCCGAAAGGGAGGTGCCTCGTTGAACCGCGTGCTCTCAAAGCACGTACCGTTACCTTAGCCCATCCAACCGAGTCTTAATCAGACTTGTCCTTTAAATGAAACATGTTCTTTTCTTACCTATCCTATTTTGTGACAAACTTGTATCAAGCAAGTTCGGGTGGTTTGGTGGGTGCACATCCTCCTCCTCCTCCTCCTCCCCCAGGTACTCTGGTTTCTCTTCAATATGCGAATAAATATTTCACTTTTAGCTAAAGGATATTGATTTTCGATTTGTGAGTTATCAGGCGAAGCCAAATATAAAGATCGGCAGTAAATTTAATAGTAGATTAGTATTAATTTTGCTTGTAGCTTAGTAGTTGTTCCTTTCTGCGAAGCTTTAGATTCTTACCTCGACGAGGTTAAAGGTGGGCAACGAAGCTTAGGCAAGTCCACCGATTAGCCAATAAGATCTTGTGCACGGCTAAAAGAATAGCATCAACTACAGTCTTTTTTCAGCCGACACTCTATGAGCGTCACGCTGTCGCGCTCTAGCTCGCCTACTCCATCTTCCTTCATGGAGGTTGAATCCGCGTCGTCGTGAAGACGACGACATTGTCCTCATCCCTTATGAATCCTTACCTGACGGCATCGAAGAGTCCTTCAATACTTACGTCTTACGCCCTACAAAACTAATATCTGTCTGTAAAATGACTCTTTCAAAGCAATCAGAAATGATTGACTTACTCAGCAGACTTCAAGCGACTTTTCGTAAAACTATAATTTTTCGTCGCGTAACGCAGCAAACTGCTGACATTGCCTGAAAAGGCCTACAAACAGCCTTGCAAACTGCTGCGGTCCCTAATTCTTTTTCGTACGCCCAAGCTGCCCGATCTAAAATAGAGAGGGTCACAGTTCCTTCGGTTAAAACGGACGCCGCTGTTCCTCGTTCGGCTGTCGTTATCGTGCCAAAACCGGATTCTTCTCTAAAAACTTTAGACTAAACCAAAACGTCTCTAATTAAAGTCTCAAATCCGCAAACTTATGGCCTACGACTTGACAGAGTAACTAAAACGGGCAAATACTATAAGCCTCGAATCTGAGCGAACGGGGTTCTTTGCTAAAACCGGTCTGATAGTCAAACCGCAAGTTAAATCCTTAACCTCGTGTTTCTATCCTTGACGATCCTATAAACTTCTGCCCTGAGCAGGTAAAGGAGGCAATCCTATCACAAAATTTTGAAGTTGTTTCTGATGAGATCCTACATTTTGCTAATGAGCAAATAAAAGTTTTTTTTTTGTTTTGGCCATCGGGACTAGAAGTTCGAAAAATTCGAAAATTCTTTTTGGCATCACGAATGCGTGTAGGGCCAATGACCATATCCGTGTTACGCGTTGCTTTAATTGTCAGAAGTTTGGCCATCATTCAAACGACTGTAAAAATGAAATACAGTGCGGCCATTGTGCTGAAAAGCACAAAACCAAGACATGCCCTAACACGGAGCGAAATCATTCATGCGCAAACAGCGCTCGTTTTGGCCTTAAAGGTAAAGTCATTAGACATAGAGCCTCATCCAATACCTGGCCAGCATATATGAAACGGCTCGACGCCAAAATAGCAAACACTAATTATGGACAATAAGGACAATCAATTAACTTGGAGGTTTGTGCAAGTGAATCTTTGCAATTCACGAGTTGCAACTTTTGAAGCTATGCGTGTTTAGTTCTGGTTCAGGCTACAAGCTTGCTGGTGCGGCTACACCCTTCAACGGGATTTCCGCATCCTCTTCTATGCGTTACTACTCGGCTATTGTTTTTAATAGTTCGAAGCCCGTTTAACGAATAACAGCACTGCAGTATCTATGATTACGGTTGGAAACACCTCCTTGGCAATCGTCGACGTTTATTGGCCGCTGAGTGAGATCGTATGCATTCATCCCCAACACCTCAATAAAATTCTTGAAGAACTAAGAGACGTTCCTATCATGATAGCAGGCGACTTCAATTCGAAATCGCCACTTTGGCACTCCCCGGTGACCGACGAGCGCGGACGATGCGTGGAGAATCTCGTGGAAGAACGTGACCTCTGCGTTGTCAAAGAACCACACCAACCCTTCACCTTCTCTAGTCACTTAGGCTCTCCAAATGTTGACGTTACTTTGGCGTCTCCTTCTGTTATCAGAAAAATCCAAAATAGCGTGTTGTCCCAGAAGTTATTAAATGTGGTTTTTGTGACGATGGTGTGCTACCGCTGGAAAAGTTGCGTTTTTGTGCCCGTGTTGTTCCAGCAGTTGGTACAGTTACGTGCACCGTCTCGTGTCGCTGTTGCGTTCCTGACGTGTCCACCTTTGCTTCCTTCATAGGTGGGTTCCGCTCGCGCATCCCTGCCGTTGGAATTGAAACCAGTTGTCTGAGCTCCCAATTCTTTTTGTTTTTTTCAACTTCGCCTTGCCGCCCCCGAAAGCTTTTTAGGTTTATCGGATTCAGCTCAACATCAGCCGATTTGTTTGGATTCTGCTCAGAGTGCCCGTCTTTTTTTCAAATATGTGTGTCCCGATACGTACGGAAGGTTATATACAACGAGATTCGCCTGGTGCTCCAAGGTTAAAACCAGTGACGACTGTTTTTTCCTATCCACTTACGCATCTATCGTCCTGGTTCTTCCCACCTTAGATTTAAGTTTTTAATCAGATTGTCTCCTCTTGGTCCAGACAATTAAGCAAAGACCCCCAACACTGCTTGTCAGTGAGACATGTCTTCAGCAGCAAGAGGTTTGACTGCTGGGCCTCTTGACCAAAGTCAGTATAGAGCAGCAACATGTATCGTTATCTCGGTGTTGATTCTTGCCTTGACATTACAGCTTGAGCTGGGAAAGCTGGCTCGCGTGACAGTAGTATTGAAGTACGTACTTATTTTTAGCCGTGACTCTAGCACCTACCAAGGTAAACAGGGTTGTCCAAGCTCAGCTAGTAAAGTTGCGCACCATGACACCCTATCTACCCTCCTATTCACGACCTGAAGACGCGGTCGATATGTAATTCAACCTACGGACGGTTAGTGTTCTTTTTGGTCACATAGTTAAACTGCTTGTAGTCTACATAAAACCTAGTTGATCCATCTTTCTTCTTGACTAGTACCACTGGGGACGTCCATGTACTATTTGAAAATTCTATCACAGCTTCTGTCTTTATATCCGTAATTATTTGACTTTTCCCTTTTTGTGAAATTCGGCGTGGATTTTGTCGTATCGGCCGAGCGTCTCCGGTATTAATTTTGTCCTTCACAACGTCAGTTTCCCTTTTGGAACCACTTTCCAGCGCAAACACATCTTGAGACTGCTGGATCACTTTAACTTTAGCTAGCTGGTCTTGACTGAGGTTTTGCTACTTGGAGGTAAGATTTTCTAATAGATGTGAGCTATAATACGCGTATCTGTAGTGGCGTCTACCACGGTCTTCTTTTTCAATGTTACCGGATCCGAGTTGATTTTCAGAATCTTTACTGGCACCGTGTTTTTCCCTCTTACTCGTACTAATATTGTGCCAACCAGTAGTCCCTTTTCCATCAATTTGCCTTCCGTTTGTTTAATAGCGCGTTATCTACACTATATTTTTTTACACTGACACACACGTTAAACATTTCGCAATTTATTTATTTAGACCTTCGGACGTCTTTTAAGTGTTTTATACTTCTACGTCTCAATATCTACATAATCTGACCTTAATTCCACAAAATGTGTAGTGTGTGGGGCCGATTGAATTTTCTTACCAAAACCTAAGAAATGTAGTCAGGAAATTGCTTTGGGAAATTGTGTGCTAGCCTAGTAGTACTTAATATCAAAACCTAAGGGAAGAAGAACGATATACTTAAAGACAACAAGGAAAAGAAAAAATGTAAGAGAGAAAAAGAACTTAAGCAGGAAATAGAAAGAATATTGGAGAAAAAGCAGATAAGGAAGACAAAGCAAAGAAGAAATAAGAAAGACTGAAAACGTAGGGTGTCGAAAATGGAACTGAAAAATGATAAAAAATAATGACAGAAAAGAAAATTTATATAACTAATAACAAACGAAGAAAAAGCAAAACAAATCTAATTAAGAAAAACATCGATAGAGAGAATAGATAATCACAGAGAAGAATAACTGTAGGCGAAGTGGTATACTTTTGAAGCCGAAAAAAGAAAGGTTGGTGTAGATGAGAGGATAGGGGAAAAGACCAGTAACAGAAAAAATATTAAAATAGGGAACAACAAATTCGTTAACAAAAGTAGCGGAAATAAAAAACAAAAGAGAACAATTTTCAGGTTACATAATAATTCAATTGAATAGGCGTAGGCGATTTTAGTGAGTAAGTGGGAAGTACACGGTAAAAGAAACAATAAAAAAAGAGCAAAAGGAGATATAATCACAGAAAGAAAAACTGAATAAGAACGCTCGAGACGAGATCGGCACGTCTTGTACTAAAGAAACAAAAAAAAATATTTGAAGGAAAAAACAAGACGACGCTTGAAATTGCTATACTGTGATGAATTTTTACTTAGACCACGTGAATTTCTTAATTGCCTTCACTCAGTATCAGTTTTTACATAATTGTATTAGGAGAAAGTTGCTTCTCTGTTTTTCTTTCAACTATATTACGTCTAAACAAAAAAAACAACTGAAATTGGAAGGTCATGAATTAAACCACAATAATTTTGAAATAAAATTATTATATTTAACGATTTAATTGTAATCATTTTAATTCATATAACGATTGTTAAACAACCTGCTGGTAATTAAAAAAATGGTGAAAATATGACAATAAAAGTGTTCAAGAGCACATTATTCATTTCTGATAAATTCAGATTCATTCTATTTTCTACTCCTTTTTAAACCATTCACAGCTTTTTTTATTTTTGTATAGTTTACGTTGTGATCTTGATTAAAGTGTTTTAATGTTACATCGACATATTGTTTGATAAGTTTCTTAACTAATTGTGAATGAAAATCTAGCCTTTGACCGGTAGTTAAATTATCTTCAGATAAATTTGTCTTTGCAAAAGCACATTCCAGCGAATGAGTTTTGTGTTCTTGCCAAGGGTCATCGTCTTCGTCCCAACCATCTAAGGCCTTATCACAAAAGAAACACTGAACTGCATCAGGTTCTTCTTGAGTTCCAATAAAGTAAAAACCAGCTTCAGCTAACTGTAAATTAAGGTATGAAAATTATTTGTTTCTGATTACTTTAAATCACCTTCTTGGCGCTACAATTACTGGTGGCTTTCCAATTCCAGGATTTAAACGATTTCTCTCTATTTTCTTGATAGAACATGCTTAGTTTGTTTTTAACCGTTGTTTTCTAAATAAAAAACTTTAATCCTGCATAGTTTTTTCAAAAATAAAACTTACATGATCATTTTCCATTCTAAATATAAAAATCGTAAATTAATTAACCTCACAAATTCAAAATTTTTAAGGCGTTTAAACATAGCGTTTAACGAACTTTTCACGGTGTTGCCAGATTTAGTCGATTTAGTACTCTACGAATGTTTACGTTTGTACAGAGTAGGTCGAATATACATATATAGTATTTATACATAATATTAGAATAATGTATTAAGCCTTTTGGTATATCTAAATCTACAAAAAAACTACTTTTTTCATTTCTTTACCCGATATAATTAGACTCATTTTCTATTTGATTAGAACTTTGGAACATAAACACTATTTAAACGTAACTTTTTGGAAAACCTTATTGTCACTATTGTGTCACTATTTCAACTAAAGTCTTAACTTGATAGCAAAAGCTATAAGGTTCTACACTTCAAACTTTGACAAACGGAAAAAAGTAAGAGAATCAGAATTACTCAAGTAGCGACGACGAAAAATAAACTGAAAAATGTTATTTAAATAAAAATAATAGAACAAAGACACTCTAAATTAAATACATGCAGTTAATAATTTAAAAATTAAATTACCTACTATGCAGAACAAGTGCAAGACGCTCTTGCACTTGTCAACCACGAAAGCGAAACTCAGTTTGTCGTCGAGCACTAATCCGAGGTACTTGAATTCGAAAACCTTACGGGCAGGAGTATCCTGAAAATTTGCGGACATTGTGACGGTGTCCACGGTGATGTATGCATTAGCCAAATGTCGCAGTCTGCTGGTAAGCCTTTCTCTAAGAGATCATTGAGCTGTGTAGACAGTCCTTTATCAATCGTTTGGTGAAAACTAAACGTGAAACAATCGCAGAATATATTATCGATCTATTAGATAAATACTACGAATGATGCGCGTATCGCCGGCAGGTACTTTCTTAACAACGAGAGGGTCACCATACGTTATTGTACGTTCTAGAAATGTCTATGAAAATAGCTAGTCTGTACTTGGAAACGCTAAATTTTACAATAGTTATTAATCGACGGGCGGCGTCAGTCGTCGTTCCGGATGGAATAAAATTTTTGGCAGAATGTCGTCGTGTATCCTTTTAAGGAGTGTCTTTTCGATAAGTTTACTTAACTCCGATAACAATGTTATCAGACAATACGAGTTTAGGTTGGCGAGATCCTTCTTTCCGGGCTTGAGAATAGTGATTAGCTTGCCAGCTTTCCAGCTGATAGGAAAATAATCACATTTTATGCAAGAGTTGAATAGGTCAACGATCGTAGTTGAAAGAGAATCTAGAACAAGCGTTCGCAAAAGATGACAGCAAATTCCGTCAAGTCCAGTAGTTTTATTCTTAGGAATTTTTCTAGCCACCGCGGCCAAATCGTGATCACTCAGTCTTGTTCAGAATTAGTTTACAAAAGAAATCGGGATCTTGTTTGGGCATATCGGGGTTTGTCCGTTAATGGATCGTCATCTGAAAATATTGCAGATACTATTACTTTTGATTGTGTCTTGTTCTGAGATAGTGTATCTGTCGCCGTCTTTAACATTAGTGCACGATTGGATTGACAGGAACTTCCAGAAAGACAACTGGTAATCCCCCACGGACTCGCCGCCGCCAAGCTTTTCTTCTTTTGCTAAGAGTTAAATTTTGCTATCTTCACTGCCAGTTTATAACGGTTAAGCGCGGCCTTGTACGAGGTAAGCCATTGATGTTGTAGGGGGTTTTTGGTGGTGTTTTCGGAAACAACGCACCGCTCGATCGCTTTAACTTGTTTAATTTAGAACTCTACCAGGATACACTAGCTCTAGAGTTTATACGTATGCTATTCAAGCCGTGTCGGCAAGAGTCAAAGATCTTCTTGGTCAACTCATTAATGGTGGCCTCTACAGATTTGGGATCGTGACACAGTGCACCACATGGAAAAAAAGAGAAAATTAAACTTGCGATAGCGTTATTCAGACGAACGAGATCTATCTGTTTAAAATCGAGGGTTCTTTTAGGGATCGGTGTGAGGTTAGGGCCGTTGACTGTTAACTCAAACCGTATCAATCGGTGGTCACTTTCTATCACTTCAGGAATAACTCGCCAGTCTATCATGTTCTTGGCTAAACAAAGGGGCGCTAATGTAACATCTCTACTTGTTGAACCCAAATGGCTAGGAAAAGTGAAATATTGATCAGGTTTGTTGATCACACAAAGGTCGCGTTCACCCACAAGGTTTTCCACACATCGCCCCCGTTCGTCAATCGCCGACGATTGCCAAGAAGGTGTTTCCAACCGTAACTATATACTTACTGCATTGCAGTCATTTGTTAAATGGCTGCGTGTCACTACTCCGACGGACTTCAAACTATTGATAACAATAGCATAGAAAAAGATGCAGCAATCCCGTTGAAAAGTACAGCCGCACCAGCGACTTTGTATCTTGAACTTGAACTAAACACGTATGGCTCTTGGGTCAATACTATGTATATGTTGTTATCGGAGGAGAAACACATAGCTTCAAAAGTCGTAACACGTGAATTGCGCAGATTTATTTGCATAAACCTGAAAGTTAATTGAGTGTCCTCACAGTTCATAATCAGTGTTGGATATTTTAGCGTCGAGTCTTTTTAGATACGTTGGGCAGTTGTTCAAGATCGCTTTGTGTTTGACGCTGTTTTCTTTATGGCCAAAGTAAGCGGATGAGGGATCTCGATCCGAGTTCGAGCATGTCTTCGTTTCGTGTTTTTCAGCACAATGACCGCTTTTACATTCAGAGGAAAAATGGGCGTATTTCTGACAAATGAACCAGCGTATTACTTGGCTATGGTCATTGACCCTGCACGCAACTAAGCGACATACACACGACGCGATGCAAAAGGTATCGTCAAACTTCTGGATGGATCTTAAGAATCCACTGACAATTTGCTTTGTCTTTAGAACCAAAGCAGAACTAAATTTCCAAAAATTCATTGGCATAATGAAGCACTTAATTGGAAACGTTGTGGAAATTCTGGCAAATCATAGCTTCTTTCACCTGCTCAAGAGTTAAATTACAAGGAACGTCAAAGATAGAGATGCAGAGTAACGACTTGGTTTAAGGCTTAACCTCAAGGCCGGCTTTATCAAGGATAATCGCTATTTTTGTAAAGTCTGTTTCTTCAAATTCTTCAAAGTCTTGGTTACTCGGTTTAGTCTTAGGCTGTACTTTTGGAGATCTAAAACAGTCATTAAAGTCGTATTTGTCAGCGCTCTTTAAAGGAGAATTAAGTTTGGGGACAATAAAGACAGTCAACCTAGAAACCGGAGCGACTGTTTTACCTGAAGGTACTTTAACCTTTTCAATAACTTTGATTTTTGCCGCTTGTAAGATTAAGGTGTAAACTAGAAACTAATAATAAAATTATTAAGCAGCTCTTTAGTTTCAATTATCGTGAAACAAATATCACAGGTTATGGTGTTGTTAAGGATCAAGTTAAACATCTCGGGTACTAAGAACGACTAAAGTATCGGAAACGTTGAACGAAATTATCTAGAAAATGAATATCTGAATCAGGAGGTTAAAACGAGAATTTACAAATTCGTTGTGCGACTAGTGCTCACGTATGCAGCAAAGAGACGTACGGAAACCAAGAAAATAAAGCAGATATTATAAACTGAATAAATAAGAACACTAAGAAGATTAACGGGAAGGACGTTATGAAACTGAATACCCAGCCAACAAATAAAAGTAGAACCAAAAATTCAGCCAATAAATGAATAGACAAAGACGAGAAGAGAACATCGTAAAAGTTGCATGACACAAATCACTAGTAAGAAAACGATCAAGAGGCAGACCGGAAAAAGATGGATAGTCTTTGTAAAATTTGGAATAAACAGGTAGTAGCCTATAACAAAAAAAGAAGATAAGTTTTTTTGTACAAAAATCACAAATAAAATAGTGTCCCGTTGCAGTGTTTGTACTAAAAAATATCATATCAAAGTCGCTCCACTATAGAAATGTTTTTACTTTTACTTCTTAGCGCTTTGCTGTTCATTCAGAGCCATTGCTTCTTCTTTGAGTTTCTTGACTAATCTTTCTGCACAAGGTAGTAACTTTGCGTCTAATCTTGCACCTGTACCACTCTTTTGGTAACTTTTCCCTATTTCTTTTTGTCCCCAAATACTCTTCTCCAGTTTTTAAGTCCTTTTATTTCCAAATCCTTCTGTTTTGCTTGTTTTCTGCATAATTCTCTTTCGCATCCTTACAGAATGTAACTCTTGGTTGGTATCCCTAATTTCTTTTATATTTTTTTTACTTTACTTAAATTGTCCTGCTTCTTGGACAGCTATTAGCTTTTGAACTTCAAACTCTTTTATCTTCCTTCTACAGATACTTTTTGCCTTCAATCTCCTTTCCTTATAGTTTTCCCGATTTTCTTCACTTAAGTTATCCATCATTTTTATTCTTGCTGCATGTCGCCTCTATATTGCTTTCTTGCATTATTTGTCACACCATTTTTTTCTTTGATATTTTAACACTGTAGAAATACATTATTAAAAAAAAACTGCTTGCCCAATTATCAAACGACACGTGATTGATCTGTTTTGTGTTGTACCAGTAGGCGGGTTTATTTTAATTTAACTAATTCAAGTGGGATGAATTTGATTACGCATATTTTATTTTTCCTTGAGTTTAAACTTATTGTTGCAGTATATATAAAGCTTTTTTGATTTGTGTATGTGATTTGCGCCGTTTAGCTACCTATCCCTCTTATGGCGAACTTGTACCAAGCAAGTTCGGGTGGTATGGTGGGTCCACATCCTCCTTTCCCTTCCCCAGTGGTTTTTTTTTGTTTGACGTGCTTTATGTTTGCCTCGTTTACGCACGTTATTTTCAAGAACCTTCATTTATAGGTACACTTCTGAAAACGCGGAGAAGCTTGTCCCTTCCTCCAGTACATCAATCCACCCGAGTATTAAAGTTTTTATGATTCTGGGTTTCTTAGGACTGATTGTGTTTTTAAGGTACCCTTTCGGTATGATTGCAAGACTAATTCTCGCCAGAGTATTCTTGAATGTCTTTTTTTTGGGTTCCTATAACACATTGACTTTGCTTTACCGATTGTTTTTGTGGCGCCGGTGTGCTACCGCTGGAAAGGTTGCGCACAATGGATTTCCAAAAAGTCGCTTGAAGCCTGCTAACAATATCAATCATTTCTGATTGCTTGGAAAGAGTAAGCTTGCACGCAGCAATTACTTTGGTAAGACGTAGGATATCAAAGTTGAAGGATTCTTCGATACCGTCAAGGACATCATTGTCGTCTTTACGACGACGCTTGGAAGAGCCTTCACGGCGAAAAAGGCTGAGGGACTGGGAAATGTAGAGGCGGTTTATCGTAGCAGACGATCAAGAAGTACCTCGCGTCATACTGCAAGATAGACCCCAAAAAAATTTTGCCAATTTTAAAAAAGTATATCAAGTTGGCCGTGGCGTCGGGTGCGTTTGTTCAAACGAAAGGAAAAGAAGCGAACAGGCAATTTGCAGCCGACGAAACGATTTTTTCGAAATCCGCTTTGCAAGCGGCTGCCAGCAAGAAAAGGAAGACTTTGCAGATATTTACAGCCGCCAAGCGAGTTAAGGTGTCGTCCTTTTTGCCCAAGAAACCAGCGTCGACCGCTGCAAAAAAGGCGTCCTTGCTCATCGACAAGAAAGGCAAAAAAAGCAGTCGTCGCCAAAAAAATTATTACCGCCGTCGACAAAAACAACAAGCGGTCGCTGTGATCTCAGCAACCAAAGTCGCCGTTTTTTTAACAAAGTAGCAAAAACTGTACGCAATTTTGTTTTATAATTTCCGTGTTTTTTTTTGTGTTTAATTTGTATAACTCCATGCAAGCAAAAAATAGTGTTAACGTAATTTTTCAAATAAGCTTTAACAAATTAAAAAAATTAAAGTAAAAACATATTTTTTTAAATTTTATTGCTGATGTTGAACGGCTGATATGAATGAGCGAAGAAAATCTAAACCTAATTAATGACTACAGCATCATTTCTAAAACCATTAGATAAACAAAAGAATCTTGAATTGTTTGAGTGAAAAAAAACTTTGTTAGTTTCTTATCATTGTAAGCAACGTATACTAACTTTTGTTATGTAAATATAGTATGACCTCATAAACATAATCAAATTGTTTAGTTATCTAAAATTTGCAATTTCACCATAATAAAGAGTACGGATTTGTAGTCCACGTGGACTTAAAGAATGCCAGTCAAAGTGTAACATCAATATTAATACTAATCCAATATTTGTACACAAAAATCTTTCCTACACGTTTATATTACAACTACATCTACTAGTTTATGTATTAAAATCACTCGAGAAATAATGTCCGCGGATAACTTCTGTTTATCTAAAAACTGACACTTGTTTACATTAGTGCAACGCCCATCTCAAAACAAATCTGAATTAAACCGGGAGTATAGCCTTAACCACGCGTTAATCACTTATTTATTTAAACATCTTTTTAACGCTTCCGACTTCGAATCATTAACCTATCCTCACTTTGAAAAACCGTTATTGTTAATAATTAATAAACATTTAAGTGTTATAGAAAATATTATTTGCATGAAGTTTACATCAAGCTGTTCTTTATATGCTTAGATTTATTTGTATTTAGTACTATATCGTTTATTTAGTATTATATGAAAAATAAATAATAAAACTTATAAGAAACGTATATTTTAAATGTATATTTAGGTACATATTTTTTAAGTTTTTTGGGAATTGTTGGATGTATAATTCAAGTGGATTTAGTGCATAAAGATCCGAAGCCTAGTCATAATCAAGAAATGAACTTTTCAACAAAAGCTCTGATAAAGCATTTAAAAGAGGTAGATATTAAAAAAGCAATTAAAGGTTATTGTCATAGACCTTTGGTTTGGGCATTTTTGAATAAGTAACAGAAAACAATTATTTTAAATATTTAAATCCAAAAAAATTACCTGCGCATGCGTAAAACATAAATTTGCCAACATCAAATAAAATAAACTCCCTTCTCTTTTATCTCCCTGTGGCGTCTGCACGCGTAAGTACTTATTTTAAATAATTTTAAAATATTTTAATCATCTGTAAGTAAATCGAACAATTTCTTCAAATAAATTGATTTATTATTAAAAAAATTATGTACAATTCGTTATATTTTTTTAAATAATTCGTTTGTTTTTACATCTTAAAAACTTGTAGTATTTGAGGTTATACAGTACTTGGAATGTTGAAAAATGTCTTTTTGTAGGTGTTCGTAACTCAAAAAAACGTAAGCAATGTCGGGAGGTTTAGACGTACTTGCCCTTAAAGAGGACGATGTAACAAAAATGCTTGCTGCTTGTACTCATTTAGGTACAACAAATGTTGACTTCCAAATGGAACAGTACATGTATAAACGTCGTTCAGACGGTGTACATATTATTAATTTAAGAAGAACTTGGGAAAAGTTGCTTTTAGCTGCTAGAGCTATAGTTGCAATCGAACATCCCAGCGAAGTATTTGCTATTTCGTGCCGTTCGTATGGACAACGTGCTGTTTTGAAGTTCGCTGCTCATACTGGAGCTACTCCAATTGCTGGACGTTTCACTCCTGGTGCATTTACCAATCAAATTCAAGCTGCTTTTCGTGAACCACGTTTATTAATTGTAACGGATCCAGCTTTTGATCACCAACCTGTTACTGAAGCATCTTATGTAAATATTCCAGTCATTGCTTTTTGCAACACGGATTCACCACTTCGATTTGTCGATATTGCAATTCCTTGCAATAACAAAGCACCACATAGCATTGGTTTAATGTGGTGGTTACTTGCCCGAGAAGTAAGTACTGAATTTAATTACATTATTTTTTCTTGTTAACATGATGAGACACTTTGTTCCCATATTTAATGATACATTGTGATTTAATAATTTTTCCACCTGATTTACGCTAAAATTCCTTGTTAAGTATTTTCTATTATATTTTACATTAATTTATCTAATGTTTATAGGTGTTGCGTTTGAGGGGCCAAATTCCTCGTGAAAAATGGGATATCGTAGTTGACTTGTACTTCTATAGAGAACCCGAAGAAGCCGAAAAAGAAGAGCAAGCTGCTAAAGAACTGGTTGCACCAAAACCGGAAGTTATTCCACGTGAACAACCTGATTTGGATTGGACTGAACCACAGACGTGGATCGACGAACCAGCTGTAACTGCTCCAACTCCTGCTGCACCTACTTTTGCTCCAGCACCAGCAGCTACCTATCCACCGGCACGGGAAAATTGGGCCAACGAAGTTGATGATGAATGGGATGCTAATGCCCAACCAGCAAAAACAACACAACCAAACTGGGGTACTACTGATTGGCATTAAATAGCAAAGTTGTATCGAAATGTAATAAAGTTTTTATTACTTGACAAGTTTTGTGTTTCGAATTTACTAAAAATTTTGAATCTCTTAACAAATATTTGGTGTTGTGATTTTTTTACTTTATGCAGAAAGCAATACTATCGTATAACACTCAATGCTATAACTGACGTGATAATACAGAAAATAAATGCGTTAGTGTTTCTGCAGTACACTGAAATTTTTTCTAGGATTACTGCAATGATTTCAAAATTATTGTCCAAGGAAAGTAACTATTTTGCAAAATTTGTGTATCTATAACATCCTAAGACGAATTGGACTAGATTATTGGTTCGAGAGTTATCCTGGGTACATCCAAAGATAATGTAAGGAAGATGCAGCACTCCGTGTATAAACAAATCAACAGAATATAGAGAAAAATTGTTATTTTTAACGTATCTTGCTTTCCCTTCAAGATATGGATCGAATCGCGGCCGCCATCGTCTGTTATTTTTTTTGGCGTCAACGGGTTTTTTTGCCTTTCTTGTTTACGACCAGGGACGCTTTTTTTGCGGCGGTCGCCGCCGGTTTCTTGGGCAAAAAGGACGACACCTCATCTCGCTTGACGACTGTAGATATCGGCGAAGTCTTCTTTTTCTTGCTGGCAACCGCTTTCGCAGCGGTTTTCGTAAAAGTGGTTTTGCCGATGGCGAATTGCTTGTTCGCTCCTTTTTCTTTCGTTTGAACAAGCTCGCCCGACGCCACGGCCACTTTAATGTACAGGAACATTTTTTCGGCATCTATCTTATAGTATCACGCGAGGTACTTCTTGATCGCCTGCTACGATAAACCGCGTCGTTCGAAACGATATTGATTTACTATTGTGAGCAGACGAAATCGGATAATTAAGGCTGACAATACTTTTGTAATTGTTTTGATTTTGTGTGAGAGATGTTCATTTCTAAGAAACTTATCTCCACGAGGTTAATGGTAGAGAATAATAAGCCCAACCGTTTCTGGCAATAAGCTCCTGTGAACGGCTAAAAAGGTATCAGCAAAACAGTTATTTTTTTAGTCGACTCTCCACGAGTGTCGCGCTCTACCTTTCTTACTCTCTCAGCCTCTAAGTCCAAGCGACTTTTCGGAAATCCATTATATTTCGTCGCGTAACGCAACATGCTGCTGATTTTGCCAACGCCCTTGCTGGCGTCCAAACAGCCTTGCAATCTGTTACTGAAAATTTTTTCTTCCGGTTTCTTTATCAGATCCATCTTTTGATAAAACCGAGAGGATATGAAAAGCCAGCTCCATACCAAATTTCAAGTTACTAAGACTTTTGGTTCGAGAGTTATCGTGGGTACATCCAAAGATAATGTAAAAGGAAGATGCAAGACTCCGTGTATAAATAAGTCAAAAGAATATAAAGAAAAATTGTTATTTTTAACGCATCTTGCTTTCCCTTCAAGATATGGAATTTTTTCTAAAAAAATTGTTGATGTTAGAAACATTTTTTATTCGAATAAATTGTTAGGAAGAATTATTTCTATAAGAAACTGTAAAAATAATTTGAATAATTTACATACGTACAAAATTATATAAGAAAAACTGTTAAAAATGGCGGATACACCCACTTCCGGTTTCTATATCAGACTCATCTTTTGATACAACCGAGAGAATATGAAAAGCCAGCTCCATACCAAACTTAAAAGTTACTAGGACTTTGGGTTCGAGAGTTATCGTGGGTACATCGTTACACACACACAGACACCCAAATTTTTTTGTCAAAAATACATTTTTCTGATTCAGGAGACCATGAAACGTAAAATTATCCAAAAAAAAATTGCGATCGCTATACTTTCTTTATAGAAAAGTAAACATAATAAAATTTTTTTACTGATCGTTAATTACGAAAACAAAACGGTTTTGTTAAGTTGGCGATACTGTATATCATGAAATGAATATTACCATTATATTACTAAAATTTCACGCGTAATGCAATACATGGACATGTTCTACTTCGATGCTATGCAAGAAAAATTTCACGTGTAATAAAAAAAAATTGCATACGCGCATGGGTACATAAAAGTTTCATAGAAAAGTTGCACCGCATAGCATCGTGTGAAGTGGGTTTTAATAATGGACGTTTATTTCATGTTATACCAAAATGTTTAAAACAAAACATATTTTTTTCTTTCTGACATTTTTCTGCAATAAACTTTAATTAACTCCTTAAAGAGAGAATTGCAATCAATGCTGCTTTCCATTTCTCCTCTTTTTGGTTATTTCCAGTCCTTACTTTTGACGTTGAATTTTCACCATTTAATTAATTATTTTTCAGTTTGTTATATTGCACTCATAATCCCTAGCATGTGAGATACGTAAACATATACATAACCAAAGCGTTATGGATTAATAACGTCCTTTCATTAGGCCCTATTATTACGTACTCAAAAATGATACTTTTTTTGATATTTTTTTTAGATGTAGATGGTAACAAGTTTTTTTATTTCTTTTGTGCATTTTTTTCAACATACTTAAACAAATCTTGCATAATAATTATGATTTTAAAATCAATGTTATTTTTTTAATTGTAGAGGCCTTTCAGGATCTTGTGAAGTATAAAAAGTGTAAATGTTACTATATCATTTGTCTTACAAACAGTCGACTGTAAATTTTTTCTAACCTACATTTGCTTTTATTGTTGTATTTGTAATTAACAAGTTTTCACTACTACTTAATTTTATTTAATATATAAATATCTGATTGTTTTTAAATTATTAAAATTTTTTGTTGACAAGAGATACATTATAGACTAACGTTTTTGATATTCACTTAAACTTGTCAAATATTCCATTTTTTTTAAACAGGTGAACTTATTTTGTGCCTTTTTAAATTTTTTTACGATTTACTTTTTAGCTATATTCAACACGTTTCATTTTTTGCAGAAATTTTGAAGATGATAAAACGTTTTTCATATTTTTTTAAATTTGCTAAAATAAACTTCATTTTGTTAAGATTATGTTTGACCTTCATTAGTCAATAAAACTAATCAAATAAAGTTTGGTTTCTTTACTGTCTTTTCCAGTTTTTTTTATTTTACCTTAAATTTCAAATTGATAAAAAACTTTGTTATTTTTAGTTCATTTTACCTGTCTCTTTAGTAACTTGAAACGTGCCGAAACGTTATCAAAAAAGAACGTGACTGAAATAACGACACTTCTTCATACCTAACAAAAAAGCAAGATATTTTTTGCGTTTCCATCAGTTTTGATGTATTTTGCAGGCAGCATTATTGGTCGGAAATTTTACTTTTGCGGCCTAGGTCTGTAAAGTGTAGTGTAATTTATAACTAAAAGTTGGCACTAATAATCATTAATTATTTACGTTATCTATCATTCTATCAGATTTATTAACATACACCATTATTTCTGTTACTGTTTTGAATAACACTGCGATGTAAACCACTCATATTTGAAAATTAAAACCCGCGAACCAAAAAGAAATAATACCATCTCGTTGTGGCTGTGATCGTCAAGCTGTCCTCCTCCTTCTATGTTGTATTAAGTTTGTCATACACTGCTTACTCACGATATATAAGAAGGCGGTAGTAGCTTAAATAAAACAGTAAAAAAATGAATTGCAATTTTTTATTCAAGTAGAACTCGTTAAATTTGAATCGAAATTTTACCGCAACCGCGTTATATAATGGTTGCGTTTTGGCTCTGTTAACCAACGTGCACCTTTTATAAGATCATCCAAGCATCATGCGTAGTCAGTGTTGTAAATTATCTATATAAATTTATATAGATAAATTAATCTAGATTCATATTTTTTATCTATTTATATATATCTAGATACAATCAAAAATATATAAGTTATATGTATCTGTATATATATAATTTTTGATTTAAATTGTTTAAATAAAATTTATAAAAAATCCAGTGTCTCGTAAAATTCAAGTTACAATATGTATGTTTTTCTTCAGTAATTTTCCACATTCTATAGTAGTTCTTCAAATGAACTCTATCTATCGTTATTACTACCTAGATTATTTCATCTATTATCTGTTATCTATATAAAGTTTGAATATTTTATCTATTATCTAATACTAGATAATTTTTGAAACAAAAAAAATTTATCTGTATCTATATAATTTAAAAATTATCTATTTACAACACTGTGCGTAGTGCACATACTCTATAGTAGATGTGATCGTCAAGCTACCCTCCCCCTTCTACGTTGTATTAAATTCGTTATACACTACTGTTTACTCTAGATATGTGGGAAAGCTGTAATAGGTTAAATAAAATGCACAACAAAGATAAATCGTGTTTTTTATTCGTTCGGTGGAACCCACAGTAGGAAGAGAAGAACAGGCAAGAAACCCTTCCAGTCCTCTAACTGAATGTATATTTAAACATAAAATAGTTCATTATCACAGTTAAAATTTCACCGAAATTATGAAATAAAAAAAAACAACGAATCTAAATTACATTTCAAGTCCTCCTTTAAGACATGTCGATTTAGTAATTTTAAATTTTAATTAATAATTTGTGAAAAACCTTGTTTAATAATTCCACATAAATTAATTTTGAAATGCATCAGACACATAAAACAATTGAATCGACAAAATTAAAATGGCCCCAATGCATTCGTTTTAGCAAACAAATAAAAGAGGTTAAAACAAATATTACACAAATTCTGTATTATTAATGCTGATTGTACTGCGGGTCGGAACCCTTCTGCCTTTAACGTTCTACCTCTAGCGTGCGCAATCCCTTCTTAAAACAAATTATGTGCATAAAGATTCGTAGTTATTGATTTTTCCGCCAGACGACGATGCTTATGTAACTTCGCGCGTCTTTAATAGAGTTTAAATTTAAACTGGATCATCTCAATACCAACAAATCTTTTTTAAACAAATAGTATAGATTTTACAATTGCTGAAAACAATAATAGTTTTATTTTTATATAAGTTAAACTGTAATGAACTTATGTAATTGTCAAACTAATGTCAAAAACAATTGAATGTTGTCATTACAGGTGTCAGCTTTACCAACAGAAAATTTATACTATAAAGGTTAGCACAAAAAATTTTGTGGATCACACGTTCTGAAAGTATTTTGCGGTAAAATGTAGTAGAATTTTATAACTAGAAGTTGGCACTAATAATAATTATTTTTTTATGTCATTTTGTCAGGTTTATTATCATACCTACATATTATTTGTGTCATTGTTTAGAATAACACTAACAATTTTTTTAAAACAAATAAAATAAACTTGCTTGTATCTTACAATTGCTAAAAACTATAAGTTTTATTTTCGTGTAAGTTAAATTGTTAAATTTACACGTTCTGAAAGTATTTTGCGAGTATGAGCGTATATAAAAACAAGCGTCGTATAACACGTCAACCATTCATTTTAATTGTACCAATCCTTTAGTTACAAAACGTATTAGATATATCAACATGGCAAAATTTCCTGAGTTTTTTAATAAATAACCAATTCATGTAGACGCAATACTGATACAAAAAGAACAAGCATTGCTATATCATGGGCTTGAGAAAGATATCGGTAGACGATCCGATAACAAAAATTACCAAAATGACTTTTATAAGATCAGTGGTATACTCTGTATTCTCTTATGCATCAGAATCATGGACTATCAGAGCTGCTGATAGATACCTTTAAAATACGGTGTTGTAGAAGACTTCTATTAAACGGCAAAAACAAATGTTTCAATCTTCGGGAACCTCAATCTACAGTCCACGATCTGTCGTATGCACATGTTCCAGTGTTTCGCTCATATAACAAAAGCAGTAACCCTCATCTTTAATGTGCATTCCTCCAGATGCATTTGTTTCGACCGCGTTATATAATGGCTGGGTTTTTGGACCTGTTATCCGACGAGCGCCTTTTATAAGATCACCCGCGCATCATGTGTAGTACATATTCTCTATAGTGATGGGTAAACGCTTATTTAGCAGCAACGGTGTGATGTAACCCACTTACGTTTGAAAACTAAAAACTGCGAACAAAAAAAGTAGCGACATCTCGCTGTGGCTGTGATCGTCAAGCTAGCCCTTCTACGTTGTATCAAGTTCGTTTAACACTACTGTTTACTCTCGATATCTGGTGTAATAGGTTAAACAAAGCACACAGCAAAGGTAAATGGTGTTTTTTATTCAAGTCGAACTTGTTAAATTTTAACCGAAATTTTTTTGTTCGGTGGAACCCGCAGTAGGAAGGAAAGAACAGGCCAAAAAACCCCTCTGGTCCCCTAATTGAATGTAAATGCAAAATCATTAAATAATTGATATTTATCAAGCAACAGTTAAAGATATAAATAAACATCGAAAAGTCAAAACATCCCCCAAATTTAAGTCAATTAAACGAATACACAGGTATAACAGGTTTAAACCTCAACGCATATAAACACGCGCACAAACATCATTTATTAAACAGAAGAAGAGTTAGTTAACTGCAGGACGGCCTGTCAGTAGGTACTGAGGTCTTAGTAACGGAAGCAACCCAGTTTAAATTGAAGTGTCGATACAAACAAACGTGGGCAAAAATACACATATAATATATAAAAAATGTTATAAAATGTAGGGTACATTATCTTGAACGAAACCTACTGCGACTTTAATACATAAAAGCAGGCACTTGTCTATATCATAGATCCAAGATACATTACTTCACATAAAAGTACATGGTAGTATGAGAACTACGACATCACGCTGCTTGTCTATTACGGTAAATAAAATATTAGATTACATTTTAGAAGGTAACGCATATCTTGGTGTTTCTTCTTGTTATAAAACCCAATAAATATTACCATCAATAGATAAATACAGTGCAGCCGCTTATTGAATTCAAAGATGTTATCAATCGGGTAATGCCATCACTTTAGTAAAGAACAGGCCGGACGTGTGCTACTACATACATAGAAAAAATACCGCTAATACTAATCATAATTTCAGTTTATGTTATCAATTTTCTTCTTAAGCTTGTTTTTATACATGAACTATAACCTATTTTGTATGAGCTGAAGCTGAATTTTCATAATACGCTTGTTTAGAGTGAAAAAAATTTTCATTGTACCCTAAAAATAGTTGTTTTGCATATTTAGCTTTATCTTTGCAGTGTTATTTATTTATTCAAGTATTTTGACTGACCTACGTAACCTGACATCATTTAAACATCTGTAAATACGTTATGTTCGTTTTTAGAATAACAAATTAACTAAATTATGTGATAACGTTATCTTATATGTATTTTTAGTGTCAGCACATCAGACAACAACTTAAACCAACAACACCACTGTTACTTGTTACTAGTATTTTCTTGTAACTTAATTGTTTGCTACTAACTCAGTTGAATCGGCAGGCAGATCGCAAGTCTTGATGTGCTAATTGTGACGTAAGATTAAAAAGGCGCTAAAACGGTTAGAAACTAGAATGGAAGACACCGTTTAAATCTATCCAACACTGAAATAGAACAAATGACAAAACACTCGCTGTAACGACAAATATATTTATTTCTAACGAGTGAAAAAGAGGTTAAGAAATGTAATCAAAGCAGAATTACATATATATAGTAACAAAGAATAGTTCCATAAATATCACAATTATAGCGTTGATACAAGTTCTGGAGGGTAGGCAACAAACTCTCCACACATACAGTTATCGTAGTACCGTATAACAAAATAAGGTAATATGTTATCTTAAGAGTTAAACGTAGATTTAATGCAAAAGTAGTGAAGTCGAAGTAAATCGCATTTAGCGTAAATTGAAACCGCACAAACAAAAACATGCATGTGTTAATTGTGATAATATCTATATCTAACTCGCACGTATTTTACGTTCAACAAATACACAAATTAATAGCAAGAAAAAAAGTACTCACGATTATTCAAGACGTGCGAATAGCTATCTGTAGGTTACAATCGTACCCTAAAATCACTAAGTAAAATAAAGTACTTATTAATTAGAAATAGGATCGTTCATAAGTAAGTTGCTTGTCGATAAACAATGAATCATAGTATTCAAATGCATCAAGCGTCCGAGTGGTTTTGACTATTACTACCGCAGGTGTGCCTTCAAGGTTATTCGAACATGACATGAAATATAACGACTTATTCCCAGATGTTTTGAAAGTGATTTAATAAAAATAACCCCCTTTAATACGTGCTTCTAGTTATAGTTTTCAGCAGCAGGTAATGGATTTATATGAATCACTCCAAATTGGCCAACACGTGGCAGTATCCCACGTCGCTATCACAATTACGGGAAAATCAAAGTAAATCACAAAAATATGAATTAATGCTTACCCCAAGAAGGTTTTCACAAATGCAGCGAAAATACTACACCCATTTATAACACGGATGAGTGTAAAAATTTAGAAGTGATAATTTCGCTGGGCACTTACGTGAGATCATATATGCGAAGCGTACCACAATCACCGGAAAAATAATTTTCCTCCCTTGAAATATGCTATCTGTCAAGAAGCAACCACTTACGGTACGAAAATCGCACCAAAACTCTTAACATAACATTCAGATTAATCCAATTCTAGCAAACATCTTTTTCTTCGTTGATTAGCAGCCGATTAGACCAATAAACAAATTCAGTCGATATCAATATGTCACTTTGACCAACACCAGCTGCTTTAAATAAAACCGACGCCTTGTGGCATTGCATCAGACGATGCCAAATATTTTAGTATCTTAATATTAATAGTTTATTCATAAAAACGAGAAAAGATGGCGAGCTCAATGCAAATTAATCGGAGGCAAAGTGCCACAAAAGCAACTCGCGACGAAAGCCACGTACACGTATAAGAGATGAGCACCCGCCACGAGTGACGGCAAAATAGACCCGGACTCGTTGTCAGAAAAGCACTGAATTTCTGATCCGCAAACTGCTTTCCCAACGGTTGGTTGGCGATATAGCCCGACTTGCGATTCTAGAGTTCCACCGTGATGGCGCTACAGAAAGCGAGCGAGGCTTACCTGGCGGGTCTTTTTGAAGACACGAACTTATGCGCCAAACGAATGACCATCGTGGCGAAAGACATCCAATTGGCGAAGACATACGCCTGCTAACGTGCTTTTAAGATTATAAAGAAATAAGAATCTTAGTTGGCCGGTACAAAAGAAGAAAAGAAGTAACAAGTAAATTCAGTGCTGTTGTAAGTTATTAAAATCAAAATTTATTTCAAGCCGCACAAAATAATAAATAATACAAAAATAAGTGTATGTAATAATTATATAACAAAATTAATTTTTAGGTCCCACATTACTGACTTCTACCAGATGTAGTTCGTATAGCCACGTCTGGTAGTCACCAAGCTTTAATGACGCTGACAGTAAGATGCTATGATTGCTAATTGCAATTGCGCGACACTCAACTAAATCATCAACGTAATTAAATTATGTTGGCAATTCAAAGCCGCCAGTGACACCTTAAACCATAACAATCCGGAAATAAAAACAATTTCTATTTTCTTGCTTCTCTGACATCATTGTAGGTATGCATTCCAGGTTTATTTTTTTGCCAAGTGACTCGGTAACTGATGGTTTGAAAAATTATCTAGTAACTGATGGTTTGAACGCGCTTCTCAGCAAAAGTGTTGTACGTATTAGTCAGCTCACACAATTTGTTGCAACTCATACTAATACAATAAAAATAAATATGCTTTCAATATGAAATTATTTAATCTACTTGTTACAAAAAGAAAACTAAACGCTTAAGCTATAAAAACATAACAAACGAGTGGTTTATATTCGTAATCAACGTTTGCTTCAATCTTAAACTTTATCACCGTGAACTCTAAACCGGTAAAGACATGTATACTGTGGGTTTCCATAGTTTGATAAAATTTGCAGCTCCACGTGTTTATAGCTAACATTGCTAATGTCTTTGTTTTTTATTGTAAATGTTTGCGTAGGATTCCCTTCTAATTTGTATTCATATAAACCTAAATCATGTCCTATAGTGCTTTTAGCATTATCCAAACCCTAAAAACAATTCATTTAAAATAATTGTAACTGCACTTGTATAAATATTTTGTTAGTGTAAGAAAAAATTCCAGGAGAAACTAACATGAAGAGGATCAACATAGCAAAATTAAAATTATTTTACATATGAGTTCTTGAATAGAATGCGTGAAAAATAAATACTTACATAAACTCTAAAGTCTTTAGGAGCGCTTGTCGTATCAATGACTAAGTTTCTGTGCGTGTGCTCTAGAGTTACGGCAGTAATATACACAAGATGCATTAATTGGAAACGGATTCTTCCAGTTGGACCTTTAAATGCAAAACATTGACCCGGTAAAGTACCAGGTTGAATTAAAGTACTTGGATTAGAAGTATATTGTGAATTAAAAAATTCTAAAATATTTACAGAGCCTCTATAAAACGGACTCGTATCGGGAGTTGAAGTTATAGATCCACCAGACAGTTCTATGGCATAATCTAAAATTCAAAGATTAATACGAAACTTGTTTGAAACACACATTACCAATAATTCCAATTTTATCTGCATCGTATACCATTAAAGCCCTTTCAACGCGTTCATCAATGTATTTCATAATATTTGATAACGGCAAAATATTGTTTTTGTTACACCTAAAAAGCTGAATGTAGTAGTATTATAGTGAACTTATGTATACATACGTCGTTTTTAACAGTTTCAATTCAAGATTTAGTTCTTGCAATTTAGTGTAGATGTCGTGAAATGAAGAATCTCTTACGTTGCATTTGGTTATATCGTCCTGTCTTGTAATCGTAGAGTAAACGTATCTGTGCACTGTTTAATGTTATGAGTAAGAAAAATGGTAAAAAGCGATAATAAAACATTTTTGCTTTTAATCCAAAGACATTGTGACAATTATAAGATTCATTTATTTGTAATCCAAATATTTACACGATTTAAATTTAACTAAAATTAATAAAATGCAACGGTATTAAAGAAAAACTCTTACGTTACTTTATACAGTGTGTCACCGGATAGGTGAAACGACTCTTGTGAAAGATAAAAAATTTTCGATATAAAATTTCATTGTTAGGGGTTCAGCCCTGCTTAGTTAAAGACTAACTTCTAGCATAATTTTAGTTTTCTAAAGTCATGTATGCCTTGGATCTTTTCAAAAATCTGATTTTTGGTTCTAGTAAACTACCTTTGTTAGTGAAGATATTACAAAATTTGATTAACAAAAGTTGTTTAGAATCATGAAAGAGTCCTACTTCTAGAATTTCAAGCACCTAGACGTTGATGTTTTGGCAATTTACAATAATTTTTATCTGATAGTTTAAAATCCATTATTTTTTCTTGTTTTTCCATATCAATCTTTATAGAATGAGCGTGACATCTTGGCCGGCTAGATCTCCCGACCTTTCGGTAATGGATTTTAAACTATCCGATAAAAATTATTGTAAATTGCCAAAACATCAACGTTGGCCTAGGTGCTTGAAATTCTAGAAGTAGGATTCTTTCATGATTCTAAACAACTTTTGTTAATCAAATTTTGTTATATCTTTACTAACAAAGGTAGTTTACTAGAACCAAAAATTAGATTTTTGAAAAAATCCAAGGCATACATGATTTTAGAACACTAAAATTATGCCAGAAATTAGTCTTTAACTAAGCAGGGCTGAAACCCCAAACAATGAAATTTTATATCAAAAATTTTTTATCTTTCACAAGAGTCGTTTTACCTATCCGGGGACACACTGTATATTACTATCGCTTGAAAAATAATGTCCGCGGATAACTTCTGTTTATCTAAACCGGTATTTGTTTATATTAAAAGCACGTAAACTTAGAACGCCGTAATTATTTTTCACTAGCACGTGCACTTTATTTTTCTTATCACATACGATAATCACTTAATTTATTAAACCAACAGTCTTCTTAACATTTCTTCCGACTCAATTCGAAAAAATGACCTCAGCTTCCTTCTAATAGTTTTTATATATTTATGCTATCCTTCGGTCATTGTCTCGAAGTTGACAATAACTTCGAGATCGTTTGACTGCCTCCTTCTTAAGACTATTCTGTCCCAGAACAAGAAACTGAATGCGACACCGGTAGAAAGGATCGTGGCGATAGCAGCCGCTCTCTCCATTTCGGCAACTTCCTTGAGCATAAAAATAGCAATCAATGGACTTTTTCTGGCCCGATATTTTACTTGGATGGTAACTACAGACTAACACTTGAACGTCTGTTTCTCGGAAGACGACCTCCAACTAATTTCAAACTGTCATCGAATTCAGTTTTGATCTAAGCCACAACCAAGTTTGAGTACTGCCAATTTCTTAATATTGGAACTCCATTTCTCTCTTGAGATTCCATAATGCTCGCTATAGCTTTTCGTATAACGGCTTTGCACGTGAGTACTTCTTAGTGACCACATAGAAAATGAAGCATTGGTCATCATGTAATTTGATAATCTTTCCGACCGTCGGTTGTTGTCTTCGTAGTTCATCTAACCGTCCAAATATCTTTTTAAATTTGACTGCTACCGCTTTAGACATTTGAAGATTCTCGCTCTCGCAATGTGCGATTGGCGTAATTTTTTTTTGTTTGGAACAAGTATTGTTGTTCTTCGGTTGTAACTCCAAACTTAATCTTTCCAGAACCCCCGTACATGCTCATAAACTTATCGAAATCTATTCTATCAACTTGATTTCTGGTTTTGCTTGTGATTACCCTGGTTCGAATCTGGGCTTGAGTAACGTTGTTATCGCCTGCAAACGGGACTTTTGGCTCGCCTCTGAGTGATTTTCGGATGCGATATATGACGTCATTAATACGCTGCACGACTTCATAAGGGCCCTCCCATTGCCTCTGCAATTTCGGCGACTAACCACGTCTTCCTTGGGGATTATACAAGCACACCATGTCGCCAAGTTGAAACCCATCGTTTTGTGCCTTGAGGTCATATCTGGTCTTCTTCATTCTGTCGCTAACAATTTGCGTGCTTTTACGGACCGCCTCATGTACTTTGTCTTTGTCTGCTTGCTGACGTAGTCTTCCCCCGCAACTTCTTCCGGTCTTCGTCCATATTCGAGGTCGAATGGAAGTCGTATTTCGTGACCGAGCATGACACATAATGGTGTTTGCCCTGTGTTTTCGTGAACAGATAATCGGTATACCATTAGAAAAAAGTCCAAGTACTGATCCCAGTCTCTTTGGTGTTCGGACACTACTTTGGCTGAGTACTTTCCCATTGCTCCATTCATCCGTTCAACCATGCCATTAAATTGACGATAGAGAGGCATCGTTTTCTTAACTCCCAACAGTCGGCAACCTTCTTAAAACAGCGCAGACTCAAAGTTGCGGCCTTGGTCGGAATGTAATTCCAACGGAACTCCAAACCGGCAGAAAATCTCTTTCACTAATGCGTCTGTTATGGCGTATGCCTTTGTCCATCGCCACCAGGATGTATTTGTTTACCAATCAGATTCTTTCTACACGGCTTCCCACGCTACACAGTTCCATCGGTGCTCTGCGCTTTTTCGCTGGATCATTTACTGATGCGCATACCGTACACTTACAGCACTATTCCATGATGTCCTCCAGTTCACCTTGTAAAATCTTTCTCGAACTTTCCCCAATGCCTTCTTTACGCCAAAGTGTCCTCCTGATATACCGTCGTACAGATGCTTCAATACCTGTGAACTCGCCACTACCAATTGCAGTCTGTTTTCCGTGCCCTCGACACTCTGTAGGCATGGCTTAAGAAAGACCGTCTTTTACTTTCAAGGAGTCCTACTGCGCCCGGTATGCTTTGATGTTTCTACCCAAAACACTCACTTGTTCTTAGGTTAGTCGTCGGTCGTTTTGTTTCTAATTTAGTAGTAGTCTTATTTCGGAATCGTTTTCTTGTTCGCGCTGCAACTGCTCAGCCTCAAACTAGTCATCAACCATAGCAGTTCTTCGGAGGCATTCTACTTTTTCTTCATGCCGCGAACAGTGGCTGTAGTCTGCTAGACATGGTCTTCTGGACAAAATATTAGCGTTCCGATGACTGCTTCCGGCACGGTGTTCTGAGTGATAGTCATACTCTGACAGTCTCTCGATCCATCTTGCTACTTGTCCTTCCCGATTACGGAACTACAATAGACATTTGTATTTGTAAGTGTTCTATGGAGTTGACCACTGCTAACAGCTCTCTCCTAGCCACGCAATAACGCCTTTCTGGCCTATACAAAATTTTACTAAAATACGCGATGACTTTTTCGTGTCACTTGTGAATGCACTGCACATATGGCCATATTACTTGTATCGGTATCCAAAACAAATGTTATTTATTATTCTATAATAAGTGCCAAAAAAACTGCGAACTTGATGCTTGCCGATCGATCTTGGCATACTTGTCCTGTTCAAACCTTGTCGGAGTCAGCCTTTGATCCATCTCTAGATACGCCAAGGTATTGCACTTCTTTCTTAAATACGTGGCATTTATTTAGGCCCAGTTTTAGATTTGCACCACGTAGTGATTGGAACAGTTCCTTTAGGTTGTTCAAATATTCTTCAAACGACCTTCAAATCACAATCACGTCGTGTCTTCCAAGACAGTCGTCGCAAGATGGTCTCCATCAAACGCTCAAACGTTGCAAGAGCGTTACACAGAGCAAAGGGAATCACAGTGAACTGCCATAAACCAGTTCCGATCGAAAGCTGTCTTTTCACGGTCCTTGGGTTCCAATTCTACCTGCCAGTAATCATTTTTTAAAACTAACGTGGAAAGCCACTGGGATCCTGACAGGGTGTCTAACGTATCTTCAATTCTCGATAAAGGGTAGCTGTCCTTTTTGGTCACGTCGTTAACCTGTCGGTAGTCTAGGCAAAACCTGGTTGATCCATATTTCTTCCTTACGAGTACCACTGGAGACGCCCATAGGCTATTTGAAAGTTCAATCACACCTTCCCTCTCCATATCACTAAAATTCATGCATCTCACAGTATTAGATATCGGCGTGCATTGACCTACCATGGACTTCTTTTTCAACGTCACTAGATCTGAGTTGACATTCAAGATCCTTACTGCCATCGTGTTTTTCACTCGTACTCATATTCTGCCAACTAGACCTCAATCAAGTCGCCTCCGTTCCTAAAGATTTTCATCCAGACGTGCTAGCACCACACTTTCAGTTCTTTCAAACAGAGTCACGTCTTCACTCAATAAGACTCCCACGGCCGCCTTCTGAGGAAAGAAAAGGAATTTCTTGACCGATGATCTGCACGACATTAGTCTTTATATCAAAACTGCACGACATTAGTCTTTATATCAAAATGCAACCCACACTTCCTTATAACGTCCATTCCCATGATAACTTCTTCCGTGATGTCGGCTACCAGTACTTGATGGTCTAGTAATCCATTTCCCAAACCAATGGTCAATTGTATCTGTGCGTGACTATGTATTTTTTCACCCGTCGCCGTTTGAAGTCGTACTGTTACTGGTTACTCATTTTCCCATAACATATCAAGACGTCGCTCTTGTGCTAACCAGTAACTAAACACTTCTTCCATTGATCTTGCTATCGAGATAAATACTGTGCAATTGCTCCATAGGCGATGCCATTTGAATGGTAATTTCCGTGGCATGGCTTTTTGAGGTCGACTTTCGCCTCATTCGGTCGCCCTGCTTTAGTTTTCCGGACGTTTTTCTGATCTTCTTTCGGGCTTAGTACAGCATCGTCGTACGTGGCCCACTTCTCCGCAGTTCTAGCATGTTACTTCTCTTCCCCGAGCTACTTGTTCGCGGAATATACGTCGCACTATTTGTTTAATGCTTATTGAACAATTTTAAATGGGTTTTCTGTACTAACTTATATTTGCTGCTCAATAGTCTTTATTTGATTTTCAATGCTCGTTCGTACTTTTAAACATCTAGAATCTTCCAACAATTTGTCTTTTATTTACTGAGAATTTTGTGTTTCTTCCATTTTTCTAGAATTTTGTTCCATTTTACTAGTATTTTCTTACATTTTTATTCATCGATTCTTGACCATTTTTGATTGATTCGAAAAATTCAAATAATTTTGCATCCATTTTCACTTGATAACGCGTTAGCAGCATAAATTATAACACGAATAAAATATTTAATAACACTGATTCTTTATTATTAAATACATTAGTGTAACAAACTGGAACAACTAAGTACACTATATAAACAAACACACGCGAAGCGCTAACTAAACGGTTAATTTACACGATATCAAGGTTTTTCGATTACCGCAAACCTGTATCCCCAGTGTAATAATTTTACGATTCATTTATTTATAGACTAAATATTTACACGTTTTAAATTTAACTACTTTATTTAACTAACACTAATAAAATGCAACGTTATATAAGAAAAACACACTAATTTATATATTACTATCACTCGAAAAATAATGTCCACGTATAACTTCTGTTTATCTACACCGGTATTTTTTTTGTATTAAAAACACGTACATTTACAACGCCATATTTATTTTTCACTACCACGTGCACTTTCTTTATGTGTCATACACTCTAATCACTTATCACGACACTTCTCGACGGGCAGAAAAGATTAGTAATCGAGAAAACCAGATAGATATAAATCTAAAGAAATCCGAATACCAAGTAGTTTTTGTAGTACGAACCACAACCATGTGTCAGCTGAATTCGCTCACCTACCCTACGTTGCCGGAGTGACTGGCAGATTAAAGAAAGTTCTGAACAGGAAGAACATAGTAACATTAGAATGTCTTCCGGGTTTGAACCGTGTCATTGTTGTTGCAACCGAAGCTGCCAACGTTTCGCCCACTTTCGTAAGGGGATTCATCAGGGCGTGAGATAAGCCCCTTACAAAAGTGGGCGAAACGTTGGCAGCTTCGGTTGCAACAAGAATGACACGGTCCAAACCTCGAAGACATTCTAATGTTAGTATAGATTCCGGCCGTGGAAGCCTTCGCTATTACAGGAAGAACATAGAGTAAGATACAGCACAGTCAAGAAGATTAAGCAACTTGTATCTATAAATAAAGACCGCCTACGAACTACAAAGTTCAGGGCAGTTGTGGAAAGTCATATATAGGACAAACTGGACGCACTTACAATCCAGAATAAAGAAACAACGGAGAGACGCACAACAAAAATACATTGAGAAATCAGCAATCGTAGAGTACTTACACTAACAAGGAGAACATGCCATTAACTATATGACAACGCTAAAATACTTGCAAGGAACAAACATTATTATCAAAAGTTGAGAGAGTCGCTGGAAATAATGAAGATTAGCAACAACTTGAGCAGAGTGAATGGCTATAGATTAAGCAACACTTTAGAGACTGGCTATTTGAAAAATATCTAAATTCATGATTACTACAAGCACATTCACCTTTAGACACAGCCCAGCATACACAATTGGACACGTTTCAACGTACAACTGACACGTATCAACGGAGCATAGCAACGCACAGGCATACAACGAGAAGAAAAAGACGACCAACAGCAGTCTTTAGAAATCTTGCGAAGAAGTTGATAGCATGAGCAGCAAGACGTTAAGTTTTAACATGACAACACAGCAACACCTGGAAGACAATTGATCTGCATACTACGATATACAGGTCAACCATATATCGATAAAAGGGATATAGACTAATGATCTACTAAGAAAACAATTTGCAATTACCATGTACATAAAAAAGCTTCAAACAAAGTATACTTGACCAGAACCTACTTACTATAGATCCTCAGAGCTAACATTAGAAAAAATTTGAGCTGCCTGGAACCGCCATATATGTTATTAAAAAAGTTATTTAAACTTCTGTTCTTATACAAACAAAAAGAACTAAAACGTTACCGATCTATGTTCTAAAGCACTTTGAGGGTGCTCACTAGCACGTTTACCTGAGCAATACAAAAGATACAATGATAAGCAAAAAACAAACCTTCACCAAGAACAGGGCTGAAATTCTTCAAAAGCCGAATTAAAATGAAAACACAACTCCTAGACTGAAACAGCCAAGGATGTTCATCAGCAGACCTAACTGGATATTAAGAGATCAAAAAACGTCTTTCTAAAATAGGAATTTGAAATAATCCCTTTCAGTCATTGATTAACTGATAACACTAAAACCCATTAAGAAATACGAATGTTATAGCCATATATTTATAATAAAGTCAATGTCTAAATATGCAATTAAATAATATGATCCATTATCTACTATCTATTAAATACCTGTAACCAACAGCAAAAGCACGGTAACTAGAAACAGCTTAACGATTACAGCTGAAAATAAACAATTTCATTTTATTAATCGACGAAGTTGGTACATTACATTTTGGTTTCATCGTATGTTTCCGTAATAAGTTTAAGTGAATTTGCCCATTAGGTATGAGATCCATCTCATCGATGCCCATGAATGATAAATCGCTTTGAGATGTACTCGTCAATGAAAACTGATCTACAAGTAAAACTATTTAAAATTTTCCATTAAGAAACAATGACTATAATACCGTAGCCCTTCGTGTATATGTCAATATCGTACTTTCTTTTTCTGGTATTAACCATGTCAGATATTTCTGTTAAAACTACTAAGAAAATCGTAGTTACCTTTGGTTGCAGCCAGTGCGCGTTTGTTCATTGGCTGTATTGAACAATGTCGTTTATTTTCGTGTGAAAATTATATGTAACTACGGATAATTAATTTAGAATGTTAAAAATCGTTAAGATAAAGGTTTATAATGTGTTTTTTAAAGTTCTGACGATTAGAAAATATTCAAATAACTCGGAAATTTAAAAGTTCTGTGAAGTGTGCGCATGCGTACAACAGTACGGCCTTGAATATAGAACTAATTTTTTTATACAGTGTATGTTGTATTTACTGTTTTTTATATTTTTAATTTTTTATTTGTTTGTAGGTTTATACAACATTTTAAATTGGTAATCTGAAAACGAGGAGAGTTCTTCTTTGCACAGTTACATCAACAGGTATTGTACTAAACTAAAATTTGTTTGCTGATTTTTCCTGTTTATACTTGCCGTTATTACATGTTCAAACTGCGTTATTTAACTGGTAATGACAATGAACATATTTGTACTTATTACCTAAATCTTATTGTTGACCAACACTGCTTAAATATAAACCATACCCTTAAAATATGCTCCTAAAAACATTTAAAAATTTGATATGCTCTGCATATAAATATATATGTATTTACATTTGTTTTGAGGAAACTATTATATATTTTATTATAATTAAAATCTGAGAACAATATATAAAACAATTTAACGTCAAACAAAAAGGACACAGAAATGTTAATGATTAAACAAAACTTTAATTAAAAGATTTTTACGTTTACACTTTTTTTAGTTGCATGGGGTTATACAAATTAAATACAAAAAATACGGTAATTACAAAACCATAGTAACACTACTGTGTAAAAAAAACTGACCAAAAAAGGGGTTAAATAACGGTTACGTTTGTTTAACGTCATTAGTCATTTGTGGTTGCTTGGGCACTTATTTAGGCTACTACGATAATTGTAGAAAGACAGAAATGGCTGCTTTAAGATTTCTTTAATAAGATAACCGAAGACATGTATATAATATATAGTCAACGAATAAAATATCTTACGCGTTCGAAGATACGGAAACCAAAATCTTATCGGCCAACATTTGCGTTTTTTGTCTGTTTGGACGGATCTAAGCGGCTGCTGTCACTCAGCTGACTGTGGCTCTTGAGCATAGTGGTAAATCTATGTTTTATCCATTTGTGAACATACCCACTGTGCGGAAGGGCTGTACTCACTTTCACAGCCTTCTTATAGACAAACAAATCTTTATTCAAATAGTGCATACACTGCCTTCTGATATCTTTATGGTGTCAGCTATGCCACGCAACTTCATTTTAACTTTCTTTTTGTTTTCCGGAATAACTGCCGAATTCGGGCTACCAGAGCGTTCAACATCATCGGTGTTTGTCCCCATTATAATAATTAAGGCACTGCTTTGCTTAAACGACATTTTTTCCAACAGTGTGTTAAATCAACTGTTACGTAAATTTAACAGTAAATGAAGGCATACCGCCGCTTAATAATTCGGAGAGAGAGAGAGTCGTAGGTGGTAGTCAGTGTGCTAATTACAAGATAATTAAAAGAGTACCAAAATGATAAAAATGTCCACTATAGATTCCGTTTACATCCATCGAACACTGAAGGTGAGGAGGATGTGGACCCACCAAACCACCCGAACTTGCTTGGTACAAGTTTGCCACAAAATAGGATAGGTAAGAAAAGAACATGTTTCATTTAAAGGACAAGTCTGATTAAGACTCGGTTGGATGGGCTAAGGTAACGGTACGTGCTTTGAGAGCACGCGGTTCAGCGAGGCACCTGCCTTTCGGCTTATCCCCGCTTCTAAGGCATAAAACCAAGTAGGTGGGAAAAGGACTTAGAAAATTTGAACAGGAACTAAGAGAGGCAGATTAGTTAAGTAGCTACGGCGAAAAAGAAACTAAAAGGGTTATTCAAAATAAAAATACTGAAATAAATGACTCTAAAATAAAATACATGCTATTAATGTTAATAAAAACTAAATACCTACTTTGCCGTAGCGTACTTATAAGAAAATAAACAAAACCATGCAAATTTCGTTAGAAAATAAAACCTTATTCTTATTGTAAACTCTGGTCTCTCTTTGCAAAACGTCTATAAATGTTTACATCAGGCACCAGTTCGAGGATGGCCTGAGGGGAATCGGGATACGGGCTAACAATGGATGACAGGGCACTCCGATCCTCATCGAATTCGCGACAAGCGAGAATCCGATGCGCCGGAGTGTCAGGAACGCCACACGACGGACACTTGTCATCATCCAAAATGCTAATGCGCTTTAGATGGCAACGAATTCCGCCGTGTGAAGACATGATTTGGACGGCCTCTCGTCCAGGGCGTGGGGCATTCTGACCCAAGTAAGGATATCCGGGATAAGAGAATAGGCATTACGCCCTTTATGAGAAGTATCCCACAGCCGCTGCCATTCACCCAAGATCAAGACCTTTAAGTGATGTTTGGCCGCTGAAAAGGACGGAAAATTGTCGTTTGAAACGTGCTGGTCAAGGAAACTGCACGAGCCAGCCTTGCGAAGAACTTTGGTGCAGTAGATTTCCTGCAATAGGAGATGTAGGGGAGGATGTTTAGAAATAACACAGAGGGTATCTACGGGAACGGTGCGATACGCCCCTAGGATAGTTCTTAGGAACAAGGATTGCAACGAGGCCAGTTTCCTGACCACGTGGGAATGTCGAAGTCTGTGGTACCAAATGTCTAAGCCATATGTGAGTATGGGAATAACTGCATTGTCGAAGATATTCGCAAGATGTTTTTTGTGAAGGTTCCATTTCAAACATAAGTATTTGTAGAACAAGTGCAAGACACTCTTACACTTCTCAACCACGAAAGCGCTATGTTTAACAAAACTCAGCTTGTCGTCGAGCAATAGTCCAAGGTACTTGAATTCAAAAACCCTACGGACAGGAGCATCGAGAAGGCACAGTGAAGGATCTCGTCTTAGTGTAGAGCCAAAAACCATGTACTTAGTCTTGTCTGCAGAAATACTTAGTTTATTGCTGCCAGCCCAGCTAGTCACAATATTTAAGCACGTGTTAGATTTTGCCTCCAAGTCTCGTCGAGAATTTGCGGACACTGTGACGGTTACATTGAAGGTGAACAAGAGATTAAAAAGATGATATAAAACCAATAGAACTAAGCAGATAAATATCAATTAAGAAGCACTCCGCCTTGTGGGCATCCGCCAGCGACTTTGGCTCCCACAGTGCCACCGTACAAGATAGCTGTTACTGTCAGATTCCTGAGCATTGAGTAGACCCAGTTTCGAACTAGAGGTGTGATTCCTTTTTTTCTTTCTTTTGTTAAATGTTCCTTCAATATCTAGAAAAGCACATGATGCAATATCATTGTATTGGATTGCATTTTCGCATCTGCTTACTAGTTGGTGAATTGCTAGCTGGCAAGATTTTCTAGACATTGAAGGAGCATTTAACAATACTACCCTTCACCTCCATTACAAGAGCGAAACTAGGTCAAGTTATAATGCTCTGGTATCGGGTGGTAGCAGCATTTTATACGGTAGCGCTATAGGAGCTAATGTGGTTGGCGGCTGCCCAGAAGGTGGCTTACAGCCACTCCTGCTATGATGCCTCGTCATGGACGGCCTACTACAAGAACTAAGAAGGCGGAGGGGTATTCGTTTTACCATCATTATATATAAACGGGAAATTTGGGGCAACTGTATCTAATATAATGCATAGTGCACTAAACACCGCCGAAAAATGGTGAACTCAATCAAAACGGCAATCGTTCCGTTTACCAAACTACGGAAAATGGATTATATAAAACTACTTACGGAGACGCCCTCTCGATGACAAAGCAAGTCAAATACTCTTGGTACCAGACTGATTTTCAACGCTCATTTAGAAAACGTTACAATAAAGGCTATCAGGATTCTTAATGTAATCAAAATGATGATAGGTCACACATGGGGATTGAAACCTACAATTGCCAAATATTTATATATTGTGATCACCCAAACTGGACGAAGTACAGAAAATGGAGTGTTTGTTGATAACAGGAGCGATGAGAACTACGCCCACAGGAGCCATGAAAGCACTACTATCACTTCCACCATTACACATTGTTGTAATGTTAGAAACAAAGACAAGCAGCATATTCAGGTTGCAGATAAATGAACACACGTCAACTACTGAGACCTACAAAATGTGTGAAGAAACAATCTGAACTATGAGATCCGACTTCACAAAAGATCACATCTTAAAGAAATTTAAAGTATAATACCGTCGCGAGACGAGTGGACAAGAAACATTTCTCGGGCGCGGTTAAAGGGACTAGGCCGGAAAAGATACACGGATGGGACCAAAAATCGTAATGGTACCGTGCCGGAACATATGGAGGTAAGCACAATGGGAAGCAAATTTCGCTGACCTTGGGTTATAATAAGTTTTTGTTGCTGTTATCGACTGGTGTGTCAGAAACATCACCGACTCGAGATCATACACAAACGATCCAATAATATCAGTCATATCTGACAGCATCCCTATTGGCGCTAAAGTCGCCAATAATAAAATCAAAATTGATTATGGTATCCATAAACAGTCTAGAAACATTAGTAACTCGCCAGGAAGTGCAGCTGGTCGGAAAGGAACATCAAAGGTGTAGTCGTCTTAAACAATCTTCAAGGTTAGCGGTGGCGGAACGTGCTAGAAACGGGTCATCAAATTATGTTTAAAAACACTAAAATTTTGAGGAATGGTTCTAATTACTCTCAGCAAAAAATTAGGAAATCAATTGAATTAATTAAAAATCTTTAATATTAACCGAGATTCTAGTTTTCCTTTACCGGGTGTTTTATATTTATATATTTTTATATTTAGACTTTTACATACATAATTTATTACGCAATACGTCTTTACATTTTAATGACTAACAACAAGTTGCAAAGTGGTTGCATTATTTCCGCCATATTTACTATATAACGTCTTACATAGTTAAACGAACCTATTATTCTTTGCACCGGGAACGTCAAACTCTGTGGTACCAAATGTCTAGGCCATAGGTGAGCATGGGTATCACTGCACTGTTAAAAGATATTCGCAAGAGATTTTTGGTGTAGGTTCTATTTCAATCGTATTTGTAGAACGCTCTTACACTTGCCAACCACGAATGCTCAATGTTTTACAAAACTTATTCTGTCAAATAAAAGGAACAATAAAATAATGTAACGATAAATATTTTGTTTCACAATAACCCAGCAACTACAATAAATTACTTACTTGTTGTCCACGTGTGCTGTCATATCATTAGCGAACTGAACTGAACGCCTGAATCTGTCGTTCAGCAAAAGTCCGAGATACCTGAATTTGAAAACCCTACGGACGGGAATGTTGTTGAGGCGCAGTGAAGGATCTGGTTTTAAAGTGGCCAAAAATCATATATTTAGTCTTGTTCGCTGAAACCGTCAGTTTGTTGCTGCCAGTCCAGCTTGTCACTATGTTTAGGCACGTGTTTTATATCTCTAAGCCTCGTCTAGAAATTGCGAACACCGTCACAGTGATGTTGTCCGCGTATGCGAAAATGTCGCAGTCTGCAGTTCTTTGCTAAGTAAGTTGTTTACAACCAGATTCCACAAGGTCTGCACAAAAACCGAGCCTTGTGGACGCCCCTTCGTCAGTCGTTTGGCAACAGAACGGTATAGGTTTACGATTATAATCGACTTTCGGCTTAGACCGCGTTGTAGTTGAACACTCAGATTTTTTAGGCTTGGTCCTAGACTCTCCTTTGCAGCTTCCATCTTCAGAGTGGTAAATGTTACTGAAGGAAACATTGTAAGTGACGATATTTATATCATTAGCGGTTAGCGTAATTAACGGACCTTATCTTCCCGTTACCGCTTGACTGACTTCGTTATTACTCGGAGTAAGTATTTGTGTCCTTTCTTTGTCTTAGAGGATGTAATACTGGAAGCCAAGATTTGCTGAGTCTTAAACTCTCTTCTTGGTTCATATTACATGGATGTTTTATTTCCACCGCTTCGCGGATAAGTGTCGGAAAGTAGAAAGGAGTTCTAGCCAACACTTTAGTTTAGTCAAAGTTTAGCGTGTGTCCTTGGTTCCACACGTGTTCTGCTACTGCGGTTGTTGTAACTCTGCGGTGTTTGCAGTCAGCCATAAAATCTTTTACCCTAACTTTAATAGAGCGTCCCGTCTGTCCTATATAACTTGATCCACAACAAGGAATTTTTTTAACCTCGTATGTTTTATAGTCCCTTGTTTGTTTTTAGCCGATGTAAACCAAGTGTTCAGGGTATCCTTAGTCGTAAAGACAGTTTTAGTAGGAGGTAATAGTTCTTTTTTGACTTTTGGATTTATTGCTTTCCCATGCGTTTTGGATCTTTTTGAACCCGTATCCATTTTGTTGTAGGGACTTCAACGTGTTTCCTTTCGTAGATTTTCATTATCTAGTGGTGAGATTTGGCGTTTAAGTATCTATTAGTGTGCGTTTTCTTTCTATAAACGGAATGCCCCAACTTTCCGTTATAACCAGTACATCCAAAAAAAAACTAGACTGCTGTTATGTTTTAACTTCATAGTAAATTTAATGCTATTATGTGCAGAGTTTTAGATGTTGAAAGAATTGATTTAGTTTATTTTTGCCATGAGACCATACAACAAACGTATCATCAACATACCTGAACCAAGTTTTTGGTTTTAACTCAACATTTTTCATAATTTCAGTTTCAAAATACTCCATGTAAATATTGGCTATAACTGGAGAGAGCGGTAAACCCATGGCTGCTTCTTCTACTTGATTAAACAAGTTGCAATGAAATTGATAGGAAATACAGAAAGTCACATTAAAGATTTTACAGACTTTGTAGAGAAAATTAAGAACTTGCGTATAACAAAAGAAGATATCCTAGTTAGTTAGTTAGTTTTTACTAAAGTCCCGGTGGACGAAGTGTTGTTTTTGCTCAAGGAGAGAATAACTGAAGAAGTTCTGAAGAATTCTGTCTTAAAAACACTTATTTCAGTGAGATGAACAAATCAGCGATAGTAGAAGAGAGGGAATCTTTTGTACAATTACACGTAAGACATTACAATGTATTCCGTCAGGTCCAGGAGACTTATTTTTAAGAATTCTACTAGCCACCGCGGCACCGTTGCAATCTTATTTGCATATCAGTGCGGGGTTTTATTTGAGGATGCAAATGACAATGTCATCGAATCGTCCTCAGGAAACATGGAACAAACAATATCTTTAATCGTCTCGTATTCTGAGATAGTAGTGTATCTGTCGTCGTTTCCGATATTGGAGCACGGTTAGATCGACAGGAATTTATAAGAGGACAACCTGTAAAATAATCCTCACGGGCTCGTCGCCAAGCTTTTTACAACAAATCTTTGCTACGGCCTTGTAAGAGGCAAGTCATTCAGGTTTTAAATCTGTTGGGGCTTTTTGGTGGCGTTTTCGTAAACAACGCACCGCTCGTTTAACCTGTCTAACTTAGGACTCCACCACGGTACACCGGCTCTAGAGCTTAAGAACTACGTTGGCTTCAATCTAGAATCATCCTGGTCAACAGCAATGACGGTGTCTACAGATCGAGGATCGTGGCCAAAGTGACGTCGTTATTCGAGCCTAAGTGGCTAGAGAAGGTGAAAGGTTGGTGAAGTCCGTTCACAACACAGAATTGAAGTCACCTGTTATTATGATAGGAACGTCTCTCAGTTCATTAAGAATTTTATTGAGGTGTTTGAGATTAATGCGTCTCACTCAGCGGCCAATAAATAAAATCGCAACTCTAAGTTAATGTCCTCATAGTAATAATCGGTGTAGGATATTTTGGCGTCGAACTTTTTCAGGTACGATGAGCTGATGTTTGAGATCGCCTTGTGTTTGATATCTCCTTTATGGCCAAAGCGAACGCAGTTAGCCCATCTTACTTATCTTGTAAGACTATCTTATCTACTCGCAACATTTCCTTACTTGACCTATTCCTCGTGGCGAAATTGTAACCAAGCAAGTTTGGGTGGTATGGTGGGTACACTTCCTCCATCCTCCTTTCTTTACCGGAGATTTCGAAACCAGTTTTATCGATCGGGGGCTGGTCTATAAAAGAGATACTTCACGGCGCAATCAATCAGTTTGTTCAGAGCTACGAAGATGTCCACCAATGTCCACTGCGACGTGTGACGAAAGCTCAGTTTCTGTGATAACGACAACACGGGAATTATCCAAAATGCCACCCGTAGAAACCTGAATTTAAAAATGAAAACCACAGTATCGAAGCAAACTTTCCACTATTAATTAATTATAGTGAGAGTCTATTAATTCTGAAAAAAACGATTTTTTTCTGATAGGATGAATATGAAATGAGCAACAGTGGAAAAAGAATACAAGGTCTCAAAATGGCAATAATGAACAATATTCATTGAATTATAACAAATACACATTAACAAAACAAGTCAGAAATACATAAATAAGGCGACAGTACGATAATCCAAATCAGTGAAGACCACAGTAACAACTGGAAAAAGAAGAATCTATGGACCACCCCGATAAGGCCTAAGTTCTAATAATCATTTAACAATCAGTATCACATTAATATTGATAACAGTCAGAATAAAAAAAATTATTTATTTCCATTTTCAGAAAGTTTATCATTTTCATTAATTTCAGAACAATTAACTCTATTCACTTGTAAATGTGAGTCTATTTCAGTCGTATTAATTTCAATCGAATCGTTGTAAGAAATACAAATGTTGTGTAAGACACAGCACGCTATTATAACAGCACAAACGTTATCGGGATTACAATTTAATACTGAATGTAAACACTTAAATCTCGTTTGCAACATATTAATGCAGTATTTAATTTGTTTGTAGACGGCAGTATGAGCATCATTATATAATTGATCCGGCAAGGTTTCTGGGTTATTAATTGGTGTCATTAAATTTGGTTCTTGATAATATTTTGTACCACCTGTAAAAACGAATTTATTTTTTTCTAAACGATTATGGTACGTACCTATAAGCCAACAGGTGTTGTCATGGCATTGCTTCAGTTGCTGACACAGTTTACTGTTCTTCCAAATTTCTACATTTTCAAATGAACCCGGAAACGCAGCTAATACATTGTATACTCGTAGATCAGGCCCACATACCAATTGAACGTTAATGCTATATTCCGAGTTAGCATTAAGATAAATTTCCATACCGTGTTTATCGACAGGTTGAAAACGAACTTGAAAGCAATCAAGAACACCAATTACATTAGGAAACCCAAACTCTGTGTTTCCACTTTGACTTAAATCATAGAACTTTTGTTGCACTTCTAATAATTCTCCTTCTTGAGGAAATTTAATAAAATGTGGTGCCACACTCACTAAAGACTGTATAACATTCGTAACACCGTCTTCACCCACCCCAGTTGCAAAGAAATGCAAGCCTTGTTTGAGGTCAACGTCGTTTGGTTTTAAATTACTTAAAAGATCCTTGAGATAATCAAACACCTCGGAATTAACCGGTATTTGTAAAGTCGTCTCATTATTTGAATCGATAGACATTTATACGGTGAATTACTTTGTAATCACTTCCTCAAATACCCAATGTTTATTTTAGTTTGAACTGCTCTATTTTTAGTTAATACCATGATGCGTGCATGGTAGGGAGAAATGTTTACTTAAAATTATTTTTACAAATTATTTAATCATTGCAATAAAATGAATCATATCTGTAAGTAAATCTTTTTTCAAATTATGGATTATGTTTCACCCGAATATAAAATACTTTGTATTACGTTTAAAACCGAAATTTTAAATTTGTTCTTTTGCTTGTTATCCATTGATCGAATTTCTGGTAACAGACTTTTAAGAAAATTTAAATCTGCTTCGTCTTCTGTTGTTCTTCGCACTACACAGTGATTTAGGGTGTGTTTTTCACCTGCGTATATCACTTTTCTTTTATTACGTTTCCACTGTCTTCGACCTAAGTGGCCGGGTACATTTCTTTCCTCTTCCTCTTCTTTATCCTCATTATCAATAATTAATTGTTTTTTTAACTCCTCTTTATTTTCATCTACGTCTTTATATTCTGAATGTACGCTTTGTATTCTAAGTGAAGAATCTTGACTAAATTCTGTGTCCGAAGTATCGGTCCTGCTTAGTGTATCTTGCGTTATAGTTGAATTTGTATTACTGGAATCCAAGCATGCTTTTAAATTAGTTTATTATCATGACCATTTACCCTCCACTTTTGCAAAACGGTTGTAGAAATTCCATGTACGGTGATAAATAATATGATCTTCTGTGTACTGGTCGATCACTATTTTGATTTCGGAGGTATCTTGTGTAACAAGACCGAATGTTTTTCCATTTTTCTTTACACGTCATCCCTATAACATCTATAGAAAAGAAATCATTTATATAAAAACTTACAGTCTTCTCCAAGTTTGTTTGCGATGTCTTGCCATGCATTTTGGTGGCCTGACCGATTTGGCCCTCCATCTATGTTAGGGTCGTATAATACAGGATATTGTTCAACTAATTTAACAAAGTTTATATTTATTTCATAATCATCTCCCATTTTCGCAATTTAATACTAGAAAAAGGGCGGTGTCGTAATTTTGAAAATACATGCAACACGTTTCAGAAAGACATTTTTGTTTGTGTTGCAACGACATCGGACATGTTTACGACGTGTCGGCTATTAATAGTTATTTTAAAGGTTAATAAGGAAATTTATTGTAAAATTAAAAGTTTTAGAAACGTTATGAATTTTAATTTTGTAAAAGCGTGATACGTATTTTTAAAAATAAATTAACATTTTTTTATAAATCAAAATATGTAAAATATAAGACAAATTGTTCTTCTTTCTTGTACATACTATCCAGTGGCGCACTTAGATTTTATATTGGGTAGGGTTGTAGGGAATTTTGTAATTGTTTTTGTAGCTGTAGTATCGATTTATTAATTTCTATTGTCTAGGGTGACGACTCCAAAGCACAGAATAATACGGGGTGCCTCTGAAGTTGGCCGATAATCGAAAGGGTAATCACCTCAAAATTACTGTATCACCGCAGTGTTGCTACTATAGTTCTTAAAATGCGGTTATTATTATAAAAACGTCCGGAGTAGAATGTAGTCTCATAGTAGCAGATGAATTTAAAAAATATATCATAAAAATCATAAATTTATAGAATCTTATTTTTAAAAAAATGTTTTCATAGAATGAATAGATGTAACTGGCTATACATTTCATTGCGGAATTGATGCCGCTTCTATCGGAGCTCTTCAGACTGTGTTAGTGGGTTGGTTCGTCACTCCTCTCCACCTTTCTTTCTTTTCTTTTACTTTACAGGTCGTTGTGTTTTCTTGTCTCTTCCACTAGTTTCCTCCATATCTTTCTATCTTTAATTTTTTTTATCCATTTATCAATTCTCATGGTTTTATGTCATTTATTACTTGATCTTGCCATCTTATTTTCGGCGTCCCCTTTGATCTCGTTTCTTGTGGTTTCCATTTCATTATCTTCTTTGCAATTGATTCTTCTTCTTTTCTATTTACACTTCAGTACCAACGTATTCTCCTGGCTTTAATTTTCTTTACTATATTTGTTCCTTTTTCCCAATCAACAAGGAAACATTTTTGAGTTGCTTTTTTTCAACGTTTTACAAAAGACATATTTACATTTTTAAAAACATTGCAAAAACGTCTTAATGGCCAGAGTTACGTTGCAAAGTCAATATTAGAAAAACATTCTAAAAATGTTTAATAGCAGTTTACGTAACAAGAGTCGAAAGTAAGAAATAGCATAACGCACGGCCGAGCGTTGCATGTGAGTGAGTTATGCTATGATTCTTTCGACGAGAGTAATGTACATTATTTTTTGTGTTGCCTTTTATAAAATTACATTCTTATTTGAAAAAATAAAAAACAACCAACAGAAATATAATGTTGGTACTACATTTATTACTAAATCTGTCAAATTTGACATTAACTTTAACAACGTTTTTCTTCAATTTTAACTGAATTTCAAGATTTTTAAAATGATTTTTCCACCTGTTGCATACTAGTTTTAATATATTAATTGATTTTGAACACTTACTTTTATGTGGATTCCTAGTTTTCATTTTGCCACTCTATAGCTTTTTTCGTTCATTACGTAACTACACTAACGAACGAATATTGACGTTTGCGACGTTGGCAGCACAAAAAAATATTATTTATAATATTTTACGAATGTATAAAAAATTTATAATCAACGCTTTTTTTATAATATTGCAATATGCTTAAGGGCAGTTCTCCAATCATGGTATAAATGTAAGTTTAGTCATACTTGCTTTAATTTTAAAATACTGACATATTTGGCTGTTAGTTTTATCTATACTAACCAATAACACAGCCAATAACGACAGCATTTTACAATAAAACTAAGTATAACTTAACTGACATTTACACCATTATTATAGAACCAGCTCTAAAATGCTTACAAAAGATAGATAATACAATCTTCGAGTACTCAAAATACTTCAATTTCATGTGGATACAAACGCATTTGGTGCTTATAACAAAAATTAACACATTAACATAAAAGTAAAACAAACATTATTCATGTAATTACTTTATATTAATTGAAATAATTATAACAATCCTCACAAAAGCTTACAATTAATCAAAAGTTTTTTTATTTTATGGATAGGACCCTTCGGAGTGGAGAAACGGCAACAATAAAAACAACATTTATCTGTTGTTAAGGCCTGAACAATAAAGGTCTTTTTTATTGTTGCCGTTCCTTTACACCTAAGGATCCTATGCATAAAATAAGATAACTTTTGACTAATTATGCATGTACCTCTTTGTGTAAAAACGAAAACCACAACAACTAATAATCCAAGATTTTGAGACTTTGTACACACAAAATAATGCTGCATCAATATCAGAAAACGATTACATACCAAGATTAATTGGTTATTGTGCACGTTCAAATCTCCCATTTGGCCAACATCATATCAATTTCATAACCTTAAAACATCACAAAGAATGGAAATCATGAAGTACATAGAATGAACGTTTTAGTGTACTACACTACTGCTGTAACAAATAATATTACAAACAACACTTCAGCAAAATTTCTTGCAACGAAAAACATAACATCATAATAAATGCTGACAATAAAAGTATCTATTTGAGTTTAACTAGAACGCAAATTCGAAAAACGATTAAATTGATACACTAACAATATATTACACAGCATAGCGGGTAATACCATGGAAATTGTTGATTCGTTGAAGCTTAAAATATAATGCAATTATAATATACAAAATCGCCATCTTTTTACGCAGATACTGGTACTTTGCGCAAAAGGAGCAAAATTCTATAAGTTTAAAATACGAAATACGAGCGGGCATGGAAATTCGAATAAAGACTATTGAAGAACAAATACAAGTTAGTGTAGGAAATCAAATCAAAATTGTTTAAGAGGAAACTCAATTAGATATGTTAAATTGAAGAGAAAAATTATGCTAAGTTCTAGTAAACGGAAACCAAACTATGAATGAGAAAAGAGAAGCAATGGAGGACAAATTAGAAGAACGAAACTGCTTGAAGAAAGAATAAATCGAATGAATTGTTACGACGAAAACTTACTAATGGCTCATCGAAAAGAAACCACTTACCAGTTTAAGATTGTACTTCTAAATTTTGATGGAAAAATCGCTTGCTTAACATACTACAAGCAGTTCGAAGCCGCAGTCACAATAAATGGTTGGAGCAACAACCAGAAAGCGGCAACTTTAGTAGTGGATTTACATGGCAAAGCGCTTGGAATTTTCCAGACTGTTCCTGACCATTTGCAAGAAAATTACGGATTCTTAATTTCACGTTTAGAAATGAGATATGGAGATCCTCATCTTCAACAGGTGTACCAAGCCCAAATAAAGAATCGTTATGTTGTCATAAAACTACTTTGAAGTGATATGTACACGTTTGTATTGACTTGCTTTCTCTTCAAGATATGGATTTTTTTCTAAAAAAACTCGTCGCAGGCAGGATTCCAATCTAGATTGTATTTGTGAACTCACTTTAAATTATAAATCAAATATATAATAAACTGTTAATGTTAAAAAAAATTATTTGAACAAATTGCTAGGAAGTAGGTCGAAGAATATACTTTTTAGCGTTACCATCCAAATTGAAATTGAAATTTGATCTTAGCTAGCAAAAAGAACTCATTTTACATGTTTACTGTTTTTATTTGAATTAAACATACGATTAATGAGTATGACTTCTTTAATTGTCGATACATTCTTGCGGTCGTCTAGGCATTGATGCTACAAGAACACGTACGTAATAATCACTAATTCTATCCGAAGCAGTTTTAATGGCCGCAATTAATTGTTAGCGGTCTTTGGCAATGAAATTGCCCCTTGTTGTTTCCCGATGGTACAAGCAACTTGGCCACAAACGTTTTTTATTATACAGGGTGTACGACTACAAACTGAAGGAGTAGTTTTATTCTGGCGTTAAATAAATTTTTTTCTTTTAGGATTTGGTCTAGTGACCCAGTTTTGAGATATTTGCAATTAAAGTTTTCAGGCCGGTACTGACTATGTAAACAAATGGAAATTGTTTGTTGATTGCGGTAAATGATGGGTGTAAATGCTTTAAAATCCTTGAAACGCGTATTGATGTATTATCTTAATTATTGTTTTCTTTAATTTTTCATCATCTATAAAATTAATTGTTAATTAATATAGTTATTGTGTCAACACCTTACTGGCACAACTGTAAAGAAAATTGTGTAAATGAAGTGATTCGACAAAATAACAGTAAACTCTATAGTTACCTCAGCGGTAGTGATAGGCAAGATAATTTTCGGTATATAGACGTGAATTCTGAACTTGCAATACGAGATTTTACTAAACATGGGTTACATATGAATAGTCCGGGAAAAGTCAAACTCTTGAAACGGCTCATTCAAAAGACAAATAATTTTACACCCTGTAGTAATAAATTTGTAAATGTGGATAATTTAGTATACGTACGAATTCGTGAGATGGCAAATGACATGCATAGTATTCCTTTTTTAGAAAAAAATATATTACAAAAAACAAAACCGTAGCAATTCGAGTTGGACATGTTAACGTAAGGTTGTTAATAAGTAAAATACACTTATGTTAGTTGAACTTTTCGCGAAAACGTATCAACTGGACATTTTGTTATTGACCGAACACTGGTTATTAAACAGTGATATTGAGTTCATAAAAATAACGAACTTTAAACTAATTTCATATTGTGCTAGGTGTGTATATCAACATGGTGGAGCACCAATATTTTGTAGAGAAGGATTATGTTTGAAAAAAATATGTATGAACAGTTGCGCAAGAGAACGTGATTGCGAAGTCTGTAGTGTTAGACTTGAGATAGGTAAAAACATTGTTAATATTTTTTGCATTTATAGGTCACCCTCGGGTGATTTAACAAAGTTTTTTCAAACATTGGACAGTATTATGAAACTGAGCAAAAAAAATTCTTTAATTATGGGAGACCTAAATATTGATTTTTTACAGAACTCTTTTAACAAACTGGCTCTATTACACATATTAGACTCGTTTAATTGTAAAATATTAATGCAGGAACCAACGAGGTGTTTCGCGCAGCTAACGTGTTATGCTTTGTGTCCTTATCATGTAAAAAACTACTCAAAGAGCTGCGATTCGTTCAGCAACATCATGGTACTTTTTACGAGCAGGGGCACCCTTTAAGCCTCCAACGTACTCATCAATTTAGAACTCATGAAGACTGTTCTCGTAGTATGGCTTTTACGAATTTTTGTATGTTAGGATAATGTGACGAAACTTGGGTCTCAAACGCTCTATGCCATATTTCTATGGAATTGTTTGTTTTTGGAAGTCCCTCTAGTACAGTTTTGCAACAATTCTGCATAGGGTAAGAAGTTGTTGCAAGCGGCGACGTTGGTTAATCTACAATTGGCTGGACATTTCCCGGTAGCACATTCTTCTTACAAAGGACTCCAAACGCATTGACTACATTTGCTGTGGGTATAAATTCTAATGCTGGCAGTAACTTTAGTCTTAATGCAAATTCTGCATCCGTTTCGTCCTGGTTCTGTAAATTTTCTGCTTCAATTTTTTTAAAGATACATTGCAAAAAGTGGAAAATACATTCACGATGTTTTGAAGTTGGAAATTCTTCGCTAAAAGCATTTATCATACCAGTTTAAAAATCTGCGAGTAGCTCGTGGCACTCTAGGCATAAATTCTTTCAACTGTTGCAGCAAACGAATGTAGGATTTTTGTTTTTTCTGGTAATAGCACGTACGCCAATGGAACTGAAATGTAATCTAAATAGTTGGTAAATGTTCGGTTTGAGCTATAACTATAATAAATTTTCTAAAATCTTAACAGCGTAATATTGTATACTATTCATATAGAAACAATATACTCAATATTGTAGGGGGGGTGTAATTAATTCTATGCATATAGCGCAAGCAAATAATAGCAAAAAAAAATTAAAAATGCGAAAGCGAATGCTAGATAAAGTTGAATAACAAAGGGTGGATAGATATGGCATTGTTTTTTTTTGTTTGTTTAAGAACTTGATCAAGATCAAGACCGGCCCCGACTTACGTTTGCTATTGAAATTCACGTTTTTATTGTCATTTTGTCTGTACCTTCATACTTGTGAATATGGTACCATTTTTTAGTGCTTGTTTAGGTTGTCTTGTATAACATTAATTGCAACAAAAACAATTTACTTATCTATTTTTTTTCGTTTTTGGTTTTAATATACAGTATGCTTTAACTCGTATTTGTATTATATGCAATTATTTTTGTACTAGTTTTGTTATTAATTTGTGTTAATATTAATTTGGTTCAGCAGTGGTTATAACTTATATGTATTGTCGTTATTATTATAAGAAAATTCTGAAAACAAGTTGTTGATCAATATAATTAGACGCGGTATCCCACACAACCACCAAGTAGGTTTAAAATGTAATTATTTTTTAAGAATTTTTTGACAGACTAAATGTTTCTGATATCAAAACAATATGTAAATGTCATCATTATTTAGCTTTTCAGATTCGATCAGATCTGATTATTATAAGAAATTAATTTTCTTTTTTTATTCTGGATATGTTCACGACATCAATAAAGTAAATGAACAAATTTACCATTGGCGTAACATACGTTTTCGAACAGGAATAACTTGAAACTTCAGAATATTTGAAAAAAATTATAATAAACATTAAGAAAAAAATAAATAAATGTATTTATATTGAAATTAAAGTTGCAAAACTTTAAATGGGTTATTGTTTGTGTAAACATAATGCAATTTTGACTGATATATACAGGGTATCATAAGTGGGATTTATTAGAATATTTTCTAAGCCGCGGATAGCGTAGTAGTAAAATTTAACTTTCATGTATTTGTTAACTTTGGAATTGTTAGTAACATTTTAAATAGTTTGTACTAGTTTAAACCCTTGTTAATCTTTACTAGTTCAAGTTTATTTAATTTATTTAGTTTAAAGTTTCATTGACATTTACCACTCCGAAGATGCAAGCTGCAATGTCTTGCGAAATGTCGGTGTACTTGGGTTTACCACGACACGACAATACGGCAAAGGCCAAGTTCTACTTCTTGTTTTGGCTCTCAAGGAGAGACTAGGACTAGGCATAAAAAGTCTGGGTGTTCAACTACGACGCGGCCTAAGCCGAAAGTCGCTTATAATCGGAACCAAAGTTTTGGCACTTGGAGGACGTAAAAAACCCGTGGTCAGACATAAGCACGTTTATGGCCAAAGGTATCAAAGAATTAGTAGCTATTTCAAAAGCAGAAGGCTAGTGCTACGGAATGCAGTCGGCATCAAGCTAATTCAGACGATTTCTAGAATTCCTCAAAGCTCGGTGTTGGGGTCGGCTCTGTGGAACATTGCATTTGACGAAATACTTGACCTCAACTTGGGAGAGGGGGCTCATGCAATGGCGTTTGCCGATGATTTTGCTCTACTAACCAGTGCTAAGGAAAAAGGCGAGCTTGTGGTAAAGTGGTAACCGTGCTCTACTCACGTTATACAACTAGTTGAAATCAAAAGAGTTAGAGCTAGCGCTAATAAAAACGAAACCTATTGTCTTTTCGGGCAGAAGAAAAATTGGTGCTGTCGAGCTTAGGCTACGTCGTCGCATTCGGTAAAAACTTGAAATACATTGGGGTCTACATGGACAAATACTTTAACTATGGCCACCACGTGTTAATGGCTGCAGCCAAAGTCACGAAAAAAGCGTCGGCCATAACATTAAAGGACCGTTTATGATGAAGAGGAAACTGATATTGACTGTCGTCACCTTGTTATGTTAAAAAATCTTGGTACGGTTTTTCGTGCTATATCAATTTTGCCGAGTCGTAAATGTCATTTACGAATTGGAGGTTTTTTTCAGTTTCTAACGTTAAGGAAACATCACGTGAGCCAACGTTATGCCCGATGGTTCTATATTTTAACTATTGTGAACCATCCTTACTATTCATGGGTAAATCAATTTCGATTTTGATGTGTTACATGTGAAACACTTGCTAGGGTGAGAATGCATTTCTATATTATTTTTTTTTGTATTGTCGCGGCAAGTTGGGTTACCACTATGTGTCTGTCATCTCAGAAAATTGTTAAATATTTCTGAAGTTTTAATGGCTAATTAGAGTCAAGTCTTGTAGAATATTAGTTAGATGGACAATTAATCTTGAAGCCTCGGTGGCACACTTAAATTTTATCACTGAAAATGTTATTTGGAAACTTGGCTGCACTGTCTTCGCTCTCTTCAACTACTTCTGTGATATAATAAATATATATTCTGTGTTATTACTTCTGTCGTGTTATTTGTTCTTTTCCAGCTACGGGTAGAGTTAGACGATATCTCCCTAATTTAATATTTTATCGTCTTGGCGGCTTTTTTAGCTTTAATCTATAATTTAGCATCACAAAGCCTGCTACTCCCTCTCCGGGGAAACTGTGTTAGCTGTTGCCGCTTTTTTTGTCGTTACAAGAAAACCAACGTAACACATGATCGGACCAATATTGAGCAAGTTTTATCCAATAATGACTCAATATTTCGTTGCTACTTGGAAAATGTCAAATTCACGTCCGTTTGCATTTAGATATGTAGTTGGCCAATAGGAACAAATAAAATATGTGAGGGGTGATTAGGAAAACAACTATTCAATGAAAACAAATATAGACTTTATAAATAACTTTATTTAAACTCATTAAATTATTTTCAAAGCTGACCTTATTCTTAAAACGATCTGATTTGTTTGGATTTAGTGAGAGTTTTAATTGTTAAAATGTCTTTAGCAGGAATAAGGGCTTCTTTTACTGTAGGTGTTCTTGGTTTTGACATAAACTTTAACGACTAGGAAGTCTTTCGGATTGTACATATTCTTAGGGTTTTTAGATCTTTCTAGATTTTCAGGCCTCTCTTCACCTTCAGGTTCTTCTTTAGATGACAACACGTACTGATTATCACTATCTTGAATTAAATACTCCGAATCTTCAGATGAAAACAAATCTTGTATCCATGTTGCCTTTTTAGTGCTTTGAGCCCGTTTAATTGATGGATCTACAATATTTGCATTACACGTAACAATTCTTGAAAATTTTATTTTGTTGCCAATTATTACTGATTTTTTTTTATTTTGACGCTTTTTTCTGGTGTAACACTTATTTTTGTTCGTTTATTCTTTTACTTGACAATGTGGTGTTGTCGTAAGGTTGCTAACAACTCTTCAAAGTGTCGTCGATGGCTTCTACCGGTACAGGTGTTACACTTCCATTCCTTTGTCATTGATACAACCGTTAGAATCAGTTTTTGCCATCATAAGGACGAATCGTACAATTGTTTCAGTAGAGCAGGGAACTTATCTTTGAGTACAGTAGCTTCATCTTTTTCTGGTCTTTTTTTTTCACTTTTCCCATATATTGCGCCAAGTTATTTTTATGGTCCTGAAAAATTCCACGTTAAGTGGTTGGATAAGATGGGTCGAGTTACTAGGCAGAAATATGAATTTAATTTTTTATTATTGCATAGTGTGATTACATCAAGTGACAAGTGAGACGTTAAGTTATCCCCAATTACTTATTTGCTTCCTTCGAGATCTTTAAAAAAGGATGTAGCTACTGACTCCACCTAATCAGAAAAACAAAAGCTGTCGAACCACTCAGACTTGGTTCTATTATACCTAGAGTTTTTGAACTAATGTGTTTTCTGCTATCATACAAATGCTGGGCTTTAAAAACTACGTATGGTGGCAATATTTTGCTTTCTCCGGTAGCGGTAAACATGATTGATGTGGACGCCTTTGAAGAGTTCAAAATCTTTTCTGGATATTTACAGCGACGTCTGAATATTAGTTTCTTTTTCCTGGATCGTCACAAAGATTAGTTTCATCATAGTTTATTATCTCCAGTTGTAGTTTGAGTTTGTCAACAGATGCATTTATTGTCTCGGGAGAGACTGTGGCTCGCGATTTTTTAATGTTCTAGCACATTCTAGATTATAAGGATTCTTTGTGGCTGACGTTCTGAGACGAAATATACCCATATAAGGCCAGGTGTGTTGTACTCGAACTTTGGTACTTGTTTTTCTTGTCGTTCGAGAACTTAACAAATCCAGTGGGTAGCCCCGCCCCAATCACTACAAGTTTTGAACCGATCAACTGAAACTGGTTTTTCGTCTTCACTAAGTGACGTTTGACCGCTTTTCTTCTTTACTTGATTATTTTTGGAATGCCTGTGTAAAACAGTAGTAGGTATACCTTACTTTTCTGATTTTTTTGTAGCTAAGGCTGTTTCGGAGCTCCTCAATAGCCTTCTTCAAATATCTGCCGAGTATTGTTTATACGTTTGAGGCATGTTTGTAATACTTGCAATATACATACCTACTCTATAGTATCAGGTTGTACTAAAAATTATTAAATTAAGGTGTACAGCCATAGTCATTGGAAATGTCCCTAAAATGAGCTATACCGCACGTTCAGTCACATTCTAATAGTATTAATCCTATTTATACCTGTAAATATATCCTAAGGTTATGGTTTTTTCTTTATTGTATAAATACAAAAAGGTGATTACCATTACTTAATTTTGTATGTATTTCTCAAATCATACGAAAAGGCTTTTAAATATTACTCTCAAAAAATTTTCTTTATATTTTTTGTGCGAATTAAAAAACAAACACTTTTTTTCTAATTTTGAATAACAATTTATTAACATATTTTTAATAAACATAGGACATACCATATCGTCAATTTTTTAGGTAATTTGTTACGTCTAAATTTTAACTGTTAATGTAATTTATTGAAATGTGTGTTCTGATAGTCACATTATTTTTGTATGTAGGATGTATAAACCTGGCTTATCAGACCCGGAGTAATGTTTGGTTATAAGAATATGCAGCGTTTGTTACTATCATTTATAAACAATTTTTCTTATATAATAATTAATAAGTAACAACGATACTTGTTTTTTGTTATAAAATAACTGTTTATTTTTTCAATTTTTTAATTTGAATGTTGGTCCGGTTTATGTAAAAGTAGGTATTGTACCGGATATGCATCCTACAGTTAAGCGGATTTACAAATACCTCACTTATTAATGATGTGTTGTCAATGTAAGTGCGGTAATGCTCGTTTTAAAGACATTTAATAATATTGATCGTATTGACATCTATAAATATACCTTGAGGTTATGGCTTTTTGTTTGTCGTATAAATACAAAAAGGTGATTACCATTATTAAATTGTATATGTGTTTCTTAAAATCATACGAGCAGACTTAAATATTACTCTGAAACAAGCGTTTTATGAAACCACAACTGCTTATATGTTTTTGTGCAAATTAATAAACAATTCTACCGGATATGCATCTTAGGTGTTAGGATTAAACGGATTAATAAATACCTCACTTATTAATAAGTTTTATAATTACCTTTTGTAAATATATCATCAGGTTATGGCCTTTTGACGTATAAATATAAATTTTTCATTTACAAAATTGTAATATAAATTGGTAGTTCCTAGTAGTAACATCATTGTTTATGTGATTATAATATTTTGTGAATATGCCTCAAAGATTTGGACAAATGCATTCTACCTTAGAATTAAGAGGAAGTATTGTTGGAATGGCACAAACAGGAATGTCACTTCGAACAATATCACAACATGTTGACTTATCGGTAAGCATTTTTCTAAAGTAGATTTTTAACATTGCATTGAAACACAGTCAGTATGTATTAAATATGATCACTAACAATACTATTTAATAAGATATTGGAATCTATTAAATTGATGTCAAATTTTGAAATACATATATAATGTATAATGGCTTTTAATATAGTACTAATGAAAAATGTAATCTAATACTAAGAACTTAACACTTTGTAGATTAAACAAATCCGACGATGGATTACGAAAGGTCAGGAAGTTGATAATAGGCCACTTGTAAGCCTAGAATTACTTCTCGGCAAGAAGATGCGGACATACTCGGCTATACATTACAAAATCATTTTACAACTTGCCAAAAAATAAAGGAAACGCTGAATATTATTTGCTCTGTTTCTACCATTCAAAGACGTTTACGCGAATCAAATTTACATTGTAGAAAACCGGCAAGTAAACATTACAAAGCGTCATGCTGCAGCTCGGTTGCGCTTTTCTCGCCAATATTTAAATTTGGATTGGAGTACTGATATCTTTACAGATGAAAAAGTATTTTCTAGCACTGATTAATGTCCAACTAGAGTGTGGAGACCACAAAACACTCGTTACAATATAGAACACGTTTTGCCCAATAGGCAAAGTGGTAGAGTGATAGCTAGAGTGTGGGGATAGATATCTCAAGCGGGTCCAGGAGAGTTAGTGCAAGTGACACCACCTCGATTTACTTTAGAGCAATACCTGAATATTTTAGATAATATCTTGATACCTTCTGTGAGAAGAATATTTCCACAAGATGAGCTGGAAACTATTCAAGTAGTCCAGAGTAATTCTCCTATTCATACAGCACGAATTGTTAGGGACTATATTAAAGATCAAAACGAAGTTGAAATAATTGAATGACTAGCGAGATCACCAGATTTGAACCCAATTGACAATATGTGGGGTGCAATGATCAGAAACTGGGATAGTGATATTTAATTTAGAACACCTGAAAATATTATCCAACATTCAGAATTAGTTTGGGAACGTTTTCGGGGATCACAGTTGTGTTAAAATTTAGTAAACTCTATGCAGTCTAGATTAGAAGCATGCATACAAAATAATGGTTATTACACAAAGTATTAATTATTTCTATACAACTTTTGTATTGTTATTGTTTTTTATATGATAATATTTTTTTTATTTAACTATATTATTAAAATAAATTACAGCATGAACTGTAATTATAAACTAATGCTTATTTATTAACATTTTATTAACGCAAAAGTGAGTAATACCTAAATAATTATTATTAAAATTAAAATAATATTAATGAATACGAAGATGTAACTATGATACTCATTAATAAGTGAAGTATTTAACCGCTTAAACAAAAAAAAAAGAATGTGACTATGTGAACAAAAATAGTATATTACTTAACTAGGGAGGAAAGTATGACTTTCTAACCCGCGTAGTAATATTATTATACTACACCTGTTGGGATGTCATACTTTCCTCCCGTGGTAAGTATACAATTTTTTAGCACAGCGGCATCGAAAGTTCTTTAAAAATAAAATTTATTAGTTCTTAACTGTCATAAATTTTAATTTTTCGCTATTGTAAACCGACTTTGACAGTTTTGGCACACTTGTCAACATAAACGTCAAATCATTTTTTAAAGATTGTGAGACTTTGTGGGCCTCCTAGTCTCTGTTCGAGCAATAAAATGTTGTATTAAAATCTTACGCAACAAAAATAGATTCAAAGCGAAAACAAAGGGAATTCAGAATTTCTTACAAAAAAATTACATGAAAATTAAATCTTAAAAAATATCAGTATTAAATAATTAAATTTATAAATTAACAAGTTAGATTTATTTTAAAATACAGAATAATTTCGAAAACTCAACATTATTACCAATATAATGAGAATTACAAATAAATGATAATAACAATTAATAATTATAATTAATTAATTTTGAATAGTTTCATAAATACATGAAATTGTAACGTTATAATTATTGTTTTTCTTTCTTAAAATTAAGAGTATTCTTCTCATTTACTGCAATTATTATTATAATAATCAGAATAAGTTAGCATGCGCTTAAAAATTGAAGCATGCGTACTAATTTATTAAAACAATTAACCGGGAACGTAAGTGGTGCTTTCGCCCCTGAAAATAGGGTCCGAAAGTGAACTTTCGATTCCGCTGTGATAAAAATAATTTTGCACATACAGCGAAATATTAATAGTACCTATGTAAAATTGTTTTTATAAAATCAGTAATTAGATTATTATTTACAATTTACCTTAACTTTATATGTTCAAAATTTTACTATCAATAAGTATGTATCTAAAATTATAGAAAGAAATGTTTTTTTATTCGCATAAAAATATAAATACGGCTATAAAAGTAATACTATGTTCTTATGGTTTGAGAAATACAAGTAAAATTTAGGAATGGTAATTTTTTTTTTTATTTACAAGACAAAAGGATATAACCTCAAGGTATATTTACAAGTATAAATACTGGTAATACTATTAGATGTGACTGAAAATGCGGTAATGTTCATTTAAGCGACGTTTTCAATGACTATGGCTGTACCTATTCACCCCACATATTGTAATTCTGAGACGTCATAACACAAAAAAAAATATTTACGGGAACAGATTCATAAAATTGTAAAACACTAAATAGTTATGTAATTATGTAATTTTATGGGTGTATATGATTGCAACAATGTAAAATTTCATTCCTCATGTTATCAGATTAGATAACTTAGTAAGTGTACAGATCGGACAATCGGCAATTTAGTACGCAATTTTTGTTTTCCAGTGAAGTTTTGTTACTATTCACACAACAGTTTTTATTCAACCCATTTTACGGTACTAACAGAAAAGCAAGAAAAAATAATACAGGCAATAGAAAGGAGATACCACAGGAGAGTATTAGGAGTGAAGAGAGTGGATAAAAGAAAGAATAAAGATATAAGAAAGAAATTAGCAGTAAAGTCAACAAAACAGTTACTGGAAGAGAAGTAACTAAAATGCTTTGGATATCTAGTAAGAATAGACGAAGGAAGATGAGCGAGAAAAATCTGGGAAGCAAAACTAATAGGAAAAGCATAGGAAGACCGAACCAGAAATGAAACAGTAATATTGAACATCAATTTCAATTGAGTTTATATTTGTTGTAGAAAAATGTTTATTACAGAGACCATATGGCAATAAATTTATAGTTTTTTTATTTGGTTTAGTTTTTTTTTGTTTTATTGAACTTTTCATAGATATTTAAAAAGAAGTGTTTTTTTATTACAAAAAATACAATCAAAAATCTTCAAAATTGACGCAGATGAGTGTGAACTGAACAATTTTTTAACTGATTTGTGTACATAAAGTTTGTAAATTCACAACATTAAATGACTTGAAAAAAAATTATAATAACGGGCTTAGTTAAGAGGACGTGGAAATAAATACTTTTATATTGTAACGGATTTTAACACTAATTTATTTCAGAACTAAATATTTACACCCATAACTTTATGTAACTATTTAAATCTAACGATATTTAAGAATAAGACTTATGGCTAATTTACACTTTGTTAAGTAGCAAGTGCAGGTGAGAAGTGCAAGTGTTAAGTGATTAGTAAAATCAAGGTGTAAACTGTCACGCTGTTAAGTGATAAGTGCGAGTGCGAAGTGCAAGTGCAAAGTAAAGTGAATAGAACAACTGTCTATTTTTTCTGTTAAGTAGCTAACCCCGCACATCCCCGTACTCCGCGATTGTAGCAACGCGAAACTATTAAATAAATATTTTTATTGTATTGCTTTGACAAGTGTATAGTACGGACGGAGAACAGAATCATGAAGTGGAATGAAGAGCAAACAATTAATTTCGTAGTTTTTTTCCATTTTCTTTGCCATAATCTCTTAGGTTTTTCGACTTCATCTAACAGGTCATGTTCAATTTCTGATGCGATGATTTTGACTATATTTTTTAAAATGTTTCGCAATTCACATCGTTGTTTTTCAACCATTTTGTTCCGACATGGAGACAATCACTTGACACTTGAGACTTCTACAATACTACTGTGTAAACGTTTTCTTTACACTTAACACTTAACATTATGAAAACATGTTAACTAATCACTTCTCACCTGCACTTACTACTTAACAAAGTGTAAATTAGCCATTACACTAATTTATATATTACTATCACTAATCTGCACTTTTTAATTTTATCTAAAACTGATACTTGTTTATGTTAAGAACACATCCGCGACGTAGTTATGTTTCACTAGCGCCGACAGTTTATTTATTTATCTTCGCACACACGTTAATCGCTTATTTATTTAAACAGACAACCTTTTTAACTTCTGACTTTGAGAAATTGACCTATGCTTCCTTAGAATACCTTTTATATATTTCTGTTATCGGTGTCGAGAGTCTTCTACATCTTTCGGTAAATGTTCTCGAAGTTTTGTCGCCGTTTAAATTCGCAAAAACGTATTTTGTTGCATGAAAAAGTTATACAAAAATTAATCAATATCTGAATTTTAAAAAAGAAAACTACTTTTTTTATTGTTAAATTATTTTAAAACGAAACTAAAATATATTTTTAGTTGAGGCTTTTCGTTTTTACTCAAAAGGTCGAATGTATTTGGAAAATTTGATAGGTAGGAACCTCTATTATATTAAGTCTCCTAATAAAAGTATCAAACACGTGAAGATTTTTTAGGAGCATTAAAGATAATCTGATTTGTTTTCTACGATATCTAAATGCAAATTTTTTTCGTTGTGTTAATGTTGATGCAAAAGATACATGTTGTTAACGCCGCCGTTTACATAGAAGCATAAATCTGTCGTTTCAGTAATAGCAAAAGTGGTAATAAGTACCGATGCACGTTCGAAATTTCGTTCTACATTAATTTCAACTGAAAAAATTACTTTAAAAGCGTGTGAATCGATTTGTTTCGTTTTGGCGATGGTGTTACAACGTAGATATGTATATTTCGGTTCAGTTGATTTAAATGAAGTGATTTTAATTAAAGGGATTTTCAACATTGTTTATCGGAAATATAAAACCCAATGAATTATGAACATTGGTCAATAAAATTTTAGTGCATACCACATAAAATAAAATCTGAGGGTACCTAAATTCTATTTTCAACTGATTACATAAAATACAGATGTTTGTGAGAGGAATTTTTATACGTAGGTATATTTCAATATTTCGCAACAAAGAACATTGCGGTAGAAAGTGTCACCTTCAAATAAGAATTTTCGTTACAAATGTACAAAACCGAGACAAACTTTTATTCTGACAATCACAAGAATTAAATTCTGAAAAGATTTAAACGATTTGTTTGTAGTTTCAGGTCACTTTGAAACGACGTTTCTTTTAGCTAAGAGCTTCTATGTTTTTTTACATTTCTAGAATATATGCATCTGTTTTGTTTTTGTTAAGTCAATAATCTAATTAAATGTTTATAATGTGTGAAGTAGTTTTTTAAATTATCAACATTTGGCGTCAATTTTGTAAGTTTTAATCTTAAATCTCCTCGGCTAATGATGTCCAGTCTGTTCCTTTTTTTCGTTAGGAGATTGGTAACAGCGCTGAATCCCCTTTCCACTAGGTATGACGATGGAAAGGAAATTAAAAATTTCCGCGCTATATTCCATAATAGGGGATAAGTAACGGGTATGTCGTTTTGCAGCCAGAATTGCTAATATCAGTTTTTAAACTGAACCTTAAGTTCTTCGTTTGTACTTAGTCAGTCAGTTCTTCTTGTATTATGACATTCGTTTCTTCTATGTCACCATATGGGTTAATTATCCACGGTGGTATTACCAGACTCAAAACATCCTCAAACCTAGTTTCAAAATCTGAATAGAGGGCATTTAAATGTTGAACGTAGGTTGAAACGTCGTTTTCTTGGCAGTTTGTCGGTGACAAATTGGGGAACTGAGAAAATTCGCACTGATAAGATGGACTTTGTTTGAATCAAATTTAGACTATCGCGTTGTAACTGCAAATTAACCATATCTAATTTTGTAAACAAATTTATTAAATATGCAATGTCTGTTTTCCACTTCATTAAATTGTCTTTTAAAATTTTATCTTTAGTATCCAGAAACTCTAAAATAGTCTCAAAGAGTGCAAAAAATCTTGTCAAACATAAGCCTTTCGTCAGCCAGCGTACTTCAGTGTGAAGGAGTAATTGATAAAAGTGTTCATTTTCTTCACACAACTGCGCAAATAACCGCATATTACACGTTGCTTCGGATTCGGTTTACTGCGTCAATGACTAATTGAAGAGATTCATGCAATCTAACACTCAAATTTTTAGCAACTAAATGTTGTCGATGGATGACGCAACACCCCTGACACATTTTGTTTTAAATAGCTTATAAATCCACGATAACGTCCAACCATGGCAGGTGCTCCATCTGTAGCTATTGATATTATATTTGATAAAGGGATTGCTTTTTCAATGAAGTAATCTTTCAAAACATGAAATATTGATTCACCTTTAGTGTCGGTTGTCAAAGTTCTTGCGAAGAGCAGTTCTTCGTAGATTTCTTGATTCATAATAAAACGAACATATGCCAATAATATCGGTGCATTACCAGGTAAAGTTAACTCGTCCAGTTCTATAGAGAAATGGGTCGTTTGCAAATAATTACACAAGAAGCTTTCAATATCAGAATTCATTTCATCAATACGTCTTTCAACAGTATTGTTGCTTAAGGGAATTCTTTTAATGATATCAGATGCAAATTTGTGTAAAACAGTTTTTAAAACCTCTTCAACGGCTAGCTAAATTACTATCTACTATCTTTCCGATAGTATGCGGTAGTAGCGAGATATTGTAAGACGCCCGCAAACCATCATCGTTACTTTGTGACGTTGAAGCGAACGTTCTGTCCAGCGTGGGTCTCTTATGAAGTTTATCTTTAAGTGTTTGAAAGTATTACAAATCTTTATCTGTTTTATCAGGGTGACATCTTCTCAGATGATTCTGCAGTTTAGATGGTTTCATAGCGCCATTGCCCAAAACTTTGTTGCGTAAAAGGCACATAGGCAATTGTTTGTCCGACAATGATGGAATGAAGCCGCGTTTCAAACAATCAATACTGTACTGTCTACATTTTTTTTTAGATTTGGACATGGCATCAGTCATCTGTGGGAAAAATTAATCTATTTAAATAAGACATAAAGTCTAGCAGCTGTATATTAAAAAATCAAAGTCAAATCGTATGGTATTAGATTTTATGGCAGGCATAGGCGTACAGCCATTATAAATGAACGTGAGAAGGGGAATGTTATGAATGTTACTTAAGGTTTTGATATGATTGAACTTTAAGGAAATTTGAAAGTAACATGACAAAAAATGTTAAAATAAAACATTATACAACGAATAATAATATCAAATTGTTATGCGATTTATCTCTACATACATTCGACTGTCATGTGTAAAAATTCACTGGTTCCACTTTAGCAGTAACACAATATTTTTTCCACTACTAGTTGTATACGCTTGCATTATTACGTATAATAGAAGGCCGTGAAGTTGTACTTTTTTAAGCGCAGGTAAATAATATTTCATTATTAACTAGTAGTTAATAATGAACATATTTACATTTTCTGATAATACTACAACAGTTTAAAAGAAAAAAAGTTTACGAAACTGAGTACCAAGAGCAAGAGATTTTATTTAATGCTAATTTAAGTTTTCAAATCGCTCAATTAATAAATTAATTTGATTTTAAAAAGTAAGTTATTTGAAGTTCGCGCTTAATTAAGCGTGAATATTATTGAATTAAATATGTTTTAGATATAATCAATGCTTAAAATAATAATGTTTTTAAACAATTTAAACAACTTTAGCAATAAAAACTTACGTTATCTGTTTATTTTTGTGTTTTAAATCACAATTAAGAATCACGTCAAAATTAATTCTATGAAACTAATGACAACTGTCAGAATTACTGACTTGATTTTTAATTTAAAATTAATATCTTAAATTTTAAATTTGATTTAGTAACAGGTAGAAAGGTTTTAATAAATCTAGTAGTGGAAAAAATTGTATATATAACACGGTTGAGAAGTTCATTATAACCTGCGCGATTTATATCCCTCGACGCTTCGCGTCTCGCGATATAATCTATCGCTTAGGTTATAATGATGCACTTCTCAACCTTGATATATAATATACTATTAATTTGAATATAGAGAAGTATGTAAAGTGCAATATCCATAATCCGAACTTCCGTAATCCGAAAATTCCAGTAATCCGAACTGGCCCACAATGTAACGACCAATAGACAAAAGTACATTTTTTTTTACTTTTTCTGCGAAGTTATGTTCCTATATGTAAACATTTAAATTCTATGGAAAAAAAAACAAACAACGAGTACAAAACTAAAATTTAATGAAAAAGAATGTACTTAATGTTTTCCGGCACTCTCAAACAAAATAACACTGATTCACTATAATTTGTTTGATAAACTACCAGTGATTTTTTCAATATTTTTTTAGCACTTTCCTTTTCAAGATTCAGGAAACGTATAAACGTGTTTGTCTCATTCGTGTTTATAGAGTGAGGAATTGAACAAGTCAGTGCAAGTACGCGAAGCTTTGAGACTGCGCGTATGCTTGTAACAAGATGATACTGGTATATCATTAGGCGCAGGTTTTCACAAGTTTAAAATGTATTGCGACCACAAAGCGAATGCCTACATCTTACAACTTACACAATTTTATAAACATATATAATAATTTTTTACTTAATAGATACTTTTATAAATAATGTATATGTCTTTATATTATAAGATAGTATAATGTAAGTAAATAGGTACTATCATGTTAAGATCCACTAATGTAGACACCCATTTACATTTCATGGACCCCGAAATTTAGTTTTCTTTGACGTAGACCCCTTGCAGGTTGTCATAGCCCCTGGGGGTCGATATAGACCACTTTGGGAATCACTGCTTTAAACTTTGAGATGATGATTATACCGGGTGGGCGTTTTCAGAGGGTGACCATTGGTATAACGGAAACGGTAAGAGATAGAAAGTCGGTTAAGTAAACAAAGTGTTGTAATTTCATATCCTTTTTACTTAACCCCATTAGCCAAATAAACGAATTTCTGTTTGATAAATATTAATTCTTAAGTCTTTACAACCAATAACGTTTTATTATAATAAAGTTAAGTTAATTGATTTGGCGCGACATGTTTCTGTTTATTCATTATTTGGAAAAAACTGAGAGCTGGTATTTTCGAAAATGTGCTGTAACTTCTTTATTTTTCGATTTATCATAAGATGGTTTTAGTAATTTTTCTTTTACAGTACGTAACGTACTTTCAAATGATGTATGTTTAAAATTTTTTCCGTGGTTTTTAAGATAATTGCAAAAACTTCATTTTTTCTTATGGCGGCCATATTGAATTTTTACATATTTGAAATCGTCGATTTTTTAATATTATGATGACGTTCGAGAAGTTATTTGCAAATTCAAGAGTCTTCTAGAGGCTGTTATCCATCATCTAGAAGATATACCGAAAGATAGGGAACACTCGAGAAGGATTTCCAAATGTGTATAAATACCGAAGGAAGAAATTGTAGGTCAGTTATTGCCGTAATGCAAATACAGCAGTGTTAAGAAGAAGTTGAAATAAATAAGTCGTTAGCACGTGTGTATACATAAATATACAGAGAATAATCTCGTACGTGATTTTAGTGTAAACAAGTGTGAAGCTATCCGCGGACTTTATCTTATCTTAATTAGTGTAAGTGTATCTGGGGGCGTCTTTTTTTCTTTTGCAGCTAGGGGCGCCAGTTTGTAATTTGTATATTCCATCGCTCATCTTTGTGTCGAGCGGTATGACCCGAAAATTGCTCTTTTAGTTGAGCTGCTTGTTTTCTCACATCTTTGGCTGTTGTTCTTTCTTTTAATTCAGCTATATCTTGTTGAACATTTGTTTTTCTATTGCTCTCGGTGTTACCGCTATTCTTCCAACATTTTGCTTTGTTGAAGTCCACGTCTCGGCTCCATGGGAAGTTGTTATGCTTATTACTAAAAAATAAACGAAACTCAAATCATGTTGTTTTGGAATTAAAAGAAATTTCTAAAAAAGGTTTGGCACTAATGTTTGGTTTGGAGTAATAGGGGTCATGTATTAGAACTACACGTTTATCAAGAAAATCCTACTTCAGACCAATACTTTCTGCTTTTACAGATCATTTTGCAGCATATTTTCCGTAAACATTTTTCTGAATTTTACATACTTTATTACCAGAGTTTTTTCGTAACTAACTCACTCAGTTTGATTCTCAAGTCTTGGTGTGCTAATCCTACAATACATTAAAAATTCGCCAAAACAAGTAAATAACGCCCAATACAGAGCTTGTTTAAATCTGTCGATCACTGAAAGAAACAATCGATAAAACACATATTCTAACAATAATAAATTTATTTTCATTAAGAGAGAATAGACGTTAATGTATAAAGAGATAGACCAATAAGAATTGTAGGTTTGTCTACTAATATCATAGCTATAACATCGATATAGGTATCGATTAAGTAACACACCATACAATTAATTATATTCAATTGCTAACAAGAATTATAAGTAATCAATTTAAATAAAAGTTAAATATTATTCAAATAATCACTTCTTTTACCATGCAGTTGCGAAACCAGTCGATAATCGACGATTACAATAATAAGTTGCAAAACAAAATAAAAGTATCAGCACAAAAACTTACCCAACCGACAATTCTTCGTCACAAGTAGTAACGTTCACTACTTATTTTTTATATGATTTAAGAACAAAATATGCGTAGGATATAAAATTATCTACGATGGTTTTGTTAGGTGCCTTACTGGCCATGACTGCGTTCGAAGAACCTGGACGGATGTCGCGTTTGTATGATCGATGTTGTGGTTATATATAATAAATGCTTTGCTTAAAGCTGACGGTTAAGTTTTAAAATAGAATACAATTAGGTAAAAAAATAAAATTTTACGATACTATTAAGTAGTGCGCGCAATACAATTACAAAAACAAAAACGCTATTATAAGTAAGGTGCGTGAACTGATTGATTAATTATAGAAATAATTAAAATTATACAATCCTGAAAATTCGAAAGAAGGCGTGAGTCATATTTCGTCACTTTTGATTAGTTAAAGAAGGCAGACTTTACAGGTTAGATTTTCTTACCACAGCCGTGTATGTAGGTGTTAAGGTAAAGGATAACATGACGACGCTATCTTAATTACTCTCACCTGAAACGTCAAGCAATCAACCAAATTTTTTATTTGCTTAACAGTTATATAAGTTATTCCAGCACATTTGCTAAAAGCGTAATTGTAATAACTAACGAGGAGAAGTTGGCAAAAAAACTACTTACATTTAGGAGACTAGCCCTGATACGATTTTATAACGATTTCGAAAAAGTAAAAGGAAGAGTAAAAATAAACGTTCGACAGCGACATTGCGTTTGTCACTCGTAAAGGTGATTTGACAATCAGTGGCAGCATGTAACTAGTGCAGCCGTTAATTTTAATTTAACATAATATTTTTGACCAGTACCAAATAACGACATGTAACCATTTTGAACATGACGGCGCATCCGCTCATAGATCTCGACAATGTGTGTAATCCAATCAATGGATTGGAAATAATGGATCTGTAATATGACCAGATCACTGGATCTTACACTATTAGACATTTGTAGTTGGAATAAAGTAAGCAAATACACCTACTGATCTAGATGATTAGACACAAAAAATGTGGTACGCGGGGGTTTAACTGACTCCTCGCATAAAATGGAATATTATAAATGGTCGTAGTAGGCTAGACTATGCATCTAAACGAATGATATCATAATCTTTTAAAATTATAACTTGTTAAAATTCTGTAAGTGACTTATTATCTTTACAAAATATGTGCGATGTGGCAATTGAAACTCTGTATAAAATCCGGTGTATCTTTGCAATGCACTATATACACGATAAGCGAAACCTTTGATTTGTTTCATTTCCCAGGCAACTTGATTTGAGAGTTTTATTCATAAGCATAAGAATTTATTAAAAAAATATGATTTTGATGAAGGTTTATATTTTAAAATCGTACCTTATAGTATTCAGTCTTAAAATGTGTGTTGTTTTCTATATTATGTATTTTGATTTGCTATATGCCGTTAATCAAAACTTATTTTTTTGAATCGCCGTTTTTTTGGTTTTTTTTTCTAATAGTCAACAATTGTTTTTGATACATTACGATAATACCTTTGTATTTACTTACTTTGGTTTTACATAGGTCTACAGTTTTAGTGGATTTTTTAGATTACTTATTGTTTCTAGTTCTTCTCTGCATTGTGCTATCAAACATGTATCTTACAAACCTTAGATTTTTATTCTATTATTTTCTCAACGTAATTTTTTAGATATATTCTCCGGGTAAAAGGAAATGGTTTTGGGGACAACTTTTGCTTTTCGTTTGTTTTGGCGGTTTTTTAACTTTATCTCTTATTTTTGTTTTACTTTTGTGTTGATTAAACTTTTTTTGTTTTTTCTGCTAGCTTACTCTTGCAGTGCAAATTTGTTACGAAGATTTTCTGGTAAATTAATTGCTGGCGACTAACTTAGTTGAATCCACAGGTCTCGATGTGCTAATTGTAAAGTAACATTAAAAAGGCTTAATAAATAAACGGTTGGAAACTAGAATGGAAGACACCATTTAAATCTATCCAAAGCTGAAAGAAAACGAAGGACAATACACAACTTGTAACACAAATATGTTTTTATTTTTTGAAAGAAAGAGAGGTTAGAAAAGAAAAGCGATGTAGATTTACATAAATGCGATCAATTACTAGTACGTAGGTACACATCACTCTTCGGTTAGGCAACACGTTGTACAGATAATTATAGTTGTCGGTATAACTTTTACATTCCAAAAAAACAAATTTACATTGGTAAATATAATACAAATATGCAATATCTCGATAAATTAGGAGAACTCGAGCGCACCGTTTAATACTATATTACACACCAAAAGAAAAGTTTTGTAGTTAATTGTGACAACGACCTGTAGAGTCGTATGAGCAATTTTTTTTCCTTTGAAGTATGCGGCTAGCTAGGGGCATTTTACTTAGAATTTCCTAAAATTTGCTGAAATAAACGATGACATACATATGGATGGATGTGGATTGTGACGTAATCATACGATTTTTTTTCAATATGAAGTAACAGGTGTTAATATCTACGCATTAATGGAATACGTGTGGGTATCTAAAATTTTTAATAAAAATTACGAGAGAATCAAATTAAATTACAAAAATAGAATCAATTCTTACCCCAGAAAGACTTTTACATAAGCAGCAAAAGTGCTACACTCATTTATAACGTGGATGCGCGTGAATATTTAGAAATGAAAGCCTCAGCTGGCGCGGACGTTAGAAGATTACTGTACCACAGGCACCGAAAAAATGGTTTTACCCTAATTGATAGCCACCACTCTCAACGTAGCGAAAAGTGGGCGCTCTGGGACAAAACTTGTACGGTACGAAAATCACACCGAAAGATTTTTAACTTAACAGAATAACAACCAGGAACCAAAGAGGGAATAATTTGATGATTTTTATGCTTTCCCGGATTTTTCTATTGAAGAAGAATGGAGATTTTGCAATCAGTGAAGCGTGATCAGAATTTATATTGTGATCCGTGGTAAAAAGATGCTTAGTAGCAGATTTAGAAGTATACCTTTTTCTATACAACGATGCGTGTGATCACGGAATGACCAGTTCCACCGATGTAGTCTAAACCACATGAACAAGGAATTTAGTATACACTTTGAGATAAAAGTGTAAATTATTTTTGAAAGAAATAAAAGTCTGAGAGATTTTATCTGTCGAGTTGAATATGGGTTTGACACCATTTTTATAAAAAGGTTTCCTTATTTGATCTGTGACCTCATGGATCTAGGGTAAAAATGCCAATTTTAGACTAGATTTGGAATTAAAAAGGTCCTTAGGTATTCGAACTACTTAAGCGGAAAATTCAGTGTGCACTGATGCTGCGCCGTATATGTGTCAATCAATACAAGGTGTAGAAGTGTTATTCTTAGAAATAATACATATTACGTGTTTAGCACATACTTTACGGCAATTTGCCGAAATAGTCCGGTTTACTTATACTAACGTAAACAACTTTATATTAAATGTTAAAAAAGTGTTTCTGAAAGCGCTAAGGCATCTTCAACTGTTTAGAGAAATAGCCGAAAATATACCGCTCACTATACCGATGGCAAATTTGGATAGAAGCTGCAATTTATTATGCAAAAAGTTTTGAAGTTTTCAAAGAAATTGTCGATAAATTAGATCTCAAAGAAGCATAGAGCAAAAAACCTCAAATCTTGTTAGAAAAAAGTGAATTAGTGAGGATTTGGTATTTATGCACGCAAATTTTGTCATGTATAGCAACTGCAATAACCAAGAAGAAGATAAAGAGCTTTTTTTAGAAAGTATTGCAATAATAGAAAAAGTACTTTCCTTAAGCAAATAAAAAAAAAATTTATTAAAGAAGTTGATAATACGGGAACTGAATAATGAAACTTTTAAAGAACACATATTTTAAATGCATATTTAAGTGCATATTTTTAGTGCATATTTTAATTGTTTTTAATGCATAACTATCCGAATCCTACCGATGACAGTAATTTTATATACAGTGCGTATTTTAATGATTGCCCGGTGTTTGAATTTGCCGCGTCGTCATTCTAGTAACTATAATCAAACAATGTTGGTTCGTTGACGAATAAACAAGCGGCAGATTCAAACACCGGACAATCATTAAAATACACACCGTATAATCATATAATACACATAATTTACAAACGATGTTATCAGATATCGACTAACTCTTTCTAAGTAGTAGATGAATTTGTGGAATATAAAATGAATGATTAGATTAATTTCGGCAATATTGCTCTAATAATAATAATTAAAAGTATTAACCAAATTTAAAATGCTATCAAAATGAAGGTGCTGAAAACCATTACAAAAACTTACATATTTCTTTTTTTTTCATTTATTTGAAACACTACAAAAATGTACAAAAAATCAGTCATATATAAATCTAAAAAGAGGTTATTAATAATATTTAAAGGAATTGAAACTAGGTTTTTGATTAGAGGGTTCAAAACGATTTGATGAATATTTGTTAAAGAAAGTATAAGGATTGTTGAACGTGGGACTTTTATAATTGTTTTTAGATGGATAATAATTGTTTGAGGGCGATTTTTGATAATTTTGACTACTTCTGGTTTGCACATTCTCTTCATTATTGTAATCATCCTCATAAATATTATTAATACTAGTCCTATAGCTATTATCGTAACCGATATTACCGCCATATCCGTGATAACCGTACGAATCAGAATCATCTCCTGATAACCACCATACTAAAAATACGACCAAACCTGCAGTGGTAATTGTTACAAAACCTGGAACAAGGAACGTTTTGATAAACGTGTTTTTCTTCAATTTTTTTACGAAATAACTAATGTTTGAAACTATTTTAAAAATTAACATAGGTATGATGCTAAAAATTCCAAATTTTTTTTTGTTGGTTTGTACACCGTAGCCGTAACTGTCACCATAACTGCTATCTTCTTCGCCAAAGAGATCAAATTCTAAACCAAGCAACTTTCGTATAACAGTTGGAATGGCTTTAATAACCTTGTCTATAATTTTGTCTAAAATTTTTGTGAATATTTTGTCAAATTTTGATTCTTTTTTTAAGTCTTTTGTGATTTTAATTTTTTTTGTTTTGTCTTTTTTTTCTTTATCGTCGTAGTCGTAAACTGTTTGGTAGTAAACTGGTCGAGGGTAGTATGGTTGTTGGTAATATCCAGGTTGATAGTAGCTCATTGGTTGATAGTACGATGACCGGGATTGTGGATTGTTTGATTTTTGATTAAAGTGAAAATTATTATTTGCGCGTAATTTTGTATCTGCAAAAATAAAAAAATTATTGACAATTCCAACGTAAACATATCGTACCTAACTGTTGTTTTAAATGATCCAGTTGGCTTTGTAGATGATTACGTTGACTGTGAATATCTACTGCTCTTGGTTCTTGTTCTACTTGCTTTTGAATTGAGTTGCTGATGGTTTCACTATCACTTTCCGTACTTCCTAAAAGTGCAGTCATTGCGTCCCAAATTCGTTGCATAGCATTATCGGTTTCAGTGGAATCATCAGTGTCGCGTTTATTTCTTACAAGATTTTTAGATTCATCACACTTTTCTCCATTTGCACAAGTTTTGCCGTGATTCAGCATTTTGTCTGTTAGATTATCAACAAAATACATTAATTTATTAACCTGTTGATACAGCTGTTTCATTGCATCATCGCTAGCATTTGCTTTTCGGATTACTCTTATGCCATCAGAGTGTTTTGAGTTATCTCTTATTGTCCGAGTACTGTTATTACCATTATTATAAACTTCGGATAAGTTTTCTGATAAAAAATTTATAACGGTTACTACGTCAGACAATTGATCGTAAAAATCATCTAGAATTGTGTGGTTAGTTGAGTTGTTACCGTGTTCTGCATCTCTTCTGAATCGATTACGTTTATAGCTGGAGCTATCATCGTTAAAGTATCCATCTGAATCGCTTTTATAATTAGAAGTGTCTTCGCTAGCACTACTTATACCATACCCAGATTCGTAATGTTCTTCATGTGCCAAATTATTTATAACGCTTTTTAAGGAATTAATTTTGTGATCTAACTCATAAATTGTTTGCTGATCTTCTGGTTTTTGCACGTATTCTGGACTATTTAAATTATTTATGACGTTTTGTAATTTGTAAATTTGTGTTTGTAATTCGTCAATTTTTTGTTGAGCGAAAGAATTCTCAGAATACGAATTTTTTTGTGAATTAGAATAAAATTGAGACGAATCTGATTGATAGCTTGTTGAGTCATCGTCTTTATAACCCCGAAAAAACTGTTGGGCTTCTACAATAGAAACTTTAATATAGTATAAATAAGTTATTTTTCTTACCATTTGATTGTGGAACAGCGTTTACGTCGTATGCTACACTAGGCGAATTTCCATAAGGTTTTGGATAACTATTTGCCTCAGTTTTTATGTATTTGTTGTAACCGTTACTACCAGAATTGTGCGAATATCCCGCTGGTAGATATGATGAAGCTTCTACTTTGTTACCTGCGTTACTTGTGTATAGGTTTTTTGGTACATATTTTTGATCCAAATTATAGGATGGTCCATAATACCCAGCGCTTGACTGTTGCCCATAACCACCGTTTGCAAATGAGTAAATGCTAGGACTATAATAAGTATCCAATTTGTTTAATTTGTATTGAGCATTATTGACATGAGGCCCAGGACCAAACAAATATTGTGCCATGTTGGAATATTTTCCATATTTACCGTTGGACGAATAACCTCCTTTTGTAGATGGTACACTATAGTGTCCAGAATTAGTACTAAATGCACTATTTGAAGAGTAAGGATTAGGAGAATAACTGTATTTATTTGGATATGGGTAAGGTTGATATTGGTTATACAAACTATGCTGACTTGGTCCGTACAGTCTGCTGTCTTCGTGACCTGGATAAAATGTTACAGGCGTTCCGTAATATTGCTTGGAGGGATCGTACACAGCGTATGGGTTTTGACTGTATCCTCCTGTTTCTTGTACATTAGAATAAAATCCGTTGTACGGGGCATTAAAACTATACGTTGAGTATGCAGGATTGTAAAAAGTACTTGCTTGACTATATCCTGGTCCAGATGTAGCGTCTAATCCATAACCATATTGGGAATTAGGGGTATGGGACTGACTGGAGTGTTGATTACTTCCAGACTTTAAAGCCATTATTCTTCGTAGCACTTGAATTTGAGTTGGTGTTAAATGCGAATGTGTTGTTGTAGGTACTACTGGTTGTACAGGCAGTCCTATTAGCTTATTCAGCATAACTTGAATGTCAGCACCTCCAATCTTTGATTGACTCTCATCTTCTTTAGGTTTTAAATCATTAATGGAATTTTGCAGATTTTTCAATTCATCTAAAATATCTTCTTCGTCCAAACTTTTACTTTCTGGTTTATTTTTGTTCATATTGTTTAACTGACGTTGCAATTTTTTCAATTGACTTTTAAGATCTTCATCTTCGTTGTCAATGTTTTTGCTTTCGGCGTTAGATTGGTGTAGTTGTTTGATTTTCTTTTCTAAATCCTTCATTTTTTGCGATAGTTTTAGTTGTTTTTCTAAATCGTTTAATCTATTTTCGATATCAGAATTTGGTACAATGTTTAAATCGATGGGATTTTCTTTGGTTTCTGGGTTTTGTTCAGGATTATCCAATAGTATTTTTTGTAAATTTTCTAAAAAGTCGTCGCTACCAGCTCGCACTTTAGGGTTGGTGGCAATTGACGGGTGTTTGGTTGTAGCTTTATGATGGTTTTTCATTTCTGATTTTAAAATATTTTGGTCATGTAAAGCCGTTTGTTGTATATTTTGAGGTGTTCTTGCTCCTACTATCTCAGGCCCGGATAAATTTACATCGGTTTTGTTTGGATTTACGTTGATGAACATGGCTTGCCCGTTGCGTAAATTTTGCATTTCGTTTTCAAGCGTTTGTAATTGCATTTTTTGATTGGTTAATTCGGTTTTTAATTTAGTTTCGTGATTTATATTTTGATCTTGTACCTGTTTTTGAAGTTTTGATATCTCCGTCATTATTTTTTGAAAATCATTGTGGCTGGTGGAATCTTGTGGAAGCGGCACAACGTCGTTGTCAATTTTGCTTTGTGCAGGTAGATTGTTCTTCAACATTTTAAATAACTCTAACAATTGCCTTTGATCATCATCACTTTCACTTTTCGGTCTTGGTTTTTCAACATCGGTGAGCATATTTAAAACGTATTGTTGATCTCGCAGCAAACGAACTAATTCTTGAAGTTTTTCTAACTCCTTTTTTATTGCAAGAATATGTTCAGTTTCCAAATTTTTATGTTGTTCTAATTCCGATCTTAATGCACATTTATTCCAGTCTACGTTGTTTTCACTTTGTCGAACTTTTCTGTTATGGGAAGTTAAGTCTTTAGGTAAAGTTTCTTGCGGTTTTAAAGCGTATTTAATTTGAAATTCACTTTCTTTTATTTGTCTTGTAAGTATTTCTTCAATTTTTCTGATGATTTGGTTTAGCATGCACTTTGTATATGGTTGTGTATTATTTATATGTAACAAGTCGTTTTCATTTTTAATTAATTTATTGTTTACGTCGTCGTTATTTAAACGTTCACCACTGATTTGCCCAAAAAAGACAAGCGCGCACACTTGTATTATTATAGCTTGCATATTAATTATTGATTGATTTAATATTAATACATGAAACTTTGATCACTTTGTATAAATTTTAATTTGAATTGTTAAGTTTTGTGGCTGGTCGTCGACTAAAGTTAAATTTTAAACGTTAATAAGGTAAGTCGGTTAATAGATTTTAAAAATGCAGATTAAGAGTAATTACAACTGCAAATGCATCGAAATAAATGTGTCGGTTACATTGCACTCATTGGAATTTTTCTATTGAGCAATAATGCACGAGCAATTGTTTTTAACAGTTTCTTTGTAATAAATTTATAAATTCATCTTTTGTGTTTATACAGCTTTAACTTGACATGTTAATTTCCTTATATTAATGTATAGCTTCGCCTGTTTGAATTTACCGTGGTATTTCGTGATTTAGGATTGAATTTCCTATACAAAGCGTTCTGTTTGTAATTCATTTATAAATTTCCCAATTTTGCATGTTTCTGATTATTTCGTTTGAATAGAATAACAATTATTTACTAATAAATCGAAAAGTCCAATCGAATTATTTCGTATTTGTAAATTCACGTAAATTATTGATCAATCATCCATGTATTCGTCTCTTTGAAAAATGGTGAATATGAAAAGTATGAAAATATTAAAAAAAAACTTTTTTTTTGAATTTTATAAACTGTCAGAACGTTTTATTTAATATTAAAACTATATATCTAATTAACTCAAAAACACAGTTTTTGTACAGTTATGTAAATACGATAATAGGTAAATTGTTTTTAGTTGGATTTTATGTAATTATTTTCTGTTGTTAATATACGTCAAAAATAACTTTCATAGAATTCTAACATTAGATATTTCTTTTGTCCTTTTATTTCCATTGTTATTGCTCTTTTTTCTTTATTTAAAAGTATTTGCATTATTGTTGCGTTTGTTATAAAATGTAATTGTACAAATTACATTAGATACGCATTAACTTGTTGTTAATGGCTTTACATTGTTAGTGGTATTATTAGTTTACTTTTAGTTAACTTTAAATACGTTTGATATTTTTAACAAAATAAGATATATTTTATGAATAGGGCAACAAAAACAGTGTTTTAAAAATAACTATTGTTGTAGTTATGATAATAATTTAACCGATTCAAAATTTATTCAGTAGCAGTTTAACGAGGCTGGGAATACATTATTTTTACGTTTTTTAACTATCGAGTTTGTAGATAAATGATTCATAACAAATATTAAAAGCAAGTAATTAACGTCTTAAAAGCTTCACCAACCAAACCAGCTCACACCAAAAATAATAGTAGATTTTATTATTTATTTAATTACCACTACCTTAAATTTATTACCCCTACAAATACGGATTAATTAAATGATTTCTTTTACAGCGTAACAACCTACATTAGTGTTTATTACCATATCTTAAAGAATTAAAATCGAATGTAAATAGGTAAATTAAAAAAATGTAATAAGTTACATTTTTTTGACAAGTATAAATTTATTACTCTATCCCAAATTTTTATTACTAAATTTAAATGTTTAAATGATTTTTTTACAACGTAACAATGTGTATCTTTATTTAAATAAAAAATGATTAAATAGAATATTAGCAGAAGATTAAAAAGACGTATTAAGAGAAAAATGCAAAGTCCCAAATCATAAAAAAAGACCATATTAAAAAGAGTATATAAAATTAATGGTTCAGAATAGAATAATTAAAGATGCAAAAGGAATTCTACAATATTCTTATAATTTTAACAGACATAATGACTGCCAAATTGGCGATACTTAATCTTTAGGTGCTCATTTATACTTTACGGTGTTGGATCTATGATCAACTTTCATAGGTATTTTTTGCTATTGGCATATTTTTGTGATGTTTTTTCTTCTTATATAGTCATTCTTTTATGTATTTTTTAATTTTTTGTATTAGTTTTACTTTTTTCTCAGTTGTTTTAATACTTTACGTTTCTATTCGTATCTGTATTGCACGTATTCTGCTATTAAACAAACCTATTTAGAGGATTTCTTTGAATCAAATTATTTTTTTATTGGTGTGTAGCCTAACGACAATGGGTTTGTATCTTGGGACAACTGGTGCAGAGTTATCCTTCCTGACGCTGGGTCACCAGAGCAGAGCAATCTTATGGAGCAAACATATAATAATTCAACAAACCCAAAATATAAGTACAACGTAGTAATGGAAAGTAGCTTACGCTTAAATAGAATCAAACATTTGACAGATTATGGATTTGCAAGATACAATCATAAAAACAAAATAACTCACTGGGCACGTTCATGTACAACGTTTTGCAGATAACGGTATACTAAAAAACTAGTTTATTGAATCTTTTTTTTTTCAGTTTATTTTATATCCTTTTCATTTTTAGATGTAGGTCTCTCTCATTTGCCTTCAATTTTTCCTGGTTTGGGCTGCTCTTTGCTACATTAAGACTGCGTGTTTTGCAATATCATCTGCCGCTTGCATCTGTGGCTTTTCACCCGATACTTTCCTATATATGGTCATCATCTTCCAATTCGGTGGTTGCATTGCTGGTTCTGAAGGCGTTTGTTGTGTCCAACCCAATTGTATTTTAGCTGCTTGCTCAATGGTATATATGACTATCGTTTTCCTTTTTATCCAGTCATTTATTTTCCTACCTCTAAGAGAAACCATTAATATTTGTCTTTCCATGGCTTTCTTATTTTATGTAGGTTTAATGTTGTGAATGTCCATGCTTTAGTTCCAAATGTGATGTTTAGCAGGATACACGAGTTTGGTATTCTTGTTCGTAAGTATAAAGACATTTTTTGTTTTTTTAGTATGTACGACAGTTTACCAAATCGGTTCCGATTCTTCTAGCCATTTCGACGATTTGATATGATTGGTCCTAAGTATACACGGTCTTCACCACGAAGGTTTCGAAGTTCAGACTTTTGGTTTATAAATGAGTGTTAGTTTTGATATCTGTTGGTAGAGATAGCTGCGATTAAGCATAATAAAAGAATTTTTATACTTTTCTTTTGTTAACGATTTTTTTTGACTCTTTTTAACATCTTTGTTTTTTAACGTTTTTTTTTTATTAACGTATTTTTACGAAAAACACATTTAGCAATGTTGTAAAACAAACTTTCTATTCTAATGCAATTTTAACAGATTTCAATCATAAGCATCGACTGTCAAATTTCGACATTTATTCAATTTGACTTTCTTGTTTCATTTTTGTATAACTTTTGTTTTTTTGTGATTTTTTTGTATGCTTTTGATTAGTTCTCGTGATTATGTGTTTTTTTGTTCTTTGTTATTGTTTTGTTCACTGATAATGGCTTTTACATTCAATGAATATGTCCGTATGTACCTGATGTACGGTTTTTATAGTGGAAACGCTCACGCGGCCGCAAACGAGTATGGCATACGTTTTTCAAACCGAAGACAACCTAAAGGAAATACAATTCGAAGACTGGATCAACGACGTCGAGAAACTGGTTGATAACGAGAAACGTTAATGCTGAATGACCAAGATAAGCGTGAAATACAACTAGAAAAACAACTTCTAGACGCTGGCGCTGTACACGAAGATCTTTTGCTTGGTACCGACATTAAATATTCCCAGTAACAAAACCGTTCACTTGGTTCTACAAAAAACCTGCTTCATTCATATCATGTTTCTAAAGTTTAGCTTCTCTATGATAATGACAACATATTACGATTAAATTTTTGTAACACAATTTTAAATTCGATTCAAAAAGATTTATGTTTACCAGAGATGGTGTAATTAATACTGAAATTCTTTACTATTGGACAGATAAATATTTCTATGAATTTATAGAATATGGTCACCAAAAAAGGCATCCCATTAACGTTTGACACACAAAGTCATTGGGCCACATATCTACCAAATCGTCTTAATGCCAATGGGTACCTTAATGAAGTGGGCAAGTTCTTGACAACATGCCGTTGGAGCTTCTGCGGACTTTGTTCGTAATGTAAGAGAGTGGTTGGATGAACACTTTCCGCATAGATGTATTGATCGCGGTGGTCTCATCCTATAGCCTGCAAGACCTTCCGATATCAATCCTCTAGACTTGTTTGTTTAGAGTTTAATTAGAGAGAAGGTGTTTGTAACGCTTTCTCAAACGATGAACAAGTTACAGAAAAAATAAACGCAGCGGTATTAAAAAGTAACACCAAAAAGACTTGAACGAGTTATCCTGACGATATCTCGAAGGTTGCAAGTATGCGTAAAAACAGATGCTCTGTATATATTTAGTCCCATGTTCTATTTCTATTTGTCATTTAATGTTATTTTGTATTGCTCATTGCTGTTTGACGTTATCTTAATTTGGGTGAAATTTATGTTTAGTTTTTTAGGATTTCCTATGATTGTTGCTGATCATTTCTTGTAAATCTGTCTTTCCCTTAACAAACACAACTACATCTGCGTAGGTAAGCTTACTTAGGTATTATACGTCAATATATATTTATTTTCCTTCTCAGTCCACTATTTTGAATATATCCTCCATGTGCAGCGTAAATAATTTAGGGAAAATTGTATCGCTCTGTCTTACTCCCTTTAAGGTTGTTGTGCATCAGGTTGCGGTATTGAGAATCTATCCTACAGAGTACAAGTGCTCTTCCACAGCCCAGATTTCTATACTATCAAATGCTTTTTTGTAATCTAGTAGGGCTAAGTATAGGAGAAGTTTATATGTGTTGGCTTTTTTAACAAATATGTAAGTGTATGGAAAAAGTCATATGTACCGTATCTCTTTCTAATATTTGCATGTTCTACGAGTTGACTCCTCCTTCCCTAATGAATTGAATTTTGAAATTAATGGAATAGTCTCTAGGTGGCTAAACTTAAATCACACCTCTTTAAGCAGGGCTTCCTCAAGGAGCCTAGGAGAAGCAAAAATTTGCTAACAAAACGAAACAAACAAAATCTTACTAACATTAGAATGTCTTCCGGGTTTGGACCGTGTCATTGTTGTTGTAACCGAAGTTGCCAACGTTTTGCCCACTTTCGTAAGGGGCTTTATCAGAGTGTGAGATAAATCGCAAAACTCAAACAAGCAACCGAAATCTAACTAAGAACTTCTCAACACGGAGTAGAACAGCATATATACAACATACTTTGGTACCTACAATGGTGGATGGAAAAGTGAGCAATGCTGCAACTGGCGCATCTTCCACAATGCGCTGCTACATTTGTGGCAAAACCTCCAAAGAATTCAACAATTTAGATGAAATCAACGAAATGAACTCTGACGCTTGGAGTTTGGACTGTCAATACTACATTCAAGGATTCGTTTTTTTTAAGCTCTTCTTCACCTTTTCTACAAATTATTCATAAAGAAATGTCAGGTCAGAACACAAGAAAAACGTCAAATACGAATGACGGCTACGTGCCAAAAAGATTTTTTGCGGATCCCGGTATAGTTTCTGGTATCACTGGCATTGACTTAAATTTAATACACCATCTCAGTAGTGCAGAGAAACCGCAGAACTTTATGTCTACCTATATGGCTGGTATCCAATGTTACCGATCATGAATAAAATTTTTCAACGTGGTGTCACAGTTATTGCTCATGCCATATTCCCTATTGGTCCATTATTGAAGGAAGCTGCAGAAGCTCGAAAATTTTTCCGATAGTTTGTAATAGGGATGTTTTGAATAGGCTTTTTTTAAGCTATGACTTTTTACTCAGCAGCACGAGAAAAAGATCAGAAGAAAACTAAGCCATTCTCCCACGAGACGCAAAATTTTCTGCTCTTGGAAAGGAACGAAAACGTTTACGAGGAGGGTGCACAAGATGCCGAAGAATCAGAAGAAGCATCTGATTCCAGCTCTGTTTAACAATGTTGTGTCTGCTTTCCATGGCAGGGGGTTATCCAATGTGGGAATAATAAAATAATAATTAATATGTTATTATTACATTAGTACTTATAATTTTAAAATTAAATAAAACTAACAATGAAAACTTGCTATTAAGTACAAAAAGTAAAAAATCTCGATAAATAATTTTTGCTAGATTTTTCATATAAATACTCCACTGGGATACGGTTGAAAATGCCACTGTTGGGTATCATGTTTTCATCAAACCAAATCACTTTAAAAGGAAAATTTCTTCGGATTTTCTGGTATACCATTTGCAAAAAACTGATAACCTTCTTTCGTCACCAGGTCTAAGACTTAGATAAATTTTAATTTTATAAGGATAAAATTTAGTCTTTTCTAAAATGAACTAAGCAGTAGATCTAGCCCGACGCTCAATTACACTTGTTGATATTTCAGAATTTTCAAGAACGGATAGTAGAACAGTATTCGTTTTTTCTTGGTTGGATTGTTTTTTACAAGATAAAACAGGTTTTCTTTTAAATTAGATACTAAACGTCTAAAAATGAGTTTCTCAAGTTGTCTTCGTTTAGGATAATTATTAGAATACATTTCCTCAGCAGCTACACAATTTTACACTTACAAATAAGGTAAACAAAAACACGAAACAATAAACTAACCAATGAGTAATATTAATAACAACAAGACTTAACTCACTTCAAATACAATTTCAAGGTACGCTACAACACTAATGTGACAGATGAAATAGAAATATTGCAATTGTTCCAACGCCTACTAGATTAAAGGGTAAAAAAATATAAAAACTCATTTATTCTCTATTTTTGGTTTTAGAACCATTGTACCGAATCCAGAGTGCTTCTTTTTTTGTGATCATATAAAGAAATTAAGTTGATGATAGTTACTCGAAACGTCAGATAAAAATTTTTAAGACATCATTTTGTAGAGCTTAAAAAGTGCTGGGTTTTAAATTTTTCAAAACAAATACAAAAATACTTTTTGGAAAACATTGAAAACGATAAACAACAATTAATTTTTGCGACCGCCATGTAGACATATTCACACACGTGACCTGTTTGTTTATTTTTTAATGGATATTTACTGCGTTACCTATACTACAGAATCACGTGGTTTGAGAATAGTTTTGATCCCACAGTATCTTAGATACGTTGTATACATTTTCTTATCATTCAAGAAATTTTATCTAGATAAAAATTGCCTTTAACACAACATTGTTTGGTTTTGCTATCGTATTTTTCAAAAACAATGCTTTGGTGTAAGCGGGTAGCGAGTTGTGGGTGGAGGTACCTGTTTACCTTGGCAGGTGTTGGAGTTGCGGCCTAAAATCCGTACGTACTCCAATATTACTGTCACGCTAACCAGCTTTCCTGGCTCAAGCTGTAGTGTCGTGGCAAGAGCCAACACTGGGGCAACGATGCTTGCCGCTGCTGCGTGACTGGATAGAAACTATTCCTCACTGGTTCCTACCTCGGGGCACCAGGCGAACTCTCTTGTATATAGCTTTCCGTGCGTATTGGGGCACTGCACACGGCGACCTACTTTTTCTCCGCATTCGTGGGAACATATATGGAACCATCGACTCAAAATTTAAAAAAAGACGGAGACTTTGAGCAGAACCCAAAAATAACGGCTGACGCTGAGCGCGAACCCGAAAAGTCCAAGGCGAAAGCTTAAAAAACAAAGAGAATCGGGAGCGCAAACGGTTCCACTTCAATGGCTGGGACGCAACAACAACACCAGACGGCGCATGCAACTATACTTACTGCCGGAACAGGGGCGCAAAAGCGCAACCTTTCTAACAGTAGCACACCGCTGTCACAAAAAAAAGGTCGAAGGAACCCAAAAAAAGACATTCAGGGACACTCTGACGGGACTTGCTCTTGCAATTATACCAAAAGGGTTCCCTAAAAACACCATCTGTCTTGAAGAATCTGAGGTCATAAAAACCTCGATACTTGGATGGATTGACGAATTGGAGAAGGACAAACCTTTCCGCGTTTTCAGAAATGTACCCATAAAGGGGGATTCCTAAAAATAACGTGCGCAGACGAAGCAACTAGAGAGTGACTAGTCGACACGTCAAATATTAAGAAACCACTGGGAGAGGATAGGAAACTAGAGATTATCTATCTCAAAGACCTTCCTGCACTTAAAAAGGTTATCACTTGGGTGCCGGGAACAGCACTGAAACCGGCCACCTTATTGAAAAGAATATCGATACAGAACAACATCAGTACCGAAACGTAGCGGGTGGTTAACTCTAAACCAGATCCTAAAGGAACTCGATACATCCTGTTTATAGACAAGGGGTTCTGGGAGAAGGTGGAAGCGTCAACTAACCAATTGCACCTTGGATTTTCAAGAATCACTCTCGGGGCGCTGGCCGACTCCAAAAAGGACAGCAAAGAACCGGATGCTACAAGGGATGTCCACGAGGCAATGGATCAAAATCCAGAGCCAGAAAGAACTTACTGACGGCATATTTAATGCTGAAAGTGGTTCAAATAAACATACATCACTGTAGGCCTCAGCGGCCCTCAGTGTTTATATTGTGAGACACGACATTGACATCGCACTTGTCTAGGAGCCATGGATCCACAAGGGAACAATAAAAGGGTTGAATTGTCCAGGTAGATGGCTGCTTGCGGCTCAGCTTGTGCACCACCCTTGCACATGCATTATTGTAAAAAATGCACTAAACTTAATGCCATTGTGGGATTTATGTTCTAGAGACCTAGTGACAGCTAAAATATCTGTAATAAAGGAAGGCAACCGGAGGGAGTTCATTATTGGATCCGGTTACCCGGATCACCGCCGCCGGAGGAAATCCACAGGCTGATTAACAATGAGGCCAACAAACCGCTGATTCTTGGATGTGATGCTAATGCACACTACATCTTGTGGGGGAGCACAAACACAAATCCAAGAGGTGAAAAACTTTTAGAATTTATTTTAAAAGGCAATTTAGACATAATAAATAACGGACATGCGCCTACGTTTATAACCGTGTCGCGCAGTGAAGTTATTGACTTTATGCTTGCTAGTCCAAAAGCAAGCAAAGTGATAAAAATGTGGCATGTATCAGATAAACCTTCTTTATCTGATCATAGATACATTCGATTTAACATTGAATCAGACAGGGAACTCGTAATGGAGTACACAAACCCGAGAAAAACCGACTGGGATTTGTTCAACGAAACTTTAGCGAGCCAAATCAGGGACTGTCCCACAGTTGCAAGATTAACGTATGAGCTAGAATTAATGACGGATAATATTGTTAATTCATTAAAATCCGAATTTGAAGCAAGCTGCCCAAAAACTGCCAAACGAACCTCCAACAAAATAACTTGGTGGAACAGGGAGCTTTACAAAGCAAGGGCACGCACCAGAAGGCTATTTAATACAGCCAAAAAAAGCCGCGACTGGGATGAATACAAAACCAGCCTCACAACATACAAGAATGCCATTAAAAAGGCAAAGAGAGACTCATGGAGAAGGTACTGTAGGCACGTAGAAAACGAACCTACAAGTTTTCGACTCCAAAAGCTCTGAGCAAAGACCGCACTAAAAACATTGGTTCTTTGCTGACCGAAAACGGAAAGTTTACAGACTCGGTTGAAAGTACCTTGCAAAAACTACTGCAAAAACACTTCCTGGGTTTGTCGGTAACTGAAGTTTTTAAGCACTAGGACCTAGAGGTACCAAACAGACGGGTACTCAAAAGGAACTAGGACTTAGCGAGAAAAATAATAAATCCTGGAAACATAGAATGGGGAATTAATACGTCTAAATCCTTTCAGTCTCCAGGAGCCGATGGAGTTTATCCCATCATGCTGCAAAAAGGATTTGCTGCTCTTCGAAGCGTTGTATGCAAAATTCTCAGAGCCAGCACATACCAAACAGCTGGCGGATTGTCAAGGTGGTATTTATACCAAAGCTAGGGAGATCGACGTACGCCCAGGTTAAATCTTACAGACCGATCAGCTTAACTTTTTTCATCTCAAATCTATTTCAAAAAGTAGTCGACAGATATATACGGGACGGGGCACTAAAGGCTTCGCCTCTGCACCGAAACCAGTATGCTTACCAATCTGGAAAATCTTGCGAGCTAGCAATTCACCAACTAGTAAGCAGTTGCGAAAATGCAATCCAATACAATGATATTGCATTGGGTGCTTTTCTAGATATTGAAGGAGCATTTGACAATACTACCTTCACTTCAATAGCAAGGGCAATGGAAAAAAAAAGGAATCACACCGAAACTGGGTCAACTCAATGTTCAAGAATCGGACGGTAACAGCTACTTTGTACGGTAGCACTGCGAGAGCCAAGGTGGCTGGCGGATGCCCACAAGGCAGGGTGCTATCACCCCTACTGTGGTGCCTTGTCATGGACAGCCTACTACAGGAACTAGAAGACGGCGGGGTATTTGCTTTAGATTACGCTGACGATCTCACCATTATCACAAACGGGAAGTTTGGGGCAACTGTATCGAACATAATGCAAAGTGCACTAAACACCGCCGAAAAATGATGCAAAAAAGAGGGACTATCAGTGAACTCAACTAAGACGGCAATTGTTCCGTTTACCAAACGACGGAAAACGGATGACATAAAACTACCTACGATGTACGAAGTTACGCTCACGATGACAAAAGAAGTCAAATATCTGGGACTTACTCTTGATACTAAACTGACTTTCAATGGTCATCTAGAAAAAGTCACAACGAAGGCCATCGGGGTTCTCAATATAACCAAACGGATGGTCGGGCACACATGGGGATTGAAACCCAAGCAGCATACAGGCTGCAGATTAATGAACACGCGTCAATTACCGGAAAAAACAAACCGGGTATATACAACGTGGTACGTGAAGAAACAATCTTAACTATGAGATCCGACTTCACAAAAAATTATTACATTTTAAAGAAATTTAAAGTGATAATACCGTCACGAGACGAGTGGACAAAAACATTTACCCGGGCGCGGTTAAAGGAATTATCTGGTAAAAATCGCAACGGTACCGGAGCAGAAGTATATGGAGGCAAGCACAATCGGAAGCAATTTTTGCTGACTTTGGGTAAATATGCATCCGCTTTTCAAATTAAAGTTGCTGCTATTGACTGGTGTGTCAGGAGCATTATCGACTCGAAATCATACACAAATGGGCCGATATCGATCATGTCTGACAGCCAAACATCACTACTGGCGCTAAGATCACCAGTAATAAAATCCAAACTGATTATGGCATGCATAAACAGTCTGGAAATATTGGCAAGTCGCCAACCTGTGCAGCTCATCTGGATACTAAAATTCCAGAATGTAAAGGGTAACCTAATGGCGGACGCACTAGCAAAAAAGGACACAACAGAGACATATATCGGACCTGAACCCGTTTTCGGAATTGCATACGAGATCGGAAAAGAAATAATTCGCAGCAAACTTGCAGCGGAGCATAAAAAACTATGGAAAAACTCGTTAGGGATAAGGTACACAAAACTCTTCCTTACAGAGCTACAATTAAACACTCAAACTGCACTATCAAGCATGAGTCGTCAAAAATTAAGGAAACTTACGGGATTAATTACAAGGCACTGTAGAATTAACAAACATAATCATAAAATGAGACTGCAAAGTAGCTTTTTATGCCGCGGATGCTTAGAGGACGACGAGACTCCGCAGCACCTGATGCGAATCGTATCAAATGCAACGCACAACGATTCTCTGAAAACCAAAGCTAACCGATGGTAAGTTGAAAAAAGCCCCTTGGAATAAACTTCTGGACTGCATTGACGAAACAGAACTGATGAGGAACTAATAAATCAGAGGTGCACGAAAGGACCAAGGAGACCGCAGTGCAGGGGCGCTAGACAAACCACCTCTTGAATTAAATAAAAAAAAAATGCGGGTGGTGAGGAATGCAAGGGGCAAAGTGTGTTAGTCTACAAGATAGAAAGATACGCACGGTACAAAATTGTTTGAATTTTGTATATACCTACCTCGCTCATATATTGCCTTCAACACAAGAGTCAAGTGACAAGAGTCTAATTTCTTTTGCAAGTAGACACAGAAAAATGGGGAAAGTGTCAAAAACTCAAATTCTACGCGTGCGAAGGAGCGTGGGTAAGCTAGTACGTTTTAAAACTTAGTGTGTAAAAGATTGTTGGTTATTCTAGAACGAATTCTAAGCTTGCAACACATAGCACCATGAAATCTATATACCGGCTCATGCTAAATATTACTATATTCTCATTTCATTTTTTTTTGAGTTTTCATATTGTTCTTTTTTTGTTATTTAAATTTTGAATAAAAAATGCTATAAACTTATTTTGATTTACTTTCTTGGTTTACATATTTGTTAGCGCTTTTTATTATACGTATTTTTATTCAATTTGCATTTTTGTATTACTTTTGTTGTGGTCAAAATAAATAAAATAAAGAACGATATATTTATGTTAAATTTCTAAACGCAGTTTGTTAAATTTTATGTGGCATCAGATATCTGTCATATTACGTATACAAAATATGAAAATGTCCTTTGCGACGTTGAGCGAATTTAAGTAAGTTGGAAAGCTATAATGCAAATGTATTATTTTTTATCAGATTATTTATTGCAGTCTGCGTATTCACTCAGGGCCAACTATATTTTGCAAAAACGGAAAAGGTTAGTAGATATATAACCGATATAAATTTTTCAGTCTTCTTTGTTTATTTCCGAGATGCACAATGTACTGACAACAATATATATCGTACTCAGTTCTAAGTATTTTGTTATTTTATGTGCATATGGTAAAATAGATGCAACATGATTCCTAGAATTTATGTCGCTTTTGCATCTGCTTTGTAACAAAATATTTAGGTTGACCTGGTATGTGAATGATATATGGTAGTAGCTAGTAACAAAGCGCACACCTGTGGTTGTTGAAATTATATGGCATGTTATAGAAAATCCCTCGTTGTATAAACTTAGTTTTTTTTATATAAATTAATTAATTATACTAAATTACATTAATAAATTAAAAACGAATATTGTTGCGTTAGTTATTAAGAATGTTTACCTTCGTGTTTAAATGTACAAATTCTACAGCGCAAACTCTTTGTATATTGACGCTAGAAACGCGCGCTGCTTTTGTGTGTATTTCTAAGGATGTCCGCTAGAGCTCGCAATTGTATCGGCGCTCACACCGCGACGCTTTATAAATTTCTACTGCACATATCACTTTGGTCGTTATTTTATCGTGCGTCATAGTGTTTTAGAAAAATAATAAGTGTTTTTATATGTATTTAAATGCAGTTCTACAATAAGTGCTTACTATGATGTTAAAAACAAGTGCTACTCGCTTGCAACAAAAAAGCTCAATAACTTTACCATGGGGTATTTAGGAATAGACCTGAATATCGCTCATTTTATAAAGTTTAGTGTTTTTCAATCTGTTTAATTACTTATTATTATGCAAAAATAGTGCCGAAGGAGAATAAATACTTTTTTTGAAAAAAAAATATTGGATTGCCTCTAATTTCTGAACGCACGTCCAGTTTACGTTTAGTCGAACTTATGTATGTCGTGCAGTAGGCATACTAGTTCGGGTATTTATACAATTATGTTTATGTTTCGGCCAAAAAATCGGATTAGGTGCATACACGGGAACGGTTTAGGATAAAAACTGAATAAGGAAATGCCACAGTTCGTACTAAACATATTATTATAAGAAAAATATAAGACATAAGTACGTGTATGTGAGAAAGGTGGATGACAGGTATCCAGAAGGGTGCTTATTGAACAGTTTTCATTAAATTTGTGCATCTTTAGCAAACTACAATATCTTTAAAGAAGTGTTCTTATCTGTTTTAACAATAATTCAAGTAAAATTCTAATATTTATTTGCAATTTTCTTCGTGTTTTTGATGGCAGCGCAGCTTCGCCATTTTGATGTAGTCGTTTAGGCGTATACGTTCGCAGTGTGTTCAAATCATAGCCGTTGAATGAAAATTAATTGTTTAGTGTTTATTTTGAATTTTATTTTCGAATAGGGTGTGGTTTTTTTTTACAAGTTTTTAAGGAAAATCTTAAGATCGCTTTCTTAAGTATGAAATTTAATTAAAACCTCGAGTCCTAATTTTTAGCACTACAGAGTTGCTCTAATTTTTCTTTTATCTTTAATTAATACGAGTGGTTTTAATTACTGTGCAAAGATTCGCAAACTAAATCATAAATTGTAATAAAAATGTGCAGTGAATTTTTTACGTTAAGCGATTTAAAATTTTTTAAAAATAATTTCTAAATTGATTTGCGAAGACGAAATATTATTGTGTTGGGAATTATGTTACCATAAACATCTGGAGCTCACTGAAAGGTTGGTATTAAAAAAAAATATGTATTAACATGTTGAAATATGTAAATATACAACAAATTATATATGCTAAGTGTATTATATGACATAAATTTTAAAGTGGTATATTGCGTGCTAACGAAATAATCAGTATTTGCAACTTTAAAGATTTGTATCTCTGGTAAAGAACGAATTTATATTTGACTGTGTGTACACAATCCTTTAAAATGCTGTAGTTTAATATTTAAATCGTTGTTTCACGAGCAGTGTTTATAAAATATGATTAAATCAATACTTAATTCCTTGGAGACACCTTTATAAGTACAATATTTGTGGTTACTTGGTCAACACAATAATTCTTTTAGAAAATGGTTTGTTTTAGTTTTTTTCTGATTTTGTGAAACGTCTAAAATGTAATAGTAAATGGTAGATTAAAAAACTTTTTTATTTGTGTTGCTTGTCGTGCACTAAAATAAAAAGAGGATGGAACGTGTAAAAATCATTTTGAAGATTAATGTTTCAGCGAGTTTTGTAAAGTTCTTTTTGTAGAGTATTTTCGAATTTTGTCAATCACTGTAACACTTTCGTGTTTGCTGCATTAAATATAATTTGCAGCAACGTTTAGTTTTGGTATCGATTATTAAACACAGTTATTATTACTATTGAAATTTTTAGTTTGTAATACATTTTAATTAATGTTAATGTGGTTAATTCTTATATGAATTAATTATATAATTAAACGTTTCAACTGATAATTTATTAACTAAATATTTATTATATTAAATAATATATTATTGTAATATATTAAATAAATATATCAAACAAAAAAATATCTTAAATTTTTGTTCTTTATTAAAATTAATTTTATTAGAAAATTCAAATAATAACATTGATTCAATTTTTATAAATTGTGTTTTTTTATTAAAATACTTAGTGAATTTTTAAACAATTTCTAAATTGGAAAAAAAATCACTGCGCACACTTTTCGCAAACACATGCAGTTTTTTTTAATTTTATTTTTAATTGATCAACAAAATTTTTGTTATTTTTTTTAAATAATCATTTTATACATTTACATTATTACAAATTAAAATATGGTTAGGTTATTTTTATTATTTATTCAAACTAACAATTTGAAATAATTTTGTATAATGGAAGTATGCTCAGTAGTTCTAGTAAAAAAAGGTTTCTCTTTGTTTTATCTGGTTTTTATTGCAAACCAAATATTTCTTTTATACATTTTGACGGTGTACTTTAGCAACAGGATACTTTTTGCTGTAATTTCCGAACCTTCTATTTTTTTATGATATTTTTTATTATGCCTGCGAGTAGCTAATTATCAGATGAGTCATATTTGCCAACAGTATATACAATTGAATTGTATTTTTTTATATAAGTTTTAGAAACATATTTTATATTGTGATCTTATTTTAATTTTTAAAAACCAGACGATAATAATTCAAATACACTTCAACAGACTTCCATAGAATTATTAAACAGGAAGTGGCAGGGTACAAGGTGAAAACGGAGATTCTGTAAATTATAGAGAAATTATGCAACACGGTTAAGTATAAAATATTCGGGAAAAGTGAAAGCAGAAATTTCAAGGAGGTTGTGACTTAATTTTGTCTATTGAGCCATTAGATGCAGAATTTTTGTTAAATGTTATGTACAAATAAATGTAGTTATAGTTTAAATACGAGGTCATACATTTAAAAGAACTACAATCCAATATATATTTATTTATTTATTGAACAAGAACATACAATTTGTGTGCGATAGTAACTCTCATGTTACACAGTTTCTACAACTTAAAAATAATCTACTCTAGAGGAAATTATTTTAATTGTACAAACAAAATTAACTAAGGTACTATAATATACTTTTTTTAATGTAATTTTTTAATTTAAACTTAAATTTAGATATTTTTTTAATTTCTTTAATAGTTTCTGGTAATTTATTGTAAGTTAAAGCTCCATTTTTAGTAATGCCTGTTTTCCTTTGTTTGTTCTTATTGAGTCAATATGAATATATTGGTAAGTTCTAGTGTAATGGTTGTGTATTTGGTTATTCACTGAATATTTAATATTAATTTTTAATTTTTGAGGTTTTATTTTTTTGTATTAGTAAACATTGTTCATATATGTGTAACTGTTTTAAATTTAAAATGTCATTATTTATGTAAAGATTGTTTGTTGCAGTAAAAAATGGTTCTTTGTGTATTAGTTTTAACGCTACATTTTGCAATATTTGTAATGGTTTTTAATGTACTAAAGGAGCTCCACCTCAAATCGAATTTAAATGACTAAAATATGGATGTATATATGAGTTATAAATTATCCTAAGAACATGTCTTGATGTAAAATATTTAATTCTAGAAAGCACTCCAATTATTGGTCGAATTTTTTTAATAACAGATTGTATTTGATCTTTCCAGCTCATATTTTCATTTATTATCAAACCAAGAACTTTTGTAGCCATTGTTCTAGCGATCCTTTTGCTTCCAATTTTTATTACAGGATTTTTTGTATTGTTTTTTTCAAAAATAATATAATTTGTTTTTTTAGTGTTAATACTTAATCTGTTGTCATTTATTCATTTATGTATTATATTTACATCACGTTGTAAATCCTGTGTTGATTGTTCAATATTGGTGTTATTATAAATTGGTGTTGTATCATCCGCATATGAGTAAATTTGGCCTTTAATGTTTTGATTCAAGAGATTATTAATATAAATAATAAATAAAGTTGGTCCTAAAACACTACCTTGAGGAACTCCACACGTTATTTTCTTTGCAGAACTTAATATTCCTTCTAATTTTACTACCTGTAATCTATTATTTAAATAATCTTGTATTAAAGAATTAGCTATTCTACGTATACCAACATTTTTAAATTTTTGTAATAATATAAAATGATCAACTGTATCAAAAGCCTTTTGTGAATCTATAAAAAAGCCTACAGGTTTTTTGTTGTAATTGATTCCTTGATAAATTTGATTTATAATATCAGTTACTGCCGCTTGAGTACCAGTTTTTTCTAGAAACTCGTATTGTTTATTGCTTATTATTTTATTTTGATTTAGATATTTCTGATTCTGTTGTTTATAATTTTTTCAGTTATTTTAGAAAAACTTGAAAGCACCGATATTAGTCTATAATTTGATATTTCTTTTGTGTTTCCATTTTTAAATATCGGAGTTACTACTGCTATTTCCATTTCATTTGGAAAATAACCAGTTTCCAATATTTTATTTATTATTTGAGTAATGTAAAATATAACATATGAAAAAGAAATGTTTAAGGTTTTTACAGAAATACCAACTTTTCCTGTGGTAGTATTATCTTTTATTGAATGTATAATTTTTTCAATTTTATCATTACTTCTAGGTTTTAAAAACATACTATGAATTCGTGATGAATTAGACTGAATTGTAGACATATTATATATTTAAGTATGATTTTTTGTTTTTTCCGACATTAATGAAATAAGTAGTTGTTGAATTCTTCTGTTATATCTTTATGGTTGTTTATAGATATTAATTTGTCTTGTGTTATAATTTCAGTTAACTGATGTTTAGTTTGAGTTGATTTTGTGTTGTATAAAATTTGTTTGTTTAATTTCCAAAACTTTTTTTGATTTTTTTAAATTGTTATATACATTATCATAGTACTCTCTTATCAAAGTAGATTTTAAATCTGTAGTTTTGTTTCTTAGTTTTTTATATATTAACTCTTTTTCAGTGTTATTGAAATCCTGCTTCCATTTAGCATATGCTTCATTTTTATTTTTTAGTTGGTATTTAAAAGCATCTGTTATCCAATACTTGTCATTTGATCTTATTTCTTTTTTCTTAGTTGCTTTTTGTATTTTATGCTCTAGGTATTGTATAAGTATGTTGTTTTGCTGGTTTACATCTAAATTGTTATCAATTTCCAGTGGATCAGATTCTAATATATCAATAAGCGTTTTGTAATTTATATATGTATAAATATTTTTAAAGTATTCTTGTTTTTTGTTATTTATTTCAAAACTTTGTAACGTCCCGTTTGAGTTCATTACAATTAAAATTCAATTTTACAATCGTTTATTTTTGCAACTAATATTGCACGTAAATTTATTCAGTTTGGCAACGTCGCGTTGTTCTAACTCCACTTGAGTGTAGCTCATCGACCTGGCAACATCGGAAAGCTACGCTTCCCTCTGGACGGGTAATCTGTATACTTTTGCAATGTGTTTGTTTGTCTCAAACATGTAGAAAAGGAAGTACATTTGTTTATTGTTATGGTACGCACTACTTGTCAATTTATGTTGACATACTTATAACCTCAAATTTTAGAAGCTGTTCTAGCAGCATTATTTGAAGTACGTAGATAGTAAAATGAATTGAATCAAACTTTAAACATGAAATATAAATACAATGTATATGTAGCTTGAAGTAGGAATATGTAAAAGTAAACAAATACAATTGTCGTTTGACAAGTAGTGCGTACCGTTTGTTGACAAATACTATTTCTATCTCTTACAATGTTGTGTACACTTTGCAGCCTGTGATTACTCGTCCAGAGGGAAGCATAGCTTTCCGTTGTTGCCAGGTCGATGGTGTAGCTTTTAAGCTGAGACTTTCGTTTGGGGCCACGCTTGGCGTGCGTGTCGTAGTGATGCGGGGAAGTCACATTTTCTTGATTATGGCGTAAAAACCCATGTAATTTAATTTTTATTCATTCCATCTAATTATTGGTGAGTTTACCTTTATTTTGATATAATTTTTCTATTGAATTCAACATTTTTAGTGATTTCGCAATATTGCGCAATACAGTTAGACAAAGGACTTTATTTTGAAGGCCGTTGTAAATGCAGCGTGAGTACAGCATGTCATTTAAAAAACCATTCTAATTATTTATATTTAGGGCCTTTCTTCTTTTTATTGGGTCTTTTCGTTTATTGGATTTTTTATTCTGGATCTTTTCTTTTACTGGATCTTTTATTTTGGTTTTGTCGTTTAATTAATGGATTATCAGTTATTGAAGTTTATTATACATTGGTTTATTCCTGTTGAAGAATTTTATCACTTCAAGAAGTATGTGCTAACAATAGAAGCTATATGATAACGTCATATCATGTGGTGAGTCAATTGGAATTAAGTTACATTTTAAATTCAGTTATTAAAACTTTTCACTCGATAACAAATCAAACGTTTACGACATTTGCATTTAATATCAATTAATAATTATATGTAAGATTTTACGCTTTTTATTCATCATCAATTTAAAGGTGGTTGGCGCCCTAATATTTTATTTTAAATACTGTTTTATTCTAAATATGTTTAATTCAAATAGTGTTCATTGTTCTCTAATGTAAATAGTACATTAAGTTATAGTTAATAAATTAACGGAGTTCACGTCTTTGTAATTATTTCCATTCAAACCCATACCCAGAGGTCTGTGCTTACGATTGCTGCCGTGGTCAAATTATATTATTTTTACTTTTATTAAATGTATTTTTACTTTTTATTAAACGTTCTTTATTCAATCAGTGTAAAATTTTATTATTACACTGTCGCTACCAACTTGGGGCTGAATTTTGAATGAAGTAATTACTGTGAATTTCCTATATTTTAAATTTTGAATACTTTTGTACTTGGTATTTTTATTGTGTTGTGTATTTTAGGTTAAGATTTATTTTTGAATTTTATTTTATTGTGATAATGTATTTTGTCGAAGCTCTCAGAAGTGACGAGCTATGTCATGAATTGTTTTTGCGAGGCGTTGATGCTAGTAATGAAATTGTCGATAGTAGACGAAAGTTGTTACGAGCTAAATTATTTCTTGTAAAATTTGATTTAATGATTTTTCTAAATTATTCAACAGTTGAAATTTGTTCGATTCTGTTTTGTTTAGGTTTTAATAGAGATTTTCTTCTGTTTGGTTACGATTATGATTTGTTAGAAATTCGAAGTGAAACACAGAGTTCACAAGAATATGTTTTGTCTTTTGGTTTATGTCATTTTAAATTTTGTCTTGTTTTGAAGCTCCGTCTTCAGGATATGAAAGCAGTGATCATATTTTAGGAAATATGAACTGTTATTTCTTTTTGATATGTTAGTATAGTTTTGACTTGTTTGATTTTCTTTTGTTTTTGTTTACGTTTCTTGTTTTAGTTTGTGTTTAGTTTTATCGTGATTTTTATTGTAAAATTTGTTTTGTTTCATTTGATTTTTATACCAAGTAATTAAGTTCTTTGGTGTCATGAGGTTGACTTTTAACGATTATTTATGTCAGTTCCGCTTGCGTTTTTGGTACTTTTTGGTTGTGGGTGTACAACATTATGAGTGGATCTCGTGAAGCTCAGAAGTTCCCTCTTCTTAGATTGCCTATCATTAATGCAACAGACTATAGTGATCTTAAGTTAATCCTATTTTTGTTGTTCAGTTCTGTTTTAGTGTATTGAAGTTGATTTGTTTACCTGAATTTTTGTTATTTATTACATTTGGAAGTTTTTGCATTCAGTATTTTTGAAATTTGGTATCTGACCATATGTTATATTTTTCTTACGGTATCTTTAGGATGTGCTTAGTATGTTTTACTTTTGTAAGGAGAGCTCTATGATTTGATGTTTGAGAATGTTTGTTGTGTGTATGATTTGAGAGTTTTGTTTCGATTGTTTCGTATGATTCTGATAACTGTGAAGTTACTCTTATTGATACATTTGTTTTCGATTTCAAGTTCTTTTCCAACAACTTCAATTCAACTACGACTGAGATGAATACTTCTATTCCTCATTTAATTTCTTTATGTATGGCTTTGGAGGCTGTTCAGCCAACCGAGTCTCAAATTAACCTGAATTTGACATACGATTCAAACATGGATTGAAATTGATTCTTCTTTACTTCAAGCTTCGGTTTGGGATTTAACATTTTTAATTAAATTTTATTGATGCTCACCCTTGAGGGTCATTACAATCTAAGTGATTGGATGCCTTATATTTTATTTTATGTTGAGGAAATCTCAATGTTTATTTTATACCACAGTGTGGGTATATGAATTCTTTGGTTAATGCGCTGACCAAAGACTTTTATTTTATTTGCAGTTATTTTACTGCTTTATTTTGATGTATTTGATTACATTTTATTGCCGATTTTGAGAATTTCTTCTCTGGAACTCGTCTTCTCGTATTTTAGTTTTTTAATTGTTTATGTGCAATTGTTAAGACGATCATTTTGAGTTTACCTTTGAGCATATAATTATATGTGTAACTTTAAAACTCATTTTAGAGCATTATTACCTATTTTCCTTGTTTGAAGTATTGGCGATAATTTTCATTTTCATTTTAAAGTTTTGTATTTGATCTTGTTATTTATTCATTTGCCCTGTGTGAGGACGGGAGCAGAATTTTCTCACAGCAATAGCTGTTGCTTGTCATAAGAGCCGACTAACCTTGGGAACTTTTGTTTAGTATTTCTTCTTCAATTCTATTTTCAATCTTTTCTCTTTTTGAGTTATTTAGTAAGGTGGAAATTGTTTTGAGTGGTTTTGGTATTTGTGGAATATACGTCAAACGATGACGCGGATTCGCGCGACGTCCCTCTTTTATCTATATCCTTCGTTACATAGTACTGTCGAACTTGTAATTCTAGTTTCATCTTCCGCTTTGGGAAAATGGTAGGTTGGACGGTATTCCTAAAGTGTAATCCGCTATCCTCGATTGTGACTTATTAGGTTTTACTACCTTTACCGATGTTGACTTCTAATTTAAGGTTTAGATTAGGATTTTATTAGGCTAAGTTATTTTGTTTAAGAAATAAGTTTTGGAATTTGACTCTTGTGCAACGATGTTGCGAGACTTGCTTTTTGCGTTTGTTGTCGTTTATTTTGCGTTTGTTGTTGATTTTTGCGTTTGTTTTGTTCTGCACTCCGCAGTTTGAAACCTTCCGATTTCAAATTTTATGGAGGGGGTGTGTAACGTCCCGTTTGAGTTCATTACAATTAAAATTCAATTTTACAATCGTTTATTTTTGCAACTAATATTGCACGTAAATTTATTCAGTTTGGCAACGTCGCGTTGTTCTAACTCGACTTGAGTGTAGCTTTTAAGCTGAGACTTTCGTTTGGGGCCACGCTTGGCGTGCGTGTCGTAGTGATGCGGGGAAGTCACATTTTCTTGATTATGGCGTAAAAACCCATGTAATTTAATTTTTATTCATTCCATCTAATTATTGGTGAGTTTACCTTTATTTTGATATAATTTTTCTATTGAATTCAACATTTTTAGTGATTTCGCAATATTGCGCAATACAGTTAGACAAAGGACTTTATTTTGAAGGCCGTTGTAAATGCAGCGTGAGTACAGCATGTCATTTAAAAAACCATTTTAATTATTTATATTTAGGGCCTTTCTTCTTTTTATTGGGTCTTTTCGTTTATTGGATTTTTTATTCTGGATCTTTTCTTTTACTAGATCTTTTATTTTGGTTTTGTCGTTTAATTAATGGATTATCAGTTATTGAAGTTTATTATACATTGGTTTCCTGTTGAAGAATTTTATCACTACAACAAAGTATGTGCTAAAGATAGAAGCTATACGATAACGTCGTATCATGTGGTGAGTCAACTGAAATTAATACTACCTGTTACGTTTTGAATTCAAGTAATTAAATTGTGTTGTTTAAAACCTTTCGGGAAACATATTCGATAACAAATTAACCGTTTTCTATTTTTGCATTTAATATCAATTAATAATTAGATGTAAGGTTTTACGCTTTTTATTCATCACCAATTTAAAGGTGGTTGGCGCCCTAATATTTTATTTTAATATGTTATTTTATTATTAACCAATAATATATATATTTTTAAATAATTTATTAAGTTTTGGTTAAGCTTTTTTATTTTTTTATTAATTTTGCCGACAGTTTCAACTAATTTTTAGTCATCATCAGGGCTAATTAACATTTTTCAAATATAAAAAAATTTAAATTTACAATATTTCAAACATGAAAAAATTATTTTTTTTCTTTTTTTTTTTTTTTTTTTATTTATTTATTTATATTATTTTACTTTTATTATACATTCTTTATTCCGGAATATTTTTTATATTACAAATTATTAAATTATGATCTGAAAATTTCATCTACTATTATTGATAAAATAGTTTTTTCCATCCTTGGGCTAGATAAAACATGATCAATAATTGTATTAGAACTTGCTCTTGTTGGCATATATTTCTCAATTTTGTTGAGTATAAAAATATTGTTTGATTCTATAGTATTTATATATTCTGTAGTTGTATTGACAGAGAGAAGATTTATGTTAATATCACCAAAAAGCAAAGTATTTTTATTAAATTTTTCTAGAATTTTATCAAATTCTTGTAAAAAGAAATTTATGCTTAAATTGAGACATTTATACAATCCAATAATGTGTATAGGTATTTAAACATTTAATTCTAAAGAATATTATTATCAAATTCTAATGACAGATTTTTTTCAGCTGGTAATGATGATTTTATAAATATACCAACTCCTCCACCTCGTTTATTAGATCGAGATTAAAAAAAAGTGTCAAAATTAGAAAAACTTTCATGATCAGGCAGAAGCCATGTTTCTGTTACAAATATTATTTCTATTTTGATATTTAATATATCTATAATTGCTTCTAAATCATTTAACTTATTATTTATACTTCTAATGTTCATATACAGTTTAAGTCTTTAGTTAGAGTAAACTGGTAGCTATCGATACATTTATAAAAAATTATTAGTTTGCATGAATAACTTACTAACTGTAGTCTATGTTGTTAATGACATTCTGACGATGTTTCAAATATACTGGACACTCATAACTACTGGCTTCATGGTCAATATTTATACTTGAATTTTCTTTATTTCGTATTATCGTAATATACTAACTTCTTATTCATATACATTACAACAATCCCAATTTATAAAAAGATTGCCTTCTTCCAACACTTTTCCAAGTAGACTTGCTTTAATTTCTTTAATATGTTTTACTTCTATTTCTTCATTTTCTAGGTATGCATTTTGTAGTTTTATAGTTTCTATTAGTGATGATTCATTATACTTTTCAGTTAAATTTACTATTTTTAATATTGGTTTTCTAATTTTAAATATTTCTGCATTATATTCATCAAAAATAGTTTTATTAATAACATTTTTTAAATTATTAGCTTCTTCTCTTGTTTGACATGATATTTTTATATTGTTAATGAAAATCTTTTCTTTCACAAGGTTAATTTTCTTTTTAATTTCTTCTGTTGTCTGTTGATTATTTTTTTTAATGTTTAGGTTTTACAATTATGTTTTGCTTAGGAGACTTCTTTAAATTTGTACTATTTGTAGTATAGTGATTGCCCTTTACAATTTCCGAAAAAGTCACTTTGTTGGTGGTGTTTTGGTTATCAGCAATGCGTTTAATATCATCATTTATTTCTCTTAAATTTTCATCAAAAGTACATGTTATTTTTACTTTATTTACCCATTCTTGGCAGCTGTCACAATACCATAACACTTTATGTCCTACATTTATTATTGCCTTGTATTCTTTATCACTCAAATTAACACAATTTGTATGAAACCACAACTGACATCTGCCTTCGCATTGTAGAGCATATTGATCATCTGTAATATTATTTTTACAGAGAGTGCAATTTGACATTGACATTATTATTATGCAATATGAACACTTCTCACATTATTCCCATAAGCAAATGTATATTCTAAAGTTTTTTAAATAATTTGAATGTTTTTTGGTTTGCTTAAATTTTTTCGAAATTAAAAAGAAATAGATTCTATACTGAAACTCATATACTTATTTATTTAAGTACATAATATTGTTTATATTTAAACTATTAAAACTATAACACTAAGTTCTTTTTATCTCCCATCTTTAAAAATATGTATTTAATAATTGAGCAATTTGACTACATGAGTAAGCAATTTTATATAGTTTATGTTTTTTGTCATTATATGTATTAAAATACAGATGTTTGTTAAAAATGTTAACCAATAAAAAGAATTTATTCAAATTTAGCGCGGATTTGTTGAGAGACACTTTATGTTTTCACCGTACAGAAAAAAAGATATTTTTAGTTTTCTCTTAATTTATGAGAGATTTTGTCATGTCACAGATGCACAGATTTTTTAACATTGACTACTTTCGTGTTTTGATATTACGAAAATGCTATCGTGGATTCCAAATAAAAATAAATATAATTGTACCAGTTTTGCAATGCAATAAAAATATATACTTCCAAATATACAATTTTTTGTACGATTTTCACGTAGGGCACTCATATTAACTCCTAAAAAACATTATGATTGTATATTAACTACAAAAGTCGCTGGGCTTGTTTTTAGACTAAAAATATTCTTAGTTTTACAACTCAGTTGAATCGGTAAGCGGCTCTCAGGTCTCGATGTACTAATTATAACGTAAGATTAAAAAGCTCCAAAACGGTTAGAAAGTAGAATGGTAGACACCGTTTAAATCTATTCAACACTGAAATAGAATACATGACAAAACAATGGTTATAACGACAAATATATTTATTTCTATAAATGAGAGAAGAAGAGGTTAACAAAATGTTAGCAAGTCAGAATTACATATAAAGTAATAAACAATAGTTTCATGAATATCACAGCTATCGCGTTGATACAAGTTCTGAAGGGTAGGCAACACTCCACACATACAATTATCGTAGTACTATGTAACAAAATTAGGTAATATGTAATCTTACAGTTAAACGTTGATTTAACGCGAAACTAGTAAATTTGCAATCCGTAGCAAATCGCATTCAGCGTAAATTGAAACCGTACATACAAAAATCTGCGTGCGTTAGTTTGATAATATTTATATCTAAGTTGTACGTATTTTACGTTTAACACATACACAAATTTATATCTGTGGGAAAAAAGGTACTCACGATTATCCAAAACATGCGAATATCTATCTGCATGTTTGAATCATCTTCTAAAATTACTAAGAAAAATAAAGTAAAAATTATATATAAGATCGTATCACAAGTGAGTTGTTTGTCGACAAATAATGAATCCTCGTAATCAAATGCGTCAAGCATCCGAGTGGTTTTTACTGATCCTATAGCAAGTGTGCCTCTAAGGTTATTTAAACATTAAATGAAATATAACAACGACTTATCCTTAGATTATGTTTTGGAAGTGGTTTAATTAATGAGTTTCTAGTTATAGTTTCCAGCGGAAGGTAATGGATTGACATGAATCACTCGAAATTGCCCAACACGTGGCTGTATCCTAAATTGCTATCCCAATTACGGAAAAATCAAAGTAAATCACAAAAATGTGAATCAATGCTTACCCCAACAAAGCTTTCACAAAAGCAGCGAAAATACTACACTCATTTATAACACAGATGAGTGTGAAAATTTAGAAATGCTGGGCACTTACGTTAGATTATATATGCGAAGCGGGCCACAATCACCGGAAAATTGTTTTTCTTCCTAGGGAAATGTTATATGTCAAAAGCAATCGCTTCACAGCGCTACGCTCTGAATGTAACAAAAAGTATACAAAACGTATACGCTACGAAAATCAGACCAAGACGCTTTTAACATAACAGTGTTATAGAATTCAGTTATGTACACAATAGTTTTTTATGGTATTTGGTACAACTGAGTTGCTGCAGTATACGTGACTTGCTGATGTTTGGAAACAATTCTAGCACACGGTGGTATCAAGTTTCTTAGGAAAAGTATAACATATTTTTGAAGTTTTGTTTGGGATATGCTACGTTTTTGCCTAGGCAGGAGATTATAGCTTCACAAAGATTGTTTTTTTTACAAATTAGTATATTTTCTTAGTTTCTTGGCGAAAACTTAAGAAGAGGTTTCATTTTCATCATTTTCCAATTTTTTATCTACCCTCTCATTATTCATCGATAACAAATGGAATCTATAGATCTACATGTATCTAGTACTCGGGCGGAGTTTAACTACGCAGATAAGGGATGTATGCAGCCAGAAAAAGATCGAGATTACGTCCGATATACAGTATAAACGTTATGCAGATAAATAATTACAAATAAAGAATAGATTGAAATCGTTAATAATTACAGTGTTAATGCAATGTAGTTAGTTCTGAAAAAAACTGTATTTTTAAATAAAAATAACAAGAAGCACAAAATACAGATAATGTTTGAAAAACAGGTGTCGCGTATTCTAAGAAACCCAAGCCGAAATGATCACTTCTTTGAAATTTTCAAGTTTGCCACCGCGCAGTTGTTCCGCCCGGACATGAGATACTTGTCAAGTTGTAGTATACGTCGTAACTTCACCTTAGAATGAATTTTTGCGGTATTTCTATTTCGTTTTTTCTTATAGTTTTTACGTAGGCCAAACTAACTTGTTTGAAGTTCTCTTACAAACTTGAATGGCGTGAATCAGTTGTCGCTGGTAATATAACAGTTGGTGTTTGTAACTATTAATAAACGCGAACAGATTGAGTAAGTATCCTCAGTTTATAAGGATTCGGTTCATTTGTTTTGTTAGCTCGTTAGTGAAATAACACGTTTTTGCATCACATATTGGCATCATTATTAGACCATATTTTTGAGACTTTTTTTAGATACATCCTACAAGATCAACGTCTTAAAAAAACAGTGAAAGGTGTATAATTAATAAGGAGACTAACAATTAATACCGTGTGTCCGCAAATGACCATACGCGAGTTATGTTGGCGCATTTGCATTTTTCTTGCTTTGATTGTTAGCACTGTTACATTTAATTACAAAAATATGACTACTGTCGTATTCATTTGCGTACTTTTGGTTGTCGTGATTCGTTTGTAATTATTTCTGAATTTGTTCCTTTAAATTATCTCAAAACGTAATTTGTCATTTCAAATCAGTTCGTTTCAGAACTCATCGGTACCTTTTGCGTTGAATATCAGGTAAAATTATCGTTAATAATCATTTTAATACGTGTTAAATCATTTTTACAGTGGCGTACTGTAAGCACTACCAATCTTCGATAAATAAATTAAATTACACCAACATAATTTGCATATGAACAATTCCGGACATTGTGTATATAATAAACTTTATATATAGCGGTCCCTAGCTAATTTTTTTGAGTTTTAAGACATTGTTACTCTAAATATTGGTCTTATTTTACCATCTGTTGCCCAAAAGTCACATTTTCACAATTTGATTTGAACAGTTTCGTTAAGTAAACGACCACACTAAAAAATATTTCAGTTTGGTGTAAAACAAATAATCAGTGAATGTTGCAGTGTTATTATATTCAACACTAATTTAAGTTATTTTAGCATTTGTGTGATCTAAAAACTTACTCAGTATTTGTTCAGTAATTAAAAGTGATTAAGTTTAATAGACGTTACGTGGGATCGGAGTCTGATGTAGAAGATTCATTGCCCAATTTATTTATTTATAATAACAGGCGTTACTATAACTTGTAATGAGAGATGTCTGCTACATTTTTTGTTCTGCTTTAATCACATGATGTGCAGATTCTTTCTAATTATCTGCAGAAACATTGGCTACTGTTTCAACAAATCTTGTATTTAAATGTTGTATTTTTTCTAGTAACTTCTTTTATCATTTGTGCTCATATTAATTTAATGGGATTCAATTCACAGTGATATGTTGGCAATCGTAGCACAACTCGTTTACTGGTTTTTGCCATTTCATCTACACATAGTTTTTCTTGATTTACTTGTCAATCTTGTATATCAGTTTTTTAGTACGGACGTTTGATTTTATTCTACTTTTTTGCTATGATATAAAGTATTATCGAACACTATTACAGCACCTTCTTCTAGGTTACTGAACATCGATGTAAACTAGTTTTAGAATACTCCAGAATTCATTTCTTCATGGTAGTGAACAGTTTTTTTGGATGCGAAAATAAGCAAACCATTTTTAAGAAATCCTGTATCTGATCCTATATGTAACACAATTAATCGTTGGCTTTTATCAGAAAAATTTTTAAGTCCAGTAGATGCTCCAAAAATAACGGCTTGCCGTGCTGTTTGCATTGTGGTTGTATCAGCACAATTTTTTTTTCTTAAAGAAATCGTCTTCTGTACGTTATATCATTTTTTTCCAAGTAGCATACTGTTGCTATTTCTTTTTCTGTGTCTATAAAATAACGTTTATTACAATTTCTTTCAATAATGTTTGTAACGTAGTTATTTTAAATTTTTTCAAATATTCATGTTTGTTAATACAAGCCATAACTTTCTGTAGGGTTGATAGCTCGTTACGTAAAAAAACAAATGCACAATACGTTTTATAGCGTTTTTCATTCCAGTCATTATCTAATATCGTCCTTGACCTATGGTATACTTTCGGAGAATGCAGTACGTGATCTGTGTTATATTCCGTTAGCACAATGTATGCAGTAGATACGGAAACACATAGGTAAATAAGTAAAGTAAATATAAATCTTTATATGTAGGTATATAAAAAATAAAATAAATGCTGCTTTGTTCGCAAGTTTAATAGATTTTTAGAATAGTTTTTTTATCAGACACGGAAGAATGTTTTGATTTACGTCTTTTTTATTGGCGAAACATACATAATAATGTATTAGATAATCTGTAAAAACGTTGTTTTGTCAATTGGTAGATGTTTTAAAATAAATTATTTTATACCTTGATACAGCAATGGCAGATAATCTTTAAAAATATTAATTTAAAATAATAAATTGTGTATACAAGAAAATACTGATAAAAGTTAAGGAGATGCTGAAGTACACATTTGTACACAATAATTTCGGGAACTGCATCAGACTTTTAATGTAATTTTGCCACTTATTTTGAACTGACCAATTACAAAAGTATTTGTGGGTGGAACTTATTTCCATCTGTTGGGCAACCGAGGTATAGACTAGGTTCAAATAAATAAGTTGATATTCCAACGATGCGATGTTTTAAATTTATTTCGTTATATAAAACAGTTTGAAATAGATAGAGAAACGGATCGTCTCATTGATACATTATTAATATGTTTGTAATAGTTGTCAATAAACAGCGCTTACATAAACTGATGGCTTTTTATATCAAAATTGAGTCAATAATGTCTCAAAACTAACTTTCAGGGGTAATCGTGGTAATTGTTGCAAAGTTGTATTATAAAATTTAAGTTGTGATTTAACAATTGGCCTAAGAAGTGCACTTGGTTTGTGTATCTTCGGTAATCTATAGAACCCATAGAATTTGAATTTGTGATTAGGATTTTTAATAAATCTTATATAATACGTGGGACAGTTTCATACCTATGTATGTTGAAATAAAATCTATTCAGGTTAAAGAATAAAAAATTCATACATTTAATCTACTTTTTTCAGTTTATTTAATATTAATATTATTTAAAGTATCAGTCCACCAATAATAAAAAATTCAATCTTTCAAAATGTATTTAACATATGTTTCGAGCTTGTAATTATAAAGCTCATCTTCAGAAAACTACGAAAAATATTATTAACAACTTATAAAAAGTTAAATTACAAAAATTTATTAAAAAACTTACATTTTTTGAAAAATGTCAAATATGAGAAATTGTAACTAGATATTCAAAAAAATTAAAAATGTAAGTTTTACAAAATGTTAAATGTAAATAAAAAGAAGATGGTGCAATTTAGAAACAAATCTAAGAAAAATTAAGTTTAAAATCACAATTAAAATTGGTTTGATCGTTCAACAAAAAATTTTTATCTGATATTTTAATATAAATCAACTCTAGCAATTCCAGAATTTGTTTGTTATTAATGTTGTTAAAAGGATGAAATAATTTGTAAGAACAAAGAGAATGACGATTATCTAAAACATGTTGCGCAAATGTAGATTTCACTGAATTTGGATTATTAATATATTTTGAAGTATTTTTTAAATACCTAAGATGTTCATTAAGTCGAGTTTGGAAAGATCTTTGTGTCATACCAATATAAAATTTTTGACAAGAACAACATGTTTTAGATAATCGTCATTCTCTTTGTTCTTACAAATTATTTCATCCTTTTAACAACATTAATAACAAACAAATTCTGGAATTGCTAGAGTTGATTTATATTAAAATATCAGATAAAAATTTTTTGTTGAACTATCAAACCAATTTTAATTGTGATTTTAAACTTAATTTTTCTTAGATTTGTTTCTAAATTGCACCATCTTCTTTTTATTTATATTTAACATTTTGTAAAACTTAAATTTTTTATTTTTTTGAATATCTAGTTACAATTTCTCATATTTGACATTTTTCAAAAAATGTAAGTTTTTTAATAAATTTTTGTAATTTAACTTTTTATAAGTTGTTAATAATATTTTTTGTAGTTTTCTGAGGATGAGCTTTATAATAATTACAAGCTCGAAACATATGTTAAATACATTTTGAAAGATTGAATTTTTTATTATTGGTGGACTGATACTTTAAATAATATTAATAATAACCAATAACAATGTATCCCCTTAACTATTTAATATTAAACTATAGCTTTTCTTATATAGTGTAACAACGATTAAAAAATAAATTTAATTTGTATTTCAGTTTTACGAAATGTATTTACCTACAATTTTTGTATTAAAATAAATTTGAATAAAAATATACTGACCGATCTTTAAAATACTTATTTATATGTAACTAATTAGGGGGCCAGCTGTTATTATATTTGTTTTTTATGTAATGTTTTGGATTCATGTTTTAATAATAAGGGATTATTTGCAAAAAACAAGCTTAATTGGAAATGAAATGTTTGACGTTTTTACAAATGAATGTTTTTTACTTTTTAAAAACCAATTTTTTGTACTTCTTAATTTAATTATAAGTTTTTTTTTGTTTGGTTCGTCTTCCTACATCTTTTTTATATTATATTTTGGTCAGAAATAATCTACCCACGTTCGTATTATTATTTTCCTTGTTTGAAAATTGTTATTTTGGTGTTACTCAGTTTGATATAGAATTATAACAAACATAACGTTATTACTTTGAACATATAATTCTTTAATTTTGAGAAAAAAATAATTGTGTTGTTTTCTATGCTTCAATTTTTAGAAAAAATATGGATATATCATTTTGTGACTTGGGCAAAACCAATTTTATTCTGAAAAATGCACTGAAAAAAAAGATGTTTAAATATTTATTTTTTGTAATTGTTGAGTGTTGAATTACAACATTGTCAAGTTTGATACATGTGGAATTTTTTCACTGTGAGCGTTAAAATTGCACTGTCAAAAGCACGCACTAGTAAATAAATTTTTAAAATTATTATATTACATATAATATAATCAAAAATAGATTTTTTTTGCTTTTAAATCTACTGTAACAAAAATATATTGAATAGAATTTTACTAACAATCTTAAAACGACGTAATACATATTTAACTTTCGTCGTTATATATAAATCGATTGTAAAATAATTGTTGATGGTGTTACATAATTCTTGTTTTTTATATAAAATTTTGGGATTTTAGTTGCAGAATAACAAGTTTAATTGGAAGTGAAATGTTTGATCTTTTTGTAAAGGAATATGTTTTTTACTTTTTGAAAAGTAATATTTTACACTTCGTAACTTAATTATAAGTTGCTTCGCTTCGATGTCATTCCAACTTCTCACAAAATGTTACTTTTTAAATGTCACAACTTTCGTGTTTTTTGTTACAATTTAGTCTAATATCGTTTACCCGAATTTACTCTTGTGCTTAGTATCAATTCTATTTTTTTGTTTTGAAATTGTTTTAAACATATAAAAGTTTTTGAATTTTTTATAGTAATTTTTGAACATTTACATTTTATTATTATATTATTTCTACAAAGTTTTAGAATAAATATTTTTGATAAAAAAACATTAACTTTATCAGTGGAAATTTATTCTTCTTGCAATTAGATTTTTAGAATATGTATTCAATTTGTTAGAAGCATGATTTAGCGTTCAGGTTAATTTTTTAAAAATTAATTTATATGGCTATACATTCCTAATATTTTGTGAATAAAATACCATTGTTATTGTTTTAAAAGAAGGTAGATAAATTCCAACCCGATATTAATTTTATTATGAACTTTTTAATTAAATATAAAGACTTATTAGAAATTCTTTTTTGTTATATTTCTTGTTAACGCTATTTTATATTTTAAAGTATTTTATATATAGTGCAAAACAATAGACAAGCAACACAAAAGTCTTTTGTTTAAAAGAAGCGGAAACGCTATGAATAGATTTTGTCTCATTCAAGAAAGTACATAAACGCTTGTGTTAAATAATGGAAATGGTAATTATAATTATATACAAGCGGTTTTATTTTAAAGAAGTAAAACCGTTAAGTTTTTTGATAATTAATTAATTTATAATAATGTTTTTGCTATTTTTTAACAAAGACTTTTAAATATTTGAAATTAATAGCTTTTTGAGTTACGGGAATATAATAATGCGCAGTCAGTTAAAATATCGATTACTGTTTTAAATGTTATTTGTTGTGACATGGACTGTTTTTAACATGGAAAGATGAATGTTCTACAATATTCAGAAACGTAGCTGTGTAGATGATAGATGCTATACCAACATCGATGTTTTACAAACTAAAAGGTTCTATTTCTATATTATAATAGTATACTACATAACGAACACTGTCATTCATAAAAATAAAAAGCATAAATGTAACATTTATTATTTAAAATGTTTTTGGAACGCCATCCTGTTGTAAAAATACCACGTATAATAATATAAAAAACTATAAATTAGTACAGAGGATGAAAAGTTGTCATTGGATTTAATGACAGCGAAAGTCAATGATCTATTGACAAGTGACGCTGTGAAAACGCCATCTTGTGGTAAAAATACAAAGACAACTTTTCTATCCTCCGTACTAATTTATAGTCTTCTATATTATCATACGTGGTATTTTTACCACAGGATGGCGTTCCAAAAACATTTTAAATACGTTGGTAATGTCTACACGACATAAAAGAGTACGGTTGTCTGTCAGTATGGTTGTGGACCTAGGTTGTGGAAACACATCGGTGTATTCTAGCGCTGACGAGTTCCTAAAAAACGAAACAGCTGTCTGCTAGTTCTGATGTTGTTTTTTACAATTATACTGACATTGTTCCTAACCTATTTTATAGTTGGGATTTTGACAGCGTCACTTGTCAATAGATCATTGACTTACGCTGTCATTAAATCCAATGAAAACTTTTCTATCCTCCGTACTAATTTATAGTTTTCTATAACATTTATTAATATTTTTTAAGAAAAAATTTCATATTTTAAAAGGAAAGCAAGATACGTTAAAAATAACAATTTTTACTGATTTATTAAAGGGGGAAGCAATATCGAAGCGCACAAATTTAGGGGTTAGTCAATATGACAACATAACATCAATTTGCTATATTTCGGTTATATCTTAATGAAATTGATGGGAAAGATTCCAAAAAAATTAGCATGCTAAGAAGTTAATATAAACGTGTACATATCACTTCAAAGTGGTTTTATGACAACATAACCTTAAAAAAGTATATAGAAATTTCTTATAGGAAAGTCGTGTGGTAACCACACCAGTTTTTTTTATTACGTGCTAGTCAGTACGTGTCAGTATTTGTTATGATCTATTTACCCACAAATTGGTGCAAAATTTTACCTAAATTATTAGCAGAGACCATTTTGTCTTTTTGGAGCTCTTTAGTACTGGGAATACTTTATTTCATATGTATGTTTATACCTTTATTTTCTTCTTCTTCTTTTCTTATCCTTTATACCTTTACGGTGCTGGGTATTGAATTTCTATCCATTTTTCTATTATTTTCTGTCTACTACTACATGTTGTATTTGTTCATGTGTTGTGCCATGTTTTTTCTTCCAGTATCTTATTTAATATATTTTTGGTAGTCGTGAGGTTTTTTTTCTATAGATCTGGCATGTAGGTATTGTTTTCCTACTTAGGTCTATTCTGTTTACGTGGCCATACCATGCTAGTTGTTTCTTCTCGATATGTTCTTGTTTTAGTTCTTTGTAGATTGTTTCATTTTTTCATCTCTCCATTTTTGTGATGACAAGTATTTTTTTTAGGTATTTTATTTCCATAGCTGTTATTTTTCTTTTGTGTTTTGGTAATGTGGGTGAAGCTTCTATTGAATAAGGTAATGTTGGTACTACTACTGTATTATAATATTTGTAGTTTTGTACTTTTTTGTATTTCTGTCTTTGCAAGTATTTTTCTATTTATTGAGTAGTAGATGTTTTTTTCTGAACATATCCTACCGTTGTTGCTTATTATAGATTTTAAATGTTTATATGTCGTTACTTCTTGTAGCTTTTTACTTTTGCAGTAAAAAGTTCTTTCATTGTGTTCTTTTTTGGATTTTTGATGTGCATAACCTTTTTTTTTAAATTTATTTTTATTCTCGCCTGTTCTAATTCAGTTATCCATTTTATTCATGTTTGCATTTTTGTTGATAGGTCGGAAATCAGCACTATGTCGGTCGCGTAGACTAGTGCCTTTATTTTTACTGGTTTTAAGTTTGTTTCTCCTATAGCTTTTTTTAAAGTTTTTTCTAAGTAGATAATAAATAATAGGGGGCTTAGTGAACCTCCCTGCTTTAATTCCGAGTGCACTTTAAATGGTTTTGATCTTTTTCCCTCTATTTGAACTATTCCTGTTACGTTCTTGTATAAGATTTTTATACTATTTCTTAGTTTTGTTATTGTTCTAGACACTTCCATATTTGTCCTCTTTTTATTGGATCAAAAGCTGTTTTGAGATTCACAAATGTTAAAAACAATTTTCTTCTGGAGTTTGCTTTATCTTTTATAAGTTGGCTTATCGCATGTGATCTGTTGTCTGCTTTGCTGTTCGGAACTTTTCTTGTTCATCCTTCATATAACTTCTTATTTATTTACTCAGTATTTTGCTGTAAACTTTTAGGGGCACATATTGCTTTGTAATTTTTTGTTTCATTTTCATTAGCTTTTTTGTATATTGGTATCCATATATTTTTTTCTCACTTTTTTGGTATTTTGCTGGTTAACCATGTTTTGTCACAGATGTCTTGCATCTATTTTTTTACTTTTTTGCCTCTCCATTTTATCATTTGGGGAGCTATTTGGTCTGGCCCAATTGCCTTTCCTATTCTTAGTTCTTTTATTGCTTCGTATGTCTTTTTGGCAGATATTTCTTCCTGTAGTTCTTCTTCTTTTTTCCTCTTGGTTTTCTTTTTGAATTTTTTCTTGATTTTTACTTTTTCTGAATTTGTTTTTATAATGTATCCTCTATAAAAAAATGCTCTTTTTTGTTATTAGCTATTTTCCCCATTCTGTCTTTTACGAATTTATTTGAGTGGTTTTACTATGTTCTAAAACGTTCTACTGTTTCTACTGTGTGTTTTTCTTCTTCTGTTATGCTGATTTCGTGTAACAAAAAAAAGGGTAAGCGACGGCTAACATAGTTGTTCTCGTAGATAGGGTCTCAGGCTTTGTGATGATCACTTATAAACTAAATCTAAAAAGGTACTAAAACAATGAAATACTAAATTTGGGAGATATTGTTGAAATCTACCCGCAGCTGAAATAGAACAACCCACAAAACCATAAGTTCCATGTAGGTTCGATAAGCATTCCCAAATATTCATTTCTAAAGCATGCCAATAGTAGTTTGTGTATGGACTTCTAATAACACACTTAATTTAAAACGTATTCTATAAGAATTCCTATATAAGAAGAATAAAGTACTCTAAAAGATTCTTTTAAAAACACTTCTATAAGAATACTATATTTAATTTAAGAAAGAAGTGCTTATAGCAGCCTTAAAATTGGCAGTTGATTGGAATCACTAAAGTATTAGAAATGTAGCATTATAATGGCGTTCCCATATTGATTCTATAACAATGCATATAGAAGGAGAATAAAGTACCTTAAAAGATTCCTTTAAAATCACTCCTATAGGCCTTCTATATTGATATAAAAAATAAAGTGTTTATAGCAACTTTGACAATGTATTGAAATTCAAGTATTACGACTAACATGATAACATTCTTTTAGTGTTTTAGTACCTCTAAAATCGGTTTAATCGTTCTTTATTTGAGATAAAGAAATATAATTTTTAATATCAGAAAAACCGTTTGTACAAGTTGCTAAATTGTAATACCTAAACAAAAATAACTTCCTGTAGAGATTAGACGCCCACATCTAAATTTTGTTGATAAAGATATGTATGCAATAAAAACTTATGCATTCGCGTTTGATACTGTAAATGTAGATAAGATAATTTGATTTCTGAGAATTGTGACGAAATATGTACCGACTACCGAGTTTGATTCACCAGAAACGCTTCTAAGTACGGGTATATGCAGTTTTACGTTTACGAAAGGAAGACGACTTCGGGCTTGGTCTATATTTGTAAATGGGTTCTTTTTTTGTGCTGAATTAAACAAGAAAAAGCTATTAGAAATTCTGCTGATTTAAGTAAAAGTAAGTACAAAAAGAAACAATTTTTATACGTTCAGCTTATCCACGTTTTAGCGCTTTATTGTTATTGTTTATTTTTTACTTGGCATCCAGTTATTTTTTTAGAACAGGGGTGACCAACCTGCGGACTTAAACTTAAAAAGCATTGTAATAAAAAAATTATTTTATTCATAAAAAGAAACATATTTTTGATATGAATCTAGTGAAAATGCATGCGACTGATAATAGATAATAAAAAATAATTAAACGCATAATTTTGTTATAGAGTTAACCCAAAGTTGATTCAAAGGAGTTCCTATAGATGTTATTAATGAGGTGTTCCAATGGCTACGTCATGGCAAAGCGAGATTAAAAAATGAAATAATTAGGATGATGCAGCAAACTACAAATTCGCAAACCATTGATTAAAAATTATTATAGTTTAGACAAAGATACTGTACAAATTTCTTAATAAAAAATGACTTAAAACTAATCATTTCATGCTTTTTGTGTTTCTTATGGTATGCTATTAAAACCCTGTAAAAGCATGCAAATCAATTACCTTTTAGTCGTTAACTTTGTCATGCTATTCTAAAACATAGGAAAGTACTACATTGGCACTATTTTAAAGCATTCTAATGGAACGTGAAAACTTCTACCTTTGGCCTGCTTTTGTACAACGTCTAATAGGACTCTATAAGCACTAACTGTACAGCATTCTACTGGAGTGTCAAAACCTATCTCTAAACATAAACCATTCTACTGCTACAGGAAGGCTTTCAGTAATATCAATACTGCCTCTATGCTTCTAAAAGCATTATTATGGAACCTATTTGGTTTTGTGGGAAGTAACACGACAGAAGTGATAACACAGAATATATATTTATTTTATCGCAAACAGTAGTTAAAGAGGACGAAGAAGTTACATAAGTATAATTATATAAATTTTAAAAACACTAGTACATGGGTTGATATCACAGGCCAAGTATAAGTTACGCCCTCGACTGGGCAACACGTTATACAGCAAAGTGACCTAGTCAGTCTAACTTTTGCACTTAAATGAGTAGTGACTTTACATTTTTAAATTAAATTACAAAAGTACGAAAATCGAACAACTAGAGAATCAAAGCGCACCATATGACACAACAAAAAGATTTTAACATTCATTGTGATTACAACCTAGTATGTACGTACGGTTGACTGACCACCAAACTATTAAGAATTAAAGTAAAAATGTTATACTTACAGTTATATTTTATCCAATAGGGGATTAGTTAATACCGTATCAGTATTACCTAAAACTCAATTGAAATCTAACACAAAAAAACGTACATACGGCGTTCTCACAACTAAATTCTGTTTTTAATTTATACGATCACTGAAAATAAGCGAATGGGCAGAGCTTCCATCTAATTAACTTTGCAACTTGTTCTCCAATATGATTGTATTCAACCCCTTGACCTTCAGCGATGTGACATCACAGAAATTTTTCAATTGCAACAGGTACTTATTAACTCCACAGATAAGGAACACAGATGGGAATGTGGAAACCCGCTAAAAAATCAATTTAAATCCCCAATACAAAAAAAATTTTAACGATTTACCCGAAATAGGTTTTTGCTCAAATAGACCGCATATTCATGTGGAATTGCGTGAAATAACTTAATGATAAAAGCCTTTTTGGGCGTAGACACCGCTAAACAAAGGTCTGTGTTGTACAAACGTTACCGGAAGAAAATGAAATCATGCTGTTAAAATTTTACAGTCAATCACAAAAAGTGGGCGTGTCGAGGATAAATCTTATACCAAAAAATTTTAATATACCACATTTTTAACATAACACCTCTTTTGATTTGTTTCTTCTTTGGCATATTCTTTTTTGTTAGTTTTTAAATATTTTTTCCACTCTTTTTTCTTACTGACAATTTTTTGTTTTACGTTTTCATTCCATCTAGTTAGCTTTGTACATGAGTGTATTGTTTTTTTTCTAAATATTTCTTTTGTTATTTGTAATATTGCTGTTTTATACGTTTCCAATGTTTCATTTACGTCCATCTCTTGTTTCTGTTCTTCGTATTGATTTAATTTTTCCTTAAGTTTTCTTTGGTATTTTTTTTTGTATTTTGTTATCGCGTAGTTTTCCTATTTTTAAAATGGTATGTTTTTCTTTTTCTTGCATTTTTGGGTGTGCTGTATGAATGTTCCCTATTACTAACTTAATGTTGTGTTTTCAGTTCTGCTGCTTTGATTGTTTCTACGTTTTCTATGCGGTTACCCATTTGTTTTGTATATATTATATAGTCTATTACGTTTTTTGCGTTTCTTCCAGGTGCTTTGAAGCTGTATTGTATCTTTTGTTTATAAAATGTGTTTCCTATTTTTAAATGTTTTTGATAATAAACTGAAGCAGACTGTCCCCATTTATATTTTTTTTCTTTTCTCCGTAAATATTTATGTTTCTTAATTCTTTTATTATAGTTTCCTGTAGCAGTATGTTTTCGTTTGTTTCTTCATACTTGTCTAGAGTTCTTTTCACTTGTCATAGTAACTTTTCTTCTGTACCTTGTACTAGAGCATATGTACATATATTTGTATTATACCTACTTTTGTTTCTCAATCTAATTTTTTTGTTTATTGCTTTTGAGCTCAGTGCGTTCTGTAACCCTTTTGTTTATTTTTTTTATACTAGTATTCCCACTTTTTCTTTAGCTTTCGCTTTTTCTGTATTTCCTGAGTAGTATAATACGTACCCATATTTTCATTGTTTGCATTATTGGCTCTGTTTTTTTTGTTTCGCTTATTCCTAATATGTCTATTTGTCTTTTTTAAAGTTTGTCTACTAGTTCTTCCTCTTTTTCATTTATGGTTGTTATGTTCCATGTTGCCATTGTTATTTGGTTTTTCTTAGAGATTTTTTTGCTTTACTTTGTTTTACTTGTTTGTTGTTTGTATATATGTAGTTTTTCCATTAGTTTTGTTATTGTGTCCGATGGTTTTATAATTTTTATCTGTTCTAACGTTTCTTCTTTAACTGATTTTAGTTTATTTGGTTTTTATCTTCTATTGTCACTATTCTTAAATTACTTCTTGTTTTTTATAATCTTGTTCATTATTGTTGCCGTTGTCATCTTTTTCTTCCTTATCTCTTTCTGTTTTTTTAGATTGTGATGTGTTGGGTCTTGTTTTCCTTGAGTACCTATTTGTGTTGTAAGTTTTCATTAACACCAGTTCCATCAAGATTGGTCTATTTTTGTTTTTTCGAATCTTCCTAGTTTTTTTATTTTCTGTATTTCTATTTCCATGTTAATAGCAACTCCGTGTCTTTTAGTATCTGTCTTATTCTTTCTTTTGTCTCCAACCCAGGTTGTTCTTTTGTTTCTTGGACTTCGTAGATTACCATTTTCGTTTTTCCTATTCCCTTTTCTAATATTTCTATTTTTTTTCTTGTTGGGTTGTTAATTGCAATTTTCTAATTTCTTACTTCAATATCATGTTATTTATTTTCATTAATAAATTCGCCATATTTCGAGTTTGCTTTTATTGTTTTATCGTTATGTTATGTTTCTATTATTACGTTCCTTTTCGATTATTAGTAAATGAATGAAATGTCAAAGAAAAGGAACAAAGATAAACACAATTTTTGTTTAATTAATGTGTTGATCCCCTTCTTATTGGCTTCACACTCCCTCAATATTTGTGGCGTTGATTCCAATGGGTGGTCGGTTTCCTCTTAAATTAGTGTATTTTAGGCGATTTATGCTGGAGAGCTTCCTGTGTTTCTAGAGAATGCGCGAAGTTTCTCAGTCTATTACCCATATGTCCCACACGTGTTCAATAAGCGAAAGGGCAGGTGATCTGGGTGGCCATGGTAAGAGATTAACATTGGCTTCGGTCTATAGAGTGTCTTGCTATGGGGGGCGGACGTTATCCTGCTGGAAGTCTTCCAACTGCGGAAGAATTGGAAGAATACTGAGTTCTACCACTCCGTTAACATGTTGCCGGACGTTTTATTGCCTCGGATGAATACTAAACAAGACTTACTACCACAGCTTATAACATTTCATACTATAATTCTTATAGTGTGGTGCACATGCCGCTTAACAGAAAATTGAACATTGTGCCGTTTTCCACGTCTTCTTCTGATACTCATACGGCCATCACGCATCCCCAACAGAATTGGTATTTATAATTAAAGAGTACTCTATACTATTCCAGACTCCAGTGAAGTCGCAACCTACACCACTTCAAACGTTGATGTCGGTGTTGAGCCGTCGGTGGTAGCACAAGTTGTGACTGATAGGATTTAAATCCAAAACTTCTTGTTAGATGGTAAACTGTTTAAATTATTACCTTTTATTACCTAACTATTAATCTGCGATTGTTCTGGTACAAGAAAATCGGGCTCTTATTGCCCTAAGTTGTATATGGCGGTCCTGCACATCATTTGTTTGCTTCCCCCAGTTTCTTGTCTAACCTTCCCTAGTCCATGTTTGGTAACCGCGCACACCTTCTTTACGTAAGCCTACAACGCAACCTCTGTCAAATACTCGCACGAAATACACACAATAATGAAGTAGTAGAAACTAAAAAATTACCACTTGATCCATTTAAATAAAATTTTAATCATTTCACAAAATTTCCACCTCTTCTTGGTGTTGCAATTTTAATGTCACAAAGTATAGTTTCAGACCAGATCAACAGTAATTAGAAGAAAAAAATATATGGAATAAACGATACTAAATAAATTGTAACATTAAAAATGATAAGATAAAATAAAATTTATTAAAGATAAAATTTAATAGCAGAACGGATACTGATTGCTAATGATATTCAACAAGAAAGAAATTTAATGTAAGTTTTGAAAAATAGTGACAACACAAGGAGTTATCAATAAAAGTTACTTATCAAAAATGTTTTATTAATGCTACGTTATACATGGTGTATCTGTAATAACAGTTTTGCAATAAAACTCTTTGCAGAAAACTGCTTGCCTTTGTTTTCAAATGGGTACATGGGTCGAGTTCTACATCATTGAAAAAATATTTTTGCCAAGACCACAGAAATCATATTGCTAATCTTCAGATAAATTGTTGTTTTCCTCCATTGCTTTAGTAATAATTGTCACATTAAAAGATTGATAAAGCAATATGATTTCTTTTATCTTTGCGGAAAGATTTTTCCAATGCTGTATCACCTAATCCATGAAGTTCCTTTTTGAAAAAATGGTAAAAGGTCCTCTGCAGAGAAAAAGGGTGTAATTTTTATGTCAAAAGTTGTTTCTACGTGTCTAAGGATTCTATTAGGAAATTTATTAAAAGAGGTATTTGAGTTGTTTTGTTTTATAACGGACACTTTGTATATAAAATTATGAACTTTTTGTAAACTAAGTTACTGGAAATATATATTGCAACAAAGGAAAATGTAGTAAAGAAAGAGTTAATAACATTATAAATCTTAATTTTTCGTTTTCGTGATTGTTTTGCTATTTTTCAATAGTAATTTACGTAACAAGCGTCAAAAGTAAAGCATAGTATAAGGAACGTAATGCGACGCGAGGCCACTTTTGACGAGCGTAACGTACATAAATTTTTGTGTTGTAAAATTACATTATTTTTTTTTAAATTTGAAATCACTAGAAATATAATGTTGGTACTACAATTATTACTAAATCTATCAAATTTGACAATGACTTTAACATAGTTTTTTTTTTCAATTTTAACTGGATTTTAAGATTTATAAATGATTATTTTTATGTCGATTCCTACTTTTGATTTTGCTGCTCTACAGCTTTTTTTGTTCATCACGTAACTACACTAACGAACGAATATTGACGTTTGCGATGTTGGCAGTACAAAAAATATCTTATGCTTCCTTTAAAATATTTGTCAAATGTTGGCAAAATTAAAATTTTAGATTTTTTTTAATTCTGTCAAATAAGAATAGCGTTTAATTTAAAATCAATTAAGATAATCATTTGCATTTTAGTAAAATTAAAAATAAATCATAACCGAAAATTTCTTTTTGAGATTATATTTAACGACCGACTACATAAATTCAATTTATTAGACTATTATTTAGTTTAGTTATAAAATAATTGTTTTATATAATGGTAAGTCTAAGTTGTATTGCATGTTTCGTTGAAACGTAAATTTGCCTTTTGTCATTAAAACTTTTATGACTTGCATTTTTTATGTGCATAAATATACCCGCATAATGTGTATCAAGACATAATAAGTTAACGATGCATTGATTTTTTATACTTGTGTGTGCAATATTGCGCTGTAAGTACAGAATTTATAAGTTTTTACTTGTCGTAACCCAGCTCGAACATTGAAGTTGCCAAGGGTTAGAGTTTGTCACAATGAACTAACCCTTAGGGGTACTAAGGCGTATAGTTGTTCATGTGCAGAGATAATATAAATCCTCTGGGGCTTCTTTAAAAATTGTAGAAGTTAGTACTTGCGAGTAATAAAAAGTTGCGACTTATCAATAATTTTGTATTATTTACTGACTAGAAAATCTTCATTTGTCAATATTCAATCGTTTACAAGTTCAATTAGCACTAACAATGTACAAACTAACATAATTGCTGAGAATTATGCGTTTATGGATTTGCACTAAGTGGTGTAATAATTATTGAACGGTTTCCCATTCCACTAATATTAACCAACTAATGTGCCAGTGAATGTACTCGAACAGTTTGTAGCTAATTTTCAGTTAGTATGATTTATTATTAATCAATTCTTTTTAGGATGGTTATTAATTATAATGATAATTAAAAATCAATAACGCTGTTTTTTAAACATTGGTTATGTTTCTACAAAATTACCAAAACCAAAATGTCGCACATAACTATAAACTACATTATTGAAATATAATAAAAATATGTAATGTAAAAAGTAGTTTTATGCAAATCGTTTATGAAAATTATTTTTTGTAAACGACGATTTTTTTAGGTATATATGTGTGACTTGATGGCCATATTTAAGATCGTATTCCTTAGACAATTTTATGGCGAAAGTGCCTTATACACTTTTGTTCAAAATTTAATAATTAAGGAGTTATTAGTAAGGTGCAATTAGACCCAAACTTCAACATCAAAAGTAAAAGTTTCCTTCGAGCTCCAAATTGTTCTATACTACATAATAACAACCATAAGGGACACTCACAGCCGTATTCATAGTCGTTCGACGACGAGTCGCCGGTGCTTCTCCATTCGCCAGAAGAGAATTTCAATGCATAATTGTTCGCCAGCAACAACGCGCACGCGCTTTACTACAAACTGTGGTAAAACGCTGGTGATTCGCCGGCGAACGGTTGGAGGTAGTCGATACCGTCTCCGGCAATGCGCTGACGTTATACAGAATAGATTATAATTGCAATTTTTTGTGATTTGTAGTAAAATTGAATGACATATTAATATAGACGTTTTAGATTTGGTAATTTACATACCCAGCAGGCAATCAAATCAATAAAGAAATGGGTATTAACTATTAAATTACTGCATGTATCATGTTTAACAACAATAACAACGAAGTTTTTGTTTTTATAATTATTTGAATATTAATTAAATACTCTTTGCTATTAGTTTAGATATTTCAAATCAAAAATAAATAACGGTCGAAAAAATTTCCACCTACACTTAGCGGTCTCACACCAATCTGAGCCTGGTCTGGTTGTGATTAAGGTCGACCGGCTCATTACGCACGGCTTTGTACTGGTTCCTAGTATTTTTACGCTTCTAACCTTCTGTTGTATCCTCTTTTAAACTACAATACGATTGTGCAATATTACTTTTTAATAAAATTGTTTAGTTTTCTGTTTACATAGTACCTAGTTAAAATTTCATTTTTCCCGAAAATCTTAAAAATACCAAAAGTTACTTTTACACTCTCCGTTACGCTGGAACTGTTTACTTTAGCAAGATTATGCACAAGATCATTTTTGTTCGCAATTTAATGTAGATTTTACCATTTTTGGACGTTTTAGTTAATCGAAATGAAGATATTTTATTATCATAATCAGTTTATCGAAAACATACCCATACAGATAGATATTTAAATGGATTGTCTCATCATCACTTTTCTCAGAAATTATCAGTAGTGAATTTTTTAGTATACAGAGCTGTTTCTTAAAATCTACCCCAACATCTTCAAAAAGAGTTGAATCATTTAACTAAGGTGTTAGTCGCAAAGAGTTACAATAGAAAAAGTATTAAGCAAAGTTTACGTCTACCAAACCAAGAGTAACTGCGGAATCTAGGTTTCAACCAGTGTCTTTCACTTATCTATCATATGTCAAAAGTACTACAGATCAAATAGGAAAAATTTTGTCTAAACACAGCATTATTACTCGGTTTTTTACTCTTCATAAATTGGGTCAACTCTTAAATCCGGTGAAGGATGTTATACATTTTCAATCTGGCGGCGTTTATAACATTCTTTGCTCTTGTGGTCCTACATACATAGGAGAAACGGATAGAAGCGTGGGAATTCGTATTAAGGAGCTTCAAAAGCGTAATCGTTTTAAACAATCTTTGAAGTCAGTGGTGGCGGAACACGCACTAGAAACGGGTCATCAAATTATGTTTGAAAACAGCAAAAAATTAGGGAATCCATTGAAATAATTCAAAATTTTTTTCTTTACCAGAGATATGGAAACCAGTTTTATCGATCGGATCTATAAAAGCGAAACTTTTCGGCGCAATCGATCAGTTTCTTCCGGGCTCTGAAGATGTCAATTGTGACGTGTGACAAAAGCATAGTTTGTGTAATAACAACAACACGGGAATTATTTAGAATAGAAAATTGTATTAATAATGCAACTCGTGAAAACATGAATTCTACTATAAAACTTAGCATGTTTTTTTTGCAATAACAAAAAATACAACTTGTGATAAAATTCTTCTAGCTTATATGAGAAAAAACCGTATGTTTGATATTTAACTATAGTCTGTGACATTAAAATTGCACACAATTATTTAATAATTTGGTCTTTCTCTATTAGCTTCACAGTCTTTCACTCTTTGTGACGACAATTTTCTCTTGAGTTATTGAATCCCAAATAACTTGCAATTTATGCCTAAGAACTTTTTGTGTCTGGAGGTTGCACTAAGTTCCTCGGTCTTTTACTTATGTTTCACGCGTATTGAATGGGCGAAAGGTTGGGAGATCTGTGTGGCCATGGTAATCTCGGTAACATATATCGCCAAGTGTTTATATTGCTTCGGATGAAACCCAAACGAGATTTACTCCCATAGGCTATAACATACTACACCATAATCGCCACAGTGTACGAAATAGGTCTCTTATTGCCATAAGTCGAAGATGGCGATCCTGCACCTCATTTGTTTGCTTCCGTACCCCAGTTCCTTGTGAACGACGATTCGAATGTTTTCTAGTTTATGCTTGATAACAGCGCATGATAGTGGATTGGTTCCGCTTAAGACGGTTTGCAATTTCCCTGTACGAAAAACCATCCTCTACTTAAAGGCTTGACGTAAGCCAACAATTCGACTTCAGTTGAATTCGCTTTATTGGCGGTAATTTTTACTCTATAGCACTCTAGGCATAATCACACTCTCAAAACACGTGTAGCAAAAAAACCACAAGGGATAACAATATTGAAATTAGTTACAACTTGTACAAAATACACACGATAATATAGTATTAGAAACATAAAAAAAACAGAGATTCCATTACCACTTGATTTGTTTGAATAAAGTTTTAATAATTTACTACCTCTGAGTAATTTTCACCCTTTTTTAATTTGGCAATTTTAATGTCGCAGAGTATATTTTTAATCTGAAAATCTAAAAACCATATGTTCATATTGGTTTATTACCAATTTTGTAGACTAATACCTTATTTGAGAGCGATAATTTGAATCTGCGATCGATTTACCAGTAGTGTTTCTTCATTTTGAACCTCAGTTGTTTGCTTTTTTGTCAAACGTTTATTGGCTAATTTTTCCAATTCATATAAGATCAATTAAAGAAGTGCGGCAGCAATTTAAGAGACCTTTGCGTTTAATTAACACTGATTTGTCATCGTCGAAAGTTACAGTGACAAATTGCTTAGTAGTAGGAAACGTGGTGCTCAAAATATTGTCTTGAAGAACTTCTGCATTCAGTTCTGATAGTTCTTATATATATTTTACCTAAAACTATCTTTCGTCTAGGAATGACGAGAATGATAAATAAATAGTGAGATAACTTGGTCAAAGACTTGAATATTGTCTAGCAATGCAGCTGAGCAGTACTGATTTTATCTAAGATTTTATATACCATTTGGTAGTGGAATGACTTTCTAAAGCCGAATGGGTGCTCTAGTATTAAGTTTGTTTTCTATCATGGGTTTCAGCTTGGTAAAAGACTAATAGGTCTGTACGTGGAAACATCATTTTGTGGTGCGACGTGACGAAACCTTAGCTTGTGAGATATCGACAACACGGGAAATACCCAGAATGAAAAGGTGTAATCATTTTGTGGTTTATAGGGTTTCGCAATGAGTATAATTTGAGAGGTTTTTTATTGAGTCGAAAAGCAACGTTGTATATTATAGTTAGCATTACAAGCTATAGGTCTTACAATACGGCTAACTCACACTAGTCGGAGATAGAGGAAGTTCAAACAAATAGGATTTAAAGGGCGCCAGATCTTTCTAAGTAAAACTTCTGTTTCGATCAAGACAGAAGGTCCAAGCTTGTAACGAAATCAAGTCCGTAATCTAGGTTATACTGGTTTTCGTGTAACCATAAAAAAAATAAAAAGATAAGTATGTATAACAACTTTAATTTAATATCCTAGATTTGGTATTAACAACGAGCACCAGAAATTTAGTAGTATATTATCTACTCCATGCATGCCGGAAGTATCGGCAAGACACAATACATAAGGTTACTCATAGTGTCGATAGCGAAAATTACATGACAAATATCTATGGTTCACAGCATGCGATACACAAAATAATTAATAAAAATATCTCAATAGTATTGAAACATTTATTGTAATTGCGTAAGTTAAAACAAGCAAAATTTTGTGAGAGAACTTTCTGACACAAATGTAATTAAATTAAACTTACCCATAATCCAGTACTTGCCCGAAGAAAACGTTTTCTTCGTTGAGTCGATCTGGAATAATTATGAACAGCAAATCGTGTCAAAACAATGACTCACGAAAGCAAAAATCAACAAAATTATTAATTAATACTAAAATAAACTAGACATAAAAACCCAATAATCGAATGCTGTTGCACGCATTAAGTAAAAGTTGATATCGCAGTTGCTTGACGCATAAGGAGTAGAATCTCGGAGAAAAGTTCTTGTCGAGACTTCGTTTTTAGTTTTAACGTAGGCCTTCCAGAATTATAATCGTTCCATGAAGGTATTTGTCGATATTAACCCCTCATCGATCGATAATACATCGAAACATGCAGCCAAAACGTGGCGGGACGTGCTATCAAATTAAGAAGAAAATTACCAAAGAATTCTACAAACTAATAGGAAAAGCTTACCCTGTGAGAAATAAACTGCTAAAAATGTGTTTTAAAATTATAATTTCATTTCCATTAACGCCGATGTTATAAGATTAAGAGGTTATATCATCACAAGCACGATTTTAAGTAGTTGACGGTTTGAAGTTTTGACAGGAAATTAAATAAAAATAAACTCTCTACAGGGCGTCGAAAATAGAAATCGAACTTTAAGGTAGTGAATATACAGGGTATTACATTATGAATTTTATGCACGTAACAAGTTTTTAAGCAACTCTTTGGTAATGAGATCATAAGTGGGTGACTTTTTGGGGTTTAAACTGTTTTTGTCCTATGGTTAATTTTACTAACTGCAAAGAAATTCAGTGGTGTTGTCATTTGGTATACAGTAGATAATGTTTCTGTTATTATGTGTCTTACTTCTATGGTTATTTGAAAAAGCAGTGGTTGAAATACTGTCTTAAGGTGCTTGGCGAAGGTTATTGGATTGTTTTTCTCTGTTCCTGTTTATGATACATTTTTTTAAGGGGAGGTAATAGCTGCTGCTGATATTTAATGCTTTTGATTGCTTTTTATAACGCAAAATCTGAGTCGATTGAGGCATTTATGTTTTTCAGATGCTATTAGATTGAGCATCTTGTAGTAGGCTCGAATACTTGTAAACTGCCAGTTTTATACCGTCTATAGTTTTTAAAGAGTTTTCAAACTTAGCTCGTTGTTCTGTACTGTTTTGTAACAGTCTGCATTGGTTCTTGTACTGGGTGAGTCGACTTAATTACTACGACAATGTCGTTAATCAATCACATAACAAGATTTTGTCTATCCAGCAAATGGCCGATTTTGGCTTCACTTTTAATTTATGAGTTAGCTATCCAGACGTTTCTAAATAACTTTATTTTGCTCGCGTGTTTTATTGTTTAAATTTGATTGAAAAATTAGTTTTTATAAAAATTAAACTTAAAAGTCATATAGTTTGTGAATATAGATGCAACATCTATTGCTAATAGTTTTAAGTCAATTAATATTTTGAATCTCCCGCTTAAATTACTGTAATACTCTTTTGTATAGTGTAAAATTTGGTGTAAACGGGATATCTTTTTTCGTGCTGACTTTAATTTGGTACTTTGATAATAAAAGTAAAATAAAATAGATACAATAAAATAAAATAAATGTTCGATGCAATTTGCCACTGTAGAAATTTTTAATGTATGCTGTAAGAATAAAAATCAATCAATTTGTATCTTTTGGTATTTCTTAAGAGATGTTTGTTTGAAATCTACAACAAGGACTCCTCTTGATTTTATTTAGTCGTTATCTTTTACAGCGTTTTTATTAGAGAAATAAAATTTGTTGTTTATTGAATTTTAGTAACCAGAACAAAAACATATGTTAGAAATATGGGTCTTTAATCTGTTATGTATTTATTTATTGCCGACGTTTCGTTATTAATGACTTCATATATTAAAGTTTTGTATTATATTTTATATAATATAGCTATATTTTGTTATCGTGCTGGTTAAATGTTTAATGATAGCCTTGGTTCTTTTTTTAATCTAACATTTGATTTTCTATATTTATGCCGTATTAATAATTGTCTTAATAGAATTTTTGAGTAGGCTTATGCCAGGATAACTTTGTACACGAGATTTGGCGTGGGAAATGTTACCGTCTGATATGATTTGTTTAACGACGCCGATTTTGGCGGTAGTGGATGGAAAATGGAAACAGAACGGATTTTGATTGCAACAGCTGTTGCTCTTGCCTGTCTAGTCATAATTTCTATGTGTGGCAAGAGATCAATAGCACCCTAATGCGATCTTTTTTGTACTGTAGCTTTTGGTGGAATTGAAAATATAATTTTTAAACGTCAATACTAATCTCATGCACGAAAGTATTTTACCTACTAAAAAATGAAGTCAAAAATTTTATCTTCTAAGAATCGTCAAGGATAGAGATATTATGATGTACAAGGCAAAGTATTAATAAAATGCGACACCAACACGATTTTTTTCAAATTATAATAAAAATGCTTTAATTTCTTTAGAAAATTGTTTTGTCAAGTACGGTTTTGCTTTTGGGAGGAATAAACCTAAACTTTCTTAAATTCTGTTTAGTATTCGATGTAAACTTTTTTATGTTTATGTTAAGTAATACAAAACTTCTTTGTGTATATTTGTGACCTATTTTTTTTATAAGGGCTAATAAAGTTATATTTTCTTATTTATATTTTTGTAATAAAATAAATGAAGAAAAGAAATCACTTCTATTTTTATTATGATTGTTGAGAATAATTTCAAAGTAGTTTTGCATACCTTAACGATTATAAAAATAAAATTAAACTGTGAGTTTTGCATAATAAAATGCTAACACGCCATTGTTAATTACAATTTGCAAATATAGTGTAACGACAAAAGCTATTTCCAAGATGGTAATGTTAATTAGCTTAATTATCGTTTACCATTACGTTTATCCATTTCATTGTAAATTACAGTTGGTTACAAAAATAAACAAAAACATTTGAAAAAATGTTTAGTTGGTTTAAATAGAAATTGAATTCAAATAAATACTTTTAGTTAGTTTTGTAACTACCCGATAAAGTATCACAAAGGTTTCCAAACTCAAAAACGTTGAACCAGTGCTGGAAATTAAATTGTTTCAGTACTTAATAGTGCAGAGGTGGTGAAATTAAATACACCAGACTTGCCAACAAAGCATGCAGGCTGATCAATAACTGAATTTGCGTAAATATTTTAATTTGAGTGTACGAGGAAATAACGTAAAAGCCTTGTAGTTATTTTATACATTTATTTTAACTTTACTGTAGTTCAATTGTGCTTTTTTTTATTAAATTTACAGTAATTAATGCACTTACAAAAAATAAAACGCGCTCGGACTTTAATGAGATTTTTTAACGACCAAATTAAATCGCTAAATTATTTTGTTTTTAAATTTGATTTGATTATAAATACTACATATTTTTGAATGTTAAAGAGATTGGTGATATTTCTAACGTGTTAAAGAAATAATACTATGTTGTATTTTAATTATTATTATATTAAGTGACTTAGGGGAAACCATCCAACAGCGGCCACTTTTTTCTTATTTAGGTCTGGTTCCTTCGATACTGACATTGAGTCGACTTTAAGTATTTCAACTGAAAGTATCTTCGTTTAACTTCAATTAACCTTCCTTACGTTTCAGTAATGAAAATAGAGAATGCCATATAACGTTTTATTTATTTTTTGGTACATGTGCCCACTGTTGGAAGCATGTGCCAACACTGGCCACCCACAATCCCAACATCGGCCACAAATCTTAATTAGAAAATAACATGAAAAAAAAACACACTTGTTAATTAAAATTGAGGAAAAAACAATTAAACTCTAAGAAATAACAACAAAATACATTTTGATGCATGGTTAATTGACGTTAAAAAGGTCAAGTCCTGTAAATGAGATTCATTTGCAGTTCTTGCTGTTCCACCAGCATTCACAGGATCTTGCAGATGTATAATTATGTCCTTTTTGTGAACAGTCGATGTATCCTCCACATTTGGAAAAACAAACTTGTTTCCAATATGCCTTCTCAAAAAAGATATGGTAAATTTATCATCAGGCAGGATTTCCATTATGTTACCAACAAAATATTTAAGTTTTATTGTGCAAAGTTTAACTAACACAAAGGTATTATCTTTTATATTTTCCAGATTATTAAAATTTCTGTGATCTTCAAAATCTTCGGATAGAGTAGATGACGAAAATGACAGGTCTAACAGGTCTTCTTCATTTTCCATTGATGAACTTGATTCAGCTATCTTTTGACTGTGTAGCTTTCGTTTAACGGCAACTTTTGTTTATTTTGAAATTTTAGCAAAAAGGGGGTGCTAGTCAAAATCTCTGTTGATTTCTTTTTTCTACCGTCTTTAGAATTTTCAACTGGCTTTTTGCCTTGGGAAGCGGAACAATCATTTCGGGAGAAAAATAAGTTTTGTTTTCATTATTATCGTTCTGACTTATTTCACGATCTACATAGGAGGAAACTTCATTAGCTGGAGGAGTAACTGATGTGGGGAATTTAGATGGTAGCGGAGTTGTGCTGGATGTAGAGGGTATCGGAGTTGTGGTGGATGTAGAGGATGGCAAAGTTGCGGTAGATGTAGATGTTAATTCACTTATATTTTCCTTCTCTAAGGAGATATCCGTAACTGAAGCTGCCGCCAAAAACTTATCATCACCAAAGCAAGTGCAATCTAAAGGATAAATTCCGGTGCGCTTGAAGCCCGACATAATATTTTTGGGACAGAAAGCTAACCCATAAGATTGACCCAATAATTCGGAGATGTTGTAAATGTCTTTTCTCTTTCCCGGATTAGTAATCAGCCAGCTCTTACATGCTTTATTATAATAATTTTTTAGTGGACTATAAATAGATTTTATGGGTCGTGTGAGGTGGAAGTGTGAGAAGGACAATATTGTTTTTCTTAGCAGTTTCTATCATCTCCAAGTTAATATGGGCCTCGTGGTTATCCATAATGAGAAGCACTCGACGATTATCAGTAGGAGCTGCATGTTTAATAAAATGTGTTAGCCACTGTACGAATATCTCCTTTGTGATCTACCCAGATGGATTGGCGGCACCTATACTTCCCGCTGGGGCTCCACGAATCATATGATCTTTGTAAAATTTACGAGGGAATATCAACAAAACCGGAACCGAATTTGCTAAGGCGTTTATTGCGCCTACCATAGTCACTAGAGTACCTCGTTCAGTGGAAGTGATCTGACTAAGTTGCTTTTGTCCGCAACGAGCAACGACTTTATGTGTGCTCTGAACAGTGGTTAACGCTGTCTCATCGACATTATAAATTTGTTTTGGTCCAAATTTGTAACGAGAGTAGACATTGGTTAAGTGATCGAAAAACTGGCTTATTAAAACCCATGGCCCTAGCCAAAGAAGTGGCTTCTGCTAGTCTCAATGACAGTTTTTTGTTTCTTTTCATGTACCCAGTGAAACATTTGGACCGTGCACTCTCGTCTCTTTTCCAAGCACCAGAAATTTTTGCTTATAGTGCATAGCAAGTTGGTACGCAAATTGACGAACTTGTGTGGGATTTAGGCCATGGTGTAATTTGGCCAAAACCTTCAAATGAGAAGCCATGTTTCTTCTTCGGAAGATTTTAAGATACGATTGATTTCATAATTAGGAGTTAATTTAAAAGTTTAAAATAGTTTCAGCCATCTTGCATTTTGTGACGTATCTGCTTAGAGTCGTTCTTAATATTTGATATTCTAGAGCTGTTTTCTTTGTTGACCACCTACCATTAAAAATTTTATCAAGAGCAGCTCGCGTTACGTGTTCGGGAGTCTGCCCTATTTCGGTTCTTGTTGGATTTGCTCTTTTGGGCATTATGATCTGGAAATAAAGCACTTCATTATAAAAAGGAAATGTTAACCAACAGTAGCCACTTTTAATTAGATTATAAAAGCAGTGGCCATTGTCGGCTAGTCCAACCATGGCCAGTGTTGGCTTGGTCACGTGTTTAAAAAAAATTGAAATAAAACTATTAAACGCAAATTTGGAAACTAGAGACAACCGGGGTCAAAGAAAATGAACTAAATATGGTAAAATATAATTTGGTTTACACATAAATTAATTTGAAAGTAACAAAAAAGCACTCACCAAATTTAGTAAAATGTAGGTTATGGCGTCTTCAAACACGTTGTTATCTTTGACATGCGCGTTTTAGAACTGAGTGTCCCTAGAAGTTAGCCACTGCATTGTTATGATATTAGACATATTTGGAAGTAGGTGGGGGCATTACGCGGCAAATAATTCGAAAATATTTGCAAGTGACCACTGTTGGATTGTGGCCACTGTTGGATGGTCTCCCTTACTTCCGAACAACGCACGTTGTTTTTGAGTTCTACGAAAGTGGGCGAAACTTTGGTTACAATACGGTTCACACCCGGAACATGTTAGTATAGAAACTATATAATTTGATGCTTAGTTCTTTCAAATAATACAATATTGTCAAGCCTATTCGTATAGCCCAATGGTTCTCAAACTCTTTTGGCCCACGGACACCTTTTTATAGTCAAAACTTTCCCATCCCTGAGTGAAAAAACTACATAAATTACAAATTTAACTTTGATGTCTTGAATGGTAAATGATGACGTAAAGATAAAATAAGTGTTTATTGAAATTATAACTTTTGTTTTAAAATAAAAAAAAAATTAATGACTTGGATGAACCTGATGCGATGCTATGAGTGTATTTATGTCTGGCTCAATGTTTGTGAGTAGCTACCGCAAATCCCCACGAGTACTAATTTCTAGTCGGTTTCTTTTTTTGTGATGAGGCTCATAACGGCACTGAATCCACGTTCTATCAAATAGGAAGACGGAAACGCAATCAACAGCTTCTGTACAATAACCCATGCTCGATATAAAATTTATCCTTGTTTAAACATTGGTTTCAACTCCTCATTTGTGGATAATTCAATAAATTGCTTCTGTATTAGTTTGTATTTATCTGCAATTGTGCTTTGAGTTTGACTATTTGCAAAAGGCTTCAACACCCAGTCGGAAATATCCAAGGGAAGCATGTCTTCAAATCTTTGGTTAAACTCCGAATGAAGCGCTATTAAGTGTTGGCAATAAGCAAACAAAGCTTCATCTCTAGTTAGCAATTTTACAAGATTTGCAAGCTGAGAACATTTTCCTTTTTCCAAAATTTGTTTGTATAGTAAAAGTTTTGCAACAAACGCAGATATTACACTTTTAGCTTTGATTAAAGTTAATCTGTCACCTGGTAGTTTCTGACAAATAAAACAATCATATAAGTGATGTCATTTTTGAAATAATTAAATTGTGTCGCAAATCATTGTCTTTACTCTCTAGGAATTCTAATACTGAATCAAAGAGCAAATAGAAGGGATTCAAACATGCACTTTTAGATAACCAACGTACTTCTGTGTTAAGTAGTAAACGATTATATCATCATTTTTAGAAGAGCAAATGATCTTTCATTTAAGGCATTCTTTTTGATTTTATTAACAACTCTAATGACATAATGTAGTAATTCATAAGGTTTTTTGCGACTAAATGATATCAATGAACGACAGCGTAAAGCTGTATAGAGAATTCAGATGTTTTTAAGTAGTCACATAAAGAATGTTCTACACACTGAGCCATTTGGTTCATCCTCTTCCGTACAGTATTATTAGTCAGTGGAATCGAAAGCTGGATTGTGCAACACGATGCGTATTACCTCAGTTACAGCTTGTGGAATAAGTTCTTCACCAATAGTGTACGGATTTCCGTCTTTTGCTAATAAGAGGACATATTTGTTTAAAAGTTTGTCTTGTTACATTTCATTATTTATGTATTCTTTATAAGTAATAATTCGAAGTAACAATCACGTCGTCACTGGTTTCTCGTCTTTACTGTGTTATAAAAGGCGTATCGTAATTGACATTTACAGAAGCGAAGCGTGAACCAAAGGAATTTTCACTTAGTCATTTGTATCTTTGTTTTTGCTGTGATTGTTTGATTTATCAAAACGTTTTCCGCTGCTCTCAAAAATTATTAATCAGAAGGAATCTTAATTCTCTTCATACATGGAGATAATGTTCCAATAACCTCCAGAAGAAATTTTATTGGAGTTGATGACACCTGTTGATCTCATCGTCTTGTGGAATGTCTGTATTGCAATTACTGACAGAAACCTTAATCAAACTTATCTTACAGTATTTTATTGTAAAAATTTCTTATTTGTACTTTCTAATTTTACGTATTCAAACTTTGTTAATTTTATTTTACCGTATTAATTATTCGAATTTGTAACTTTTAAGAATTTAATTGTAGATCATTCTAAAACCTTTCACTTTCAGTCGTAAATTTTAAAACATTGTTAACGTTATGTAATGTAGCTGTCGTGAGTACGCTGAGGTAACACCCGTCAAGTTTCTTTGTTCGCCAAATTTAGGCACATAATGTCGTACGTAAGCTTGTCTACTACGCCATTTTTTTTCATAAACACATAAAAGGTAGTGAACGTTTACTACTCACTGTCAAGGAACATTGGTGGGATAATTGTTTAATACTTTTTGTCTTTCTTTGTCGATTCCTAATGTTTCACGACTGCGTGTAAGTTAAATAGCTCATCGATTAAGTTTAAAGTTTGCGGTGCTTGCTAATAATTATATTGCTATTAAATTCTTTAAATTATTATTCTTTCATTACAAAAAGTGGCAGTTTCTTAATTATTCTAATGGCTATTAAACTCTTTCGTTATGAGTTCAGGCATACCTTTGATATTTCCAAGTCATCTTTATTAGTACGAAGAGTGGCGCCTAGTTTTCTCTTTATTATAGTTTATTAACGACGCTCACTCACTAACATCGTAGCTAGCCGTGGTGACGTGCTTGTTACTGACGGGGCTCGATACAAAAAAGGTTAGCAACAATCTGCATATAGAAATAGCTAGAATTCTTTCAACGTCTGATTGGATTCTTATTGATCGAACAAATCCAAACAGTTAAAGAGTTATAAATAAATTGTATCAGCTGTAGAAGCTTTTTTAAAATTACAAAAATTCTTCGCAATTCAAGAATTCTGCAAAATAATATTCCGAAATCTTAATTTTTTAGTATAAAAGTCACTTAACGACAGGATCACGTAGTTAACTACATTGTCAAAGTTAACAATGCTTTATGCAATCAGGTCTAAGTAGCTTGCAAACTTTAGCAAGGAAGGCTGAGCCCGGTTGCATAAACAATTGTTAATTTTAACGATGTAGTTAACTACTTGATCATATCGTTAAGTGTCGTCATTGGTCGTTAAGTACAAAATCAATTGTTTTGCTGACGACTTTGTCAAATCAACAGGAACGATTCTTTGGCTACGATTTAGTTAACAACGGCGTCAGCTAACAACATAATTAAATTTGTTTTATGCAACCGAGTATGAGTCATTTATACTTAATACAGTGCACGCCGCTTATTGGAATCGCGGTTAATGAGAGAAAACGTTTCAATTCTACTCATATTGGTAGGTAGCCTATTACGTTCTGAATTTGTGATACAAGCGTGGTGATTAAGTTATTCTAAATTTCAAGACATTGAAATTGCAGCACCAAGAAGGGGTGACAATTTTGTGACTAAACTTGACAGAATGGTTTAGCTACTCAGCTATAGTAAATGATTAAAATTTCAAAGAAACAGAACAAAGATGAACAAAATTGTTATTTAATGTTACTAGGTTTTGTTTAATGTTTCATTGTCTCGTTTTCCCACACCAACTTTGCGTAAGAAAAAAATACAAATTTTGCAGACGGAACCGAATAAGCTAACCATGTCGAATATCTTTGAAGCTAATTCAGCTGAAATATTTGTTTGTTGGTTGTTGGTTGATTTTCAATCATATACGAATTTGTGTCCATACGTTTTTCTAAACGTCATACTTTTTTAAATTGAAAATTCTTTTGTTAACGTAAAATATCTATGTCACATTTTGAAATTTTTTAAAATTAAAGTTTTTGTATGTTTCTTAATTACTGTGGTTAGATAGGTGCTTAATATGTAACTTGTTCCAAAATAAGAAAGTAACGTAGATCGTGTTTGACTAAATTTACGTTTTTTTGAAGACATTGTCTATACTATGTACTAATACAATATGTAGAGTAGCAACTGCTGTCAAAAAAATAAAAAAAGTAAGGATCTTTGTTTTGTTGTTATCATTTTTTACAAAAGCGAAAAAGCAAAAATAATAATAAGAGATGTTGCAGTAGTGCGTAAGTGCAATTGTGGGTATTTTATCTTTGATTCGTAACAAAAACGTGCTTACATAAAAAATGTCATAAAAATGGAAGGTTTCGTATTTTAATTTATACTTTATTATAGCTGGTAAGTACTGAAACGTTCGAGAAGTTATTTGCAAATTCAAGATTCAAGATATACCGAAAGATAGGGAACACTCGAGAAGGATTTCCTTATGTGTATATATACCGACGAAACAAATCTTAGGTCAGTTATTGCCGGAATGCGAATACAGCAGTGTTAATAAGATTATTCAAGTTGAAATAAATAAGTCGTTAGCACGTGTGTGTACATAAATATACCGAGTATAATATTGTATGTGATTTTAGTGTAAACAATTGTGTGAAGTTATCCGCGGACTTTATCTTATCTTAATTAGTGTAAGTGTTTTTATTAAATATTATTAGATTTCATTAGTTCGGTTAATTCACAAGTGTACATATTTCTAGTATAAGTAAACGTATTTTTAGTCGTTTAAATAAATTAGTTTTAATAATAAAATTTTTAACAATACTAATTAAGTTAACCAAAATGCCGCTTGATTAAAACGGCGCGTTTAAAATTAATAAACTATTAAAAAAGCTGTTCAGAGTAGGTACATAAGCTGTTGCGCGTCATTTTGGGAACATAATTATCATTAGTTATTTCTAGAATGGTTTGCTGTTTATGAGGACAAAGGCTGATCTTGATTGGCAGCAGCTTGTACAATGTACATCAGTAGTAGATATCTCGGGCGTTCCTAGTGGCGGGTCATTCTTAGCTTCTGTGAAATAACAGCAAAAGATGCATCTGTACTTGTTGGGATCTTTTTGCCTCGATTCCTTTTCTGTTTCTCGCCACTTCTTCGATGCTCCTACAATACTCCCGTTCTCTCAAATAAGTCGCTAATCCGAACGCTCATCGTGGTGACTCAGCGCCAGCTACCCTGTAGACTCAAACATAATAAACTTCAATAGTAGCTTTTGAATCCCACACCAAGATACTTAAGACACTTAAAACCCAAAAACACACACCAAAATTCATTGACGACATCAGTCCAGCAAACTTGCATTTAAAACTTTTTTATAAGTGTATTTGTTTTCACTCTCATATAGGAAATCTTTTTCAACGTCTCATTTGGATTAGAAAAGTGCAATGCAGTGGCTCTAAAACCTGCTTTCAGGTTTTGGTTTACCGTGCCACCGATTGTTTCCAGAGTCTATTTAGCTATACAGGGAACTGTTCAATCAGGGGATTTTCTTTCTCCATTCAATAATTTTAGTAATTTATTTTAACATTCGTGTTTTGAATGCTTTATATTACCAATCCTCAAGTATAAAATTACTAGTGGTTATTTATCCTCACAATGGAGGCATTTTACTTTTTAGTCAGTGTGCTGAAGACACGTTCTTACAGATGGAACACATGTTGATCTTTGTCGCTGTGATAACACATATTGTATATGCCATTTATTGTAATCCGTCCAGAGAAATCCCGTTCGGTCACAGAATTAGGTATAAAAGGAGCTTGCAAGAAACGCCCAGAACACTTTCTACTACGTTTCTTGCGACCCGACTTTTCAATATCATTGCATTTTTGCAGGTAAGCACTTGTATTTTGATGTACGACGGGATTGTTTTCTGCGTAAAAAATGTAGCCAGCCAAAGCTACTATACATCTGATATATTGTAAAAGAATGCCAATGGGTAACGGTTTGTTGGTCTCTTGCTCGTATAAGTCTCTACCGTTTTATCCGTAATATCGACACCTGATTTAGTTTTATTAGGTTGTTGCTTGACTGTATCAACTGCATTTGTAGAGTACATCGTTGACCATAACACTACATCCTTGTTTGGTTTTGGAACATAGGAGCACAACATAGTCTCTGTACTGAAAGCAAAATTTGTCGAGAAAAGCGGTCGTTCTTTTTTGCTAAAAGGTTTTTGGGAATATAAGACTTACTTTTCTTTAGGGTACTAATCAGACTGAGTTTAACTAATTTAAGCATGCGAGCAAGATGTAGTGAGATAAAGAAATTGTCTGTGGTGATGTTTCGCCTTGAGCCTTTGTAATGCCGACATAAATGCATAATTTTTTTTGCCAATACTTACTTCTCGCTCATTACCTGGAATTTTTTTTCGTATAAATAGAACTTGACAGGGATAAAAAGCTTGAGCGTCGCAAATCTAGAAAACTTTCATGACATTTTTGGCACATTTTGAGGGCATATATTCAATCTCGTGCGCCCACGATAGGGATGAAATTGCTCATCAACTGTTAGATGTTCATGAGGTTATAATAAAAATATGTTTCTAGATTTTGATTTAGCATCAGTCAAATATTGCTTATTGCGGCAGTTTTATCAGATTCAAGTCTGGCTGGTCCAGTGGTGAGATTATCAAATCTAATAAAACGCAAACTTTGTTTGAAGCAGTCGCTACTCATTGCGGTCTTATATAATGGTAAAGCATCAGACTTCCATAAATTATCAATGTGTTCAGTATTAGATTTATGAACACCTGCCATTATTAAAATTCAAGCTCTTCGCATGTAATATTTTTTCACATCTTGTTGAATCACTACTGTGATAAGATGGCAGTGGTATAGTAGCTACTGTGTCTTCTGTAATCAAATCTTTGTCTACATCGCTGTTGACATCCAGTTTGCTTTCAATAGGGGACACACTCTTCAACGCAAAGGTCTTCTATATCTGACTCTACTTCATTTGTTTATGGCACATGATCATTGTCGTAATCATCTTTAAATGAATCGTTGCATTTTTCATCAGACATTTCGCACAATTTTGCGCCATCTTTAATCTCATTAAAAACAATGTACTTTACAATGAGTATGAATAGCAATACAAAAACTCTACTCTACATACTTATACTTACCTAAGTCGATGTATCCTCTAGAATTGCATGGTAGCTTATAAATATCACTTTTAAAAGCGTTATTACTACATCTCTTTACACACACTAGTTTTACTAGCACTTTTAGCACGAGTATTTGACATTGTTTTTACTTTCTTATAAGAAAAGTATAGCGATCGCAATTTTGTTTCAAAAAATTTTATTACATAATTTTACCTTTTAAGGTCTCCTTAATCAATAATATGTATATTTGACAAAAAAAAATTGGGTGTGTGTGTGTGTGTAACGATGTACACACGATTTGGTTTGATTTTAACAGTTTTTTTTATATAATTTTGTACGTATGTAAATTATTTGAATTATTTTTACAGTTTCTTATAGAGATAATTGTTCATAACAATTTATTCAAATAAAATTTTTTTTTAACATTAACAGTTTATTAAATATTTGATTTATAATTTAAAGCGAATTCTATATATTATCTATGTTTGAATCTTACCTACGATGATTTTTTTTTAGAAAAAAATTTCATATCTTGAAGGGAAAGCAAGATACGTTAAAAATAATATTTTTTTTCTATATTGTTTTGACTTGTTTATACATGGAGTGCTGCATCTTCCTTACATTATCTTTGGATGTACCCACGATAACTCTTGAACTAAAGGTTTTAGTAACTTGAAATTTCGATGGAACAGGTTTTTCATATTGTTTCGGTTCTATCAAAAGATGAGTTTAATAAAGTCACTAGAAGTGGGTGTATCTGCCATTTTAACAGTTTTTTTAATATAATTTTGTACGTATGTAAATTATTGAAATTATTTTTACAGTTTCTTATAGACAAAATTCTTCCTAACAATTTATTCAAATAAAAAAAATTTCTAACAATAACAGTTTATAAGATTTTTTATTTATAATTTAAAATGAATTGACAAATATAATCTAGGTTCGAATCCCGCTTGGGACGATTTTTTTAGAAAAAAAAATCATATCTTAAAGGGAAAGCAAGAGTCGCAACTATAGGAGTTAGTCGATATGGTAACAATTTGCCATATTTCGGTTATATTTTAATGAAATCTAGGAGAAAAATTTAAAAAAAATTATAGTATGCTAGGAAGTCAATACAAACGTGTACATATTACTTAAAAAGTGGTTTTATAACAACGTAACTTAAAAAAAAATATCTTGACATTCCTTCATCAGTCCTTATAGGAACGTCGTTTGGTGACCACACTAGTTTTTTTTTTCAGTAGAAGTAATGTAATCACAATTCAGAGAGACTTCAAAACACAGACTGTACAACAAGGATCAGAAAACTGGCATAGACACGAATGACGCAATATATTTCTCAACATCTGTTGTTCGGACAGGCACACGAACAAACCTATGAACACTATGCAAAATGCATGGTGGTACTTGGGAACCATCTTCCGCCATGACCGTTGCATAATTTTTGCCCCCACATAAGGGTTTTTGAAAAAGTTCATGTCAAACCATTCGCTGAGTCCAGTTGTCATATATCTTTTGTGCTTTATATACCACCATGGGAGGAAGTAAATCTCCATTTGCGTGTTTATAAACAATAATGCTGATCCAAGCGCGAGATTTTTCTTGCACTTTTTTCAGCCTTTTTGTATTTCTTGACACTATGATTTTTTTAACACTAGAGTTATCGGTATGTCTCATCATAGTTGTATAATTTTACGTCTTTTACTGAAGATAGGACAAGCTCAGTGTTAAAAAAAACAGTCATGTCATCTCGGTTGTTTGAAGACCTGAACCGTTTGATGTTTGATGAAATCTGATAGACAGGTTATTTTTGGTGATAAAAAGATTGATGAAATTTGAACATAGAGTGTTGTCTTTGAAAACCTGCATCTACTTGTCTTATTTATATCGGTATTTTTTTAGTACATTTCGAATGTCGGTTTTAGAAATCAACTGGTCCAACGGGTCTCATATTCCTTTTAAACATCTTCTTTGCTAATGCTGCCTGAGGCACTTTTAAAGTTTATGCTGCCTTTTTTTCAGACGTTCGTCCCCGAACTGCATTCATAACTTTTTCCAGGTTTTTCACTTTATAATTTATGTACGGTTTTGATCCTGTAGTCTTTTGATAGCTACGCACCGTTTTTAATCACCAACTACATGCGACAACATTTTGTATTTTTGTAGACCTATAGTACAAATTCTACTTATTTGAACAAAAATTGTTTAGCGGATTTGTAAATACTTTCTTATACTAAATTCTCGGTGTTTTTATACAGTATGGGTAAATTTTTAAAATTTAAAATAAGATATATAAAAACTTTGCTGTTACCATAATTACAATTGTAATCTTAGCTAAACCTCGACATTTTTCGCCAAATATTACATTATGTGCTCATGTTTTACAAATAATTTTATATTTTAAATATAATTGAACTTCATTCAGGTTAATGCAAAAGAAAAAACTAATTTCACCTTTATTGCATGTCTGCATTGTGACCATGTTGATTTACATAACATTCTATCAACTGGGCTTTGTGCACAATTTGTAATAACTTCATACAAGGAATAAGTAAATATTGCATTTAGAAATCCATTACAATTTGAAAACTAAATAGCGTTGCCATTGCTGTATACAATTGCAGTATTAAATTTGAATTGTAATATTGACGTTTGCTGCTATTGTGACTTATTTTAATCATTCTCCTAAAAGGTTAATTAAGATTGATACTCACACTTGCAAATAATTCGTTTTGTGTAACAGAAAAGCTTTTTAACTTATAGTTGAGATGTTAAATTTTATGCACGAGATCAGTTGTATAATTTATTGGGTTTTTACCGTTTAAATAAAACACAATACAACGTTATATCTATGCATTGCAGCAACATTTATAATTTGTATTTAAGGACAAAGACAATTTTTAAATAGCATTATACAGAACGTAAATGTTTGCAAAAGGTAGGATTTTTTAATTTATTTATTCTCACGAGTTTCTCATCTATTACAGCAATGTTACAACACAGTAATATTTATGTTAATTTGCACACTATGTCTGTTTATGAAACTCAGTTTCGCACTAAAGAGCTTTTTCTATTTTGTTAAAATCCAACTATTTTAGGTTTTTATCTTGTTTGGTTTTATTAACGTTTTTATTAATATTAGATATATTTGAGATTTTTTAGTATAAAACACCTAGATACATAAAATAAATGTCGTTACGAAAATCGCCATGATAGAATTTTTTGGTTTAAATGTTGATACTTCTAAATATCACGTTTGTTTGTTTTGTTTTGACATTTACATACGAGTTTCACTGATTGCTTTATTTAATAACCTTTATGAGTTTCGGTTGTCCGCCATGTGTAATTCATTTTTGTCAAAATTGTTCCTATCTTCGTATTGCTTGCTTGAAGCCGAAAAATCGCCATCCAAGAATTGGATTTTTATAATATATATTATTTAGATTTAGTACGGTTTCTATCTTGGTTTTATGGAAGTAACTAAACTTCCGGCTTCGTCCAGTAAAGGAGCAGTAAGTTGAACCTCATTTTCAGCAGTCTGCCGCTATCGTTTTACTGATCGACGTGCTTGAAGAAGTCTTGAATTGCTCTGCTATTGGCTTACCAAGTTGAAAAACTTTGTCGCACACTTTTCTTTGGGAACCTTCATTCTGGATTTAGACAAGACAAATAATATTAACAGTAATCCATATAGAAAATTTTTTAAAATAAGCGCCAGAAGTTTTTTGAATATTATAACTTATTATAAAATTTAAATATAAATCAGAATTACTTACAATTTGGCGAAAAGCGCAATGAACAATCTAACGATTGCAGCGAAAGTCAAATACAAAATGAGCACGTAAAATTTCTGACATCGAAACTGTCAATTTCAATTCTTATGCACGACAATGCCATCGTCTTATCTAAGTAACGGTATGCTTTTGGACCTATTTTGAATAAGATATTTTAACTATTTTTGAGTATGTATATATCCCCTTGAAATATTTTACGCTTTTTTTTAGTTTGTGAACATCTATTCTGAGTGAAATGCTCGGAGTACTACACAATGTTTATTTTACTCTACTGTATTAGGAGACAATTTGTGAGAGGCCCCCTAGATATTCATGGTTTAGTATCTTCTGTATAGTTTAATCTGACACTGTTGACATTAATTGTTTTTATTTTGGTTTTTTGTAAGTTGAAAGGACGGAAAGTCAACTTGTTTTTTAGTTATCACTGAATGCGAAGTATCTGAATCGTATAGATTTTTTATTTGTTTGCTGTCTATTGTAACTGATATACTCAGGCCCGGTTGCATAAAGCATAGTTAACTATGTCGTTAGCTGACGCCGTTGATAACTCAATCGTAGTTATTGATTTGAGAATGTCGTCAACAAAACAAATTGATTAACTACAACGGGCCCTAATGTTTAATCTATTTATAGATGTTTTCGAATTAATGTAGTTTGCTTCGTTTCCACGTACACTTTTTGTTTTATTTGATTTTGTTTTTTTTATTATGGTTCTTTCAGCAATACGTGTCAATTTAAATTTTTCGTCATTTTTGAACTGTCAACATACAACTGTCATTACGGTGACGTTTTACAAGTGAGAACTGGGAGGTTTTCATGTATGAATTAATACACACTAGCACAACGTATTAAAATTGTAAAAATTTACAACAAAAACGCTAAAAATATTGCCGAGACGATTCGTAAAGTTCGTACTACTTTTGGTCATCATGAAACGCCTTCTTCTACAGCTATAGTAAATTTAATTAATAAATTTAAATTGATTATGCTTTGATGACTTTCATTTCTGCACAGCAAAAGTTATCTTATACTTTTATTCTTATCCTTACTATCAAGTTCTCCACTGGAAACAATTTTCCGATTATCTGGTCGTAAGAAAAAATGGGTTCTGGAATATCAGGAAAAGTATACATGAAACCAGAATTTGATTTTGTATTCTTGCTCCGTAGGAATGTTGCTTCTATATTTTTTAGATTTTTATCGATGTGTGTAACTGCTTCTATAATTTTATTTTTATTTTGGCAGAACTTTGTGTTTCAAAACCGACAACCAACCACATGGACACTTTAATATTTTTTTTCCTACTGGATAAACGTCATTCAAAAATGTCTTTGCTTTGAAACTCCATGCTTTTTAACTCTCTCGGTACGATCTTCCATCTCTTTCAACTTTTTTGTCACATTTGCATTCTTCTTGATAACATTTATCTGGTAATCTTTCTTCTTTCTCAAAACATCTCTACTTGACTGTCACTAGATACCAGTTTTCCTGTAGAAATGGCAATCTTTTTGCGTTCCTTCCTTTCAACGGTTTTACCATCAAAATCATGTAGCTGTTCTTTTGGTAGCGTCAACAGAACACAATTCTACATTTTTTGAAAAACCGATTGCATATTATGATTATAAGCGACTTTCGGCTTAGACCGCGTTCCAGACTTTTTAGGCTTGGTCCTAGTCTCTCCTCCTCTCTCAAGGATAGACTAGGATCAAGCCTAAAAAGTCTGGGTGTTTAACTACGACGCGGTCTAAACCGAAAGTCGCTTATAATCATAAACAAAATAACCGCAACAACTTCAGATTATATACGATTGTATATTTTTAATTTTTTTTTCTTCTGTCCGTCGTTCATTTTCCACGTTTTAATCAAATGCCTGTGTCATATGCGTAGAGTTAGACGGCAAAAAAATGAAGGAAATATTGTAGTCACGACAAAGCTTAATGATTTTAGGAGAAAAATTAGACTCAAACCACTCACTTGCACTTCTTTTGAACCGTACTTTTTTCGGGTACTTCAATGATCTAAGATGTATACATATTGTGGGCTTTGTAAACAATATAGGGAGACAATAATTTCCCAGCTGCTGTGGCTGCAAACATAATTGAAGTTGCACTTTTGCTGTAGATGCAGACTTTTTCTGGATAGCTACAACCCCGCTTAGAAATTTCTCTGTTACCACCAAAACTATCACTATGATTGGTTTTATCAAAATTCATTATATACGTAGTTGGAACACCTTGTAATTCTGCTGTTATGTTATCAAAATACACATTTAATTCTTTTCTGGAAACATTGTCTTGCAATCGTTTAATGTTTTGACACAACTTGGTCTATCTTGATGGCGTTTCATAAAAGTTTATACACAATCATTATCTGGAAAGTTATTTTTGAATTTTGTAATTATTTTTCCTGTACTGCCATGATAATTCTTGACCACATTCTTTAGATGATAGTGCTCTTAGGGGTAGTCTCAATTGCTACATGTTATTAGTTGAGTGACAGTCAGTGCTTTTTCTGCAAATGATACTATAAGGGAGTGGTCCCCGTTCAATGGATTCAAGCGCCCTGAGGAGTTGCTCTTGGTCAGGTTTTTTCTATTGTTTGCACCTTGTATTGTTTGGGTCTGGCTTATACTCTCTTGGCATTTTTCTGTATATAACAGAAAGTTTGTTAGGGTGAATAGAAGCATGTACAATGTAACCGTAAATTGCACTTTTTTTAAATAATGCTTGTTATTTTAAAAACAAGAAAAGCATTTGGAAAACACAAAGCACTCTCGGAAATTACAATAAATAGAGCATATTATAGCAAAGATTTGATGTTCTTACTAGAGTCTTTCTTTTAGATTACAATAAAGTTTACCGGACAAAAATTGACGGGTAAAATCACTGATACCTAAACAAATGAATTGGCAGTGTTGACAACGTTTCAGAAGCTAAGTATCCAAAAAACATGTTGACAAACTTAAAAAAACAAAATGTATACGGTTAAACTTCAGCATTTAAAATAACTCTAACTACATTTGTTTCTATTCGTCCTGCAGTTTCTATCCACCCCGTTTTACGGTATCCATAGTATGTTTGGTAAGGAAGTTCAGTTTAAACAATATTTAAGAGTTTGCAAATTATTAAAAAATACAAGATTTCAAGAATATAAAATGTATATACAGTTTTTGAAATAAAGAACAGGGTGATTCATTTAAAAAAATGACGGTCGAGATTTGACTCGCCTAATATTTAGTTCTTGCAATAATAAATAAGAAGAAAAAGACTTTATTGTAACACTGTACTAATATAAAAAGTTATGCTTGTAAAAAAATGATTGTGATGTTGTTCGGTCTAGGCCAGTCTAGGGTATATAGGACGTTGAAATGGGATTAATCTTGTATGTAATAGACCATACGTTTTGAAATACCCTGTATAACATTGTTAATCTATATATTGGAAGCAAGGGGGAGATGAGCTTAATCTAATTTTGAAAAAATATATTATTTAAAAAGAAGTACGTTTGGTTCATTCTAGTAATACGTAATACCTTGTCTTAACAAAGATAATTTTAAAATGTGTAGCTTTAAGTTGCCTATAATATTTATAAATAACTTTTTTTTAATATTTTTTATAACTGTTATATCGTACTTTTTGCAGTAATGCTGTACCCTGTATATTCATAAAAAGATTTTGATGCTGTTGAACTACCTGAAGAAAATTAAAGTTGTCCAAACTTGCTCAATGTTTTATCCGGTTTTATTTTTTTTTACCAGAGTTAGTCGATGAGATGAAGAAACGCAGCCTCTTACTTAAGGGGAAATTTTTGAAGCAAAATAAGCAAACAAAAATAAAACCATTGGCACAACGCTTTATGGTTTTTCTAAAGATATAACCTTGATTTTATATGTACTAAAGCAAAAAGAACTGTGTTCTTATTATCCTCTATGCATCACACCAAAGGCGATGAACCTGGAAAACCGAGGATAACTAAATACTTCAATAGTTAAATTGAGGATTAATGTTTTAGATATGAAATCTCTTAGCTATGATGCTAACTCCAGGATGAGGTATTGGCCGCATTCTATGTAATTGTAAACACAAGCAACATTTTTAATCTTTGTTACAAGGACAATGAATTACAATCTCGAATCAAATTTGTAAAAGCTTGGGTCTATAAACTACTTCAACCTCATCTAAGGCAAATATTGGATACAAATGTTCCTCGAGAATTGAGAAAAAATCGAAAACTTTTTGGGAAGAAATCTTGCTCTTCCTGTCAAGAATATAGACGACATGGTACAAGATATTAAGCTTCTTATTAAGAATTCGCTTATTATCGTCGAGCAAATTCTGTCTCAACATTGCAAGGACTTGAGTTTGGTTCCTCTTATTAATAAGTGTTTATCATCTACTTACTTCCAACTTGATAACAAGTTTTACGAACGGGTCTCTGGTGCTGCTATGGGTTCCCCTCTATCACTTGTTGTGGCTAACATTTTTATGGAATCTTTTGAAATGGTTGAATTGGAATCATCAATATTAAAACCTAAAGATTGGTTTGGGTATGTTAAGAACGCGTTTATTGTTTGGTCTCATGGTCATCTCGAATTGTCGAAGTTTTTTGATCATCTAAACGTTCAAACACCTAGATATCAAATTAACTTTGGAATTCGAAACTAATGGTACTCTCTCATTTCTCGACGTTTTTATGACTCGTAAGTTCGATGGACTCTTAAGTCATGCCGTAGGTGGGTTACCTATACGGACAGATACTTTCATGCTTCGTCTCATTATCATCCTGCACAGAAACGTTCTGTTATTGAATCTTTGGTTTATCGCGCTTTTTTTATTTGCCAAACTGAGTATCTATGCTCGGAACTCTTACTCTTACTAGAACTTTTGTGAACAATAGCTATATGAAGCGAGATATTCAAACATTTAATAATCGTTGTCTACATCTACGTGCTCGATTACCTAATGACATCTCTTCTTCCGACTCCAATCCAAAATTGGCATTTTTATCCTACATTTACGAGGTTACAGATGAAATAGGGAAACTTCTCCGTAAGAATGGTATTAAAGCTATATTCAACTCGACAGGTAAAATCTTTTAGATTTTTCCTTGTTTTCTTCTCCCAATGACAAATTGCGTACACTGTTATTTCAAAGTGTATACCAAATTCCTTGTTTATGTGATTTAGTCTACATTGGTGAAACGATCGTTGTGCAAGAAAAAGGCATATTTTTAAGTCTGCGCTTGTTGAATATCATTTTACTATAGCTCACAATATAGTAATTGCAAAATCTCCCTTTTTCTTTAATAGGAAAATTCGAGAGAGTATAGAAATAATCAAACACCCTAATAATTTTAATCGCGATCACGGTTTTGAGCTATCATCTTTTTGGTTCTTGGTCATTATTCCTTTATCGAAAACACGCCTGTTTTTGACCGTAACTCAATCGTGCTTAACCAGTTGTGACGATACCTTTTTTTTATATACAGAGACTACTTCGTCTTAAGTCACTTCTATGGAGTTTAAAATTTGGCTTGGTTCATAAGTTGATTACTTAACTTTGTAGTGGTTCTTCAATTTCTCTCACGTCTTGATGAAGCCCCTTAGGAAAGTGGGCGAAACGTTGGCAACTTCGGTTACAACAATGATACGGTTCAAACTTGGAAGACGTTCTTATCTTAGTATAAATTGCTTAAAGCCAATTTTCCTGCCATCAAAATCAATGAACTCTGTTTTTCATTACGTAATAATATTTTAAATGTATGTTATTACTTTGTTATGTGCAATAACTAAATTTTTTTACGTCTAATTAAGTTTTTTGTGCTACTCTAATAGACCACGTTTCGTATTGCTGTTAAAACCTTCATGTTTTGAAGTCTTAATCCGTTCTCTAGTTGGTCTCTAAATCACATTTTTTTAATGTTCGTAACATTGAAAAATATTGTGTAATAGATTTGTTTTGATGTTGCATTCTCACCGTGAACTGCATGTTTTATTTAATCAAAAAGCTATGCACTGATTTATAAACGAAAGAAAGATTTTTTTCTGTACGTGTTTCTACACGGACTTGCTATTTTCTTATTTTCAGTTCAAAACAACAGGGAGTACTTAAATTTGTAACAAGAAATACATTCATTTAAGATTAAATAAGCTCACAATCGTTGCCTGGTTTAATAGATCTATACATTTTAAAACATCATGAAAACATAAATTAACGTCATTAAAAAACAAGAAATAGGACAAGTTCGAAATAAAACACTTTAGACTAATATTTCTCAGTCTGAAGTCTCAAACTAACTAAGTAGTTATTCAACAAAATCTAAATAATAAATAGTTATTAGTATAAGCATTACATTAAAATCATTGGTTGTTTAGGAAGACTGCCTAAGATGAATCTAAAAAACAAGTTTAATAAAAAAATTATTACTGTAATAAAATCTAAAATGCCGACACTGGTTCCAATTTTAAGAGGGGTTTATAGCGCAAAAAATGTAGAACAGAATTTGTAAATAACTTAATGTAAGTGAAAAACGAAGAATTTACAGAAAACGTTTAGATTTGTTCTGTTGTAGAGACGAATCGTCGATCGTGATTTGCAATTGAGCATCGGTAAAATTGCGGTTACAATCGAAATTGTTGAGGTAATTCTGCACCCTACCTCATTTAATTATACTAAAATATGCGATTAAATAAAATTAGAGGGTATGCTAATTTGGAGCATAGTACTTTCGACTTTTTAGCAAAATCATTTAATTTTTTGCAATTATTCACATTAAAAACTATTATTCTATGTTTATGAAAGCATTTTCAGCATTAAAATAATACGAGTATTTATTTGCAAAATAAGGACGCAATTACCATAATATGGTATTTTAAGTTGGCGTGTTCTACTTTTTTTGTTTACTGAACATTATATTGTTTTTAGGTTATGAGGATTTATTGTTACAAGATTTAAGTTAAAACACAATTCAGCAAATAGTTTTATTAATTTTTATTTTTTTTAAACTTCAAACGCTTACGTTTCAAAATTAAACGTGATATTTAATTTATTAAACATACGATTCGAAACCGAATTATGTTCATGCAAACGAATCAGTGAAATTTTATGTCTATTATGCAGAATAAAATTGGAAAAGCCTTTGTATTATAATACTGGTATTATTTTGAGAAACAGTTGGTGGTTTTTTCTGCTATCTTTATTGAAATTGTCTGCATATATTTTTCATTCGCAATTTTGTTTTTGTAGAAGTTATCATTTATTTATTTGTTTCTGTTTTATTGGATTTGACACACGTTTAGAAATGCAAAATTGACTATTACTTATATTAGATAAGAACGTTTTATTTTACCTCTTTAAACTGTATATTTTTATTCTTTTTCATTTGCTCTGTAATTATTTTATTGCAATTTTTTATACATTGTTTTTTAATCGTTTTGTTCAATATTTGCGTTTTTGTAATTTTTTTTAATTCTTATTTGATAATTAAAAGAGTTTGTTAATCAGGCTTCTGTACTAAAAAAACACATAATTTGTGGATTTGAAGCATCTGAAAATAGAAAATAATTTCTATATATTGCAAATTGTAATATAACTGCTTTTAAAAAAATGTTTTCTAATTTTGTTTCAATACCTTGTTTTTTTTAAATTAGGCTCTGTGTGACATTTTTATGCAATAATACAATTTTTCTATTATTTTTTTTGTAAATTACACTATTTTGTTGATTGTTTCAGCCGTTTCTAAAAAATATTTTTTGATCGTTTGTTTTTAGGCAAATTTGTCAAATCAAGTTTACTGTCTAAATATTGATTTTTTACGTTTAATTACCCGCGTTTTTGTTTTTCAAGTGGTTAATTACATTAGTTCCAAATTTTAGTTTTTTCGCTGGGGTTTGAATTTTAATAGGTGATAGTAACTAAATATACAGGGTGCTCGTTTTTCAACCTCAAGCATGGATGTCTCGGTTATTATAAGAGATACAATATCGGTTAAATTATACAAAAGTCGCACATCTCTAGGCTGATCAATAATCCGAAAGAAAATCTAATCTGTAATTATTTGTTTTTTTATTATGACAAAAAAAATTGAAAAACCTGATTTTCGTTTTTATTTTTTTTTATCAAACATCGACACAGCTAGATGTTTTTAACATCTTCAAGGTATTTTTTGCAAGAAATATAAACCTGTCATCAGGTTTTCCGTGACATTTTAGATGCAAAAATTAAAACGCTTAACTCTGTTTTTACTTTCCTATAAGGAAAGTATAGCGGTCGCATTTTTTTTCACAATTTTACGTTTCAAGGTCTACTGAATCAAAAAAATGTATTTTGACAAAAAAAATTGGTGTCTGTGTGTGTGTGTGCGTGTGTGTTTTTGTCTGTGTGTAACGATGTACTAACGATAACTATGTAAAGTCCTAGTAACTTAAAATTTGGTATGGAGCTCGCTTTTCTTATATAATTTTGTACGTATGTAAATAATTCGAATTATTTTCACAGTTTCTTATAGAGATAATTCTTTCTTACAACTTATTTAAATAAAAATTTATCTAACATTAACAGTATTAGATATTTTATTTATAATTTAAAATCAATTCACATTCAAATCTTACCTGCGACGTTTTTTTTCAGAAAAAAATTCTATATTTTGAAGGGAAAGCAAGATACGTTACAATAATAATTTTTACTGAAGGGAAAGAAATATTGAGGCGCACAAATATAGGGGTTATTTGATATGACAACATAAGCTCAATTTGCCATATTTCGGTTATATCTTAAAGAAATCGAGGAGAAAAATTTCATAAAAATCATAGCATGCTTGGAAGTCAATACAAATGTGTACTAATCACTTCAAAGTGGTTTTATGACAACATAACCTAAGAAAAATATGTAAACATTCCTTCATTATTTCTTATGGAAAAGTCGTGTGGTGATCACACCAGTTTTTTTTAATAGGCGCCATATTGGATTTTTTAATACAGTTATTTCTAATTATGATGCTTTATCACACAATATGATGAAGCCTTACATTTTGTGCAAAATAAAAAAAAAACTCATTCTTTCGCAGTGTTTTAGAAACACTTTTGTTTAACAAAATTTTGGCTGTTGATTAAATTTAGAGCAAACATGCTCACATTTCTGAACAGTTGACTTTTAACTTCTAAATTAAGGGCAACAGAAGAACTCAGAAATTTATTCTTAGTTGTAATTAAAAAAATTTAAGAAACAATAAAATTAAGTAGATAAAAAAACAAATAGACAAAAACAAGGTGCTCGGGTGGTTTGCCTTCTACTTCTAAACAGAACACCACACGTTTTTACAAGTTCCGTATTGTTTGTGAAATGTTCCGTCTTCTAATATTATTTCTTAGATTTGTATTGATGTTTTTTGCAACTGATCAATATCGGCAGGCACAGTTTTGTAGGTCTGATCTTCCATTATTCCTTATAAAAAATAGTCTAACGGTGAAAGATCCGCTGACCTCGCTGTCCAACTTACATCACCGTTGTTCGAAATAACTTTTTGCCGAAACATTGTTGACAAATGATCAGTTACTCTTCTAGCGTTATATGGTGGCGTGCCGTCCTGCTAGAACCAGACGTTCTGCAAGCGATTTAGACAAATATTGTAGTCTTTAAAAAAGGTCCTCAGAAATTGTAAATATCTGTCCGCGGTCAAATTTTTTTAATAAATGTATGCGCTAGTGATGCTGTCGCCCAACAACCTTACTCATGCATTTAGTTCGAAACGTATTTGTGGTCGTCGTTCTTGATGTTGACGAAGATTTTTATATGACCAAATGTGCTCATTGTGACGATCAAAAATGCCCGAGTTTGTAAACTTGCTTTCGTCTGTAAATATCACGTTATTGAAAAAATTTGCGTTTTGGTCTAACTGACCCATCACAAACCTAAAAAATACCTGTCAATTACTATCTCCAGAATGGAGATTTTGGACGATCTGAATTTTAAACGGCCGATGTTTATGTCTTTTGAGAACTCTCCACACAGCTTGATGCGATATGTTTAGCTCCGCTGCAATTTTCCGTGTGGAAGTAGAACGATTTTCTTGAACTTAGTAATAAAACTCATTAGGTGGGCTTAGAAATCGGACGCTCCATTTTAGGTGGTATTTATTGAAAGAGACTCTTTTACATACCGTTTGTAAAATTCCAATTTCATTCACATTTTGTTTACCACTTTTGTCTAGGTTTAGAAAACGAACCATATTCGCCTAAGTTTCTATCAAGCGATAAAAAGTACTTGTAAGCTGGCTGTTCTTTTTCTGGATACCTCTGCAGTATTGATTTTTACGTATACCTATAAGTTTACTCTACTTCATAAAAGAAAACTTCAACACGTATATTCTCATAATAGTATCAATTTTACTGAACTTAAAGAACTATAATCTTTTCTTAAATTTGTATAACTGAAATTTTAAATAATGAAGGCACTAAATGTGATTTTATTCTCGTACATAGTTCTCATTTTGGAGATCTATGGAAAGCTGGAATTATTTCAGTTAAATATCATATTAAACGAGTATTAGGAAATTGATAAGATTACAATGTTATAAAAAATACATAACCGCTTAATAGCATTAATTAACTAAACGTTTAATTAATCGGACATTTATCTTTTTGTTTGAAAATACCGTTTAATGTTTCCAACAGTAGTCGGCCATCATGTTTGTATTCTACTTTTTTTGGTACCTTTGCTCTAATTCTTTTATGTCCTGATGGAATATTTCTCCTAGCTCTAGTGAATTTTGTTGCTGAGATTACATTCTCTATTGTGAAGCTTTTCCAGCATATTTTTAACGTTTTTTTTATGGTTTATAATGCTTTTAAAAGCAATCCAGACTTTCCTTCACCAGTCATGATATTTTCAAACTGAGTGTCCAAAATCAATTTTCTAATTTGGAGACCAATGAAAATACCTTCTTTAACTATAGCGTCGGATAAACCGGGAAATTTACTGCAAAGATACTGAAAACAGGTTCCATCTTTATTTAGTGTTTCTTCAAATTACTTCTTTATGACTAATTTAATATGCAATGTAGGTACAAGTATTTTATCTGCCTTTACTAAATTTTTCTGTACAATATTTTTTGATCACGGTGTAAGATTGTGTCTCAAAAGTTTGTTTGTCCAATGCAGAGCTTTGGCTCTACTATTCCATTCACAACTGAAGCAAGGTATTTTAGTGTACCCACCCTGCGGACTCAAAAACATACATGACAATTTTAAATATCCTTATAGTTGGCATTTGTGGTCTTCATATTTAATTTTCCCCAACAGCAACTCTAGATTGTCATGTTTTTCTTTTAAGTAAAGTGAATGAGCAACTGGTACAGATGCGTAATCATTTAAGTGTAGGTAAGAGCTAATAACAAAACACAACTTAGTGTGTTTTTTGAGGCGACGACGATTCGTGAAACAGTGCGATTACTTCATCAGGCCACTGCGTTTAATAGAGAAAAACATAACATAATTAACAGCGTAATCATAAAACAGAATAAGAGCTAAGATTTAACGAAAACTATAAAAACTTTATGTTTCAGATTATGCTAGCTTAAAAACCAATTGGATGTATAAAACAAAAAATACTTACAAAAAAACTAAAAAAAGTAGTGATAGTTTGCCAGCAGTCATAAGATAAAAACGTTAATAAATAACGGTAAAAACATTTAAGGTATAAAAACTCAAAACAAACAATAGTTAAAACTAGGTCAAAAACACCACAGAAAGGCTAAGGAACTAATTGATTTAATAATTCAAAAATGTTTGAGTGATAACAAATCGATGTGAAAATGTCATTATGACATTTTGTGGATAACGTTGTTACTACTATACTGAGATTATTTGTATCTGTATTAAAATTCACATTACTGTCATGTTTGGTGATAAAAATCATCTCAGGAAATAATCTTTTATTATAGTTGGGTTCCACATCTAGATCGTGGGGTTATTAAAATCGAAAATATGGTCAGTGTTTATATGATGGAGAGCAAGAGTAGATTTTGCCTTTTTATTTTTTGTTTGGTCTGCCCTATGTAACATATATTGTATCCCATGAACTCGATTCTGTAAATAACATCGTGTTTGTTATTTAATTTTGTTTTAGAGTAAATAGAGTTGTAAATATTGTTATTATTATAGGTCGTTATTTTTACGCTGTTAATTATGTTGTTCTTCTCTATTAAACGTAGTAGTTTGAGGAAGTAGATACACGCTCAAAAAACACACCAAGTAGTGTTTTTTTAATTAAGCCTTTCCGACACTTGAAGGATTTACCACCTTTCTCGTAATACATCATTAGGAGTTGAAGTAATTTCGTCGATGCGTACTTATCTCCATTATATAAGAGAACACTTTGTAAACTAGTCTTAGATGCGTATAAACTCTTTCTATTTACTTGAAACATATGCTGGAGCACCTAAGGCACGTATTAAACCAGATATATCACTGTAATATACGTAAAGACCTTTTTGTCAAAAATGCTGTATAAACTGAATTCACGATTTCTGTACCATGTAAACGATGTACTTGGAGCAGGTAGGTTCTTTGCTTGAAGTTGAGATCTCATTGCTCAGCATGTTGCTTTGGAAGACCCACGTCTCGTACTAAATCATTAAGTTTGGGTTGAGTAGAGGCTTTAAAGGCAGTTCAGGTGTATACGTAACCAGTCGTATAGCTGACGATATTTGATTTCTTTTTTATTCTTTGAATTGTAACCTTTAGCAACACGCACAAAAGCAACATTCAGCTTGACTTACTGGCTCGCGTCACAACATAGGAATAGCAAATGGCAAACACGCAATTTTTCCGTTACGCCATTTTCTAAGATTTAACAACACATATATAGCAGATTTTATGTGATGCTTACGATTTAACCTGAACACCTAGTTGGGTATGAAAATAAACGTGATACAATTTCTTTTACAAAATTTCTAATATTTCCTCTCTGTTTAACAGAAACAAAACAACCATATACATGGTTATTCACGCTATATGGCTTGGAATATTGTGGCTAAAATATATATTATGATAATTTTTTTAACTTATTTTAATATTATAGAGGGTGTTGCAAAGACTGTAAAAGTATCAAAGTTGTTATTTTTAAACACATCTCTGTATGTATGTTATTACATTTTTGGACTTTCCAATGAATATAAGAGTGTGTTTTAATAACGTTACGGGAGCAAAATTTACAGTAAAGTGTAACAACAGATCATATTTTATATCTTAATTATAATAAACTTAAGATATTATACAGGGTGTTCATAAATCAACACCTATCAATTAAGAAATTGAAGTGGTTATAACTTTATTAATTTAAATAGAACGCCATATTTTTTAATTTACCAAAAAATGCACTTTTTAATTACCTTTTGAATAGTATTTTGTTTTTTTGAGAAATTCTAAAGTATTATGGTATTGCTACTTATACCTTTGTCTTTCACAGAACTCTGGTTTAAGAACTCACGAAAAAATTATGCCGCACCAAATGTTTAGACTATGTCTATTTTGAGGATTTTGTCGGATCTACTACAAGAAGATTTTATGTACTCCAAAAATGTTGTTTTTTTGTTACACATTTCTGAATTAGAAAAATTAGATTGGTCTGCTTATAGCACAAATCGCAAGTTATCTTGCTGTTGACTGCAAACGTTAATGAAAAACAGTTGCAAAAACTTTCTTTCTGCGTCCCTGGAAAGTAACGTTTGAACTTCCTTTTTTTTATAACATATTTACTTAAAAAATATAACGCATGTTGCACTTAACGATCCGGAAAAGTGTTTTGGTAATGTTTAAGAGCATTGAATGCAGCGGCCTCGTGGCTGTTTCTGAATCTGCTATTGGGGGCCGTCCCTGGCGATGTGGTACGCTCGTTAGTTCTCTATAGGACTAAAGGGTATTGGGGAAATAAATATACTAAACAGAACTAACGCAGCGTCTGTCCCATATTCGGCCGTTGCAGCGGAGACTACGGAGGCGGACAGCTGCGTTTCCAGTATCCTTCAAGAGTGGAGAACAAGTAGATTGGAACAGTCTGTAGGGATAAATTAAAGGCGGAGATGGGAACCATAAGTTCGGCAATGACACAGCGGTGTGGAAGGCCACGGAAAACCAGCACACTAAATTATTTCCTTGGATAATCATCATGACTGAAACTTTTAAAAATTTGACCCTCAGTCCCCGGCAGGATTGCTACATGGAAGTCCGAAGTATGTTTGAATCAGGAAAAATACATAACACAATACAAGAAAAAGAAGAGTTAACATTGGCATTCTTGGTATTAGCGAAATGCGATGCCCAGGACAATGAAGAAGCAACATTTAAGATGAAATCGTATACTATTCTGGTAACTCCGAAAAACAACTCCGAAACGGAGTTGCAATGATCGTCACAAAAGAAATCGACAAATCCGTAAAAAAATTGTACCCTACTCAGATCGTGTGATCTTATTACAGATACAAGCAAATCCAATAAATATCAATGTTATCCAAGTATATGCCGCCACCGCAGAAAAAGAAGAGATGAATTCTATGAACAACTCAATAGTGTACTTAGATTAGTAAATAAACACGAAATATGCGTCATAATGGGAGATTTTAACGCAAAAATAGGCAAAGGAAGACACGGCCAGTATGTTGAAGAGCATGGGTGGGCTAAAGAAAGGAAAGAGGCGACAGATTAATAGAATTCTACGAAGAAGAAAGCCTTGCGGTTACTAACAGCTATTTTAAATTACCGCCGAGACTTGGAAATTTCTGGCAGATAATGATCAAAGAATAATCAAAAACCAAATTGACTTTATTCTAATAAACAAACGATTCCAAAATAGTATAAAATCTGTTAAAACGTATCCCGGCTCCGACGTCAATTCAGATCACATCCCGGTAGTTGCAACAATACGGGTCAAACTCAAAATTGTTGCGAAGAAGAAACCTAAACAAAGAGTAGACGTAAGTCTATTAAAACTACCAGGAAAAGCAACGATGGTTGCACAGGAAATTGACACAGCTTTTCAACAGCAAACTTTAAACATATCACAATTAAGTGATGTCAACAGAATATGGAATAATATAAAACAACCGATCGGAAGAACTCCATACCAACTCCTTAAAAAGGGAACACCTGAAAAGAAGAAACTTTGGATAACTAGCAAAATATTTGACCTAATGCAACGTAGGAGGTTAACAAAAGGCAGAGGCGACATCACTGAATACAAATCAATCCACTGATTCATACAAAAGAAGATACGAACAGCAAAGGAGTCCTGGATGTCGGACCGCTGCAAAGAACTAGAAGTACTGGATGCAAAATACGACGCTAGGAATATACATAAAAAGATTAAAAATATTTGCGCAATACCAGAAACTCATGGGATAACGCACATACCTTAGAAACTGACCCAGACATAACCAAAGCAAAAGTATTATATGTAATTAACAACGCAAAATGCAACAAGGCGGCAGGCCCTAACGAAATTCCTACGGTATTGATTGAGCTGCTAATGGAAGATAAAATTAACATATTAGTGAACCTATTTAACCTAATTCACCAAACCGGAACGATACCAAGTGAATAGTTGATATCTACATTCGTGACAATTCCTAAGCTGCCTAATGCCGATAAATGTGGGGACCATCGCATGATTAGCTTCATGAGTCACACTTTAAAGCTGTTTCTGAAAATAATACATAGACGAATATATCAGAAATGTGAGGAAGATATGAAAAATACCCAATTTGGTTTCCGTAATGTTTTGGGACAAGGGAAGCTCTTTTCTTCATGAATGTTTTAACCCAGAGGTGCAGAGGTGTTAACCAAGATGTACACCACTGTTTTATTGACAACCGGAAGGCTTTCGATCGAGTACGCCACTACAAATTAATGCAAGTTCTAAATGATATTGGCTTGGAGAGTAAAGATATAAGAATAATTGGTAATCTGTACTGACACCAAAGAGCAAAAGTAGTCGTAGAGGGCACCACAACCGAGGAAATAAATATTTTCCGGGGAGTCAGGCAAGGATGCGTCCTTTTGCCATTGTTATTCAATGTTTACTAGGAAACAATATTCATAGAAGCCCTGGATGAGAGAAAATAAGGAATTAGCATAAACGGACAGATCATTAATAATCTGCGATACGCTGATGATTCTGTATTACTAGCGAGAACAGCAAAGGAATTACAGTTGCTGATCACAAGTGTTAACGACACAAGCCAGGTTTACGGACTGGATATGAACATTAAAAAAACAAACCACATGGTGGTTACAAAAAAGATAAATACACCAAACATACCAATCAAAGTCCAAAATACAGCAATTGAGCGGGTTAAAACTTATAAGTATCTAGGGTGTAACGTTAATGAGAGGTAGGAGCAACACCAGGAAATAAAGAGTAGAATAGAACAAGCGAGAATTGCATTTAGGATAATGCGCCAACTGTTCTCGAACGGAAACTTAAGCTTGGAGCTCCGTAAGCGCATGGTCAAATGTTACATAGTTCCTACTGTACTATATGGAATACAAGCTTTGACCCTGACAGAGGATACGATAAGAAGAATTGACGCCTTTGAGTTATGGATATATAGACGGATCCTAAAGATTCCTTAGATAGACCAACGTGGAAGTTTTGCGTAAAATGGACACAACATCCCAATTAATGCTCACAGTGAAGAAAAGGAAACTGGAGTACTTTGCCCATGTGATGCGCAATGAAAAGTACCGATTGTTTCAACTCATAATTAAGGGCAAGATTTCGCCCAGGCGAAGTCCAGCTCGTAGACGCACATCGTGACTTAAAAATCTTTAGCAGTGGTACGGGAAAAGCACTACGTCTTTATTCCGAGATGCGGTCTCGAAAATTAGAATCGGTTTATTGATCGCCAACCTCCAATAGGAGAAGGCACCGCAAGAAAAAAAATGCAGCGACGGCGACTTTACGGGTGCCTATCGACTGGGGCACAAACGTTTTATTAATAAGATTTATTAGTATCGATTTTTATACATTATTAGGTGAAAACTCTTTAAGCTTCAACACTATGATTAGTGTAGGTACTCGATGCTGAGAAGTACTTTACAAACAAATGAAAATGTGCGTATTGGTACATATAATTGCTAGCTTATCTGAAACGTCAAAATGTAGAGAAAATTTTTTTTTTATCGATAGATAATTTGAAGGAGCCCCTGATGCCAATTTTCTGTTTATGTAGGTAGTGTTGGTTATTACGTTTACTAAAAGTAGATGTAGAAGATTACGTGCATATTTTGGTCATAACATTACTTGACAGTTACATCGGAAGGTTGCAGACCATTTATATTTTATAGACAGGGCAAATGTACAAAACAACCGGAGCCAAATTTCAGACCATTGTTTTCGAAGGACATTAGCGATCATTTTGGTCGACAGTGGAGCTGACATCTAAGTTTTGAAGAAACACGGCGGCTGGCGTAGTAGTGTTGTTGCAGAAGCCTATGTGGAGAATAGCATCAAAAATAAAGTAAACATTTTAAAACAAAATTTTTATAGTTTCACCAGGTTTGATGGAAGAGCAACCTCTGATACGTCAACATCAACAGTAGGAGTAAGCGAAGTAATAAATTCTAAAGTGTTAGTGTCTGCGTTACGATCGGGTTAGCATTTTCTAGTGCAGTGGTTTCCAAGTGGTCCCTACCCCAAGGGTTCTCGAGATTATTTAGAGGGTCCATAAAAAATTAAAATTGATTTGAGGGTCCCTGAAAAGGGTATCCGCGCAAAGTTTAATATAAAATAAAAAAATTGTGACACATTTTTATTAATATGCAAGTTAAAATAAATAACAATGAATAAATTATTAGCGATTTTTACGTCTTAACTAAAATATAAATATAGACAGGTGCATAAAATAGAAGTAACAACAGGCATCGCTGTGAGTCAGACCTATCTATATAGGTACAGCAACGAAATAAAACCGATACCTGCACCAACTAGTCTATACTATAAACTATAAGTTGTGTATCTAATCAACAATTTAGTTCTCTGTTATGCGTGTTGTAAAGTGCATACAACAAATTTTTCTAGTGTTGGACAATGTTTTGTATTGCTACACAGATAGCAAACTTTCGTTACGTAAGTATATTTAAATAAAATTGATATCTCTTTCTAGTTTAAATTTATTTAAACAAAGTTATACTCATGTTTAAGTTGATTAAAATCATTATGTATCACAGATATCACTACAAAAAAAATTAAGAAGGGATTGTAAGTTTTTCTAACACAGGTGGGTTTCTAAAGAATATATTATTAATGATTTTGTAGAAGAAGTTAGACATATTGGGTTTTATAATTTAATACAATGCACCCTAATAGCTTACAATTTTATATTGTTGTATATTTTCTTTACTTCTGCGAATAACCATATCCGCGAATGTTTGAACTTACTGTATAATACTATATTATTATATTCTGTTGTTAATTAATTTTTAAATTATTTATTTTTATTGAAAAATTAATTGGTACATAATGAGCACCTACACAATGTGTGACATTTACATGACATTTTTCCTTACACTTTCAATAATTAATTCAAGAGAGCGTTACATTGCAGCATTTCATTGAAAAAAATATTATAACTAACAGTAGTTTGCTGCAAATAAAGATTTTGATATATATTTTTTTTTCTATATCTTTTTGGGCCCCTGTTTTTTCAAATAACAGTATGAGCAAACCGTAGAAAAAATGCAGACAATGCAGTGTTGAGTATATGATATATAGCTTTATTTTGTCACCAGGAAATAGTACTTTACCTATGTCTTCTATCTAATAAAACGATGTCAAACGATTCAATGAAACCTTTTAAGCTTAAGGAACATTTAATAAAAAATCTATAGCGACAAAAAAGATAAGAATTGAACGTTTTTTCAAACAATCAAAGAAAAATATTTAAAAACAAGGACATTGCAAGAACTCATTGGAACAACATCTAAGAGAGTTATTTGCTTCTTCAAATATTTCTTTTATAATTGCGAAGTCCGGAAAGTTGCACACTATCGGTGAAGAACTTATTCTACCAATTGCAATTGAGGTAATGATTTACCTCACAAATGAGGAGCTGAAAGCAATGTTTAAACAAGGATAAGACAACTTTTGGCAGAAAAGTGTTGCTAACGGTCTTCACGAGCTTTGGTTAAGCAATGTGTCATTTTATTATCAAGTACACGGAAAATACTTTTTTATATGAATTGTTTTATTTTATTGACTACGTAAATGACTATATTGTTCCAATATCATTTTCCGTCATTTCTAAATTTAAAGAAACGTTTCCGTCTATTCGTATCTAAATAAATCCCAGTTTTTAGAATAAACGAGAAACTTGATCTGCTTGTGTTAAATAAATTAAACTAAAAAAAATACGTTGAAAATTTAATGGTTTATCTGAAAACCCCAATTTTTATTTAAATTGCCATCAATTGAACTGACTATGCAGTATGTTTTTGATGACGTGTGAAGTCATTTTAATGAGTCCGCTAAAAGCTATTCCATAACCTAGAAAAAAAAAACGTAAAATTGATATCGTTTATAAAACAGTTGTATTTAATAAATTTGATGCATTATTTTTAAAAATAGAGTATATAGATAAAGCAGTACTCAATGTGATTTTAATTCACGACTGTCATGTTGAAAATTATAATTTAATCAGCAACTTTTTTGCAGTTGGTTTTAGAATAATTGATTGATCTCTTAAACTCTTTTCGTATTTAATTTAATTTAATTTATTTATCTTGCAGCGTTTTACTTTAACTTACAGACTACGCATTTGTTCATATATAATAAAGTAAACGATTTTATTTAAAATTAGAATTTTTATTACTTTCTTTAAATTTTGGTTACGACATTATTGATCTTTGTTATTATGAAACATTTTGTTTTGGATTTTTAAATAAAGTCTTTTTTACAATATACATAGCTGGGTAACTAAAAAACGACAAACACTGCTTTAAAATATTTTTCCAAATATTTCTATAAATCTAACTAAATACGTAATGAAAATTTAGGACGCGGTTTTCAATTTGATCGTTATCCGTACAACAAAAACCTTACAAATAAATCTGTTTCAGTTTTGCAATTTAAAACGTGTTCTGGTTTATCTTTAACCTACAATTAATCCAATTAAAATGCATAATTATTAAGCTTTAGAAAAGCGTATAGCACATAATAACAGGAAAGTAATTGCACGTTTCCCCACTTGTTTGATATTAAAAAAAAAAAACTGGGACGCGTAATTACTTTTAAATCGCTACCAGAACACACAAAGTGAAGAGGATTTGTTCTTAATTAATAATTGTAATCGTATTAGAGTCTAATATTTTTATCAAATTTTGTGTTGTTTGATGAGTGCTTTTGATCCAATTTTCGCCATGGGCATTCAATATTCGCAACTTATTGATTTGTTCCAGTTGAATGCCAGCGTTATTAGTGTAATATATATACATGAGTGTGTAGGAAATGTTTCCTCTTTTTATTGGAATTAAATATTTGAGATAAAAAATATTGCTAACCTATTGCCAATATTTAAATTTGATTAACGATTAAACAGGTTTTTGAAAATGACAAGAATAGGATGATAGTATTTTTGTTTCATGATTATTTAATTTCAATATTTTCTTTTTTATTTTTACAGTACAGTAATAGCGCAAATTTACATTATTGATTTTTTGCCTCAAGGGTTTATAGGAATATATTTTACTTTATCATATCAGTATGAACATAAGAGCTAAACTAATTTTAGATTAATTAAGCAGATGCTACTAAACTATGTATTTGTGAGTAGCAGTGCTTTGCTTTAAAAGCAATAAATGACGTAGGTAGTTTAACATATCTTGAAAAACTAGGAGTTATACATAACTTATGTTTCGTTTTTAAATGGTAACTAATATACACTTTTGTTAGTTACATTTAATTACAATTTATAAACTATAGTAAAAATATTCTGATAAGTGATTTACGTAAAAATTCGATAGTCAAAATAGAGATGCGTCTTTTGCAAAATTTTAGAATACATATGATTTGATGAAAATATGAGAAAATAAGCTCTATCAAGCTGGCGAGCACTCTGCAGCGGCACAACATAAGGACTGGTGGGTAATTTGTAGCTTGATTAAAGCTTTTGTTACGCCAATCGTTCATATGTAGCTTGCCCCGGGTCCAAAAAACCCACTCGGTCAGTGGGTAGCTTTAAATTCTACTGTAGCGGGACAAGTGCAGGCCCGGCTCATTTTTTGTAACTTTTTCGCTGGTCTTGTTTTTGTAGCTCGTACTGGAACTGAGAAAAACGCGGATCCGCTAGCTTAGTGGCCATGTGCAGTGGAACTAGTTCAGGCCCGGCTAATGTTTTGTATCTTTTTTTGTTCGCCGGTACTGTTTTTCTAGCTCGTACTGAGACAGAGAAAAACGCAAATCCGCTAGCTCAACGAACATATGTAGCGGCACAGGTGCATATATGTGTATGTGTGCGCGTATGCGTGAAACTTTTTTGTTAGGTTGCTCTCATACTTGTTTCTGAGTCTGAGCATAAGGAAATTTGTTACTCGCTATCTAAAAAATTCCTTAACTTCATGTAAAGTTGCAAAAGCATTGGGAATTGTCGGTAATTACTCAAATATTTCATACAGTTTTAATCTATAATCTATATTTGTATTATTTAAATAGAGAAAAAGAAGTGTTACTGAGTATATAAATTTGACTGCTTATATTGTAACGTTTATTAAAAACTAATTTATTTATTTATACTAAAGATATGTACACGTTTATAACTAACGGAACTAATTAAATCTAAGGATATTTAACAAAAACACCTACTTAACATCTTCTTAACACTGCCGCCTTCGAATTGCTGGAATAACTGCCCTATGATTTGTTTATACCGCATTTATATATTTTTGGTGAACATTCTGGAACTTGAGAATAATTTCTCGAACGTTTCATTGCTCCCTTCTTAGGACTGTTCTGTACTAGAACAGGAAACTGGATGCGACCGTTAGAAAGGATCGTGGTGATAGCGGCAGCTTTCTCCATTTTTCCTTGACTTCCTTGACGATATAAGTAATAGTCAATAGACTTTTCCTGACCCGATATTCTTCTTGGTTGGTAACTACAGACCAACGCTTAAACGCCTGTTCTTCGACCTCCAACATGTTTCGAACTGTCTTCCAATTCAGTTGATCTAAGCCACAACCAAGCTTGGGTACTGCCAATTTCTTAACATGGTGGAACTCCATTTCTTTCTTGAGATGCCATAATGTTTGCCACAGATTTTTATCTTGGTACATGAGTATTTCTTGGTGACCAGACAGAAAACCAAGCGTCTGTCACGGCGTAGTTTAAAAACTTTTCCGACTGCCGGTTACTGTCTTCGTAGTTCATCTAGCTGCCCAAACTTCTTTTTAAATACGACTGCAACCCCTCTGGACATGTCAAAATTCTCGTTCACGCAATGTGCGATGGCGTAATCTTTTCCTGTTTGGAACAAGTCTTGTTGTTCCTCGGTGGTAACTCTGAACCTAACTTTTCCAGAACCTTTGTATAAGCTCATACACTTCTCGGGTCTAGACAACAACGGCCACTTTCCACAATGGCCACCCGGAAGTGTGGCCGTTGTAGTCATGACCACAACGGCCACCGTGACCATAACGGCCACCTAGCAACTTTAACCACAACGGCCACCGTGACCACAACGGCCACCTATTCTGTCGACCACAACGGCCACCGTGACCACAACGGCCACTTGCATTTTTAACCATAACAGCCACCGTGACAACAACGGCCACCTATCTTCATGATCACAACGGCCACCGCGACCACAACGGCCACCGACGCCCGATCTAAAAATCGACTGCCGACGCTAGTTACAGCGACCTCTGTGACTATAACGGCCACCTCTGCTCGTAACCACAACGGCCACCTATTTTGTCGCCCACAACAGCCACCATGACCACAACGGCCACCGCGAACACAACGGCTACCGCGACCGCATCGGCCACCGCGACCACAACGGCCACTGATCGTTACTCTTTATGAATTTCGATGATTCAGCTTGCCATGCGTTATCAAAACGACGCGTGTTAGGTAATATTTCAAAGCTTGCAACTTGTGCTTACTAGATATGTAAATATTTTTTTCCGAAAACGTTAACTCGCAGGAAAATTGATTTTTTCTGGACTAGTACTGTAAAAAATTTATAAGACGCAAAATAATGTGTAACAATAGTTGCCAAAAAAATTGAAAAATTTGATTTTTGTAGAATTTGTAAAAACAATTTCTAAAATTTGTAAATTTTTTCCTACGATTTCCGGAAAAATTTAATACAAAACACGCCAGTAAAATCTCTTACTAGACTCGAAGCTTTAAATTACTCGGCACAAAGTGCCTGGTATTTGAATTTAGCTCCTCTTCAGTAATGTAAGGTGATCCTGACTTTTATGTAAATAACTATTATTTTACTTCACCATTGGAAACACAGAATTGTACTAATTTGAGTTTTAGACCAATAATAATTGACTTTGAACACTTAGCTTTATATGTGGATTTCTAGTTTTTATTTTGCCACACTAGAGCTTTTTTCGCCCATTACGTAACTACACTAACGAACGAATATTGGCGTTTGCGATGTTGGCAGCACAATAAAAATATTTATATATCGAATAAAAACAACTTGCAAACTTTGAAATACTACCTAACACGTTCCATTTTGACAATGGATGGTCACAAAAGAAAATGAAAAAGACAGCACTCAGCTAGAAATGCGAGCTAAATTTCATCGAAACCCATGATGAATGACGATTGGTAGTCGCTATGGTCGCGGTGGCTGTTGTGGTCGCGGTGGCCGTTGTGGTCGCGGTGGTCGTTGTGGTCACGGTGGCTGTTGTGGTCGCGGTGGCCGTTGTGGTCGCGGTGGCCGTTGTGGTCACGGTGGCTGTTGTGGTCGCGGTGGCCGTTGTGGTCGACAAAATAAGTGGCCGTTATAGTCATGGTGGCCGTTGTGGTTACGAGCAGAGATGATCGTTATAGTCAGAGAGGTCGCTGTAACTGGCGTCGGCAGTCAATTTTCAGATCGGGCGTCGGTGGCCGTTGTGGTCGCGGTGGCTGTTGTGGCCATGAAGATAAGTGGCCGTTGTTGTCACGGTGGCTGTTATGGCCAAAAATGCAAGTGGCCGTTGTGGTCAGGGGGCCGTTGTGGTCGACAGAATAGGTGGCCGTTGTGGTCACGGTGGCCGTTGTGGTTAAAGTTGGAAGGTGGCCGTTATGGTCACGGTGGCCGTTGTGGTCGTGACTACAACGGCCACACTTCCGGGTGGCCGTTGTGGCAAGTGGCCGTTGTGGTCATGCCCCCACTTCTCGAACTCCATTCCTTCGATTTCGTTTCTGATTCTGCTGCTTATTACTCTGGTTTGGAGCTAAACTTGCTTATTGTTGGAGCTAAACTTGCTTATTGTGGTTATCGCCAGCAAACGGGGCTAAACGATCGACTTGGACCACTTTTAACTTGTCTCTGGGTGGTTTTCGGATGCGTTATACGAGGCGTATCCAGAATCTAAGTGTACTGAATTTTTGTAGGTGTTAATAGTAGTTTATTTATCGAGTTCCTGTGTAAATTGGACGCTTTTTTTCACAAGAGGGCATTTTTAAACCCGTGTAAAACGATGGTTTAAAAAGTCCTCGAGGGAAAAAAAAACGTCCAAATTAGACAGGAACGAGTTGAATACAACATTTTATTGCTCGAACAGAGACTAAGAGGCCTACAAAGTCTCAAAATCTTTCAAAAATAATTTGACGTTTATGTTGACAAGTGTGCCAAAACTGTCAAAGATGGTTTACAATAGCGAAAAATTAAAATTTATGACAGTTAAGAACAATAAAAAATTTTATTTAATCAAAAAAATTATGCGAAACTTTAGTACACAATATAAGCTATTTTTTGACATGGTCGCCATTCCTCTCTATGCAGGTGGTGTAGCGAGGTATCAATTTTTTTATGCTTTCCTCGAAATAGTTTTCCGCCAACTCTTTCGTCCACTTCTCCACCTCCTCCTTTACCTCCTCGTCGGTTGAAAACCTTTTCCCACCCATGTGCAGCTTCAGGAAGGTAAAGAGATAGTAATCTGAAGGTACTAGATCAGGGGAATGCGCGGGATGGTTCAGGACATCCCATTTAAACGAGGCGAGCAGTTCCTTCGTGGCGTTGGCCGTGTGTGGTCCGGCATTGTCGTGCAGGAGGCAGACTCTTTTTGTCAGCATGCCTCTCCTCTTGTTCTGAATCGCCCTCCGCAATTTTTCAATTTTTTGTCATTTTCAATCTTAAATAGAGGGTTTTCCTTCCAAACGAAATAACGGATGACGCCGCGTATTTCGCACTTGGCGGGAGATTGGATTGACATTATTCACGAAACTTGTTGTCGCGTCGACAGTTCTCAACGTACTGACCTCGAACCGGTCTCGTTGCAAAGGGGAGGAGTCAGGCTACACTGCCGTGTGGCCAACATGATGACAATAAAATCCTTCTGACCGTGAAAGCCTCAGTACTCTTAGATTCTGGAAACGCCTCGTATGACGTCAATAATACGCTGCACAACTTCATAGGGGCCCTCCCATTGCCTATGCAACTTCGGCGACAAACCACGTCTTTTTTGGGGATTATACAACCACACCATGTCGCTAGGTTGAAACCCACCATTTTCTGCCTTGACCTCATATCTAACCTTCATTCTGTCTCTGGCAATTTGTGTGTTTTTACGGACTTTTTTATGTACTTCGTCTAGCCTCTTGGTCAGCTTGCTGACGTAGTATTATCTAGCAACTTCTTCTTCCGGTTTTCGTCCAAATTGGAGGTCGCATGGCAGTCATATTTCGCGACCGAGCATCACACAGGATGGTGTCTGACCTGTGCTTTTGTGAGCGGATGATCGGTATGCCATTAGGAAAAGGTGCAAGTACTGATTCTAGTCTCTTTGGTGTTTGGACACTACTTTGGATAAGTATGTTCCCATTGTTCGATTCATCCGCTTAACCATGCCATTAGATTGAGGATGGAATTCCCAACAGTGGGCAAACTTCTTGAAACAGCCCAGACTCAAAGTTGCGGCCTTAATCGGAGTGCAATTCCAACGGAACTCCAAACCGATAGAAAAACTCTTTTACTAATACGTTTGCCACTGTAGCTGCTTCTTGATTGGTTGTGGGGCAAGCCTCTGCCTATTTCGTAAAATAATCTATCGCCACCAGGAGTATTTATTTCTTGAATCGGATTCTGAGAACGGCTCTGTTTTTCAAAGGGCTTCCTACGTTGTATTGCTTCATGGGTGCTTTGCGCTTTCTTGCTGGACCATTTCCTGATGCGCACACCGTGCACTTACGACACCATTTCATGACGCCCTCTTTTCAGTTCACCCAATAGAATCGTTCTTAAACTTTTCCCAATGTCTTTTTAATGTCAAAGTGTTCTTCTGATAGACCATCGTGGAGATGCGTCAACACTTCTGACACCCAGTTTTTTGGTCCTACCAACGGCCTGTTTCCCGTGCCTTCGACACTTTCTAGCGATCGCTTAAGAAGACCGGCTTCTACTATCAAAGAGTTCCACTACGCCCAGTACGCTTTTATGTTTCTGCTCAAAGCATTCACTTCTTCTTAGGTTGGTTGTCGGCCATTTTTTTCCAGTCCAGGAGTAGTCTTATTTCAGAATCGTTTTCTTTTTCGCGGCGCAACTGCTCAGGTTCCCACTCATCATCAACCATAGCAGTTCTCCGGAGGCATTCGACTTTTTCTTCAAATCGCAAACAATTTCTGCAGTCCACTGTACATGGTCTTTTGGACAAGACATGAGCGTTCCAATGACTGCTTCCGGTACGGTGTTCTGTGTCATAATCATATTTTTGCAGTATCTCGATCCATCTTGCCACTTGTCCTTCTGGGTTACGGAACTGAAATAGCCATTTTAAAGCGGCGAGGTCTGTTCTCAGTAAAAATTTTTTTTCGTACAAATATTTGTAGAAATGTTCTATGTACTTGACAACTGCTAACAACTCTCTCGTAGTCACGCAATAATTCCTGTCTGGCCTGGACAAAACCTTGCTCCATCTGCTCTTGGATAACTCAAAATCGGCGAAGTGACTAGAGCTTGTTTTAGTTCATGGAAAGAATTTTCGCAGTCTTCATTCCATCTAAATTCTGCTTTTTCTTCGGTCAATTTCGTCAACGGTTTGGCAATATTGGCAAATCCGGGTACAAATCGTTTATAATAGGTACACAACCTAAGGAAACTTTGGACCTGATGTTTGTCGATTGGTCTTGGTCATGTTTGCACTGCTCGGATTTTGTCTGGGGCAGCCATTATTCCATCTCTAGATACGACGTGGCCAAGGTATTGCACTTCCTTTTTAAATACGTGGCACTTCTTTGGACTCAGTTTGTGATTAGCCCCACGTAGTCGCTGGAACACTTTCTTCAAGTTGTTCAAGTGTTCTTCAAACAACCTTCCAACCACGATCACGTTGTCCAGGTAAACCAAGCACGTCTTCCAAGATAATCCGCGCAAGATGGTCTTCATTAAACGCTCGAACGTTGCAGGAGCGTTACATACGCCGAAGGACATCACAGTATTCACAGTGAACTCCCATAAACCAGTTCCAATCGTAAAAGCTGTTTTTTTACGATTCTTGGATTCCAATTCTATTTGCCAGTAACCACTCTTTAAATGTAACGTGGAAAACTACTGGGATTCTGACAGAGTGTCTAACGTATCGTCAAATCTGGGTAAATGCTAGCTGTCCTTTTTGGTCACGTCGTTTAGCTGTTTGTAGTCTACGCAAAACCTTGTTGGTCCATCTTTCTTCGTTACGAGTACCACTGGGGACGTCCACGTCTCTCTATATCCGTAATTATTTGTTTGGTTTCTTCTCTTTTCGCCAATTTTAATATTTTTCTTTCTTGTAGTTTTTGTATAGCTCGTTTTGATAGTGCGATTATTCCTACAGTGCAACAGCGTAAGAATTACCGCCAATCAAGCGAATTAGACAGAGGTTAAACCCAGGAACACATCTCTAGTACACAGAAAACAGAGAAAGAATTGTGAAACGAAACAAAAGATTTCAAATTAAAATTCACACAATATTTAATTTGTATTATTTATTGAAACAGAAATCACAAAGCCTTCCTCTCATTAGCACTGATGCCAGCACATGGTCTCAAGAACATGTGATGCAACGACACTACTTTTCTTCAGATTTATTTAACCACGGAATTGTTGCAAAAAAGCACTGTCTTGTCAGTGGACACAAGGAAAATATCGCCGTTTTCTGAGAAAGATACTGATGGATATGGTGTTTTTCTTTTTTTTCCTTATTGAAGTTTGATTTTTTTGGCATCATTTTGTAACAAATTTCTTCTTCTTTAACCCAAAATAAAATCCCTTATTAGTTACTGCTTGGATGTGTTTGTTTGCTTTCATTTTCTAAATTTCTTTTTTTTTATCTCTGTCGCTATTTTAGCTGTAACTTTTGGAAATGGTACTAGCGATACAAACATCATTTCTTGAAGTTTCTCCTTTGGGGTTGAACATTTTGCCTGACTTAAATTTGAAGGCCATGGTTTTGGAATAACGTTTGGGACTTGGTTATGAACATGTCGTTGAAGGTTTCGGCTGTAAAAAGTTTTGTGTTGTAATAAACGTTGACTCAGAATGTACGGATGTAAATATAAGAAATCCTTTTCGAAAAAGATTTTACTGTTCAAGGGGAAGATTCCCGATGTTCTAAAACCACTATTGTTTGGGGTAAGGGCTTGAGGAAAAGCAGTTTCTAAAACCTCAGCCACTGAATAAATATTAAATGTTTTTCTTTCATTGGTAAAATAAAATGTTTTAAAGGTACCTTAAATTGTAAGGTCAAGTGGTTGCAGCTTATTCGATGTATGAGGTGGATATGCGACCATCGCAATTTCGGCGTTGGAAGTTTTTTTTACAGTTTCGAAGGAGAGATGGGTTTCATGATTATCTAAAACTAGTCGATATGATAATCGCAAGCAATGTGCGAATTTGGTACACCGATGAAGATATGACAGAATCCTTGAGCGTATTATCCCAATGCGCATCTGTAATTATTGACACGCACACAAATGTTCATTAACTGTTCCCAGTTGTTGAAACGATGTCGGATCACGAACATTCCAACAACAATATAAGATAATATTATTCTTCATTATTAGAATGCATAGTGTAGATGCGACCTAGAGCATTTGAAGCAAATACATTTGGATGTCATTTAACTGGTGTTCCTTGTTTCTGACGCTAAACGATTTGTATGATGCAGTAGCGTGGCATTTCAGCATACATCAAAGTGCGAGCAAATGCATCTGTCTGACAACTTGAGAAGAAACTTGTTGTAGCTGTTTATTTTACTTTTTGTTTAAATAGTCTGTTAGTGACGTCATGTCTATCAATCGATGTTGGTCTTCTTTATTTCAATTAATTGAGGGCTACATGTGAACGTTATGAATACTCGTGCATGTGGCTCGGGTTTCCAATGTAAGTGGCCGCCAAAATTGTCATTCTTCCCAGTTTTTCTGCGTTGCCATCGACATTTAAAGCATCGGGAAGATGAATGTATTTTTTAGATCGGAGTTGCTGTTAGTTCAAACGGATGTATGTTAATTGTGCAATCTCAATTTTCACATACATGTCAATCGCAAATTGATGGAAAAGCCGCCGACACATCAAAATGTGATTTATTTTACTTTTACGGATCATGAGTCTGTATGAATAACAATTCATAGCACGTACTTTTTTATTAGTTTCAGTGCGTGCAATTATAAACGATATACGGTTAGATGTATTAAAGTGAATCATCTTAAAAAATAATTATTTTATCTTCTCTACTTACCTGTTACTTGATTAACCATTTTGATATTGAAATGGTATCCAACTTTCCCCAGCCAGAAGATTAATGGATAATGTAGCGCGTCGTAAGTCTTGTTCGTTTTGGGCACACGTTTCAACAATTTTTTCTTACGATGACGCACGGTATCTCTAGATTGAAAACTTTTTCCGACAATAACAATAGGCATTTTGTCGATTGTCGGTGAATTAAATCTTCTCGCGTGTTTACCCGCAGGTGTTTTGTCAGCCCTGATGACGATGTTATGATTGTTGGATGGCATGCGATCCAATGCAATTTTGAACATTTTGACTAATTCGTTGTTTTGATGAAAAAACGTTTGCAATTCTTGGACAATGGTTCGGTGCATTGTTGAATTTTGAAAACAACGCCTATCAACCTCCGCATCCGAATTGCTCATGAAATAAATTTATAAGAATTGATGATCCGCATCTTGTAGTGGTAACAGCGCTTCTAGTAAGTGATATACTTGTTTTTATATCTGCAATTGTTTGAGAAATTGTAAAATTATTTATGATACAATTGCAAATGTTAATATTATATTGTAATTGCTTTGAAAGTGGACATGAAATTGTTCTGTGCAATATGAGTTGCGCCAAACGACTTCATTTGGAAACAACTGTTATATTTGTGAATGTTGTGAAATGTTTAAAATCACTTCCGATCCTAAAAACTAATGAGCATAAATGATGTGGTTTTGGAACCAATTGTCGCAATTTTACTTTTATACCTGCACAACATAAGTAGATTCGCCGCTGTATTTCAATGCTTTACAATTAGTGATGGCCAAACGCAAGATCAACACAAGACTACATAGGTTTTGGTCTTGATCTTACACCAGTTGGCCTTGCTCTTGGTCTTGGTTTGATATCCTTAATCTCGGTCTTGCTCTTGGTCTTGAATATAGAGTTTTTCACCCGATTTAAGAATTGACCCAATTTAGGAAGTGTAGAAAACCGAGTAACAATGTTGTGTTTAGACAACATTTTTTCTATTTGGCTCATTATACCTTTGACATAAGGTAGATAAGCGATCAACACTGGTTGATACCTAGATTCCGCTGTTACTCTTAGTTTTAATGATGGCCAAACGCAAGACCAAGACAAGGCCACATAGGCCTTGGTCTTGGTCATGCACCAGTTGATCTTGTTCTTGGTCTTGCACGCAAGACTCGTGTTGTCTTTTTACACCGTACTATGAATGAAACTTCACAATGAAATTCCATGTTGTTAAAAAAAAGATTGAATGGATATTTGATTAATAACGAAAAATTAAGTTACTTTAAAAAAAAAAGTAAAACATTTTGTCTTGCCTACATAAATAATAATAGACACGACATGTTTTGGCTTTTTTAATACTTAAGTATAACTGCATCTGTAAATGGCTTAAGTATTAAAAAGTGGAAACATGTATTGCTTATAATTTTTATTATTAAACATTAGTGTGGATTAGACAGACTTTTTTACTTTTTATTAATCTACTAAACCTGCAATAAGAACGATGATACAGAATATTAAGTTTATTTTTAATTTTACATGTCAACGATCTAACAAGATTTAATTTAAATAAAATATTTGTGAAGGTACAAACTTGTAGAAATGTGCTAAAAGATCGACAATTTGTTTTCCACAAATATTAAATAATAACCACTATTGCATTTGCAATGCGTTCATTGTATTTTATAATAGATGTGTTGACGATCAAAATTACACCTCCTAAGATTATTGAACAGAATGGTGTTAAATTCTTTTAAGTAGGAGAGGGCGACAGAAAGCACTACTTCATGTGTTTTTTATGGCGACGTTTCGAGGACAGAATGTCAACTTTTTTAGGCCACTGTATTTAATAAAAAACAACATAATTAATACAAACCAGGTAATTTTAAACAATTATTTAAGCTTATTATTTATAAAAACTGTTTTGATCTCTTAGAATAACTAAAAACTAGGATGTAAGAAAAAAACAAAAAACAACTTACAAAAAACTTAAAACAAGTAGCGATGATTTCGCCAAACACAGTCAATTGGTAAAAGATAATAAATAACACAAAACATTGTAAATGATAATGGTAAAGTAGCTTATCCTCCTGTTTATGAAGTTGTAATTAGTACTAGATCTTATCTTCTTTAGGAGGATAAGGAAGATAAGATCTAGTACTAATTGTAAAAGATTTAAAAAACAAACAATAGTTACAATAAACTCACGAACATCACTAAAACCAAAAACCAATCAACCAAAAATGTTGGCACTGAAAAGTAACGGTTAAGAATTCGGGTTCATGACATTTTATTGATTAGGTTATTGTATACAGTATTAAGATTATTAGTATCTGTATTAAAATTTACATTGTTGTTATGTCTAGTGATAAAAATTATCTCATATATTAATCTTTTATTATATTTGGGTTCCACATCTAAGATGATGGGGTTACTAAATTGAAAATTGAAGTTGTGGCCAGTATTAATATAATGCAAAGCAAGAGCCGAATCTGCTTTTTTCTTTTTGCAATCATATTGATGATTTTTAATCCGATTAATAGTTTTTTGTTTTGTTTGCTCTATATAACATTTGTTACATCCCAAGCACTCGATTCTGTATGTAACATTTGTGTTTGTAGTATAACTTTGTTTTATCTTTCGGTTTGGAATAAATGGTGTTGTAAATGGTGTTGTTATTATAGGTCGCTATTTTTAAGTTGGTATTTTTTAAAATCGGAATTAGTTTTTTAGTTAACCCGGGAACGTTTATGATTTTAGTATACTCAAAATTAGAAGTAGTGTTAGTATGGGTCGATGGTGATGGCAAGTTATTGGTGCTGTATGGAATATTTTATTCATTAGTTTCTTAGGATAATTGTTATTTTTTAAGATGTTAAGTTTTTTTTGTGTGAAATTGTGGACTACTTAAACTAATGATTTTGTTTTTCATAGATTTGATTATGTTAATTTTTGATGGTGTGCATGTTTTGAAAAATAATTAATGGTACGGTTGGATGACGAACTTTGAGTCTTGGTCTTGCTAATAGCGTTGTTATCTTGCAAACCTTGCGACACTAACACAAGACTGCAAGACCAAAATCGATTTTGGCCATCACTATTTACAATACGGACAAACGATTGACATTTTTCCAATTTTTAAGGAGTTGTCGGTACCATAATTGATTTTTGGATCGTAGTGGAATGCTGCTCGTTTCAGGTTCACAAGAGCACTGCGTCGGCGTAATCGCTCATGTTCATTATGTCGTGCTTGCTGCTGTGCACGAACTGGGTGCATTCTAAGCCTATCCATTTTATTTTCAATACCTTCCGAACGCAATTAGGACATACAAAAACGACTATTATCTTTATCTGTCGCTCGCTGGTCATTTTTGCGGTTAGTGAGTCAGATAGCTCGTCGCATATTTGTTTGACTTTGACGACGTATAGCAGCTTGTCTTCTTCTCGGCATTGGAAAGAATAAAAGTAAAGTGTGTTCTCGTTGGAAACAATAAAAGTAAAGTTATTTCTCCACTAACGCTAATTGATGAATAAATTTAATAACAGATACCAAAATACATATAAACATCTGCCACAAAGGCCATCTATTAAAAGTGATCCAAAGTGGCGATGGAAAAAATTATAATATTGTTCCAACATGTCAGTAATTACCTTATTTTATATTATTTTTTAGTTTTTCTTTATGATTTTTTCTATTATTTTTCTTGCATTAAAGCGAACAAAACAAAAAATATATACTTAAATCGGTCATGTCCTTTTTGAATTTTAGCGAGACTAACCAACTGCGATTCTAACAGTATCGGATGGCTTTTTTTACAGCATTAAAATTCAGTTTGTTAAATTTTTTTTACGTGTATACTTTACAAGATATTTTAAAATGTCATATTAAGTGCACCACTAAGTACTTTATAATAAATGATAATATTTTAAAGTGAAGTTATCGTTTGTTTTTTTTTACACGAGTATAACAATTTTAATTATTAATTATCTGTCTTTAAACAGTAGTTACTACAATTTTTTTTTAACTTGTGAGACTAATTGTATTTTTGAAACGCAACATAACAAATACTGATTTTTAAAAATTTTTTAGTTTTAGTTTAGGGATTTAAAAAAAATATTAGGGAATTTTTTAACAAATAAATATTTTCGGGTTTTGAACCGCGTTTCATATTTACACATTTCACGAAATTCATAAAACTTAAAAAGCTTACAAACTTTGAAAAATTTACAATATTTGACGTTTCGACAGTCATATCCCTGTCTTCTTCAGAAAAAAACTGAAACTGAAGGTATAGGATCCTAACAAGCCTTTATATTACGCCGTTCGGGTCAGTGGTTTGTGACGGTTTCGATTCATTAGTTTTCCGGAACATGTATTTCCATATTGGCGCTAGATCGATTCCATTATCCCTATTAAAATTGTCCTACTTCTGGATTTCAATGGCTTCCTTGTCTAGGCCAGAAGTTTTGGGATTATACAACATTGTTGCTTCTTCAAATTTTATTGTGTGACCGGTGTCTAAAAAATGTTCCGCAACAGCAGGTCTTGTATTATGTTACTTTGTATCCGCCTTATGTCCTTTTAATCTGGTAGCTATGTTGCGCCCCGTTTGTCCTATGTAAGCCAGTCCACACGAACAAGGGATGTGGTAGACCTCTGGTTCCACGAGTGGTGCTTTTGTTTCTTTTGATTTTGAGAAATTGGCGGCTATTTTATTTGTTTCCGTGAAGATTACTTTGATATTTTTTCTTCTAACTATTCTAGCTTAATATATGTCTGCTTTTTTGAAACCGTTTTTTAATAAAGCGTTGGTTAGATGACCTAGCTCGGTCTTTAACGTGTTTGGTTCACTGATCGCCTTGGTCCTGTGTACTAAAGTTTTTAGAACTGAAAACTTCTGAGCTGGATGATGATGTGATTCGGCGTTGAAGTATCTGTCAGTATGTGTCGGTTTTTTATATACTTGATGCCCCAATCTGTTGTCCATCTTTCGAGCGACCAGTACGTCCAAGAACGGAATGCTTCTGTTTGTTTCCTTTTCCATGGTGAATTTGATGTTGGAATCTAACTGGTTGATGTGATCCAGAAAGTTGTGTAGTGTTTCTGCTCAATGAGACCAAATTACAAATGTATCGTTTACATAACGTAGCCAGCATTTTGGTTTGAAGGTAGCGGTTTCTAATGCTCTTTCTTCAAAGTTCTCTATCATTATATTGGCGATGACTGGAGAAAGTGGGTATCCCATGGCTGCTCCTTTAATTTGTTCGTATACAATATGTATATATACGTTATGTTAAACACCGGTCACACAAAGAGGCAAAAATGTGGGCTAAATCCCAAAATTTCTACAGCACCGAAATCCAACATCAATCGAGAGGAAAGAAATGCTCTAAGGGAACCTTAGGCCAACAAAGAAATCACTGTATTACCAACTGATAAAGGAAATGCTTCTTTAATCATGAACACCAACGACTACATGGAAAAAATCTATACTTTGCCACAAGATTCGGCGTACAAACCATTGAAGAGGAACCCAATAAAACTAATTCCTACAGACATCATAATGCCGCACCTTTATGGCCTTCCAAAAATCCACAAACCAGGGGTACCGCTTTGCCCAATTGTGAGTGCTACAGGTTCAGCCACCTATCCTTTGGCTAGATACTTATGTACCATTTTACAACCGTTTACGGGAAAAAACATCCATCACGTAAGGAATTCCCAGCACTTGGTCTCAAGAATTAGAGAAATTAAATTGAAATCAGAAGACATTTTAGTCAGTTTTGATGTGACATCTCTCTTCACAAAAGTGCCACTACAAACAGCACTGGAGATCATCAAGACCAAATTACGAAAAGCGGATTTGGACGAGGAGCTTAACGGACTAATTGAGCTATGCTTAACGTCCACGTACTTCTCATTCAACAATATTGTATACGAACAAACTGAAGGAGCAGCCACGGGATCACCACTTTCTCCAGTCATCGCCAATATATTTATGGAGGATTTTGAAGAAAGAGCATTAGAAACCGCTATTCTCAAACCAAAAGGCTGGCTACGTTATGTGGACGATACATTTGTAATTTGGTCTCATGGAGCAGAAACACTACACAACTTTCTGGATCACATCAACCAGTTAGATTTTAACATCAAATTCACCATGGAAAAGGAAACAAACAGAAGCATTACGTTTTTGGACGTACTGGTCACTCAAAAGATGGACAACAAATTGGGACATGAAGTATATAGAAAACCGGCACATACTGACAGATACCTCAACGCCGAATCACATCATCACCCAGCTCAGAAGTTTTCAGTTCTAAAAACTTTAGTACACAGGGCCAAGGCGATCAGTAAACCGAACACGTCAAAACCGAGCTAGGTCACCTAACCAACGCCTTAATAAAAAACGGTTTCAGAAAAGCAGACATATATCGAGCCAGGATACTTAGAGGGAAGAATATCAAAGTGATCTTCACGGCAACAAATAAAATTTCTCAAAATCAAAAGAAAACAAAAGCACCACTCGAGGAACGAGGTGTCTACTACATCCCTTGTTCGTGTGGGCTGGCTTACATAGGACAAACGGGGCGCAACATAGCTACCAGATTAAAAGAACATAAGGCGGATACAAAGAAACATAACACAAGATCTGCTGTTGCGGAACATTTTTTAGACACCGGTCACACAATAAAATTTGAAGAGGCAACAATGTTGGCTAAATCCCAAAACTTCTGGCCTAGACTATACAAGGAAGCCATTAAAATCCAGAAGTACGAGAATTTTAATAGGGATAATGGAATCTATCTAGCGCCAATATGGAAAATCATGTTCCGGAAAACTAATCAATTGAAACCGTCACGAACCACTGACCCGAACCGCGTAATATAAAGGCTTGTTAGGATCCTATACCTTCAGTTTTAGTTTTTTCTGCAGAAGACAGGGACATGGCTGTCGAAACGTCAAATATTGTAAGTTTTTCAAAGTTTGTAGGCTTTATTAGTTTTATGAATTTCGTGAGAAGTGTAAATATGGAACGCGGTTCAAAACCCGGAAATATTTATTTGTTAAAAAATCATAGCCGCGAAAGCCTCAAAAATAATATTATTAGGGAATTTTTTTATTTAATAAATCTTTAGTAATTTCTTAGTTTCTGAATGTGCATTGAGTTTAGAATAGTATTGTATTTTTAATGTATGTTTATCTATTGGTCTTTATGCATTACGTAATTCAAACTTGTCTACATAAGCTGTTATGTTAAAAATGATTTAGTATGATGCTTGTATCTTGTATAAAATTTATTTTTGGAACGCCCACTTTTCATTCCACGGGCAGGGATAAATGTCAAATTTTAAAAACGATTATTCTTCCGATAATATAACGCAAACATCATCTAGCATTGTGTACGCCCAACAAGACCTTAATTCCTAATTATTCACACGCATCCATGCGAGTATTGAACACAATATTGTTGCGACTTCAGTGAAAGTCTTAATTAGGGTAAGCATTTGTTCTTTAAGTCTGTGGTTTAATCTAATTTTTCTGTAATTGTCTGTAGCGGGTTTCCATATCTCCATACGTGTTCTTTGTCTGTGGAGATAATAAGTGGGTACTATGATTAGATTAATTTCTATGATGACGTCACGTCACCATAGTTAACGCTGTGTAACGAGTGGTTGGATGCAATTGTGACCGTATTGGAGGAAACAATTACTGAATTACTATATTTAATTTTGGGGAAACTTGTCGCATTTGATTGTTTTTAATAATCGTATGAGATTTACTTGTGGTAACACCATATGTACGTTTAGTTATACTTCAGCAAATTTTAGGAAATATTGATTAGATGCTTCTAGCTAGCAGGATGTTGCCAAGGAAAACTACATTTTTAGTAATTTAATCCTTACTTTAATCCTTTTTATGTTGACAGTTGTACACACGACTGTACACACATGTTCGATTGTTGTCACAATTAACAATAAAATTTTGTTTTGTATGTAATATGAGATTAGACGGTGCGCACTGGTTCTTATCAAGAGTTGTATTTTTGGAGTAAAGTTTATAACTATAAATTTATTTGTTGTCGGAATGTAAAAGTTAGGCCCACAAGGTTACTTTGTTGTACGACGTGTTGCCCAACTGAAGGCTTATTTCATATTTTGTGTATAATACCGACCTATATGCTAGTTTTTGATCGCACTAAATAACTATATATCTATACCTTCTTCTATTGATGAACTTCTGTCTGTGATAAAATAAATATACTCGTTGTTACAACTTCTGTTTTGTCATTCGTTCTATTACAGCTTCAGGTAAATTTCAAGGGTGTCTCCTATCCTAATTTTTCATCATTTTGACGTCTTTTTAAACTTATTTTATAATTTAGCACATCGAAACTCACGATCCAATCACCGAATCAACTGAGCTAGTCATCACAAATTTAAGTTACGAGAAAATCCTTGTAACAAACCTTTACAGAACAGTTCTGTAACATATTTTTCGTGAAAATATTGAATCAAGAATGTTTAATAGATAATTTTATTTAGAGTAATAAGATCATTTTTCCTTTTGATAAATTTTTAAAAATTGATTTAAATTCTTTTATGTAAATAAACAAGTATATGTTGGGCAAAATTTACTTTAAAAGTGTCTTCAAGCTTATTGTGGTTAACGCATTAGTATGATATACTTACTTAACTACGCTGAAGCTATTGTAGTTGTGAACAATGTTTCTACTGGTACCATAATTAATAAAAGCGTTGTCGACAAACTCGATCAATACTACTTTAGTGGTGTACCTAAATCTAGTTTTTGGTAGTTAGTTTGACATATGTCTTTTTATAATTAACACAAGATTTGACATGAAAATGTAAATGAAACGTTGTAACAAAACAATAAAATTGCTTAATAAAATTACGAGACGATTGCTTAAATATAAATTTCAAACATTATATTTCACTAAATTCTTTAATTAATTCAAGATTGTGTCATTTAGAGGGTAGCGTGACTTTATATTTACAACAGCTATTCACAATTTATTTTGGTGGATAATTTATTTTCAAGCTTTTTCATACCAGCAGTATTTTAAATCAAAAACACGAATTTTAATAAGAGAAACTGCTACTTTTCATGCAGTTTATTCCCTGGCTACCAATAGAAAATACGCTAGTTACTTTAACGGCACATATAGTTTTTAATTTGCTTATAAATTAAAATGTCTGAAGTAAAAGTGTATTGCCTAAGACAATTATGGATAGGAAATAGCTGTAATTGCTTAATTTTGAAGTATACTTAGGGGAATACTAATGTTAATGACGGCTGCTAAATTTTATCCAGGGTTAATGTTGAAATTTTCTTTATCTGGTTTTTAAACGTGGTTTATGTCTACAATGAGAAATTTAATTGTGCGTAGAATCAAAAGTACCTTTTTAATGAAATATAAACTTAGTTGGTATTAAGTACAACGATTCGGTCGTGATCTGAAAATACTTAAACATGTTCGCACTTTTTATTTTATTAGTAGAACTGCAGAAAATTTATTTGTTTAATTTATTTTTTATATTGTGAACTAAATATATTCATATTTATGTTAATTTTTTTTTATCCGGTGTCGATCTGATTTATAATTTTTTTTTGTAGTTTTATGGCGTTTTTTTATTTTTGTTGTTTTACATTCAGTTTAATGACAGAATGGTTATATTGCGTACATGAAACGTTTATATATACTAGCCGCCATAAGTAAATGAACCTGGTAAACGTTGATAAATTTGAATGAAATATACATATATTTTGTTCGTACTTAGCAACGATGAAAATTTTAAGATACAATCATTGCAACAATGTTTTAACATGGATTATGTGTTTCTCTTCCTGTGTTTTCTACACATTTAGGTAGTCTATTAGGAATACTTGAAATAAGCTAAATAATAGTAGCTTGTGGTATCGACTGCCAAGCTTTTAAAATCCGTTGTTGGAGAACAACTACAACATTTGGGGGTGGTTATAAGCATCCTATCATATCCCACGCGTATTCGATTGGTGATAAGTCTAGCGAACAAGATGATTATGGAAGACGATCAACATTAACATTTTCTAGAAACTCTGTAGTAATTCTGGCGTTACGTGGCCGAGCGTTACGTTGCTATAAATTGTAATTCTAATTGCTGAAGATATGCAACTTAACACTGGTTCTAGCACGTTATTGATGTAACCAATTGTATTTAGCGTTCCTGGAATGATTACTAGAAGACATCTAGTTTCATCAAAAATATTTCTCGATACCGTTATACCTTCAGTAAAAGCGGTATGTCGTTCTACAGAAAACTGCATGTCTCTTCTTTCTCCGGCACGTTTTTTTCTGAGCATTCTGCGATCATCGTAGGCTCATAAACCTAATCGAGATTCGTCACTAAAAACTATTCGCTTCCATTGTTAATTTCATTGCAACCAAACGCCAAAGTACGTGATCTTCACGACTAGTGGTGCATCTGGGACGACCAGGCCGTGAACGTTTTTGTTCCTTATTATTTTTAGCGCATCTTTTCTAGCATACACGACCAGAAACATTACGAATGGATAATCCAGCTTTTCGTAGACCGATTATTCTACCATGTTCGAACTCAATTAATTCATAAGTTGATAAGTTGAAGTGCGGTCACTTACCGATAACTTAATCACTACAAAAACAGCAGCGGCAGCTCAGAATTTCACAGAGTGAGAAGTGGATGAGTAACTAATGGCATTTAGACTGTCTTTAATTTGTCTATTGTAATTTAATTCAAAAAAGCGCGAAAACGGGGAAAAATAACTTCAGGTGCCTGTTTTCACAAGGTAGACAAATCGAACAACATAAATCTAACAATGATTATATTTATTGCAATGGCAACATAAAAAAAATTCATATCGCTAGAGACAACGAAAAGTGGACAAAGAAACTATTACAATGGCGACCACAAGAAACAAAAAGAAATGTTGGACGACCACAAGCACGACGGCACTATGATCTAAAAAAAAATAACGGAAAAAAATTGGATACTAAACATCCTGACATGCGATTAGCTAATGGCATATCTAAAACATAGCCCTAAAAACGTAGTTATTCAAACAACTTATTGTTTTCGTACATTCTGTATATTACATTGCGAATTACGTTTTCATTAAAAGTTTCTACATTTGTAACAGGATTACTACGCTTACGTTTTTTAAGAGATCTAAGAACCTCGTTGTCAGCAACCGCTGTAGATACAGAACTAACTGTACATATAGCAATATTTAGTGCTGCAGCAACTTTCTAAAAAAAACTGGTGTGGTCACCACACGACTTTCCTATGAAAAATGATAAAGGAATATCTATATATTTTTTTAAGGTTATGTTGTCATGAAACTATTTTGGAGTGATATGTACACGTTTGTATTGATTGTCCAGCATATTTGTGAGCTTCGATATTACTTACCGCTTTAGTAAATCAGTAAAAAAAAATCGTTGCAGACAGGATTTGAGACTATATTATATTTGTGAATTCATTTTAAATTACAAACTGAATATCAGATAAACTGTTAGAATTTTTTTTATTTAAATAAATTGTTTGCAAGAATTATCTTTATAAGAAACTAAAAATAATTCGAATAATTTACATACGTACAAAATTATATAAGAAAAATTGTTAAAAATGCCGAATACACCCACTTTCGTTTTTTTCATCAAACCCATCTTTTGACAAAGCAGAAAAAATATAAACAGCCAGCTCTACACCAAATTTCAAGTTACTAAGACTTTTGGTTCGAGAGTAATCGTGGGTACATCCAAAGATAATTTAAATAAGATGCAGCACTCCATATATAAACAAGTAAAATATCTAATAAATTGTTAATGTTAGAATTTTTTTTATTGGAATAAATTATTAGCAAGAATTAACTCTATAAGAAACTGTAAAAATAATTCAAATAATTTACATACGTACAAAATTATATAAGAAAAACTGTTAAAATGGCGGATACACCCACTTCTGGTTTCTTTATCAAACCCATCTGACAAAGCAGAAAGAATATAAAAAGCCAGCTCTACACCAAATTTCAAGTTACTAAGACTTTTGGTTCGAGAGTTATCGTGGGTACATCCAAAGATAATTTAAATAAGATGCAGCACTCCATATATAAACAAGTAAAATATCTAATAAATCGTTAATGTTAGAAATTTTTTTTGTTGGAATAAATCATTAGCAAGAATTAACTCTATAAGAAAGTGTAAAAATAATTCAAATAATTTACATACGTACAAAATTATATAAGAACAACTGTTAAAATGGCGGATACACTTACTTCCGGTTTCTTTATCAAACCCATCTTTTGATAGAACTGAGAGAATATGAAAAACCAGCTCCATACCAAACTTCAAGTAATTAAGACTTTTGGTTCGAGAGTTATCCTAGGTACATCTAAAGATAATTGAAATAAAATGCAGCACTCCGTATATAAACAAGTCAAAAGATTTTAGAGAAAAATTGTCATTTTTTAACGTATCTCGCTTTCCTTCAAGATATCGATTTTTTTTCGAAAAAAAATTGTCATAGGCAGGATTCGAACCTAGGATCATATATGGAATTATCTTTCAATTATAAATCAAATATCTAATAAACTGTTAATGTTAGAAAAAAAATTATTTGAATAAATTGCTAAGAAGAATTAACTCTATAAGAAACTGTAAACATAATTGGGATAATTAACATATGTACAAAATTATATAGGGGAACCTGGGGTAAATTGACTAACAGGGTAAGATGACGAACTGATGTTTCTAAACCGAGGAAAAATTTAAATCGAAAATTGAGAGTGCTGTCATCTATAAGATCACTAGCGAATGTAAAATTCATCAACATTACAAAAGTCGATAAAACCGTTTCCTATAAAAACATGTGTTTGTGTTTTTGCACATGGTGATGTAATTTTGTGCATGTGTTGAATAAGGAATTGCCAAGTAAGTAATGCAATGATAAATAAAAAATGTTATTTGTAGCTAATGGAATATACGCCACTTCTTTGGCCTCTTTTTAGTTTTTCTGATTGAGCTCAAAAACGTTATCTTAACCTGTTGGGGTAAGTTGGCTGGGGCAAGACGGCAAATTCGTTATCTTACCCATTTGCTTCTTATCTTACCCCAAGATAAAATTTAGGGCATTTTCTTTATAAAACAACATTTTTTACAATTTTCAGAAGAAATTACATTCGGAAATCCAACCGCAACTATTGGTCGGAAAATGTTCTAATAGCGGCAGTTTACGAAGTACAACAAGGAAAAGCGTGTAATAGTGCAGCTACATTATATGATATCCCAGAAGCAACACTTCGAAGATACGTGAATAAACTTAAAAATGATGAAAAACTACCGGAAAATTGTGAAAGGTTGACAAAACATTTGATGACGTTCAAACCAAGGAGTTGGTTAAATATATAACTGAAATAAATCAAAGATGCTTGGGATTAACTAAAATACAATTAAGAAAAGTAGCTTTTGAATTCGCAGAAGAAAATCAATTACAGCACAGATTTAACAGAAAAAAAACTGGCAGGATATGATTGACTGCAGGCCTTTACAGAAGTACAGATTGATGGGATTTAACCGAGTTTCTGTTAAAAAGTTTTTTGATCTCCTTAAAGATGTTTTGGAAATTTTTAACGTTGACGAAGCTGGACTGTGTACCGTCCCTAGTAAGTTGCTAAAAATATTGACTCCTAAGGGAAGTCGGAGGGTAGCAAAGGTAGTATCTGCTGAAAGAGGAAAGAATACTACTGTAGTGTGTGCATTTTTTGCTGTAGGAACCTATATTCCACCGTATTTTATTTTCGGTTGAGTTAGAATGAACCTGGTTCTAATGCAAGTTGCCAAAATTACAGAATACAGAAATTTTTCTAAAATATTAAGAGCATTTTACTAGGCATGTAAAACCAAACTCTGTATTGTTACTATTACACAATCATTGTTCTCATGTATCTCTAGCGGCAGTATGGGATTCAACATTGATGATGATGATTTTGCACCGGCCGAGACAACAAACAGGTAATTTGTACCTATACAAACAGTTGAACTCAATAAAGAAGATAATTCTAAATTAGATTCTTCGGGTGAAGAATCTGATGATAACGTACTTTTAACAAATTACATTAAAACTATTGAAACTTGCAGACCACAAAACCCATTACTACCTGGCCCACCTGATATCAGCAAACCTTCTTGTAGCAAGCAAATTGTTGATAGTTTTCTTGTTCAAACTAAATCTACAACATCAAGTGTTGCTACCGAACCTAATATTGCCGATTCTGTTAAGAAAAGACTATTTTCGTACAATAACTCTGTTAAATCAAGTCCATCTACCAGTACCGGTAAAGTTTCATTGTGGACTATGAGACCTCTGCCGAAATCTGAAAAGACATTGTCTCTATGTAACCAAACGTAAGAAAATAACAGCAAGTGTTATCACCAGCACACCTATGAAAACCTACCTAGAAGAAAAGGAAAGAGTTCAAAAAGAAAATACTGAAACGCAAAAATTCTGGGAAGAAACTGATGAAAAATAGTAAGCAAAAGTAGAATTCTCAATACAAAACTGTACTCAAGAAAATAGAAAGTGAAAAAAAAATATGTGTGTCTTGCATGTGACGAAGTATATGAAGAACCACCTACCGAAGACTGGATTAAGTGCACGAGGTGCAACCTGTGGTGGCATGAAACATGCTCAAATTACAATGGAAAGAAACTGTTTATTTACAATTTTTGTTAAAAACTCAATGATATTTTATTCTTTGACATTTGAAAATGTTTTTTTGTATTAGTTCATGTCTTACAATTTATTTCGATAATAAAAAAGTAGGTAGAAACGTTCTTCAATTGATTTAAAAACTCATCCGCCATCTTACCCAAATAGGTTCGTCAAGTTACCCTTAACTTGGGTAAGATGACGAATTTGCAGTCATTCAGTTTTTATTTATTTTTTTATCCTATTTGGTTTTGTTAAACTATATTACTCCTCAAATGCTTGATAAGATGCTTGACGAACATATTGTCAAATTTGTGTTCTTTAAATCTCTTCCCTCGCGAGCGCACATACACACACACAGACACCCAATTTTTTTTTATCAAAAATACTTTTTTCTGATTCAAAGACTTTGAAATGTGAAATTATGCAAAAAAAAATTTTTGAAAAAAAATTGCGATCGCCATACTTTCCCTCTAGGAAAGTAACAACAATATATTATGTATTACTACAATTTAAATATTATGTGAAAAGGTACCTCTCGCACAGCATTTACTGATATCAATGGACCACTATTATCTCGTTCAAGCTCAAAATACTTAATTAAAAAAGCAATGAGCTCCTTTCCACGACTTTCTAAAAACTTCTTAAGCGTGGTTATTAAACAAAAACGCTGAATTGTTCTTATAAGTACAGTTTTTAATCAAAAATAATTATAGAAACAATGAGCACTTTGACAAAAAACACAAATTAATTTTGACAGATGCTAACAACGTTGCAACTGTAGTAAGCACACCAACAAGTTTACAAAAAGAATTCCATAAGACAATTTGGTATTTATTTAATTTTTACTATAAATAGGGTGGTATGAATTTTACGTCATTAATGATGTACAACGAAAGTTAAATTGCGAGGATTATAGATATAAAATGATATCACAAGTAAATTGCGAATAATTCATCCGATGATTAATATACACAAAACACACACTTTCCAAAGAATCTTTTAAGTGATAGTTTTTAGAAGTGTCACCGAGTTACCCATCTAACAAATATTACACATGACTTTACTCTATTTAACCAGTGCGATTTGGTTATTTATTTCTGGCATCCGTGCACGTTCTAATTATTGACCTAAGCAGAATTAACTAGGTGATAGTTAACAACTTCCTGCGGTAACAAACACGTAGGGATGAATAAGCAATTCTTTCATATGCAAAACATCGAAATCTAAACTTATTTACTCATTCATAACGTGGACGTTTTAAGGTTTTTAAATGTGGATATTACTGGCTATTGCGTTAACACACGCGCTGTTTCTTTAGCGTGAACAACACGGAAAATGAATTAAAAAACCAGTGAAACTTTTAGATGGCGTTTACGACTGGGCAAAATTCATACAGCGCGAGAAACCATAACACGTTTTTTAGAACAACATCGATTTTAAAAATGATTTTATTATAAAAATATTTTGGTTTGCAAACACCGTTCACTCACTTCTGAATAATTAATAAAAGTTGTTGATTTTCTTAAAATATTCTCCGATGAATCCAGATTTCACGACTTATTTAACTGGAATAACTTCCACTATCCTAATGATAAAAATCAACATCCTGATCAGGAACATAAACGGTCAACTAATGTATGGGGAGGAATCATTGACTCCAACGTAAAGGACCTTATTTTTTTAATGGAAGACGTTGATGCCATTGGATAGTGTTCCAGCATGTTTTCACTTGAATGCAAGAGAATTGTTAAGTAGACTGTATTTTTATAGAAGGATAGGACGTGGAGTTCACAAAATTGGCCTGCAGGATCTCCAGACTAGATATGCTTCAATTTTTTACTTTTCTATAAGTACAACAATCGCAATTTTTCTCAAATTTTTTTTTGAATAATTTTATGTTTCAAGGTTTCCTGAATCAGAAAAATGTATTTTTGACAAAAAAATTTTGTGTGTCTGTGTGTGTGTAACGATGTACCTACGATAACTGTCGAATTAAAAGTCCTAGTAACATGAAATTTGATATGGAGCTGGTCTTTCATATTTTCTCGATTTTATCAAGATGGGCCTGATAAAAAAATCGGAAGCGGGCGTATCCGCCATTTTAACAGTTGCCACGGGATTTCAACCACGGACCTTTCATTTGTCGGTGTAATGCAGCGTAATGGGAGATCTTGGAAAAAACATTAGATACACTACCTCACGGCCGATTGCTTGTAAATTGCTTAGTTAAAGTATCACATTTGTACGTTTTTTCTGGTCATTGGCGTTTGTTAAGCTTTAACTTCACATGTGCAATTACCTAAAAGAAAAATATAAATCATTATGACTATTAGGTAACTACGTACTATCGTTTCTTGAAACACATTTCATTTCATCTTAAAACTTTGTTTCTGGTTTTCTGAACTATTCTTCCGACTGTTTTCAAAATTTTAATATTTTATTTTATCGGTATTACAGGTATCACTTATTATGCGCGTGCTAGTCAATAAGGACATACGTTTCAAGAATCTTAAACCTTACGTTGTCTACCGATGAGTCATAAGATATTTCTCGCGATTACGACTATAGCACTTTACAAATCCTATTCGCTAACTTGATGAAACATATTTAAAATAAAAATTTATACTTAATACTTTTTGATAAGTGATCAAATTTTACAAAAGCATATGTTATTAAATACAGTGCGTTTTATAATTGACAATACTTTTAAAATGTGCTCCTATACACTATGTATATGTGTAGAGGAAAATTAATTTAAAAATTTTAGCAGGTTTCCGCGTAACGACCGTGGCGATTGTGATATACATTTAAAACATACTATAAATGCACAAAACGTGAAATGAGACAACATTTTTATTAACAATCAACAGAATTGATAATATTAAATGATAGAAGAGAAGCGATTGTCATGAATGATTAATAACTGTTTTTGGCTAATATTCTTATATAGTTCTATTTTACCCTTCACATAGGAAAGCCAAATGGCCACAACTTGGTTGTTTTTTTTTGTCGACGACGTTTCGTGATGCTATTGTTCGAATTTCATCACAGTCACTACTTTCATAAAAAACAACAAGTATTAAGTTTTCGTAGTTAGGTCAGAAGAGCTCATTGGTAATTTATTAGTCTTAGATTAGTTTATTTATAATTTTGCTAGGATAGTTATTACATTTTAATATGTTTTTTTAATGCTAAGGGCTATTATATTTGGTATTGGGCTATTACATACCAAATGTCAAAATTTATTTTTAACAATTTACAAAACATTGCTTATATTTTGTATCATATTATTAACTCTTTTGAATTATATAAAAAAAAATAAAAACGTTATAGTTCCCTTTGATTAGAAAGTGTCGTTTGATGCAGCTTCATTATTCACAAGCATTACAAAAGAGCTTATGTTGGAATCGATCAACAAATTGAACCAAGAGTCACATTATTCTTGAATTTTCTTCATTGAGAAAAGTTATTACTTTTTTATTTGATTGCAGTTGTTTTAAATACAATTAGATATAGATACAAAAGTTTGGTACGGCGGACGTTTCTCACCATAGTTAATCTCGTAAGGCACGATTTATTGAATTATGTTAATTAGAGAGAATAACATGGATATGATTTTAACAGATTGGTACACCAAAGTCATTGCATCCAATAGTACTATTAACTGTCTACCCAGTCACGCTTATCATCAGAAAATTATTACAATTAATTCAATGCAAAGTAAGATTATGATTTTGTCTACTATTCCAAGAAAGAACTTAACAATATTAAAAAACATATTAAAACGTAATAACTATCGTAGCTAAATTATAAATAAACTATTGAAATTAAACATTATATACAACATGTTATGTACAATAATAACACACAAAACGAATATCCTTGATGTACATAATGTCGTATACAAAATTAACTGTAACGATTGCAACAAATTACATTGGTCACACAAAACAAAACACAAAATATCGAAGAACTATTTATGCGACCGTAAAGAGTATAAACCTGAATTAACTGTTGATGGAAGTCTTATAAATATAGGCCACAATTTTGACAGTTTGAACCCCATAATCTTAGAAGTGGAACAATGTTTTAATAAACGGTTGATAGCAGGTTTTCATCACTAAACACAACAATAATACAAATTATAATACCGATATTAACAATTTAATCAGCTAAGATTCCGGGTTTGGACCGTGTAATTGTTGTAACCGAAATTACCAACGTTTCGCCCATTTTTGTAAGCGGTTTCATCAGGGCGTGAGAGAAATCGAGAACTCAAACAAGCAACCGAAATCTATAACGTGTTCTTTCTTACCTTTTCAGATTTTAGAATCTGGTTTGGGTCACAAGTTGATTACCTAACTTTTGAGAACTGTTGGCAACTTTGGGTACAATAATGACACGGTCCAAACCCGGAAGACTTTCTCACGTTAGTATAGACTCCGGCCGTGAAGCCTTCGCTATTACATTAACTTAATCAGCATTTACCAAAATTTAATTTTCAAAATTTGATTAAAATTTACTGGTTAGTGTACTGTGTAGATGCTTTTTTCTATCTAAATAAGTTAACTGTAATTAGTTAATATAATACATATTTTGTGCTGCGAACATCACAAACGACAATATTTTTTTGTTAGTGTAGTTACGTAATGGGCATAAAAGCTCTAATGTGGCAAACTGCAAACTAGAAATCCACATAAAACTAAGTGTTCAACGTCAATTATTATATTAAAACGAGTACGCGACAAATGGAAAAGTCATTTAAAAAATCTTGAAATTCAGTTTAAAATTAAGAAAAAATACGATGTTGAAGTTAATGTCAAATTTTACAGTGATAGTACTAACATATTTCTTGTGTTTTTTTTAATTTTTTTTTTAAAAGAATATAATTTTACAAAGGACAACACAACAAATAATGTACGTTACTCGCATCAAAAGTTTCTTAGCATAACTCGATCACATGCAACGCTCGGCAACTTTCGACGCTTGTTACGTAAATTACTATTGTAATTACGGTTATGTGAATACCTAATATGCTTTTGTCTTTAAATAAAATGGCGACCGTGATGAAGTGCGCACAATAGCGCCATGTAACGTTGTCTACAAAAAACTACAACCCAGATGTAGTCAGTTGTCTCTCCTACCTGAAGAGTAAAATAGAACTACATAATAAAGTTATAAACAATGTAGTAAATATGTAGTAAACTACAGCGTAGCAAAATATTAAACAAATTTTCTTTAATGTATTATAAAACTACTAAAAATGAATTCATTTAAGATTCACATTAGAAATCTATGATCTAGCATCCAATGTATGATTTTGATGTAGTGTGTGAAGGCGACCAAATTCTTGAATAGATACTACCACGATGGTAAAATTTGCCTGCAAACTAAATTAAATTAAAATGTATTCAACTTATGAAGAAGCATAACTTTTAACTAATTATTTCTTGGATTTTATTAATTTTTTGCTACTTTTTAACTAAATTTGTAAATTTTTGTTTAAATTGACACTAAATAACAGAATTGTGGTAAAGTAATTATTATATATGTACCTATAACGCAAAATTCTATATTATTAATGCAATACACTGTTTTACCTGTAATTAATTTTAATGACCAACATTCACAAATTATACTAATGTCAAGAAAAAACTAAGCATCTCTGATATAAATACATTGATGGAAATTTTGCTTAAAAAGAAAAATTAAGTTTTAATTGGTACGCCACTTAATTATTGACTTGCTTACTCAGTTTGAGATTTATGAATTTTTTTCTTAGTATTTAACTGTGAAGTATTAAAATATAATCATTATAAAAATTGTAATTATAAAAGTTTCAGCCTAACAAGTTTAAGAAGTGTTCATTAAGTGTATGAGAATTTGATGAGGAACGAGTTTTATATTTTTTATGCAAAAAATGTGTTTAATGAAGTTTTATTTGGTTTACGAGGTGCTATCTAAAATATTTAAATCAAGCCAATAAATAAATACAATTCTATGTTTGCATTTAGTATATACTACAAGCGTGGAAGCTTTGTCTGTTACAAAGTAACAGATTTTTAAAGTAACAATGTATATTTTTATATTATTAGAATCTTACTGATAGCTAATTACTAATCATTTACGTTATTGTTTTAAATTGTCATTTTTGTCAAATACAAAACTTATTTACATAAATCTCAATGATGTTAACTTTCAAAATTCTTTTTTGTTAATAAATAATAAATGTGCATATGTGTCTTTGATAAAGATTTTTGTTAATGTTAATTTAGATTTCGTATTGTTATTTATAATTATATCAGTCTGATGATGATCTTCCAATGAAATGATTACAACAACTTTTAACTTTAACTTTTTAATTACAATTATATTGGGGCTACGACTTAAATTATTATTGGATTTAAACAAAAATAAAGTAAATACTAGTAAACAACAAGCAACAACGTTGATAAAAATAATAAACATCACAAGACAACAATTTGTCCCTGTTAAAGTTGTTGGATACTTTAATAATTTCAATCGCTTCTCTAATCTTTCTTGAACGCCAGTTTTTGGTTTTAGCAATCGTTATAGTTTTTTCGAAGTTTATGTTATGTAAAGTGTTTAGCGCATGTTAGGCAATGGCAGATTTAGAAGATTGAAGTAAACGAAGATGTCTTTTGTGTTCTTTTAGTCTAGTTTAAATAGTTTTACCAGTTTCTCCAATATATACCTTGCCACAAGCGCATGGAACTTGATACACTCCACAGGTGTTATGTGGAATTTTATCTTTTACAGGGTTTATCAAATTTTTAATTTTCGTGGTAGTATTATAAGCAACTTGTCATGTTTTTTCAGTATTCTTACAATTTTGTCACTTATATTGGCAACAAAAAGTAGAACAGCAAAATTGTTGCTTATAGTTGAATCATTTGGTACAGTAGGTCTAGTTTTTGGTCGAAGATACTTTTTAATTTGTTCTTTGTTAAAACCATTTCTTATAAAAACTTTCTCAAGGTAATCTAATTCTTCTGGTAATTTATCTTGATGGCAAATTGTCATCGCACGGTTGTATAATGTGCGAATTGTTCCAAATTTTTGAGATGGATGATGATGAGAATTTGCGTTTATATATTGATCCGTATGTGTTGGTTTTCGATAAACTGAATGTATTAAAGTACCATCTGGTTTTCTTTCTATCTTTACATCAAGAAAAGGTAAGGTACCATTAATTTCTTTTTCAATACTAAATTTTATGTTTGGGTGTTGATTATTTAGGTATTGAAGAAAAATTTGTAGTTCATCTTCACCATGGGACCAGATTGCAAAAACATCATCAACATATCTAAGTCATAGTTTTGGTTTTTTAGATGCAAATTTTAGAGCTTCTTCTTCAAAATGTTCCATAAAGTAATTTGCAATAGATGGAGAAATTGCTGACCCTATTGCTACACTATCTATTTGTTTATAATATTCACCATTAAACAAAAAGAATAAAGTTGTTAAACAATGTTCAAATAACTTGATTGTATTGTTATCAAACTGTCGTTTTAAAAGATGTAAAGTATCAACTATTGGTACTTTAGTGAACAATGAGACAACGTCAAAACTAACTATTAAGTAATTTGAAGATAACTTCTGTTTACTAATTATTTCAATGAAATGCTGTGCATTCTTTATAAATAAATTACTTAATAAGGTTGCAATATTGAATTTAAATACTTAGCTAATTGAAAAGTTGTCGATCCAATACAGCTAACAATTGGTCAAAGAGGTGAATTTAGCTTGTGTAGCTTAGGTAATCCATAGAACCTTGAAATAAGAGAATCTTTTGGCGTTAGTTTTTAGACAGTCTCCGTTGATAAATTACTTTCTTTCAATAGTTTTGTTGTTAATAGTTTGTATTTGTTATTAGGGTGTTTTTATAGTTTTATGTAAGATGTGGGATCATTGAGTAAATCGTTAGCTTTGTTGATGTACTCTGTTTTATCCATCATTACAGTAGCTCTTTCTTTATCTGCTGGTAGAACTATAAGAATAGTATTGCTTCTTAGATCTTTAGTGTTTGATGTTGAGCATAAGTATGGAAGTTTTGCTTCTCGTAGTATTCTTGTTGTTTCGAAACGGGTTTCGGCTGCTTCACGATCTGGAAGATGACTGATGCTGGCTTCAATTTTGGATATAATTTCCGCAACAGGAATTCTCAAAGGAGCAACAGCAAACCCAAACCTTTAGATAAAACAGAACGAGCAGTATCGGATAATGCATAAGAGCTTAAGTTAACTACTAGCTTATCATTTCTACAAGTAATGTCTTTCAAGGATCTATTAATTTGGTTGTTAAGCAATTTATTAAATTTACTTATCTGTCTAGTAGTCTGTAGAACTGTTGTGTTTCTTTTCGGTGTTGGAAGAATGAATACACGATTGTAATAAACAACTTACTTTTTAATAAAGATAATTTCATATGACTACATTTTTACATGTGTTAATATTTATTTCTATCTTACATTACGCGCCAAAACGAACGTCTTCCGCCTTTTTTTTATGCTAAAAGATGGCGTTTATACTAACTTATATGTACAGTATGTTACATTAATAAAATACATTATAAGAACATAAGATCATCAAAAAATTTCCAATCACCATTTAACAGTTGTTGACATAAAAGAACTTGTAAGTGATGAATTTCTTTATCAATCTTATACAGTCCACTTCTTGTAGTTTTAATACTATTTTGTAGGTGGATAAAGCTTGCTTTTTTACAAATCTTTTTGACTCCTAGACTTTGAATGTGATGTTTGATTTTTATGAAATTAGGAATTAAGTGATTAGATCTACATCGTTTTAAACTACCAGAAGCATTAGATTACTTTGAGAAAGTTTTTATAAGAAATAGTTTTAACAAAGAACAAATTAAAAAGTATCTTCGACCAAAAACTAGACTTACTGTACCAAATGATTCAACCATAAGCAACAATATTACTGTTCTACCTTTTGTTGCCAATATAAGTGACAAAAGAAGGATAAAAAGAATACTGAAAAAACATGACATTAAAATTGCTTATAATACTACCACAAAAATTAAAAGTTTGTTTAATCCTAGGTTAAAAAGACAAAAGACATCTTCGTTTACTTCAACTTCCTAAATCTGCCATTGCCGAACATGCGATAAACACTTTACGTGACATAAACTTTGAAAAAACTATAACGATTGCAAAACCAAAAACTGGCGTTCAAGAAAGATCAGAGAAGCGATTGAAACAACTTTAACAGGGACAATGGTTATGAATTATCCGACACCTGGTTACCTGTTATTTCCTGATCTTTACTTTATCCACCAAACACGCTATAAGCTACGTCTACAGTTTTTAATGGTGGTTTTTCTTTAGACCTTTGAGCAAATTCTGTTGCTAAAAAAACTTACAACATTTATAAAAATTTTCTAGTTACCTTAGTTTTATAATTGTCATTTGATTAATTGTCACTTGAGGAAGAACGTAGACCACGTTCGAAAGCTTGTGAGTCTTTTAATAAATATATTACACCATTTACCCAAAATTTTACTATTTTAAAATATAACATGCAGAAAAAAATAAACAAGACTACCAAAAGTAAAGACAATTGCAAAATAAATCAAGTCAATACGAGGGTTAAGTATTATTGAGAAAAAGAAAATGTAGTTATTCATGGAAAACAACTTGTTGTTTATTAGATAGTACATTTCTTTAGCTGTCTATGTCAGATGAGTTGGTAAAATTCGGTTGAATAGTGTTTGAGACAACTCATTGAATAATTTTTGTTATCGAAAAAATGGAACTGTCCCGAGAGATCTTGAACGCATATGAGTGTAAGCAAAGTTTAAAATCAACGTTTGGGGATTTAGCACCACCATTAGCTACGGTTCCATAGATGGTGTAAAGAATTTGAATGAGGTTGCAACTTAGCTGTACAAAGAAAAAGAACTGTCTTTTTTAACTGTTGTTAACCCTGAAAATATTACTGAAGTGAAGAAGTTGCTGCAAGAGGACAACCGAAATACCTATGCAATAATAGAGTCCAAACTGAAGATTTGATCCTCGCAAGTGAAATCAATATTGCACGTACATTTACATTTGAAAAATATTGTAAGTCGGTTTGTATCCTATGATTCACAGATTTAGAAAAAACAGAACGTGTTAGAATTTGGCAGCACACTTTAGATAGGTAGAATGCTGGAGATCATTTGTAAAATTGTTACTGGGGATAAAACTTACATACCGTTTTTTGATGTTCTCACTTGCCAAGAAAACCGAATATGGAAACACAAAGAGTAGAAGGATGTAACATATCAAACTACCCAAACTTGCTTGGTACAAGTTTGACACAAGAAGGAAAGGTACAGCATCGGAAATGTATCCATAGAAGAGAAATCCAGTAAAACTCAGTCGGATGGGCTAGATAACAGAACAGAACGTGCTTAGAGTTGACGTGGTTCAGCAAGGCAGCTACCTTACCGCTGAACCTTGTTTCTAAGGCAGAAAACCAACTAGGTAGGATAAAGACTTGATCAAGCGTGAGGAAAACAAGGAAAACAGAGTTAATATAATATAATAAATTAAAAACTAAATACCTACTTTGTTGTCGCATATTTATGAAGAAAACTAAAAACGTTAGCAAATTAAAATTATTTTACTGAAGGCTGTGGTCTTTTTTTGCGAATGGTCTATACATGATAACATCAGCCACCAATCTAAGTATGACTTGAGAAGAATTGGGATAGGGGCTGATAGTGGTTAATAGGACACCCCGATCATTATCAAATTTGCGACAAGCGAGAATCTCATGTGTCGGAATATCGACACACGATGAACAGCAATCGATGTCGGCATCCAAAACGCTAATGCGTTTCAGATGACAACGAAATCTACCGTGTGATGAAAGGATAATCACGGTATATCGTCCGGGGACGTGGGACATTCTGACCCAGGTAAGGATATTCGGAATAAGGATATAGATATTACGCTCTTTATGGGAAGTGTTCCACACCGACGCCATTTACTCAAGATCAAGACCTTGAGGAGGCGTTGAGCAGCTTGAAACAACGAAAAATCATTAATCGAAACGTGCTGGTTTAAGAAGTTGCACGTACCAGTTTTGCTTAGAAGTTTAGGAGATGTAGGGGAAGATGCTTGGATATAAAACAAAAGATATCTACAGGAACCGTACGATAATAGCCTATGATACTTTTTAGGAATCACGACTGGAGCTGTGGTTACAGAATTGTAATTCAAAACAAATTAAAAAAGTCTATTGTTGTAAACGGTAATTGCAAAGATTGAAAAAATTAGTTCGTCGACTCACCTGTTTTGGGTAGCTTTAAATTGGAGATGGTCGTAGATTTGATAGGGTAGTACCCAAAGTAGATTGGTGTATCGGTGTCTTGCGTCACCTTTCTTTGCGAGTAAAAAAAAAGGGTCTGAGGTAAATAAAGGTCTCCAAACCCGCAACGCAACCGTGCGTTAAAAATTAGACAACAGGCTGTTACAACGAAATTATTACTACGATTGATTTGTACTTGTATGGCATTACAACAAGAGACAGACAAAGCCATTTCCAAACTTATAAACTTATAAAAATATCTAGATAAAAAGTACATAAATCGTTCGTATTTAGTCGACACACAAATAATAATAAGGTTAAATAATATAAAAAGGATTAGAATTATAATTAGCATTAAGTAGTAATCATTTACAGTTTATTTCAGGTACTCAAAATAGACCTAAAGTGAAATACGAGAAAAAAATAATTAATTTCACACGTTTCCATAGCAAACAGCTACAAATTTAACTTATTTAAACGCGTTCACGATCTGTTTTCTTTTTGTTTTATTGTATTAATCACACCGGGGCGGGTGACGTCATCTGCGCAAGCAGTATGTAATTTGGTGTAATAATCACACTATTAACGCAACGTAATGAAAATACTCGCTAAATCTCATTACAAGAAATGAATGTCAAATAGCAATTATATATTCAGTTACATAATAGATATTAATATTTATCGAAATTACGTTATCTTGCGCTTGCTGAATTAATAACAAACAATTAATAGTTAAATGGTTCATCTACTGAATAGTTCGGGAAACAAAACCATGATGTATTAGTAGTTTTTTACCACGCACTGACAGCTTTATTTTGTAGCCCGACCCGGCATGGATCGATGTTTAAATAATACAATATAAATTTTTTGAATTACAGGTGTAACAAAGGATAGTATACTCGAGGTAGAATTTCCATTCTCGCTCATGACAAAATTGCTCCATTTGCTACCATCAGTAGGAGTGTTGGTATCCTTTTACTTAACTCTAGTAACAAGTAAACGTGAGGGTAATAAAGAAGGAGCTAAAAAAGTAGAAATATCCCATAGAAGAAATTACCATGGGTCCAGGCTTGGTTCAGGCAGGGCCTAAGTTTGTACAAGCTTGGGCTAAGCTTGTAAGCCAAGCTTGGCCGAGCCTTGGTAAAAGTCTGGAATGATAATCATGGTCCAGTCCTGATCGCCAGCCCTGGGCCATGCTCAGTTGCCAAGACTGGGCCATGATCGGTTGCCAAAACTGGGTCATGCTTAATTGCCAGAACTGGGCCATGCTTAGTTGCCAGTACTGGGCCACGCTTAATTACTAGAACTAACCCAAAATTAAATGCCAAGAATTAGGCATTAATAAAACAATGGAATAAATAATTGTATCAACGTATTTACATTTTATTGTTATTACTCGTATTATTGGTATTATGTACTATTTAAATTACATCAATTACTATCAAACTCAGCTTCCACATCATTATCAGTTTCATGATGCAGGGAACTAATACCCAGACTCTGAGCGACTTTCGTAGAATTTAATACCATAATTTCACTATTTTTAAGCTTGCGATTCACTCTCAGGCCTCAGTGCCGCTCTCCAAATCATTTGTTTTGTACGGTTTTTTGAAACGACGTAATCCTTGGGCATGATCTTCTGAAATGACAATAAATTATGTTACACAATTACAATAACACTAGGCATCATTACTTCTATTGTTAGACTAAATTCAATTACATCTGTGAAAAAAATAAGTTGTACAATGTAATATGAAAAATCACACAGTTTAAAACTTATGGAAAATAAAATTCAAATTTGGTAACCATTAAAAGGTTAATTACAAGATGGTACCTCGAGATAACATTAATACTATAAATAAAGTTATTGATGTACTTAAATACTTACTAGCTTTACGAAGAACCTTGATTGGGTAATTATTCCACGTCTAGTAAGGTTCACATTCAAGTTCAACTCATTTTGGCACCTTTTGTTCGATATTTTTTGGTTTCCTGTATCACTAGGGTCATTAATGTCACTCACACAGCTGATGTTTACACTTTTTTTTTAAACTTGATTTATTTAACGCACGCCATCTTTAAACTCTAAGGTAAGAATCAGACATGATTACTTTTAGTAGCCTCGCCTCGTGATAATTGCGGAGTAAACGAAAGAAATTATATTTGAAGGTTTTTTCCTTCTAGTTAAAAAGTACTAACATTGAATGACTGTATAACTAAAACTCGGAGATTTGATTCATCATCTTTACTGCTCTAGCAATGAGAAAAATCTTACATTTAACTAACACGTGATGTAAACAAGGATGGCGGTTGCGCTAAACGATAATATCCGAATCTCGCCATACGTAACCGAACGGCTCAAATTTCAATTCTACACTTTCGATATTATTATAACTCAACTTATTAACCGATTTTTTAAAATTTTTAACGTCGAAAAAAATTATTGCTATTTTTTTGGAAAATCCCGCCTTGGCCGAGGCTGGGTCAACCAGTCTTGGCCGAAGCTTGGGTTTCCATGGAATAGCCAAGGATGGGTTATGCAAACTTGGTCCAAGCTTGGGTAAGAATTGGCATGGCCGAGGATGGGTCAACCAGTCTTGGACCAAGTTTCGGTCCCCATGGAATGGCCAAGGCTGGGTTATCCAGGCTTGGGCCAAACTTGGATTCTCATGGAATGACCAAGGATGGGTTATCCAAGCTTGGGCCAAGCTTGGCTAATAATTTGCATGGCCGAAGCTGGGTCAACCAGTCTTGGCCCAAGCTTGGGTCCCCATGGAATGGCCGAGGCTGAGCTACCCAGTCCTGGGCCAAGTCTGGGCTAATACAGGTACGCCAAAGTTAGGTTTCCCAGTACTGGCCCAGGTCTGGCCCCGTTGTCTAACTCTGGGGTTTCCTGTATGGGATGTAAGCCGCAGCCACTTTATTTATAACAAACTTTTAGTAGATCTTAGTTTCAATTACAACACAAAAATTTACATCGAACAGGTTTTGTAAACGTTTGTACGTTCTGCATCAAGATAAATTTCTCCTAAAAAGATTTACTTAAGGTAGATGTTTATGGAAGAAAGTATGCGCTTTGGCCACATCCGTATCTATAGTCTGTGCTACGGTAGAAAAACTTTTTAGCATTTGAAGTTTTAAACCGTTACGCGACTGGGAGTGGAAAGTTGAGCCATATTTAAAATAAATATTCTGAAAACTTGAAAGTTTATATCAAAAGAAAATATAACTAATAGTGTTGTTGGAAAAAAAAAGCATTGTCTTAACATAATTGAATTGGTTTTAGAAAAATATTATCTTAATCGTGATTTTATATATGATAATGTACATTTTTTATGGTAAGGGAAGCAGTTTGTTATTATAAAAACTACGAAAACAGTAATAGAAAAAGTATACATTATAAGCGACTCTAGGCTTACACCGCGTTGTAGTTAAACACCTAAGTAGGCTTGTCCTAGTCTCTCTTTGAAAGCCAAAACCAGGAGTAGAACTTGGTCTTTGCCATATTGTCGTTAATCAATGTCTTGCGAAACGTCAGTTTGTTTGGATTTACAAACGATAATACAAGAAGGCCTAGTTTTATTTTTTGTTTTGCCTCTCAAGAAGAGACTAATCTAAACCGAAAGTCACTTGTAGTAGTAACTAAGAAAATCGCAAAGGCTTAAGATTTTATAAAAAAATTATAACCTAAAAAACAAAAAAAAGTAATAATAAATTTAAAAAAACTTGTTTTACAAAGCAATAACAATTACGAAAAAATAGCTACGGTTGAAACAATTTAAAAGTAAGCAAGAACAACTAATAAAAGAAAAAATAAATTATGCTAAAATTGAAAGAACATTTTAAAAGCTAATTGAGTCGAATCAAATAATTAACAAAAAATTGATACATATAACAGAAAAAAAATTGAAAAAATAAAAAACTACAAAACAAGAAATGATCTGGGTATGCCAAGATTGCCTGAAAATAAAAAAAAGGTATTTCCAGTATACAAAAAAATTAAATTCAGAAATTAATATAACGACACCCATAAAACATACGAGGTAATTTTAGTAACGTTAAAGATATAAATAGAGAATTAGAGAATACAAAAAGTGGATTTTCTAATATTATGTTCTATTCAGGATTAGTTTATATTGTTAAGTAGACTACAGAGACGTATTTTATCAAAAATACTTAATAGCTTGTTTTAGTAATGCAATGTTAAGCTCTTTCGGCAAAACAGCTAACGTTTTAAAAAATACAACCGAGCTATAAGTTTAGTACAAAAAATTGTTTATTTGAATAATTTAACACATTTGTTACTAGAAACCAAATAGTACAATAGTTACATTATGAGCTTAATTTAAATTTTAATGTAGTTTTAATTATACTTTGATTATTACTATCGTACTTGTAGTTTTAATTCCATTTTTAAACTTTTGTTTTATTTGGCCGATACATTATTTATTACATTGTTTTACAGTTGATTTTATATATAACGCATGATTTATGTAAAATATTTGTTTTGTTTTTTAGTTTTGTACAGATAGTGTTATATATAGTATTTTGGTTATAGAGAAAATTTTAATATAAGATTTTTTTGATTGTATCTTTAAATGTGTTTTAACACAAATATTTCTAACTTTCATATTGGTTTGTTTCTGTAAACTTAATTTACTTTAATGGGCTTTCGTTCATTTTTTTTTACAGATTAAATTACCTGTAAACTTTTGTTTCAATTATTTACATTTTCTTGTTACATTTTCTATTAGATGAAAAATAATTTTTTTGCAACGCTCGATGGCGTTCTAAGTGTAGGTAATCATTTTGCAAAAAGCTAATATGTAGCAAATCAGCAATAAGAAACTGACGTTTTGATGATTCAACGCAATCTCAAAATGAAATTGTGGTAATAGAATCTGAAACAAAAGTCCTTTCGTTATAACAAGATTTCTTGCAGTCATAAAGTAAATCGCGTCGTTTGTAGTTAAAGCAGTAACAGTAAAACTTTTATAGACTGCTTAAGTAAAAAATACTTTTATTTTGGGTTTAGCTAAAATCGTCTTACTGATACATCTGTAAATATACTTATCAACCCATCAATACTGTTTTATGGTTTGTTTAATTAAGTATTTCATTTATCGATCGCAGTCACCTCAATATGGTAGGGGCGTTTTGCTTTGTTTTGTTTTATAAAAATTGTAATTATTTATTGATTTGTCTCAACCATTAATTTGATTTTACTTTTTTAGGAAATCTCGGCAGACCGATGTGGTAGGCGGGGTGAGGGGGGTGCACCCCCCTTTAGACCTGGCGCCGCCACCACGGGTCACCACGGCGACCGACACAGGTAATTATACAATTTATTTTAATAACATAAGTTTAGTTTAAAGTTTATTTTTATGCGTAATGTGCACCCTACCTTAATTATGCAATCTGTTTAACACTTAATCGAAAATCAATTTATGCAAAATTAAATTAGAATTGCGTTGAAATAAAACTCAACTATGGGACAAGAAATCGCAACTGGATTACTAAAAACAAAACTTTAATTTGTTTTTTGCTGAAAATTACAGAAAAGTAATCTTTTTAAATTTCAAATGTTTCACGTTTATTAGAATTACACACAGTGCTCAAAAACTGAATAATATACAGGGTGTTTTATGAAAAAATATTGACTTGTTTTTAGCATTGTACGGTTTAAAAATTGTTAGAGGTGTACAGGGTGATCCAAGTTAAAATAACAATATAAAGTTATATATTTTTGAATGAAACAATATGAATTTTATTTTATTTTTAAATACTGCTTAAAAAAATTTCCTAATTTGCTTTACAGTTTCGACGATTTATTTGGGTTCGAGTATAATTAAATGTATTGTGTTAAGCACTGACTTTATGCACTAATATTAAATTAATTATTTTTGATTTCATTGTTACGGAATGTTTTGTTTTTATTATTTCATATTTTTTAATAATTTTTTTTGTTTTGCTGCGTTCAAGGCCTTGGAAATTTAATTTAACTTAACGGTTCATAAACGATTTGTTATATTTTGTAAATTCAGTTTTAATCTACATATTTATATGTTTTTTCCTTTTTAGTTTAGTTTTTTTTTGTTTCATCTGAATTCATGTAATTATTTTTATTATTATTTTATTTGTTTAATTTAAACTTAATAAATGTTAAATAATTAATTTTGTAAAAAGCTTGTTTTTGGGCATACAAATTAACTTTAATATTACAGATTTTAAGTAATACATTCAGATAAAGATAAGTTCCGTTTAGAGTGTGTTCATCAAGAGTGGGCATTTTGGTTGGCAAGATTCAGAAGCTCTTTTTAAGCTATACAGCTTCCTGGTGCCCTTTTGTTTTTGACTTTTGTTTTATTTTGATTTTACGTTTTGAATTTCCCAATCAATCACGGTTTTGTTTCAAAGTGACCTACGTCCGTCTTTGAAATAATATTATTTACTGACATTTCATACTAATTCATTAATAAATAGACATAAGTTTCTTTATTACAGTGCTGAAAACAAACAAAAATACGAGAATATGTAGTAGAAACGTATTTTTTTATGGGTAATGTAAGAGGATATTTAAATCGCAATTTTTTCAAAAAGTGGATAGGTAGAAGTTATCTCAACAATTGGATCACCTGACTTAACAACAATGGATTTCTTGTAATAGCGAAGGCTTCCACGGTCGGAATCTATACTAACATTAGAATGTCATCCGGGTTTGGACCGTGTCATATTTGCAACCGAAGCTGCCAACGTTTCGCCCACTTTCGTAAGGGGCTTCATCAGGGCGTGAGATAAATCGCAAAACTCAAACAAGCAATCGAAATCTAACTAAGAACTTCTCAAAAGTTAGGTTATCCACTTGTAAAACAAGCCATAACCTAAACTATGAAAGGTAAGAAAGAAAACGATAACCTGAAAAAGCAAACGAAAATCTAACAAAGAACCACTACCGAGTTAGGTAATCAACTTGTGAACCAAGCCAGATTCTAAACTCCGTAGAAGTGACTTAAGAAGAAATAGTCTCCGTATTTAAAGGAAAAGGATCGTCACGGATGATTAAGCTCGACTCTGATTGGGTTACGGTTGTTAGGGGGCGTGTTTTTGATAAATGACTAATAACCGGGAACCAAAGAGGGGATAGTTCGAAACCATGATCGCGATTGAAGTTATTGGGGTGTTTGATGATTTCTATGCTTTCTCGGAATTTCCTGTTGAAAAAGAATGGAGATTTGGCAATCAACGAAACATTATCAAAATCTATTTTGTGACCTGTAGTAAAATGATGTTCAGCGACCGCAGACTTGGAAGTATACCTTTTCCTTATACAACGCTCATGTTCTGAAATGCGAGTAATGACTGAACGACCGGTTTCACCAATGTAGACTAAACCACAAGAACATCTAAAATTCCTAAATCCAACATTTCTAAGTCGGAAGAGTCAGCTCTAAAAAGTCTTCGTAAGAACCCTGATATTATTGTTCTTCCAGCCGACAAAGGCAACGCCACTGTAGTTTTGAACCAAATTGATTATGTTACGAAAATCAATTCTATTTTGTCTGAGGAAACTTACGCTCTTCTAACCCATAACCCCACTTCGAGGATTGAACGCGAGGTTAGCCAAATCATCAAATCTTCCAATCTACCTCCTGAAACTAAACGTCGACTTACCCCATCAGATTCTAAACCACCTCGTCTATACGGACTTCCCAAAATTCACAAACAAGGTATTCCTTTTCGACCTATCGTTAGTACTATCGAATCTCCTACTTACAAGCTAGCCAAGTTCTTGTCCAACATTCTTTGCGAGTTTACAGGTAAAACCTCTTCTCACATCCTCAACTCTAAGCATTTTATTCAACGTCTAGAAACTATAAAACTTGAACCCCAAGATCTTCTCGTGAGCTTTGATGTTACTTCACTTTTTACTAAAGTTCCTATTAAGGATTCGCTTATTATCATCAAACAGATTCTGTCTCAACATGGCAAGGATTTGAGTTAGGTTTCTTTTATTGATAAGTGTCTATCTTCTACTTACTTCCAATTTGATAACAAGTTTTACGAACAAACTTCTGGTGCTGCTATGGGTTCTCCTCTTTCACCTGTTGTAGCTAACATTTTTATGGAATTCTTTGAAACGGTTGCTTTGGAATCATCAATATTAATTCCTAAAGTGTGGTTTAGATATGTTGACGACGTTTATTGTTTGGTCTCATGGTAATCTTAAATTGTCTAAGTTTCTTGATCATCTTAACAATCAAATTTACTATGGAAATCGAAAGTAATGGTTCTCTTCCACTTCTTGACGTTCTTGTGACTCGTAAGCCCGACGGACTTCTGGGCCATTCTGTTTATCGCAAACCCACCCATACGGACAGATAGCTTCATGCTTCGTCTTATCATCATCCTGCACAGAAACGTTCTGTTATTGAATCTTTGGTCCATCGTGCCTTTTCTATTTGCCAACCTGAGAATCTAGACTCAGAACTCCGTCATCTTACTAGAACCTTAGTGAACAATGGTTATGTAAAGCGAGATATTCATAGAGTTATTAATCGTCGTTTACATCCACGTAATCGATTACCTAAGGACATTTCTACTCCCGAATCCAACCCGAAATTGGCCTTTTTACCCTACATTCACAAGGTTACAGATCAAATAGGGAAACTCCTTCGTAAGAATGGTATTAAACCCATATTCAACTCGACAGGCAAAATCTCTCAGATTCTTCCTTCTCCCAAAGACAAATTTCTTACACTTTCATCTCAAGGTGTATACCAAATTCCCTGTTCTTGTGGTTTAGTCTACATTGGTGAAACCGGTCGTTCAGTCATTACTCGCATTTCAGAACATGAGCGTTGTATAAGGAAAAGGTATACTTCCAAGTCTGCGGTCGCTGAACATCATTTTACTACAGGTCACAAAATAGATTTTGATAACGTTTCGGTGATTGCCAAATCTCCATTCTTTTTCAACCGGAAATTCCGAGAGAGCATAGAAATCATCAAACACCCCAATAACTTCAATCGCGATCATGGTTTCGAACTATCCCCTCTTTGGTTCCCGTTCATTAGTCATTTATCGAAAACACGCCCCTTATCAACTGTAACCCAATCAGAGTCGAGCTTAACTATCCGTGATGATCCTTCTTCTTTATATACGGATACTATTTCTTCTTAAGTCACTTCTACGGAGTTTAGAATCTGGCTTGGTTCACAAGTTGATTACCTAACTCGGTAGTGGTTCTTTGTTAGATTTTCGTTTGCTTTTTCAGGTTATCGTTTTCTTTCTTACCTTTTCATAGTTTAGGTTATGGCTTGTTTTACAAGTGGATAACCTAACTTTTGAGAAGTTCTCAGTTAGATTTCGATTGCTTGTTTGAGTTTTGCGATTTATCTCACGCTCTGATGAAGCCCCTTACGAAAGTGGGCGAAACGTTGGCAGCTTCGGTTGCAAATATGACACGGTCCAAACCCGGAAGACATTCTAATGTTAGAATGGATTTCTTTTTCTGCGGTTATGTAAACAATGTATTTGCGTTTGTAACTGTAATTTCAGGTACTTTAAAAAACCTAAAAAACAATTATGAACAAAGAATAAGATTGTGTATTGAAGAAAATGGACACCACTTTGAACGTTTGTTGTGAATGTATTTATTTTGACAGTAAACAAGATTTTGTCTATTACACATAATAAAAAAGATTTATTCGATTAACAAAATTTATTGATGCAGGTAAACTAATTAAAATAAGTCTGAAACTAATGCATATTGGTAAAGGAAACCTTATGGCGATTTAAAAAGTAATTAATTTTCCTTGTTATTGGAACAATAAAATACACGGTGTTCCATTTAAGTTAACATAGTAGTTAAACAAAATATTTTAATGTACTTAAACTTTTAATTACAAACACTCTGTACATTAACTTCAACATATAGAATCAATATACAGAGATGCGTTAATAATTTATGTAATAAAGCGTAATTAATTTATTTCAAGAGTACTATATTTTCAAAAAAGTCAAATAATTCAAAAACTATCAAGAATAAGTATAGGGAACTTTGTATAAACTGACATTATTTTTTAAACAATATTTAAAAATAAAATAAAATTTATAGTATTTCATTCAAAAATATATAACTTTGTATTGTTATTTTAATATTGGTCTCCCTGTATACTTCTAACAACTTTTAAATTCTAGCCGGCGCTGAGTTACTTACATCTGTTAAAGAATTTTTTGATATCATTTATTGCTTTGTATAAAGAACAAAATGACTATTTAATCGTTGATTTACCCAAACGTAATTTTTGTGTGAAAATTAATTGTTTGGTTGTTTCAAGCTTAATAGATGAAGTTCATTTTCTTTTATTTCTATGTCTAAATGGTTTTAAAAAGTATCTAATGGTTTAGTAATTTAGTACTTAATTAATAGGTATTTTGAACAATTTGTTTTAATAAAAAAATTTAAAGACTAATGTAAAATTAAGTTAGTTTAAAATTACTTTATATTTAACTTAAATTTTTAATTTCTATTAAAGCTGGCGTAAAATCAATTTTATAGTTCTACGACTTAAGTTTTACAAGAAGCAAAACTTATAACGACCACGATTTTAATGATAGTTGTAAAAATGAGCTACGCCGGAGAAAGCTTTTATATCAATTAAAGTTGTTAAAAGCTGTACCAACTAAATGAGTAACGTGCCAATAAACGTGCAAAAAACTTGAAAAACATTATGTAAAAAGTTTAGTAAGCCAAAAGTTTAAAATGATTAAACTAAAGTGCTCAGTATTCTTTATTTAATGTTTTGTTTGTTTTTTAGTGTTCCACGTTAATAAATTTAATAAATTACTTGAATAGATTATGTTTTCTTAAAATAAAACTTACTTTTTTTGAATTAGAAAGAAGCTTCTTATGTATTTTTAATAACAGTTGTTGGTTTTAAATATTCTTTTACTATATTAATCTATTTGTCTTGTCTTAGCATTCTTTTTTGCACTATGTTGAAAATGTGCATTTCCAGTTTCAGTTTGCTGAATATTTTAATCGTTTTTACTACATTTTTCACTAACTATTGTTCTCGGGTTCTTTGTTTTGTAATTCTAAGATTCTTGTATTATTTACTTTTATTTTATTTTGAAGTTATTTAGTGTTTTTACAATTTATTTTAAGTAATCAGTTTTTTTATTATTTTTAAAAACAGCGAGTAGCTATTTTACGTCTACTAATGTAAATGCTTGATAACAATGAAGATATCTACATATTTTAATTAAATGAAACTAGTGGAAGCATTATGACACAACGATGAAACAAAACATAAAGTTTAACAGTAATCTTTAATAACAAAAACAAACAGAATTTACTAAAGTTTGCTTATACAGACTAAAATTTCCACATTTAATACAGTATGGTCACTCCGACTCTTAATAACAGCACCTATTTTATAAATTTCTAATTAAATTGTTTATTTTATTTTGTTTAATTTGCTACCACTGGTTTTGTAAACAATTTGACAAATTTTCTCAGCATATTTTACACACGCTTGTAGTATTATAACAGGCGGATCTAAGGAAACAGGCCCCATGGACAAAGTGCAACTTTGAGTAGCAGTAAGGCCCCCAAACTACCCTCGCCTTTCCAACGATCATCCTGCAATTTTTAAAATTATGTTGATATGGGTAATATTATAGAATTAATTGGTGATGATTGATAATAATTACTCTAGATATACATTATTACTTACTTTGTTGCATGAGGAATGCAAACAGAAATTAACATAAAAAAATTTAAAAATGTAAGAGTAAAAACAGGTATACATATATAAAAAATAAAAATATTTAAGATACAATAAATGATAATAAAATACATGTATAAATACATTTTAACAAAATTTGGTGTCCATTTGCAAAATAGTTTATAACTGATTCTAAATTCAATGTTTCTGTTACTTTTATCTCGACATACAATATGCTGAAATCCTTCAGTCTCTCCTCGGTTAATGTACTTTTAGTGTTGAAAACACTTGTAGGATTTCACTTCATTTTTTGTATTTTTCGGATGCAGTTTTCATTATTAGTGTTGAAAACACTTATAGAAAGCTTGATTCGAAGGCACGTGTAACGAAACGATGAAACGCTTAGATGAAACAAATCTGGAACTTGTGGTGGCTCAATTTTACATCATTTTTTGTATTTTTCGGATGCAGTGCTTATTATTATTAAACAAGATATTCCTTATTATTCGTTTTATGTTTTAAAAATATAAGTCTTAATTTCACTCAGCAGTGATGAAAAATGTTTATAGTAATTGCAGAATTAGATCCGCGCGAGCTTCCGCCTTGTACGCCGCAAAGACGGTACAATATACATAAAGATTGCACATAAACAATGTATTGAGCACAAAATTTACTACAAAAAAGTTCGCGGGAGTGTATAATTATATCTAATAGTTTATGAGTTACAGAATTTTAATATAATTTTTGTGTAACTTTGCACACGTGTATCTTCTAAACTATTGAAGGTAATTGTTCTATCCCACCAACTTTTTTATAGTAAATTTTGTCTTCTATAAAAATGTTTATGTGCAACTTTCCTCTATCTTGCACCGTTTTAGGGTAATATTACGACATCGACAAAGCTACCCTTAACCACAAAAAAGCCGTGGTGGTTACCAAAAGCAACTCGCCCGAAACAAAGATATTTTACTAAACCGATAATCTATGTTCAAATTTTAAAATGCATAAACGAAATAATTTAATAAACCTGATTTATTAAGTTTTATAATAAAAAAAAATAGAAAAAAATGTTATAGAATTGGTAAATTTTTTAACTTACATTTTTTGAAAAATGTCAAATATGAAAATTTGTAACTAGATAATTAAAAAACCTAAGTTTAACAAAATGTTAAATGTAAATTATTTTTAAATAGGAACATGGTGCAATTTAGAAACAAGTCTAAGAAAATTTAAGTTTAAAATCATAATTGAAATTGGTTTGAACAAAAAATTTTTATTTGACATTTTAATATAAATCAACTCTAGTAATTCAAGAATTTGTTTGTTATAGATGTTATTAAAAGGATGAAACAATTTGTAAGAAAAAGGAGAACGACGATTATCCAAAACATGTTGTGCAAATGTAGATTTTACTGAATTTGGATTAAAAATAGTTCAAAATACATTAATAGTATACATTCTTATTTTTCTTATTTATATTATAATAAACCTTGTTCATTATATTACGCAAGTAATATTGTGTTTGTTTTCAACACCTTCCGATAATTGCAAGATTTTCGATATCTGTGAATTTTATTAAACATGATATTTCTTATGATTCGTTTTATGTTTTAAAACTATAATAAGTCTTAATTTCATTCAGCAGTGATTATAGTAATTTCAGAATTAGACCCGCGCGAGCTTGCGCCTTGTACGCTGCAAAAACGGTACAATATAGAAGAAAATTGCACATAAACAATTTATTGAGCACAAAATTTACTACAAAAAAATCCGCGGGAGTGTATAATTATATCTAATAGTTTAAGAGTTACAGAATTTTAATGTAATGTAAGACATTTTCGGGCAACTTTGCACACTTGTATCTTCTAAACTATTGAAAGTAATTGTACGCTTCCGCCGATTTTTTTATAGTAACTTTTGTTTTCTATAAAAATGTTTATGTGCAACTTTCTTTTATTTTGCACCGTTTTAGGGTAATAGTTGATTAGTTATTTTAAATTATTAAGCAAATTATTTCTATACAAAAATTGTGGCAGTTTCGATACTGGTGTAATATTACAACACTGACAAAGCTATTCTTAGCTGCAAAAAAAGCCGCGGTGGTCACCAAAAGCAACTCAACCGAAACACACATGTTCTACTAAACCCAAATTTATGTTCAAATTTTAAAATGAGTAAACGAAATAATTTGATGAATCTGATTTATAAAGTTTTATAATGAAAACTATCAGTAATTATAAGTTTAAATCATAAACGATTTCTCTGTAAAAGTTATCAACATAGGACGAAAGTATGTAAAATAATATTTGATTAAATTTTGAATGTTGAAATTGTATCAACAGTCAAGCAATTGTAAAGATTATTAGCGTTATAAATCTGTTAAGACAAGAGAAAGGATGTATGTTAAGTTCATCTCTTTAATGCTTTTTTATAGTCAGTAGCGCATTCCTTTAATATTAATAGGAGAAAAAATTGTATAATCGGTAAAAAAAGAAAATTTAATAAAAAGGCATGTCGAATATTTCGCGCCGCGAAATGTTTTTATTGCGAGTCCAATCTGCTGTAAGTCTTTTTTAAATATGACAAGGAATCGCAAACACGACAAACTGTTGAAAAAAATCAGTTTTTAAACTGTGGATGCACATTTCCAAAGATGAAATCTTCACTGTGCAACCTTTACATCTGAAAGGAAGTGGCAACTTAGCTCGAATCGTGTCATAATTTTAGAAGCTGTAGAACTGTGAACTGCCATAAAACTCGGATAAAATCCAGTAATCATTTAGTTTTGTTGTTTTCTTAAAAATGCGCATCAACTAGTTAGAGTGTGGTGAAGCAATTATCAGGAATCACGCGATATAAATTGTTTATTTAATCCAAGCGTATTCAATCAAAGTTTGGCTAAATTTCTGATAGTTCCACTTTGGCTCTAAAGCTGATTGTGTCTAGAGAAAATTTTGCATTTATCCGAATGCTTTCAAACGTATCTAAGCCAGCAGAAAATGAGTCAGTGGACGTGAATCACAGTTTTTCGACCTTTCCTCGCATAATATGCTTGTGAGCGCAATATTATTATTTGAGTTTTGCGAAGGTGACTTTTTCTCTTGAAAATATTTTGTGTCAAATTAAGTTTGATGTTTTGAGATTTTGTTGCTTGCTTTGTGTTTCTTACCGTACATCACTTGGAAAAGAAAACCTAAGCGTTACCAACACAGCCCAAATACCCATTTTTGTGCTTATTTATGTAGAAAAATTTTCTATAAAAGATGTACCCTCCAGTTTGCAATCATTTCGCACTAAAACTACATACTACTAAAGCTATAAATGGAAAACAACAGTCGGGAGTGTTTGGATTTTGAGTTTTTTATACTAATTCAATGCCGATCACAATTTCGGTTCCTCTTGGAGAGATAAAGAGCAAACAAATTGAACTACAAAAATAGAAAAATTAGTAACGCCGGTCTATTTACATGCCAGGATGTTTGTTCAATTGCATGGATTTAAGATAACGCGATCGGGTTTCTCTTTAGATATGTCACTGGAAGCTATGTTTTATCAGCGCGCAGCAATTCTTGATAATGAACGGTGTTGCTCATAATTTGTTATGACAAAAAATTCTGTAAGGGTTATTGGTGTTGCTGATTCATCATCTTCCAGCGATGAAGAGGTTATGGGAAACAATTCTCAGGCATTTCATGGACAAATTTTAAATACAAACAATTGGTGAATTATTATACGACTATATTCTCGTTTAATATGTATCTAGAATACTATAGTTTTTTGTGTTTTTTTATTTTTTTATTATTTATGTATGCATTATTATTTTTGAAAATTGTAATAAACCTTGTTCATTATATTACGTAGGTAATATTGTGTTTGTTTTCAACACTTTCCGATAATTGCAAGATTTGCGATATCTGTGAATTTTTCGAAGCTGCTGGATGTGCTTTAAAAATAAATAAATAAATTCTAGGAAGCATTCTTAGAGATTTTTCTTCAATATGAATTCTATATTATGTGATTGCAGCAGTTCTGAGTGACGGTCTCAGTTGTCAAAAACACATCCTGGAAGCATTGAATTTCACTTCTTAAATTATCAGTTACGAATTTATATTTTTTATTTAGCTTTTTATATCATTAATTTCAGTAAATCCTTCAATTTGTTGTGATAGCTCGCTACACATTTTATCTATAGTCTAAAAGTATCCAACTCTATGCTTATCGGCAGCTCCTAGAGCGGTGTGGGTTACTTTCTCGCCGGGCATCCGTTTGAAGCGTTTTTTGCTGTACCGGAAACCTGCCTCATCATGGCCTAGTTTCATCCAAAATAAGTTTGATTTCTTAACAAATTAATTGTATGATTCTTCGTGTCTTATTTGTTTTTTCCAAAAATGTTTTGAGTGTTCTTTGGGCTACTAAACTATCAGTTTTTGTACTTTGTAATATCAATTGAAACGTATTGATAAATTTAAGGTCAGAATTCTACAATAATAAGTTTAGGTAGAAGGTCCAATTCATCAAAGATAATATTGTTTTTGACGCTAGAATGTCATCCCTGCTGAGGTAGCTCTTTCTGCTTCTTCAGCTGAACACTGGATAATTTTTTGCCCATCACATAGTACTTAAACTTTTTAGTTTTAAATCTCGGTTTAAAAACTTTGTATCATTTTACTTGTTGTCATTTTCGTTACGTGTTTGACATATGTCTCATTCCAAATCCCTGAGAATCTTACAAACCAAATTTGGCGTCTTCTGTGTGGCGTCTAATAAGTTATTTCGTCGGTGTGAGTGGGCATAATAGTTGTATATTCTTTAAATTGTTGCAAAAAACAATTTTATTGAAGGACTAGCATTGTGTTCTGCAGCGTGAACTAGAACGAGATTGATTTGATGCGTGACACAATGAACATATGGAGCAAACGTTTCTTCTTCTATGCATTTCTTTATTTTGGCTTGAAGACTAATTCGTATTTCTCAAATAATAAATCATAAATCAGCGAGAGTTTGGCAGATGGATAACGAGTCTCTTTGTTTTATTTTGACGAACCAAATGAATCGCTGTCTTATTTGAACTTTGGGAGAATCGTTTTCATTTAATGTAACATACCGCAGCATAATTGCCATTTGATCAAGATGTGTGCTTCTTGCACTCCCTAAAAATTGTTTCTCTTGTTTTATTTGCCAACATAGATAAAAGTTCATTGGAGATGGTTTTGCTCAAATATTTAATTTTTATTAATTGTTTAATATCACGATAGATAAAAATGTAGAAACACTAACACATGACAGAATATGATTTTTGCTTTTTGAATGTGTAATTGCAGATTTTGCAACATGCTTCCAGTCGGTATAACCGTTACATCAAGAATTTTTCTTCACATGTCCGCTACCATTACCAAATAACTAGCAGTAGTGACAGCATGCATGGTTTTCTCTTGGAGAATACGCAAGTCAAGAGCTCTTCACGTTGACATTCCCGAATAATTTGTTTTTGTTGACGTGATAAATAGCTTATTTGAAATATCGGCCATCTTTGGCAAGGAAACTTACGATGGGGCATATCGCACTCTTCTGGTTGACAAAGCCCATTGCGCAAAACAGTTAAAATTTCGCCTCGTCATTGATGGAAGATGTTTTGAAGAGAGCTTTATCCGTCTTGAAATTTACGAAATATGGCATTTGTGACTGCTTCTTTTCCTGCGTTTTGTCTCGCAGACTTCCGGTGTGTTTTCTTTCCGACTGGCCCGTTGTAGCCTGAAAAATTGTTATTATTTTTTACGCGCTTCTTTATTCAAGAGTTTGTACCGATCAAATAATCATTATCTGTACATCAATATAACTCACTATTTCCTGAATGTGGACCATCTTGACTTGCTTGGAATCGATTAACTAATTATGCTGCTCACGTAATTTGCTCATTCCCACGTCTCTTCTCTTTGGCTTGCTTATGGTGCTCTGTAAATAAATTTTTATTTTATATCAAATTTCATATTCTGACGTGCTTTAGTATAAATATATGTATACAGGACAATTGACAAACTATTCATTCTTAAATCATGAAATAACAAACTGTTCCTTGACGCAGAGCGTTTGTTTCTTCTTCTACTTCTTTTTTCTGGGTGTTTGAAGAAGTGCTTAGAATAGTACTCTCTTCAAAGATGTTAGTTTGTTGCTGATGTCGACGTACTTTAGAAGAAATGGCTTATTTTGGCTTGCTTGGGATCAGGTCCTGCTTTTTCTAACTCTTCCTTTTCATGCAGTTTTTTACCCAGAGCCGCTCTTACAGAGTCTTTTTGCATGGCATGAATGGAAAACTCCGAGCGAGAGCGTACGCGATCGTGAGAAATCACTTGTGGGTATCTCATGATCTACTATTAAAGAAAATTGTATATGTATACTAAATTAATATTTTTTTTGGATACTAGTTTGTAAGATGTGGGTATCTTACAAACTACTATTAAGATGGTAAGTAACGTTATTTGTCTAGTGTGAAATATATGTAAAATTATTTCGGTAAAAATGTAAGCTCTGTACTTGACTGAAGTGCAAAAAATTACCTTTAACAAAGTTTTGTAGAGCGGGGTGAATAAAGTAACTAATAGAACTCAACTTGTCTCCGATGTATTTTATTATAACTGGTTAAAAAGGCGCCAAAACGAAAAAAAATTAGGTGCTTTTTTCACCTGACAACAATTAAAGGAAAAAAATAGGACACAACTAAACTACGAATAAGTTTCAATTTCATGTATGTTGAACTATCAAGCTATGCAACACCCTGTACGAGTAAGTAGTTACGGTAGAAAAGTTAATAATTAATAATAAAGAAATAAAAATTGCTAATGGTAGAAGTTTTATTTATACATTTTTTTTATTTAGACGTAAAATGAATGCGCTACTATGTATTTCTCTTAATTATTTTCTGTTAAATTCGTTTATCAATCGCTTAAAATGTGTTTATGTTGTGAAAACAAACGTATCACATCAATAGAAGTGATAGATGCGTATTTACAACGGGATATTTATTTAGGGTACAGGTATCCATTATTCCCACACCCTCTCCTTTAAGGACATTTTTGATGTTTTTTCCAACCTGGGTTTCTTTCTAGAACCATAACAATTTTCTGGTGAGTTTTTTCCTTTGATTCAAGAAAATTCAATAGAGCTTGATTCACTAACTTCATGCTTTCCGTAAAGATAGATCTTCCCATTGTTTAATTAAGCCTAAAAGGTGGCTAAAATGAACTTCAATGTAACCTAAATCAGTCACTACAAAATTAATTGAAATGCATTTTTGGCATATTTCAGAATTAGGCATATGTCTTTAAACCCTGGTTCTTCCTGTTCTTGGCACAAGTGATCTACAACATGTGATAAAATTAAGAACAATAACATTCATCCCAATTACCAAAAAGGCGAATGCAACTAATTGCTCCAACCACAGAATGAGCAGCTTGATGAGCCACGCCCTAACAGCTTTCCTTAACATCATTCAATTTTTTAGGCGATATTTTTGATTTCAAAACGAAAATTATTTAACATTATTGATACCGGAAAAAAAGCACATATTGTTATAAATTGTCAATTCAGTCAAATTTTAAGGAGAACTCTTCAAATAGAAATTTTAGGCAAAATAAAATATCTGTAAAAGCATCCCGACTTCTGAAAACAAATTTACAATTTATTAAATATCAATATTTAGCAAAATAAACAGGCAAAATCTGACCTTTAGTCATAACGATTTGTTTTTTTAGGCAATTGCATATGTTAAAACTTAACAAACGCCAATGATCGGAAAAAATAAACTAATTTGAATTTTTAGCAGTGGAATGGCACAGTACGAGTTTTATTTCAGATTGCTGAAAAGGTTTTAAAGGATTTTAAAACAGCAAAATATGACAACTTTCATGTATTCTGTAGCTTACAAGTATGTGATTTGCTCTATTAAAAGATCATTGTTATTGAATCCATGATCTGAAATTAGTGTATTGCGATCTTATCCTGTGTACTTTTTAAGTCTAAAGCTAGGTTTGACATGTAGATAATTATGCTACTATTTATATTACAAAATAATTTAATATTTAAATGTTCTTATGGTTATGAACAATTATAACAAATAATATTACGATTTTCTTACTTAAAAACAGTTTATTTTTGATTACAAGTTAATCAAGGTGAATTAAACTGACAAAACGTTGTTCGCGTTATCGGCGTATGCCGGCGTTATAAATAACCTACGTTATAAAATTAGCATTATTGGAGCCGGTTTCTCAATTGTAGTTTAAACTTTGGTTAACTTAAACTTAGATTAAATTAAAAATACTGTCATATCATTGGTTAGCGGTTTTAAACTAACCAATAATATGATAGGAATTTAAAATTAACTGTAGGTTAGTTAATCTGGAGTTTAATCCTTAATTGTGAACCGGGCCTTGACGTTCTAAAAATTAGTCATCTTTCTTTAACTGCAAAAAATAAGTGAAATTAGTATACTACTGTTATTTTAATTTTCTATTCGGTCAAGTATAAATCATATGATATCACTCGCGATTACGACTATATTTGAAATGTTTTTGGAATGCCATCCTGCGGTAAAAATACCACGAATGATAAAATATAGTTTATAGTTTAATTAATTAAGCTAAGTTAAAAGAAAATATACAAATTGAAAAGTATGGCGCACAGTCAATCAAGCAACAAACGTATACTTGGTCGTCGCAGATACGATTGACACTACAAATATTTAAATACAAAAAAAGAGTACTTTTAGTTTATTGTGCTGCTAGCGTTAGTAGCATATAAATATTCCGTAAAAAACTGGAAAGTAAAGCAATAAGTATACTACCGTAGTATCACAAATACACTTCGTATGTTACATTTGATATTACAACACAATATGCACTAAATTTCCAATTTCATGTGATATTTAACATCCCCATTTAATAGATAACAGTAACAAACATGTTTGTATTTAGCAAGCAACGATGATTACATAAGTTCTTGCGTTTAGTAGTTAATGACCATTGATGAAAAATTCCGGAATGGAGTAACTAGCTGTAATTAAAGGAATTCTTAAAGTTATTACGGGACCGTAATAAAAGTATGCAAGCAGAAAAGAAAATTAATCCCCACCGCAAAAAAGAAATGCACCTTTGCTTGTGAGCTTTTTTTGCTTCTAACTATCGAATTTTTATTCAATCAAAATATGCGAATGTTCAAAGATTCTTAAGTTAAAAGTTTCACTGAGCATTTCGTTAATACGCGCTGACTTTTTAGTTTGTTAGTCAAAATGCAAATGCGTAGACGTTAACGAAAACAGATGAGGAAGCAAATCCAATATTGCCGACGGGGTTTAAACTAAGCAAAATTTATACAAAGCGAAAAACTATAATTACGCTCAAAGTGGTTTAGCGTAACTTTGGCTACACGTGGCCTTAAATTGTTTTGTTAAAACAATAGACTTTAAAGAGTCCTGAGGTAGGGTAGAACATGTGTTTGTACACACCCTAAATGTAACGTTGAGTGGTCATGATGTTTCTTATGAATAGCAAAGGTGGCTACTGAGGGCAGTAGCTTCTCATACCATAACTTCCACGGCGGGGTGCACATGTCGTTTTACAAAAAAATTATAATCACGCTTTTTACCACGTCTTCTCACTTTTCCTTGGCCATCGTGCTTGTCCAAACAGAATTGCGATTTGTCGCTAATGATTACTATATTCCATTCCTGATCCCACTGAACTCGTTCTTTATACTATCGCACTCGGTTACTTCGATGTTTACAGTTGAGCGGTAGCACTATGTGAGGACGGTATGAACGCAGCCCAAAACCAATAATTTAGGGTAAGTGAAGCGGTTCTTTAACGCCGAAAGTCTAAGGCGGCGATCTTCGCGGTCTGTCATTGTTAGACGGGGTTTCTTGTTCTTGGTGTTTGACTTTTCTGGAACTATGCACACCACAGTACTCAGACTTCTACTGGTAATCACTTTAAATGTAAATCAGTTTTTCTAAGACCAATTATTTGCGCACTATCAAATTTGTTCAGTTCAAGGAAATTTGCGTGTTTTTTTACTGTAGGCATAACAAACCGATCAAAGAACCACTTAGATATGTACTGCACGATAATCAAAGGCTTACTGTAGCTAAAAAAGTCTATAACCACATATCGTGTTTTAAAGAACAAAAACACAAAAATATGACTGACAAATTGATTTTGTTTTGATCCAAACAAATGTATGTACAAATTATTATTGAAATAAAAGAATTATTAATGCGGGTTTCTGATTTCTGTCACTTAGTATACATATTTTAGACAAGATTTTGTGTGTGCGTCTTATTGGATTGCAGAACCTTACGTATTTTAGCTCTTAACTTAAATAACTCGTATTTTTACCACGACTTCAACCACCATACGTTACTGTGCTTACAATGTACAGATTTTTCATAAATTGTATCACGAAATGATATTATTATTTTTTATTGGTACAATTTTTTACTCGGCTGTGGGTGGCAATTTTGTTTTGTTTTGTTGATAGAAGCATCAAACGCTACAGCTTACCGAACAAAACCAGGTAAAAATCAATCAAATATTGTGTTTTTATTTTTTAGAGTTGATGTTATTATTTTTACTCAGTAATGTCGATATGTGATAAATTAATTAATTAATAATCTTCTTCGTTTAGGAGGGGCATATAAAACCACTTTAATTTATTTTTATGGCAACGTTTCGTGCTGAAGGTTAGCACTTCCTCAGGCCAACTGTAATTTATTGAACTCGTAAGTCAACACATAGTAACAACAAAATAAAATTAAACAGATAATTTTTAACACATAAAACTTACAGAATAAAATCAAGTGGATCAATCCACCGACCAAGGACATTGGCAACTTTACGAGTTAGTAATTAATAATAAATACAACATTAAACATACAATGGTCAATATTTAAAATTTTAATATAACGTAGAACATACACGTTCAACAAACAATTGACAAATGTTGTGTAATCAAAAATTTATGAATGTCAAGTGAAAAGATAAGAATAAAATGATAAACAAAACTGAATAACGATAGATCCAACCTATATAGTTATCTCACCATTTTGGATAATAAATTATTATAAACGCTGCTTAAATTGTTGGTATCGTTGTTAAAATTAATATTATTATTATATATATTGATGTATAGCATTTCGGAAACTAAACGCTTTTTCAAGTTGTTTTCCACATCTAGAATTGTGGGATTGATAAAATTGAAATTGTGTCCCGTGTCTATATGATGTACGGCCAAAGCTGTATCGCCTTTTTTTGTGCTACAATCGTATTTATGGTTGGCCATCCGATTTTTTAGCTTCTGTTTAGTTTGACCAATATAACACGCATTGCATCCAGTACAATCAAGCTTGTACACTACGTCGTGTTTATCTATAGTGTTAGTTCTATCTTTGGTATTACTATACAGCATGTTGTAAATGGTGTTAGTGTTATACATGGTTATTTTGATGTTAGGTGTTGTTAGTATCGGAATGATTCTTTGTGTTAGATTTGGGACGTTTATGATTTTGGTGTAAGTGATGTTAGTATTAAGGTTAGCGTTAAGGGTAGTGTTAAGGTTAGTACTAGGTGGGTTAACTGGTGGTGGAATAATATTAGTTGTGTTTGTGTGTAGCAGTATTTTTTTTATTATATTGTTAGGATAGTTGTTGTTTCTAAGTATTTTCTTTAGCATCTTAAAGTTTTTTTCATGAAATTGAGGACTGCTCAAACCTATAATTTTATTTTTCATAGCCTTAATAGTATTAATCTTTTGGTGGTGTGGATGTTTAGATAAGTAATTGATCGTTCTATTAGAGGCTATCGGCTTATTATACAATTCCCCAGATTTAAATAGGACACATAAAAATAATATGACAAGTTCCTATACACTATTTTTCTTATGGCTCTTCCTACGAAGATACGAGCTCATAACGGTCGACTCTGGAAATGATTTCTTTTGAAATAACTCTTGAAGTACTAAGTGAAACTTGATAATTTTTTTGTGTGATTAAATGAACGAAAACAAAATATTTTTATTCAATAAGGTTTTTTGCAGTAGTTATCTTCGTAAATTTTATTCTTTGTTGCTATAATTTTTCGACATGTACTAATTTAAACAAAGATATTTATTCAATAGTCAGTTAAAATCAATATCAGTGTCAGAGCGTATTAAAATTTTTGTTCTTTTTCTTATTATCTTAGTAGTTAATTAATAAGTGACGGAGTTATTTTAAAACAAACAATTCGCAGAGGCTTCCGTTATGAACCCGTATCTCTTTAGGGAGGACCATAGCAAAAAGGGTGTATAGAAACTTGTCATATTATTTTTGTATCTTATCTAAATTCGGAAGATTGCCCACATATTCTATGCCACCTTGTATAAGAATTCGTTAATAATTTAATTTTGTTTACTGTATTACTTTCATTTTGCTAAATACATACATACCGTGATCCGAGTTTTTACTAACACTAATTTATTCAATTTTGATTGCTACAGATATTCATTTGTTTTCGGCATTTTCAAATTGCTAGTAATTTTTTTATTTTTTCAGTTTAATTTCTTATACGTTTGTTTTTTATAATTTTTCTTGTAACGTCGGCTTTAATTTTTTTTGCAACAAATGTAATTTTCTAATCTATTTGATAACCACTTAAGATAACTTTCTCTTTTCTTTTGCTCGTTTTTCTTATTTTCTGTATCCTTTTACTCGTCTACGGTTTTTATTATTTTAAGATCTTTAGATAACGAATCGATAAGTCTAAGCTAACTCAGTGTGATTGGAATTTAAAAAGAAAACGCGTGGCTAAGCATTTTCTAAACGATGCTAAAGTCAAATTTATTAGTGTAGAAATAATATTTAGCGAGAATTCTTTTCATGTTACGGTTGTGAGCAAAAAATCTATGAAATGTACAAGTTGCAATTAAAAATGCAAAAACGTACATGTCAGTAAATGAGTGTTTCTTTATAATCATTTTTTATTATAAAGTTTTTGCACTGAAACAAAGAAATCTACACTTTGCAGTACTAAAAAGAATTTTTATTGTAATTTAAATCCCTATCAGCTACTATTTAACATTTTGTTTTTTAGCTTTATGACATTGTGTTATGATTACAGATTAATTACGACTATAAACTATGTAAATTGCTAAGGTTAAAATCGTTATAATAATCTTAATATTTTCGTAGCTTTAAATTTTTATATCAATAACGACTTAAAAACTGTAATCGGTTAAAAAACGATCATTATAACAAAATACCAATTTCCAAATAACGTTTTGTCAATCTACATTTTATACAAAGTCAAATCAATAAAGATTTCTTATTTTTAAACGAAGATAAGTAGTTTCAAGTGTTAACTAAATTAGATAAGTTACCAGCAATTGCTTCGCCAAGAAGTTACTTCCAAATCTAAGTTAAGAATAATTTGTAATTATTTTTAAGAGGTATAAGCAAGAAGGTACATTAATAGTTAAATCACGTTTTTTACGCATTCGAGAAAGTGATTTTGACAAGGATGATACATTAGGCGGTTTCTTGTCTGAGGCATAGTAAGTTAATTTACGTGACAGAAATCAGCTTTAGAAACTGTAGCGTTGATGATTTAAAAGCAGGTGCGAAAATGTTATTTGCATAGGATTCACCATAAGGCTTGAATATTTGTTAGTTTTGTCACACGTAAGCTTGTCACCTTACGTTTTTGATTTTAGATAAAATCAGATATGTGACGTGCTAACTTGACTACACACATTTATAAACATTACTTTGACGATGTTATTATTTTAGTTTCTTGAAGTGAGAACGATAGTATTTTTAACGTGACAAAGAACTGAGTTTGAATGCTGCAAAAAGTAAGAGAAATATTAAATCGTGCTTGCGAAAAGCTTTCTGCTATTTTGATTCCCTTAAGGTTGCGCATCGGATATTTGATATGATATGAATATTTGTATCATAGAATTTCAAAGTTTAATTAGTTTAGTTAAAAAACTTTCAATCTCATTAAAATACACACTTTTATGTTTCTTTAAACATACTGACAATGCATTGTGGATGTTAGAATATTTGTACATGAATTCTGCATTGCGGATTTGTTATCAATAGATTGATTTAACAGTTGAAAATGACATTTTAGACTAAATTCGATAGCAGTAATAGTATTCTGGGTATGCATGCATCTTTCAGAAATATAAAATTTTATATTTAGATAAACCATTCTGAATTCTTTAACAATTACATTTTCAATTGAAAATATTTTTGTTGTTTGCAATTTAAAGGATAAGCAATATGTAGAACGTAAGTGGATTTAACGCATCGTCGGATTTATAAATGAATATTATACTCGAAATAAAAATTTTTATTTAATGATGAATCGACTATATAACATTACTTATATTATGAAAAAAAATTTTTTATATTGGTACAAGTTAAAAAATAAATTCTGCTTAGTTCAATTTAAGCTTAATTATATTTTGATGTATGAAGTGGGTTTTTATAATATTTGAAAATTAATTATAAATTTTGTTTTTATTGTTGGAATAATTTGGTACTTTAGAATTTATGTATTTTGTAACATGGTTTTAAGCAAATTTAACCTAAAAATTTCTGACTGAATAATATAAATAGAAAGTTTTTGGGTTAAGCTACTTAAAATTTTTTAGTGGGAAAACTCCGGACCACCAATATTTGGTTATATTGGCAAATTGTGCTTTTATAATTCTAAGTTTGACAGTTTATTTAAATAATTCTGTTACAATAAAGCTTCTAAACAAAAGTTTATAAAAACACCATAAAAACAGCATAAAAATTATCTGCTGAATAATAATTAAAACTGAAGTTAGTTAACTAAGACTGTCTTTTCCTAACCAGAGTTTAAACTACGTCATTTATAAAGATTTAAATGTTTTTCTTTTTTAGCCAGCGCCGTTGTAAAGTTGCTTTTTTGGGTTAAATTGTTTGGTAACGGTTCCTATAATGCACACGAGTACAACATTCTTTAGCAGCATAAAGAAATCGCGTATTAATTGTACGTGTGCCGCCACCGCTCAGTTTGAAGATTATTTAAGACGACTACACCTTTGATACCCCTTAATGTATGCATGACCACAAGAGCAATGAATGCTATAAACTCCTTCAGATTGAAAAGAAATAACGTTTTTCACCCGATTTAGGAATTGACCCAATTTAGGAAGTGTAGAAAACCGAGTAACAATGTTGTGTTTAGACAACATTTTTTCTATTTGGCTCATTATACCTTTGACATAAGGTAGATAAGCGATCAACACTGGTTGATACCTAGATTCCGCTGTTACTCTTGGTTTTAATGATGGCCAAACGCAAGACCAAGACAAGGCCACATAGGCCTTGGTCTTGGTCATGCTTTTTGGTCTTGCACGCAAGACGCTTGCAGTATTGCATTTTTACACTGTACTATAAATGAAACTTCACAATGAAAGTCAATGTTGTTAAAAAAAATTTTAATGGATATTTGATTAAAAACGAAAAATTAAGTTACTTTAATAAAATAATAATAAATTCTGTCTAACCCACATAAATAATAATAAACTCGACATGTTTCGGCTTTTTTAATACTTAAGCCATTTACAAGTACAACTGCATCTGTAAATGGCTTGAAAATATTAAAAAACTGGAAACATATATTGCTTATAATTTTTATTATTAAAAATGAATGTGGATTAGACAGAATTGTTTACTTTTCATTAATCTACTAAACCTTCAATAAGAACGATGATACAAAATATTAAGTTACTTTATTTTTAACTTTACATGTCAACGATATAACAAGATTTAATTTAATTTTATACTCAATAAACTATCAAAATACAAATACATAAATACATAAGCAAATGTTAATTAATTTCAATTCTTAATTTTGAAGGATCTTAAAATTGTATCATACCTACATTTTTTATTGAATAGCTAAATTTAAATTCGAGACAAGTAAAAATATTTGTGAAGGTACAAACTTGTTGAAATGTGTTAAAGGATTGACAATTTTTCCTCACAAATATTCAATAATAAGCATTATTGCATTTGCAATGCGTCTGTTGTATTTTATAATAGATATACTATAAGTTTTGAAAATTCAGTTGTTTTGAAAAATGAACAACCCTTGGCATGTTTGAAGGATTTGCCTTCATTGTAAATTAAGTAAAACGTGCTTTTTGGTACAAATTTAGAATTAAGAATTTGGGTTTTCTCACAAGTTATTATTTTACGAGTTATTTTATTACTTGTATATACTTTTATTAGATCATAGAAATGTGAAGAGTTTATATTCGATGAACTCAAAAAAAAAATTAATTTATTCAGATAAAATGGAATTAAGGATTCGCCAATAAATATCACAGTTAATAATAATGATGCAGACTTCATAGATCAGGCAACAGTTTCTACATATAAGCAAATTTATTGGCTTAACTTTACATTTACTATGAATTCACGTTGGTGAATACAACACAAATGTCAAATATTACGAGCTTAAGCAAAACAGAACGCAACGTTTAATTTAATTTATTACATGCAAAAAAAAGTTTTATATTTAATTGCGGCGACAAACGTAATATGTACGTACAATAGTGCGTGCAAACGACTGACAATGTAGAAAAAAAAATTTTATACAAGAAACAAAATACTCGCAATATTGTGTTCTGGAATATGCTATTAGCTAATCGCACATCTAACACAAATTCCCTAAAATTGCTGAAAAGTCATACGATATGTTAAGAAGAAATCCAAGCGCGCTAAGTTTCTCGACGTTAGTGTACATATTTTAATAGGTGTGCCTTCTAGTTTGTTTGTTTGTAATGCTGTTCGCAATCATAGCAGTTGAAACGATGGTTTTGAGGTCCTCAGTTAACATAGGTTCGCAACATACCTATCTATAGCAATTCTTAATACTCTATGCATGTCTTATTCATTGTTCATAGCAATTTTTCCAAAATAAAAGAACAGGTGCAAGTGGTACAAAGTTAAACGAACATGTGGATATAACTAAAGCTAAAATGTGCAGGTAACAAACGTTGCCAACGATAAAACAGAAAAAAAATAACAACTACATCTTAATTCGCCATTTACTATTCAAAATCAGCGTGGATGATTTAGGATACTTAAAAATGTGGAAAATCACGGGCGTGACATTAGCACATACGTATGACTTTCTTAAGGCACAAAACGAAAGTGACTTTATTATGTATTTAGTATGTAAAATGACGTTTCATATTGCAAAGTTTCTAAATTACAAAAACCACACTAAAATATTTTTAACGTAACCTTATTAAAGGAAGAAAAATGTCTTAGATATTTTTGGCAGCAGTTTTATGGTTTTTCTGAAGCGAAATTAAAAAAAGGACTATTTATTGTACCTGACATCCTAAAACGTATGAAAGATGACAACGTTCAGAAAAAATTGGACTTGCATGGAATTACATTTTCTTCACTCTCATTTTAGTTACTTTCCAGAAAATCTAGGTGTCAGCGAAGAACAAGGTGAAGACTTTGCTAAAAGGAAATAGAACAGCGCTATCAAAGAGGAAGATATGTTAACATAATAGCGATATACTGCTGGATACTAAAAAGGGACGAATCTCAGCGATCCCAACCATAAATATTATGAAATGTAAAATAAAATGAACATTCCATATAGGTATCGCGTTCACAACGTTTTACGTCTTGCGATTTCCGATCTCTAGCGGTCTCTATCCTCTGACACTTAGTTCTTCATTCAATCTACATCGCCAGCTTCTTCTGGGTTCTTCCCCTTTTTTTTGCCCGGTTTCCATTTTCCTGTTTCGGTATTCTAGAGTCTTTTATTCTTTGTACATGACTGAACCATACGATCTCCTTGTCCATGATATCTGTTTCTTTATACTTTACCTTCATAATTTCTCTTATTTTGTTGTTTGGACATTCCACATTTCTTTTATATTTAGCTTACTATGTCTTAAAATACATCGTTTTTTTTTGTAAAAAATACTTTACGTGACAGAAAAAAATTAGTTTTGTTTTTAAGTTCAGCATTGAAAAGCACATAAAAAATGGAATATACTTAAAACAATATCAAAAAAGTATTTTTCGCAGATTTGCAGATTTTGAGATTTTTGATGCTTTCCTCATTTTCTTTGTGTCTACTTGCAGAAGAAATTAAATTATCACTTGATTCTTGTGTTGAAGGCGATATATGGGCAAAGTCGCTTTTATACAACGTTCAAACAATGTTTAAAAAAACAGTATTTAACTAACAGCTCCAACTGTTGACATGTTTACAATAGTACAACATCCCATTTTTCTCACTTAACGCTAACGCTATTCCAGACACGTACGCACGGTGCGTATTTATCTATCATGTAGACGAACGCAAATGTATATTGATAAGAATTTAAGATTATTTACTAAAATTCTCCGCGATAGATTAAAAAGTTTTACAACTTCTCTATAGGAAGTATTTAAATATCTCTTACTATTTATTCTATGTATTGGCGAAAGAATTTTTGAAATCGAACGAGTAAAATTTTATTAAGATAACGGCCGCCATGTTGCTTTAATACCATAAATTGTTGTTTAGCGAGTCTGCCAGAATTAATTAAAACGGATTTTTCTCCCCAACAAGCGTTAATTAAGAGAAACATAATTGTTTGGTATATGGAGATAATCAGTCATTAACTTCTAGAGGTTTCCTTTTATGTATTATATATAAATATTTATATGGCAATTGAGGGGTAGAACTTGCAGAAAACCTCGAGTATTGTATTGAAAAATTATTTATTTATGTGTAACTTATATTATGAATTGTTCAGCTTTCAGCGTGTTTTGCTAATGTCTGTTAATTAATTGCTTGTTTTAAATATTAACTTTCAATCACATTAAAATTTTATTTGCCGTCTTAACGTTTAAGCACCGTGGCTTATGTACTTGAGTTGTTGTGTTATTAATTAATTACCCGTCGAGTTGTTTTGAGTGTCGTTGAATTTATTCAAGCCAAATTTACGCTACATTATTACCGTACGTAAGCTTACTTACGCCTGTTTGTCAACCATTATTATATGAGGGGTAGTGACTGTTATTACTCGCTATCATGGAGTGATCCAATTTATCTCGTTACGCGGCGACATCCAATTTATGTGATTGCTTAGTATGTGTCACGACTGTAATTAAGTTTTTAGGGTGTGATAGAACTTATAATTGAAATAATTAGTTAATCATTTTTATTGCATATAACTCAGCGAACAAGCTTTTGTGTCAATTCGTTGATTATCTTGAATATTATTGAAATATTTATATTATTGTAACCATAACGCTAGTTCATTGTCTCATGTGCTATTAACTTAACTTGTTAAATCTTTATATCATAGTACATGTACACGGCCCACTGCGTCAAGAAATAGATTTTTAACATTTTGTATTTTAAATTTTGTATTTTTTTTAGTAATTTCTTTCATTTGTGCCCATATTATTTCAATGGGATTCAACGCACAGTGATATGGTGACAATATTAGCACAATTCGTTTACTGGATTTTGCCATTACATCCACCACATATTTTGTTACTGGAATGTTGTTCTTGACAAGTGCTAAAAGTTCTGTTTTAACCATTTCTCGATCGATTTACTTGTCAACCAATCTTGTACATCAGCATCTTCTAAGTTACTTATCACCGACTCAAACCAGTTTTTGAATACCTCTTAATTAATTTCTTCATGTTAGGCGAGAATTTCTTTTGATTCAAAAATAAGCAAACTATCTTTAACAAATCTTGTATCTGATTCTATATGTAGCACAATTAATTGTTTACATTTACCAAAAGGGTTTTGAAGTCTGCTAGATAAAGATAAATAATGAAAGTTTGCCGTGTTGCTTCAATTATTGTATCAGTTCAAATTTCTATAATAACATGACCAGCATTAATCCAAGTTTCGTCCAAATAATGTATTTTCTTGCCTTTTTCTTATACTTTTTTATTTTTCATAAGAATCATCTACTTCACGCTTATGTTATAATTTTTTTTTCCAAGTAGAATACTGTTGCGACTATTCTTATAAAAACGTATATTACAAACACAATGGACTTTTGTTTGTTTAACTAACCTAAATCAAATTTCTTTCAATAATGTTTGTAACATAGTTAGTTCAAAATTTGGCAAATTCTTATCTTTACAAATACACGCCATAACTTTCTGTACTGTTGGTGGTTTGTTACGTAAAAAAAACAAATGCACAATAAATATTCATATGTAGGTATATAAAAAACGCAAATAAAATAAATGGTTAGGTGTGTTGCTGTAAATTTACTATGATCTTTTGAACAAAGTTTTATAAATATTTAGAATAATTTCTCTCTCAAATACTAATAAATGTTTTGATTTACGTTTTATATTGGCCAAATATTCATAATAACGTAATAGATAATCTATACAAAATTTTTAATTGCCGGTTGGTAAGTATTTTAAAAGAATTTTTTTTACCTTGAGATAAAGCAGATGGTTTAAAAACTATTTCAAAGTAATTAATTGTGTACGCATAAAAAATACTGACAAACGGTAACGAAACGCTAAAATACAAAGATTATTAGTGCACAATAATTTTGGGAAGTGCATCAGAGTTTTAATGTAATTTTCCTGCGTTCTTTCAATTAACCAATTATAATAGTTTTTTTGAAAAGGACTTATTTCCATCTGTTGGGTACCACTCTTATTTTAAATATTTATTTTATTAATTGTTGAATAATAGAGCTTCGTTGTTCGAAATCTTGTTATAGATCACCGATGATGCTTAACTGCAATTCAGTTTAAATATCTTTGTTGAAAGCTCTGTTAGATACTTAGCATTGACCCGACTGCATTCTTTCAATGTTTGAACTTTTATAAGCATAAGTATGCAAATTTGCTTATTCTCCATCCCAAACTAAAAGCGAAAAAATCACGTATAAGAGATGATAAAAGTAAGGTTATGCTCTCAATAATACTATGAAAGCCAGCCGCTTTTCAAATGGTATATACACAATGCCATTTACATAATAAAAATTTAAACTATAAAAACGAAACATTCAAATATTTTTTTGAAATAATCCAATAGTTACCTACTGAAATTTGATTTTCTTTTTTAAATTTTTAATTGTTAACAATCAATAAATAATGTTAATAAATAATTTATTTGTATAATTTGTGTAGAACGTAATAGTCATTGGCGTTAGATTTCGTTGCCGAAGAAGTACCCTGCAGTTTCACTATATATTTAGGTTTGATAACGTGATGATGACTAAAAAGATTACATTTATTACTCTGTTTTAGTATTCTTAAATGTAGAAGCTATTTGTATAGCTATCTCTTGCAAAACGCAAAACGGTTATTTGAAATTTACATACGTGCTTTTGTTTTTACATATTTAGATATTTTTAACGCGGGGATGTTATTCATTTAATTTACATATCTAATACTGATACGTGGTTTGTTTGGTAATTGAGATATTGATGTGATTAAAAGCAACAAAGTTTTCTTGTAACGTTGTCTTTGTTTTTGTAATTACTATTAACTATTCTGTAATTGCGTTTTGAGAAATACCTACTAAACTCATCTCACGTAAAATTGGAAACGTCGCAGCTAATGTACTACCAATATTTTTATTAGTGATGTAACATATTTATCAAAATAATAAGTATTGAAAACCACACGTTTGCTAATTATAGTGAACCGCATTGTAAAAGAAGTGTTAAATAATATGAAACTAAAATTGCATTGGTTAACTTTTATTGCCAAAGGAGATTACTTATGAAAAGGTTGCAACTATATACATACATATGAATAACTCTATTATGATTTTTAATAACAAGTTTTTTTATAACACAAACCTGTTGTTTGTCGGAACAAATTTATGATGATGCACGTCTTTAACTTATCTACTAAATATGCGATGTATGAAAAAGATACAAGTGGCAAATTAAGTAAAAAGATGTTTAGAACAAATCTGTTTACAAATTATCTAAGAAGGTACTTTTACCGCAAGTGTATTACTTTTTAAGAGTACCTACTTTTTTTTTAAATAAACAATGGCACAAAAAAAATGCCATTGAGAAACTGAAACATATAATCGTACGCTACTGTAGTCTAATTGCGGTCCAAGGGGCGGGATTTTGCATAAAATAGTTATAAATAAATTGTAGTGGCCTTAAGAAGTTTACACTTGACTGAATAGAATGGTTAATAAAATACGGAATTTGATGATATAGTTGATACAGTTATTATTGAAATTATAGTGACAAATGTTTGCAACAATTTTACCTGTTGGGAACTTTGTGCGGTGTTTAACTAAACGTTTTTGAACGGATCGACTACGATTTTTGTAGATATCTATACGCTAAACGAAAAACTTTCTTAAAGTAAACGATTGGCTTCCAATTGTTTTGTTCTATGCACGGTGTCCTAGAATATGTTGGCAATCTCCTGGATTCAGATAGACCACAAAAATAATATGACAAGTTCTTATACATTTTTTCCTACATCTTTCTCTATGGAAATATGGACTCATAACGGACGCTCCTGGAAGTTTTTTGTTTTAAAATATACCTCTTGGAGTACTAGATGGGTTTTAATAATTTTTTACTATGATGGTTACTAGGTTTCCTTCACATAAACTTTTTTATTCACATTTGTCTTATTTAGTGTGCCAGGGACGGACAAACTCTAACACTGTAATGCTATTTTTTACACCCTGTAGGATAGAAGCATAACAATAATATTTTTGAACAGCTTAAACTTTTAACCAAAAAAATGTGCTCTGAACAACGTCGATAAAATGAACTTGGTAACTCCTAATTCAGTACTAATAGACGATAAATTATCCTTTCTAATCGAAACCTTCTCAAGTAACTTCTAGCATCCTAGTTGTTTTATGCCAATCATTCATCCTCCAGTGTTTCCCAACAACGTCACCGGTGAGCGACAAAATGAGTGCCTAGTATATAATTTGGAATTCGGCAATTTAAAATAAATAGCTATTTTTTTGGAATTCCACCAAAAAAATTTTCTTCGAAAACGTGTCTGATGCATTTCCCATTTTTGTAAGCCAAAAAGAAACGGCAAGAATCAATATTTATCGGACGTAGACTTTTAAACCTGATTATCATTCCCTAGTAAAATCATCATGACGAAAGTAAAGAATGAAAAGGCCCTTAGTCCCCGGCAGGTCTTAGATGACCAAAGGGTGCGAAGAATCCCCGGGAGGAAACTCAAAATAGCGACTTGGAACGCTAACAGCCTTTTCCAAGCAGGAAAACTACATAATGTAGTCGCAGAGATGAACAGAATGGAGGTAAACATTCTAGGACTCAGCGAAGTTGGCCAGGAAACGGAACATGTCCAGTCAACAACGGAATGATGTACTTCTCGGGATCAGACGAAAGTGACCCATATCATCGCCATGGAACAGCCATAATAGTTGACAACACGATCAAAAACTGTGTAATATCGTTTACACCTCTGTCTAACCGTGTTATTCTCCTACAACTGAAAACTCAGATTGGAAAAACAAACATCATACAATAATATGCACCCACTGCGGACAAAGATGATAACGAATTAGAATCCTTTTATAGGGAGGTAGACACCCTACTGAAACAAGTGAAAAAACACGAGCTATGCATCGTCATGGGAGACATGAACGCCAAGATTGGGAAAAGAAGATTCGAAGATGTGGTGGGAGAGTACGGATTGGGGGAGAGGAACGATAGAGGAGACAGATTGCTCCAATTTGCACAAGAAAACGAACTGGTAATAACAAACACTCTTTTTAAATTACCTGAAAGAAGACTCTATACCTGGAAATTCCCACAAGATTCAGGAGATCATGTAATAAGAAACCAGATCGACTACATAATGATAAAGAAACGATACCGAAATAGTATACTAGCCGCAAAAACATATCCAGGTGCTGATATCGGGTCTGATCATAACCCTGTGGTGGCGACGTTTTGTTTAAGACTAAAGAGAACAAAAAGAAGACCGAGAATGAGGACAAAATCGATATCAAAAGATTAAAGGATGACGACATAAGAGAGAAGGTGAAACATGACCTGAACAAGAATATGAAAGAAGCAGCAGGCGATATTGACATGCAAGAAAACACTGGAAACAAGTGGGAAATTATTAAACAGACAACACTAGACACCTACAGAGAAGAGCAACACCAAAATGCACAATGGAAGGGGAGGAAACAATGGATGACCGAGGAAATACTTAAGATGATGGAGGAAAGAAGACTTACCAAACAAATCGACCGAACAAAATACGGAAATATCCAGAAAACAATTAGGAAGAAAATCACCCGAAGCAAAGGAGAGATGGCTCGAGGAGAAATGTGACGAAATAGAGAGATTGGATAAAAAATATGATACTTTTAATATACACAAGAGAATAAAAGAACTAACAGGGACAGCTGGCAAGAGATCGTTCAGTACACTAGAAGACAAAAACGGAAACATAATTATTGATGAGCATGAGAAGATTGAAAGATGGACAGAATACATCAAACAACTCTTCGCGGACGAAGAAGATCAAAATGAAGATCAAGAAACAATGGACGTAGAAGAAGGGCTGGAAATAACGGCCGAAGAGGTTAAATATGCCCTGAAGAACACTAAGAATGGTAAAACGCCAGGCCCAGACCTCCTGCCGGCTGAACTGCTGAAACTGCTCGAAGAAGAACAGATACAAACACTAACAAAGTTCTTCAACTCGATATACAGTACAGGTACTATACCAACGGAATGGCTAAATTCGATATTCATACCAATTCCCAAAAAACCAAACACGAGAAAATGTGAAGAGCACCGAACTATATCTCTCATGAGCCACACTCTCAAGGTCCTCTTAAGGGTAATTCACAATAGGATCTACAAACGATTGGAAGAAAATATGTCTGATACACAATTTGGATTTCGGAACGGACTCGGCACCAGAGATGCTCTTTTTGCCTTCAACGTACTGACACAAAGAAGCCTGGATGTCAGCAAAGAGGTATATGCTTGCTTCGTGGACTACGAGAAGGCCTTCGATAAAGTACGTCATAATAAACTTGTCGAACTATTAACAGAAAAACAGATAGATAAACGAGACCTACGAATAATCAAAACTTTATATAACAAACAAACAGCCAAGGTCAGACTAGAAGGAGAGTTTACAGAGGAAATCAACATCAAGAGAGGAGTAAGGCAAGGATGTGTCTTGTCACCAATACTTTTTAATGTGTACCTGAAGCAATCATCCAGGAATCCCTCACAGCAAAAACAGCTGGTATTGCAGTGAATGGAATACCCATTAACAACATCCGATACGCTGACGATACAGTGATAATCACAGACAACATCGAAGATCTTGAGAGGGTGGTCGAGAAGATTAAGGAAAAAAGTGAACAATACGGTCTAAAGATGAACTTAAAGAAGACAAAATTCATGATCATCACCAAATTCCCGACAAGTAACAACGTACAGCTTAAAATACATAATGAAAACATCGAGAGGGTGTACCAATATAAATACTTAGGGACTTGGATAAATTCTAAGAATGACAACACACAAGAAGTAAAAACAAGAATCGAAAAAGCAAGAAGCGTATTTTATAGAATGAAGAATTTATTTTGTTCTAAACAACTCAACAAAGAACTAAAAATACGCATGATGAAATGTTACATACATATATCCGGTACTTCTCTATGGTATTGAAGCCAGTACATTGAACAAAAACACAACAAAACGCATAGAAGCCTTCGAAATGTGGGTTTTTAGAAGAATGTTAAAAATAGCTTGGACGGAGCGAGTCACTAACGTAGAGGTGCTGAGAAGGATGTCAACAAAAAAACGAAGTGATAGACATCATCAAGACACGCAAGCTTGAATACTTTGCACATGTGATGAGAGGACAAAAATACGAATTTCTGAGGCTAATAATGCAAGGCAAGATTGAAGGTAGAAGGGGTCCAGGAAGACGCAGGATCTCATGGCTGCGTAACCTACGAGAATGGTTCAACTGCACAACAAACCAGCTATTTAGAGCAGCCGTAAATAAAATACAGATCGTCATGATGGTCGCCAACCTTCGGCAGAAGACGGCACGATAAGAAGAAGAAGAGTTTTAAAAATTTCTACAAAGCATGGTAATCTAAGGTAGTCAACTACACTAAATATTAGATTTTTTCTGGTTTTAGTATCTTGAATAGTAATCAGTAATGAGGATTGCAGATCATGAATACCATCAACTAAAGAAGCTCTTGTTTACGGCATGCTCCAGTTATCCCAAATATCAAAACTATCTGTTTTTAAAAATTGTTAAAAACTGCTAAATTACAAAAAAATCATTTACCATGTTCATTAAATAAAGTTTATCTGGAGCTTGGTATATAAAGACTTCTATCGCTTCTATGGTCAAAACTTTTGAGTTTTTGAGCTTGAATCTATCTGTTTTTCTCTTCAAAAACCCGAATAAGTTTGAGAAATTGCTTATATCTATGTTGTGGTTGGCTTTGATGGTGGCCTAAGCATTGAATAATAAGACCACATTGAAGAGGGTTTTCTTTCGTTTGATAAATACCAAAAATAAACCAGAAGACTATTTTTACAATAACGGTTTTCGATGGAATCTCTTCGTATGTCTCACCATTTAAGATACTTATTAATATCTTTTTCTATATACTTTTTTAGATTTTTCGGGAACTAAGCTACAGTTTCTTGCTTCTTCTTTTCGTCATCCATTTCGTACATTTTCTATCTTTTAAAGACCGTACAATAACCAAACACAAAATAAAACTAAAACTTTAGACAATATGGCTACTACTGTTTATTTACTACCGTAGCTTTATTTTAAAAAACATTAACAAAAGGCTTGGGTTAAAAATTACGTCTTACGTTAGAAAAGTCTTTTTACCTTCTAAATACATAAATAAATATTATTCTAATGTCAGAGTGCATCAATATTTTGGTTTTTTTTTCTTCGTGGTTATTTAATTAGTAATAGAGTTTACGTTTGTTGAATATACCGACATGCATTTAATGTATGGGCTTGTATCATGTAATGACTTAGAAGCGAGAAGACTCTAGGAAGAAATATTTCTAAATAGAAGAATTCCTGATAGATAACCTTTAAAAGAGTCGTTTGAGAAAGACCCTTAAAAACTACAATGTTTTATTTTTTACTTGTAGTTATCGAATGATAGAGACTTAGTGTAAAATGTCATAACTAATTTTAGAAAATTTTGACAAAACTAGCTACAATTGTAGAAATTAAATCAGTCGCGGTGAGGGTGTTAAAAAAGATGTCTTAAATTTAAATAAAGCAGATCCTTCTACAAGTGTCCGAAGATGGGTTGTGCAGTTTGATTGTCTAAAATCGACGATCTTTAGAATCTTTAAAGAGCAATTGTTGCATCCGTACCATCTTCATTAAGTGTATGCGTTTCTTCTTGAAGACTTTTGGCAGAGGATGAAATGTTTTAACTGGGTTTTAGATTGGCACAGAAACGATGCAAATTTCATTGTTTCAGTTCTGTTTACGGAGGATTGATTTTTTAAAAACGGCATTATAAACTTCTATAATTTGCATTTATAGGCAGAGGAAAATTTTCATGCTTTTATTATATCGCATCCTCAGCATCAATTTGAACCTATCAACGCGTGGACTGGAATAATCGGGCAGCAAATAATTGAACTATTTGTATTGTCAAGAAGGTTAAATCTACCTCTAGCAATACGACGTGGTATATACCATCATGGGGTTCCACTAGGGTAGCGGAGAACTAGCGCTTGCCTTCTTTGATCATCTGACCTAAATACGTTAGATTTTTTTAGGGGAGCTACATAAAAGCTTAATCAAATAGACAACTGAGAAAACTTATTGAAAATAATTAATTTCCGTTGTTGCGAAATAAGAGCTAATGTTCAGGCATTGTGAAAGGTTTTCAATTTGTAGAGCTACGGAATGAATAAGAGTAGTAGGGAGCTCATGTTGAACCCACATACAAAATTATTGAATAGAAACCATATTGAACAAAAATATTTTGTTTTCCTAAACAGTTCATTTTATCGATGTCGATCAAACGTACGTATAGTCTCTTTTTGAGAGCCCAAACAATAAGCAGAACATAGCTTTTGCCGTATTGTCATACGTGAACTCCAACAAACTAACGTTCTGCAAGATATTGCAGCATACATCTTCCGAGTGGTAAATGTCACTGCTGTAAGTAGTTTTTTTCTTTTGACGCAAACGATCTAAAGATCAAGTTTGTAAAAACATTTTGTCGTAAAGGTTTATAACATAAAGTTTTCGCGGTTACTTTGGTTCCGATTATACGCGACTTTCGGCTTAGACTGGACAGTGACATTTACTACTCCAAAGATGCGAGATGCAATGTCTTGCAAAACGTCAGTTTGTTTGGGTTCACGAACGACAATACGGCAAAGGTCAAGTTCTACTTTTTGTTTTGGCTCTCAAGATGAGACTAGGACCAAGTCTAAAAAGTCTGGGTGTTGAACTACGACGCGGTGTAAGTCGAAAGTCGCTAATAATCGGAACCAAAGTAACCGCGACAACTTAAGATTTTACAATGTATAAATACTTGTTATATTATTTTAGGTCCTATCTGAATCCGGGAGATTGCCCACATATTTGGGGACAATTTGTATGAAACAAAAAAGGTAAAAACCAGTAAAAATAATTGCTCAATACAAAAAACTCAAGAAGTTAAATATATTCAATGTATGTAATGCTCTATTGTTTCACATATATATTGTATCTTTTTATAGAATAAACACAGGTTTTAATAATAACTGCAAGTTATTTAAAGCTTGGCATTAAAATATGTTTTTGTATTGGAATAGCATCATTAGGGGACGCAACGTCGGATTTACGATCCACGATAGTCACGCTTCTTACTTATCTTTTTACACATCTGTGTGTATAGGCCTACTCTAGTCGTTTTCACTCTTTTTGTTTTACTGTTTGTGTTTTCCATGTTAGACCCGCTGTTTTTTTGATGTTGTTGGTGGACTTTGGTGTGCGTTGTTGGGCTTGCTCTCTTCAGATTCCACAGGGTTGACCAGTTTTCTGTTGTGGGATTCCAAAGTTACTATATCCATCTAGAGATCTTTTGCGTTAGAGTTTATTATGTTAGGGTATACAGGGTAGCTGGTCTTGAATCACCACACTGGCCGAGCGACTTGTTTCGGATAATAGGAGGAATAAGCTTGTTGCGGTTAGGTCTGTCTGGTTGGGACATGTTTTCCTTTTTTACACAAAATTTAATATTCTATAGGAAATTTTAAAACAAACCGCGTTTTTAGTAAAACAAACTTGGTTAAGTCCGACTGCTTCTAGTGCGATGTAAACAGTCATCTTTTATCACCTCTGGTTTTATAGATAAGGTGAACTCCACAGATGTTATACCATTGACTGGGATCGTAAGGCTTTTGGAGGTTATCGCCTGAGTATACTCATCTACGAGGATACAATAATGATTTTCAGAGATTTGTATTCTCGAGATAGCCCTGTGGTAGCCTCACGAAACTCGTAAAAGTAGACGTATTTAAAGTAACGTGACGATGCCATTTTAGATTTTTTTTAATACTTGAGGACGACACGCAATTAACAAAATCGCTTAATTCGAGTAGTAGATTGAACAATTCTTCTTCAGCACATCGCTAAAAGTATAATAGAAATAACCAACGAGGAAAATTAAGTAAAAAGAAGAATTACTTACAATGTAGCTGAATAGCGCCCCGATACGAACAAGCGTTCCCAGCGATGTCAAATAAGTAAATAAATAAATGAAAGTATTTTGCATTTCTTTCCGCCGTAAACTTCATAAGCAATACGCATTACAAAACAGTGTAGGCGACAAACCACTGCAGGTGTGAATTTTAATTAGAAATAATACGTAAATAACGATATGCAACAGGGTTTTGTCGTGTAGTCGTAGCTTCGACGTTTTGCTGGGATCATGGACTGCGAAACGTCAAAGCAAACTACGAATACACGGTTAAACCCAGAAGAAGGTTTAACTACAAGTGACAATTAATATTTTGACGTTACGGCAATGAATTTGTAATTACTACTACCATTAGATCATTTCCACCGACGTCATCAAGATGGCGTTCAATCAGCTGCTCTGGAGTAAAACAACTAAGTTTACTTATGTTTCTAGTCTGGTGTTTGTGTTAATTCGTTGTAATAGTAATTGCTAATTACTGTACAAATATGAATACCTTGAATACCTTTATGAACTTTGCAGAACAAAATAAAATGCGATATTTAGAGAAATTAAAATTGATTAATAATATTGAGCTCGACACCATTGATAAACAACAATGTATAGACAATTTTAGTAATCTGCTCATTTAACAACAAGAACACATAAGTAAATATCTATTATTTAAAGCAACTCCATTCACCCAAAATGAAATACGTAGTACATCCGAACGTTTAAATGCCTTTACACACGTTGTGTGAAAGTAAGTCTGAGAACTTGTTTGATTAATCTGTCTAAATGATTTTTTCCTGATAGAATTAAGAAATATTTCTTTCCAGTTTCCTATTGTATGGTATAACAAACAACTGCGCAAGCATATAAGGCACTACCTAATTTAATTAGTCGTTTACTATTTGCTTATATACACTTCTAATGACTTGATGTTCTAAGTAAATATAACTAAAACTAACTGCTTACGTAGTTGCACTAAATAATTACACACACATAAACAGAATGTATCAAAAATTATGGAATACTGTATAGATGATATGTAAATATTTGCAATGTTTTACTCCAGAACAGCCATATTACTTCTCCCACTTTGTTCTGTGACGTCACGTGGAAATGTCCCATTGTAAAAATTAAGTGAACTTGCGGGATATTCAAACGCTAGCTAATATTTTTCGAATTGTCTGTAGTTTCTATATTCTTTTTTTATTTGTTCTATTTATTTTTTGATATGTTTATATGGCTGAGCTTTATGAACTTTGATTTTAGTTTTTATTCTGCATTTTTTATATTTTTCTTTAAGGTTGTGCCACTTTAAACAATAGTTTTAGTTAGTCTACACAAAACTTATTCGTTTACAATTACTAAAAGCTTATTTTTGCAACAATTCATAACATTTTTTTTTGTGTTTTTTTAAGATTACGTGTTAGAGTATTTACAAACACATCAATAACATTTTGTTACCAGTTTAAAATCTATAACTTGTTGTGTTATTTATTTGTTTTTAGCAATTGCACTAACGGAAACAGTCACGAACGGGATTAAACTTATCATCTTATCAACGTTAAGAATTTCTTGTTTATTACAACATAAACATTTGATTTGATATGCAATAGCATATATATATATTTTTTACGTGCTAATCCATTACCGGATGTTGGCAGTCATTCCAGTTAATGATTCGTAGCGGAAAAGTTGTGTTGTTGTTGACTAGAACCATGTAAAGTTTTTCAGTTAGGGTATGCGCTTCCTGCTCATGCACGGCTACAAGATTTTGTTCAAGGCGGGGGGAGCAATTTGGTGTGATTTTACTTATATTTCAGAAACGCACTTGATCAATCAATGAAATATACTTTGGTAGTGATACGTTAATAGTGATTTTTCTAAATAGGCAGTAATGACAATTTTAAAATTTTAAAGTTCTTCAAAATACAGCACTTTGGCCGTGAGTCAAAAGCTGCCAATTATCCCCACTCCTTCCCTTTAGTATCCGCGCCTGCTTTTACCCGGGGCTCTTGTTTCTTCCATTTTCCTTTGCAGATCTAACTGTAATAATCAATATTTCTGTTTATTCTTTATAAGGTGTCCTAAGGATACGTCTTTATTCTTTAACTGCTTTCAAAATTTTTAAATTGTTCTAATAATTGGATCTATAATATTCGTAAAATGCTTTGATACAGACTCATCTTAAAGGTTTCCAGTTTTTTGTTTAAGGCTTTTATCGCCGCATTCGCCATACAGGAGAACGAGAAAAACATAGCAACGTAGTAATTTAATCCTAGTTTTTCCATATATATTGAAATTCGAACCCCAACATTGGGATATAAAAAACCATCAGGGATATAAAAATGGTTAAAGAGGGGGTCTAAGTTGCGTAATATAAAGTTAATAAATTTGACACTTTTCTGTTAAACGTTGGTCTATCACTCGAAGCAGTGTTATGTGTGGTTGTCGTCTTTTTGAATACATTTGTAAAGTTATAATTGTTTCTATCATGTTTATAACAAAATTTCAACATACCTTGTTTTCTTTATTAAAAAAAAAGAATTTTATATCAATAATAGCATGAACGTTATAAATCAAATGTTGACTTGTCAGATTTGTTTGCGCAGAAATGTCATTTGAGGTATTTTTTTGTTTCAAATAATCACCTTACAACAAGTTATGCATTTGTCAACTTCTTGATAATATTTTTCTAAATCGAAGAAAAAAATTTATTTATTCCGGAAAAAATCAAGTTTGGCGCTCATAAGGAAAAATAAAATAATAAAAATAGAATAAAAAACTTAGCAACATAGTTATAACCAAACAACAAAAATACGATTTTTTGTCTTTCTGTTATATTTTAAAAACTAAAATCACCACATTAAAAAATTAAGTGGTAAATTGATGAACTTTATATTATACAATTTTGTACCAAAATTGTTTAATCATCTTCCGATATTCGAACAGTAGGAGTCGAATTTGAATTACCTTTTATATTCACAATAAATAATAATTTGTTATTGTAGAATTTGGTATATCTTTTCTTCTTTAGCCCGTGTTCATGCGTCGTTGGATAAAAGCCTCGTTTAGGTGTTTTCATGCTTCTCTGTTCTCCAGATATTTTTTGCGGTGGTCTTTGTTTTGTTCCTCATTGTCTTCATCCCATGACTTCAAATGTTTATCTTTCGTGCTTTAATCTTACAATATGTTCTAGCCATTTCCATCTGAAACAATCTTATTCCATTATGTCTAGATTCTGGGTTTCGATACTTTGTATTTTATTCCTCAATGTAATTCTTACCATGGCTTTTGATATATTTATGTATACATAGTATACCTATAGTATGCTAATGTTAGATTTCATAATAACCTCTTTGGAAATTATTTTCTTTACCCAAGAGTGAATTCTTTTTGATTTTATTCAATAGAACAGCTAATTTATTTTTCTAAAGTAAAATAATAAGAGCACCATAAATTAAAACTGTTTAAATATTTACTAACGTTATTTATAGTTGATATACCAAGTTAAGTTAAAATACATGCTCTGTTTCATATCGTTCTTGTTATGTAAGTTTGTTCGTCTTATCTAAAAATCGGTTAACTTACGTTAGTATTTTCCAATTTAACAAAAACGCCAGCTATTTTACTAAAGAAACTATCGACGGTTATTGAGCTGTACATGTAACAAATTCCAACAGCGTAGCTTAAAATGATAAAGTTGTAAATATTTAGGTGAAGTTGCGATCAATATCTATTTGTTCGTGTCGCAATTTGGTTTTAAATAACAATGGAAGGTTTGAATTCCACCGGGTAGATAAATTTTTAGAAAAGGCAACATTTTTTTCTTAATCCCAAAGTGTAACCTTTACGGTCGATTATATTTGTATTCATACCTCCAAGGGGCATTTTAGGTTTTCTGTCGGGATTTTAACTTAGCCTATCAGTATTAAAAGTACGAAAGTTAAGAGATCCCTAATCCTGACATGTATTATATACTCGCAAGTATTCTAACAATTTTTTTGTAAACTTGTTAAATTTCTATAAAATTAATAACAAATGAAATGTTTTTTGCCATTCCTATAATTAGAATAGTTTTTTAAACAAATTTTATGAAATAGTTGAATAACAAAATCCTTTTGTGTAATTCACTGAAACGAATAAAAGTTTAAAATTTTTTGCGAATGTGAATTACTCTTAACAGAAGGCTGAAACTCGCACCAGATAAAAAGCGTTGAAACTAACCCAATAACGTTGTGTGCTATCAGTAGTGTTTGCCGCTAACAATCTCGCAAATTATTGACGTTTAAATGCTATTGAAATTGTTGTTTTTCTTTTATTGTAGATTACAGTTAGTTTAAATGAAACCAGTAAGTTTATATATTTGTTTTTAAATTATTATTTTTATAATAATAATAATACGAATATTAAGTATGTCACATACTGTAGCGAATCGAGACACCACTCATAAGTAGTAGAACATGTAGCGGAACCACGAACCATATACATATATGATGTAATGATAACTTGATGTAGATGATGTATGTGAAATCTAATGTTAATAAATAAATATATACATCTTAATATTTTAATAAAAATAAAATATAAAAGCACAACATGGCACAGTCTAGGATATAGAAATAAATAGATTTTAAAAGTTCTGTTGAGGATTCTGTGAAAAATTTTGGAAATCTTTAAAGTGTCAAGTTTAACAAAGGAATGTAATAGCGAAGGCTTCCACGGCCGGAATCTATACTAACATTAGAATGTCTTCCGGGTTTGGACCGTGTCATAGTTGCAACCGAAGCTGCCAACGTTTCGCCCACTTTCGTAAGGGGCTTCATCAGGGCGTGAGATAAATCGCAAAACTCAAACAAGCAATCGAAATCTAACTAAGAACTTCTCAAAAGTTAGGTTATCCACTTGTAAAACAAGCCATAACCTAAACTATGAAAAGGTAAGAAAGAAAACGATAACCTGAAAAAGCAAACGAAAATCTAACAAAGAATCACTACCGAGTTAGGTAATCAACTTGTGAACCAAGCCAGATTCTAAACTAGGTAGAAGTGACTTAAGAAGAAATAGTCTCCGTATTTAAAGGAACAGGATCGTCACGGATGATTAAGCTCGGCTCTGATTGGGTTACGGTTGCTAGGGGGCGTGTTTTTGATAAATGATTAATAACCGGGAACCAAAGAGGGGATAGTTCGAAACCATGATCGCGATTAAAGTTATTGGGGTGTTTGATGATTTCTATGCTTTCTCGGAATTTCCTGTTGAAAAAGAATGGAGATTTGGCAATCAACGAAACATTATCAAAATCTATCTTGTGACCTGTAGTAAAATGATGTTCAGCGACCGCAGACTTGGAAGTATACCTTTTCCTTATACAACGATCATGTTCTGAAATGCGAGTAATGACGGAACGACCGGTTTCACCAATGTAGACTAAACCACAAGAACAGGGAATTTGGTATACACCTTAAGATGAAAGTGTAGTAAATTTGTCTTTGGGAGAAGGAAGAATCTGAGAGATTTTGCCTGTCGAGTTGAATATGGGTTTAATACCATTCTTACGAAGGAGTTTCCCTATTTGATCTGTAACCTTGTGAATGTAGGGTAAAAAGGCCAATTTCGGGTTGGATTCGGAAGTAGAAATGTCCTTAGGTAATCGAGTACGTGGATGTAAACGACGATTAATAACTCTATGAATATCTCGCTTTACATAACCATTGTTCACTAAGGTTCTAGTAAGATGACGGAGTTCTGAGTCTAGATTCTCAGGTTGACAAATAGAAAAGGCACGATGTACCAAAGATTCAATAACAGAACGTTTCTGTGCAGGATGATGATGAGATGAAGCATGAAGGTATCTGTTCGTATGGGTGGGTTTGCGATAAACAGAATGGCCTAGAAGTCCGTCGGGCTCACGAGTCACAAGAACGTCAAGAAATGGAAGAGAACCATTACTTTCGATTTCCATAGTAAATTTGATATCTAAGTGTTGATTGTTAAGATGATCAAGAAACTTAGACAATTCAAGATGACCATGAGACCAAACAATAAACGTGTCGTCAACATATCTAAACCACACTTTAGGTTTTAATATTGATGATTCCAAAGCAACCGTTTCAAAGGATTCCATAAAAATGTTAGCTACAACAGGTGATAGAGGAGAACCCATAGCAGCACCTGAAACTTGTTCGTAAAACTTATTATCAAATTGGAAGTAAGTAGAGGTTCGACACTTTTTAATAAGAGGAACCAAACTCAAGTCCTTGCCATGTTGAGACAGAATCTGTTTGATGATAATAAGCGAATCCTGAATAGGAACTTTAGTAAAAAGTGAAGTAACATCAAAGCTCACGAGAAGATCTTGGGGTTCAAGTTTTATAATTTCTAGACGTTGAATAAAATGCTGAGAGTTGAGGATGTGAGAAGAGGTTTTACCTGTAAACTCGCAAAGAATGTTGGACAAGAACTTGGCTAGCTTGTAAGTAGGAGATTGGATAGTACTGACGAGAGGTCGAAAAGGAATACCTTGTTTGTGAATTTTGGGAAGTCCGTATAGACGAGGTGGTTTAGAATCTGATGGGGTAAGTCGACGTTTAGTTTCAGGAGGTAGATTGGAAGATTTGATGATTTGGCTAACCTCGCGTTCAATCCTCGAAGTGGGGTTATGGGTTAGAAGAGCGTAAGTTTCCTCAGACAAAATAGAATTGATTTTCGTAACATAATCAATTTGGTTCAAAACTACAGTGGCGTTGCCCTTGTCGGCTGGAAGAACAATAATATCAGGGTTCTTACGAAGACTTTTTAGAGCTGACTCTTCCGACTTAGAAATGTTGGATTTAGGAATTTTAGATGATTCAAGGATTTTGCCAGTGTTAATACGAATGGGATCTGAGATGTGGCGAGGAAGATGTCTTATAGAAGACTCAACAGCACATAGAATATCTTCTTTAGGAATACGTTTAGGAGCAACCGCAAAATTCAAACCCTTAGAGAGCACCGATTCCTGTTCTGAAGTAAGAACCAAACTAGATAAATTGACAACCGTCTTTACTGAGTTAGTAGTAGAAGAAACTTTACGATTCTTGGATTCCAATAATTGAAACTTTTTGAGATGACCTTCAGTGGTTAGTCGTAGAGTGGTATCAGACTGCTGGTAAGTGATGTTGTCAAAGAATTTCCAATCATCCGGGGATAGAGTGTTGGCCAACTCAAGATGAAGGTAAAAGAGTTGTTTCGAAATGGTGTCTAGCTCTCGCCTAGTTTGCTTAATCCGTTCGCGTATCAACGCTAGACTAGCACGGTGTAGGATGTTTTTAGAAGAACGTGTCTGAATGTGGAACTTAATTTTGAGGAATGCAGGAATGATGTTGTGGTCACGACAGCGGCTAAGAAAGGTTAAATTGCACAAAAGTTTGACGAGTTTGTGGCGAAGTTTAGAAAATACGGAGGTTTTAGAAGAAATATTCTCCCCGTAGAGATTGTTAATGTAATAGCGAAGGCTTTCACGGCCGGAATCTATACTAACATTAGAATGTCTTCCGGGTTTGGACCGTGTCATAGTTGCAACCGAAGCTGCCAACGTTTCGCCCACTTTAACAAAGGAGTTTAAATATTATTTAACATGGAAGGGTTTAAACCACCTAACAATTTAAATGTCACAAGCACAAATATTAGTGACAACTGGAAAAGAGTTAAACAAAGTTATAAAATATACATGAATGCCACTGGCAATCAAACAAAAGACTTTAAAACGCAAGTAGCCATATTTCTAAATTTAGCTGGTGAAGAAGCATTGGAATTGCTTAATACATTTAATTTAACTAAAGATGATAATGTTATGACTGCTTTCGAGAATTACTGTAACCCAAAGAAAAATGTGGTATACGCAAGGTTCATGTTTAATAAAAGGTGTCAGCAAGAAAGTGAACCATTCGAAAATATTTTAAACTTTCGCAAACTTGTGAATTTGGAACTCGAAATGATGAAATGATAGAATTGTTTTAGGTGTAGCAGATTTATCGTTACGAGAAAGACTGTTAAGGATTGAAGACTTGAAATTGCAAAAAGCAGTCGATACATGCAAAACGGCAGAAATATCTAAAGCACAAGTAAAAAATTTACAGGAGAAAATTGTTGGTGGTGTGTCTAAAAAACCGCCAGTTGAGTCATCGAGTGAGAGAAAATTTAAGTGTTACAGATGTCAGAAAATACATGGTGTTCATGAATGTCCAGCATTTGGTAAAAGTGTGCTAAATGTGAAAAAAAATCCTTGGGCTGTCAGTTGTCAGGTTAAAATTCCAATTAAAACTAAGCATACAAAAGCTACAAGAAGAAACGTTAAAGAAATTGAAGTTGTGGAAAATAATGAAGACAGTGAGGAAAGATGAGTATTACTTTAGTAAGTGTTAGTCTAATAAAAAAGAAATATAATTTCGTACTGAGTCTGTTAAATACATAGGGCATGTGTTTTCTAAGAGAGGTATTGAAATTAATAAAAATCGTATAACAGCGATAAGGTCATTAGAAGATCCAAAATGTTAAAAGGATTTACAAAAAATATTGAGCATGATAAATTTCTTTCCTCAATTTATACCGAATTTGGCAGAACTTACAAAATCATTGCGGGAATTATTGAAAAATGATGTAGGTCACTTTATTCGTTATTTATCTATTCTTATTACATAAAATTACATGAATTTCTTTTTAAAATATACGACTTCAAACTGTGGGGTTAGAACTTTTTACTTCAATAGTAGACCTGAGCAGAATACTATCAAATTGTCCTACATATGTTACTTTTTTTTTCTAAACTAATACTTAGTAATATTGTAATTTAGAGTATCGTCAGTTAAATTTTAGGGTCAAATCGACCTGAATGACAAAGACCTGATAATGCATTAAAACACATTATTACTAAATTTCGTTTTAGAAACAAAAAATGGTTTATGTAGGTTATGGTAAAACGTAAATCTTGCACTAGGCTAAAATGCGATCACTTATCGATTACTTAAACACCACAAGGACAGCAGCGACAGCTCAGAATTTTGCAGAGTGGGATAGTAACTAATAGGATTCAGCCTGTTTTTGATGTGGCGATTGGAATTTAATTAAAAAGGCCCAAAGATGGGAAGAAATAAAACTCGATGTGTCCCTTTTTACCTGACGACACGTAATGTAATCAAATCAAACAATACAAGTCTAACAATAAGTATATTTATTGCAATAGCAACATCCGATGATTAATACACACAAAATGCGCTTGGTTTTTAAGAATCTGTTAATTAATAATTTACAGGTGTGCCACCGAGTTGTCAGGCCTATTTGTTTAACCAGTAAGATTTAATTAGTTATTTTCGGCATACGTACATGTCCTAATTATCGATACAAAGAAGAATTAATTGAGTTACAGTTAACAATTTCTTAAGGTAACAAACAAGTGGGGGTAAATAAACTTGTTGTCATAACAACAGAAAATTAGATTTTGCCGTAAAATAGAAATGCATTCTTACCCCAGCGAATCTTTCATATGCAAACATCGAAATTCGAATTGATTAATAAAATGGAGGTTATTAAATGTGGTATCACTGGACATTGCGTTAACACACGTGCTGTTTTCTCAGCGTGAACTAAACGGAAAATGAAATATGAGCAAATAAACCTTGTAAAACGTATTTTGACAATGAGCAAAATTTATAGAACGCGAGAAACTATACCAAGGTTTTTTAAAGTAACAGTGGGATATTTTGACAGGGTTTTAGATAAGTATTTACAAAATATGTTGATTGATTGGCAACCCCATATCTCAACACTAAAACACTGCGTTCTACTCCTGGTAACATAATATACAATTCCCATTTTCTTCTTGTTTATAAAACTGTTTATCAGTCTGGAATAAACTGGTTGGTTGCGTTTTGTTAGTTTGTTTTTATAGTCCGGTTTCTTTCTGATAAAACTGGCAGAGGAAACCTAACATCTCAATGAAGATTATTTTTTTTTAAATGTTTCAATAATTTTTGTCTCTAATGTTTTTTAATACGAATTCTAAGTCCAAAAGTCCCGCGACGGAGCTATACATTTTAAACGAGTCAGTTAAGTATCCCTAAATAGTCATAAAAATCGCATTTTTAGATAGTTTAAGACATGTTTAGGTGTTGACTACCAAATGAGAAAATCATATGTTTTAATGTTCATTAAAAACTAATAATACAAAATACAGATGTTTTTTGTGACAGTGAAACCGTAACTTGTTGTTTATTACTTGATTTTAATTACTGTTGTAGTGCTGTGTTAAATTTGCGCCTACATATTTCTTATCTTCTTCTATTATTTAGTTTAACCATAACCGATTTCTAAATGAATGGTCGAAAGAACTGAAGCTTTTAAAAAGAGGGAACTGTGTAAGTTTTTCTAAAAACTGACAGACCGAGATCTGCAGCAACTCCAGAAAAACCCAAAGAAGTGTTTTAATTGAAGAACCTTAAGCTAGTAGAATGCAAGCTTTCACAACCGTTGTTTAATGTAGCACTGTTTTTCGGGTGTTGCCGCGTCACAAAACTTTTACTTAACGCTACAACCTTTAAGTTTCTTATTAAAAGCTATTTTCTTTACAAGTTTTACCTAGTTTAGGAATTAAACAAAGGTGACTTTGATAAAAGTTTTGAATTCTGTGCAATAGCATTGTGGTGTTGACTTGAATGGTACGGTTAATAACAGTGGCTGTTTCTCTATTAGGTTATTTGGTCAATGTCATTACAAAAAATGAATAAGCAAGGCATTTTATTTACTTTAAAAATACAGAAAATTTGGGTTTAAATCAAATTACCAGCGTTTGAATTTTATGCGTTTAAATAATTGTCCATTTAAACGCAACAGATACGAAATCTTGCGAATTTACCCGAAGCTAACACGTACGTGTGTCCCAACTCAACTCCAACTATCCCCGCATGTATACTATACTGAAGCCGAATCGTAAATGATAGTTATTGTAGTCAAGCGTGAGGCACACAGAATACAATTTTATGCGAGTAAGAAAAGAAGGTAAGTAAATGTTTAAATGCTTTCGTGCGGTCTTTAACCGGGTCTGCAATGCTTAAGTGACTTATGTCATTTATCATTATCTTCGGAACACGTGTGTGTAAAACACAGATGCTGGAATGCACATTTTTTATCACATATGACAATTGATTTTTATATTTGATCGTTAATATTCATTTGTAAGGGACCACTTAACGTTTTTGTTTCATAGTGAATAAGATGAAATAAAGAAATCAACAGGTCATTTTAAAGAATCTATGATTAGTTAGATTGGATTTGTGGATTTGAAAAAAGTAAGAAATTTTCCTCTTTTGTATGTTTACTGTTTTCACTTGATTCATTAATCATTATAGTGTAAAAATAATGTTATAGCATTTAAAAAAAAAGTGAAAAAGCATTCGTTATTGGCAAATCAAATGAAAAATTTTATGAATCATGCTACTCTTGGTAGCGTTAATATTGGCTTACAATTGGACAGCGCTTGCCGAAAGTCAATTAAAGACCACAATGAAAATGTTTGTAAAAATAGATAGATATATTAAATAAAACAATTGATAGACTTTACCTATAACTACAGTAAAAGAGAACGACGTTTCTTTATGTTAAAAAGAATTAAAACAGTTCTACGCAATCGGCAATACTATGAGACAAGAGAGTTTGTGCACATTTCTACGTTAAGCATCACAAAATCTTCTTAAATATAAATAGGGTTAATATAAGAATGTTTTTTTAGACTTTTTGCAATAATTGCGTTTTTTTAAATAAACTTCTTGTATGATTGACCACCAGCCACCACTGGTTAATAGACATAATTGTCGTTATTGGACTGACAAAAATCTACGTTTAATAAGAAAGATTATATTCAGAGATTGCAGAAAATTAATGTTTGGGCTAATATTATGCGAGTGAATATAATTAAAGAAAATTTGGACTAAGACAGTTATGTGCAACTGTTAGAAAACCAAGTGGTTCCAGGTCTAAGTGCTGTATACTCTAATAGTGTTGACAATAAGTGTTTACAATAACTGATTTCGATAAGAAGGTGCTCCTCCACGTTTTAGTTGCGCAGAGCGGGACTTTTTAAGCCGCACATTTCTAAACCGTTGGATTGATAGAAGAAGTGAAATTGTCTAGCTACCGGATTCTCCTGATTTAACACTCGATTTTTGTTACGGTAAAACGTAAACTTTGCAGTAAGTTGAAATGCGATCGCTTACCGATAACTTAATCACCACAAAGAAAACAGCGACAGCTTAGAATTTCCCAGAATGGGAAGTGGCTGCGTAACTATGAGCCGATTGTAATTCAATTAAAAAAAGGCGCCATAACGGAGAGAAATAAAACTCCAGGTTTCCGTTTTTACCTGACAACGCTTAAGGTAGACAAATCAAACAACACAAGTCAAATAACACAATAATTATCTTTATTGCAACGGTAACATAAAAAAATAAAAGAACATTTAGGCATAGAAATACACAGTAAATAATTGTTTGCAAGAAATATCACAATAAAGCTAGTATTCGCGGATTCTTAAATTAGGCAACAGCTTGTACACGTAAGTAATAAATGTATTAACATTGTATTGAGTAAATTTAAATTAATTTAAATTAAATTATCACAAAATTACAGTGATTTCACTTGATAAATAAATACGAAAACAGTATATGTTTGTTCCTGTATACGACAGACACCAAAACAAGGAATTAAGTATAAAAAAGAATGTATTTACTCAGGGTGTTCAATATGCGATTAGCGCTAATATCATACCCAAAACATTCCCCTAAAAACGCTGAAAATTAAACTACCACAAATAAGCTATTAAAGTTTCATTTGAGGATTAATACACAAAGTGCGCTAAGCTTCCAAATTTCGTTTAAGTTATATTGAACAGATGTGCCACCAATTTTTTGTGGTTGTTTGCTTCAGCTAGGTTAGTTGCTTACATGATTAACATCTTTTATTCCTGCATCCGCATATGCCTTAGTTATCGACCTAATGAATACGTAATTTAACCAGTCATTAAAATTTTTTGAAGTAACAAACACTTGAGGATGACTAAACTTGCTGTGGTAATAAAACAATTAAATCTTGGAAAATAAAAATACACTTTTACCCCAGCGAGTCGTTCACATGTAAAAAATCGAAATTTTAATTAATTTCCAGATTAAAAACGTAGATTTTCTAAGATTTTTAAATGTAGATATTACTGAGCATTGCGTTAGCACACGTGCTGTATTCGTAGCGTGAACTTAGCAACTCTTATTGTCGCTGTATGTCAAAATTATATATTACGTGTACATAATGCATGTATTTTTTATGCTTATGCTGATTGTGAATTAGCAGTATGATTTTTTGCATTACGTTCAAGTAGTAAAACTAACGTTAAATCTTGAATTACGTTCACGCCAAACTAAAAACTATGTACTAGAGCAGACTACTGAGTGATCGCGTTGAGTTAAGATAAAAATCAAACCCGAAATCACATTTGAAGGATTTGCACATTATATTTTTTGTTTTAAAGAAACTAAATTATTTGTTAGCATTTAATTCTATTTTTGTTTTTTCTTCATTACATCTTTTTTCATACTTACACTTGTTGAACTTTTTTACAGAATTTCAAAAAATATGTATTTTGGTGGCATTTTACGTTAATATAGGATGTCTCAGGATATATACCGGGCTAGGCAAATGTATGGAAACATTTTTATAACTTTTGAACCAAGCATGTTACGAAAATAATAAAATATGCGTTTGAAATGAGATTATTTAAGGAATTTGACGAGGTAGTTTTGGTCGTAAATATTAGTTATTGCGTAACAATATGATTCATCGATGCAATTTGTCTATGAAATCAATAGAATATTAGGAAGAGATTTAATTAAAAACGCGATTAAATGCTGAGAAGAAGTATTTAACCTGTATGTCGAGTTAGTTATTTATTATCTAAGTACTTCCTAATCTTATTAACACGGCACGCTCCTTACTTATCTGTATTTCTATTTGTGCGTTATTTAACAAATTAAAGTAACAAGTCTTTATGTTTACAGGTACTATTGTTTTACATAATTTGATTTTATTATTTTTTTGTTTATTAAGTTAATTTAATAAACCTTTAAAATTCTGATCTAGAACCTTCTAACATATACGAACTTGGTTTAAAAACATTCATACAAATTTGAATAGTTTCATCCAAAGTAACATGGCATTGTTCTATGATAAGTTGTGTTAATTCTTTAAAATGATCAGTTTTTGTCGCATATACTTCATTTTGAAGATAACTATATAAAAAAATTTAATGAGGTTAAATCGGGCAATCGGGAGGGCCATTTTTTCTATTATTTTAATTGTGTTTTTAATTAAATTTCTTCTGAATGCACCTAATTGTTTTATTGATTCTGTAGACACATTACATTGATGAATTATATTTAAGGATAAAAACAATAGGTTTCTATTTAAAAAACGACAGCATTTGTCTGTAACCTAATAACCAATAATCAGATCACGGCCAAAACTACCTTGTCCAATTCCTTATTAAAAAATTCAAAGTTTGCATACTTGAAGTTTAATTTATAAAACGTATTAAATTGATGTTTGTTTTACATTTCAAATTTAGACTAGTACTATTTACGTTTATAACTTAAGTAAAGTATGATTACGTGCACGAGCTTTGACGAAATCACGTAATTGTAACTTCGGACAGTAAATGAACTATTTTAACATCGTTTTTAACATAATATATATAAAACGTTTTTCATAATATGTTCATAATGGTTTTTTCTATATGTTAACTTTAAAAATAACATATATTTTTAGTCCAAAAACTTGTGTATTATTTTTGTAATATCATTGGTATTTTTATTAAACTATTTATAGAATTTTATAAAAAATATTTTAACATTATATATTGCGAATTTTTGAATTTTCATTTTGTCTATAGTAAAAAAATATTTATTTATAATTAACATTTTTTCTAATAATAATCTGTATTGTAATTATACTTTGTAAAATAATAATAAAAACATGGTTACACATTTACCGCTGTAGTAATACATAATTCAGCCATTTAAATTAATTAATCTATGGTGAAACTCTCATCTTTTTAGTATTCATTGTAGTGTTTAGGTAAGATGGGTAATAGTTCTAGTGACATTTTATATTTAAGTTATACGTCGATCCAATAGTAGATTGATGTGTGTATGTTGGATCAATACAATTTCAAGGTAGAATGCTTCTAGAAACATTTTGAAAGAGCAGTTTTTTATTACAATTATTTGTTGATTCTACTGATTTATACAATTTTAAATTATCTTCATAAAAAAACAAATAATTTTTTTTATCTTTTTATGCGTTTTCCAATAATTAATAAAAAACTATACAAAGTACACTCATATGAAAAAAAATGGGACACTGGAATTCCTCAATGCTAATTTACACTGTCTGAGTGCATCGCCTTTAAGGTTGTATTTATTTGGTATTTTGTAATATCATTTTATACATGCCGAGGTGTCTAGTGTCTTCGCTAAGTGATTATTTGCTTTTCATGTTTATTTCAAAGCTTTAAAGTTTAATTTATTTATTTATTTTAGAAACCGAATTCGAATTATCGCGTTTTATTATCCAATGATATAAATTTTTTTAATTGGAATTTTGTTTATTAAGAAACCAGGAAACACATTTGCAACTATTTAAATTTTTAAACACGTTACAATAAAACAATGACGTTTTGGTAATCCAAAATTACTTTTAAAGTATTAGAACACATTAATTATAAATAAAATCTACAATTTTTTTACGAATGTCATAAAGCAGGAAGTTATTAATTTTGATCAATGAAAGTATTGTCCGTTATCTATTTAATAATTAGGAATTATTATTATTTAAGAGTAGGGATGTTCATTATTTTTGTATAATAAAAAATAACAGTTCTATGGCTCTGAAACACGTAACTATTAAATTACATAAAACACAGTTGTTCTTAACTGTAATACATTTTAATTTGACGCTGTTCTAATTCGTTTTTGACAGTTTTTGCGTACTTCTCAACGTAATCGGCAAAGTATTTTGAGACTTTTAGGGCTTCTGTTTTAGCAATAAAGTGTTGTATTCAGCTCGTTTTTGTGTAAATTGGGTTTTTCTTTCTCGTGGAGTTTTAAAGCCTTTGTTTCACTCAAGTTTAAAAATGTCCATTTGTAAAAAAACGTCCCAATTTATAAACTAAACTAAAATTAAAAACGTTAAAATTAAGGAAGCTAACAAATTTAGAATGAAGTTCCTTTCTTATAATTTCACATTAAATTTCAAGTGCAGCAAATTTCTAAAATTTGGGACAAATTTAGTTGTTTGAGAAAATTCTAAATTATACAAATCCTGAATCAATCAGAATTTTTGAATGGGACTATAAAACAAGAAAAAATCAATAAACTGAAATATATATTCTCACCTCCAGTCTAAAGTATGTCTTATTGTCTTATACATTAGGATATACACATATTCATGAAAAGGCAATAAAATACATGGTATTATCTGCTATAGTGGTTAGTAAATCTTAATAAAAACGTTATATGCTTTATTTTAAAATATCTTGACAGTGGTAACAGTATAGAAAAAGAAACGCGTGTGGTAATTAACAGAAAACTGGATGTTCGGAAACCATGTCGAAAAAGCACTAATAGTAATAATAAAAACATCACAAGATAACTTTGCTAAGTAAACCGTTACAATTACAAGAAAATTTTATTGGTATTATAAAAACAGAAACTACATTGAGAATGTATACTGAATTTAAAAAAATAATTTTTTTGTTAATTTTTGTTTTATTTTAACAATTTCAAGTTATCGCAATTTACAACTTTTACGTAATGAAAAATAAATTCTAAAGAGAAGTGACATCTTTAATAATAGTTGAGGTCATTTTCTGTCATATACCAAAGTAACGTTTAAAATTGGTAGATTACGTAAACATGTTTTGTAAACTTTATTCATTTTTAATGTATATTCCTTTAATTAAAATTAAATAAACCTCAACATAAAAAAACACATCGCTGTGCAAATTTCAGTAATCGCAAACAAGTTTTCGTAAATACTTCAGTCAACCTAACCATTTTCGCGCGTCCGTTCGTTCCGCATTGTGTCGTCAGAAAGCGTTTGAATCTTTTAAGCAAATGTTGACATTTTTTGATTTTTTCTTTTATTGAATGAGTTTGAATTTTGTAAAATATTGTAAATGTAATCATGAGACAACTTTTAACTATTTCATAAAATTTAAACATAAATAATTTTTTTGTGAACATCTCTATTTCTCACTTTTGTATCGGGTATATGCCTAATATTTTAATAATAGTTTTTTTATAAGAAATATCGCTAGAAATAACAAAAAATATACTTGAACTTAATAAGGATTTATAAAGTAATTATTTTTTAACTATATATTTCTATTCAATAAGAGGAAATACAAAATTACAAAAAATATAATAAATAATATTTAATAATGTGTATATCTATCATTTTTAATCGTTTCTTGCAAACGATTAGGTAACGAATTGATTAGATTTTTAATTAGAGCACTTTGGATGGTTGGATGTTTCCTGGTTTCTCAGTTTACGAAAGTCTAATAAAAAAAATTAATATATTATTACATTACGGTAATTCGAATTCGGTGTCTAAAACAAATAAAGAAATCCATACATTTGTGCAGTGTTAGCTTTAAAATAAACAAAAAAAAGAGGTCTAGGACAATTCATCGACAACAATTCACCGACAACAATTCATCGACAGCAATTTACCGAAACGGAGTTTAACGCAATAATAATTCACCGTAACACTAATTTACCAACAATCAGTTCACCGTTACAGATATACACATGGTATACTTATGTTGTGTAATAGTGATGTTTGTCCTAAGAACAACCAACCATATAGACGTTAATCCTTAAATGCATTTCTATTATTTAAGGTATTAGTAATTTTCAACAGTTTACAAAAACCTTGCTTAGTTTATAATATTGTTACAAATTTAACTTCTACTGTTGACAGTCTGTAAAAAGTGACAACGTATTTATATTCAATAAAATACCTCGTAAAACTAGAAAAAATGTTTCAAGTAACCAGTCTTGTTTACAAAATATAAGATTAAGTGTTTACTTAGAAAGTTACCTATCCACAATTCTTTTTTTGTTAAAATTTACAAATCATGTTTTCACGCAAAAATAGCATTTTAAGTAAACATAAAGTTCATTATGGTCGAGTAGAAAATTGTATGCAACATTGCTGATAAGGTATAGATCTTACTGCTTTTTAGGCACAAGTTTACTATAAATATGGGGTGGTGTGCATTTCCGATCTTATTTCAAAGAAAATTACCAGATAGTCATTAACTCTTTCAAAATGCAAGTAGATTTTGTGATGTCCGAAAAAGGAAAGTGGACGTTGCTCCTTGATGGATACGTATTTATTAAGGAAAAAGAAAGTGCTGAAAAAATATTTTGGAAATGTGATACCTACCAGAAAACGAAGTGGAAAGCAAGGCTAAAAACAGTAAATTACAAAAGCCGGCGATGCAGCTCGTGTAGAAGTGGCCACAATTTATCATATTATTAAAAAAAAACTGCTGAAACAACAAACGATGCTTTGCAGGCTATAATTAAGAATGCAAGTAATCAATGTAGTCGAGCAGCAGCCCTTAATCTACCAACCGTAAACGTTATGAAGAGAACGATTTATCGTATCCGTGAGCAGCAAAGGGCAGGTCTAGTTCTGCTTAATTCTCGCCAAGAGATTCAATTTTTAGAGGAGTACACAATAACTGTAAAAGGGGAATATTTCTTTCTGTATGATTCCGATCCAGAATAAGATAGGATTTTTTGGAAGATTTAAAATCATGGGTTAACACAGAGGTACGAAACAGACGCAAACTTCGCGTTACATATGCGAATACAATTGCGTTTACATCAATAGAGAATGCATTTGAAACTACAAAATTCTTTCTTTAGAGACCCAAGAAAACATTGATTATTTTGAGGATATATGGATTGGAAGATCAAATAGGAGACAGCGCCGACCACCACAATACCCTTAGAAATGTTGAGTGTTTATGACACAGTCTTGGCAGATTTGCCGAAACCAATAAATTCTGTAGAAGGTTGGCATCTAGGATTTCAGGAACAGATTGGGGCGCCACATCCCAATATTTGGAAACTCATTGAGTGCGTAAAAAAAGAACAAAACTTAAATGAAGTCCAAATAGAACAATAAATAAGTGGAATTAAACCCCAAGCGTCGAAGAGAAAGTATAGGGATTGCGCTCAACGTATCAAGAGAATTGTTGATCAATATAATCCTGAGAACATTCTTCACCATATTGGAGGAATAGCACAGGCCCTTTACGTCTGCATTCTGTATTTCCTCTAAGGTTTTGATCTGACAACATTGAATCAAACATATGGTGTAGAAACAAACATAAGCGCAATAACGGTTGTAATAACAAACATTACAAAGAAAATAGGTTGCTATAGTTTACTCTTTGTGAACTTTGATCTTACTAACTAGACATCATTGCAACTATTGTTTTGTATTAATAAATAAATAACATAAACATTCATGTTATATTGGAATTAAGGTTCCCACGGGTAGCATTCGTAATAAAATTTTCCATTCTAGATAATTGTCGTTTTTACAGAAGCTGAGCTTTTGTCACACATCGCAGTGGACATCTTTATAGTTCGGAATAAATTGTTTCATGTTATAATTTTAAAACTATATATTCATTAAATTTTCACTAAAACACTAATGCTGTGGCAATAACTTATAACGTTATCAACAAAAGTAATCATCCAGTCATAATAATCACTAGGGCTGTAAAGATCCGCAAATTTTATTTATCCGGATATCGGATCGAAAAGTATGCGGATCTAATGGATCCGAATACCAGATTTTTGTAGATCCGGATCGAAAATCCGAAGATTAAATCCGGATCTACGTAATCGGGGGATATATCCGGATCTATGGATCTAAGGATTTGCGAGTTAAATCCGGACCTGCATTAATATTAATTTCTAGCCTTCTAGCTTTAAAGATATCTGTGATTATTCATTTACTATAATAACGTTTCATTTTAATAACCTCTAAATAATACGAATTACGAAGTTCATTTTATACATCAACAACAGAATTCACGTATAATTGAATTTCGGTTCCGGCTATGCGGATCCGGTTAAACAAATCCGTGGATCCGGATCTTGAAGATCCGAATTGTGTATGAGATCCGGAGAAATCCGGATCCGGATATATCGTAGCTGGAGATCCGGAGAAGATCTGGATCCATACCGGATCTCGTTTTGGATCCGGAACCGTTTTACACCCCTAATTACAATTCCTAACTGTTTTAACGCGTTGTTGCCAGATCGTATTAGTTGAAATTACTTGCTATATTGTAGGTGATGCATTTTATAGCATATTATTCAAATTTGCTGAAAATCATTTTTACGCAAAAACCAAGATTTTCAATTTTTTATTTTAAAATTTATGAAGCTTGCGGTATTTTATTTATAATTTCAATATATTAAAAAAATTCAAAAATTTTGTATAAGGTTGCAAATCTATTTCGCAGTTTATTAAACATGGCGGCTGCTACTGAATGTTCTTAAGAGCAGTTTAGTGATGATTGCAAAAGCAAAAATAATGTACAATACTATACAGAGTGTATCTGATTAACGGGTTGTTGTTTTAGCAGGCGAAATTAGAACATAAATACAAGAAGAAAATGTCAACAAAAATTTTAAAAAATCAAAATTTTTAGCAAAATAAATTGTAAATTACGGACTTTTAGAGTCCTAAGGTTGTTGAATCCACGAACCAAAATAAACTGTTCTAAGAAGTGCAAATATCTTCTCACAAAAAAAATAGATACAAAATGTTATTGGATAACGCGTAGTTAAATTACTGTAGACAAATGAATTTGCTATATTCTGCACATTTTTTTCAAGTATACTAGATAATAACTCCTCTATTGGATAACACACAAACGATTAAACGTCGCCAAAAATTGTTCGTTACTAGCGTAAATAATTGCCCATTAAATCAATTTTGCAGCTCTTGTCCATTATTTACGGGGGGTTTGTATACATCATGTTTTACATAGCTCCAAAAAAAACCGGTGACCGACTTTCCTATAAGGAATGATGAAGGAATATTTACATATTTTTTAAAGTTGTGCTGTCATACAATCATTTTGAAGTGATATTTACACGTTTGTATTGATTTTCTAGCATATTTGTACGCCTCGATATTACTTACCCTTTTAGTAAATCAGTTAAAAAAAATCGTCGCAGGCAGGATTCGAAACTATATTATATTTGTAAACTCATTTTAAATTACAAACTAAATATCTGATAAACTGTTATTGTTAGAATTTTTTTTATTTAAATAAATTGTTAGGAAGAATTATCTCTATAAGAAACTGTAAAAATAATTCGAATAATTTACATACGTACAAAATTATATAAGAAAAATTGTTAAAATGGCGGATACATCTAATTCTGGTTTCTTTATCAAACACATCTTTTGATAGAGCCGAGAGAATATGAAAAGCCAGCTTAATACCAAACTTCAAGTAATTAAGACTTTTGGTTCGAGAGTTATCGTGGGTACATCCAAAGATAATTTAAATAAGATGCAGCATTCCGTATATAAAGTCAAAAGAATTTAGAGAAAAATTGTTATTTTTTAACGTATCTTGCTTTTCTTTCGAGATATAAATTTTTTTCTAAAAAATATTGTCGTAGGCTGGATTCGAACCTAGGATTATACGTTGTGTCCCACGCTAGGGGTACCCCATACTATTTAACATGGGAAAATTGAAATTATTTTTTTCCTGCTTCCCAAATTGAAAAATATAAAAAAGGTCCAAATTCGAGAAGACTTTGCTGGTTTTTTCGCAGATAGACCAATACCTTCTTTAAAGAGTATCAAAAAAACGATACAATTATTTGAAACCACTGGCTCTGTAAATCCACCATGTAAATGTCAGCGTCTACCACCCTTACACGATCATGAAGACAACCTTCAGAAGTTGGCAGTTCTTGCAGCTGTAGACCAAGATCCTGATGTTAGTTTGCGAGAAATTGAAATTAATGTAGGTGTTCCTCGGTCGTCAGCATTCAGGTACCTCAAACAGGAGGGCTTTAAAAGTTACCGTTGGCAATGCCATCAAGAATTATTACCACAAGATTATTATGCTCGTATGAGATTTTGTGAAATAATCACCGAAATGAGCAATACCAATCGGGATTTTGTAAAAAACATTTGTTTTTCGGATGAATGTTCATTTGGACTTAATAAAAGACCAAATCGACAAAATAATCGTACATGGTTTCTCGAAAATCCACACAAATTAGTAAATGGACTAAGTCAATGGCGACAAACTGTCAATGTTTGGATGGGCTTGCTGGGAAGTCATGTCATTGGTTCTTTTTTCATTGAAGGTACACTTACTTTCATAAAATATCATTACCTTCTACTAGAAGAAGTGTTTCCACAACTAAAAGATGTTGCGGGTGAAAATCACCAAGTTTGTTTTATGCAGGATGGTGCTCCAGCCCATGCTGCTAGACTAAACACTGGGCTTCTGAATGAAGCATTTTCAAATCAATGGATAGGCAAGAATGGTCCCATTACATGGCTTGCTAGGTGACCTGATTTAAACTCGTGCGATTTTTTTTGTGGAGTTACATAAAAGAAAAATTATTCAAAGGAGGAAAACGGTATGAAAATAGGGACGCACTAAAAGATGAAATTCAAGTGATATGCCGAGCTATTAGCATTCGTGAATTAGCCGAAACACGAATAAGATTTGTTGAATGGCTAACAGTTCAAGCAAGAGGCATTTTTGAACACCTCATACCCAAATAGGTGATTCGCCGTGGTCGTTCCGCCAAGCAACGGATTGACAATGTTAAAAAGGTTCTTTACAGGGCCACAAATTCTCAATTGAAATGAATTTTTCTGCACGACGATTATTCGAGCAATCTTCCTGCGTTCGACTTATTGGTACCACGATGAGTTTTCGTAGATACCTATCTATTTCCTTAAAAATAAAGTTGCATAATGTTGATTTGACGGGCTACAATTTAATTTTAGCGTCCATATTACTTTAAAACCCGAAGATAGCCGATTTGAATCGCTTGCGCGAAAAACCTTCAAAATTTCGCATTTCAAATGCCTGTAATTAATTTATTAATTATCAAATTATAATCAAAAAATTGTTTTTAGGAACGTTTTAAGTGCCACTTTAAATCTGCGTCAAAATTTTTGCGATTTTTTAATTTGGGAAGCAGGAAAAAAATAATTTTAATTTTCCCATGTTAAATCTCATGGGGTACCCTTAGCGTGGGACACAAGGTATATCGAATTCAATTTCAATTATAAATCAAATATCTAATAAACTGCTTATGTTAGAAAAATTTTTTATTTGAATAAATTGTTAAAAAGAATTAACTCTATAAGAAAATGTAAAAATAATTCGAATAATTTACATTCGTACAAAATTATATTAGAAAAACTGTTCAAAATGGCAGATACACCTACTTCCGGTTTTTTTATCAGACCCATCATTTGATAGAACCGAGAAAATATGAAAAACCAGCTTTATACCAAATTTCAAGTTACAAGGACTTTTGGTTCGAGAGTTATCGTGGGTACAACGTTACACACAGACACACACAGACACCCAAAATTTTTTTTGTCAAAAATACGTTTTTCTGATTCAGGAGACCTTGAAACGTAAAATTCTTCATAAAAAAAATATTTTGAAAAAAATTGCGATCGCAATACTTTTCTTATAGGAAAGTAAAAAGTTTAAAGGGTTAAGATCTGGCCTACGGGCTGTTCAGCGTCTAGTGACGTTTCTTCCAATCGCAAACGGGGCGCGGCAGCTTATGTACATACGAAAGAGCTCTATAGTGCATAAACCACATTGTTCTGAAAACTTCAAGAGGTAAGTCAACAAATTCCTGCACAAAAGTTTTTTGTCAAAATACAAGTCGTCTGTAAGTCTTTCTAGTAAATTACGGTGCAATTAAGTTATTTCTTAAGATACCCGCCAAAACATTAATAGGAAGTCGCCATTGAAAGTTATTTTGTTGAATATCGTAAGCGTTTTCTTCATTCCAAACATGAGTGTTTTGAAAATTCATCACTCTATTTCGTGTAAAGCAACACTCATCTGAAAATGTTTAACTTTACAATATCTGAAAATAATATATAATAATATAAACTCAAGTCGCGGTTCAAACTCAACGTCAGTTAACTTAATAATTCCTTAAAATACGATGTAGCATACTATGGGACATGTTAGCTGCGCGGATTATTTCTTTAGTGCTACTTCGTGTCTAATCTTTTACAGTTTACAATATCTGGACATACATTAAAGAAAAACAAACAGTTCTGATTTTACTGAAAATATTTATTCTTTTTCCGTTGCTAATACATGGGGTGGTCTTTCTAAACCACGGCTTTTGTAGGTAGAAAAAACTCCAGTATCTCTAAGCCCTTGCACACACGCCAAAATAAAGTTTATTGAAGGCAATTGTCTATTAGGATATTGCTCAACCCACAATTTACGTGTGGTGTGGAGGTTATAATTACACTCACCGTACATTAAAACAGTATCACTGTTGTATATAATAAAGAAAATTTAAGTTAAACATTATGAAGTACGAGTACGTTTACACGAATCACTTAGCATCAACTAAAGATATCCGTTAAAAAATCGAGACAGAAATAAATAAGCCAAATCTTACATTTCATATAATATAATCTAAAGTCTTGTTTTGGTTACAACTAAAGATAAACATGATCGTGTACACAAAGTACATTTTATCTAGCTAGGCCAGTAATAATTCTAAGAAATAAACTAATAAAACTTACTATCTGTTTTAATTATTTGATTAACAATTAATAAATTATGGAATATGTAATGACAATAACGAAACAACTGAAATATAATTGTCCGGTTGCATAAAGCAAAATCCCTGTTTTTATTTATAGTTGACGACCAATGACGACACTTAACGGCTTGATTATATTGTTAACTATATCGTCACAGTTAACAACCGAGCCAATATCAACTTGGAAAACAATTTCTATGAACAAAAAATTATAGTATTTTGACATTATCAATACATCGATAGATTACGATTAAAACGAGAACTACAGAAGAGGTAGAATTAGAAATCAACAAATTATAAAAAACTAAAAGCAGACCTCATGCTAACGAGAATAAATGAAAAATTTAAGAAACGTGACAAATCAAGAAAAATATAATAGGAACAAAGTTTCAGCATAAAATTAAATATATTTAGAAGCTTTGCGTCATAAAATTTCTGTTACCGTACAACAAAGTTTATAGGATTTTCATAACTTTTTGTTTTTATGTTTGCTTTCTAATTTATTAGTTCATTAAATTGTCTGAATGTGTATATTTCACTTTGTTTGGTAATCATTGATTGCTATTACCGTTCATGTTTTTTTTTTGATGTATCTTTAATTGAACGTTCTGTCAGAAATATAATTTCTAACAAAACGAACATCATTCTCATTAAAAATAAAATTTTGTTATTTTTAAAAACAATACCTTAGCTTTATTTTAGTATATTTTGATAACTCAGTTATTGATTTTACTTTTTAAATAATCACAAGTAAAAACTAAATTGTGGACGAGTTTCATCTTGTTGTCAGTACGTAGCATCTATGTTACTCATTTTTCTAATAAAATTGCTAATTAAGTTATTTATTAAATAAATTTAATAATAAATAACGTTTTTGTATTTTTAGCTTGTTTCAGTATATTTGGAAAGAGGAAATTGATATTGGAAACTTCTTTAAAACATCGATTCTTAAGCATAGCTTAGAAAAAACACTGTTTAAGTTTTCATATTTTTTTGTAAATTATCAAAAATAATTCGGTTTTTTTCTTAAATAACTGTACATTTGACAGTCTTGAAGGGCGTCAACCTTAACTTTGAACACGCTTTGTATGCAGCAGACAGCTGTTCATTCAAATATTGATTTTCTGCCTTTGTTTGAATTGAAATAATACCTCGTATTAAGTAGAACAAGAAATAAAATTACCAGGAAATCCTTACTTTTCACATTGACGGTTAAAATATAACAAGCGTTAAAATACTGTGATTTATACGGAAACCAAATAGAAGCTTTAAAATCTATAAAGTCCTCATTAAAACGGTAAATGTGATTTTTCTTGGAAACGAATTTATTATACATGATATTTTGAGGAAATATACATTTCTACTTTTCACTCATGCCACGATCATGATTCAAACGGGTTTTCCCATAATTTATTTTCCAACGTGCAAGGGGGTAATTGCGTTTGGAAAGTCTCGGCAAGTATATTACGTTTAAATAGTGTGTATTTAACCAAAGGACGAACTCGGTTTACATTACAATTACGTAAACTTTATTCGAATTCCATGTACTGATTTATTTCTTTTTAAACTTTTTATTTTTCAATAGAATTAAGCAAACATTTCTTCATTTTAATTATTATATTAGTTAAAACATTATTCTTATGAACATAATTATGTAAAAAGATACGTCTACATTAGTTGTAAGTATGAGTAATACATTTTATTTTTTGTTGTTTTGGTCACACTTACTTTTTCTTTCCTATAAGGAAAGTATAGCGATCGCAATTTTTTTTCAAAAAATTTTTATCGCATAATTTTACGTTTCAAGGCTTCCTGAATCAGAAAAATGTAATTTTGACAAAAGAAATTTGGGTGTCTGTGTGGGTGTGTGTCTCTGTGTGGGATGTGTGTGTGTGTCTGTGTGTAACGATGTACCTACAATAACTCTCGAACCAAAAGTCCTAGTAACTTGAAATTTGGTGTGAAACTGGCTTTTCATATTTTATCGGCTCTATTAAAAGATGGATCTGATAAAGAAACCGGAAGTGAGTGTATCCGCCATTTTTAATAGTATTTTTTTTATATAATTTTGTACGTATGTAAATTATTCGAATTATTTTTAGTTTCTTATAGATTTATTTCTTCGTAACAATTTATTCAAATAAATTCAAAAAAAGTTTATTAGATATTTGATTTATAATTTAAAGTGAATTCCATATATAATCTTAGGTTCGAATCTTGCCTACGACAATTTTTTTTTCAGAAAAAAATTCCATATTTCGAAGGGAAAGCTCGATACGTTAAAAAATAACAATTTTTCTTTATATTCTTTTGACTTGTTTGTATACGGAGTGTTGCATCTTATTTAAATTATTTTTGGATGTACCTACTATAACTCTGGAACCAAAAGTCCTAGTAACTTGAAATTTGGTATGGTGCTGCCTTTTCATATTTACTCAGTTACATTAAAAGATTAGTCTGATAAAGAAACCGGAAGTATAGATATATTTGCCATTTTTAATAGTTTTTCTTATATAATTTCGTACGTACGTAAATTATTCGAACTATTTTTACAGTTTATTACAAAGTTAATTCTTCCTAAGAATTTATTCAAATAAAATGTTTTTCATATTCTCTCGGATTTATTAAAAAATGCGCTTGATGAAGAAACCGGAAATGGGTGTATCCGCCATTTTTAACAGTTTTTCTTATATAGTTTTGTACGTATGTAAATTATTTGAATTATTTTTACAGTTTCTTATAGAGACAATTCTTTCTAACAATTTATTCAAACAAAAAAATTTCTAACATTAACAGTTTATCAGATATTTAATTTGTAATTTAAAACGAATTTACAAATATAATATAGTTTCGAATCCTGCCTGCGGCGATTTTTTTTCTCATTTACTAAAGGGGTAAGTAATATCGAGGCGTACAAACATATGCGTTAGTCGATATGATCTTAATAAAATCGAGGAAAAAAATTTCAAAACAATGATAGCATGCTAGGAAATCAATACAAACCTGTATAACCTTTATCATTCCTTATAGGAAAGTCGTTTTAATGATGTTATTTTTTAATTTAGTTGTGTTGTATGGTACTAGTTAACTTTTTAATTTTTTAAATAATAAAATTAGTATCTGTTTCTGTAGCCGTTACGGAAATCGAACTTTTGTTATGATTTATTAAAGCGAAAGTAAAACTGTACACAAATCGTACCGACAGTAAAAAAATGATACAGAAAATTTTACTTTTGGTACCTTTTTTTTAATTTCGGAACGATTTTTTGTACTTTCGAGCCGGCGTTTAAAATTTACGTAGGCGGCTTTAGTAGCAAAACTTGATTTTTATTTTGACAACGCTTGTTGTTTTACTTTTTAAAGTCTAAAAAGCGGTTGCAAAAAATATTGTACTTGCAAGCTTCCAGGACAAGCCGTGGGGAATCCTGGAATATGTTTATTTGTTCCGTAAAATATTTTATAACTTGTTACGGAATCTATTTTTTGTAATAATCGGGAATTTACAAATTATATAATTTGTCATTTTTAAATTGAAACTAATTTTGTAGAATACGTTTTTTGCATTTCAATGTTACTATGCGCAAGAAGCAAAAACACTTGGTTACTTCTGAAGAAGTAACTGTCTTTTTTTTCTACTTCTTCTTTTCGTAGATCTTTGGTCTATTTTCTTTCGATGCCAGGCATTTTGGTTTTCTTAGGATATGGACTGGCAGCTATTTCTCCACCACTTTGAGGTCTTCACTTTGGTGTCTGTCCTTCTGGTATACCCTCTAGAGTCGTACGAGCGCTTTTCTCTTCGTCCATTCTTTTTACGTGGTCATACTATTGGCGTCTTCTCTGTCTTCCCTATTTTACCAAATCATCCACTGCGCACGTTCTTCTTATTTTATCATTACTAATTCTGTAAGTGTTTTTCCGGCGATCATTCTCACAGTTCTCATTTTTGCTGTTCTTAACATCGATTTTGTTTTATTTGTGTATGCTTTTGTCTCGATTCGGTAAGTTAGTACAGGTCTCACACATGCTTTATATATCCTCACTTTGCCATCCGTTCGCATGTATTTGTTATTCCACACAACATCTCTTAAGCATCTAGATATAACGGCAGCTCTATTTATTTGATGTTTTAATTCTTGCACTAGGTTATAGTAGCTCATTGTATCTACTCCAAGGTATTTAAAATCCGTAACTTGCATCTTACAGACTTTTTGGAGAAGGTCATGGTTTTAGTTGTTTCTTTTGAAATCTGCATACCGTGGACATTGACGGTGCACGAAATGGAGTAGATGAGTGAGTTGGGTAAAATGAAGCGGCATTAATTTGCACGGAGTTCTTGTTTAGAGTGCTCATTTGACTTTCAAACAATATATTATTGTTGGATTTCTTTGCAAACAATTGTTGCAGTGGCTTCATATTTGCATGCTTAGTGGTCGATGTAGTTGCGATTTTGTGGTATTCAGTGTACGGTTGTTGCAGTCGTTTGCAGGCCAGAGATATCAACTGCTTTAGTACATCTTTTTGTTTCAATTATTTAGATAGTACCATTCGTTTTTGTAGGAGACGAGAAACAAATTTTATGATGGCTTACAATCTAATATGTTTAATTAAAAGCAGCGCATTTTTAATTATCGATTAAGTCGTGTACGTCGTATTGTAGAAAGCGCATTTGAAATATTAGTGTCTAGATTTAGTATATTTCAGCGGCTTATTTTTCTTGGTCCTCAGAAAGTTCAAACAATTGTCCTAACATGTTGTTATTTGAGGCGAAATCAGTCTTCTACTTATATTTCTCCAGACTTCGTTGACAGTAAAGACTTATTTTCTGCTACAACACAGGGAATTTTGAGAACGGCAAATTTAACAGGATTGCATATATTGACTGCCAAAATTGAACCTACGAGCGTAAAAGCTGTCAGAGACTGTTTCTGTAGTTTTATAAACCGTGAAGGTCAGGCTTCATAGCAGCATACATTTGTATAATTAGTATAGAGACTTTATATTATTCATTTTTTTTGACATTGTACGACGAGGCAGTACTTTAGCTGTATCAAGCTTACGGAAATCCGGTACATGTATCTAGTATTTGATTTTGTGATTGTAACAATGAACTAAATAAAACAAGTGCTTACATTGTATTGGCCAGTTACGGACACATTACTTCTTTTGGCATTCTCTACCTCAACTTCGTTTTTATTTTGGCTGCTCATAGTACTTTGTGATGTAAGCGGTGCTTCTTGATAGTGTATAAACATCATCTTTTTAAAGTACCACAACGACGGTTTATTCGCTTTAATTCTTTACGAAAGTTGGTACACAATGTATTAAACTTTTTTACAAATTGTTTTTGATCATCATCTGGGTACTTCGCTCTATACTCTGTAAATCCTGTAGTTCTTCGATTGTACTTTCCATAATGCCGGCGATGTTCGATACAATTCTATACACTCCAACATAAACTTTTGCTCCATTTCGAAGTGCAAACGACACACACTGTTCAAGCGTCTAGAGCACACAATATCACCAACAGACTGCGTTATATTTTTCGGATTGTTTAATAAATAATAAACGATTATAACTTTATTCAATATATTGTAAAATCCGTCAATATCATCCACAGACTGTCAATAATATTGTACAATATTACTGACAGTCTAGAGGCCACTTTAACGAAATTTACTCAAGTAATTAACTTAGGAGGTTCTCATAGTTTTTAAAACATTGCGGCTTGAATTTTTTTTTAAATCTTAATAAGCCATGTTATCTTATGTTTTTGTGTTTCTAAATCAGAAGTCTACAATCTATAACTTTTCATTTTAAAATTTTGAATAAAGGAAAAAAATCTACATTTGTCAACAAATAAAAACTGAAAAATGTTAAACAGACAAATATCAAATGACAATCGTCCCTGTGTCTACGATCTTTCTGACAAAGTGACGCTTTACATCAATAAGTTTTGCTCTACTGTGGAGCAACGCAAGTTTTGTAATGTTGATCCGTCTTTAAATTCTTTAGTTGCAATGCTCGCAAAAAGTATTTCCTGGTGAAGCTAACATTTTTATGGAATCCTTTGCAATGGTTGCTTTGGAATCATCGATATTAAGGTATGTTCATGACACTTGTATTATTTGGTCTTATGGTCTTGTTGAATTGTCTAGGTTTCTTGATCATCTGAACACTAACACACTATCAATTCACCATAAAAATCGAAAAGAATGGTTTTCTTGACGTTCTTGTGACACGTAAACTCAACTGACTTTTAGGCCATTCTACTTATTGCAAGCACACACATACAAACATATATCTTCATGTTTTTATCTTGTCATAGTCCGACACAGAAACGTTCTGTTATTGAATCTTTGATTCATTGTGCTTTTTCTGTTTACCAACCTGAGAATCTAAATTTTTACTAGAACTTTAGTAAAGACTGGTTATATGAAGCGAGATATTCAAGCAGTTACAAATTGTTGTTTACATTTTTGTATTCGAGTACCTAAACACATTTCTATTCCCAATTCCAATTCGAAATTGACATTTTACCCTTACATTTATAAGGTCACAGATCAAATACGGAAACTGTTTTATAAGAATGGTATCCCCCAAGGACAAATTTGTGTATACCAAATTGCTTTTTTATGTGGTTTAGTCTATATCGGTAACACTAGTCGTTCCGTTATCGTTATCACACGTAATCATCAAACATCCCAATAACTTCAATCGTGGCGGTTTTGAACTATCCCTTTTTTAGTTCCCGGTTGTTACTGATTCATCAAAGATACGCTTTTTTTCAAAAGTAACTCAGTCAGAGATGAGTTTGTCTCACCGGATACAATTTCTTTTTTCGTCACTTCTATGGAGTTTATAATATGACTTGGTTCACAAGTTAACTACCTAACTCCGTAGTGATTCTTTGTTAGATTATCGTTAGTTTATTTAAGTTTTCGGTTTTCTTATGCCTCTTACGAAAGAAGACAAAAGTCTATTTTTTGTGACTCTTTTCACTCAATATTTACTGAGCATCTAATCGATTGTGATTATCAAACCTTTAGTTTTATTGTAATGTTTTATTATATCGAACTTGAATTATGATCTTCATTTTCATGTTATCGTCATGTCGCTCTGTACTCAACATCGCCGACTTGCGTTTTTTAGGTACATAAGAAATTAGTTTTGTATATTTCAAAACTTTCTACTCTGTTTTTTCTACTTTATCTGCAGTGAGTAACAGTATGGATGGAATCTCTCGCTTGTTTTGTCTGAGTGTGCCGCACAAATAATTCCTTAGCAAGTTGTAAATCAGTGAAAAAGTTATCAGTGGTAGAGGTGTTTCATTATGTCGTGAACTGTGACCTTGAGTCGAAAATCGGAATTAATAAACTAAAAGTCAAAAATTTGACAAGTCTATCTGAATTCCAAAAACGTTAGTCTATTTAAAAAGCACTCACGTCAATAAAAATTAAAAATTATCAGATATTTATTTATTAATTAAAAATGAATTTACTTATAATAATAACTAAAGACCTATTAACAACAAATACAACGATAAAAGCAAAGAAGGTTAGAAAAAATGTACCGGCGAATGTTTGTAAGACGGATAATAACAATATTTTGACATATACAGACTACAGCGCCACAGTTCACGAGATCCTGAAAGACGTCTAGTACCGTATCTTTGACCAAAACAAGATACCGTGTATAGTACAACAAGCGTTTTCTGTTGTTTTTCAGGTTGATCATTCATTTAGCCAAAAGATACTTATATTCTTACTTACTTCATACTTCATTATACTCGTATATATGCTATTTTTATATCAACAACGGTCAAAGCTTTAATGTTATATTTTGCTGGTTTACATTTTATAGCAAGCTGTTTGTCTACTGTAAAATGCAGATTTGTATTAAAACTATCTTTACGATTACTAACAAAAAAGTCAAAAACTTCACGGGTTGCCGCAAATTTATATCTATTGCAACGTTTTAATTTCCAAATGATCATACTTTCTAAATGAGAGTAGTTTGATTTTATTGCGAGACATAGCAGCAGGAAATATTGTGCAAAAATACAAAGAATCTTTATTCCAAAGAGATGACAAGTTCTGATTTTTAGGTTTTTTAGCGTATTTCTGGGAAAATTGCTCAGATTGCGATTTACCTAACCTAAATGTTTTTTGTGTTAAACAAATTAAAACAATTGTGTAATAATGTGGGCAATATGATTCGGTTTTGCCGGAATTTTGTTCTAGTCAGTACCAACTTTTGATACACAAACATCGTACTTTCATCTTCATCATTTTTGTCGCTGCTTACATCGTTGCCAGATTCATAGTAAAAGATGGTTTTTTTCTTTTAGGTATAAGGTTTCTGATTTATTGCTAGCTACTTTTGAAACAGTTAAATATGTTGCTGACATTGCCTTAGTGCATTAAGTCTTTTCGATGTAACATAATACAATTTATCGGTGCCAAATATGTAACATACTTCAATTACCTACGTAACATAATTTACTTTAACATAAAACAAACGCATAACAAATAAATGAATGCAATGCACCAGCCAGCTCACAAAAATATTTATTCAAAACACACATTAAAAACAAACTACATAAGAGCAATGAGAAGTTTTCAGATTTATTTAATTAGAGTCGTGGGAATTCTTACGTTACTTAAGATTAAAATTTTTAACTTGTTCACAAAAGTTTATAAATTGGACGCCACAATATTTTTTATATTAAAATGGTTAAATATTGAAACCAAAAGATTAACACATTAACATAATATCAAAAAAAAACATATTTACATATTTAACAGTATCGAAGGTCAAATATAAAATCAAAGTTACCTGATTTCAAACTTTAATGCGCAAGTCGAATTGGTGGTGTCAATTACGCGTTCTCATCTAATTCATGCGATGACGCAACATTACGAAATTCTTGAAATGCATATTTAAATTTCCAAATTTTCCGTATTGTAACGATACCTTCGTTTGAATATTTGAGACAGGTTCGGCTCAGCCAGAGAGCTGGGCATCCAATGAAACAACCCGAGGTATGATAAGACGTGAAAATTGAGTTGGGCGCCAGGCATACAACGTATACCAGAGAATACTAGTTAAAATAAAATTTAAAGAAATATTTTCAAGTCTTATCATCCACGGCACTGGAGGGTGTTTGTTGTCTTATCAATAAAACAAGAGTTGTAAAACAAAATTTAAATTTAATAACAAACTCAAATAAAAATAAAAGATAGAAAATTAAATTATACAGGCCTGAATGTAACTTAAAAAATTATTGATGGTAACAACTGGCTGGAAAAATTTGTTCGCTACTCCTGGAATTCAAACTATATTTGCGACGAGGTATACCTGGTCTCCTAAAAAAAAAAGAATCACAAGTAATCGATTCTAAAACTCAGTTTAAAGTAAACCAAATTGTTACCACAGTAAATGCAATAAATCAAATATTAATACAATAAGTGACCTGATAATTTAAATTCAAATACAAAAATATTGAATTGTTTTATACATAAATAAAATTAATTATTTCAATTTGAACTTTTAACATAAATTTAAGACAGAGGTCAATTGTGGCAGCAGATAACTAAGTAACAATGAGTATAATGTACAATTAAAACATCTATGCAATATGAATACCAAACTACTAATTAAATGCAGAAGTACCATTCGCTTGATCCAAAAAAAAAGGTTTCTATCAAAGTGCTACCAGAAAGAGTAATCTTGCTGCTCAATTCTTGTATATATAAATTAATGGAAATTTTCAAAACCAACGGTTTGAGTGTTCGCCGAGATACCAGGCGATAACACAACGCTAAGGTGAAAAATAGCGTGATAAAAATGTATATCATTTAGCAATTCGACGAAGTGCATAAAAATCTTGTTTTTGGTACTTCCTAATTACGGCAATTAATATGACCAGAATAAGGATTGATTTAATTGGGTTTCAAACTGCATAGAATAATTATTTAATTTAATAATTGAGAAAAATAAGCAACAATAGTTTTCACTGTAGGTTGAATCTTAAGATAAACTGATTTATCACAAGAATAGACAAATCGATAGATTAATTAATTAAAAATTTAGGCAAATAACACTTAAAGGAAAGATTCAACTTACGTGTTAACGCTGTCACGAGTAACCACTCTCTCCTTTCCTTTTCTTTCCCACTCCCAAAATTAAACAATATTTTCAAAAATCTAAATAAAAGCAGTGGCGTGTTGTTATTAAAACATAATTTTGATTTAAATTAAAATCAAACTATAACGGAACGTTACAGTATTTATCCTCATTGATCTAATATTCGTACAGATCCATTAACCAGAACATCGTAAAATAAACGTAGCGTATGATAATCATTCGCAACATCCAACTCAAATTTCATCAGACGTAACACATGAATAAATATCGATTTTTACTCATAAAAATCATAATTCGGAAATTCTTCGTAACAGCGACGTTGTGACTAACATCAAACGTGCAGCGTAAACCATATGTTAATATCACATTTCAAACATCAAAATCGTAAAAAGGCGTACGTATCCAAACGAAATTTTCGTAACCATAAACGAATTCACACGTACACAAATCAAAAAGCATCGAATAAATCAGAAAGCATAGTCGTATATCAAAAGCAAAAATTTCCAGTTCGGACATACAAATTTATTGCGCAACTTGCTATTTAGGCGTGGTCATCATATGACTCATTGAAATGACGCAATATGATGCAATTCCCGTAAATCGTATACTTAATTCTTTTTCGAAGATTTGAAACCAAGAACCATATAAAAAACAAAAACTAAAACGTAAATTGCGATGTATTATACAATGCGAATCAAAACAAAAATGACTTACCCCTTCGAATTAACGGGTTTTATCTTTATAAATTTTGTAAATTCAACAAACGCAGGTAATACAACAAAACGCAGATGCTGCAACGAAACGCAGGCTTAAATACTTTGCCCCATTACGCAAAAATTCACAAACACAAATTCAATAAGTGGTCATTCCACTTTTTGCAGCACGCAAAAAAATGTCTGCTTCGCCTCATTGCGAAACGTAAGATCTCTTCGTACTTAAGAAGAAGGCTCATAACGCATGTGCCATGCGTCAAATGCATTGCGCAAAAGAATTTACATAAACAGTGAATACAAAAATGTTAATTAATATCAGACGTATTCAATCAAAAAAATGTGCACGTTACATCGAAAAACAATTTATTTTATACAAGTCAGTTTGAACAATGTGAGAGTGAGTATCAATAAAACCCCTATTTTTGAAGAACACTTGAATAAAACAACAGATAACCTTAAAACCAGAAATAATATGTTTAAAAAAATATTGGGAAACACAGCCCAATAAATCAGTATTAAGTATTTTATAGCTTGGTCTGTGGCGTAATACGGCAGCCCTATGTGGTTGAATAGTGCTTTCATTGGCATAATAGACATACAACATAAGAAAACGATGCGTATAAATCTGGCACTGTTAAGTCTAATTTCTTAAAATGGGCTATTGTATAATAACACTCTTTCTTACGTGTGGTCAAACCACATTTCGTTAAATATATTATCTGTTCTTGTCGCTTTTTGATTTTTTAGCTTATTTATATTTTTTTCTATTTTTTGTTTTTGTGGTGCTCTTATCTCCATCTTGGGATTCTTCTTTTTGTTCTGTTTCTTCTTTTTTTGTTTTCTCAAGTAGATAATTTTCTTAGGTCTTTTTGTCTATATTTGCGGTTGTTTTTTTTTCTTTTTTTGCATCTTTCACTGTTGGTATAACTTAGTATTGCTCTTATTATCATACCTTATTTCATCCATTATTTTGTTGACGTAATCTTCTGTGGTAGGTTCATCTTATTTTCGTATGTCTTCTTTTCTTTTTCTTTCTTTATTTTTTCTATGTCCTATTTCTTTTTAATTTGTTGTCTATGTTTTTTTAACCATTCTTAGTTTCATTTTTGTTATAACCAGGTTGTGATTTCTTTCTACGCTAGTTCATCAGGATCATCTTACATTCTCAATCATACTCTCTCTTTTCCTTTTAATTAAAATATGGTCTGTTTAATTGCCTTTATTCTTTCCCGGTATATTTTATGTGATTTTATGTTCTTTTTTATTGTTTAAATTTTGTACTTACAATATAGATATCCATTTCTGTTGTTAGGTGACATAACCTCAAGCTGTTATCTGTTGTTATTTCGTGGATAGTTTCTTTTTCAGCCACGTATTTTATAAAATCTTCTCTTCCTATTTTTGCATTGTAGTCTCCTAATACTATTAATGTATAGTATTTGGGTATTTTTTCACAACTTTGTTGTAGTTTGTTATAGAAAACTTCTTTCTCTTCTATTACTGTATAAGCGTTTATTATCATGCCGTTCCAATTTTGACCCTGTTTTTTATTTCTTTTATAGAATGTTGAGTATCTTGCTTTCTCTACGCTTGCTTCGCTTCCCCATCTTATCTCTTGTAGTGTTAATGTACTAATTTTGTATTGTTTCATCTCTCTAACTATTTCTCCCATTTTACCTGTTTCTAATAGTGTTCTACTGTTCCATGTTCATATTTTAATACAGTATCTTTTATTTATTCACTTGTTTTTTTTGTATATTTTACTGTTTCCTTTTCGTTTCTATTTGACTTGGGCGATTCATGTAAACCGTATCCTTGTTCATTGCTATGTTCGTCATTGTTATTCTGTGCTCTATGTGTGGTTAGTAGTTTTTTGGGGCAGTTCTGTTAATTTTTTTTTGATTCTCTTGAAACTTATCACTTTCTGGGGATCTTTCGTTTACCGTCTTTTTTTCTCTATTTTTTTTACTTGTTTCTCCATTTTCATGTTCTTCTTCTCTCTCTAAGTCTTCTGTTCTGTATGTTTTGTTATTAATTATTAGTTTTTCATATCTTATTAGCGCTTTATATCCTTTTTTCTTGCCTCTTTCATGTATGGTATCAATCTTCTTCTTTCTTCTTGTACCTCTTTAGGATAATCTTCATCGCTCCAGATATCTATGTCCTTTAGTGTTTTGCATTTTTTCAGATATTCATTTTTGTGGATCCTTTCATTAGTTTAATCATTATTGGTTCTGCTTTTCCTTCATAGTATTTCCCAATTCTTCTTGTTTCATTTAATTCTTCTTTTATATTAAAGTTTATTCCTGTCTTCTGTATTACTGTATTAACTTTGTCTTGTGTTTCTTTCTGGTTTTCGTTCTCATTGTCCTTTATTCCTATTATTACAATGTTTTTCTTTCTCACTCCTCTTTCTAATATACTTATTCTTTTTTCCTGCACCGCCAATTTTTCAAAGATTATTATTTTTTCCTCCATTACTTGCTTTATTTCCTGCATTACAGCATCTAGTTTTGAATTTAATTGCTGCATATTTCCATGAATTTGCTCGAACATTCTTTCAATTTTATTCGTTTCCGCCATATTTCTTTCTTTTTTGCGACCCTCGTACATCGGTTCCAAATTCGTTAACACGTGAAAATTTAACGAATTATCACAATTTAAGCTTTAAGCAGATATCTACTCGCCACACGTAATCGTAGCAGCCGGCTACTGCCTAAATGTTAATCAGTGCCCGACAGCTGATTAGTGGCTGCTTAATCTATTTAAATATTGATAACAGTTTTTCAAAAACTAGGGACTAGCCAGAACACAGTTCTATCCGTTAGGCAAGAAACCGTTACACTGGGGTGTAGAAAAACAATACTTTGTTGGGTTTACGTGTCATAAGAACGTCAAGAAATGGGAGTACTATTCTTTCCGATTTTCATGGTAAATTTGATATCAGGGTGTTGGTTGTTTAGATGATCAAAAAACTTAGACAATTCAACACTACCATGAGACTAAACAATAAAGGTGTCATCAACATACCTAAAACAGACTTTAAGTTTTAAAATCGATAATTCCAAAGCTACCGTTTCAAAGGATTCTATAAAAATTTTACAATAAGAGATAATGGCGCTCGAAACTTGTTTGTAAAACTTGTTATAAAATTGGAAGTAAGTAGATGATAAACACTTATCAATAAGAGGAACCAAACTCAAATCTTTGTCATGGTGGGACAGACTTTTCACGACGAGAATAAGCGAATCTTTAATAGGAACTTTGGCAAAAAGTGAAGTGACATTCAAGCTTTGTAGATTTCAAACGTTGAATGAAGTGATGAGAGTTGAGGATGTGAGAAGAGATTTTACCTGTAAATTTGGTTGGACAAAAACTTGTCTAGCTTGTAAGTAGGAGGTTGGATAGTACTGGCGATAGGTCTAAAAGGTTTACCTTCTTTGTGGACTTTAGAAAGTTCCTATAAACGAGATTGTTTAGAAACTGAAAGTTGTTTTTAGAAAGTAGATTAAAATATCTGAAGATTTTGCTGACCTCGCATTTAATTTTTGAAGTGAGATTACGAGTTAAAGGAGCGTACGTATTCTCTGACAGAGTAGAATGTATTTTCTCAACGTAATCCGTTTGGTTTAAAATTACTGTAGCGTTGTCGGCTAGAAGAATGATAATATCGTGGTTCTTACGATAACTTATTAACGTCCGACTTAGAAATGCTGGATTTAAGAACTTTAGATGATTGAAGAATTTTGCAAGTATGAATACGAATGGGATCTGAGATGTGGAAAGGAAGATGTGTTATAGAAGACTCAACAGTACATATAATATCTTTTTTAGGAATGCGTTTGGGAGCGACAGCAAAATTCAAACTCTTAGATAGCAGCGATTCCTGTTCTAAAGTAAAAGCCAAACTAGATAGGTTGACTGGCAAAGCGAGTAGTTAAAGCAACTTTTTGCTTTATGGATTTCAACTATTGAAACTTTTTAAGATAAATTTCTGGGGTTAATCGTAGAGTGGTGCTAAACTGCTGGTGAGAGTATTGGCCAACTCAAGATGGAGATAAAAGTATTGTTTAGAAATCGTGTCTAACTCACGTCTGGTTTGCTTAATCCGTTTGTCTATCAATGTTAGACTAGCACGGCGAAGAATGTTCTTAGACGAACGGGTCTGAATGTGGAATTTAATTTTGAGAAATTTAGAATGATGTGGTCACGACAACTACTAAGAAAAGTTAAAGTGCACAAAAGTTTGACGAGTTTGTGACGGAATTTGGAAAATAATAATATTTCTAGTAAAATGAAAGTTTTATTTAAGCGTACATCGGCTTGACTCAAAACCAACAGTCTATTTGCATGAAATAAATCAATTTTTGTTTATTACAACAAACTTTTCTCTCCACACACAAAAAAAGTTTTATGGTTAATTGTGCGTGCAAACGACTGACGACGTAGACGACAAGAATTAAATTAGGAAAATATAATACTTAGTTTGCCTTTTAAGAATACGACTAGCTAGTGGCACCTTTTCGGAAATTCCTAAAATTTGCTAAAATAAACAAAACCGTACATATGGTGTTATCACAAGTAAATTTCTTTTAGTTCATACGATTAATGAAAAAAATCAAATGCGCCGAGTTTCCCTCAATACTCGAAAGTTTTGATATCTTTAATGAAAATGACATGCCGTCAGAGGTGAAAAACAGATTTTAAACAAACAACGCCTAAGTGGGGTGTCAAAAGAACCGCGAGGTGACACTGATTGACGCTATGCACTTAGATTAACACTCCGACTACCGTAATTCGAGAAAAACGCCAATCAGTGCGCAGTACTGATAGGTGACAAACTAAGAATCTACTGCACCGATAAGGCTCAACCAGTTTTAATTAAAAACTAGAAACCCAACTAAGAAATAAATAACAAAACATATAAATGACACATACTTTAAATGCATATTTAAGTACATATTTTTATTGTTTTTCGTGCATGCATTTTTGAAGTGTTTAATGCAAAACAATCCGAAACCTATTTATAACAAAAATGTTATTTAAATAAATGTTTCACTATCTGTGTTTTCACATATAACAATTATTAAAATAAATTATATATATTTTGTTTTGCAACTACAATACATTTGAGGATTAGTATCGGAATACGATATTATATTTTATAGCGTACCGGTATTCCTGTATTCTAACCTAATCTCAAGTTGTTAAATCTACAGCCATTAAATCTGACATTTACGAATTCTTGAAAGTTAATGTCATATTACGTTACCATCGTGCAACCAAAACGTACTTTTTAGCATAATATTTTGAATGTAATAAAATATGTATCTAGAAAAGATATTGCAGAGTTAGCAAACGCATTAAAAATTAAAGACAGCTTTAATTAACCTTGTCATTTTCTAATTAGAAATTTAATATGAAATAAAGCTTGGTTAATATTAAACATTTAATTACTTGAAAAACAATTAAATTTTTATCCCCAGTAATTTTGTAATTAGTACAGTCGATAATTAATATGTTAAAAATTATTAGTAGTTTTTTAAAATTAAATTTAAAAATGTTTTTATAACAATCAATGTTCGTTCAATTTTATTATTTGTTTGTCTTATTCTCATATATCAGTTACTTCTATTTCTTATTACTTTTTTGATTGTATTGACAGTAAATTCAATGTTAAATTTATTTTTCCTCAAGATACGATTTTGTTGATTAGTTTGAGAAACATTTTAATACGTCTTGTTTTTACAGCACTTTTACTACTTCAAGATTTATTGTTATCCATATTCAATTTTTCTCAAAAGTTTTAATTGTCCAGTTACTTGTTTTATTACTTGTTTCTTCTAATCATAATTTTGCTTGAATTAATAATGACTGGGGACTTATTATTTTAGTACAAATATGTATATTCGATTTGATGATTATCATTAGGTATCTTATGCCTTCTTATTTACCTATGCACATTTAGTCAAAACATGATCTTTTATCTATTTACGTAAATTTAGGAAGACACACTATTTACTTTTTAAAAAAATAATGTTTTTATTTAAGGCTTATTATACTGTGTGAGATTAAAATTGTAACACCAAAAAGGGGTGGGAATTTTGCGACCATAGTTACAGGAAGGTTTAGCTACACAGAGGTAGTCATATCTTATCTTGTGTATTGTTGGCTTACGTGAAGGTGGTTTTTCGTACAGGGAAATTGAAAATCGGAACGAATGCACTGTCATGCGCCGTTATCACGGATGAACTAGGGAAGATCAGAATCGTCGTAGACAAGGAACTAGGGGACAGATACAAACAAATTATGACACTAAGAGTAGGTCTCCAGTACTACATCAATTGCCGATCAATGGTTAGGTAATGATTTCGTCCTGTAATCCTTCAAACATTTTACCGTCAAATCAGCCGACATCAACGTTTGGAGTGGTGTAGTTTGCAACTCCACTGAAGTTTGGAATGGCATAGAGTAATCTTCAGTGATAAATCCCGATTCTCTTTGGAAATGCACGATGACCGTATGAGAGTCAGGCGAAGGCATGGGGAACGGTGCAATGTTCTATTTTATGATGAGCAATATGTGCACCACACTCTTGAGATTATGGTATGGGGTGCTACAGCCTATGGAAGCACATTTTGTTTGGTATTCGTCCGAAGCAATATGAACGCCCAGCGATATGTGAACGAGGTGGTAAAAACTCAGATTCTTCTATTTCTTCAGTAGTTGGAGGATGCACTTTGCCAGCAAGATAATGTTCGTTCCCACATAGCAAGCCAGTCCATAGGACTGATTTGAAGAGACCAATATTAATCTCTTACCATGGCCACCCAGATCTTTTGACTTTTCGCCTATTGAACGCGTGTGGAATATTATGGGTAGAAGACAATATCTCAAGAGAAAATTGACCATCTGCTGGAAGTGGTGCTACCAAGAGTGGGAGAGTGTGAAACTATTGGGGGGGGTTAATACTTTATGAAATAAAAATTTGTGTTCATCTTTGTTCGTTTAAAATTTAATACTTTTTTACCTCTGAGTAGCTAGACTTTGCTGCCAAGTTCGGTCACAAAATTTCCACCTGATTAAACATCGAGTTTTTGTTTCTTTGTGATGCCTTTGGAAGCTTGGTTTGTTATGGTGTTTTTATTTTTTTAAATATGGTTTTATATTTTCTACTGGTTTGTCCAACACAAATAGTCGGAGAGTCCCGATTATGCAAGAACAGTTTGTTTAATAAAGATGCAAAATTTGAATTATTGATTAGAATGGTGATCGTAGAAAATCAAATATTTTGATTAATGTTAACAAAAATAATAATATAATAAAAAGTCTGATATACACCAGCTTTTGATAAGTTTTTAAACAAGATACCTCAATTTAGAAAGTCTTGAGTCCAAGAATCAATACAGAGTTAGGTAATCAACTTGTGAACTAAGCCAGATTCTAAAATCTGTCTCAGTATCATAGTAGCAGTATCGGTGGTATGAGCTCGATTTTAATTGGGTTACGTTTGAAAAGGGACGTGTCTTCGATAAATTGGTAACAACCGAGAATCAAAGAGGGAATAGTTTAAAAGCGTTGTTACAATTGAAGTTATTGGGGTGTTTGATGATTTCTGCTTTCTCGGAATTTCCTATTGGAGACGAATGGATTTTGCAATAACTGAGGCGTTACCAAAATCTATATTGTGGATGCAGTAAAATAATTATCAGCAACAGCAGACTTAGAAATATGTTTTTTGTTATACAACAATTGTGTGCTGAAATACGTGTGATTACAAAAGAACAGTTTCACCGATGTAGACTAAACCACATTGTAATGTTTTCTTTCGTTCGGGTAGTGTAATAAGGCTTCGATTAGGTTACATGTATTTATTTAATAAGCTAGGAATAATTCGAGGAATACAAAAACTATAAATTCTTAAAACGTAATAATAATGACATAAAACATTATTGTTTTTTCGCATCGCAACATCAAGTGTCTACTTGATTTACACTAAAAATAAATCCGTGCATGTATTCAATACATGACACACATGAACACGGAATTTGGTATACATTTTGAGATGAAAATGTGAGAATTTTGTTTTTGGAAGTAGGAAGAATTGGAGAGCTGAGGATGTGATAATTTACAGGCAAAACCGCTTCTCAAATTCTCAAATTTCATCATTTAATTTAAGTATAATCTATAAAGCTTGAATCCCAGGATCTTTCTTGTGAGTTGTTATCATCGAGCAAGTTCTGTCTCACGAAAACAAAGATTTTGGTTTGGTTCATTTTATCGATAAGTGCTTATCATCTACTTAATTTCTTCTACATCTCTTGTTGCAGCTAACATTTTTATCAAATCCTTTGAAACGGTTGCATTGGAATCATCGATATTAAAACATACAGTTTGGTTTAGGTATGTTGATGACACCTTTATTGTTTGGTCTCATGGTCGTCTTAAATTGTCTAGGTTTTTTATTCATCTGAATCAAGGGTCAGTAACCTTTTGTTGTAAAAGGTCGCATGTCACTACAGTATACTCATAATATTTGGGTACAAATATTTTAGTTAATAAAATCAGTGAGATTTTTGTGGTTGAATTTAATTTGCTAGTTTTTTTTTATATCAGCTTACATTTTAGAATAAAAATGCGTGATATTGCGTCTTGATATAAATTCAATAACCGAGAATTTAGAATTGAAAAAGTTTGCTTACAAATATATGTACTGCCAAACATAGTAATTATTTGCCGAGAAAACCTTTTTCACTCTTTGTAGTTTACAGAAGGCAAACTTTTATAGAAATCTGCCAAATTAGGTTATTCGTTACAAGCATATTTAAGTGTGGTATCACTTTGCAAATCTATCACGTTGATTTGCAAATAGCTTGATAATTTGTCGATATCTACTGCGAAGGGATTTTCGAAAATCTCCATCTTACGTGAGACCTTTTAGAATTAGAAAACCAGTTTAATGTTGTATTAACGTACTTTTCGTTTTAGTATTTTGCCAAACAAAATTAATTTTAGCTTCTTCAAGTGCTTTTTTGCAATTTGAAAAATGATTGAGTTTTTTTCATCGATATGGTTGATAAATAATTTTAGTTTCATTTCAAATGATTTAACATCTGAAGCAATATTTCATATCAATTAATTTTTTTCTTGTAAATTTGTATTTAGTAAATGTATGGCAGTCACATCAGTGAACAACCCAAGATCTACAACCCACTATTTGTTGGAGAGTTTGTTTATTGCATTTTCTTTGATCTTTATGATGTTATAAAGTACTGCTCTTCGGCTTAGCCATCTCACTTTACAGTATTATATCATGTCACCAGCTTTCACATCTTCCAAAAACTTTTTGATATAAGTGAATTTTCTTTTATAAAATTAATAGCAGATATAACGGTATAAATTATCTTTTTCCACGATAAGACCTTGCAACACAGTGCTTCTTGATGATCAATACAATGGTATATAAATGGAACTTTAGATCCACACTCTTGTAGTTTGCCGTTGACTCTTCCGCCAACACCTTTATTTTGACCGCTCATGTTTTTTCCGCCGTCCTTGGTGGTACTGGCAATTTATCTCAGCTTATGCTACATACAACGAGAACTTGGTCCAAGTGATAAAATAAATCCTCTCTCTTTATAGTTTCTTTGAGACTGCACATTTTCAATAGCTCCTCATAACCAGAAAAGTTTTCGTTAACTCGTTGTACAAATATTAGGAGTTGTGCGGTATCCGACACGTTCGTACTTTCGTCCATAGGAAGAGATAAGTAAGTAAAAGACTGCGTTTTATCCTTAAGTTGTTCACGCAAGCTAGCACCTAAGTCTTCGGTGCATCGGGTGCAGTTCTAGCAGAGAGTCTAACGTTTTCAAACATTTTCTTCTGTTCCGAACATGCTTTCTCCGCGATAGCTAAGACACACTATTTTACAAGTTAACTGTGGGTAAATGGGCGACTATGCTTAGCTATTACCTTTGCTATTTTGTAGCTGACACAAACAACTGATTTGATGGACTTTTAAGCCATTTTGTTTATCGCAAACCGCCACGGACAGATATCTTCATGCTTTGTCTCATCATCATCCGACATAAATGCGTTTTGTTATTGAATCTTTGGTTCATCGCGCTTTTTCTATTTGAAGATATAGATTTCGAACTCCGTAATCTTACCAGAACCTTAGTAAACAATGGTTATATAAAACGGGATATTCAGGCAGTTATAAATCGTCGTCTACATCCCGTACTCGAGTACCTAACAACAATATCTAATTTCAATTTAATTTTAAGGTCACAGATTAAATACGGAAACTTCTTCTTAAGAATGATATTAAACCTATATTCAAATTGACAGGTAAAATTTTTCAAATCTTTTTTTCTCCCAAGTACAAATTTCCTACACTTTCATCTCAAGGTGTATATCAAATTTCGTGTTCATGTGGTTTAGTCTATATCGATGAAACTGTTCATTCTGTTATCACACGTATTTCAGAACATAATCGTTGTATAAAGAAAAGTTATATTTTGAAGCCTGCTATTGCTGAACATTATTTTACGACATACCACAACATAGATTCTAATAACACTTCGGTTATTGCGAAATCTCCAATCGTCTTCAATAGGAAAGTCCAAAAAACCATAAAAATTATCAAACACCCTAATAACTTTAATCCTGACAAGGGTTTCAAACTATCCCTTTTTTGGTTTTTGGTTGTTACGGATTTATCGAAGACACGTCCTTCTCTAACGTAACCGTAATCAGAATCGAGCTCCTACCATCGCGGCAATATTTTTTTATAAAGACGGAAAAAATGTCTTCTAAAGTCACTTTTATGGATTTTAGAATCTCACTAGTTGATTACCTAAGTGTGAAGTGATTCTTTGTTAAATTATAGTTTACGATTTTTTTCATGCTTTGATGAAGCTTTTTACGAAAGTGGGCAAAATTTTGGCAACTTAGGTTGACGTTAGACGTTCTAATCTCAGTTTTTAATATTGTTTGTTTCTGGGTTACTCTATGCACCTTGTTTAATTTTTCTGCTAGTTAGATCATAAAATATTTTAGTGCTGCCAACATCGCAAACGTCAATATTTGTTCGTTAGTGTAGTTACGTAATGGGAAAAAAGTTCTACAGTGGCAAAATGAAAAGTAAAAATCTCAAAGTCAATCATTATACTCGTATCAGAACGAGTATGTGACAAGTGGAAAACTTATTAAAAAAATCTTGAAATTGAAATTGCAAAAACAAACGATGTCAATGTCAAATTTGACAGATTTGGTAATAAATGTAGTAACAACCAGTACGTTACTTTTGTCGAAAATTTCACAGCATAACCCACTTACATGCTACGCTCGTTCGTTATGCTATGCTTTACTTCCGACGCTTTTTACGTAAATTACTATTGGATAACTGGATAAATTCCGCAACACGACCTCCAATATGTTTCGAACTGTCAACCAATTCAGTTCATCTAAGCCACAACCAAGCTTGGGTACTGCCAATTTCGTCACATAGTGGCACTCCATTTCTTTCTTGAGATTCCATAATGTTCGCCACAGATTTTCGTATAACGGCTTGGTAAGTGAGTATTTCTTGGTGACTAGATAAAAAACGAAATGTCGGTTACCACGTAGTTTTAAAACTTTTCCGGCTGCCGGTTGCTGTCTTCGTAGTTCATGTAGCTGCCCAAAGTTCTTTTTTAATACGACTGCAACCCCTCTGGACGTGTCAAGAACCTCGCTTACGCAATGTGCGATGACGTAATTTTTTTGTGTTTGGAACAGGTCTTGTGGTTCCTCGGTGGTAACTCCAAACTTTGCTTCTCCAGAACCTCCGTATAAGCTCATAAACTTATCAAACTCCATTCCTTTGATTTTATTTCTGGTTCTGCTAGTTATTACTCTAGTTTGGACCTGAACTTGCGTATTGTGGTTATTGCCAGCAAACGGGGCTTGACGATCGACGTGGACCACTTTTGGCTTACCTCTTGGTGGTTTTCGGATGCGATATATAACGCCATCAACACGTTGCACGACTTCATAAGAGCCCTCCCTTTGCCTTTGTAGCTTCGACGACAAAGCACGTTTCTTTTGGGGATTATACAACAATACCATGCCGCCAAGTTGAAACTCGCCATTTTGTGCCTTGACGTCATATCTAGTCTTCATTCTGTCGCTAGCAACTTGTGTGTTTTTAAGGAACTTCTTATGTACTTCGTCTAGCTTTATAGTCAGCTTGCTGACGTGGTTTTCTCCAGCAACTTCTTCTTCCGGTCTTCGTCCAAATTGGAGGTCGCATGGCAGTCGTATTTTCCGACCGAGCATCACACAGGATGGTGTTTAGCCTGTGCTTTCGTGAACGGATGATCGGTATGCCATTAGGAAAAGGTGCAAGTACAGATCCCAGTTTCTTTGGTGTTCGACCACTACTTTGGCTAAGTACTTTTCCATTGTTCGATTTATCCGCTCAACTAGGCCATCAGATTCAGGATAGAGAGTCGTCGTCCTAGTTTTCTTAATTTCCAACAGTCGGCAAACTTTTTAAAACAGCCCAGACTCAAAGTTGCGGCCTTGATCGGAGTGCAATTCCAACGGAACTCCAAACCGGCAGAGAAACTCTTTTACTAATACGTCTGCAACTGTAGCTGCTTCTTGATTGGGTATGGCGTAAGCCTCCGTCCATTTCGTGAAATAATGTATTGCTACGAGGATGTATTTATTTCCCGAATCGGATTCTGGGAACTGCCCTGCGATGTCAATCGCTACTCTTTCCAAAGGGCTTCCGAAGCTGTATTGCTTCATGGGTGCTTTGCGTTTTTTTGCTGGACTATTCCCTGATGCGCAGACCGTGCACTTACGGTGCATGTTCATGACTTCTTCTTTGCAGTTCACCTAGTAGAATCATTCTTGAACTTGCCCCAATGTCTTCTTAATGCCAAAGTGTCCTCCTGATATACCATCGTGGAGAAACTTCAACACTTCTGACACCCGGCTCTTTGGCACTACCAACTGTAGTCTGTTCCTCGTGCCTTTGATACTTTCTAGGGATTGCTTAAGAAGACTGTCTTCTACTATCAAAGAGTCCAAATACGCCCAGTACGCTTTAATGTTGGTGGCTGCTGTCCGCTGGACATGGTCTTCTGGACAAGGCGTCACCGTTTCCGGAACGGTGTTTTGTGTCATAGTGATATTCTTGCAGTCTCTCGATCTATCTTGTTACTTGTCCTTCCGGGTTACGAAACTGCAATAGCCATTTTAAAGCGGCGTGGTCCGCTCTCAATAAAATTTTTCGTTCATACAAATATTTGTAGAAATGTGCTAAGGACTTGACGACTGCTAACAGCTCACTCCTAGTCACTCAATAATTCCTTTCTGGCCTGGACAAAACCTTGCTAAAATACGCGATAACTTTTTTCTGTCCATCTTGAACCTGCGAAAGGACCGCGCCTATGGCTTATTGCTTACGTCCGTATCCAAAACAAATTTTCCATCTTCTCGGCAAAGTAACTAGGGCCTGTTTTAGTTGATGGAAAGCATTCTTGCAGTCTTCATTCCGTCTAAATTCTATTCTTTCTTTGGTCAATTTTGTCAAAGGTTTGGTAATATTGACAAATCCGGGTACAAATCGCGTACAACTCAAGAAAACTTCGGACCTGATGTTTCTCGATTGGTCTTGGCCATGCTTGCACTGCTCGGATTTTGTCTGGGTTAGCCTTTACTTCATCTCTAGATACGACGTGGCTGAGGAATTGCACTTCCTTCTTAAATACGTGGCACTTCCTTGGGGTCAGTTTGATATTAGCCCCACGTAGTCGCTGGAACACTTCTTTTAAGTTGTTTAAGTGTTCTTCAAACGACCTTCCAACAGTACCATTGAGAACGCCCATGGGCTATTTGAAGGTTCAATCACGCCTTCTTGTTCCATATCCGTAATTATTTGTTTGGCTTTTTCTCTTTTTGCCAAAAGAAGTCTGCGTAGATGTTGTCGTATTGGTCAAGCGTCTCCGGTATTAATTTTATGCTTAACTACATTAGTTCATCTTTTCGAACCACTCTCCAGCGCAAACACATCTTGATACTGCTAGATCAACACCTTAACTTTAGCCAGCTGGTCTTGGCTGAGTTTTTGACATTTAGAGGTAAGAATGTCCAATAGATGTTGTGGGCACTTCTTCGGCGACGTATCTTCATTAGATTTTACGCATCTCACAATTTGAGATACTGGCGTGCATTAGCCTATTAGTCTTCTTTTCCAACGTTACTGGATCTGAGTTGATATTTAAGATCCTTACCAACATCGTATTTTTCACTCGTACTAAAGTTCTGCCAACGAGTAGTTCTTTTTCAACTAAGTTGCCCTCCATTGGTTTAATCGCGCGTATGTAGTCTTCCTGCAGATTTCCATCAAGGCGTGCCATCACCACATTTTTAGTCCTTGCAAGCAAGGTCACTTCTTCACTCTATAAGACTCACACGACTGCCTTCTCTGACGAATGAAAAAGAATTTCTTCATTGTCATTCTTCAGGACATCGTTCTTCATATCCAAATGGAACCCATACTTCTTTATCACGCCTATTCCCGTGATGTCGGCTACCAGTACATGATGGTCGAGTACTCCATTTCCCAAACCAATGGTTACTTTGACTTGTCCGTGAGTAGGTACTTCTTCGCCCGTCGCCGTTCAAAGTCGTACTGTTACTGGTGACGTCTTCTCGTTTTCCAATAACATATCAGTAATTGAACACTTTTTCCATTGATCTTGCCATCGAGATAAATGCTATGCAATTGCTCCATCGACGATGCCGTTTGAATGGTAATCAGCGGAGCATGGCTCGTTGAGGTCGACTTTTGCTCGATTCGGTCGACTTGTTCTATTTTTCCGGGAACTTTTCTGGTCTTCTTTTGGGATTAGTACAGCGTCGTCGTACGTGGCCCACTTCCCCGTAGTTCCAGCACGTCACTTCTCTTTCTCGACCTACTTGTTCCCGAACTACACGTCGCACTATTTTTTCAATGCTTTCTTGTGTGTGCGAGGGTATTTCTGTAGCACATCGGAGCTTATGGCTGCCTCGGTGCGACGCCTGTTTTGCTGCTTTGAACTACAAAGCATGGGTTAAAGCGTCGTCTAACGTTTTCGGGCGAGCTAACTGGAGAGTCTGCTGGGTTTCGTTGTCTCGGACGCCATTTACAAAGGTTTGATTAGCCAACTACTCCAAAAAGGTATCTTGCGCTGTAGGATACGCAAGCCGTGTTAATCTGGCGATATCAGCCTCAAACTTTTGAAGACTTTTGGCAGATTTCTGAACCTGACTTTTAATTTTTGCTTGGTACACTTGTTGAAAATGAGCATCTCCATATTTCATTTCTAAACGTGAAATTAAGAGTTCGTAATTTTTTGCAGGTGGTCAGGAACAGTCTGTAAAATTTCAAGAGCTTCTCCACATAAAAACACTATTAAAGACGTCGCTTTTTTCTTATTGCTCCAATCATTAGCTGTAGCTGCGGCTTCAAACTGCTTGCAGGAGGTTGACCATGGCATTTTACCATCAAAATTTGGAGATACAACTTTAAACTTGTGAATGGTTTCTTTCCGATGGTCCATTATTAAATCCTCACTCGTGAGACTTCCTTCATTGTGACAATTCATTTGGTTCATTCTTTCTTCAAGCAGTTGTATTCTTTTTCTCAATTTTTTCTCTAGTTTATCTTCTATGGTTTTTGAATTTTCTTTTAATTTTTGTTTTAATTTGTCTTCTACGTTTTCTATTTTGTCATTAACAGATTCGCAAATTTCTTCTTTTAAATTTAACAAATTTGTTTGGGTTTCTTCTTGATCAATTTTAATTTGGTTTTCTATGCTTGTTCGTATTTCTTCTTTTAAACTTCTAGAATTTTCCTCTATTGTCTGGGAAAGTTCGAACAGTTTTTCTTCCATTTTTCTAGAATTTTCTTCCATTTTCTGAGAATGTTTGGATAGTTTTTCTTCAGTTTTCTGAGAATGTTCGCCCATTTTTCTATTATTTTCCTCCATATTTTTATTCATCCATTGGAGAATTTCAAATATTTTCGCATCCATTATAGTATGATAACAAGTTACCGGCTTAAGTTATAACAACGAATAATAATTAAAAAAAAGTTTGATAACACTAAATTCTATAATGCCCGACACTAGTTTAACAAAATGGAACAGCTAGAATTAAACGGTATAAACAATCACGCGAACTAAAGTTTGATTATTTACGCAATGAATGTTTTTATTACGGGAGCGATATTAAATTACTTAACGGTATGTACACTAAAATCGCGAACAGTTTGTTTATTTACACAATGCTATTCGATACCGCACACCTTACACCAATGTAACGATTGTTAAAACTAATTTGTTTATACTAAAAAAATGTACACGTCTATAACTAACCGAACTAATTAAATCTAAGGATATTTAATAAAAACACTAATTTATATCGCACTATTACTTACTCGAAAGATAAAGTCCGCGGATAACTTCAGTCTAACACTTATTGTTTACGTTAAAGTCACGTACGAGTTTAATTCGTCGTATTTATTTTGACACGCGTTAATAACTTATTTATTTAAACAAAAATAATCTTCTTAACGCCGACTTCGAATTACTCAAATAACTGGCCTATGATTTGTTTGTACCGCATTTATACATTTTGGCAATCTTCTACATCTTTCGGTGAACGTTTTGGAAAATGGACAACTTCGTGAAGGCTGTCGAACTTGAGAATAATTTCTCGAACGTTTCAGTATTGTAGTTTTGTATCTAACGACTTAGAAATGTTTCAAATTTAGATAGCGATAATCCATGGTTTGATAATTAAAGGAACATTATTAATTGTTCATTGTTTTATTACAGCAACGATTAGACGTATTACCAAATAAATACTTTATTAACTCAAAGAACTGCATGCTCTGTAATTAGGATCACTATTGCGTATTTATACCAATACATGTTTGAGTTAAAGTGGCAGATTCTCGTTTTATTAATTGTGATTATTCGACGGTAAAATCACTATAATCGGTGTTGAGCTTTTGGTAAATAATTAATTTACAGCATCTTGTAGAGTCGAAATATTAACACCTTGAAATCACGTTTGGCCGTTGACTGGCATTTAAAACAAGCACGCAATAAAACAATATTTTTTGCAGTAAATAACAAAAGACTATATTATATAAGTTAAACGGGTCTTAAATTTTTTTTAATAAAATATAATTAACACAACATTTTAGGAAGTTGTCCATTTAGGACTTTACATGAAAGTTTTAAACTTTTCCTTCCTTTCTTAGAAAACTGTATCTATACAAAGTTAAGCAAGCTCATTGTCTTAAAAATAAGTTGCACCTTTTGTATTAGGTATAAAAGAAAGTAAGATTAACGCTTTACTTTTTTTCTAGTTAGAAGACATGTCGAATTCAACAATGAATCTTAGCACTAACTTATTTATATCCTATTTCTTTTAAAAGACAATTTAAAGCTTATCCTTAAGCTTTAGTTTTCAATTAATGCCCATGACAGTTTTAGGACACCGCAGTTAGAATTCAATTAACTAACAGTTTCGAGAATATTACATCTACGTTTCGGGGCATTAAATTTTCCAAAATCGGCAAGTTCTTAATTAGTATTCTAACGGTTTATTCTTTATAGTTCAGCATGTATATACTCCTTTATTTACATTTTACTACTTTAATTGTTTCTTATAATATATTACTCGATTTTAATGCAAATATTTATTTTCAGATGTCCTGACAGCGGGCCCAGGGCCTCCAGAATGCCTGCGGACGAAGACTATGGACGAAGACATAGTATACTTCCACATTCCGCCGCTTCTCCGGCTCCTGCTATTTCTAACGATCGTTATCAAGCCGCTTCACCGGCAGATCGTTTTCAACAAGATAGAAATGTTTCAAATGAAAAATCGGCACCAGCAGTCGAAAGATTGGATCCTCCTGAACGGTTCCAATCAGTTTCAGAACGTTTTAATACCGAAAGAAGTAGTTCGGATAGGTTACCGTCGGGTGAGCGATATCAAGGTGTTTCGGAACGTTATCCTCTTGGTGATTGCACGCAAACAACTGTTTCAACGGAGCGCCTTGCACAAGCGCCGAATCATTGTCATAGTGCCGCGGATCGTTCCAATTTCCCGCCCGATAGGTATCAGCATTCGGAACGTAGTCAGAAATATCCTGATAGGTTTACGCCAATTCAAAACATTGGGTCTTTGGATCGTTATCACAACCATGCTACGCCAATTGATAGATACTCTAGAACTAACACACCGACTGATCGGTATCACACTTTATATACTGATAAGGAAAGGTGTAGTAGTAGTGCAGATAGATATACTCCCGTGGAAAAATATACCAACAATGAGTCTTATAATAACACTGAAAGACATTCATCTCAAAACGTTAACACTTTGGGTCGACACACGCCAACTGAGAGACACAGAAGGAATCAAAATGAGCGAGATCAATACTTTACTACCGCGGTACCACAAAACGCAGATGTTTATAAAAGAAGGGAACGGTCTAAGTCATCTGAAAGAAAATCATCAGATACTTTTCAAGGACACGCCGAAAATTATAGTAGATACGGACACGAACCACCAGAAAGGTACACGGGCGATAGATTTCCAACAATTCCGTGTCCAGAACGTTTTGCTACACAAGACAGAACAGAAAGACCGGAACGTATTACTTTTTCTCAAGTACCTTATATGGCACCGCCGTCACCAGCACCAGCGGGCGATAGGTTTATTCCTCCTCCTCCTTTATCTCCTACAAATACACCTAGTCCAGACTGTTACGCTTCAAACACTTTTCCTTCGCCAACAAATTCAGTACCACTTCCTGAACGTTTTGTTCCTCCACCGCCTTTGTCTCCTTCACCTACGGAAACGTTTTCGCCAAAAAAACAACGAGAAAGGTATTCTGACAGATTTTCTAATTCATCAAGTACAAACGATAGATTTTCTCAATATCAACAAGAGAGATATAAAGATAGGGGACCGTATTACAATACAAATGAAAGATATCCGACACAACATCAAACGCTACACACTCATACTGATAGATATGTAAATGTTCATGAACGTTTTAACACTAGTGAACGTACAACTAATCCGCCAAATCCACATGCGCCTGTTGAAAGATACACTCCACAACAACAGGAACCGTATTATCAATATGATCGATATCCAAAATTCAATGCGGCTAATATTAATTCTAGCGATCCTTATATGCGCCGCGATTTGGCTTTTCAGCATCAATTTAGAGTTGCTGTTCCATTTCAACAAAATCCGTATCAGCGTATACGCTATATGGGAACTCCAAGTCGTACAAAATGTTGTCAGTATCAAGATTGCTATCAACTGTGTAAATCTAGCCCTTGTTCTAGCTCTAGTAGTTCAGTTACAAGTCAAGGAAAAGAAATACAAAAAGAACTAATTAGCAACAGTAATATACCGGATGTTCAGTGCCAAAATTTAAATGGATACCAACAGGAAAAAGCTATACAATGCAATAATTTTCCAAATAAAGAAATTCAGTGTCCAAGTTTTCATATAACGACGCGTACGGATAAAAAAGACGTTACATGCGCCGGATACGTTTCGCCAAATTTAAGAACGGGTAAAATACAGTGTAGACATGGAGTGTGTGCTAGTCCTAGTGTTGAATACGTCGGACAATCGGGCGGGAGACATGTTTGTGCAACGCCACCACCAAGAGGTAGTATTGGTTCGGTCGATGGATCTGTTTGTAGTGATCAGTGTTGTATTAGAAGATCTCAAAACACGTTAGCAGTAACTGTTTGGTAAGTCTTTTCTAAAAATACGACGAAAATCGTATCTAAGAATTAATTACACTTCTATCTGTCTTAGATAAATTTAAGACAATAATGAACATGTCGGAGTAGTATATTTATATCTTTAATCTATAAAAGTATATAATTCTGGTCACGAACTAAAATCAATAATTGCGTGTAGAAGTTGCCATCAGAATTCACTATCAGGAGGATTTTGACAGCAATTAATTCTTATAATATATAATTAAAACGTTTCCTCATTTCGGCGTGTCTTTCTAACGTAATAGTAATGGACATTCTTTATTGCGAATAAATCGAATTATAAAGATTGTTCTAATATAACTTGAAGGATTAGTAAAAAGTAATTGTAGCGTTATTTCTACGATTAGAATTGATTTTATTATTAACCGTTTATTACACGTATAAATGCGCGATTTTGAATAATTTATTAGTTACGTATCTAAGATGATTCAATTTTCATTTGTTGAAAGTAAGACAACTTTTGCGTTATAAAAGTTAAATAAAATTTAAAAGTACGAATTATTGACGCATAGAAGTGGTTAAAAAACGGAATTTTTATTTATCTAAAAAGATATACAGCTTTTTACACTTTTGAAATGGACACTATTGGGATGTCCTAAACCGGTAGAGATACATAGCTGGTTAAATTACAAAAAAGCTGTACGTTTTCATTCTCATCAAGGATATAAACAGAAATTTGAGAAAACCTGGTTCTTTCCAAAAATATCTTGAAAAATCTGATGTACTTCGTTTTCTTATTCAATTCATATCTTTGTTATTACTTCATCATATTAGATCTACCAAATTTACATAAGTCGGTTTCGGCTATCTATTCAACGTTTCAAAAATTTTCTCGGCCTACTAGATGTTCATGTTTTCATTGCCAATTTTTATATTTCTTATAGCTGCGATTTTGTATATAATGCTGTTGAATAGAGAAAAAAAATTGAATTCAACGATGTAACACGCATGGATCATCTAGCTTTAAACTACATAATAACATCAATTTAAAAGTTTATTGTCCAAATCTATTTCCATGAAATGACAAATTAATGAATTAGAGTTTTCGCTATCAGAACTGTTAAAGTTATCTCAAAATAGTAGTAACTGTTGTTTAGTGCTGTAAATAAACTTTATTATTCTTTATTTATTATTGTTGTTAAACATAGAGTTGTTTTTGGTAATTACTTATAATGCCAAAATATTCAGTTAATGAAAGACTAGATATATATATATAACGTTTATATTCGAAGTCATCATCAGTGATTGCTTCGCGGAGTTTGCAGAATTGTCTCCCGAAAGAAGGCAACCAAACAGAACCATATTTCAACGTTTGAATATTTACCAGAATGAGTTTGGTACTCTACACAACGTAAATCATCGTCCAGTAATTGAAACTGCAAATGAAATAAATGTGTTGGCACAAATTAGTATAAATCCAGAATCTTCTCATAAGAAAATTGGTTTGGAGTGTAATTTATTAAAATCTAGGGTTCAAAAAATTCTGAGACACATAGATACTATGATTTCAAGTTTGAACTAGTACAAAACTTGCATCTACGAAACGCTTCCAGGAGACTCAAATTCTATTATTGCTTTCGTGATCAACTTGTGGAAGTTTTTGAGTATTCTATTAAAATACCATGGTCTGACCACTACGATCCCCTTATTTAAACTTTCTAGATTGCTTTTTGTGGAGTTCAGTAAAAAATATAGTGTAGATAGAGTAATCGAAGATGTGGAACCCTCACACAAATTACGCAATTATTTCTGACCATCACACCAACAAGCATTCATAATACAATGGGGAACATGGATCAAAGCACATTACTCTGCATATAACATATGAGAATATATTTCATGTAGTTTTAATTAGTTTTCACAGTCTTTATTCATTTGTTATTTCGTGGCAACTAGATTTGGATAATAAATTGATGTTTTAATGTAGCTAATAAAGTTAGATGACTCATGTGTGTTACATCGATTGAAAATTTTTGAAACGTTTAGTAGATAACCGATATCCACTTATATAAATTTGGTAGATGTTATCTAATACAATGAAATAATAACAAAGATATAAGTTGATTAAAAAAACAAAGTACGTCAGTTTTTTCAAGATATTTTAGGAAAGAACCGATTTATCTTAAATTTCTTTTCATATTCTTAATGAGAATAAAAATCTACATTTTTTTTGTTATTTAACCAACTATGTATTTCTACCGTTTAGAATATCCCAATAGTGTGCATTTCAAAAGTGACCACTCTGTATATAGTACGTGATATTTTGAAAACGATCCACCCTAAATATCTGTAAAACAAAAACGTTTTTGTGGTTGTGAGACACTTATAGTATAGGTTGAGACCAGAATGGAACAGGGGGTTAAAAAGTTTATTGTTTCAAAAGTCTCCATTTAAGCTCTTTTTGACTATGTAGTAGTTTTTTATTTCTACGATTAGTTTTTCAGAAAACCGCTTGTTTTGCAGCACAGCCCACGTTCATGCTTTTCCTGAACAACATTGTGGTTAAACGACTGTTGTTAGTAAAATCAACGCATGCGGATGTCAACTATCAAAGAAATGGATGTTTAGAAAAAATTAATGTTTGAACTACTGTTTAGGGTTTAATTTCAAATAATAAAAAAAATTTAATGCCTTCAAAAATACAAAACCTCTCGTTTAAAACAGTTGAATTTTACAAGAAATGCTTGAAATGCACAGGGTTTTGTTCCAGGCAGTAATAGATCTAGTTTTCAAATACTTTTCTCACTTTTTGAAATTTTTCTAGCGGATGTGCGATTGTGTGGACTAACGTTGGGGGCTCAACAACGCGCTTTTACATCTTGTCGCGAGGACTTGAGGTGTGTCTAAGACTCCGACGCCACACAATCGTCCAGGACTTCAACGAGGAAACCTCAGACTGTGATAGGATTTCTGGGGCGTTTCCTAGTCTCGTGAGTGCGGGTACCGTTTTCCGTCTTCCTATAGTATCTTTATCTTTTTTTTTGATGGGTTTCCTGTGGTTTATATTCAGGGTGAGATTTGTATCTGTACGTTGGGGTATCATGAAATTTTAAGGCGTTGTCTTGGACCGTAGTCTAAACTTCACTTTTTTTTGTACTTTTTTTTTCTCTTGGTTTGCTTAGGATTGTCCTTCAGTGATGTTTATGAGACTGCGTTCTTTTCTTGCTCTTATAAGTAACGACCGATGTTGCCTTACAACAAGTACTTGTTTTGATACTTCATTTCTGTTGGTTGGAGTTTTTGGTTCTTTGGGGTATCTTTCCACTTCGTGCGGCTTTTTAGATACATTGCGGGAGATTACTGTCAATTTGAAAAGGCTTGACATCAAAGTTTGATGGAAGAAAAGTCATCAATCCGGCGACCGTAAAATAGGTCTGACATTATCTAACGTTATGTGTTCCCAACGAGGCTTTCATTTCTAATTATTCACACGCATCTATCCGAGTATTGGGCGTAGTATTTTTACAACTTTTGTGAAAGTCTTTATTGGAGTAAGCGTTGTTTTCTATTTTTGTGATATAATTTAATTCTTCCACGTGTTTCCTCAATGTGGAGATAATAAAACTGGTTCATTTATTGGGAAATTTTTCATGATGACGTCACGTCAGTTTTGTTGAAGATATAAAAACTTTCAAGTATTGGATAAAATTCTAACTGTAGTGTGAGGCGAACGAACGAACGAAATAATATAATTAATTTGGGGGAAACTTGGCGCATTTGATTTTTTGATTAATCGTATGAACCAAGGAAAATTTACTTGTGATAACACCGTATGTATGTACGGTTTTGTTTATTTCAGCGAATTTCTGAAAAAGTGCCACTAGGTAGTCGCGTTCTTAAAAGTAAAACTAAACTGTAGGTATATACTTTCCTAATTTAATTCTTGTCATCTACGTTATCAGTTGTTTGCACTCACGATTGTACCTACGTATCTATCAGGTTGTTGTCACAATTAACCATAAACATTTTTTTGTGTGTAATTTTGTGTGTAACATTTTTATTACATGGTACGCTTTAGTTTTCTGGATTACTGAGATTTGTATATTCGTGTTATAATTTACAAATGTAATTTTATTTACTTTTGGAATATAAAAGTTAGGCCGACAAGTTTAATTCTTTGTATGACGTGTTGTCCAACCGAAGGGGGGTTGCTTCAACAATTATTGTCTGTGACCTACGTTCTAGCGTTTGATCGAATTTATGTAAAGTTACCTCGTTGTTCTTTTCTCACCTTTCTTTCTGTGATAAAATAAGTATACTGGTTGTTACATGCTCGGTTTTTGTCATTTGCTTTCTTTTAGCTTTAGATAGTTTTAAACGGTATTTGTCATCTTAATCTTCCACTGTTTTGGCGCTTTATTAACTTATTTATTAATTAAGTTTAGGTTTGCAGTGATTAAATTTGACATAGTTTCACAAAACTTTATATCTCTGTCGTAATCATCTTCACCAAGCTCTTAGACAATTTTCATTTTATAAATTTTGGTCACTTTACGAACTGATGAATATCAAAGCCCCGTAGCTTCAGCAGTCGCGCGCAAAGAATTAGTGGGATTCTATAAAGTATTTGTGGCTCTAATGTTTATCTGAATGCATATTATTAAAAATTCTTGCCGTGGCTCTAGCACATTTGTTTTAGGAGTCATAAATTTAAAAAAAATTCAGAATCTGAGTATGCCCGAACGTATGCAGATTTACTTTAAAACAGTATATTTGTTAATATCAATACATAAGAGACAACTTTTATTTCAGACAATACTTGATTACAACAGAAAAAGATTCAGTTTTTTACCTTACAAAAGTGACGATTTCTTAAAAATTAATCGTAGAAATACAAAACTATTCCACAGTTAAACAGAGATTAAATGGAGCTTTCAACAAACAAACCCGCTTTTTTATTTGATATTGGGGGGGGGCGGATTGCGCTGCAGGTCTGTTGAGTAGGATGCACCTGCAGGTCTAAAACTAGAATAATTAAGTGTTCCGCTCACAACAAAAATTTGTCGGTTTCGGCATTTTGCACATAACTTTATAATTTCTAGAGATTTAGAGTGTATTATTTTTAAAAAATCACTCTGTATGTATCTACTATAATTGCATACCTAATAAGAAGTAGGGTAATATAATATTAAGATTATACGTTTTTATTAATCTATACATAGACTTAGATTATGCACAAATTAATTTGATGTAACTTCAAATATTTGTTGTCCATACATATTCTATGACAATATACTAAACGTGTAAACTAATATTAGCTATTAATTTTTTAATAGCTTGTACCACCGTCGTTATAAAACACAAACGATAAGTCGTCTAATACAAATGAATATTATAAATCAACTAAGAAAATCGACAGTTGGCATATGTGATAAGAAATGTGCATTTCAGAATCTGTGTTTTATACACACGTGCTGTGAAAATAATGAAAAATGACGTAAGCCACGTAAGCATTGTGCTGGCACTGAGTAGGCGGAATGACCTCAGGGCTCAAGAGCGCAAGCAAAGCATTTAAGCGTTTACTTATCTTTTTTTTGTAACTTGCATAAAACTGTATTATGTGTCTTTCACTATTGACTACAATAACTATATCATTTACGATTCGGTTTTAGTATTATGCATGCGCGCACACGTAAATGTGAGCTTCCGGTAGATTTGCAAGTTTTCGTATCTCAATTCTCAATTTAAACGCATGAAATTCAAACATTTGCCATTTTAAATGAGCTCTGTAAACACTGTAAAATCGTGTTGTTTTTTTACTTTTTAGCACAATTTTTGCTGAAGTAGATGTTATACTTTGCTATTGATACCTTGTCTACAAGTGACAGGTGCTATTGTTCCAAGGTACAACAGAATCTTGTACCCTAGAATAGTAATAATTGTACCTTGGGGCATCGTCTAAATTATGTATAAAGAGATTTAAAAATTTAAAGATTTATTTTTAGGCAAATTATTACACATTATAAGACATGAAGTCGATTGGAAAAACAAATTGTTCCATTCTGCTGCCTGAAGCTGTTAGCTTTGGTAATTTTTTCATTATGTCCGTTCATAAACAGCTTTGCCTTTACTAAGATAAGAACGTCTTCTGGGTTTGAGGGGATAGTTCAAAACCATGATCACGATTGAAGTTATTGGGGTGTTTGATGATTTCTATGCTGTCTCGAAATTTCCTGTTAAAAAAGAATGGAGATTTGGCAATCACCGAAACGTTATCAAAATCTATCTTGTGACCTGTAGTGAAATGATGTTCAGCAACCGCAGACTTAGAAATATGCCTTTTCCTTATACAACGATCATGTTCTGAAATGCGAGTAATGACGGAACGACCGGTCTCACCCATGTAGACTAAACCACATGAACAAGGAATTTGGTATACACCTTGAGGTGAAAGTGTAGGAAATTTGTCCTTGGGAGAAGGAAGAATCTGAGAGATTTTTCCTGTCGAGTTGAAAATAGGTTTGATACCATTATTACGAAGAAGTTTCCCTATTTGATCTGTAACCTTGTAAATGTAGGGTAAAAAGGCCAATTTCGGATTGGATTCGGGAGTTGAAATGTCCTTAGGTAATCGAGTACGTGGATGTAGACGACGATTAATAACTCTATGAATATCTCGCTTCATATAACCATTGTTCACTAAAGTTCTGTAAGATGACAGAGTTCCGAGTCTAGATTCTCAGGTTGACAAATAGAAAAGGCGCGATGAACCAAAGGTTCAATAACAGAACGTTTCTGTGCAGGATGATGATGAGACGAAGCATGAAGGTATCTATCAGTATGGGTGGGTTTGCGATAAACAGAATGGCCCAGAAGTCTGTCGGGCTTACGAGTCACAAGAACGTCAAGGAATGGGACACAACCATTACTTTCGATTTCCATAGTGGATTTGATATCCAAGTGTTGATTGTTAAGATGATTAAGAAACTTTGACAATTCGAGATGACCATGAGGCCAAACAAACCGTTTCAAAAGATTCCATAAAAATGTTAGCTACAACAGGTGATAGAGGAGAACCCATAGCAGCACCAGAAACCTGTTCGTAAAACTTGTTATCAAATTGGAAGTAAGTAGAGGATAAACACTTATCAATAAGAGGAACCAAACTCAAGTCCTTGCCATGTTGAGACAGAATCTGTTCGATGATAATCAGCGAATCCTTAATAGGTACTTTAGTAAAAAGTGAAGTGACATCAAAACTCACAAGAAGATCGTCGGGTTCAAGTTTTATAGTTTGTAGACGTTCAATAAAATGCTGAGAGTTGAGGATATGAGAATAGGTTTTACCTGTAAATTCGCAAAGAATGTTGGACAAGAACTTGGCTAGCTTGTAGGTGGGAGATTGAATAGTACTAACGATAGGTCGAAAGAGAATACCTTGTTTGTGAATTTTGGGAAGTCCGTATAGACGAGGTGGTTTAGAATCTGAAGGGGTAAGTCGACGTTTAGTTTCAGGAGGTACAACTTATGCACAGTAGTTGCATTTTATTATTTTTAAAAAAACAATAAAAACCGAACAAAACTGAGTACCTATATACACACAACAAACACTGTTCGTTTAAAATTTACCGTACAATTCAAAGATGGCATAATATACAACACGAAAACAAAAATTTTTAAGTCAAACATTTTGTAATATTGTCATTTTAGTTGCAAATTGTCAAAATAAGTGTAAATATTTATCTATCTCAGTATTAGAATTTACATGAAATCGACAACCAGGACTCATATCTTGCAAATAAAACGAATTTTTGCGGATATGTATTTTTGAACTTAGAACAATACCATTTGAGTAATATTTTATATAAAACCAAACTTTTTTAGTTCCTGAACGAGGTAAAATATACTTGTCACCATATTGTCTAAATCTAGCTTATCCTAGAACTTAAAAACGAACTTTAAATTTTCTTTCTGCTGTATTTACTGGTTTCGATGACGATGGTTCTTCTAAATCTTCAACATCTTTAGTTTTCATCGGCAGTTTATTCATACAACTGATAATTTGCTCGTTAGTAGGAGCAATATTCAAAATTTTTGTAATAATTAAATTATTAAATTCGATACATTAAGTAGGTATTGGGATTTGTTTATTTTAAGACAACGAATTTAATGAATTAGCATTATTATAATGTTATTTATAGAATTAAATTACTATGTCAAACCAAAAAATGTTTTTATCAAAACCTGAGTAAACCCAAATTAAAAATTGCAAACATGGCAAATTATACATTTAAAAATTAGATTTAATGTTATAATAAAAAAAATTACTAACGTTAAATCCAAGTACCTGCTGTAAACAACTTAGTGGCATAAAGAAAAGTGCGTATTAGACGAGGGGTACGAAAGTACAATAGAAATATTTACAAAGGGTAGTAAAACTGTGAACGAAACTTGTCGACCTTGAGCAAACAATCTATAAACAGTTACTTAGAAGTAGTAAAATACAACTTTAAAAACTTTTTTGTATATTTCAATTATATTTTTTTTTTGATAGTGAGCATTTCTTCGAAAATTGTGGGTTATGACTTCTCGTGGAGTTACTGATTAGGAAAGGAAAGCTGACTAGCTATTTTTCATAGATTTTTTTAAATAACTTATGTATACATATAACTAGAATGAAAATAAGAAAGTAATTAATCGATGAATAAGTACTTGTCAGGTATAGCTTTAAAATTTTTTTAAAAAAACGTCGTTTAGAATAAAACAAAAATAAGTGTTAGAAAGAAATAAGTATAGGTTTGTCTTACAACTGCTTGCTGCAGGTACACGTACCGAATGCGCGTAATCATGTTTCTAAAAAAAACTATTTAGCGTGCTTACTATTTACATAAATTTAATTAATAAAATGATTAAAATCACATTTTTCGTAAACGTAAAAATACAAAAGTAAAAGCAACAAAACCAATGTTTTAAGTATTTAATCAACAAAATACAACTATGTAAACATTTACTTTTATTTGATTGCATTATAAATTATAATTATATAACGTGTTAAACTTTTTATTGTAAAATTTTTTTGACTATATCATATGTAAATACTTTGAGTTTGAGACAGATTCTTTCACATCTACCAAAATAATAAGTTGTAACAAAAAATTAATTTGAGCAGAATGTTTAGAGATTACTATTTAATATTCTACAATATCTTTAATCGTCTTACATTCGATGTTTCTATACGCTGCATTTATGCAATTTTTATTTTGATACTTTTTTGCTTGTATTGATGCTATGATTTCACCTTCTAAATTAACAATCTGTTAATCAGATACACGCTGTATGTATTCACTACTTTCTAACCAATAAACATTTATTTGTTTTTTTCTGATTTTCGGATATTGTTATCATTCGGTTATTGTTATCAAAAATGTCAAGTCCCAACCTGATTCTATTAAGCGACGTGCACTCTATTACAATTTTTAAACAATAAATTAAATTATGTTTACTTGACGTTATTATTTTTGTCACTTGAAGGAAGCTATACAAGTAAATTTACTTATTAAAACCTATGTAGCTATCTGATGTTACTTATGATCGTATATCACTGTATGTTAATGTTTTATTAGAGTTTTATTTGCACTATATTTTTCGAATGTTTAATTATGCAGTTGGAATTACTCCAAATATGTCGTTAATTACGTTTAAATGTGCCGCTTGTCCCAGTTTCTACATATTTATACGCTTCTTAAGGTTTTATGTATTCTGTCTGAAAATGTTGGCTTTTGTATAATTAAGATTTCATGTCGTGTCTGGTAACTATAATCACAGAGGTAACTATTTAAATCTGTTGATGCTTTCTATCTACACACGCTCCGTTTCATTATCGACATAGGAAGTGAGATATAAATGCACGAAAGTGTTAAAACAGACATATCGTGCTACTTGAACGATTATTAACGCTGTCATGCAATACTAAAATTCCTCAAAGTGTGTATGTACTATATGACAATAATTGCCGCATATGTAAATTGACCCTTCTATACCAATAAGGCACCATGTCGAGCAACTGGTAACTAAAAATGTGCAATTTCAGCACAATGATTAAATCCCACAAGGTTATCATTTAATAACTTGAAACCTTAACCCTCGCAACTTGTTATGTTGGTAAAACCGCTTTCATCTAAACCGAGTATTTTGTAGGTTAATCCCTGTTCCTTTCAAATGTGATGCGACGCTGCAAACATTTGATAAAATAAAGCTTATTCAGCAAAGTAGAAGCTTTGTCTTATAAATACACCACATAGAAATAATTTTCGCACCACTGGCTACAATAGCTAAACACCCTGTTGTGTAGAATAAAAGAAATATACGGATATGTTTTAGTTCGATATACAGCTTAATAATAGCTGAAAACAAAAAGTAATTTTTCAAATTTTATTTTGCGAAGGTTTTAGTAAAATATGGTTGTACAGCGTATTTTTAAGATAGTGTCAAAGAAAATGTATTATGAGAGCGCTTGGTGTACGGTATTAAGCCATGTACCTCGTTGACCTAAATAACAGAAACGTCGCTTTTAGATCATAAAACAATAGAAACTAATGCTTAAACAGTATAAAGAGAAATCCGGGTTGGGACAGGGTTCTTAACGTTTCCCACGAAGTGGAATTATGTTACTAAAATCCCGAAAAACAGTATAGTTTAAATAAATTAGAAAAAAAATTCTACGTTATAAGTTTAGTTGGGCACGTTTAGAATTAAACTCGTATAACTCGCATTTGAGTCAATGATTTTTGCTGACAATTGTAAACAAATTCAAAATTATAAATAAAAAGAATTGTAAGATTGCACATATTTTAATAAATAACGACCTGATGAACTACGTATTCATATGTTCTCAAGCTCAAGAGCCTTCACGAAGTTGTTATTCATTTTTCAGAACGTTAACCGAAAGATATAGAACACGGCAGTGTTAAGAAGAATATTCAAATCTAAATAAATAAGTGATTAACGCGTGTCGAGATAAATCTACGAAGTATAACCTTGTACGTGACTTTAATGTAAACAAGTGTAAGTGGATAAATAAATAGAAATTATCCGCGGACTTTATATTTCGGACTTTATCTTTTCCAATTGAAGTTTTAATAAAATGTCAAAATTATAAACGATTGTGCTTAGATTAAGAAGTTTGTTATCACAAATAAAAAAATCATCTTTGGATATACGAAGAGTTACTCAAGTTTTAAGAAAGATCATAAAATAAATTTTACAATTTTACAAAGGTGAAGTAAATTAGAATTAAGTTCAGGAGAGAAAAGTTAACCGGTTGACTCGTGTTAAAGAACACGAAATTTTATAGATACTAACATTTTCCAAAAAAAAGTGTTTTTATTATAACAAAATTTAATTATTTGTAAAAAGGAAAACTGAGAAGTGTTTTTAATAAAGAAGTAACAAAAACCAATGTAAGGAGATAGGTAGAAGCATCAGGTTAATTATTAATTTAGTTTTTAAAGAAATAAGAATTTTTTTACAAAAAAAATTTGTTGAAACTGTTGAGTATGAATTTTATCGCATTTACTAAATTGATTGATGTTTTAATATAAATTGTACAAAATCTAAATTACGTTACAACATTTTTTTATCTAACAAAATCAAAAAATTATGCACAAGACGACCTGCAGCGCTGTCGTATAATAAACATTCCATTGTCACGAAATAGTTAAATTATTAAGAAACACGAGCATTGAAAAGGAAATGTCGCGAATTAGGTAGTATTTTATTTAAACGGCGCGCTGTAGTAGTCGACGCTTCTACAGTTTTTTGAGTAATTTTGTATTTTTTTAAAGTATTATTTGTAATTTCTTTATGAAAAAATTTGAGTTAAATAGATTAATTATTACTATTAATGATTTTTTAATTTTTTTTATTAATTGTGTATGATCATATCGAGTTTATATTGTAACGAATTTTAAAACTAATTTATTTTATACAAAAAATATTTACACGTTTATAACTACACGAACTAATTAAATAAAACGATATTTCAGAAAAAGACTTACAGTAATTTATGTATTACAATCACTCGAAAAATAATGTCCGCGGATAACTTCTGTTACGTAAGTTTATACTCTGTTATATTTATCTCGAACACGCGTTAATTACTTATTTATTTAAACATCTTCTTAACACTTCCGACTTCGAATAATAACTGACCTATGTTCTCTTTGAATCGTTTTTATATATTTCTGTTATCTATTCCGAGAATTTTCTACTGTTTTCCCAAACGTTCTGGAAGTGGATAAAAAATTTGTGAGTGCTCTCGAAACTCAACGTTTTACTGTCCCATTCTTAAGACTGTTCTGCGTTCTGCCCCAGGACAGGAAACTGGATGTCGCGCCGGTAAAAAGGATCGTGGCGATAGCGGCATCTCTCCGTTTCGGCAACTTCCTTGACCATAAAAGTAGCAGTCAATGGACTTTTCCTGACCCGATATTCTCCTTGGTTGGAAAGTGCAGACCAACGCCTGTTTCTCGGAAGACGACCTCCAACATGTATCGAACTGTGTTCCAATTCAGTTGATCTAAACCACAACCAAGCTTGGATACTGCCAGTTTGGCAATATTGTAGAACTCCATTTCTCTCTTGAGATTCTATAATGGCCACAGATTTTCGTATAACGGCTTTATACGTGAGTACTTCTTGGTGACTAGATAAGAAACGAAGCGTCGGTTACCACGTAGTTTTAAAGCTTCTACGACCGCTGGTTGCTGTCTTCGTAGTTCATCTAGCCGTCCAAACTACTTTTTAAATACGACTGCAACCCCTCTGGACATGTCAAGATCCTCGTTCACGCAATGTGCGATAGCGTAATCTTTTCGTATTTAGAACAGGTCTTCTTGTTCTTCGGTTGTAACTCCAAACCTAGTCTTTCCAGAATTTTCATATATGCTCATAAAGTCCATTTCTTTGACTTGACTTTTAGTTCTGCTAGTTATTACTTTAGTTCGGACCGGAACTTGCGTAATGTGGTTATCGTTAGCAAACGGGGCTAGAGGATCGATGTGAACCACTTTTAGCTTGCCTTTGGGCGGTTTTCGAATGCGATATATAACGTTATTAATACGTTGCATGACTTTATAAAGGCCTTCTCATTGCCTTTGCAGCGTCGGCGACAAACCACTTCTTCTTTGTGGATTATATACCCACACCATGCCGCCAGGTTGAAACCTACCGTTTTGGGCCTTGACGTCGTATCTGGTCTTCATTCTGTCACTGGAAATTTGTGTGTTTTTACGGACTGCCTCATGTACTTTGTCTAGCTTCTTGATTAGCTTGCTGACGTAGTCTTCTTCAGCAACTTCTTCCGGTCTTTGCTCAAATTGGTGGTCGCATGGCAGTTGTATTTCGCATGACACCGGATGGTATTTGGCTTGTGCTTTCGTGAACGGATGATCGGCATGCCATTACGAAAAGGTGCACGTACTGATTCTAGTGTGTTCGGACACTACTTTAGCTTGGTATTTTCCTATTGTTCGATTCATCCGCTTAACCATGCCATCAGATTGAGGATGGAAAGGTGTCGTCCTAGTTTTCTTAATTCTCAACAATCGGCAAACTTCTTGAAACAACCCAGACTCAAGGTTGCAGCCTTGGCCGGAGTGTAATTCCAACGGAACTCTAAACCGACAGAAAAACTCTTTCACTAATACGTCCACTGTAGCTGCTTGCTTGGATATGGCGTAAGCCTCCGTCTATTTCGTGAAATAATCCATCGCCATCAGAATGTATTTGTTTTCCGAATTCGATTCTGGGAACGGCCCTGCGTTGTAAATCGCTACTCTTTCCAACGGGCTTCTTACATTGTACTGCTTCATTACGACTGCCACTTCATGACGTCCTCTTTGCAGTTCACCCAGCAGAATCTTTCTCGAACTTTTTCCAATGTCTTTTTTATACCAAAGTGTCCTTCTGATGTACCATCGTGGAGATGCTTTAACTATAATTAGTTTTCCGTGCCATCGACACTCTCTAGAGATTGCTTAAGAAGACCGTCTTCTACTATCAAAGAGTCTCACTGCGTACAGTACAGTACATTTTGTTGTTTCTGCCCAAAGCACTCACTTCTTCCCAGGTTAGACGTCGGCCGTTTTCTTTCCGCTTCAGAAGTGGTCTTATTTCGGGATCGTTTTCTTGTTCGCGACGAAACTGCTTAGGTTCCCATTCGTCATCAAGCATAGCAGTTCTCTAGAGGCATTCGACTTTTTCTTCAAGTCGCGAACAATGGCTGCAGTCCGCCGTACATGGTTTTCTGAGCAACTCATCAGCGTTCCGATGACTGGTTCCGGCACGGTGTTCTGTGTCACAATCATACTCTTGCAGTCTCTCGATCTCTCTTGCTACTTGTCCTTCCGGGTTACAGAACTGCAATAGCCATTTTAAAGCGGCGTGGTCTGTCCTCAATAGAAATTTGGATTTGACGACTGTTAACAGCTTCCTTTTAGCCACGAAATAATTCCTAATGTCCATCTTGCACTTGCGAAAGAACCGCGTCTATGGCCGGATTGTTTGCGTCGGTATCCAAAACAAATTTTACTTCTTCGCTTGGATAACTTAAAAAAATAGGCCTATTTTAGTTGAAGGAAAGTGTTCTCTTTATTCCATCTAAATTCTGTTCAATTTTGTCGAAGGTTTGGTAATACTGGCAAATCCCGGTACAAATTGTCTATAATAGGTACACAACCCGAGAAAACTTTGGACCTGATGTTTGTCGATTGGTGTTTGCCATGCTTGCACTGCTCGGATTTTGTCTGAGTCAGTCTTTACTTCCTCTCTAGATACGGTGTGTTTTTGACACACAAAAATATGCTAATTTAATGTTGCTTGAAAAAAAAAATTTTTTTCCTTGCTACTGGATTGAAAATACGTTACTTATAGTAAGGAGTACAAAACTGCAATCAGATTTGCACTGGCATGTCAGCAAAGAAAGTTATGTACGTTGAATTGCTATTGTGAAAAATTTTTGGGAAAGTAATGTGCGTACTTTGGAATGAAAACACTAAATATTGTAACTAAGAAATGAATTATAGAATTACTATAAGCGAGTTTCTGCTTAGACCGCGTCGTAGTTAAACACCCAGACTTTTTAAGCTTGGTCCTAGTCTCTCCTTGAGAGCCAAAAAAATAAGTAGAACTTGGCCTTTGCCGTATTGTCGTTCGTGAACCCAAACAAACTGACGTTTCGCAAAACATTGCAGCTTGCGTCTTCGGAGTAGTAAATGTCTCTGAAGGAAAAAGTGTAAGTGGCGGTATTTATATCGTTTACGATTAGTGTAATTAACGGACCTTATCATTCCGTTACCGTTTGACTAACTGCGTTATTACTCAGAGTAACTGTTTGTGTCCTTTCCAAGAAGTATGATTTTTGTCTTAGAGAGTGTAATACTGGTAGCCAAAATTTGCTGAGTCTTAAACCGTTTTCTCGGTTTATATTATATGGATGTTTTTTTATTTCCACAGCTTTAGCGTGTGTCCTTGTTTCCACACGTGTTCTGACACTGCTGATTTGTAACTCTGCGGTGTTTGCAGCCATATGTTGTTTTACTCTAACATCAATAGAGCGTCCCGTCTGTTCTAGATATCTTGATTCACAGGAACATTTTTTTTTAATTCCGGCATGTTTTGAAGCCCTTTGTTTGTCTTTAGTAGATGTAAATCAATTGCTCAGGGTATCCTTAAACGTAAAGACAGTTTTGATATTATGTTTTTTTAGCACTCTGCTTATTTTGTTTGTCGAACCCATATAGTATGGTAAATAAGCGATGCTAGTAAGAGGTGATAAGTCTTTTTTGACTTTTGGCTCTCTTATATGACGGAAGGTGAGATGCATAGTTGTCTGTTCCATGGTTGCCAAAGAAGTTGTGCAGGATAAGCACAAAACCGTTCCAAGTTGCTTGTTCTCGTTTCGTGAGCTCCATCTGAACAATGCATCTTGAATCAACTTACGTATTTGTGTTCTAACAAAGACCCTTGCTTTCAATTTTGCGTCAGTTTTCATCGGTTCAAACTTGCCTTTTAGATACTGAAAACCGCGATTTGTTTGATCCATTGCTACAATAAACTGTTTTATAATACCCCGTTTGATATTTATAGTGGAAGTAGGTAAATCTTATTATGATCCACACGAGGTACTTGTTAAATGTTGTGCTGTCCGACCAGAGATAAATTTCTGTGTAGCCAATTTTCCTTTATGTAGTGATTCTTATTATTGCAAATATTCGACAGGCAAAGAAAACTATGTGTTTTATGTGCCTAGTTTGGATTCTTAGCAAAAGAGATGCAACTTTTAAATTACCGCAAATATTCCAATTGTCTAGAGTGTGTTGATTGTTTTGTAGATTTCTTTCATTCTCACGGCGTGAGCAATAAGAATTGATGCTTTCTGTTTGCCATTGTTTAAGAGTGCAGCTTTGAGACTGCTTGAACTAGAGTCAAGAAAAAGTCTCCACTCTTCTGCTACGTATTTGTTTTCTAGTTTTTGTCACGTGATGACAAAAGCAGACACCGTGCTTAACCGCATAGTATGGTGCTCATTTCATGTGGCGAATACAAAAATGCGCTGTAGCACCTCTGTAGCGTAAGTTCTATTCTTTCAGTCTAGAACTCAACAGTTTAAACTTTTTTTTCGACCGACAGGGACAGGTCGTCCAGTTTAACTTGGTTGATCAAATGTGGCTTTTTAATGTCACTGTCGCCTATTCATTTTTTGCACACAGTCGCAAGATGGATTTCCTCTCCATAATTAAAAAATAGTAACTGATTATCTTTAACAGACATCTGAAGAAAACGTAATTTTGACAAATTGACCTGTAAGATGGTCCCCAAAATCACCTGATTTGACACCCCTTGATTTCTTTGTTTGGAGTTATTTAAAAAAACGTAATACATGCAACCGTTGTTACAACCTAAGACCTAGAGCTAGGAGTAAGATGCGCAATTAATAGCATAACGGCCCAGCAATTGACGAACAGTCTTCGAGAAACAGCTATGAAAGTTCAGAAGTGCATTGACGTTAATGGGCAACATTTTTAACAATTGTTGTAATGTTCTGTGTTTATTTATTGTATTCCAAAGCCTTCTCAGTAGCTTCTTAATAATTGAATTCGAATAAAATTGTATGTTCTTGTTTTCTTTTAGCTATAATTTTGATTGTATTTATCGCACATTTTGATAATAGGTGTAAATAAATTTCTCATTAATAGCACTAATAAATGGTACTACGGTACCAATATGAGTTGAGTTTTACCCCAAAAACCATTTTGATGAACTTTATTTGCTCATAAATTACGTAATTTAGTATTTTCAACGGGATTTCGTTTTTTGTAACATTGAACGGGTTAATTAAAAGAAATCGGAACCATTGTGGCACTCTTAAATGAAAAACTAAATTATAATAGATAATGACGTTTGAAATGTCACTTATGTTGTGTCATTAGATTCAGAAAATGCAAATTTTACAAATATATTAACCTACAAGGTATTCCATTTAAAAATTGAATGTTAGTGTCCCTTTCAACAAAGCCGGAAGTGAAAAAAATCACTTGAACGTCAAACATTGCCGCTTATTATGTATATGGGATACCTCAAATTTCAATCAACTATCTTTGAAACTAAAGGAGAAACGAGGGATGTACCATGATTCCGTTACACACGATATATCCAGGTCGTAGGTATTTACGTTTGACACCAACACAAATTATGAAATAATTGAAAGAGGTTACTTGCGCTTTTCTTGACATGCGATTAGATAATGGCATATCCAAAACATTCCCTTAAAATTGCTGAAAGTGTAGCATATAGATAGCCGTTAAAACTTAAGCCGTTATCAATTCTGGCATCCGTACATCTTTAAATTATCGATCCACAGAGAGAAATACTTGGAAAATATTTAACAATTTCTGAGCTGGTAGGCACAGTGGAAGTAATCCAACTCGCTGCTATAATACAAGAAAAATTAAATTGCGACGTAAAATAGAAATTGCATTCTTATCCCAGCGAATCTTTTACATGTAACAAATCAAAATCGAAATTTATTTACCCATTAATACGCTTGGGCAAAATTAATACAGCACGAGAAATCGTACTGTGGTTTTTTAAAATAACTGCGCCAACACAAATAAATAGAGATATTAAAAAAAAAAAATAATAATAATAAGTTTAACTTTATTTTATTCATTGCCATTTGGCTTACAAATTTGGTCGTGTTATTACATTACATATATATTACATTTTCTTATCCCTTCTTCCCCCTTAACTTTTTCCTCCTGCTCCATACTTCCTCCATCCATTCCGCTCCTTTTCCGTTTTCATCTAAGATATCCACTGTTTTCCTCACCTCTTCTCTTAGTTCCCTACATCTCTTTCTCATGTGGTTCAGATCTTCCGTTTCTTCACCACATAGCCTGCACAACTTTTCTGGTTCTTCCTTCCAATATTTGTTCCCTAACTCCTCGTTGCTACATCTGAACCTTGCCACCATTTTTTTCCTTTTGTTGCTTTTAATCTCACCGTCTTTTAAATATTCCGGCACCCCTTCACCCTTGATATCTTTATAATTCCTATTATATCTGCTCTCTTTTATCTTTGTCCATCTTTCTTGTTTTTCGATGTCTCTATCTCTCCTTATTATTTCTTCTCTTGTCCCTACCCTCTTCTCTTAATCTCTCCACTTTTTCACTCGCTTGTACCCGTTTCTTTTGTAATACTCTTCTCTGCCCTCCTGCCCGTACTTCACTTTCCCTCCCTTTATCTCTTTCCAACATTCTTGCAGAATTTTGCAATCTGTTCTTTCCCTCATTTCTTCCTCGTATTTTATTGCTTTTTTTCCTGTCTCAATCCTTATTTTTTCTATCTGAACCTCCTCTCTCACAATATACCCCGGTGTATCCCTGTCCAATCCTAACACCCATCTCCAGTATTTTTCCTGTAGCCCCTCTACCTCCCTCCACTCCTTCCAGCCCCATATTTCCGCTCCATACATTACCACCCCCTTTATTAATTTTTCGAACAGCAATTTTCTTTTTTTTATATCCATCTTGAATATTCTTTCCCCCACACCCCATACTTGTCCTATTGTTTCCTTTCTTCACCCTTTCCTTTATGTGTTCTCCCTCTTTATTATCCTGTTTCATGGTGTAGCCCAGGTATGTAAATTCCTTCACTTGTTGCACTTCCTCATCACTCCATCTCCACTCCTCTCTTTTTCTTTCCTCTTCTAGATATTATTATCTTTGTTTTCTCCGTGTTTACCTCCAATTCTTTTTTTTCATATAATAATAATAATAGTGTGTAACTTAAAGACAAAGAATTAAAATATAAAAAATTGTGTTGTAATCAGATACATACTCAAAACTATCTGAACTGTTAATAAGCTTTTAAAAACAAAGTACATATTTGTGTCCACGGATAAATGCCCATGTAACATAACTTAAAAATAATTTTAAATAAATTCAAGTTGTAATTCATAAATTAAACTTATAAATTTCGGTTTATAATAGTTTTATGCAAATGGCAGTTTAGTAAATTACACGAATTTATTTATGCAATCAGTTATTTGAGCAAAAATTAACAATTAAAATTTTGTGATTTTATTATTATTTTGTGACACTAATTTATTAAACAAAACTATCTACACTACGAATAAGATTTAAACAGCATTTCTATCGACAATGCTATTGTTTATTGTTGTTTTAATGTTGTTGAATTAAACAATTCATTACAATTTCTACTATGCGAAATATTAAAATGACAGTGTAATTAAAATTGACGGTTTTTTCTTCTTTAAATATTAATTAAATTGCTTTTATTGAGAGTAGTATTGTATTTTTTAATTAAAAATACAAACATTCAGTATACATAAAATAATAAATAGTCTGCAATGCCGTGTTGTGCTTTTAATTTAAATTTAATTTTTATTCTACACGATTTTGTGGACGCTATTATGTTAAATTTTTAATATGAATTTTCAAATTATTTTTTAACATAGTTAATAGATAACCAATGCCACAAGCAGCCTTGTCTCTTTTTGCTTTATTTCTTTGATAAAAATTTTGGGATTAAGTTACTGCAATAACCTTAATCTACAAATTAACTATTACGACTTTAAATCAAAGGTTCCTAAACTTCTTTGTGTCGTAGACCCCTTGCCATGTTTTTCGGTTTTGGGTAGACCCCCTACTTACCTGATATGGAATTTTTGTAAATTTCTAACTGTAGTGAAGTTTAGTGTTAAAAACTTAAAGTAAAAACAAATGTTAAGTTTTATACATTTATTAATTAAATTTAAATTAAAACTACTCAAAATAAAATTTTGTATCTGTAATATAAAATATACGTAACATAAAATAAACTAAGCAATAAGTAAATGTTTTTAGTGAGAAGAATGAACCTGATGCTTTAATAATAAATTATCAATATTTGGCGTCAATTTTGTAAGGTTTAATCTTAAACCTCCTCGGATAATAATGTCTAGTCTGTTCGTTAGGAGATTGGTAACAGCGCTGAACCCCCTTTCCACTAGGTATTAAAAATTTCCTCGCTATATTCCATAATGCGGGATAAGTAACGGGTATGTTGTTTGCAGCCAGAATTGCTGATATCCGTTTTTAAACTGAACCTTAAGTTCTTCGTTTGTACTTAGTTCAGTCAGTTCCTCTTGTATTATGACATTCGTTTCTTCTATGTTACCACATGGTTGAATTTACCACGGTGGTATTACTATAGTCAAAACCTCAAAACTAGTTTCAAAATCGGAATAGAAGGCATTTAAATGTTGAACGTAGGTTGAAACTTCGTTTTCCTGGCTGTTTGTCTGTGACAAATCGAGGAATTAGTAAAATTTGCCCCGTCCAATATTTTGCTTCATTAGTTTAACTCTGGCAAGAAACGCTGATAATATGGACTTTGTTTTAATGAAATTTAGACTGTCGCCTTGTAACTGCAAATTAACCATATTAAATTTTGTAAACAAATCTGTTAAATAAGCGATGTCTGTTTTCTGCTTCATTAAATTGTCTTTTAAAATTTTTTCTTTAGTATCCAGAAATTCTAAAATAGTCTCAAAAAGTGCAAATAATTTAGTCAAACATAAGCTTTTTGACAGCCAGTGTACTTCAGTGTAAAGGATTAATTGATGAAAGTGTTCGTTATTTTCCTCACACAATTGCGCAAATAACCGCGTATTCAACGCGTTGCTTCGAATTTGGTTTACTGCATCCATGACTAATTAAAGTGATTCATGCAATTTAACACTCAAATTTTTAGCAATTAAATGTTTGTAACGTCCCGTTAGAGTTCATTACCATTAAAATTCAATTTTACATTCGTTTATTTTTGCAACTAATATTGCACGTAAATTTATTCAGTTTGGCAACGTCGCGTTGTTCAACTCTACCTGAGTTGTAGCTTAAATTGACACTTCCGCTGGGGCCACGCCTGGCCGTGCGTGTCGTAGTGATGCGGGGAAGACACATTTTCTTGATTATGGCGTAAAGACCAATGTAATTTAATTTTTATTCATTCCATCTAATTATTGGTGAGTTTACCTTTATTTTGATATAATTTTTCTATCGAATTCAACATTTTTAGTGATTTCAAAATGTTGCGCAATGGTTAGACAAAGGAATTTATTTTGAAGGCCGTTGTTGTAAATGCAACGTGAGTACAGCATGTCATTTAAAAAAACCATTCTAATTATTTATATTTAGGGTCTTTTCGTTTATTGGATTTTTTATTCTGGATCTTTAATTTTTTTTATTCTGGATTTTTTATTTTGGTTTTGTCGTTTAATTACTGGATTTTTCGTTATTGGAGTTTATTATACATTGGTTTTTGCTTGCTGTTGTGTTTGGAAATTTACATTCGTTTGGACGAATCTTATCACTTCAACCAAGAATGTGCTAAAGATAGAAGCTATACGATAACGTCATATCATGTGGTGAGTCAACTGGAATTAAGTTACATTTTACATTCAAGCAATTAAATTCAGTTATTAAAACTTTTCACTCATAACAAATTAACCGTTTACTATTTTTGCATTTAATATCAATAATTAATAATTAGATGTAAGATTTTACGTTTTTATCATCAATTTAAAGGTGGTTGGCGCCCTAATATTTTATTTTAAATCTTGTTTTATTTCTAATATGTTTAATTCAAATATTGTTCTTTGTTCTCTAATGTAAATAGTATATGAAGTTATAGTTAATAAATTAACGGAGTTCACGTCTTTGTTATTTATTTTCATTCAAACTCACACCCAGAGGTCTGTGCTTCCGATTGCTACCGTGGTTAAATTATTATTTTTACTTTTTATTATACGTTCGTTATTCGGAGTAATTTTTTTATTACATGTTGTCGATGTATGACGCAATGTATCGTTAACACCCCTGACACGTTTTGTTTTAAATAGCTTATAAATCCACGATAACGTCCAACCATGGCAAGTGCTCCATCTGTAGCTACTGATATTATATTTGAGAAAGCGATTGCTTTTTCAATGAAGTAATCCTTCAAAACATGAAATATTGATTCTCTTTTAGTGTCGATTGTCAAAGTTCTTGCGATGAGCAGTTCTTCGTAGATTTCTTGATTCATAATAAAACGTACATATGCTAATAACAATGCTGCATTACCAGGTAAAGTTGACTCGTCCAGTTGTATAGAGAAATGGGTCGTTTTCAAATAATTACACAAGAAGCTTTCAATATCAGAACTCATTTCATTAATACGTCTTTCAACAGTATTGTTGCTTAAGGAAATGTTTTTAATGATATCAGATGCAGGTTTGCGTAAAACAGTTTTTAAAACCTCTTCAACGGCTGGCAAAATCAGCTTCTCTCCGATAGTATGCGGTTTTCCGGATTTTGCTATAAGTAGCAAGATATTGTAAGACGCCCGCAAACCATCATCTTTTTTTGTGATGTCGAAACGAACATTCTGTCCAGCGTGGATCTCTTCTGAAGTTTATCTTTGAGTGTTTAATAATATTTCAAAGGTTTATCTGTTTTATCAGGGTGACATCTTTTCAGATGATCCTGCAGCTTAAATGGTTTCATAGCGTGATTGCCCAAAACTTCGTTGCATAAAAGGCACATAGGCAATTGTTTGTCCGACAATGATGGCATGAAGCCAAATTTCAAATAATCAACACTGTACTGTCTACATTTCTTTTTAGATTCGGACATGGCATCAGTCATCTGTGGGCAAAATTAATCTATTTAAATAAGACATAAAATCCAGCAGTCAAGTCAAATTTAAATCGTATATTCTTAGATTTTATGGCAGACAAAGGCGTACAGCCATTATAAATGAATGTGAGAAGGAGAATGTTATAAATGTTACTTAAGGTTTTGATATGATCGAACTTTAAGGAAATTTGAAAATAACATGACAAAAAATGTTAAAATAAAATATTATACAACGAATAATAACAAATTGTTATTCGATTTATCTCTACGTACATTCGACTGTCATGTGTAAAAATTCACTTGTTCCACTTTAGCAATAATACAAAATTTTAATTTTAATATAGAGAAGTATGTATAGTGCAATATCCATAATCCGAACTTCCGTAACCCGATTTTCTTATAACAATTTTCTTTTTATTTCTTAAAGCGATTTTCTTGAATTGCGATTTTCTTATGATACCATCATTCAGTGGTAGTTTAGTTAAGAAATTTAGAATAGGGTAGCATATACTGTTGGTTTGACTTTGCTGTGGTTGTCAATTTGCTTTTGGCTTGATTGCATTTCTAATTAGACCTTTGTTAATTATGTATTCTTTAGACGAGGAGCCACCACTTCTTACCTCATCCGACTCTGATTCGGAAATGAACTTGGCTGATTGGAATATTACTTTCTCTGGTGAAGATCCGTTTGTACTGATCGAGCTTCTGAGGTGTTATCGGGCAAAGCTCTTCTTGTGGTTAGAAGTAGACGACATACATTACGTTCTTGGAATGAGGTTACTGCTATGTTGAAAACTAAATTTCTGCCTTTAGATTATGATGAACGGTTAATGGATACTATTCGTAACCGAGTGATGAAACCTAATGAATCTATTGGGATGTACGTTGCTACCATGCAATATCTTTTTATGCAATTGTTAGAACCAGTCTCGGAGAAGACGCAGCTTAAAATCATACGCCGCAACTTGACTCCATTTTATCAACCTCATTTCGCACTGGTGGATATTACATCCTTTTCTCAATTGGTCTCTTTAGACAAACGTTTGGAGTCTTTTAGAAGACTAAAAGAATTGCTACAGTTAAAGATGTTAGCATCCGAAAGGAGTGACATACTTCTAGAATCATCTGTGATTAGTACTGCTACTTCCGCAGTTTCTGTTAATACGTTCGCTGATTCTCTTAATACTCCTTCACTTCTTTCTTCTATAACTACTCCTGAGTCTAATACTTGTAGGCACTCTCGTTCTAAAGCTCAGAAACTTGTACGTCCTGTTCGTTCTTTAGCTTCTCTTCCTCCAAATTTTTCTTCAGTTTCTAGGGTTATTAGACCTACTACCGATCCTTGGTATTTAGGGTTGATTTCTAAAGTTTCTGCTTTTCCTCGTCGTTTCTCTCGTTGGTGTATTGTGAAAGGTCTTCCATGTAAACGTGTACGCATTTCTTTGTCTGACTCTTGCGTGTAGAAATTAGTTGTTCCTTCGGACCAACGCAAATAATTAATCTACGATCACCATCTTCCATCTGAGCGTGAACACCGCAGTGTTAGGAGTACGTTGGAAGCTCTTCGGTGTCATTTCTACTGGCCTCATATGAGACCTAAGGTTGCTGAGTTTATACGTCACTGTTCTTGTTCGAACGCACAGCGAAACAATCCTATTAGGTTATTTCACGATTTGCCAGCAACGATGAAGCTTTCCCACACTGGTGTCGCTACAAGGTCTACGCGTCTACATAAAGATCGTACTCTTTCTCCAAATGTAAAACTCGCTGCTATTGCTTTTGCATCTCCTTCTTCAGTCGCTTCTAATTATTATTTGCTGTCTTCTTCTAATCGTTTTCTTCGCTTTCATCGACATCGCAAGCGTCGTAAGTGCTAGTTCACTTTTTGGGCTTTCGGCTTTCGACCTTTGCTTTCTTTTGGTTCTTTTCTTTCGGTTTTGATGGTTCGAGTCTTTGGATACGTCGTCGATATCTTGTTGGTTGTAGCTTGGATGCTCCTCAATTGTTCCTCTCATATTGCTGTCACCGCGTTTCTTTTCTTTGCTTAAGTTTCTAGTGCTTTTGTTTTGGTTGCTTTCTTCTCCATCTTACTTCAGGACAGACTACCTTTCCGTCTGTATATATTTAAATCCGCTTAGTCAGCCTTTTTGGATTGGTACGTCATATATAGAATTCTCTCTTCTGCGTTTGGATTTGGTTTTTTCTTTTCTTGAGTTTTCTATTCCGCTCGTCGGCATTAAAGTCCTGAAGTATACTTTCCAATTTGGGACAGCAATTGGTACGCATTCGTTCTATAGCTAATTTTGATATAATCTCTCCCTTGTTTTTTTCTCTTCTTTAATGGGCGGTTGGTTGGGCATTGTAGGGTAGGTCACTCGGGGTCGGCTATCTAGGGAGAGGTAGTCGAGCCGTATAACAACATTTGTACTCTCTTTTCTCCTTCTATCTTTCTTGCTTTCTTTTTCTCTTTTGTTGCTTAGACACTTGCTTCTTTTCCTTTTGATAACTTTTTCTCTGAAGTGTTCACTGCAACTATGCTTTCTTTTTTCTCTCTAACTTTTTTTCTTTCTGTTGCTTAAAGTGGGCGGTTGGTTGGGCAATGAAGGGCTGGTCACTTCCTTTTGTTTCTTCTACGGAGAGAAGAACTAATCAGACACTTGCATCTTGTCTTATCTTTCTCCGTCTGTCTCTTTTCTTCCTTTCTTGTCTTCCTTACTTTTGATTTTTCCTTCTTTTGCTTTTTAGGGGTTTGCCTTTAGGGAAATTATATCTTTTGCTTTTTTCTTTTATCTTGATTTGTTGCTTGAATACTTTCCTTTTTTTCCTTTTTTTAGTAACTTCTTTCTTTAGTATTCACGCAACTATGTTTCTTTTCTTTTGCTTTTCTTTCTTAGTTACTTCTCACGCTTTATTAGGTTTAGTGGGTTTTTGTTTTGTGGTTTTTGGTATGGAGCTTGGAATAGACTGCAACGTCGCTTCTTGTACTCCGTACTTCCGCTTAGTCAGCAATTTTGATGTTGTCAGTCACCGTTAGGATATTTTCCTTTTTTGGGTTTCTTTTGCTCTTGGAATATTCTAATCCGTTCTTCGGCATTTACGTTCCAATGTGACATTCCAACACAACGAGCACTGACTCACGATGCTCAATTGGCAAGTGAAGTTTTCTGTTCTTTATTGACTCATACTTTTTCTTTTTTTCTTCTGGTTTTGGTTTGGGTTGCTTTGAAAGTTTTCTCTCTGCTTAAGCTTTGTTTTTTTTCTTGGATTCACTGCAAACATATCCTTTTCTCTTTATTTTCTTTTTTTGCTAATTCTCTCTTTTGCTACATTGGGCTTAGTAAGTTATACGTTTTGCTGTGTAAGTCTGAAACTTGAGACAGACTACAACTCCGTTTTCTGTAATTTATGTACTTCCGCTTGCTCGGCTTTTTTGGATGTTGTTAGTCATTTTTAGAATATCTCTTTTACTACATGTCTCTTTGTTTTTTTCTTGGGGTATTCTATTCCGTTTATCGGCTTATAAGTTTCATTGTTACAGTCCAGCACAGTGATCGATGATTAACAAGTGTTTGTCTAGCAATTGATAGTTCTTACGTTCTTTTCTTTTCTTCGAATTTTAGTTTTTGGGATTATTAGTACTTGGGATTTTGGGTTACTTTTGTGGGACCATTTTGAACGGTGGTTTTGTATGTAAGGGTTGGGGTTGAAGGACATTTTAGGGTTACTTAGTCCCGGACGCTTGTCTAAACTTCTACCTTTCTTATATTCTTTTCTTTTCCCTGGAATTCTTTTGATGCTTACGTCCTTACTGTATTGGGTTACTGTTTGTTTGTACCTTTACTTTTTGGTATCGCTTTATGCGCTTCGGAAATTAGTAAACCGTGTTGGTATTCTTCTTTGCTTTTGGATCAAATTACTCTTGGTTTCTAGGAGATACCATTCGCTTTGTGCGCTTCTGTTACAGTTTTGGTTAGCGGTATTCTTAAGATTCTGGAAAACCTCTGTCTCTTCTGTATTTGTGGTAATCTGATGAGATTACACGGGGTTAGGTTTCTTGGAATTGGGTTGGTTTTGGATTTAAGGGTTCTATCCTTGGCGTATGCCTAAATTTCTGTCTTCATTTTAGCTTTCGTTTTGTTATCCACGCTTTTATCTTGCTGGGGGGGGGGGATTCTGTTACGTGCATAAATTTAAATAATGCACTACCCCCCTGTATATTGGTTTAATTAAAAGTTACTTTTTCATTTCTCGACGCCATTGGGCTCGTTGGTCTCTTCGTATGGAGAAGACGATGGACTGTCCATTTTGACTTTAACATCGTTCACGATACAGACATATGTCTGCGTGAATTAAAAATCGTTTTCTTAAAACATCCACGTGTTGTGACACGATGGGTAATAAAAGTATTCTTATTTAACTAATTTAATCCACGCAGGGTAAGTGGCTTTTATTCTTTTTTTGATTAAAGGTAATTTTTATGTCTTTTCGTTAGCGCCATGTGCTACCTCCTAAATATGGGTGTTCTTGTCTGAGTTTAAAATCTACAAGGGAAAATTATAATCGGAAGCTGTAGACATAAGAACGCTGCGATACAAGGGCAGAATTTCTATGCGGAGGCAATTATTACCGTTAATTATTTCTTCTTCTTGTTCGGAAGAGCCTAAGTACCCGACACGATTAAATTTCTCTTTGGAGGCAATAAATTAATACCATCGTAAACGAAAAGACATTATAACAGCATACGATAAGTTTCGGTTTTATTACTTTCTTTTAAATGTTTCTTTTACCTGTTGTAATTTGTGAGTCACCAGGTAGACACGATTATTTTCAGGAAGTTTTTTTAATCTATTCATCATTCTAAAGTAATTAAAGTGCAATTGTTGTTAACGATTTAGTTTCTTTATTCATTTCCTCCAGCTTTACGAACCTTAACAATTTTGTACAAGCTTTGAGCCTCCTGTGCTGATCTAGCAGGAGCTTTTTCTGCAAAGAACAAAAGATCTGGCGCCCTTTAAACCTCCCCTCTCTCCGACAGGTATGGTTTCAATCCTACAGTGAGTTGGCCGTGCAGGTTCGTAAATTATTAGAAACTTGTAGCAAAACATTTAAATTCTATGAAAAAAACAAACAAATGAGAGTGTGTATTGGAAATTCTTCAAAAAACACGCAGCTGTACAGTTGTGGATTTCTTATTTTCTTAATTTATCTTTCAAAGTAGTAACACATTGTATGTTAATAATAAAATACATACGTAATATCTTTGTACAGTTGTCTTTTTTTAGATTTTTCCGAAAAGATTCCATAATCCGAACATCTCCTTGCAGCAATTAGTTCGGATTACGAAGATTGCACTGTAATTATAATAACGGTTACTAAAACTTTAAAAAAGAAACTATTGAGGAGTACTCGTGTAATTTTGCATGATTTGCATATTAAACTACTAATAACTGAGGTCATGATTGGCGTAATTTGTCTATCTTTGCTAACTACGAGTACAAAACTAAAATTTAATAAAAAATAATGTGCTTACTTTTCTCCGGCACTCTCAAACAAAATAACACTGATTCACTATAATTTGTATGATAAACTACCAGTTTATATTTTTTTAAAATATTATTTTAGCACTTTCCTTTTCAAGATTCAGGAAACAAATAAACGTATTTGTCTCACATTCGTATTTATAGAGTGACTAATTGAACAAGTCAGCGCAAGTTCGCGAAGCTCTGAGACTGCGCGTATGCTTGTAACAAGATGATACTGGTATATCATTATGTGCAGGTTTTTACAAGTTCAAGATGTGTTGCGACCACAAAGCGAATGCCTACATCCTATAACTTACCCAATTTTATAAACATATATAATACATTTTTTACTTCATGGGTACTTTTATAAATAATGTATATGTCTTTATATTATAAGGTAGTATAATGTAAGTAAATAGGTACTATCAGTGTATGTTGAGATCCACTATCGTGGACCCCCATTTTCATTTCATGGACCCCCATTTTTTTTTCTCCGACGCAGACCCTTTACAGATTGTCATAGACCCCCGGGGGTCGATATAGACCATTTTGGGAATCACTTTAAACAAAGCATAATGTATGTCTTTAATTTATAATTGTATTTAGCAAACAGTGTTCTAAAAAATAATATTTGATTTAGTTTGTTATAGTAATAATGATTAAATTCGCAGACTTAATTACAGAAAAGTTTGTTTTGTTTCAATGTCTTTATTCATCTTACTTACGAAATATATTTTTATTACACCAATACTGCTTCAAAACACTGCCTTTAGGTCATTAAAATGTATTTAATAAAATTTTTTGAAATCTGGGCCATTGGTTTTTTTGCCATTGAGAAAGGGGCATAAATTATTTAGCTTTATTCAAAGAAGCTTTTTGAACTCTACATTAATTCTTTTATTTCAAACGTTATTAAAAATTCTTACTTCATTCTTATGCGAAAGCAATTCTTAGCATTTAAAAACATTATAAAGAAAATTCAGTTTCTAAGTTTTAAAGCTTTCAGACAAATTATAAAAGCATTAAAGTTAACATCGCTAAACTTTTAAAATAATGGTAAAATCAAGCAGACCTTCCAGCTAATGGAGGGTCGAAAAATTTACGGGTTTATTATGTATCAACGCTATATCTTTATGCGTTATATTGAATATGCATATCTAAAACTTACTTTATCCGAAATTTTTATATGCGCACATAAAAGAAATAGGGTTGTTAAATCGCAACCTTACTTTGTTGTTTCATATTTTCAAAGTTTTATCATTTCGTAAAATTTTATATCAATCTAAAACGCGCTATGGTTTAGACGAATTTTTAAAATCTTTTCAAATAATGTAAATCCGTTGTCATCATTGAATCAAATTCTATTTTTATTATAAAAACTTTTTAAAGTTGTTTTTGTTTTTATTGCCTATATTTTTGCATCTATCTTAAAATTTATGATGTTTTATTCTGTATTGGAATCTTTTGTGCAGTTTGATAAAAAATGCTTACGACTAAACTGTATCTAAATAGTAAACTTTATAAATAAAAGCATTATTTCGTTTTGATGAGAATCAAATGGCAGTCTTATACAATATAAGATAGCACATGGTTCAGATGTTAATAGTTTAATAGTTTTATTTGCTTATAATATTATTTTGTGTCTGGTTTTTACTTAAACAACAACACCAAATTTTTTTGTATTTATAGTATATCTGCCAGTTTACTTTTACTTTGGAGGAAGCTTTGGTTTTCTGAACTTTTTTTTTAGCTACGCCACTGACTCAATTTGTAGGTGCTGCCAACACGGAATAGTAATCATGAAAGTTTATTTTTAGGTGTAAACTCAAATTTTGTTATTTAGCTAATTATCAGCATCTCTAATAAAATCAAGAAGAGAGCTGTTAAAGTTTAGATCTATAGTATACAGGGTGTGTATAAATTGATGAAAAAACTACACGCTGTTGAATAGCTGATATCGTTGATTTGTCTTTCTGATAGGCAAATTGGTATTTATGAAGAGGCTTGACTGTTAAAATCTCCATGCAAATATATATTGGTCCACCAAATTCTTTATTGTTTTGAGCATAAACGATAAAAGACTTTTTCGACGATCTGACTTTGGATCATCTAGGGGTTTTACACTTCTCTTATGTAGGAATATGAGGTTTATTTTCCTCTATACTTGATGAACATGTTTATATAACAAACTGGATCTGAATATTTTGATCAATGTCTCTAGCACGATGTCCTGCTTTCGTTGAATGGGTGCCGAAAAAACTCTATCGGAGCCTTTAAAGGTTTGAAGGTCCCTATGGCCCACTTAATTCTTTCAGGCAATACAATTTTATTGACAAGGGGACGTTCCCGTTTGAGTAGAGTTCTACTCTTTATGGGTCCTTTGTACACCCTTGTTTATCCAGCTGCTATACACCCTGGAAAATGTTTTTTAATCAAAACCTCCACCGTTTTCTGAAAGGTTGATGTTAAAGTGCCATCTTCACGTTTGAGTGCACCTATATTACTTTGGTTGCCTCTTGATAGAGCCTTTTGCACTCTGCTTGCGACAAGTGGTTTATCAAGGTTCTCACAAAAAGTCCTCCAAGAACTTTTCTTTGATTTACGAAGTGTCACATTGAACTTGGTAAGAGCCTTACGTTACTCTTCCCAGTTATGTGTTCTCTTTGATTTATTAAACTCTCTTCTGGCTTTGCTACGCAATTTGCTCAACACAATGTTCCACCAGGGTACTTTGCTTTTAGTCTTTTTGGTTTTGAGAAGACAGTTAACTTCAAAGGCCCTCGTTATGGCCTCCGTTGTGAGATTAACTGTTCCCTCCAAGTCGTTTATTCATCTTATTTTGTTTGATAGTTTTTTCATGCTATCATGTAGGATACTCCTGTATCCTTCAATTGGTTTTGTTAGGAACCTTATATGTTTGGCTGGTCATGCAACAAGTCCCCATCTTAAACACTATCAAACAGTGATCGGAAAGAGACGCCTCCTCGGACACTTCTTAATCACTTATTAGATTTGAAGCTTCTCTAGACACTAAGGTTAAGTCTAGAACCTCCTGCCTTATAGCGTTTATAAAGATTTGGCGATTGCTCTTATTGGCTAATTCTGGCTTCAGGTCTCGGTTCTTCCGTTTGACCATATTTGCTTGCGGATGATACACAGGTATTAAACTTTGCTTTATATGCATGCAGTGGGTAACTTTTTCCATTAGATGACTAACAAATTGAGTTCCATTGCCGTTTATTAACTTTCACGGTACTCGACACCTCATAAAGATTTCAGTTATCAACACATGAACACGCTCTGCAGTCGTAGCTCTTTTCAACGCAAACAATTCAACCCATTTTGTAGCTTTATCTTTTAGAATAAGAATCCATTTTTTACTTGCGTGTGTTTCGGGTAAGGGTTCAAATAAGTCAATGGCAACAGTTTCAAATCGTTGAGCATACACGGGTTTGTACAAGTCCAGCAGGCTTCTGGTTAGATGCCTTATATCGTTGACACTCGATGCACTGCTTTACGTATTCGACAATATAACGTCTCATACCGGTCCAATAATAACGACTGGCAATACGTTGAACGGTTCGTTCTGCGCCATAACGGGAAGCAGTAGCAGCATCGTAGTACTCACTTATGACACGTTTTCTCTCGTGCGCAGGAACAACAAGTACAGCGTCCTCACTATCTCCCTCGGGGCAGTATCTGTATAATACACCTTGATTCACGATGTAACTTCGATCAGTTCAACTTTGCATATTCATCAGTTAGTTTCTTATCTTTGATGGATTGCATAATTTTTAACAATTCTGGATCTTCTAACGTTCTTTTCTTATATCAGCAGCTGATCGTACTGATAAGTCAATTGAAACGCTACAAACGTCACAAGTAGTGGAATCAGCATCGTCACAATTCGGGCGTGACAAAGCATCTGCTATGACATTGAGCTTTCCAGGAATGTGTTCTATATTTAAGTTATAATTTAGCATTTGCAGGGCCAATCGAGCCAATCTCCCTGTAGGCGATTTTAATGTCATTAGTCATTTTAAAGGCTGGTGGTCTGACGTCACCGTAACCATGGAACTACATATCCACGAAATTTATTCTTAGCCCATACAGCCACTAGAGCTTCTCTTTCAGTAGTTGAGTAGTTTTTCTCGGCATACGGTAAAAGGCGACTAGCATACTCGATTGGATGTTCATTCTCACCTTCACCCTGTATTAATACAGCTCCAAGAGCATAACGGCTTGCATCCGTTCTTAGTATATACATCTTTCTGGGATCGTTTTGTTGCAAAATCGGAATTGTAACTAACATAGCTTTTAACGTATCAAACGAATTCTGATGCGCGGATCCCCATTCCCGTTTTGCGTTCTTTTTTGTGAGGTTACTTAACGCACGAGACACGTCAGCAAACTGAGGTGAAAATCTTCTATACCACGAGCACGTTTGTAAAAACGAGAGCACTTGAGTCACATTTTGCGGCACCTTTATTTTAGCTATAGCAACAATTTTTTTTAGATCAACTTGTATACCTGCTGGAGTAATTACATGGCCGAGGTATTTAATAGTACTACAAACTAAATTACATTTTACTCTATTTGCCTTAAATTTAAACAGTTCAAGTCGCGAAAGCACTAACCTTAAGCTATATGTTCGTCAAAAGCAGATAATAAAATCAGCAAATCGTCTAAATAAGCTAAAATAAAAACATTACCGAACTCATTCTGGAATCGATCTATCAACCTTTGAAACGTAGCCGGCGCGTTTCGCAACCCGAACGACATACGACCGTAACGGAAAGTTCCAAATGGAGATACAAAGGCAGTCTGGTCGCGATCACACTCGCGAACAGTCACTTGATGATAACCAGCTTTTAAGTCTATGGTTGTCATGTAAAAAGTTCTTTTGAGTGACCGTAATTTTTGCAATAACTGCAACAATGACGTTTTGTAAATACGAGTTAGACTATCTTCAGGATAAGTTTCTTCTAATAAACGAGCTTGGTTTAAAAGATCAGTAAACGTTTCAATTTTTTCGCGTGAAACTTTTTCTCTGATTTGTTTATGTAATAAACCATACTCCATGTCTAATTCAATTGCTTCATTCAAAGTATTCCTGTGAAGTTGAGCAAGTAAAGCGCGTGACTTACGAACAAACACGTCAGTGGGTGTTTTTGAGTCTTGTTCACTACCAAAAAGTTCTATATAAATACGATGAGGTGGTTTTTTTGGACCGAGAGTACTACGCAACAATGATAAGACATCTTGCCATGTTGTTACAGAGCATCAAAACCATCCAAAAGCATTGGCAAACCACGAAGAGAATTTTCTTCGGTTATATTCATACGATTTTTAAAAATTTCTATAGCATCAATAAATGCAGTTACATCGGTATGTTTTGATCCATCAAACCTTGTTTGGCAATTTGCAAAATTTCCCGTAATCACTGGATTAACTACATTTAAAGCTTGAATGCTTTTAATCAATTCTTGCAATTGTTAATTTGTCATTGCTACAGAGTTATCCATGGTGCCAGTGTCTGTACGTAACCAATATCTAGCGTAAATTTTACTTAATGCAGTTTATTATCATGCCCACAAAACGAATGTAACAGTGATTGAATTACACCTGTAAGTTGCTTTGTATGCTATTTAAGCCAGACAAACACAGTTATTACTCGGATCCACTTAATGTAGATGCACTAAAAATCTTAATGTAATCGTGCTATAATTTTCTATAATTGGTAACATTTAACAAATGTATTCTTCACAAAGCATTAATACATGTGTATCGACGTTTACAGTTTTCAACATGCATAGCAAAATAAAGTATTAATGAACATTTGTAATACTCAACCGATTGAGTCACTTTTTCTGTTGTTGAATAGATTACGCAACTTTCATGAGTTGGGACGCCAGTTTTACGTTATTTATTAAAACATTCTCAATCTTAACTTCAGTAACTACTACGGTAATCAAACAGTAATGGGGGGCATACTACATATTCCCTTCTTTTCACATACGTTTTCGTGCGCACTCCACGCATGCTTCGTTACATTTTAATTTCTATTTGACTTTTTTTATAATTAAACATTAAAAGTCGTTGAAAAAGTATAGTGTATTATAATTATTAAGGAACGTGCATTGCCAACTCGTATTAATTGCAGCTCGCGTTTGGCTCAGCTGTAAACTTTCATACTCGTTAGCAATGACTACTTTTCCTTACTGGTTATACAATATACTATTCATTTACAAATATGTATTTTGTGTTGTATTAGTCAGACTATTTTTTATAATTTTTTACATAAGCGCAGAATTAACTTTAACCAAATACATTTGATTATCAATATTGATTTATTACGAAATATCTGCTTATAATATGTAGAGAACATCATCTAATGACTTGCTCTCCCACTTAGCGTCTAATAATAAATGCTGTAGCCCTATTGTATTACAGTTATTAGTAGAAATTATACAGTAACGACAACATAATGTGTATAGTTAACTACAAAGGCCAAAAAACTTTCCCGGAAGTATTTTTTATTATGTTTATTTATAAGTGGATCAATACTAACTTACACATAATTCACGCCCTTAATAGTATCGGTATGTGCAGTATCACTCTAAATTTTTTTTTATTGTTTTTATTATTAAATTGTACTGTTTCTTAAATTTTGTAGTATTTACTTATATATCTGCATGTCTGTTACTATTAATCTTGTTTTAAAAAAAACTAATTCAAACAAAAAGCAATTTTGGGTGTCATTGTAATATTTTTAAACATAACAATGGGACAAGAATGGTCCTTAAAAGTGAACGCGAAGAACGTTGGGAGTTATATTAAATTACATATAGTAGTATATATATTTAATCCAATTAATGGATTAAAAACGTAAGTTCGTAATTTCAAAATAGCTTAAGCCTGCTTTTATTTTTTTAAGCTCTTGTTGGTATTTTCTAAGGATTTTGCCAAGTTGACACAATAACAAAGAATTATGAAACCGTTTTTCTGGTTCTATAATAGTTTTTTTTTCAAATTATTTTAAGTTGGGATTATTACAGTTAAAATTTTGTTTTTAATTATTTACGAAGGTTTAAAATTATTTTATATTTAGTTTTAGTTTCTTCTTGTTTGATTTATTTTTATTTCTATTTTAATATGAACTTTTATTTGTAACGTTTTTTTTTTAAATGTTCTTTTTTGTAATAAAACGTTTTGTATCGGTATTTCTTAATCGACATAAGGAATTTAGGATTTGATTAATTTTCTGTAAAATATAACTGAGCACTAAATGTACGTATTAAAATATCCTTAATATCAGTTTGCCTGTTTTATGTTGGTTGTAATAGTGTCTATTAGTATTCTCTTGAAGATTGGTACATTTCATGGAGTTTACGACGTCTATTATACCATAACAACAATATCGAGTTTAAATGTAGCATTATGAAAGCTAGTTGACATTGTATAATATTATTTACGATGTCGTCTAATTGTATAATTTTCTGTGATTATTCACGTAATGTAATAATGCCAGAACAATTTTTTTTTCTACGAGTTAGACCGATTGAAAAATAAAGTTGACTTTTTTAGAAGTTATTTTAAAATTAGTTTTTGTATCTTTTTTCTTAAAGTTTTATTTACAGCTTGTAATTTTAGAAAGAAATTGTTACATTTAATTTTATTAGTATGACAGACAGGAATAAACAGAAATACGAGAAGAGTAAACCAACTAAATTAAATTTCTAATTAAACTTAAGCACGCGGATGCTATAAATGTCAATTGTTGAAAACGTCCTACATTCGCTTGTAGGTATCTAATATCTTTAACATTTCAGGAATTATTTCTTGCTTTTGGTAAATTAATTAAAAAATATTCGTTGTTATTACTCGAAAATGAAAATTATTTTGATACAACTGAGTACCTAATAATAACATTCAAAATGATTGTATGTGCAAATTTTTTCTATGTTATAATTAATACATTTAGAAATTGAACATAGAGATATTGTACTGTATTCTTGCTGTTGTGTTCTTATTTTAGTAGAATCGTATAGCGTTACAGACGTTTTTGAATCCAAATCCAAAGCATAAATTCTTAATTATTTTTAAATGCGATTAAATTTTAACTTTATAAAGAGGCTTATTGTATATTTAAAACGTGTTGTTCAATTAAAACGAAATTGGGGATTTACGTTATAAAAGAAATGTCTGTTATTGATTTAAATTTTTTGTATCTTGAATGTATCTCAAATTAAAAATTACGAAATATTTTTTGCTCATAAAAATGGATTACTTACCGAACTTTTACTTTATGTAACGCAGACGTTTTTGTATCATTCTAATTGATTTTAATTTTTGACATTTTTGAATTATTTATGCAAATGTGAGATTTAATTACTTACATATAAATTTCAGGATTACTTTAAGCTATTGTTGGATTGTGGAAATTACTGGATTGGGATTAGAGATTTATTATCCGCCTAATAAGAAAATGAGGTAAAATCAGTCAAAGTTGTCTAGTAAAGGATGTAACTGTTGGATGGTTTAAGCCTTTGAATGATAAATTTAATGTTTTCTACAAAATTAGTGGTTGTTGAAAATGGTTTTTTAATCGTTTATATCCTAGTATACCATTAGGAATTTTTAACAAAAACAACATACATTTTAATAATTGAATTCATATGTGTAATCATAAAAGACCCACGTAAACTGGTTTAAGCAACATGTATAATTCTATTGACGTCGTAGTAAAGGTCGCCGCGAATCTAATAACAGCGGTAAAGTTTTACTTTGACTGTGTCTAATTTTATTATAATACGTTTATTAATGAATAAGATTACTTAACAATATACTTTTTCTAAATTGCTATTGCAAAGTATTATAATTTTGCACAGTTTACAATGTTCGCATTCCGTTGTTTATGCAATTTTAGTGATTGTGCTTGTCGTAATACATTTGACGACCTAGAAAACCATTTTATAAAATTTTATACACAAATTATGAAAATGCTGACACAAACTAAAAAAATGTAAGGTCACTGAATAGTTTAAATTAATTAGAAATTGAGTTTAAACTTTTTGTCTATCTAAAAAATAAAAAGCTTAAAGAATAACAAACTCTATCTGTTTTACGAAGATTTTATTGTTTATTTATTTTGGTTGCGAAAACTTGGTCTTAGTTTACTCCTAGGATTCCATTTTAATTTTAACAGTGTAATATTTCGATAGTCACGTATTGGAAGATTTTGTTATAATGTTTCTGGGCATCTGTCAATAAACACAAAAACAGTTTTGCTATGACTTCATACTTAAAAAAAATGATTCACTTAGTAACATTTTGGGATGATGATGAAAAGTCACACTTTTGTGTTCTAAACAAAATACGACCAAAATTAAATATTTAGATTAGCGATTAAACTATACGATTTCAGTTTTTTTGAGATAACGTTGAGCAGAGGAAAAAATAGTCAAAACAGTGTAATTAGAACGCGGGTTTAAAAGCATACAACATGGAAGTACAATCATTGTAAAACGCCAATTTAATCTGTAAGTAAAAACAAAATAGTAGTAAACAATAGGAATCTTTTGTGAAAATGTTTCCAAAGCATAGAAATGCGAAAAACTAGAATTAAAACTGCGCAAAACTATCAGCACGACACATTTTTACTAAATGTGCTAAACGTAATTGTTCAAAAATTGCTTAAAACATTGGAAACAATTGCTACTTTTTTTTTCTAAAGCATAGAACTGTTAAAAACTACCATTAGAACTGCAAAGAAATCTTCAGTGTGAAACATTATCACTATACATAATTATTAATTGTTTAAAAAATAGTAAACAACCGGAACTTTTTGTGATAATATTTCTAAAACATAGAACTCTTGTAGAACTGCAAAAAACTAACATTCAAACTGGGCAAAAACATCAGCACAATAAATTTTTACTAACTGTGCTAAACGTAATCGTTCAAAAATTATTTAAAACATTAGAAACAATATGAACTTTTTCTAAAAATGTTTTAATTCATAAAACTCTTGTAGAATTGTTAAAAACCACTGTTAAAATTGCAAAAAACACCTTATCACTAAATGTGCTAAAAGTAATTGTTGAAAATGGTTTAAAAAATAGTAAACACTTAAAACTTTTTGTGAAATTGTTTCGAAAACAGAATTCTTATAGAAGTACGAAAAGCTGACATTCCAACTGCATAAAATCGTTAGTATATGTATTTTCATTAAATGTGCTAACCGTAATCGTTCAAAATTGTTTAAAATATTGGAAATAATCAGACCTTTTTCTAAAATATTCCTAAAGTATAGAACTCTTGTTGAACTGTTTAAAACTACCATTAAAATTGCAAAAGAATCTCAACACGACACATTGTTACTAAATTTCTTGCTAGACATAACTGTTAAATTTTTTTTTAATGTGGTGCAATTAGAACCTTTTAGTGGAAAAGTATCGAGATCTTTTATAAAACTGCTAAAAACTAACATAAAAACTGCGAAAAATCATTAACACGACTCATTTTCACTAAATGTGTAAACGTAATTGTTCAAAAATTGTTTAAAACATTGGAGGCAATCGGAACTTTGTGTGAAAATGTTTAAAAAATAATAAACGATTTAAGCCTTTTGTAAATGTGTTTCTAACACATAGAATTCTTGTGGACTGTTAAAAATGGTCATTGCCAAAAAATCTTCAGCACGACGTAATTGTTAAAAATTCTTTAAAACATAGTAATCAATTGGAACTTTTTCTGAAAATGTTTCTAATGCATAAAGTTCTTATAAAACTGGGAAAAACTAACATTAAAACTTCTGAAAATTATCAGCACGATACGTTTTCACTATATATGTAAAACATAATTGTTCAAAAACTGCTTAAAACGTTGGTAACAATTGGAACTTATTGTAAAAATGTTTCTAAAGAATAGCACTTTTATAGAACTGCAAAAAACTAACATTAGAATTGCGGAAAATTATCAACACAATATATTTTCACTAATTGTGCTAAACGTGATTGTTCAAAAATTGTTTAAAACATTATAAACAATCCGAATTTTTTGTGAAAAATAACAGTAAGAAATTAACAGTAAAATAGCAAAAAATCTTCAGCTCGACACATCACTAAATGTTGTGCTAAATGTAATTGTTAAAAATGGTGTAAAAAAAAATCAAAACCGGAACTTTTTGTGAAAATGTTTCTAAAGAATAGTACTCATATAGAATTGCAAAAAACTGAAATTAAAACTGCCGAAAATTATCAGAACGATACATTTTTACTAAATGTGCCAAATGTGATTGTTTACAAATTGTTTAAAACATTGGAAACAACCGGAATTTTTTGTGAAAATGTTTCTAAACCATAGAACTTCTATAGTTCCGTAAAACACTAATTAAAACTGTGAAAAATTATCAGCACGATACATTTCAACTAAATATTCTAAACATAGCTCAAAAATTATTTGAAAAATAGTAAACAATTGGAACTTTTTGTAAAACTGTTTCGAAAACAGAATACTTATAGAACTACGAAAAGCTGACATTCCAACTGCGGAAAATCGTTAGTATGATTTATTTTCACTAAATGTGCTAACCGTAATCGTTCACAAATTGTTTAAAATATTGGAAATAATTAGACCTTTTTGTAAAATATTTCTAAAATATCGAACTCTTGTTGATCTGTTAAAAACTACCGTTAAAACTTCCAATAAATCTCAGCATGACACATTATCACTAAACTTCTTGCTAGACATAACTGTTAAAAAATTGGATGCAATCAGAACCTTTTAGCGAAAAAGTATCCAGACCACAAAACTTTTATAGAACTGGTAAAAACTAACATGAAAACTGTGGAAAATCAGCTTGACTTATTTTCACTAGATGTGTAAAACGTAATTGTTCAAAAATTCTTGGAAACAATCAGAACTTTGTGTGAAAATGTTTAAAAAATAGTAATTAATTGGAACTTTTTGTGAAAATGTTTCTAATGCATAAAGTTCTTATAAAACTGGGAAAAACTAACATAAAAAACTTCTGAAAATTATCAATACGATACGTTTTCACTAGATGTGCAAAACATAATTGTTCAAAAACTGCTTAATACATTGGAAACAATTGGAATTTTTTGTGAAAATGTTTTTGAAATATAGCACTTTTATAGAACTGCAAAAAACTAAAATTAAAACTGCCGAAAATTATCAGCACGATACATTTTTACTAAATGTGCCAAATGTGATTGTTTAAAAATTGTTTAAAACATTGGAAACAACCGGAATTTTTTGTGAAAATGTTTCTAAACCATAGGACTTCTATAGATCCGTAAAACACTAATTCAAACTGTGAAAAATTATCAGCACGATACATTTCAACTAAATATTCTAAACATAGCTCAAAAATTATTTAAAAAATAGTAAACAATCAGAACTTTTTGTAAAATTGTTTCGAAAACAGAATTCTTATAGAACTACGAAAAGCTGACATTCCAACTGCAGAAAATCGTTAGTATGATATATTTTCACTAAATGTGCTAACCGTAATCGTTCAAAAATTGTTTAAAATATTGGAAATAATCAGATTTTTCTGTAAAATATTTCTAAAGTATCGAACTCTTGTTGATCTGTTAAAAACCACCATTAAAACTGCCAAAAAATCTCAGCACGACACATTATCATTAAATTTCTTGCTAGACATAACTGTTAAAAAATTGGATGCAATTAGAACCTTTTAGTAAAAAATTATCCAGACACAGAAACTGCGAAAAACTAACATGAAAACTGCGGAAAATCATCAACACGACTTATTTTCAGTAGATGTGTAACACGTAATTGTTCAAAATTTGTTTAAAAAGTTGGAAACAATCGGAACTTTGTGTGAAAATGTTTAAAAAATAATAAACAATTGTATATTTTTGTATAGGTGTTTCTAAAGTATAGAGCTCTTGTAGACTGTTAAAAATGGCCATTGCCAAAAAATCTTCAGCACGACGTGATTGTTAAAAATTGTTTAAAAAATAGTAGTCACTTGGAATTTTTTGTGAAAATTTTTCTAATGCATAAAGTTTTTAGAAAACTGGGAAAAACTAATATAAAAAACTTCCGAAAATTATGAGCACGATACGTTTTCACTAGATGTGCAAAACATAATTGTTCAAAAACGGCTTAAAGCATTGGAAACAATTGGAACTTTTTATGAAAATGTCTTTAAAAAACAGCACTTTTATAGAACTGCAAAAAACTAAAATTAGAACTGCGGAAGATTATCAGTACGATATATTTTCATTAATTGTGTTAAACGTGATTGTTTAAAAATTGTTTAAAACATTGGAAACAACCGGAATTTTTTGTGAAAATGTTTCTAAACGATAGGACTTTTATAGATCCGTGAAACACTAATTCAAACTGTGAAAAATTATCAGCACGATACATTTTCACTAAATATTCGAAACATAGCTCAAACATTATTTAAAAAATAGTAAACAACTGGAACTTTTTGTAAAATTGTTTCGAAAACAGAATTTGTAAAAATGGCCATTGCCAAAAAATCTTCAACACAACGTAATTGTCAAAAATTGTTTAAAAAATAGTAATCAATTGGAACTTTTTGTGAAAATGTTTCTAATTCATAAAGTTCTTATAAAACTGGGAAAAACTAAGATAAAAAACTTCTGAAAATTATCAGCACGATACGTTTTTACTAGATGTGCAAAACATAATTGTTCAAAAATTGCTTAAAACATTGAAAACAATTGGAACTTTTTGTGAAAATGTTTCTAAAGAATAGCACTTTTATAAAACTGCAAAAAACTAAAATTAAAACTGCGGAAAATTCTCAACACGATATATTTTCACTAATTGTGCTAAACGTAACTGTACAAAAATTGTTCAAAACATTGGAAACAATCGGAATTTTTTGTGAAAATGTTTCTAAACCATAGGACTCTTATAGCTCAGTGAAAAACTAATATTCAAACTGCGGAAAATTATTAGCACGATACATTTTCATTAAATGATTTAAACATAATTAAAAAATTGTTTAAAAAATAGTAAGCAATCAAAACTTTTTGTAAAATTGTTTCGAAAACAGAATTCTTATAGAACTATGAAAAGCTGACATTCCAACTGCAGAAAATCGTTAGTATGATATATTTTTACTAAATGTGCTAACCGTAATCGTTCAAAAATTGTTTAAAATATTGGAGGTAATCAGACTTTTTTGTAAAATATTTCTAAAGTATCGAACTCTTGTTGATCTGTTAAAAACCACTATTAAAAGTGCCAAAAAATCTCAGCACGACACATTATCATTAAATTTCTTGCTAGACATAACTGTTAAAAAATTGGATGCAATTAGAACCTTTTAGTAAAAAATTATCCAGACACAGAAACTGCGAAAAACTAACATTAAAACTGCGGAAAATCATCAACACGACTTATTTTCAGTAGATGTGTAACACGTAATTGTTCAAAATTTGTTTAAAAAGTTGGAAACAATCGGAACTTTGTGTGAAAATGTTTAAAAAATAATAAACAATTGTATATTATTGTATATGTGTTTCTAAAGCATAGAGCTCATGTGGACTGTTAAAAATGGCCAATGCCAAAAAATCTTAAGCACGACGTGATTGTTAAAAATTGTTTAAAAAGTAGTAGTCACTTGGAACTTTTTGTGAAAATGTTTCTAATACATAAAGTTTTTAGAACACTTGGAAAAACTAATATAAAAAACTTCTGAAAATTATCAGCACGATACGTTTTCACTAGATGTGCAAAACATAATTGTTCAAAAACTGCTTAAAGCATTGGAAACAATTGGAACTTTTTGTGAAAATGTCTTTAAAAAACAGCATTTTTATAGAACTGCAAAAAACTAAAATTAGAACTGCGGAAAATTATCAGCATGATACATTTTCACTAATTGTACTAAACGTGATTGTTTAAAAATTGTTTAAAACATTGGAAACAACCGGAATTTTTTGTGAAAATGTTTCTAAACCGTAGGACTGTGAAGAAACTAATATTCAAACTGCGGAAAATTATTAGCACGATACATTTACAGTAAATGTTCTAAACATAGTTCAAGAATTGTTTAAAAAATAGTAAACAATGGGAGCTTTTTGTAAACATGTTTCTAAAGCATAGAACTCTTGTAGAACTGATCAAAACTACCATTAAAATTGCAAAAATTCTCAGCATGATATTTTTTCACTAACTGTGGTAGACGTGATTGTTCAAAAATTGTTTAAAATATTGGAAACTATCGGAATTTTTTGTGAAAATGTTTCTAAACCATAGGACTCTTTTAGATCTGTGAAAAACTAATATTCAAACTGCCAAAAATTATCAGCACGATACATTTTCACTAAATATTCTAAACATAGCTTGAAAATTATTTATAAAATAGTAAACAATTAGAACTTTTTGTAAAATTGTTTCAAAAACAGAATTCTTATAGAACTACAAAAAGCTGACATTCCACTGCGGAAAATCGTAGTATGATATATTTTCACTAATGTGCTAACCGTGATCGTTCAAAATTGTTTAAATAATAGTAAACAATTGAAGCTTTTTGTAAACGTGTTTCTAAAGCATATTCTTGTAAGACTGATAAAAACTAACTGTAAAATTGCAAAAAATCTTCAACACGACGCAGAACTAAATGTCGTGCTAAATGTAATTGTTAAAAATTATTTAAAAAATCGTCAACAATTGGAACTTTTTGTGAAAATGTTTTTAAAGAAAAGCACTTTTATAGAACTGCAAAAAACTAAATTTAAAACTGCGGAAAATTTTCAGCACGACATATTTTCACTAACTGTACTAAACGTGAATGTTCAAAAATTGTTTAAAACAATGGAAACTATGGGAATTGTTTGTGAAAATGTTTCTAAACCATAAGACTTTTATAGATCTGTCGAAAACTAATAATCAAACTGCAAAAAATTATCAGCACAATACATTTTCACTAAACGTAGTTCAAAATTTGATTTGAGCTTTTTGTAAACGTGTTTCTAAAGCAAAAAACTCTTGTAGAACTGATAAAAACTACCATTAAAATTGCAAAAATTGTCGTGCTAAATGTAATTGTTAAAAATAGTTTAAAAAATATTCAACCTTCGGAAAATTATTAGCACGATACATTTTCACTAAATGTGTTAAACGTAATCGTTCAAGAATTGTTAAAAATATTGGAAATAATCAGATTTCTTGTAACAAATTTTTCAAAGTATAGAACATTTTCAAATTTTTCAAAGTATAGAACATTTTGTTGAACTGTTAAAAACTACAATTAAAATTGCAAAAATGCTCAACACGACACAGTATCACTAAATGTCTTGTTAGACATAATTATCAACATGACACATTTTCACTAAATATGCTAAGCGTAAATGTCCAAAAATTGTTTAAAACATTGGAAACATTCATAACTTTCTGTAATAATGTCTCTACAGTATAGAACTTTTGTAGATCTGTTAAAAACTTTCGTTAAAATTGCAAAAAATCTTCAACACGGCACATTATGACTAAATGTAGACGAACTTTCTGTAAAATTTTTTCTAAAGCATAGAACTCTTATAGAACTGCAAAAATGTTAACATTCAAACTGTGGAAAATCATTAACACGATACATTTTCAGTAAATGTGCTGAAATAAAATGTTTAAAAAATTAGAAACAATTGTAACTTTAGGCAAAAATTGTTTCTAAAGCATAGAACTCTTGTAGAATTATTAAAAAATGTCATTAAAGTTTCAAAAAAATTTCAGCATGACAAATGATCATTAAATGTGCTAGAAGTAATTATTCAAAATTGTTTAAAAAATAGTGAACATTTGGAACTTTTCGTGATAATGTTTCTAAACTCTTATAGAATTTCAAAAAACTAATATTCCAACTGCGAAAAATCATCAGCACGATATATTTTCACTAAATGTGCTAATCGTAATCGTTCAAAGATTATTAAAAATAGTAAAAATGTTTCTAAAGCTAAGAACATTTCAAAACATTTTCAGCACGACACATTTTCATTAAATGTACGAAAAATTAGAGATTGATAAAAAATTGTTTAAAGGTAAAATCGATCTGAAATTGAATATATATGTTTAACTTGAACATAACAATTTGGAAAAATTATTATATTCAACGCGTTTTAGTGATTTAGAGACGTGACGTAAAGATTGCGGAGCTTTTTATAAACATGTTTTAAAAACTCTGTTAAGTAAATTTTACCGTAACTTAGTGTAGGCGACAGCTCAACAATTCGGAGAGTAAGTCGTAGGTGGTACTCGACGTGCTAGTTATAAAATAATTAAAAGAGCATTAAACCAGGAAAATACTCACTACAGATTTCGTTTATTCCGTCAAACATTGAGAGTAGAAAAATCGAACAACACAAGTATAACCACAAATATATCATTGTTGCAATGGCAATAATAAAATAGATAAAATGAAAAATAGTAATTAAGACGTATAAGATAACAAGCACAGCACACCGTTGATTACTTTAAATAATTACACAAGCAAATCTGCCTTAATTAATCGTGAACACATATATACGTAAGGCGTTCATATGTACTCAAACAAGCAATCGAAATCTAACATCTAACTTGTTTGAGTTTTGCGATTTATCTCACGCCCTGATGAAGCCCCTTACCAAAGTGGGCGAAACGTTGGCAGCTTCGGTTGCAACTATGACACGGTCTAAACCCGGAAGACATTCTAATGTTAGTATATACCTACCAATGGTTAAAATCGAAAAAATTCTCTTGGAATATGTTTATTAAAATTTAATGGAAATTGCGTTTATATCGAATAATTGTTTGTCATTATAGGTTTTATACATTTAATCTTGGGCTTCAATAAACCTTAAAGGCAACACAAAAAACTGTATTCTAAAATATTATTATTATTATTATTATTATTATTGTTATTACTATAATCATTTAAAATGACTATCACTACTATTTAGACAACACTGTAGACGTTAAAAGAATATTTTACTCAATTAAGCATTGGTCGATTATTTCTAATCACTGTAGCAGAATCTTCAATGCGATTCCTTAATCGTTTATTAGTTGAAATTAGAACAGCATACACCAATTGCTTTATGTAACCTTACAGAAAGAAATCGCAAAGATTAAGTTTGAGCGACCTGGCGGCCCACCAAGTTGCGCTATAAGTTCACTGTTCTGGAAAAATATTGTCTAGCTAATTTTTAAGCATTCTGACAGGGAGCATTATTATGCAAATACCAGAAATTTCTTGTTGTTTCTAGAAGCACGTCATGTAACAAATTGAAGCAAATCTTCAAAAATCCATATAATTATTCATCATTCAGTCGACGTGGTAAAACATGAAGTTCAATTAGTTGACCATCTAAATTCCAGCCCATACGTTTACGGAAATTTTTTGCTGAAAATTATGTATTCTTACGCCTTGTGACTTTTTATCAGCTGATACATGAGTGTTGTAAACATTAAGTTTTTTTTTCTAGTAAATTCTGCTTTGTCAGTTGTCAGCAAATGATTTTAAAAAAATTTTTGCTTATTCATTCTTTCAACAATCCATCGACCAAGTTGCAAAAATTGAACTCGTTGTACAGGTAAGGACAGTTGAACTTTTAAAATTTGCTAAACTGTCGAATGCGATACACTATGCTGAATTCCGAGTCTTGGTACTTATATTTGTTAGTCGAGCTGCAACAGCATTCAAAATATTTTTCTCAACATTCAGTACACAACGAGAATCAAGTCTGCCACGATCTTGGGCTTGAGGTTTAAAAGAGCTATGCTTCCGGAGATATTGGACAGTTTATTGAAATGTATTCCTGTTTGGTAAAACATGATTAGGGAAATGAACTGCATGAATCTTCGTGCTTCTGCACTATTTTCATCAGCTTTATCATACAGCAGGGCAATATCTGTTAGAAAAAATTGGCATTTTTAAGAACAACTATCTTGACACAAATAATAAATTGTATCTAACTATACACGCCATAACAACAATGGTGAAAATTAAAAAAAAAATTGAGGCAATTTTTTTAAAATATCATAAACCAAAATGATTTTAAATTTAGAAGACCGAACTATAACAAAAAGGCAACACTAATTAATTATACAAAAAAAATTAGTTTCCTAACGCACAAATAATTGTTATAAAATGCTCAATAAAAAAGATACATTTATTTGTATTTTTTCTTCTTTTTACATATTGATCAAGTAATTTTAGTTTTAAGATTTGTTTTCATTCTAATTAATCATTCGTTTTTTTATTTAATTTGGAATCTAAAAGTACAAATATGTTTCATGGAAAGTTTTCTTCAAGTTTTTTGTCTAAACAAATTTAATTATTTAATTATTTTGTTATAGATAAACGAATATTGTAAAAATTTTCAGAAATATTTTAAACATGCATTTAAGTTCATACCTTTTTTAATTATTTGGACGATGCAATTAAAATGTGTGGTTTACTCTATATTATGAATACATAATAATTGGGTTAACGCTTTTAGTATGATTACATTATTTGTTGTTTAAAATTAAGTTTCCTATATCTAATAATAGCTAAACAACGCACAAAGCAAATTTAAGGCTAAAATTTTGCTTTAATATGCAAAATTGTTTAAATACATTTATTTCTTATAGCAGTAACACTAAATCACCAAAGTTGATTCTAAACTTGCGAATTAATATCATGGTTGGGTACGTTCAACATGGCCTAAAGCTAATAGTAAAGTTATTTTATCCTTAAATCTATTGGAAACGATCAAGGATAAATGAAGAAATATTTTGCAACCCAGACAACAGGAGAATACGTCATAATGGTTTATTGAATTTCAAATGAAATTCCTTAAATTATCTTTATAACAAGTTAAATATTCTCTAAAACGAAATTAACGAACTGCATTTGCTTATTTTCTAGTTGAAAAGCTCTGCAAGTTTTATAAAATGTTGTGAATACCGAATATGTATTTTAATTTTCAGTGACCTATATGCATACGTTGCTGTTTACTCATGAGTTCAGTACATCTAATATGTCTTGCTAAAAAAACTCCTATCTATGTTATTATCAAAAATTGTAATCTTCTTTTTAAAACAGACTCAAATATTAATGTTTTTACACCTTTGCGCGCATGTTTTTAAATGGGGTTTAAATTAAAAGATAACTTTTTCATTCTTTTATGTAATCGGGAAATTGTAATTTTTCAAATTGCGTTGTCTGAAAAATTCTATGAATTATGTATTATACAAATTAACCGAGGCCATTCTCATTTTGTAGTGAATTCTTAGATGTAGATAAATTTTTCATGTTTTGTTTTAATTTTATCTACATAAAACGTATAAACAAATTACCTTAATTAATTTTGTTAAAATGTTCAACTTCATTACAGCTGTATTCTGTAGATTATTTTTTGGCGACGCGCCACTTAAAATGGCATTATAAAAGTTAATAGAATTCGTTCGTTATTTTTTAATTTTAATAAAGTAGAATGAGCAAATCGGTTTATCGGAAGAATAACAAGTTTTTTTTCGATGTAATTTTGATAAAATACACTTATTTAATTTTGTTAATGGTTTCCATATATCATTTAAATGCTAAAAATATGACTTAGTTTTTATTCATTTTGAAATATTTGTTAGTATATGAAATAGGTTGCAGTTATAATGTAAATTAAAATTTATGTAGTTTACAATATAAAAAACACGGTTTTAAGAAAAAACAGTATCACGCACTAAAGGTAATTACCATAAAGAGTGAAATGTAAACTGAGAATGAGTTAATTTAAACTAATAAGTAAGAAGGTGCAAAAGAAATGCAAAAAAGCAGAAGAAAAGGGTGTAAGAAAAAAGAGTTTAATACAATTAATTTAAAAAAAATCTGTTTATGCCTAAGATGTAGAACATCTTCGATGATTGACCCACGGACTAGTCTAATAAATCAGTCTGCTTTTACTGTCAATGCAGGTTGAACACAATGAACATCTCTTTTTCTTGACGTCAGTTCTAAAACACTTTTTCGTAGTTTGGGGTTTGTAGACCTTTTCTGCATATGCGGTAACACCAGCTCCTTGGTCAAATCTTTCAGGAATAATTTTTAATTTGGATGTTCTTTTTAATTCTTTTGAAATGTCCCGTTTGTTTTACCTCAGTGTCCCGCAACTGTCATGTCAAGGAGATAGCCAATGAAACACTTGTAAAAAATGATCTATTGTAAAGTTTAACCCAGAGTTATGAAAACTACAGACTAATGTCTGAACATAATAAAATAGTTTTTCGGTAAATGGTGGAATTTATCGAAAAACTAACAAGCTTTCGAGCGTGGTCTATATTCTTCTTCAGGTGACAATTAATAAAATGACAATTGAAGACGCAAGTTGCGGAAGGGCCTATGTCACAAAAACATACTTTCAAGATATTTTAATTTAAGGTTTTTTGTTTGATACTTCTACCATGAATAAAATTTCAAACCAACTATTTACTTAATGGATAAACGTTTTATTGAAAATTTTGACTATAAAAATAATAAAAAACAATAAACGTAGTTTTTTGTAAAAATTTGAACCAAACGTAAATAGGTTTTTTATACAGTAATATAACCAAAAATAAAATGCTAACTTTAAATCGAAAAATGGCTTATATTGTTTATTTCTCATTTATTTTCTTTTTTTCCTTTTTTTACGCGTGGTTCTTATGTCTTGACATCACCTTCATCTTTGTCTAGAAATATTTGTATTCTTCATCGACGTACGTTAACTGTTCTCTTATATTGACCTTTTTTTCTTTAGACACATCGTTATGTTTTTTTTTATAGTCTGTAACGTAAAACTTGCTAGATGCATTTTTTCAGAACCACGTTTTAAAATGTCCACTTTTTAAAATGACGTATATGGATCTAGGCAATATTTATTATAGCTTCCATATTCTTCTATGCGTACCCATTTTACGTTATCTCAAAAATGAACCTGCTGACTAACTGTATTGGTTTTCCTTCCTGTTTATTAAATGCAGCAATTTAATAATGTCTTCCATGTCTTTAAAATGATATTTATAACGATTGAGAATTTTATACTGGATGATTTAATTATTTTGCGGTATTTGTTCGGGAATGAATTTTTTTCCATTTTTCGTAACTTTTTTTTGAATTCTACCAAAGTCACGATCTGAATCCAAATATGAATGTCCAATTTTTGGAAATTTATGATCAATAACTTTAAATATTCTTTCATGATAATGTACTGATATAAGACAATAATAATAAAATTTTGTCCCAAACGCAAATCTGACTACAATATCAAATAATGATCTTTGTTTTCTGCAGATGATTTAAAATGTTGTACAAAAGTATGAATCGAGCTACCAAATTCCAGGCTACCTTTACTAGCGATATCCTCAGTCCAAGTAGAAAAAGTTATTACAGTGTGTATGTTCAAATTATTGAACTATAGCTGCCTGAGATAAAACACTTTAGAGGTTGCTATTTTTGGTAAAAGTTGAGTCTGTTGTAAGTCCAGAAGGGCCTAAGAATGTATGTGTTTGTTACACAGGCATTTTATTCGCTATGCGAATGTCGATTTTTAAGTAGTTAGGTTCTTCATCCACTTAAAAATCTTATTTTCGGAATATTTTTAAATGGAGTATTATCGCACAGTACATAGGCCCTTCATCCACTAGTAACTTTTTTATTTGATGAAATATCTTAATGAACACTAGTTGGAATGAATGTTGTGTACTTCTGCCTTTCATTCATGCAAAAATATAAAAAAATTCGAAAATGTTTTATAGGTCGTTTATCCACTTGTGTCTTCAATTATAAAACTAAGTTAACTAGAAAAAACAAATGATAGGAAAACTTGATACATGTTGTAAGTTATTTTAGCTACAGCATTTGCTCGAAGGTTTAAAGAAAATAACAAGTAACCAGATGTCAGATAACTAATAAAAATTAGAACTATAATGATTGTTAGTTCTTGTTAGGTAATGGTGTCTATCATTATGTTTAGACCACAAGCAGTCATTTTGCTTAACGTAAAGTAGGCACTGAAAAATGTAGATATGATGGAATAGTTATTATATATAACTCACGATAAGCTTCTATACAATCTGCTCTGTATGGTAGATCAGCTAACACACGAATAGCTTTGCGTTGAATTCTGAAGATGTGTTTCATGTGGCCCGACGAACCCCATATCAGCGTTCCGTATGTGCAATGCGAATGAAATAAACCATAGTATGCAGTTTTTAGGACAGGTTGGGACACTTCGTTTTGAAGACTTTCGAGGACGTATAAGTTGCGGGATAATTTAGCCGACAACGTAATGATATGTTGCTCCCATGTAAGTTTACAGTCAAGTGTCACACCTAAGAACTTTATTTTATTCGTTACGTTTAACAACGACGGATCGACTCTTTTCAGAGTAAACAGTAATTTTTTTGTCTTTTCACTGTTGAGTAGTAGTTTATTTTCTGAGAACCATACATTTGCTTTTAGTTGCATATCGCTGACCGTATTGTTAAGTGTATTGATGTTTCCATCTCTTATTAACACGGTGGTATCATCTGCATAAAGTATGATATTATCGTTATCCATGTACTTCGGGAAATTATTAATGTAGATCAGGAACAACATTGGCCCAAGAATTGACCCTTGAGGCACACCGTCTATTACCGGAATTACTGGCGAGAATAAATTGTTAAATTTGACGCATTGTTGTCTCTTTGATAGATACGAATTTACTAATTTGATACTGTTGTCAGTGAAGTTGTCGTGAGTAAGTTTATCAAGCAGTAGATTGTGCGATATGCAGTCGAAGGCCTTACTGATATTGCAGAATATTGACAAAGTGTGGTCGCCACTTTTAAAGGCGTCTAATACTTGCTTTGAAAATGAAATCAGAGCAGAAGTTGTATTTATACCCTTTCGAAAACCAAACTGTTTATTACGGTGCAAGTTGTTCTCTTCGAAGTATTCGGAAATCTGATTATACAGCAATTTTTCTAAAATTTAAGGAGTGGTAAAATTATGCCTATCTTAATTAGTGACGTTGAAGGTGCTACTTGACTTCTGACTTTATTAATCGAGTAGATAAGCCTAGATGTCTCTGGAGTTACTATTTTTAAGTGCCATCATGATATCTCTTACGGTATTAATAGAAACTTCCTTGAAGGTAAATTTTGTCGGGTTTGGGAGTTTTGGTATATACTCATTGAAATCAATTATGTCTGCATTGTTTTTTTTTAATCATTTGTTTGACAGAAACACCAGTATCTGCAAAAAATACATTAAAATCACATACGTCGATAGAGATATATCGTTAGAGTAGGGCTTTCGTTTATGATTGATTATTTTCCATAATTTTTTTGCTGAATTACAAGAATTTTTTATGACAATATCATTGCAGAGTTTATGACGTTTGATTTCATTTCTGTAAAATCGTCGAAAAGAATTTTGCTTGTGTACAAGGATGGAGTTATCGGGAAACTTTTTGCATAATTCACATATAAGCACAAATTGATTCCTGAGTACTTGTAGTTCCTTATTAAACCATTTACCATTACCATCGTGGATACGCGCAGATATGGTTCTTTCAGGGAATGCGATTTTAACTGATTCAGTGAGGTTTTCAACGAATATTCTAAATTAATCATTAATGCTCAAATTGGAGTGGCGGACAAAATCCCATAAAAGGTTGCTAATGATGTGGTGAAAAGAATTGAGATCTTTAATTGTGAAAGGTCTACACTTATTGATGGAAGCTTCTTATCTCTTGAGGTTGCCATTATGGTCCGACAGGTACGTCTCCATGTTTGATGTATCGTAGTATCCAAACGCAAAATTGATGAAAATATTGTCCAGACAGTTTGAGTTTCTTGTACTATTTTTGATTGTCGGCATAAATCCAAAAGAATCAAACAAATTGCACAATGCTACAGACTGACGGTCATTTGTGCCGAATTTAACGTTGAAATCGTCACAGATTATCGTCTCCTTACCCTTTGGAAGTTTATCAAGTACGCTTTTCATTACTGATAACATATTATTAAAGTCGCCTGACGGAGATCGGTATATACAAATAATGACAATATTTAAGGAGGAGCATAGGATGGCAGTAATTTCGCATACTAATTCCACCGATAATATAGGTCGGAAGTTTAGAGAACGATTCACTAAAATTATTACACCACTATGAGAATTGTCTTTTCTAACAAATGAAGACGCTAAAGTTAGGTTTGCAATGTTTTTTGTTTCATTATCCGTTAACCAATGTTCACTTAAACATAAGATGTCAATCATAGGTAATTGTTGTGCCAAGAAACAGCTTAGCTCATCAATTTTTTTCCTTAGGCACTGAATGTTAAGATGAAACAGTGTCAGAGTAAAAGGATCTTTGTTTGTATTATTGACTAAGCTTTTATAATCCCTACACGGGGTTGAAGAAAAAACGGTTAATTTTTACATCTGTAGGCCATGTATCAAAAGACAAGAAGCAAGTTGTAAACCATCGGAATCCGCATTCTCGGTTACTTTCACAATGGTATTAAGGGGACCTTGACTTAGAGATTGTGTTGAGGAAGATAAATTGGCTGAAGGTGGTGGAGATGAAATCGTTTCCGACAGATTATCATGTCTCAATTTACTTGCATATGTCGATTTCTTACTGCCGTGATTGGTATCTTTATTATTACTTTGCCTTGAAAATGTCTCCGAGATATGTTGAAATAGGTTATCGTTTGATATTTTGAGGTCCACGCACTTCATCTTTTAACGTAGATATTTCATCACGTAATTTTTGCGTTTCGCGCAATATAATAATGTTTATTATATTACTGAATTCCTCACCCTTTAAAAATGCGGTAACTTTGTCGGAGGCCGGGGGGCATAGTTAGCAAAACAAAGACACTTTATGCCAACCAATCGTATTCATTTTCTTTTAGATCAAAAAGTTGGACAATTGTAGCTATATACTTTGTAAGTTTTGTGCTTATGATTAGCCTTGGTTTTTGTAAATTGGCTTCATTACAAAAAATTCTTAGACATTCAATGCCCCGCAAGTATCCATCTGACCCAATACCTCTTGCAAATACATAAATATTGTCTTTTTAAATACCACTTGCTATTCTTGTTTCTAATAGTGTATCCATAGCGTCTTTCATGTTAAGTGTCAATAGAATAGGTACTTTTGTTAAGGCACGAGATTTTCCAAGCACCTCTACAATGGTGAGACGATTAGCTAAGTTATTTTCAATTGGGGTCAGTGTTGCTTTTATTTTAGATGTGCTTTGTTCCTTCCAATTTGGTCTCCATGCATACTGAGTCAGAGTCATTCCCGATGCTTTGCCAGAGCGGCGCTTATTGAAAAGAATAATACGGCATGAAGTTACTGCCGCTAGTTTGGCCCACATTTGAGGATTAAAACTGTTCCTAATTTTGTTTGTAGATTCTTTCATAACATTTTCTAAGTATTTATTAACAGTAATTAAATCATCTGTTAATGGAAGCAACTGGGGTGGATTCATTTTTTTTTGTCGCAATGTTCTTAGCGCAGCAGACAAAACTTTTGCATTCCATTCAATATTCATAAGATCTAAGAATGGTTCCATTTGCTTACTGATTTGTAGATCACCTTTTCTTAATACAATTCCCCTTGCTATTAGAGCGCATTTCCGTAAAGTGTGGTCCAACTTTAAAGCAAGTGAAGGTATGCCGTAATCTACGTGATGTATTTTGGTCCTTTGAGAGAGGCACAAATGTTTCACGACCACTACAAGGGTATCAAAGTTTTTAGGTATAAGAGTTTTCTATAGAATTAGTTTCGATAATTTTACCTCCTCAATGGTCAGCAACAATCTTCCTGTCTCATACTTTGGCGAATATATTCATACTGGTGCCTGTTATATTTTTCAAACTGAATACTAATATCGTCATCTCTAAAAGCTGATATAATTTGTGCCATGTAGTCAGTACTATATTCACTGAAAATATTGCCCAGAAGTGCGATGCTTTCGCCCCTTAAATTCTTCTTGTTACTGTAATAATTAAAAAAAAGCTGATGAATTAAAGTCATGAAAGTCTGACCAATCAAACGTATGGTTTTGATTAATTGTTAATTCGGTATTACAACATTCCATTTTCAACGTTCCGAGATTTTGATCACGCGTCGTTAACGTATTTTTAATTCTTGTTAAATCTGAATCTTTTTTTTTATTTTCAGCATTTTCTAATTGGACGTCGGCATTCGGGCATACTATTTCGAATGTTTTAAGGTTTTTATCATGCGCCAGTGTATTCTCAGTTCATTTGATCTAATTCGTCACAATACTTTTCATTTAACTGTAGATGTTGATTATTACTACTTTTGTACATAATGTCATCCGAAATGTTGTTTTCATCTTCAACATTTTTTGCTTGAATATCAGTTTCCAATGATGTATTTTGCACGATTCGAGATTTTGACTATTCGTATCCGTAATTTTCCAACTGAAATGGTTTCAATTTGAACATTTTTTAACTCAACGTAATTATTTTCCACTGATGTCAATGATTTATTTATGTTATGTATTGTATTCTCTGATAAAAAATGTAGATACTCATTAAAATTAATTGGAATGGATTTTTCATTACTAATGCTACTAGTTTCATTAAAATTTTTCATATCAATAATGTTCACATTGTTCCTGTATTCTTTTTTAGTATTTTCAAATTTGAGTGCACAATTTTTTTAATTTTTGGTGATTTTTGCACATGCTCATCTACGTTGATTAAGGACATTATTCTTTCTTCTTCTAAAGAATTTAAAAGAAATCTAATTCTTGACATTTTCACTATGTCAACTTTGGATATAATGGTGATAGCCGTAATGGTATCATCATACGATAAATTATAAACAGTCGAATTATTAGAACACTTTATTCTAAATTCTAATTCTAAATTTTATTAATGGTGAGTCATCGGTAGGGATATGCTGAAGGCAACGAGCAATATTAAATGGCTCTACAATAATCACAAAATCATGTCAATTTTTGATAGTTCTGCTTACCTTCAATGCTACGAACAGCTATAAAACAATCCTCTCGATAAACCACCATACTTTTTGAAGGATTTGTATTACACTGCTCAAAAATTGAAGTGGTCTACTATAAATTTTAGGAATACAAAAACATATGTATTATTTATTTAAAACTCAGAAAACTTCTATAAATTGTTTTATTTAGCGTCAAAGTATGATTTTTATTATCTCAGTTATGGATTCTTAATGTCTAGAAAATGTTAAGGAAATAATCTGCATGAAGTTTTTGAATATAGTTAAATTATTGTTCAAAAAGGTTAAACATACCTACGTAGGTCCTACCTAATACGTATTATGTTTTTGTCGAGTGCTCTTTATCAGAATATCAATTTCAAGTACAATAAATTGTATTCTGCAAAGTTGCATATACAGGGTATAATTTTGAAATACCTACGTAGGTAATGAAAAAACCACTTCTGTGAGTTGAAACAATGAAGTCATTATATTTTGCAATTAAAATGACGAAATCAGATACATAATAAATAAATAGAGTGAATTTAATTATTCTTCTAATAATTTACTACTTGCCTAGTCTGTATCAGAAACCACAAAGTGTATAAATGTCCCCATAAACATGACAAACAATAACACTACTAAAATTAATAATATTAAACCTAACCTATACATTTGCATGTTATAGAGGGCGCCACGCGGTAATCAAATTTGAAGTCCACATAAGATTTGTAAAATCGGTGTTTTTCACACACGAGTTTGTAGTGTGGACATTTTGTAAAAACACATATTTAGGGTAGGGGCCCCCAGATTACCTATTAAAAACAGAAAAAAATTGTTGGGACCGGTGTTAGTCCACATATTTAGTGAAGTCCACACTATGCATATTACATTTGAGCGCACGCCCACACAATTATCTAAAGACCTACGCACACAGACACACACACGCAGACACCCAAATTTTTTTTGTCAAGAAAACATTTTTCTGATTCAGTAGACCTTGAAACGTAAAATTATGCAATCGCAATTTTTTTTTATTAGATTATTTTTAGGATGTTTTGATGATTTTCTTTGATTTAAAGAAAATTGAGGATTTATTCTTGTTATTTTGTAATCAACTTATATTGGTTTAAAAATAAATTTTAAATTAGTTACTTTATTTTAAACAAACGTAAAGCGACTGGCATTTATATTTTTAGATTGTTTTTGTTGTACATCGTCAATTTTAAATAATGGTTTTCAGTTAAGAAGATTTTTTTTTCGTTTTAATCGTTAATTATATTAAAATACGCATGTTATATTATTAAATAATGAAAATATTTCATGCTATTTATAACCCAAATTGACTTTTTTACGTTGAACCAATCGATTCTGAAAAAATAACTTACAACTGTTTGAACATTTAATTTTTATTAGATTGATTCTAATTTTGTCTGCTCTATTAGTTTTTGTGTTATTAGTTCGACTGGTCAAAATATGCCTTTATTTATTTGTTTGTGTTTTAGGTTGTTTTCTTGTTGTCCTTTAGCTGTAAAGTAGGTTAATGGCTAATTTATATACCGAGGGGTTTCGATAAATTGTAATTAGAATATCCCCATTTTAAATTGAAATATGTTGAAAGGATTTGTTAGAAACAAAGTCGTAAATTAGTTCGAGTGCTTAAAAGCAATTGTTAGTTAGATTAAAAGGATAGTTTTTCAACACCTTAGTTACGTCATTTGTTATTAGGAAAATAATTAATTATTTATTAATTATTTAATAGATAAGTATATAATGAATAATTTATTTTTTTAGTAACGAGTCAGCAATTGCAGAAAGGTAAAACATGCCTTGAGTACCCATATTTATAAGCATAGTTTTTTAAATGATTATTGAAACAAAATGCTTTTCTTAATTTTACACGGGTTCTGAAATTTGCGTGTTTGCAAGGATTTTAACTATTAGTTATAAATTAATACTAAATGCAATATTATTTAAAGATTTTTTATAAATTTACCTTTGAGTAAAAAGTAAACTGATCGCTTAGGATACATTTTATTAAATCTGACATATGCCTAAGAACCCCGTTTTATGTTTATTTATTTATATTCTTTTTTGAATATTCTATATTTCGCAGCTAAAAAATTAAATTTTTTATGTTATTTAATTATTTACTATTTGGTGTTGATTTATCAACTTTAACAAATAATATACTGAATAATATATAATTTACGAGGTTAGTTTAAATAGTAGAGGTTATTTGAATTTTTCTTTAAATGAAGGCGTGGTCAACTGGTTGCATAAAGAAGTTTATGTTGTGTTTGGTTTCTTTTAATCAAAACACATGAAAATCGATGTTTTATGATTTTGGAAATTGTAACAAGCTTTCTGTAAATTTTCTGTATAAAATTATACGAAGTTGTTATAAATAAAATTTATATTAAACTACCTTAATCAACTTCAGTTTGACATTTATGTTATCTTTCTTAATTAGAAATTCTAGTTTATATTAATTAATTAATTAATTAACTATAGAATATGAATTCTATTATGCTTAAATAGTAATCTAAATGACCATTAACTACAGATCCCACCTTTTCATTGTTGGCAAATCTTTTACTACCGAGCCATTTTGAAATAGAAAATCTTCCGAAAGGACTAAATATGGCGTATAGAGTGCATGGGAAAGTAATTAAAATTTGATTTCAATGATTTTTGTCATCGCACAAGTGTGTGAGTAGCTCATTGTCTTAATGAAGCAAAGCTTGCTTTTTCCTCATTTTTTGAAAATCACTGAAAACGATATGATCTTGCTTGGAGCTAGAATTGTTTTCGCTTTCTTTTGCGTTGATTATTGCATTTCAGTCCATCCAAGTTATTTTAAATTATAAATAAAATATCTAATTAACTGTAGCTCTATAAGTAACTGTAAAAATATTTCAAATAATTTACATACGTACAAAATTATATAAGATAAAACGGTTAAAAATTGTGGATAAACACTTTCGGTTTTTTTATTAGATACATCTTTTGATAAACCGAGAGAATATGAAAAGCCAGGTCTATACTAAATTTCAAGTTACTAGGACTTTCGGTTTGAAAGTTATCGTGGGTACATTGTTACACAGACAGACAGCCAAATTTTTTTTTGTCAAAGATACATTTTCCTGATTCAGGAGACTTCGAATCGTAAAAAAAAATTAAGAAAAATTGCGATCGCTATACTTTCCTTATAGTAAAGTAAAAACTTATAAAAGCAAAGAATGAAAGCTAGGAAAAATTATAGAATAGAACAGTAAAAGAAAACGTAAAATTATTTTATAGAACATTCAAAAATATACGGAAAATAAAGAAGTAAAGTTGAAAAGGATACAGGACAAAAGAGGAAAAATAATAACAGACAAGAGCCAAATAATAAATAGATAGAAAAAATACTTCAATGAACTATTAAACAATAACAGTACAGACACAACGGCGTAACCCCGATTCAGCGGTCCCCGTTTCGGCGGTCCCGGTTCAGCGGTTCCCGTTTCGGCGGTCCCCGTTTCGGCGGTGCCCCGTTTTAGCGGTCCCTGTTTCAGCAGACTCCAATTTAGGAAAAAATTGGACCTAGTTGCGTTAACATAACGTCGACCAAAAATGAATTAATTTATCAAATATGTACTTTAGTTGTTCAGAAAAAAATATAAAAAATAACGTTGTCACAAAATTTAATTATATTGGTTATATTCCATATGAATCAATGTTAATTTATTAGTAGTTGACTTTTTAATACATTCAAATCAACTTTTTGATGAAATAAACCGCATCCTTTTGACGCGCGACCTTTTTGCCGCCGATTCGATTCAAAAAAAAATTCTAAGCGCTTTTGATAAGAAACGAAAGAAACCCAAAAAGTCATTTTTGAAAAGTTATTTGATTTATTATGAAATTTACAAGAATTTTTTGATAAGAAAGTTACTGCTATATTGGCAAATTTATGTAAGCAATAAAAGAAATATTTACAATAACTTTGGAATGTTATTCATGAAAAATCTTAATCATTTTAATCCGGATGTTCATTATGTAATTACTCTAATTGCAGATAGTGATGTCTAAGTTGATTCAATTTCTTATAAATATCTTTAACGATTCGGGGAATGATTTTTTCTGAAAATCGAAAACGTTGGCGTTGCTTGAAGAAGGGTTGCAACGGAAAACTTTGGAGTCTTCCAAACAACACTATACCACAAGAGCAAGAAGAACATAACCATCTAGCAGATCCTGAACGTGCTGATCTTAAAAAGATTTTGAGTGAAATGAAAAACCGTGCAAGAACCGGTAGAGTACCAATTTCAACAGTTTACCAAGAAGCAGTTGCCACAGTTTCGACTACACCCGCATTAGCCGTTGTGTTTCCAACTATGCGTTCTGCTGATACAGTATTATATCGTGCACGGCATACAAATTATCCCCCACTGCCAAAAAATTTGAACGAAGTCAGGATTCCGGACAATTTGAGACGAACAGTTACTGGTGAAAATTTCCTTGCGCACGAAAGTGAAGGCAGACAACAAGGTTTTACCATTGGTGTATTGCATACTTTCTGAAAAATCCCGCAATATGTATGTGAGTGTTTTTCGAATCATAAAGGACATGTGCACTGCTAACGGTTTCCAAATTCATCCCGACATGATAACTATTGATTTTGAAACTGGACTGATTCCTGCAATTCAGCAAGAATATCCTATGGCGAGAATTTGAGGATGTTACTTCTACTTTTGTCAATCCGTATTCCGCTCTATTCAACAAAAAGGAGTGTCTCAAGCCTACAACAACAACGAGATTGTACGTACGCACTGTCGCATGTTACTTGCACTAGTATTTGTTCCCACGAATTATATTGAAATTACTTTCGACGAGTTAGCGGATGAGGCCCCAATACTTTTGTTACCTTTGTATGACTATTTTTGTATTCGATGGTTACACGCCATTGATCCATCATTGTGGAATATGTATGGCATTTAGTAGACGAACCAACGACGATGTGAAGGGTTGGAATAACCGTTTTAAAAAATTAGTGGGAAAATATCCCAATATATACAAATTCATTAAGAAACTGATTTTAGAGCAAGCTGCAACCACAACTATATTACATCAAATCCGGGCTGGCCAAAATGTGACAAATCTTAATAGGGTGTATGTGCAAATTAACCAACGTATAGAACGACTGCATGGACAATATGACAATGGACAAATAAACGTTCAAGAATATATTCGTGGTATAAGTTACAACCTAAGCAACAATTTTTTTGTGGCGCCCGGTATGGTTTTTGGTTCACTTTTTGTTTGTTTATGATGTCGTATTTATGTGTTGTAATCAATTATTTTATAAGGTAAAAATAGCAGCATCATTTCTATGTTTCTATTTCACTACCAACTTAAAGTAAATTACGAAAAACGAAAAAACATAATGTTGTAAAAATCATTTCAAACGGTGGGTTGCGAAAAAGGTATACCGGTGAAACGGGAACCGCTGAAGCGGGTAACCGCTAAAACGGGAACCGCTGTAACGGGTCACCGCTGAAACGGGGGCTGCTGAAACGGGACCGCTGAAACGGGGACCGCCGAATCTAGAACCGCTGAATCGGGGTGTAACCAGACACAACACAGTTTAGAGAAGAAAATCGAAAACAGAAAGCTAAAGAAAAAGACAATAGACACTCGTTAACTGAAGAAGAACTAAATCAAGCAATAAACAAAATGAGAATAAGGAAAGCAGCAGTATGCGACGAAATTGACCGGAAATGATAAAGTACCTAGGGGAAAATGCACGATCGTATCTAATAAATATATTTAGTCTAATCCAGAAGAAGAAAACAATACCACAAGAATAGACAATTGCAATAATACTTTCATTTCACAAGAAAGGAATAACCAAAGACTGCTTACAGAGGCATCTCGTTATTATGTACAGCAGCCAAAATGTACATAACTATATTAGAGAAAAGATTATATATTTACGTTACAACAGCTAACAACAAAAACAATAACGAAAAATAAAACAATATATAGGTTAGATTGATGTGGAAAAAGCATTTGACTCAATCAAAAGGCAAGCAGCGTGAAAGCAAAGACAATGAATACAAAACTAATCAAAGTCTATATAGAAAAACAACTAACCAGATTAGAGCTAACAATTTCCTATCAGAAACTTTTATAACAACTGCAGGAGTTATACAAAGAGGAAGATTAATTCCAGCACTTTTTATAAACACAATAGACAAAAGAATCAAAGAATGCAAGACAGTTTTAAAAAAATATTATGTGGCATGGAATAAAACAAAACCCGTAAATGCCGGGATTTTTATACAGGGTGTGTATAAATTGACAAAACAGTTACATGCTGCGACATTTTTTGTTCAATTCTGAATCGACTTCGTATGTCTTTAGGAACCACTTAACAGAAACAAACATTTGGCAACACTGTAAACTAGCATACGACCGTAATACCAGCCGTTGCTATTTTTTTAATTTCAATCTGCAAAAACATTTTACTGGTCATTGGTAGCACTTTTTAAGCTCTACACATTACGCAAGATATGCTCTTCAATTTGTTTATGGTCAGAATAATACCTAGGTACGTGCAATTAACCATGTTAATTTAGAATGTATTTTCCAACATAATTTTTTTATATATCTGTTAGTAATGACACTAACCCTTACAAAATTGTTTGAATTGAAATCCATCTGTTGCTACACCTAGTTGTAACCTTTAAGGTATCGTCTGGATTGCTCGTTCGAGTCTTAGTGGTGTAATTTTTAATATCACTGGTCGGAGTTTTGAGGAGGCGTTGCATACACTCTCTCTTTAATATAATCCCAAAAAAAAGTGGGACGACTGCGACCAACCCATCATGTTCATCCAAATACTCTTTTACATTATGAGCAAAGTGAGCAGGAGCTCCATCGTGCATGTAAATCATGTTATGGCGTATGTTCAACGTCATCTCGTCAATAGCTTGTTCTAATACATTAAGGTAGCCAGTGGAAAACCTTCTTTGGCGACCATAATCTAATTCATACGGATTTTTATATACCCAATGGTGAAGATTATGAGTATTAAACACATCATCTCTGGTACACATAGATTCATCGCTCCAAAGAATACGCCAAAAAAAGTCGTCATCTTCTTGAATCGAATTTAAGATCATGTTACAAAAATTTAATTGTAAAATGTTGTCGTTATTATGGACAAACTGAACTTTAAAAACGTGATATGGATGAATCAGGTTTTCTTGTAGAACCAAGTGAACGATCTTGTTGCTGGAGATATTTAATGTTGAAGCTAACTGTCGGGTACCAAACGAAGCGTCTTCGTGTACACCGTTTAGAATTTGTTCTTTTAGTTGTATTGCACAACTTTGTCTTGGTCGACCAGCATTAGCGTTTCTCGTTATAAACAAACTAGTTTCTCGAAATCGTTGATCCAGTCTTTGAAATGTGTTTTTTCTAGATTGTCTTTGGTTTGGAAAACGTATGCCATACTGTTCTGCGGCCGCGTTAGCATTTCCATTAAAGAAACCGTACATCAGCTACATATCGGCATATTCACTGAATGTAAACATGAACAAAAACGAAAACGAAAAAAGCAAAGGTTATAGAAAAATGAAAGAAGAAAGTCGAATTGGATTCATAAATGTCAACATTTGACAGATGATGCTTGTGATTGAAATTTCTTGAAATTGCATTAGAATAGAAAGTTTGCTTTACAACATTGCCAAATGTGTTTTTCGTAAAAATACGTTATTCGGAAATTATTAAAAACAAATTTTTAAGTCAAAAAAAAAATTGTCAACGAAACAAAAGTATCAGAATTTTTTATTATTTTTAATCTGTCAACATATATCGAAACTAACACTTATTTATAGACCAAAAGTTTGAATTTCGAGAACCTCGTGAAGACATATACAACATTTTACTATTAGAATTTTTAATTCAGAATTGAACGAATAATGTTGCAGCGTGTCGCTTTTTTGTCAATTTATACACAACGTGTATTTGCGGATGACATAGTAATCATGGCTAAATTAACAATGAAAATTACAAAAGAGAAAAATAACGTCGGTTTTAAACATCCTAATCGGAGCAAGAAAATAGAAGAGACAAACAGATATAAATACTTAGGAACTAGTGATGTTCCATGGTAAATTATCGTCTAAGTAATTTGAAATTTACCGGAAAGTATTAAACATGGTAGTTGAAAGGCCCAAATCAGCATGAGAAAAATGTAACATTTGGTGAGACAAATACTGCCATAGATTTTATCATTAAATGGGGAGCAAAGTTAAATTTTGATGAAAATGAGTTACTTCCCAAACTTGCAGAATATAGAAGTAAGTTCGGAAACTTTTCAAATGAGTCTTATTGGAAAATAACACAAAAATTGGATGGAATTGCTTGGTGGAAAGGATTTTATCCAAACCAGATTTTATTACAAATTGCAACAAAGCTTCTACTGCAAGCTGCGAAAGAAACTTTAAGTTACATTCGAACATAAAAACAAAGAAAAGAAACAGGCTCACTATGAAGAGAACTGAAAAAATAGTTTTCGTTAAGCACAATTTACAAGTTTTATGTATACAAGACATTTTAAAAACCGCAAATAAAAAATGTATTGAGAGAAATGCAAATGAAGATGGATTATCTGATCGTAGCGATGAAGAAACTGAAGACAATTATGAAACAGACGAAATAATTGATGATGAAAGTGAAACCTTAAAGGAAGAAGAAAGCCACAATGAAAATGAAAGTATGGATGTGAATGACAATGGCAATACAATACAGACAACATTGGATAACTTTTTTGATCCAAGGCAAGAAGAAGTTGAAGAACTTCCAACAGAGGATTTATGTAATCAAAATCTAAATCAACCATCTCAACCTAAAATTATAATTCTTAAAAATTGGTCATTTACTGCAAAATAAATAAATTAACTAACAGAACAATGTTATATTTAAATATTATACAGTTTATTATGGAAGTTTGAAGTTACACTAGATAATAATCGAAATTACCTTTTTTATATTTGAATTTTGGATACATTTATATTACAATGTATATATTTTTGGAAAAAATTTTTTTTTTAAATATTCCGAAAATTACCGGAATGTTCAAAAGGTAATTTACCAAAATATTGATTTTTTTGGAATTTTCCTATCATTATTAAGAACCTTAATAAATAACAAAAGAGAGATCGAAGACGAGATAAATAACACACTAGAAAGAACACGAAGATATCAACAATATGATATTATTATAAACAAAGACGACAAAATAAAAAAACATATACATACTAACACTTACATACGAGTGCGAAAACTGGGTACTTAAGAAAAGACAGAGAGAGAGAATACAGATGGCCGAAATGACGTACTTCAGACAAATAGCTGAAGATAAAAAAACTGCTACGGTTATGAAAAAAGAGCTACTCAGTCAGTAAATGTTAGGAAACAAGTGCTCATTTCTTAACGTTCTTGTGACATCTGCGATTGAGTTTTTTTATTATTTTTTTAATATGTGAAATTGTTACTATTTTATTTTTTTGGGACTTTTGATTTTTTTAGTTATCATATATTCTACACGTTTGTTTTTTATCGTCACTATTTCCTTGTTTTGTTTTCTAAATTTTTAATTTTGTTTTTGTTAACATATTATTCTTAATTTCATATACTTTTGTTTATTACATATTTTGTTTTAATATATTTTTAGCAAAATATAACTTTTTTTAGATTAATACAAATTTTCCTGGTCATCTTTTGTTATTTTTTTTTTAAATTCTAGTCATTTTTTATATATTGTTCGATTGACTCAGATTTTCTTTAACGGTTCTGTTTTATTAAAGTATTTTCCTTTTTGTGAAGATATTAGTAAGTTAGTGTATTAAGAATAGATTTTAACTAGTTCTTTTATATTAGTTTTAATTAGAAAATTTTCTTATTGCAAACTTTGTAATAATGCACCACGTTTGCTTTTCTAAACGATTATCGTGCAAACGTTGTTTCCAAATAACGAGGTAATGAAATTACGTAAACAGTAAAAAAGTATAACTGTTAAAGTGCAACGAATAGGTAAAATAGGGGAAGCGCATTTAGAAAACTTTCAAAGTTAATTTTTAAACACCACTGGCTTTAACTGAATTAAATTCATAGAATTTTTGTTTTTGTAGAGTCATTTATATGTTTAAACTTTTGTTTTCTGCTACAGTTTTAAATGCAAAGCATTTGCAGGTTCGTTTTTTTTCTATTACATAAAGCAACTATAATGTGATTCAATTAAGAAATTTGTTTTTTAATGCGTTACTTTATTATACAGTGTTTTTATATAGTGTTCAACGCTACTGTTTTTTTTAAATGTTAGATTTTATGTAAAATATGTTTTGTGCTTGGATGTCACTCTAAAAAAATTAAATTTAAAGGGTAAGATATATACGCGCTTTATTTCAAATTCAGTATCTGAACATGTATTTAGTGACAGTTTTACACTGTGCTTTGTATACCCTTTCTAAAAAAGAATTTATATACGTTTACTTAAAAACTGACAGCCAAATCAGTTATTCTTATGATAATTTTCTGCTAGTGTATTCTCTTGTTATTACATTTACAAAAAAAAAATAAAAGTAGCACATCATATTTGCATTTGTATAGCGCTTTAAGATTTAAGGTCGTCTATTACGACGAACTATACGAGTTCAATTTCTGAACAGTTACAACATTCAATTGTTGGATAAGACTATTTCTGATTTACTTACTGTGTACCTTAGTTGAATGTATAATACAAGTTTAGTTAGTTATCAATTTCTGATATGTTCCTCGAAGTTAAATATTTAGCTGCGTTCTCAGAATTTAATAGTTAAAGGATTATCGATTGCTACCCACATTATTTTATTGTACAGTCCCGGTTTACTTAGAATGAAAATAACGACAAAAATTTCTGATTAAGTTTCTTTTCAAGATTGTAAACTTTAACAAAATATAATTTTCGACAAAGGTTTCACCATGAAACATAGTAATAATTTTTTTAGGGTTAATGGTGTAATGTATTCAAATTAAAATCTTACAAGCTTTCGAACTTTAGCAAGGTTCTTTGTCAATTATTATGTTTCATGGGAAAACTTTTATGTCTAAAATAAAACGCTTATTATATGGGAAAACTGTTTAAAAAATGCAAAATTATTTGAAAAACTAATGAGAAAAAAGGTAAACCAATCATGTAAAAAAAGTCACACATTACATTCAAATTCCAGGAGTAACCGCACACTACAAAATCACGAAAATGTCACCAGATCTATACAGATAAGTCAAGTTAATAATTTATTTAACAAACAAGTTAACAACTCTTCTAAAAACATTGATTATAAAAACAATAATTGTGTTACAAGGTTCTATGGATTACCCAAAATACATAAGCCAAATGCAACTCTTCTTCCAATTATTAGCTGTATTGGATCGACCACTTATGAATTATTTAAATTATATACTAAAACCTTATATTGGCTTGAGTAGTTAATTTATAAAGAACACACATTATATTGAAGTAATTCTTGTTCTTCGTGTGCATACTCGTCGGAGAAGAGTATTCGCGATCATCAGCTTTCATACTGCTGTTCGAAAGAGTTGGGTTGATGTTAGATTATACCAATGTTTTCGGTTTTTCAGCTATGATATGCGTCTTCGGCTTGATGGCCTGTCCTTATAGAACTAGCTTTTGTTTTTAAATATTATCGACACATTTCGCTGTTTTTTTGCATTAATTTTATAACTTTTTTATTACTGATCTTTTGAATCCAAGAGATGCGCCACATGCTTCTGTACCCTCACATCTTAAAGCTTTTAGTTTTGCTAATGGCTTCATTGTTTAACGTCCACGTCTCTTCACCGTAGAATAAAACTGAGAAAACATAGCATCTTACCAGTCTAGTTAGCATTTTAATGTATATGTTGTTAGCACAATATTTCTATGGGGCGTTTTATTTCTCGATGGCAATTGCTTTGGTCATTCAGCAATGTGATACATTTTCTATGTTTTGGTTATTAAGTTGTAAGGTCATTTAAGGTCCTTGGTGATTTCTAGTTGCTATTGATTTTGTTTTCTTGATGTTTATTGTGAGTCCGTATATTGAGCTGATGCCAGAGACTCTGTTTATCTTGTAGTTCTTGTTGTGATGCCGTCAGTAATACTGTGTCATCTGCATAACGGATAGATTCGATTTGCTCTTCATTTATTTTTATTATACCATCTAAATCTTCGAAAGCTTTTTTAAAAATTGTATCCGAATAAATGTTAAACAGCAATGGCGATAGTACGCAACCCTGTCTTACACTTCGGAGTATCTTAATTTCTTCCGTAATTTGTCCGTCTATTCTAACATGTGCGTTTCGATTTCTATATAGATTTAAAATGATTCGAGTGCCTGTGCTATTTACTTATAAGGCCTTGAGTATATCACAAAGTTTTTCGTGTTTAACCTTGTCGAAGGCCTTCTCGGTAAAGAGAAGGAATAAGTCCAAGTTTACATCTCTGACTCTCTCTGTTAGCATATTCATGAAGAAAAGTGGTTCTCAAGTACCCAGTCCATCTTGGAACCCAAATTGCTGTTCGGATAGAATTTCCTCACTTTTACGGTATATTCTTCAGTGGATTATTTTAAGGAAGGCTGTCAAAGTGTAGCTCATTAAACTGATTGTTCAGTAATCTTGGCATTTTTTAGGCTTTCGGATTTTTGGGAAAGTTACAAACGTTGAGTACAGCCATTCTTTTAGAACGATTTCAATTTGGTATATATTATTGAAAAGGTTTACTAAGAGAGAGATATAAAATCTTAAGCTTTCGCGGTTATTTTTTATGATTATAAGCGACTTTCGGCTTAGACCGCGTCGTAGTTAAACACTCAGACTTTTTAGGCTTAGTCCTAATCTCTCCTAGATAGCCAAAACAAGAAGTAGAACTTGACCTTTGGCATATTGTCGTTCGTGAATCCAAACAAACTGACGTTTATATTAATAACAATTAGCGTAATTAACGAACCTTATCTTTTTGTTACGGCTTGACTGACTTCGTTATTACTCGGAGTGTTTGTGTCCTTTTCAAGAAGGTTGATCTTTGCCTTAGAGAATATAATATTGGTAGCCAAGATTTGCTGATTCTTAAACCGTCTTCTCGGTTCATATTACATGGAGGTTTTTCTATTTCTACAGCTTTGCGGATTAGTCTAGAAAGGTAAAAAGCAGTTCTAGCCAACATTTTAGTTTTGTCAAAGTTTAGCGTGTGTCTTTGGTTCTACACGTATTTTGCCACTGCTGATTTTGCTGACACGTGTGGAACCAAGGACACACGCTGAACTTTGACCAAATTAAAGTGTTGGTTATAACTCCTTTCTACTTTCCCAGACTAATCCGCGAAGCTGCGGAAATAAAAAAACATCCATGTAATATGAACCGAAAGACAGTTTAAGACTCAGCAAATCTTGGCTACTAGTAGTACATCCTCTAAGACAAAAATCAACTTTCTTGCAAAGAACACAAACATTTACTTCGAGTAATAACGAAGTCAGTCAAGCGGTAACATAAGGTCCGGTAATAACGCTAATCACTAATGCTATATATATCGTTACTTACACTTTTTCCTTCAGTGACATGTACCACTCTGAAGATGCAAGCTGCAATGTCCTGCAAAACGTCAGTTTGTTTGGGTTCACGAACGAAAATACGGCAAAGGCCAAGTTCTACTTCTTGTTTTGGCTCTCCAGGAGAAATTAGGACCAAGCTAAAAGGTCTGGGTGTTTAACTACGACGCGGTCTAAGCCAAAAATTGCTTATAATCATAAACAAGAGAGAGATGTTGTCTTTATCAATCAGTTTTAAAAGTACAATTGGTATCTCGCCCGGTCCCAGTGCTTTTCCCGGTTTCGAATTGTTAATGGCATACAGTATTTTGTCTTTTGTTATTGGTAAATAAATAAATACAGTTATTCCACTCTTTGAGTTTGTCTTCAGTAGACCATAATATTTCGTTGCTAGCTTTAGTTGTTTGTTTCTCTGATTTATGTGAGGTTTTTCATTTAGTTCCCGTACCCGCTTGTGTAGGTTTTGGACGCCGTGAATATTCTGTGGGTGTTCGATGTATTTATTGCCTTTTTTATTTCCTCTTTTTGTATGGTCTTGTATAGCTCCGGTTTATTTTCTATTTTAAAAGTTCTTCTTTGTTTTATCACATTCAGAATGCAATCCGTCATTCAGGCTATTTTTTTCTTTACCTTTCCTGGTTTGAGCATTTCGGTACATGTTTGTAGCGCTGCTTTCGAACGCCGACCATTTGCTTTGAATGTCTTCGTTATTGTGTTGTTTCTTCAGGTCACTATTAAAATTGTCTTGTACTATATTACAAAATTTCTTATTCCTTAGTGTGTTGTATAATTTTTGTATTTTTTTAAGTCATTTATATGTTTGCTACTATCGGGTTGTGGTCAGAACCAACATCTACCGAGATAAATTTTGACCACTTTAAAGGCGTATGTTCACAATGATATAATCTATTTGATTACGTTTAATATGATTACAGGAAGCGGCTGGTGAACGCTATGTATATAAGCGTCTTTTAGGTAATTTGTACCAGGGGTTCATTATGGTCAGATTTTGCTCTTGGCAAAATTCTATAAGTTTTTTCCTCTGCTCTTTCGTTTCGTTTTATATTTGAAAGTGATTTTGAAACGTAATTATGTGACTTAGGTCAATGCCTAATAAATCTACAATTAAAGCTAACTATAAGAACAATAATGCGAAAGTGAAATTATAGCATCAACACAAGCAAAAAATTTCGAAATAAAAGTTCTAATAAAACATTAGAAAAATAATTGAATTTTAATCCAAATAAATAAAAAATTACGGATCTGTTGCACTATTTCGTTGACGCAGTTAATAAAAAGAAATAAAAAACAATATTATGATGCTTTACTGTTCTGAAAAGTACACATTTCTTTCCAAAAATTAGCTGACACTAACAATAACATTAAATACAAAATAATGTTATCATATAAGACGTAGTTAAATTAAATTATTATTCTAAAAACTGCACGTTCTTTTTTAATTACACTGAAAATACAAAGTAACTAGAAAGTAACGTATTTACAGATGTTTAAATAAGGTAATGTTACTTAGGTCAGGCAAGGTACTTGAATAAACAAATAACTGAAAAATAAAGCTAAATATGTAAAACTAGTGTTTTAGGGTACAATTATTAAATTTTTCACTCTAAGCGTCTTCTGCTAAACATTCATACGAAATAGGTTATTGTTCACGTATAGAAATAAACCTGAGAAGAAAATTCATAACATAAACCGAAATTATGATTAGAATTAGAATGATTAGAAGCTATAAGGTATTTTGATTATTGTCAAAAAGCACTAAATGTCAAGAAAAGGTACTACTAACTATCGTACTAATGCAGTAGATTTTACTGTTTTTGTTCGACATTTTAAAAGTAGTTTGGCGGTTTTTTGAGTATTGAGTATATTTTGTAATCTTGGGCATCTGTTCAACTTTTTTTTGGTAAAATAGTTTCTTTCGTGGTTCTTTTTTCCTGAGTTCGAATTAAATTTTTGGACTTATTTGGACTCATTTTAGAAATGTTTTGGTCGTTTTCAAAACTATTACAAAACATTTGCTATTTGTAGTGCCAAATAGGATGTTTTAGAAGTTTACAACATTATTATTGGCTCTAATTCCGTGTAGATGTCGCTTGCTATATTCGTCGTTGTCGTGTGTGTGTGGTGGAAGGTGGAATAAGCTGTTCCGTCTGAGATTTTTGATTCTTGTGCTAAGTTATCATACCATTGGCAAGTCTTTTGCTGTAACATTGTAGGTCCTCTGCCTCGATCTTCAAATGGCCATAGTTACGTATTTGTGATCGCATTGGAATGTAAATTTCTCAAAGATTAGCTGTGCTATTCGTATTGCGAAACACGAGGTCATTGATTGTACTCCTTTCTATATACTCTTTAGACGTGAACACATTTTTTCGGGAAATTTCTTCGACGCCATAAGGTTTCTCGTTTAATGTCTCATTATTAAACTATCCGTACGTATTGTTTTAAACAACTTTCTAGAGCGTGCACTAAAACCCAAAATAGATATAGCTTTCGTCGTCGACATGTTCAGCTTTCTGACGCCAATACGCATTTTAATGCCAAGTTAACGCCTATATTTGTGCGTTCTTTTGTTATCAAAACGGTTAAATCTTCTAGGACGTATGAGTTAGTCGCAACTACTGGACCATCGGTCGGTATCTGGCATGCTTAGAATCTTAAACCAGATCAAGACTTTTCAAACTCTGTTTCGAATGCGACTAAAGACCAGGTAAACCGTCGGTCTGTCAACGGTTCGTTACTATACCCTCATCGACGTAAACAATATAAACTGCGTTCTAGATTGTGTGCGACTTCTTTAAACGATTAACGTTACTTTCTGATTTAGATTATTTTTTTATTGTTTTTTTGGCTTATCTGATTAAATGTTTCGCAAATATAATGTTCGTCTTTGTTAGTATCTATTTTGGATAAGTGAATCTAAAGTGGCAAATTGTTTTTTTTGTGTCATTTTAGTGATTGGTTCGAGATATGGCGACTGATTGGATTGCTGGGTAATTTCTTTACCAGACACACTCATTTGTTGGTTTTAGTTTTGTGCGTAGTGGTCTTGTTTAAACTTCTTATACTTTTGATTACTTTTTCTGAATTTAGTATATTTGGAGCTATGAGTTTTGTCGCCTATAAAGGGGTACTCGTTGTGGGTTATTATTTTGGTTTTGGTTCAATTCTTAAGAAGGATATCATACCGTTTCGGACGACTAAACAACACAATATCAAGGAGAGGTAATTGAGCCGTACAACATCTTACTCTCTTTTTTGTTTTTGTCTCTATTTTTGATCCGTCATCATGAGTAATGGAGGGCCGTTTGTCGTGGGAACCCAACTGCTACGTGTCCGGAAAGATTGATTGTTTTTACCCGGTAGCCTTAAACTGTAGACCAGGGTTGATATATTTCGGGGACCGTACAGCGTATTTGATGGAGCTTGGCAAAGGTGACCATTTTTTTTAACCGGCTCGTAGGATGTTGTGGTTGTACAGGGGTCGCCGCTTCTAGCTACGGTCGAGCGGTTGTAGGCTGTAGTTGTTTTTATTTAGGTTTTCGGACAAAATTTTGTTTTTTTTTTCTTATATACTTTCAGGGTGGCGGAAATTCCTGAATTTTGTTTTTTTTGGTTTTAGATCAGGTTCCGTTCTAACTGGGAGGAAGACCATTGTGGTCTAGCGAGGACTAGTTGCGGTGTCGTGTGCTTGTGTGGACTACCGTTGGAAGGCTCAACCATGCGCTGCTTCATCCTGACACGAGGGTTTGAGGTGTGTTTAGTACTTCCACGCCACAAAATTGTTCAGCACTTTTTCGAGGAAATCTTAAACTGTGATAAGTTCTTTGGAGTAATTTCCTAGCTTTAAAAGTTCGGGTGTCGTTCATTTTTTGTTTTCCTGTAGTATCTTTGTCCTTTTCCGGATGGGTTTTCCGGATATTATATACAGGGTATGATTTTTATCTGTGGTCTAAACTTTTTCCTTTTCTATACCTCTTCTTTTTCTCTTGGTTTGCTTTGTATTGTCATTTGGTAAGATTTATGGGTTTGCTTTAATTTTCTTGCTTTGCTAGCGTTTTAATTACTGTCTTTTTTTTATATATTTTTTCTGGAATTTTTTTTGGTTCTTGTAATTATCAATTCGCTTTATACGACTTTTGGACACAACCGATTGGTAATACTTACTGAACTGAGAGTTTACGTTTTGTGTTATTGTATTTGGGCTGGTTTTGGATTTTAGTGTTCTGTCCTTGGAGTACGCTTTTATTTTAGCTAATGTCTACTTCGCAGGTTTTTATGTTTTGAGGGAGATTTGCTATGTTAAAAACGTTGGTATGATTTCTCAAGTTGTGTGAATTTTGCCCAGTCGTAAATGTTATCTATGAGCTGGACGTTACTGATTGATATTTTAGTTTCTAACGTTAAGAAAACAGTACATGCGCTAAAGCAATGCCCGGTGATATGTATATTTTAAGTACCTTGGGACATTTAGCATGATTGTATATGTATCAGTTTAATTTTAGGGGGATGTTTTGGATATGCCATTAGCTAACCGCGTATTAGGAACGCTGAATAACATTATGGTTAATTACCTGTTTTGGTGTAGGTCGTATGCACGAACGACTAGACATATACGCCTGTTGTCGCGTATACGTACCCAACTTTTTTGTACTTATTTAACAAGCTTTAACGGTGTTTCTTATTGTGTAATTATCGTAAATTTGTAGTAATTTAATTTTTTTTTATATTTACCAAATTTAATTTATTGAATACAACGTTAAGTTATTTACTGCTTATGTGTGTGATGTGTTGCCTAATTTAAGGGTCCAAATTACTACTTTTACTGTATATATTGTTTGGGAACCATTAGTTATATATTTCTTATTCTAATTGTTCTTTTATTGTTTTATATTGTCGTTGCAATAAATATACTCGTTGTTAGACTTATGTTATTCGATTTATCAACGTCAACCGCTGTCAGATGAAAACGGACACCTGTAGTTTATATTTCTCCCTATTTGGCGCTCTTTTTAATTAAATTATAATTGGTTGCCGTTGTTTTTTAGGTGATTAAGTTTTGGTAAGTCCTCGCACTTTAGCCTAGTGTAGGCTTACGTTTTACCGTAGCAGCTTCAAAGTGGAGATCTCGCTTTTCAAAATTGCGATCACAGTTTACGAACTGGAATTTTTGCAACAGTTTGTTGCGTCCGCGATTTTCTGCTCTTGTCATATCAATAGAAGGAAGCAGACTAAACTTGCGATAAAACACTGAGGCGTGGAACTATTACCATGCCTTTTGAATCAATCCTTTTCAGCGAGAAAATGTGTGTTCTCTGTGATTCTTTGGCACAAAAAAAGCAAAACAAAATTTTATAAACAATACGTCGATTTTTATCCTAGTTTAAAAAAAGAAAAAATTTCTCGCGTTAAACAGTATCTCGATTCATTGCAGCTCTCGTACAATAATTAAATAATATAATAAAACTACATCGAATTATTCCTTAACATGAAGAACAAATACCGTTACTGCTGCTGCTACTTTTTAACTATTGGTCTCTTAACAGCTATACGGACTTTTTTCAAAACGTAAAGTTTAAGTTAAAACTGTGGTGGTTTTATGCTAGTAAATTAACTTGTGGCTCCCGTCTCGACTTACTCATAAAAATATGTTTTTTCCTGACTAGTTGTTACTTTTTCTTCATTTTATCGGGTTTGTACACTATCGGTTCGTTTCAGTATTATGAACACCAATTTTTAAATTAAGCGACTTATTTTTTGCGTTGCTTTTTTTTTGAATTTGATAAATAATAAAAAATACATAGGCGTAGACAAAGTATAGTGCAAAATCCATAAGGAGCATGCATTTCCAACTTATATGATTTGCAGCCTCGTCTTTTGCTTGGCTGCACACTTTTATAGTGTTTGGCAATTATTACTATTCCATACTCGTTATACAATATACAATTTTCATTAAAAAAATCAAAAATAACGTTATGATGCTTAATTTATTATTCTAAGGACTACATTTATTCTTAGTAATTTGTTGACACTCATAATAAAAATAAATACAAAATAATATTATTATCACATAAGACGTAGTTAAACTAAGTTTATATTCCACTATTCTAAGAACGCACAAGTGAATTCTTGCAGATAACGTATTTACAGATGTTTAAATGATGGAATGTTGCGTAAGTCAATTAAAATTCTCGAATAAAGAAAGAACACTGCAAAAATAAATCTAAATATACAACTATTTGTATAGTACAATGACTAATTTTTTCACTCAAAATAAGCATATTGTGAAAATTTAGCTAAAAAATGTATCCAAATAGGTATTCATGTAGAGAGACAAACTTGAGAAGAAAATTGGTAAGAATACCAAAATTTATATATTTTTTCTGGAATTTTTTTTGGTTCTTGTAATTATCAATTCGCTTTATACGACTTTTGGACACAACCGATTGGTAATACTTACTGAACTGAGAGTTTACGTTTTGTGTTATTGTATTTGGGCTGGTTTTGGATTTTAGTGTTCTGTCCTTGGAGTACGCTTTTATTTTAGCTAATGTCTACTTTGCAGGTTTTTATGTTTTGAGGGAGATTTGCTATGTTAAAAACGTTGGTATGATTTCTCAAGTTGTGTGAATTTTGCCCAGTCGTAAATGTTATCTATGAGCTGGACGTTACTGATTGATATTTTAGTTTCTAACGTTAAGAAAACAGTACATGCGCTAAAGCAATGCCCGGTGATATGTATATTTTAAGTACCTTGGGACATTTAGCATGATTGTATATGTATCAGTTTAATTTTAGGGGGATGTTTTGGATATGCCATTAGCTAACCGCGTATTAGGAACGCTGAATAACATTATGGTTAATTACCTGTTTTGGTGTAGGTCGTATGCACGAACGACTAGACATATACGCCTGTTGTCGCGTATACGTACCCAACTTTTTTGTACTTATTTAACAAGCTTTAACGGTGTTTCTTATTGTGTAATTATCGTAAATTTGTAGTAATTTAATTTTTTTTTATATTTACCAAATTTAATTTATTGAATACAACGTTAAGTTATTTACTGCTTATGTGTGTGATGTGTTGCCTAATTTAAGGGTCCAAATTACTACTTTTACTGTATATATTGTTTGGGAACCATTAGTTATATATTTCTTATTCTAATTGTTCTTTTATTGTTTTATATTGTCGTTGCAATAAATATACTCGTTGTTAGACTTATGTTATTCGATTTATCAACGTCAACCGCTGTCAGATGAAAACGGACACCTGTAGTTTATATTTCTCCCTATTTGGCGCTCTTTTTAATTAAATTATAATTGGTTGCCGTTGTTTTTTTTAGGTGATTAAGTTTTTGGTAAGTCCTCGCACTTTAGCCTAGTGTAGGCTTACGTTTTACCGTAGCAGCTTCAAAGTGGAGATCTCGCTTTTCAAAATTGCGATCACAGTTTACGAACTGGAATTTTTGCAACAGTTTGTTGCGTCCGCGATTTTCTGCTCTTGTCATATCAATAGAAGGAAGCAGACTAAACTTGCGATAAAACACTGAGGCGTGGAACTATTACCATGCCTTTTGAATCAATCCTTTTCAGCGAGAAAATGTGTGTTCTCTGTGATTCTTTGGCACAAAAAAAGCAAAACAAAATTTTATAAACAATACGTCGATTTTTATCCTAGTTTAAAAAAAGAAAAAATTTCTCGCGTTAAACAGTATCTCGATTCATTGCAGCTCTCGTACAATAATTAAATAATATAATAAAACTACATCGAATTATTCCTTAACATGAAGAACAAATACCGTTACTGCTGCTGCTACTTTTTAACTATTGGTCTCTTAACAGCTATACGGACTTTTTTCAAAACGTAAAGTTTAAGTTAAAACTGTGGTGGTTTTATGCTAGTAAATTAACTTGTGGCTCCCGTCTCGACTTACTCATAAAAATATGTTTTTTCCTGACTAGTTGTTACTTTTTCTTTGTTTTATCGGATTTTTACACTATCGGTTCGTTTCAGTATTACGAACACAAATTTTTAAATTAAGCTACTTATTTTTCGCGTTACTTTTTTTTGAATTTGATAAATAATAAAAAATACATAGGCGTAGACAAAGTATAGTGAAAAATTCGTAAAGAGCGTGCATTTCCAACTTATATGATTTGCAGCCTCGTCTTTTGCTCGGCTGCACACTTTTATAGTGTTTGGCAATGATTACTATTCCATACTCGTTATACAATATACAATTTTCATTAAAAAAATCAAAAATAACGTTATGATGCTTAATTTATTATTCTAAGGACTACATTTATTCTTAGTAATTTGTTGACACTCATAATAAAAATAAATACAAAATAATATTATTATCACATAAGACGTAGTTAAACTAAGTTTATATTCCACTATTCTAAGAACGCACAAGTGAATTCTTGCAGATAACGTATTTACAGATGTTTAAATGATGGAATGTTGCGTAAGTCAATTAAAATTCTCGAATAAAGAAAGAACACTGCAAAAATAAATCTAAATATACAACTATTTGTATAGTACAATGACTAATTTTTTCACTCAAAATAAGCATATTGTGAAAATTTAGCTAAAAAATGTATCCAAATAGGTATTCATGTAGAGAGACAAACTTGAGAAGAAAATTGGTAAGAATACCAAAATTATGATTACTGAGATCCAAAGATAATTTATAATTTCTGATATCATTAGTAGCTATATAAAGTTACTTAGTATAATAACATAAACATTATTGTACCGTCACGTAACGTTGTTTTATAAAGGTTAATCAGCAGCATAGTTAGAGTATTTTACTCCGCTTGAAGAAATAAACATTTTATATAATTAAATACTGTTTAAAGTTATGAAATACTTGTTTAGATAAATATGTAATAGGACTGGATTCTAAAATATCACTTGAAAGCTGTAAAGCACTCCGTTATGCACTTCTTGAAATTGTGCCATTTAAGTTCACCTAGATATATCAAACCTTTTACATCTCGACAATATTAGATTTCTGAAAATGGTGTACAATTTGCAGCTTTACTGTATTTCTCTTATCTAAGATCTAGTGCTCACCAAAAGGACGTGAGTCTTTTGAATTCGCTTTTGAGCTTTATCGATTTCCCGAGGCAAATATTTTATACCATTGTTTACTTGTACATTGCGATTAACTACACGGCTTCTTACCTATTAATAATTAATTATGAGATAGCCCAAAACTTCCTATTTTAATTAAAACGTCTTTGAATTCGCGTTTGTAATTAATTCTATACTGTGCTGTTAATCCTTTAAATGGATTCTAACTTTAATGAATGTAAATGGACGGAATAACACTACCGTTTGTATTAAACTTTTTTCGTTGTATTATGTTCAAGATTGATGCGAAAATAAAGTAAATAAAAATTGCAAATTCTCATATACTTTTATACATACTTGTCAAGATTTATGTTTGTTTCGCGCATTTTTGGAAAATAGAAATTGTTCCGAGAGTATTTTTATATGATGTAATGAAAATTGTACACACTGAAAAGTGAAGCTATTTTTTTTATTTGTGGAGTTTACGTTTTAAAGTGTAAGTACTTGTTTAAACAATTGAGGTAATTTGTATTAACGAGTTTAATTGCAACTTTGAATATTGTGTAAGATGGTTAATAGACGAATTAAAATAAACAAACATTTTTTGTTTAATTTTTTTAATGATGAATTGGTGACAAATTGGTTTTATTTTTAAGCCTAATTTTTTCTATACTACTAAGTACGTTGCATATTTTTAAAACGTAACAGTTCTTTTTTCTTAATTTTATGTTTGAGGAGTATTCACAGAACATTTTTACAAGGCTTGAAAGCATTTCAGTTAAAAAAAGATTTTTTCTACGACTAACAGATAATACGATAGATTGTATGTTTATTTGCGATTAGACAACATTGTGCATTGTGTTCCGCCAATTTCATATCCGTACAGGTCAAAACTATTACCATACATGATAATAAATTGTTAAAACATAATTTAAAAAATTTGTACAAATATTCCGTGCACCACAATTATAAATTTATAAACGAAATCATTGAAAACCGTGTGGATGCTATTTCATTAGTTTCAACGGCACGTATAGACTAAAAAAGGTTTGATTTGTAAAAAACGTTGGTATTTAGAGGTGATTTTTTTGTAATTAAATAGTAATATATTTTAGAAAAACTAAATTTAAGGTAATTAGAATAAATTAATACACCATAGCAGCAATCTCACTACTTGTTTGCTTGCAAATTTTTTTTGATGTTAACAAAACGTCAATAGTAATTTATTGGATTTTTGCAGTGTTATAAAGAAGTTGTAAAGATTAGGTGTTTAGAAACTTAACAATAATTACAGAAATGTGCTCAAATTAACTTAAAGAAGTCAGTACTTAATAACATCGATCAGTTTTATGAACTGCATGACAATTCAGAAGATTCTAATTATCTTTTGATTTTTATCGATAGTGGCAAGATACCAAGATGTTTCTTCCGCACATGCTTGATGCTACGTTACAATTTATTTTTATGTTAATTTTGTTTTCACTCCGTATTACATTATAATCTTATAAAACACACAGTGTCGCTACCTATTTACAAATGTAATCGTAAACACTTTATACTTACGTTACAATAAATAATACAAAATAAAGTTTACAAGAAGAATCAATTGTTACAATACTATTGCAAATCACTGGTTTATACATTGAAAATATTACATATTTAAATGTAATTATGAGCAAAAACACTTAATCACTGTTATTTTCACTTTTGTAATTGACTTTATGTTTTCTTTTACAGTATAATATTCTTAACTAACAACATTGCTAAACTACAATACATTTGTTTTGTTTTTATCGCAATATTTCTTATCTTTAAATTCACAGTATGTTGTTGTGGCATATTAGATTCATTGGGGTAATTAACTTTATCTTGCATTTTCTAAAAGTTTGTCATAAAAAGATTAAAATAGTTTTTACTTCAAAACAGTTTTATTAAAACCACTATTTTTCTTATTACGTTCTTAGTTCGTAAAACTCCATTTCTAATAACAACACCCATTAATTGCAGCTTGTAAGAAAATAACGTTTACATACCAACATAGTATTTATCAGAAAAACTTGAAGACATTGTTAACGATTTAGGCTTCCGCATAAATAGATTTTTTTATTTACTGACTGTAAAAGCAAAATGTTGTAAATAATTGATATTTTTTAAACTGGCCCAGCTCATTCATATTAAGTTTTGTTTGAAATCAATGTGTTAAAAGTATTAAAATAGTAAATAATTTAAAATTTCATGTATTTAAAGCACATAAGTTCTATTTACAATTTTTCTAATGAGAGGTAAATAGCTAAAAGTCAAATAATAGCTACACTTATAACTTGTAGAATAAACACTCGTATAAATTTCCAACCTCTCCTTCAGCCTGGCTGCAAATTTTTATACTCGTTAGCAACGACAACCATTCCTTACTTATTTTACAATTTACTATTGTCAATTTTAATCATGTTTGGTTTCTAAAGTACATTTGTGAATTACATACTATTTTATTATAGATATAGAAATCAATACGCTAAGTAAAAGCACAAACTGTTAGCTACTTTTCACAATAATCGCCTATAATGTTTAGGCACTTATCTTAGCGAGGCAAAAGCTTCTGTACACCCCTTCGTAAATAGTGCGAACCGAATATCTAAAAAGCTGCTCGTTGTTGTTTTAAAACTTTTTACCCGACAAATTTTCAACGGCCTAAACAAATGAAAATTAGAAGGGTGCAGGTATGGACTGTTGGGCCGATGGACAATAACTTCCGAATTGGGTTTTTAAAGCCAGGTTTTTATCTGATTTGAGGTGTTGTCCTGCATTGTCATCGCAACGTTTTTCGTCAATCTTTCTCTTTGTTTCTGTCGAATGAATTGATGTTGTCTTTTAGTTTGACATAAATATCGCTGTTCACACTATAATCAAAATACTTTACATATCGTAGAACACAATCGCTATTGTCTTTTTAACAGACTGTTTGACCTTGAATGTTTTTAGTGTTGCTGAACTTACATGCTTACATGTATTTTTTTTTAATTCGGATGTGTGGCGGTGTACCTAGGTTTTGTTTCTTTTAACTATAGACTCTAGAAATTAGTTTTCCTGACAATAGCACGTTAAAAGTTTAATTTCTGCCACCATTCTTTGTATTTTGTGTTGGGTGGTTAATACAGATGCAATTTCATGAACAAAGCTTTTAAGAATGTCGGCCTGTAGAGCAACTTACGTTATTTTCAACCAATAATCTTTTAGAATTAGTTTTTTTTGTTGTGGATGCTTTTAGTCGTAAACCTCAGTGCTGTACGTCTACTTTTGAACTGATTACACCTTGCACTTCAAACTTACACGATGTTTTGATCAGAACTCAGAACTGACATTTTGAGTTTGCACTAAACCTAAGGCACTGACAATAGCCACTATGAAGTACATACGTGCATCTAAAATGCGTGCAAGGTGTGCCGAGCAAACGTACCTCAAACCGGATATTCTTCGTAATAGTTAACTAAACGTAGAGCGCTAAAACGGGGAGAAATACAAACTATAAATGCCCGTTTTCACTTGACATCGCTTAACGTAGATAAATCGACTAACACAAGTCTAACAACAAGTAAATTTATTTCGACATAAAAAGAATAAAATAGCAAATAGAATAAAAATTATATATTACAGCTAATGGTGCGTATACAATATCATAGTAAAACTAGTATTAACGGACCTTTAAATTAGGCAATACAAAAAAGGTTATACAAACGTTGGTTAGTGGATAACATGATCGGCATCTAACTAATTCTTTCGCTTTCTTACCCCAGCGAATCTCTCACAAACAACACTTCAAAATCGTAATTGATTTATCCAATAGCGAAGATTATTACAATACTTAAAATAGCGAAATCACTGGGTATGGCGTCAACACACGTGCTGTTTCATTTCCGTTAGAAACGAAAATGATCACCAGTAACCTCCAGCACGTAAATGACATTTACGACTCAGCAAAATTTATACAGCACAGGAAACCGTAACAAGGTTTTTTTAACATGGTACAGTCATATATAATTTACTTGTGAATTTTGTTTTTTATTAAGTTGTTAGTTTATTTTATTTAGCTTGTTGTATTGTGTTTTTAGTTTATTAAAATTTGTTAGGTGAGCCGCTCTGGTGTAGTGGGTCAACGCATGAAGCTCGTTTACTACGTTGACGGAACCAGAGTGTACCCGGTAACGTCTAGAATTTATCTTGGTAGACTTTTCTTTTGTGGGTCTGGCAAACTTGCAAGGTGTACTTATGCCAAAAAATCTTTCTCACATTTTCCGGTTTGGATTCGGCATTAAACTATAAGTTTCGTGCATTTGTAGAAATACAAATACATACGAGAGAAATAATTGGAAAATTGCAAGAACGGTGTATAAACCGAAAATATAAAAAAAATGTTAGGTTTATAATAACTGATATAATAGTTTAAATAGTTAAATTTAAAAATCGTTACAATTTGTGTCAGGTGTGGGGTCGTAATATCTTGCCGTAATTTATTATTATCCGTGTGATTATCGCGTTCGCGTGTGTTTTGCAGTCATAACAAACATAGTTTTTTAGGTTTATTAAACTGGTTTATCAGTGCTTGATAATAGAAAACCGCTTTTAATTAAAAGCCGTTATCTCGTTTGCAAACGATACAAAACCGTTTAAATTTCTCGAATCAATAAGAAATGCCAAAGAATCGTTAAATGAAAAAATGGGTCAGGAAATATAAGAAGATTCTAGAAAAATGAAAAAGAAGTTTAGCAAATATTCTCAGAAAATATAAGACAAATTATTAGAAAATCTTTATAAATGAAAGTGTCACGAGCAAAGTGTTACTAATCAATTATCGAGAAGATATCACTCACAAGTTTAAGCTTTTACCTTCAAATTTTGATGGTCAAGTTCCGTGGTCAACTTATCACAAATAGACGCTGCAGCTATGGGCTAATGGATGGAACAATGTACAGAAAGCGACGTTTCTAACAGTAACTTTACGTGGCTTGGAATTTTGTATTTTTGATGACCTAAGAAATTATGAACTGTTAATCTTACGTCTACAAATGAGATACGGAGATGCTCATCGGCAACAGGTATACCAAGCTCAGATAAAAAAATCGGTTTCAAAAAACTACGGAAAGTTTTCTAGAGTTTGAGGTTGACATCGCCACACTAACATAGTTTGCGTATTTTACAGCACCAGAAAGTTTCTTGGGACAATTGGCTATTCAAACTTTTGTAGACGGCCTCGGAAACAACGAAAGGCAGCAGACGTTAGGGTTAGCACGTTGGACGTTGGTTGACGTTTTTATGTTTTAGAGTTTGAAGGAGCAAAACAAGCGTCGCATTTAAGCAGTCATAAGTTGCGTTGTGCTGTAGAAATACTCGTGCAGGCACAAGAAATCATCGATGAAATCGAGCGACGTGTGTTTTGCGAACAAGTAACTCGTGGAAGAGAAGTGACGTGTTGGGACTGCGGGGAAGTGAGCCACGTATGACGATGCTGTACTAAACTCAAAAGAAGAGCACAAGAGCGTCCAGAAAAAAAACTCGAACATATTGGCCGAATGGGGCAGACTTCGACTTCAACGAGTCATTTGAATTGCATGATCTATGGAACAATTGCACAGAATGCTCATCAGTAGTAGGAGATACACTCTAATGTTGTTCCCACAATTGCATTGACGCCCCTTATAGCTTACTACTGATGAGCCCCAAAAGGGCGAAACGGCTGTCTAGTAGTTCACTCTGGTGGCGTTTGCACAATTGCATTGACATTGCTTACCCCCAATGTCCTTTTACGTTGTGGTTTTATCCCGACGAATTATTCAAAGCTTATTTTTAATTTCGCGGATGTTAAACTAATTCAACGTATTTTCGTCGTTTATAGCTATTTACAGTTAACTATAGACACATAGTAAAATTATACTATGAGATGGCTCTGCCATCAAACACTTTTGAATTATAACTGTTAACATTTTAAATCAAGTAGCCATACAAAAGAGAAAATAGGTGTGCCGGTAGCATATATACTCAATATTCGTATTAAGTTGTCTCAAAGATATGCCAAAAAATAGCGGTGGTTATTTTCTTAGAAAATTAAAAAGTTAACGAAATGTATTTGTTTTTTTTTACATTTTTTCCGTGTGCTACCATGATTTGTTCTACCTCGATTTTATTTTGTAACATTGTGCGTTTTTATCTTCTATGAATTATTTAAACAACAGTCTATTCAGCATTTTTGTACATAGCACGTTTTTCAAGATATTTTTAACCTTTTCATTCCGACGTGCTTGCGAAGTGTTTTTGCAGTGGACGGAATGCATTACTGACGTACGGACAAATTCAGGTCTCAGGTCTCAATTCTCGTTCTTGTTTTCTAAGCTTTATTTTGTAATAAAAATTATTTAAAAAATAGAGAAATTTGTTATCAACTTTTAAATTTTTATTGTAAATGTGATATTTTAGTTACAAAGTGATAATATTATGAAAACGTTTAAAGACGGAAAGAATTTTAATATTCATGCATGGTATGATAAATTGCTCAACATGGCGGGGCGTCTACGCGACGACAACAATACCTAAACGTAGGCATTTTACTTTATGTAAAACAAACCACATAACGTACTTATACTTTTACTATCTGATATCTAAAAGATACTTGGAAAATAGAAGAAACGATAGATACATTTTAAATAATATAAAAAAACTGCATGTTTTAGAATAGTAACATTTTTACAAAAAATTGCTGAAACGCAAATAAATGCGTAAGTTTAGAATAATTTTTTTCAAAGTAATAAATTATATAGATGTCCTTTTAAAAATCTTTAGAAAACAGTTTTTTAACAATAAAACCTACAATAGTATAGAATTCATTTTTTGCGAATTTATATATGTACATCAGCGCTAACGGTAAAAGATACAAGGAAAGCTACAATATGGTTTTTGTAGTTGGTCAAATCCAAAAATTAAATTTAGTTCCCAGTGGTAATCTAGCAAACAAAGCGCGTAATAATAATGTTTAGCTAGAAGTCGGTTAATCACATAACTTTGTGAAACTATATCTTAATTAATTTCTTTTGTTAGGTTAAGTTTTCCGTGTAGTCTTTTACTTCTGTAAATCTGTTTTCCTTTTTTTGTATTGCGTTAGTTACTACCAGCATACATTTTTACTGAGAATTAAGAATTAAATTTCTTCTTTTTATTTACTTTTCAGATTCATACGTCAATAAAGTATTTGGCGTGTTACTATAGGTTTTCGTAATTCTTTTTCATATTTTATGTAATAATCCACTAATATTTTAATGTATTGTTTTGTTAGCTTTTACTGTAACGTGGTTTTTACTATGTACGTTTGGTTTTATACATTTATAAAACAACGAAATAAATAGTTTTTTTACTATATAGTTTTTATTATAAGAACCACATATACAAAGAAAATACAAAAAACATGAATAATAATAAAAAAACATTATTTACAATAATAGGATATTTATTGATTATATTATAAATTATAAGGTGATGAAGTTATCTAAAATAAAACATTGCCGTCTATCTATTATGTTAACATAAATCTTTAGGCGGAAAATGTGCGTTCTACTTCAGGCGTTAATGGAGCAAATTAAAATCTTCGTGTACATAACGCAGATATAAACTATGAGGTCTCATATCAGCAATCAGGTTTTCTTCGCATATCAAACAATATGAATAGGCTAGAGATTTTTCTTTAAATGCAACATTTTCAGTTTTTGTTTTTGGAATTTTAACCGACGACGAAGAAAGTAAATTTTTTGTCATTAAGTGGCCGTTTCTTTGATGCTGATCAGGATCAGGAGTTGATAACAAAACCGTATCTTTAAACTTTCTTTCTTTTTTCATATTTCTTTTGCTTGTTAGGGCGTCGGGTATTGGTAGTTTAGTCAGGTCTTCCATTTCTCTCTTTGTTGAGCCATGATTCGTAGTTCTTTTTTCGTTTTTTCATTTTCTTCTGAAAGTTCTCCTATTTTCTTTACTCAGTTTTTCCATGGTCTGTCAATTTTTTTCTTTTTATTGATTTGTTTTTCTTTTTTTATTCATTTGTATTACATGTCCAAACCAATTTAATTGTTTTTTTTTAATTTGTTTTATTATTTTTTCCTGTTAAATTTTCTCATAGATTTTCCTTATTTTCTACTTATCTATTTTTCTTATGCCTAAGGTTTTTCTTAGAAACTTCAATTTTATGGCACGTAGCTTCTTCTTATGTTTTTGTTGAGTGGGAAGTGCTTCTAAGCGATATAATAGTGTTGGTATGTATTGTTTTATTTATTGTATAGTATTTTTGCTTGTTTTACTTATTTTGAGTAAAATTTAGGTTCCGAATTTTCCATCGTTTGTTAATATGATACCCAGATATTCTATTGTCGAGACTTCCTTAAGAGTATGTCCATTGTAATTTATTTTTGTACTTGCTATTTCTTCATTTTCCTTCCCGATTACCATTAATTTTGTCTTGGCAACATTAATTTTACATTCCCAACTTCTATATTTCTCCTTGTTCCTGTGTTTTTTCCTTGTAGCCAATATTAATACAATATCGTCTGCATAGAGTAACGCTTCTATTTGAACTGGTTTCATGAGGAAATTTCCTATTTGTGTCTTAGGAGTCTTTTTGTTTACTTTCTTGTACGTTTGGTCCATTAAGTCGATAAACATTAGATACATGTTTGTTTCTGTTTGAAGTGTTAAGTTGTAACTTAAATTTCGTTCTTTGGTAAATATTGTTGGAATACGCCTTTGTCGTAAATCACTGTCTGTCTTTCACGCGTAATAGTGTGTGGGTTTTTCCGAAACGCATTTTGGGAGATACTTGTTGAAACCTTACGAAAGTATGTTCGGTAATTATTTTGGCTTTGTCAAGATTTTTTAGACGGAAGAACATTTGAAATCTTCAAAATGTGCCGAATTTAGTTCTGTAAGTATTCCTTTGAATTGTTATTTCCAAGGATTGGAATGACGTTGCTGATGCAACAAATGAACCCAAATACTAATTTTTAAGACTTACCGATACTGTTCAGTTCATAGGAATCTGATTGTTTAATATAATAGTTACACTAATTTTTCTATTTTATTTTAAAATGAAATGATAGCTATCCGAATAATATAATATAATGAACCCAAAAAAGGCAATTTTGAACCTAACGGGAGTATCGAATCTATGCCTCGGTCCATAGATTTTCCAATTAACTTTCCGAAACGGAAGAAGTAGTGTTACAATAAAGGCAACTTTGACAAGTCACTTCTTCTTTACCATAACAATGTCGTACTTGAGATTTCGTACAATTAGGAGCAAGGTGACCCCGTTCCTTACAAACCCTGCATGTGATTGACTGACGAAAATGGGTAGTAAGCCGACTCTGAGGAGTAGTAATTTTTGAAGGCGTACTTACTGAGCGAAGAGAAGACAGTGATTCTGACCAATCACTAACATAAGCTAAGGTAGGCGGTAATAAACAAGTTGTTCTACGAGACGGACGAGGTTTGTAGTTATCTAACAAAATCTTGTTTAACTCCAGTTATTTACCATAAGTTATTAGTTGGCCAATCGTAGAAATTTGTATTAATACCAGAGCGGAATGGTAGAAAGGAACAAGATTACGACAAATAATTTTGAATTGATAGAATTTGGGAAGCAGTTCGGGTAACCGTTGAAAAAGATTCTGCATGATTATTACATACATCCCAATCGTTTTGTTTGAACTTATTGTACGAGCACCAATTTTCTCCATTAAACGATGGCCATAGTCAGGAGTCAGGAATTCCGCTTTTAAGAGAGCGACAACATCTTGCCAGGATCTTAAAAAATGTCTATTTACTCTAAAAAGTAAAAGTGCTTTACCGGATAAAATTTCTGGAGCCGACACAAAGAATTGGTGTGAACCAAACTTAATTCTTCAACCCGTAATAGAAATTTTGAAAGGGAGATCTCTTCATTAGAGAACCGCAAATTCCGTTTATTTAAAGATACCTTAGGTACAACCGACACGGAAGTAGCAACTAAAGGAGGTTCCTCTTCAAAATCCGAGTCAGAAGAAGTAAGTAAAGTATGTTTTCTTACCATAATTAGATCTTTTGTTGTGTTGTTAGGACTAGAAGCAAGTAGTTGTCGAAACCAAGGAGCAATCGTAAGCTTCTTTTTCTTGCCTTAATTTGAAATATTTTGGTTATATCTTAATGAAATCAAGGAAAACATTTTCTTAAAAATTATAGGATTCTAGGAAGTCAATACAAACGTGTATATATCACTTCAAAGTAGTTTTATGACAACATAACCTTAAGAACAATATGTAGGATATTATACGAAAGTCGTGTGGTGACCATATTCGTTTTTTTTTTGAATTTTTAAGCTTTTCCATCTTGATTTTTGTGTATTCGTTGGTTTCCTGTATTTTTGCTTTGTTTATTTTTATTTTTACCATTACCAGTCTGTGGTCTGCTTGTTTCTGCTTCTATGTTTACCAACACCTCTTTTATTTTCGGTTCTATTACGTTGGTTTATTATACTTTTCTCTTCTCTTCCGAGTGCTATATATGTATATCTCTTTTCCTTTTCCTGTTTAAAAAACCGTTTCTACATCAGATCCCACTCCTGCATTCCAATCTCTCATGACTATTAAATTATTATGTTTTTCTTTTATTTTGTTGTATATTACTTCCTGTAGTCATAGATCATAGAAATGTTCTATTTCTTCTTTTCTCAATGGTTCTACTGGGACATATATTTGCACTATTGTTATTGTTTTCTTAAATAAGATTTCTAAGAAAATTATTATGGAAATTACTGCTTCCCATTTTTTACTCTTCTTGGAATTTTTTGTTAAGTATTATTGTGACTCCCTCTTTATTATTTTCTTGCATATTTCATCCTGAATAACACATTACATATCCTTTGCTTTTTTTCTTGCTGCACTTATTCTTAGAATATTTGTACCTGTTTCTTCCATTTCCTACAATATTTCCTCTTCATTTACGTCCAGCGTTTTTGTATTCTAAGTTCCTATGTTTATAATTATTTTCTCTATCTTAATTTTTTCTTGTACTATTTTATTTCATTTTCTACTTTACTTGATTTTTGTCTTGTTTTTATGTTCTGTTTTTTGTTTGCAATATTTATCATTTTTTTCCTTATTTGTTTGTGTCTGGAGCTTTTTATTTATCTGGTTGTCCTTCAAGATATTTATTACTACTTCTCTCGGTTTTGTGATTTTTTTGTGATTATCTATTAATTTATACTGTCATATTGTACTATGATAATTTTATGTACGAAGTGTTGTAAATAAAAAATACAACACTGATTGAATGGAAATAAAGAACGTATAATAAAAAGTAAAAATACATTTAATTTGACCACGGCAAGCAATCGTAAGCACAGACCTCAAGGTGATGGGTTTGAATGAAAATAATTACAAAGATGTGAACTCCTTAAATTTATTAACTATACTTAATTAACTATTTACATTAAAGAACAATATTTGAATTAAACATATTAGAAATAAAACAGGATTTAAATTAAAATATTTGAACGCCAATCACCTTTTCAATTGGTGATGAATAAAAAGCGTAAAATCTTACATCTAATAAGTAACTAATAGATATTACATGCAAATGTCGGTGAACGTTTGATTTGTTGAGTGAAAAGTTTTAATAACACAATTTAATTATTTGAAGATAAAATGCAGTATCTTAATTTTAGTCGACTCACCATGTTTAATATAACGTTATCGGATATCTTCTATTTTTAGCACATACTTTGTTCTTGTAATAAAATTCTTCTAAAGGAATGTAGATTTCAAAACGCACCAGCAAGCATGAATTATCAACGTACAATAAACTCCATTAACGAAATACCAGTAAATAAAAAGATCCAGAATAAAAATCCAATAAACGAAAAGATCCAATAAAAAGAAAGATCCAAATAAAAATAAAAGACCCTAAATATAAATAATTAGAACGGTTTTTTAAATGGCATCATGTACTCACGCTGCGTAGCAACGGTCTTCAAAATAAAGTCCTTTGTCTAACGATTGCGCAATATTGCGAAGTCACTAAAAATGTTGAATTCAATAGAAAAATGATATCAAAATAAAGGTAAACTCACCAATAATTAGATGGAATGAATAAAAATTAAATTACATGCGTTTTTACGCCATAATCAAGAAAATTTTGTCTTCCTCGCATCACACACGTGAACTCGCAAGATGTTCACACGGAAGTGAAGTTCAACCTTCTACTTAAGTCAACTACGCAGACGCCTCCGAAATACAACGCGACGTTGTGAAACTGAATAAATTTACGTGCAGTATTAGTTGCAGGAAATAAATAAATGTAAAATTGAATTTTAATGTAATGAATTCAAACGGGACGTTACAGTGTTGCATACTCTCCAGGGCTTGCATCAATGTTATTGAATGTGTTGTTTATCGACGAACTCTTAATGATTTATGATTATAAGCGACTTTCGGCTTAGACCGCGTCGTGGTTAAACACCCAGACTTTTTAGTCTTGGTCCTAGTCACTTATTGAGAGCCAAAACAAGAGGTAGAACTTGGTCTTTGCCGTATTGTCGTTCGTGAAGTCAAACAAACTGACGTTTTGCAAGACATTGCAGCTTGCATTTTTAGAGTGTTAAATGTTTAAATGTTACTGACACTGTTTAACTAGGACGCGGTCTAAGCCGAAAGTCGCTTACAATCATAAACAAAATAACCGCAAACCGCAGGTTTGAGATTTTATAATCTTAATTGTTACTATACCGGGTATCTACTCTCAAAGTCAAACATATGTAATTAGCAGGTATATTCAATTTTTAGTTAGATTTTTTAGCATTAGTTCTATAATAAAACGGCAAGTAAGTAACAAGTATAAAAATATTTTTTATTGAAAACTTAAAAAAATAATAGTAACGAAACAATAAATTATAATAAACATTCAAATAATTCCCCGTTTTCAGCTAAGCAATAACCTAGTCTATTGAAGAAATAATTCTCTTATGTTTGCCCACTGCTTGTCGGTAATAAAGGCGCATTTTGCAACTATTGCTTCTCTTAAAGAATTAATATCTGTGTGGCGTCTTTTATAAATTTTGTTTTTAAAATATCCCAACAAGAAAAAGTCGCAAGGTGCTAAATCAGGAAACCTTGATGGCCAATTTGTAGCATCACCCCTACCAATCCAATGATTTGTAAATGAATCATTTAAAAAAAATTTAACATTTAAACCAAAATGCGTGGCACAGCCATCTTAATGGAACCAGATTTCTTGATTTTTTCTTGCAACTTTCTTCAATTGTAAATATTATTAAAAATCCCAGCCCAAATATTCATTTTTTGAGGATACTGAGTTTTGGTGGAAATATTAACATTAGGACTTTCCTTTCATAAACCAACTTCAACAGAAATTTGCCGCAAACTGTATCTTTGGTCGGTATTTACCATCGCCAAAACACGTTCTTTTGTGCGATCAATAATTTGTCGGTTTCCTGTGATATGGTTGTTATTTTAGAATATTTTATTTTATTGAAAATATTATTACATACCACTTTTCTGTTCCATAAAACTTTTTCTTCGTTAGTATAATTATTCATTATTACGTAAATATACTTTAATACTCGGTTTAACGTCAATTTTTTATTCTCAAACAAGCAGTACAACAAACATTTGCTGTCAAACTCTAAGATCACGGCTAATGCTAATTAAAAAAAGCCGTACTTGAAGTTAGTGTTTTAAAATAAATAATTGCACTTTTAGTCTTGTCAGTAGTATTATTTGAATTGCAATAATTTTCTCTTCCTATTGCTATAATTGACAGATTTAACCGTTATCTGCCAGTAATAGTTTTCGATTGCTTAGGCGCCTTTTTAAATTACCTTATGATTAGCACACCGAGACTTGCAATCCTCCCGCCGAGTTGTAATGAGCTAGCCGCCTGCATTTAAGTTACGGAAAAAAGGCTGGTAACAGTTTCTTACCATTAAATATTATTCATGTTAATGTTTTGTTGTTATTTTGTTTAAAAATTAATTAAAAAAATGTTTATTTTAGGTTTATGAAGTTTTGTACTAAATCATTTTATAATTTTTATAATAATTTTATTAGATTTTTAACTTTGTCGGTCTATTATTCGATCAAAATACATAAGTTAATCAGTTAATTATTATTTTGTTTATTTGAACAAAGTGTTTTTTTGTTATTTACTGAAACAACTGACTTTTGAATAGTTACTAATTGCCTTATTTAATTTCAAGGTTTAATACACGAGTAAATACAATTTCAAAGAATTTTCACATAAACAAAGCACGTAATTGAAATTTATTTATTATAAACATGCACTAAATTTTCTATGTACGTACGTGTATACGGGGCAAATTAATTTTGTTGATAATTACGACCTTTAAAAACTGCGTTTTGTTCTATTATGTTTTAAATGAAAAATAATGACGTTGATAATTGATTTATGTTACACTAATTAGTTACGAAGCAAAACGAATTTGCTGAAATTTTTAATTATTTAGTTATTAAAAGCGAGTTTAAAATGTAATAAATTATTTATATTTTTTAAAATGCAAAACGTAATTAAAGCTGTTTTGTAAAGTTGATTGCTACTGTTAACTGTAAATGCAAAATGTCTTTATATTTCTGGAGTTTTATGAAAAAATTCATTAATTTTTTGTGACTTTTTTAAAAGGCTACAGTAAAATATTAATTAAGAAACTCGTAGTTATAGTTTAATTAATCGATTTTAGAAAGAAATTTGATTTTCGTAAATGACCAAACGTATATTAAGAAATAATTAATTATTTTTAAATACAAACTTTTAATGGTTTTTTTATATTAAAACGGATTTTTATTTTGGCCGTTTTAACGACGAAATTATTCTTATTATTAGTCCAAATATTCGCGCAGAGTGAAAATATTCTTTGCACAAAAGCGTTGCATGCTGGAATAGAAAGGATAAATTGGAAAAAATGAAGTTATTCATACTCTAAATATTTCGTTTAAATATCTGAGCTTTTCTTACATCTATTTGAAATCAATGGATTTATTGTACACATTTCTTCATGTGTTGCGAAATTTAATTCTTTTGTTAAAAATAATTGTAACAGAGCATGTCGATAGCTATTTTTAGAAAAGTAGAATTCTGATTTTCTATCAATGGTTTGTACAACGTTACAAAGTTTATATACGTTTTTAATTCCAAAAATTATTTAATTCAACATTATTAATAAAACATAAATACATTTGATTATTTGCTCAAATTTTTGGGACAAAATTGCAAACGGCGACAAGAAAGAGTACTAGAAATAATAAATATTTTTTTCAAACTTATGTTAGTAACATTTGATTCAAAATGTTATTTCGAAACTTTTTTAAAACTAGATTTTTATTATGTTTTAGCTTAGGTTGGGTTTTGTAAATTTTGTTGCGCTTTATTTATTTGAAAATGATTGTAATTTTAAATTTTCAAAATATTTTGGGAAAGCCATACTGTGTTAAAAATATCACGTTAGATAAAATAGAAAACTATTTATCACTACGGAAGACATTGACATTGAATTTAATCCTAACTATAAAATAGATTAGGAGCAGGGTCTGTACAACTGTGAAAAACAAAATAAGAACTAGTGGACGGCTGTTTTGTTTTTTTGGGACTCGTCAGCACGAGGATGTACCGATGTGTTTCTACAGCCATACGACAGACAACCGTGACGTTTCTCTGTATTTGAGTGGTTCAACTAGAATTATACGTGCTCTTTCGTTTTTTATTGTGTGTAAAGCTCTTCGAATTTCTTCTTTTGTAATCTCAATATCTGTTTTTTTTTGTAAATTAATTTATTTTTACCACTGTATAGTGGTGGTTTGTTTGTTTTTTTTTAGTGGGATGGCACAAAACCAATTTTGAAACGTACATCTTACTTGATTACCTAACTCTGTAGTTCTTTGTTAGATATCGTTTACTTCATTAAGTTTTCAATTTTTTTCACTTCGCAAAAGTGGGCTAAACTTTGGCAGCTTCGGTTACAACGTTAACACGGTCTAAACCCGAAAGAGGTTCTAATCTTAGCATCTGGTTGTTTGTCCGTGTTTTACTTGAAGTTATGAATTTTATTTCGAGATTCGGAATAGAACTGCCTTTTTGTTAAATTAAAACTTTCTGTTCGTATGAAAAAGAACAACTGCCTAAAATATGTTAAATAGAATTTATTTCTGCTTGTTCTTGTTCTGTAAAGTCCCGTTAGAATTCAATTTTGCATTCGGTTACTTTATGCAACTAATCTTGCATTTAAACTTATTCAGTTTGGCAACGTTGCGTCGTAATTGCTTTCGACAATCGACCGTGCAATCGACTTTTGTTTGACACTTCCGTTTGAACCACGTTAGATTTGTCCGTCTTAAGTGATGAAAGGAAAACAATTTTCTTAATAATGGCGTAAAAACGTATACAAATAAATTTTTTTCTATCCAACTAATTACTGTAGTTTCGTAATGTGACGCAATACTTTAACAAAGGATTTATTCACGGCTGTTTTATGTAATACAACGTAAGTGTTTCATGTGGAATAAAAACCATTCTAATTATTCATGTTTAGGGTCTTTATTCGTTATCTTTATTGGTCTTCATTTTGACTTTTCCAATTTACATTCATCTTTAATTCCGTTGGGATATTATGATTCGTGATTTTACTTTTTTTCATTCAAGCTCACACTCAGAGGTCTGCGTTCCGACAGCTGCCGTGGTAAAAATAATTTTTTTTGCCGTTTTAGCAAACTTTGGAGGGACTGTCACTTTATCCCTATACACGGCCGTCGTAGCGAGATGTAACCTGTGATGTCTAACTTCTTTAGTAAATCATAAGTGAGGAAGCATGACTCACACCTTCTTTCGAAATCTCAGAATTGTATAATTTTAGTTACTTCTATAATTAGCCAATCAATTTTATGTACTTTAGTTATTATAACGTTTTTTGTCATTGTATTGCATTCGCTAAATAAAAAGAAAGTAGTGAACGTTACCACGACGAAGAATTGTCGGTTGGATAAGTTTTTGTACCGATATTTTTATCCTGTTTTGCAATTCATTATCATAATAGTCAATGATTGACTCTTTTTGCGACTGTATGGTAAAAGAAGTAATTGTTCGAATACTATTTAACTTATTAAAATCAATCACTTATAATTCTACAACTAATATAATTAGTTGTATGGTGTGTTGCCTGATCGATACCGTCTACATCGATTTATACCTGTGATATTAGTCGACGAATTCATAACTGTTATTTAATTGTTATTAGTCTACCTCTTTCTCTTTTTAATCTAACGCCTATTCTCTCTTGTTGGAAATATATTACTGTTAGAATTTGTGTTTTGGCAGTTGTTTGTTTCAGTGATCGACAGATTTAAACAAAGTCTGTATTGGGTGTTATTTACTTGTTTTGGCGCATTTTTAATTTAGCATACCGAGACTTGCGATTCGCCTGCCGAATCAAACTAAGTTAGTCGTAACAGTATTTTTAGGTAAATGTAAGTATGTTTTTTGTGATTTTATCATTTAGACTTAGTTTTTTTTATTTTGAAGTGTACGTATCAGAAATAATACAATATAAATTAATGTCTGCATTTTCCTTTTTTTTTATCCTTGGATAAATAGAAATACAGAAAAGCATAGTAAAAGGACAAAACTATTATACTTTCTGTGAGCTCACCAGAAGAAAGTGAAGACGAATACTTACTTGCTAATGGTGAAGATTATTCTAATGACGATATTTATTTGCAAGAAGTTGAATTTGAGCATGTATTTAGTTCTGATGCACATTGTAAAACAGTCCAACTTATATTTTCTCTAAAATGATGTGAACAAATCTTTGCGACTTAGGCCCGGTTGCATAAAGCATTGTTAATTTTAACTATGTGGTTAACTACATGGTCTTTTTGTTAAGCCTCGTCATTAGTACAAAATAAATTGTTTTGTTGACAACATTCTTAAACTAATAGCTACGATTTATTTCAGCGTCAGCTAATAACACAGTTAACTTTTCTTTATGCAACCGGGTCTTACAGTATTAGAGCTAGAAACATTATTAAAGATATTTTTACTTAAACCAAGTTGGAAAGCTTGCATTTAAATTGTTTGAAATAAATACACCTATTACCCTAAAAATATATTTAATATGTTTTACGGTGAAAGTTTTATGTCTAGAAACATTTATTAAAGTAACAATTTACATGGTAATTTTTTATCTTCGTCGCACTCGAAGTTACTAGAAGACAAATTTTCGTATACCGCTTATAACAGACATTATGAGTCGTGATAGTTATGAGGAGATACGCATATTTCTGCGCTTCAACAATAACAAAAATATGCTTCCCCATAATAGCGAAAATTTTAATCGATTATTCAAAATACTGAAACGTTTTTGAGACAATAACAATAACTAAAGGTTGTGGAACATTCTCGACCCAGATAACACAAATATATAAAAAATATTCAAACGAAGCTGAGGTCAGTTTTCGGATTAAATCGGAAGAAGACTTTGTCGGTTTAAATAAGTTAAGTATTTAACGCGTGTGCTAAAATAAATATAACGGTGTAAAAGCATACTTACTTTTAATATAAACAAATACAGGTTTATATAAACAGAAGTTATTCGCGGACATTATTTTTCGAGTGATAGTAATATATAAATTAGTGTGTTTTTTTAAATATCGTTGCATTTTGTTAGTGTTAGTTAAAATAAATCGTGTAGATATTTAGTTTTTAAATAAATTAATTATAAAATTCGTTACAGTGGTATCACGTGCGGGCCGCGGGTTTAATGTAGTATAATAATAATAAATATAAGTAATTTAATATCGCTCCCGTAATATAAAGATTGTGTAAACAAGTAATAGTTTGTGCTTCGTGAGCCTTTACAAACTTAGTTCAGTAACTCTTTTTATTAGTGCATATTATTTAGCCATTTAATAATGAATGATCTTTTGTTATTAAAATTTAGTGTTACATAAAAATTGCATTTTAAAAGTGACTGTACATTGTATTAAACATTTTATTCATGTTATTTACTTATCTTGGTAACTCGTTGTCAACTTAGAATGGATGCGAAACTATTTGAATTTAACAATAAAAAATGGTCAAGAATCTATGAAAAAAAATATGGAAGAAAATTCTAAAAAAACTGTCTGAAAATTTTTAGAAAATAGAAGAACAATTGTTGGAAAATTCTAAAAACTTAAAAGAAGAAATACAAATGAGAAGTAAAAATTAAAAGCTATTAAAGAGCAAATACAAGTTAGTATAGAAAACTTAATTAAAATTGTTCAAGAGGAACTCCAAGCAGAATGATACTGCTTGAAGAAAGAATGAACCGAATGAACTGCAATGGTGAAGAAAGCGTCACGAGCAAAGATTTAATAATGGACCATCGGAAAGAAACCACTAGCAAGCTTAAAGTTGTAACTCTAAATTTTCATGGTATTTAACACTGACTTTGCGTGGAGAAATGCTTAGAATTTTGCAGACTGTTTTTGACCACCGGTTAGGAAATTACGAACTTTGAATTGTGCGTTTAGAAATAAGATATGGAGATACTTATCTTTAACAGGTGTATCAAACCCAAATAAAAAGCCAGGTTCAGAACGCTGCGAAAAGTATTTAGGAGCTTTAAGTTGACATTGGCAGATTGACACGGTTTGCGTACCCTACAGCACCAGATACCTTCTTGGAGCAGTTGACTATTCAAACGGCTTCCGAGACAGCGAAACGCAGCAGACTTTCCGGTTAACTCGATCAAAGACGTTGGATGACGATGAGTTTGAGGCGGCAAAACAGGCGTCGCATCTAGGCAGCCATAAGCTTCACAAGAAAGCGTTGAAACAATACGTGTATTTCGCTAAACAATTGTGAACTTTGAGACAATAACCAAATGATGTAAAACACTCTCGACCCAGATAACAGAAATATATAAAAAGTGTTTAAACGAAGCTGAGGTCAGTTTTCTAATTAAATCGAAGAATATTTCGTCGGTTAAAATAAATTAAGCGTTGAACGCGTGTGCTAAGATAAACATAACGGCATGAAAGCGTACGTGCTTTTAATAGCAACAAATACCGGTTTAGATAACCAGAAAATTTTCTCTGAGATTATGTTTTTGGTGATAGTAATATATCAATTAGTGTGTTTTTTTTTTAAATATTGTTGCATTTTGTTAGTGTTAGTTAAAATAAATCGTGTAAATATTTAGTTTTTAAATAAGTTTATTATAATATTTGTTACAGTGGCGGTACTTTAATTATCTAACGTGTTATCTGATGGCAAATATTCTCTTATTTTTTGACAACTGGTTTTCGTAAACACTTATGTTTCTTGAACTGCAAAAACGAGGTATTGAAGCCATTGGAACAATCAGACTAAAGATATTTCTTGGTTGTACTTTTACCAGTGATAAAGACACAAAAAAGTAGAGGCACATATGTAAAAAAAGAAAAGACAATAAAGGTTGTTACTATTAAAACAATAAAATCGCTTGTAAATAGAGGAGTGATTTTGGCAACATTTTCAAGTGCGAACCCTTCGAGCAAAACTGACAGGTGGAGCCGAAAACAAAATCAAAAGATATCAAATAAAAAACCTTATTGTGTTGGTGTTTACAACAAATATAGTTGACTATGTATATTATATGGCCAAATACTGTACTACAGAATTTGTGTAAGAAAAAAATATTATATGAGATTTTGTCATTTTTATTTAATAGATATGATCATTGTAAACGTATATAACATTTATAAATTAGATTTTCCAAATAACGATCTATGTAAGAAAGATATAGATGATCAACTAACCTACAAAGAAACAACCCAGCCATAATGTAGCTACTGTTGAGAATCTATATGAAATTAAAAAAAGAACAAGGACCATTTAATCATTTAACCTATTTGAATATTTTTGATCTTATTTGAATGAACATTTGATGATTTCTTAACAGATTTTTTTTGTTGAACTGTTTAGTGTAAAATAAATAAACTAGAGGCCGTTATTTGCAGTGATTACTTACTTTTGTGATTTTTTAAAAAAGTTAAATAGAATTTCGGTAACAGGTTTTTAGCCGTCATAAAATTAGAAAAAATTTAGTAAAAACCCACGTTATCGATTTATAACAGAAAATATTAAATGTTCGAATATCTTAATCGGATACAATTACCTTACCGAGATAAACAAATCAGAAAAAATTCTAATAACTTCTGAACTTCTATAACAATTGTCCACAAGATTCTTCTTCAGAAAAACATGCATCCCTGCCACATTCTTTTACATCAGGCTTTAGAAGGTACTGATTATGATACTAAACTAAACCATTCTCACTGGTTGTTGAATATTATGCAGGAAAATCAAATTTTTTGTCACCAATATTATAGACGGGTGAAACAATTTTAGTAGCGCACGTGGTGTAAGTTTACGTATGGGTCTCAGCAAAACCCACTTTGAATGTAACAAGTAGAATATCAAAATCGCTGGAGTTTGAACGTATGGTGTGAAATCGTGGAAGGAAAAATTATAGTAGTCCGATGTTTCTAGGAAAAAGTCGAGTTTATTATAAACAGTCTTACACAGGAGCTATTTAGCCTGCGATGATTAAAACGTTTATTTACGTTCAAGTTTTGACAGTATCCGGTAGAAAAATTATAGGTTCACATTTTTTTTGACCAAACCTTTAACGGAAAAAAGTTTTTGGAATTTTTAACTTTTTTTTTCTTACCATTTTTAGAAGAGGTTTCCTTGGAAACAAGAAGGAACATGTGGCTTTAGCTTGATGGTTGTGTGGCGCCAAAACGTGCGTCAGTATTGAGACGTGCAGTATTCACATCGTGTTTTAGGAAGAAGTAGTCTATTTTCCTGCCCGGTGCGCTCGCTCGATCTAACTTGTTTAGATTCCTATGGGTTAGACTGAAAATTCTGATTTTTTAAAGAAATAACATCAACAAAAAACATATCACTGCATTAGTTCAAAATTATTTTTGAAGCGTGTTTCAACGGATCGACAAACGTCAGTGATAGCAATAAAATAAAAGAAGCATAGAACACTTAAAATTTCGTATCCTTTCCATTGTATTTTCTAAGGTAACTTGATCCGACTGAGATGGTCGAATTTTTAACATTTTCTTTTATATATCAATGACGGAATGGTGTATCGTGATGCGGCTTTCGCTAAAATTATTTCAAACTAAACGGTTCGGCAATTGAGTGGTTCGGGAGATATTAAAATGTAAATATTGAAAAATGCATTGGTTTCTTTCTTCCGAAAAAATATCATAAAGCAAAACGATGCCGTATTACTCAACTTGCTACAGGCTTCTAGTAGTTTACGAACCCTACACGGTCAACTCGCTGTAGGATTAGCAATAACTATCGGAGATAGAGGAAGTTTAAGTGATTTTATTTTAATGGGCGCCAGATCTTTTTTGCAGATATAGCTCCTGCTAGATTAGCACAGGAGGCTCGAAACTTGTATAAAATTTTTAAGATTCGTCAAGCTAAAGGAAACGAAGACAGAAACCAAATCGTTAACAACAATTGTACTTTAATTACTTTAGAAGGATAAAGAGATTAAAATTTTAATCAATAACAATTAGAGATAATTTGATAGCATCGCAGTAGGTAACTTCAATTTGAGTACAAGTATACGTAGGTACTAAAACATCAGAAGTATCGGCAACTTACAATCCAATTACATTAATAATAATAATAAATGACAGTTGACGTAATCAGCATGCAACAGCAATTTAACTTAAACTAATTGAGTAATAGTAATAAGAAGCAAATCATTTTAAACGTTTCGACATGATTAGTAAATATCATTATATTATAGCTAAAGTGATAAATTGGCATACCAAGTTTCAGGTGTACTTTTAGAAAACGTTTTCTTACTGGCTTCCTGTAATCAAACTACCTGAAAATAATCGTGTCTACCTGGTGACTCACAAATTCTACACCAGGTAAAAAAAACATTTATAAAAGGTAAGAGAACCGAAATTCAATTGTGTCTGCCCTTGTATCGCAAAGTTCGTAGGTCCAATGCTTCCTATTAGAACTTTCCCAACGTAGAGTTTAAACTGGTACAGACAAGGAAACCCAGATTTTGGAGGTAGCACATGGCACTAATGAAAAGACATGGAAATTATCTTAATAATCCCAAAAATAATAGGAATTCTTTACTCTGCATGGAGTAAATGAGTTAGTTATAGATACTTTCATTATACATCGTGTCTCAACATCTAGATGTTTTAAGAAATTAATTTAAATTCACGCAGATTTTGTCGTGAACGATGTTAAAGTAAAAATGACCACTTGTCGTTTTCTCAGTCGGAAGTGACTAACGATGCCCGATAGATGAAATGAAAAAGTAAATTTAATTTAACCAATATACAGGGTAGTGCATTTTTAAATTTATGCACGTAACAAACTTATCAAATTATGTTTTCAAAGGTATGGCTCATTGCCCAACTTTCCGAGATACTGTGAACTTTGTTTCTTCATAGCAGTTACAACCTCTAACGGTGGATTAACAAACTTTTGGATCATTTCTAGTCGATTCTCTTGTCCACTTTATTTAGAAAGATTTTTTCCCAAACTTCTAGGCGATCGTCGATATACACACGGTATAGTAACAAATCAATAAATATTTTTTTATTTTTATCAATACCGTATAATACTTTATCATTAAATGAATTTTTTTTTATTGCAAAATTCATTCAGGTACAAATGGGTTAAGATTATTAGGATAAATTGTATCTACAATTTCTTTCTTTTTTATTCTATTTTACTTTGTTCTAAAATATAGGTTTATTATTATCTATTTAATTTTTTACACTTATCTGATGGTATACAGACGACTTTATTTATTTATTTATTTATTATTATCTATATATTTGTGTTTTTTTTTAAGTTTGTCAACTTATTTTCCGAAATGAGAGTTGAGGAGCTAAAAATATTATCTTGTATGTATGTGTGGTCATCTATTTAGGTATCATCGTTTTTACAGTTTCTACTAAAATATTTACAAATTATATTATTGTTGTTCACAAACTTTAATCTTTGGTTTTTTAGAAGTAAAGCTGTTTCCAAAATATTACAAATTTTGGAAACTGGTGTTAATCTAAAAAACAACGAAAATAAAAATAATAAAAATTTGTCCAGATGGTAATACTTAAATACGCCGTTTTTATCCATTTTCTTACTTGGAATTTAGATCTATCTATTTGTATAAAACATTGACAGAAAAACATTTATTTGCATTAGTTCTTAGTTCTGATTGTGATGGATTGAAAGTAATTGATCGTTCAAATAACAAAAAACGCCGTATAAAAAAATCGTTTAATGTCATTTAATAAAAACTAGATTTAAACGTTACATTGATTTTTCTTTAGTACAACTAATATTTGTCAGTTCGGAAAAGCAATATTCTAAAAAAGTAATTTCATTATTCATAGACTGCAGAAGTAGTACGTTAAAGTTGTTTTGTATTCAATTGTACCCAATTGCGACTGAAAGGTTTGGTCAATACGGTTTTTTTTCAATTTTGTTTTTCAATAGGTAGCGTATAGAATAGCTTTACATTTTTTTTTCTATTTTAGTTAGGTTTTTATGTTTAACGTGTATTTTAGAAAACATTTTGGCGTATTTTAGTTTTAATATGATATTTAATATTTTAATATTGTGACCACTTATAAATAGAAAAGTTTGAAAAATTAACTGAAGAAATAATATTTCTTACAGTTTACATGTCTTGTTTTAAAAACTCCAGAACAAAATACATTATTTAAGTATAAAATTTCTTGTAATTCTTAAGACAACTAGAGGTGTTATCTTCTTGCTTTCATACTTACTTAATGATGCCATATTTTGTTATTGAATTGTAAATTATCTATAAATTTATTGGTACCAAATCCTGTATGTCGAGAAATACTTATAAAACCTACCTTCTGAAAGACGATTTGGTTGTATGATTTCTTGCCATTTGGCTTAAAACATCTACACCATATTTAGTATTATTGTAGAATTTTACGGTTTCTGGTAGGGTCCCTCATCATTCGTTAAAAATGTATGGACTTTCGTTTCCTTCTAGTATTGCTTCTCTACACGCAAAGGAAAGTGGCAAAAGGCACTGACTCACGCGAATCAATTGGATACTTACAATCGGACTCACGACCATCTGATACGGAAGCTAGTCTTAGGTGAGTCGACAATCTATTTAATAGATTCTTTCACTTGCACAATTAGTGCGTTAGAAGTTAGTGCAGCAAACTCTTTGACGACCTCGCCGAATTGATTTTAAGTCGAATCGAATAAATCGCTGTATTTAGTTGAGTTTATATTTGGGCATTGTATCGCAAAAGAAATTAGGCCTCATGTTTTGTTTTACAATTGATATATTGGAAAGTTTTTAGAACCATATATCCCACGAGCGCACAAATAAGTTTTGTAAATGTAGCATCGTCACAAAAAAATGCTTCTTCTTTTTGTACTACTACCAGGATCATTTTCAACAACTTTAAGCACTTTTTGTATAAGTTCTTTTTCAATCGGTTTAGGCAAAAGCACCTGTTAATCGAAGAGTTGTAAACGTTCTACTAAACGTTTGCTTGTCTGGAAAACGTTGGTTTTGTTATCGTCTGTGATATTTTGTAACTGAGGCGTTGCAATATTCATACACGAAAATCATGTGCGCGTTCTTCATATAAAAGAATTAAAGGCATATCTGTCAAGTTGTTCATTATTAAATTATCTAGCCTACAAACTGCAACTTCAAACCTCGATATTTTAAGACTCGTTAGGAATTTGGGAAAAATGAATAGAATCACAATTTACACTATCAAAACTCTTGAATTGTGTTCAGAGTCTTTGTAACAATTGTAATATTATTGTTTTTTTATCCAATAACGGTTACTGTTTTGAATAAGGTTGATTATGTTAAAAAAATATTTTTTATTTATTCCAAATTAGTAATACTACTTATAAGACTCAATGCAAACTAAGTCAAATCATGAAATACTTCAATCTACCTCTTGTAGCACTAATTTATACAACATTTAAGAATTATAAAGTTCAAATTCTTTATCCATTTTGATGTTATTTCACTATTTTTTTGAATCTAAACAATCTTTTTTTAAAATCGCGACGTTTTTGTAACACGTACTATATCTACAGCCTCAAGCAAGCATAGACATTTCTAGCTCCAAAAACGTCTCCAGGCTCTCTCTAGCGCGGATAGTTACGCGCACTTCTAATAAAATTAAAGAGTTTAGGATTCTATAAGCGTACGGTTGGGATGAATCTTGATTACACAACTGGTTATTCAAATAACATTGGAATAGTAGTAGAATTTAAGTTTCTACGAGTTACTTCTGTATTACAATTTTCTATTCTGGATAATTCTCGTCTGGTTGATTCCTCACAACTTGAGCTTTTGTCGCCTAGTCGCAGTGGACATTTTCAGAACTTGGAACAAACTGATTGATTGTGTTTTGAAATCCCACTCTTGTAGACTTGTCTCTAATTGATAAAACTGGTTTCCAAATATCCGGCAGAAGAAAACTAGAGCTTTGATTAATATTAATACGATTTTTTAATATTTGAATGGTTTCCTTAATTTTTGCTGATAGAAATTTGAAAAATGAGCTGAAAATTTTAGTATTCTCAAACAAAATGTGATGATTGGTTTTAAGCATTTGTTCTGCTACTGCTGACTTAATTTTTATGACTTTGATGAACCTGATGGGACGTTATGAGTGCATTTATGTTTATGTGTAGCAACCGCCACGAGTACTAATTTCTAGTTGGTTTCCTTTTTTGTGATACAGCTGATAACGGCACTGAATCTACGTTCCAGTAAATAGGAAGATGTAAAAGCAATGAACTGCTTCTGTATCATGACACATAATGCTGGATATAAAATTGGGACCTATTTTTGTAACCAGAAGTTGTCGTATCTTTGTTTAAACATTGGTTTCAGTTTCTCGCTTTTGTAGAATTTAATAAGTTGCGTTTGTATTAGTATGTATTTATTTGTATTTGTGCTCTAAGTTAGACTTCTTGCAAAAGTGTTCAACACCCAGTTGAGATTATCCAATGGAAGAATGTGTTCAAATCTTTGGTTGACCTCCGAATGAAGCGCCGTTAAGTGTTGACAATAAGCAAACAGATCTTCATCTCATCAATTCCTTCAATGGACGTGCCTACCATTTGGGTTAAAGACTACTCCAGTCATATTTCAAAGAATATTGGGAAACATCATTAAAAAGTACAAACTATCTAGGTTTGCGGTAAATTTTATAGATGACATCTTAATTTTTTCGAAAACTTTTAAAGAACATTTATTACATCTATCAAGAATAATGGAGGCAATGCGAACAGAAGGCTTTAGAATTAAATTTTCGAAATGTTCTTTTGCAAGTAATCACGCCAAATATTTAGGTCACATAATTGAAAACAATTCAATCAGACCTTTGAAAGATTATTTAACTGCCGTTAAAAACTTTTCATTTCCAAAAACAAAGAAAAATATAAATTTGTACCACACAGTGCTTTTGTTCTAGACGCTTTACACAATTTATTACGGAAAGATGTGAAATTCATATGGTCCGCAGAATGTCAGGAATCACTTGATAAAATAAAAGAATTGCTATGTTCAAAACCAATTATGAATATTTTTGACCCCGAGTTACCAATAATGATTTACACGGATGCTAGTATCAAAGGAATGGGAGCGGAGTTAAAACAAGAAGATTAAAATGGAAACAGTAAGCTAGTTCCTTAATTTTAAAAAAAGTTAACTGAAGCTCAAAAAAGAAAAAGGCAGTATATATAGAATGTCTAGCAATAACGGCGCCAGATCTGATCCAAGATAACACTTGGCAGCACTGGCTTATGGGAAAAGAACTTGTAACTCATATTAAGATTCGTAAACCATTATTTATACTGATGTTCGACAGCCAAAATTGCAATAGATACGGGCGGAAAGTTAACTAGAGAAATATTAATAACAAGAGTTAACAATTATAATCACTTTAATGTATTAACGTTGGATACTAATAAGAATATATGAAATTTCTTCACCTATCGATGCTCGAATGGTGAGTGGAAAACGAAATGCCCTAAAGGTATATATTTAGACCAATACACCACCTTAAACTCTATTTTATATGCCGCATGACTAACAATTTTCGTTAACAAGTGTAGAATACTTTGATTTCGTAATACATAAGATTTACTAGCTTATATCGAATTCTAATACGGGAATGCCCGCAGTATCGGCAACACACACTACACGTTGAAGTTATGTCGAAATGAACAGCACCGAAAATCTCGGAATAAATATGTTTTTCCCTCACAGTATGCGATACAGTTACGTAAATGATATTAGATTACCTTATTGGTATATAAGCGATAACGTAATTACGGTCGTTAACATTAATTAGCCTGCGATATATCGTATGACCGAAGTAAAGACATAGAAGAAAAACTGAATAAATTCACACATATTTGCGGAACTATCAGCAGAACATTAAAGAATAAAACAAGTAGAATACAAGCGCAAGAAATGAAATTTCTAAGAAGAGTGAAAGGTTGCACAAAACTGGACAGACTAAGAAATAAAGATATAAGAACGGAATTAAACATCTTGAATATAAACGAGAAAATTAAGGAAAATAGAAGTAAGTGGAAAGAACACGTAGAGCGGATGCACGACAAGAGGATACCAGCCAAAGTCAGATTTTATCAATGCCATGGAAGAAGAGATATCGGAAGACCGAGAAAAAGATGGGTACCGTAACAGGCAAAGTGCCTAAAACCTGAAGTGAAGAAGAAGAAGAAGATAAACCATTAGAAAATATGAACATCAAGGCTAGAACTAACGAAGAACTTGGAGATTTGACATATGATTTATTTTATGATAATTTTCAAATTAAATATAACCCAGGAAAATTAAACCAAAAAGCAGACTGCTTAAGCAAAAACCCAGTTTTAGAACCTCATGACAATACTGAAGATTTTTTAAAAGTTGTAAATTTAATAAACCTAGAAGATATAAAAAAAAATGACTAACAAGCAAATCTTAACCTAGAAAAAGAAAAACTTACAGTTTAAAATGAAATTTACTATAAATAGATGAGAAGAAAAAAAATCATATTATCAAAAGAACTGAGCAAAAATAACGCCATTCTACACAGCAAAGAACATCAATGCAAACATTAAACAAATTTGCGATGAATGCGAAGTTTGTATTAAAAACAAATCAAAGAAGAAGTCAAAATATGATTTAATGTCACATTTAGGTTCATCAACACATCCATTTGAAATTATATCTATTGATACCATTGGAGGCTTTGGAGAATCACGGTCGACAAAGAAATACTTACACCTTCTGGTCGATCATTTTACAAGGTATGCTTATATTCTTACATCAAGAAATCAAAGTTCCAATGATTTTATTAAACTAATAGAAAGTGTAACACAAAATTACAATATTGAAATGGTGTTAACGGACCAATACCGTGGTATAAATTCTAAAGAATTTAAAGAATTTTTCAAAAATGAAAACATAAAAATAGTTTTCACTGCTGTAGATTCACCATTTTTGAATGGGCTTAATGAAAGACTAAATCAAACTTTAGTTAATAAGATAATATGTAAGATAAATGAAAGTGATAAAAAATAGCATGTACTACCATTGCACATATATGTATAGAAAAATACAATGAAACAGAACATACAATTACAAAATTTGCTCCAAAATACTTTTTGGAAGGTGAAAATATTAATATGTTACCAATTGAATTGAAATTAAGATGCACAAAAGAAGATCTGAAAAGAGATAGGAAAATTACTATGGGGAACACAATAAAATCTTATCATTATAATAAAAAAATATTCGATCGGTATAGGGAAGAACATAAATTAGAAGTGGGAGACAAAGTATACGTGGAAAACGGGAATAGATTAATAGGATGAATTTTATATACTTACGTAACGAAAGTACGCTATCTGCGTAACAATACAATAAATTATACTTCTTTTTGTGAAAGACTAAGAAAGTTTGTTGTATGCACTACACACTACGCATAACACAGAACTAAATTGTTGATTAGATGCACTTTTTTATGGTTTATATTGTAACGATTTTATTATTAACTACTAATTTATTTAAACGACTAAAACGATGTTTTATTTATACTAGAAATATGTACACTTCTAAATTAACGGAACTAATTGAAATCTAATAATATTTAATAAAAACACTTACACTATAATTTATATCACTTACAAGAAGATAAGATAAGGTCCGCGGAGAGCTTCACACAATTGTTTACACTAAAATCACGTACGCGATTATTCACTGTATCTCACACGTGCTAACGACTTATTTATTTTGACTTGCATAATCTTCTTAACACTGCTGTATTCGCATTACTGCAATAACTGACCTACGATTTGTTTCGTCTGTATATATACACCTAAAGAAATCCTTCGCGAGTGTTCCCTATTTTTCGGTATATCTTCTAGAATATGGATAACAGCTTCTAGAAGGCTCTTGTATTTGCAAATAACTTCTCGAACGTTTCAATATTATAGACTGGTTTTCGTGTATAAATCTGTGCCTGACTTACAGCGATGCTTGTTATTACTTGTATTTTATGCGCCTGTGTATATTTATATTTTACTTAGGACGCTAATAATTTATTCATTGTTATTTATTTTAACTTTCATATTAATAAAAATGTGTCACAATCTTTTTATTATCCATCAAACCTTGCGCGGACCCCCTAACATTGTTCAGGATTCTACAAATTAATTTTAATTTTCTACGGACCTCTTGAATGATCCAGGGGATCTCTCGAGTTCCGTAGGGACCACTTTGGGAATCACTGTCTTAGAGAAACCGCTTTGTGTACTAAAGAATTTACTACTGATAATTCTTAAGAAGGCTAATGTCGCGAAAATGAATTTCAATATCTAGCTGTATGAGTTAACTTTTGGTGAACTAAACGTGTTAGCGAACTATTTTTATTTCGAGTAACTAAAACGTCCAAAAATGGCAAGAAGAATATTTTTCTAATTCTATAGTAAAACGAATATTTTAATGAATACAGTTGAAATGGCATACAAAATCGTTACGCGCAAGAAGACCATAAAAAAAATGTTTTTGACAAAGTTGGTGTATGTGAACTTGGACAATAGATTCTTACATCTAGAAAAACTAGTTCTTCTTGTATTTGTTTTTGTAGTCAAGTTTAGAAAGCCTTTGGGTGCATATGAAGGATTGTTTATTATGATTTTTTTAATTGAGCCAATAGAATTATCTACCATGAGGAATACTGTTTCTTGAACGCAAGTTTTTTGGATTAGAGCGCGTAAGGACAAAGAAGATTTTGGTTTTTGAGTGACTAATCATTAAAACAATTTGGTTTAAATTTAGCAATATACAAAATTAGAAAATTAATTAATATTAGGTGTATTATTTTAGAAAAATTAACTTTTTATTTTCTTTAATTTGTTTTTTTCTATATTAGCGTATTGTAACGAATTTTAAAAGCAATTTATTTTAACTAACTACACTTAAGTTAGATAGGATTATTATAAATGCAACTACGTAATTGCTACTAAAATGTACAATTAACAAAGTTAAAAAAAAAAGAACTTACGGGTAATACTAGTAACAATACGACTATCACTGAATATTTATAAACACTGTTCGCGGATCAGTTTTACTTTTATATATTTACACTATTAATTTACACCGGCACACGCGTTAGCTTATTTATTCAGAGCGACAAATTCTTACGATTTAAGACTAACCAACTTGCAACTTTTTGCGATTACCTTTTATATTCTCAAATTATCTGCTACTAGAACATACTGTCGCTTTTGGTTTCAATATGATTATAATATTGTACTAAATAAAATAAATGGGGGGGAATGGGCAGAACTAATTTAGATTATTTAATTGGACTTTTTTTTACCTTAATATGCACGTGCAATACACAATGTCGTGATACAAACCTTTTATCTAAATGACTAAAAAATGTGGGTAAAAAACTTCAAAGAAAAAAGTGCAAAACTTTTTTTATGGAGTCGGTTGTATATTTGTTTGATCAAATCTACATATTGTATGTAAAAAAATATGCATATAAATTAAAATCTTAATATATGTAAAATACGTAAAATAAAATTCATTTTTTTAATTTAAAAAGTCACGTAATGCAGAAATACATCAGTTTTAAGACAATACGATTTTAACTCTAACGTGCATTTAAGCATTTGCATATAATATTTCTCTTTCAGAGCAAGCATTTCTTGATTAAAACACACAAAACTAAAAGTTTTTCTTGTTTTACAACCTTGTTTCAATTTTTATAGTTTATAGGATGGCACATTACTCCTGAATATTCTTCAATAAAGAAAAAGTAGACATTTAACCTAAACTTTATAGAACTTCTACTTTAGGCAACTTTTAAAATGATTTGTAAAACAAAACTGTTTTCTACTGCAATTTACTTCAGATTTAAATTGTTTTTACAAATTTGTTATTTCGTATTTTTTCTAAATAATTTACCAAAATTTATTTATTTTATACAGTAATTATAAAATATTAAACGAGACAAATTTGTAAATTAATATGTAAAACATGCTGATACGTACTTGTAAACAATTATTAACGAGTGTTTTAACCTTGACTTTGGCTTGTAAGGTATGTTTAAGAAAGCATAAACAAGTAAATTCATAAACACGTAGGCGAACGGTAATTTGAACCGAGACTCAATTTTAATTGTCACAAATTATAAAGAACGTCAAATACGCGTAAAGTGATCTTACGCGTTTGTTAAAATTAAAATAAAATTAAAATTCAATATTACTGGAAAACTGTGTAATGTAAATCGATGAATATTAGTCCATGAATATTTATGAACTGCTTTTAGTTTAAATAATTTAATTTTCTGGAAAAGGGGTCAGCGTGGAGTCGTATTATACTTTATAAAATATTTAAAAGTTGATTTTTAAGTGCAGTATTTTTACTTGTTTTACGTGAACTTTCTCAAAAGGCTTTTTGTAAACTAATTTTAATGTTTTTGTAAACTATTCTTAAACGTTAAATAAAAATATGTACACTCGAAAAATAGCCTTTAGTTATTTTAAATTTGGTAGTCAAAACGTGTTTGGATTCATAAAGCTTCATTTATTTTCGTATCAATTTTTTATTACAAATTATGGCATATTGTAAAAAACTGGTTAGCAGTGTTTGTACCTTTTATTTTAATTGTCTTAAAAATGTCAGCTAATGTAAATGCACACCATTTTGTTCACGCTGTAGCAAGTTCTTTCTTATTGTGTATAATTATATTTTTGTTTTTCCTAGTTTTGAAATTTATTTTAAAAAATATTCAAACACCATAGATGTTTTTTTTTAATTTGTTTTTTCGTCGATTACTGTTTATTATTAATGATTGCTAGTATATATTTGTCTTTTGAATAAATTGTAGTTAGTAACTATTAAAAGCTGTTGTCTTTATCATTTAAAATGAAACATATCATCAGAAAAGAAAGCATGAGATAAATTTTTCAATTTTTTTCTTACAATATTACACGTATCTATAATACAAACCGTCTATGACAAATATCCCACCTTTTACGACGGAATGCGCTAGAGTTGTTCAACAGTACAGTATACTCAAAAACCATGACGTAAAATTTTAAACAAGGATACCCAAGAAACGAATGAACTCAACAAAAACGCTAAAGAAATTATGACGCAAAATAAGTGCCACGAAAAGATCGTTCTCAACGGTGTCAGCAAAAAAAAACACAATTTGTTAATCTAAATGTTTCGAAAATAAACATAACTTACTTGTAATTAAAGCAATATTGTACTATAATCTTAATTTTTATGAGTGAAACGAAATATTTATGATTAACGAAACTAACAAATTATAAAAAGCGCATTATATAAGCTTATGGTAATAAAGAAAATTAAATTTTAACTGCAACATTAAAATAAAATTAAAATTACGTCAAATTTTCCAAATCACATACTAACATTATTATATGAAAGCAAAACTAAATGAACGTTGTAGTCTAAAACAAGCATAAAGTAAACGTACAATAATCACATAAAGATCGTGAATTTTAACATTATTACCAAAACACCATTCATAGAACTAACGAATTGGGCAGTTTTAGAAAAAATAATAGTTTTTTAGTAACTTTTAAGCGACATTTGTGGCCGAAAAAAAGTATCACAATGGAAATGCCAAAGATACATATGGCTATACTATAATTATTTGAAATTCGCAAAATGTTATCATAAACCAAATTTATCTCGTATAAAAATCTCTGGTGATCATCTCTCATTTTACAAGATATTTTAATACTTACAATACTTAGGATGAACCTAGATTTGTCAATATTTTTGTAAAATCGGCAGTAACAACGTACTGCTGGTGGGTTTAAAACTCAGAAAGGACAGAAAAAATATTTGTGTAAAGTCGGCTTTATTAATAGAAACTCCGTAAACGGGTTAACAAGATCCATAAAAAATAACAGCGTGGCGAGGAAGATAAAATTTTTGGCTATTTTGCAAATTATTAAGAAAACAACTTTGCTTAAATATTTCTTTAGTCAGTACCATGAACAACAAATTTAAATTTAAACATGGTGAACTAATTGCTGTTTTTGTTGAATTTGTGCTTGAACTACTTTTTTTTATTCTCGTTGACTTGGTTTTTTGCAAGTAACAATAGTGATGCCATAATATTGCAGTAGGCTTACTTTTCATCTACCTTCATCTACAGTTTCTAATATAATTTGTTACGTGCAGAAGATGTTATTAAATAAATTCCTGAATTAACGTAATATAAACAATGTTATTACTTGCTGCTCAGTAGTAAAGGGATGGGTTAAATCAAAAATAGAATTTTGTGAATACTTGTAGTCTCAAAAATGCGTAAAAATAAAAGTTAAACTCGGTAATTAGGCGCGAGACAAAGTAGAAAATAGCGTAAAATAAGCCTCTAAGCTTCTTTAACCAAAGGAACATGTACATACTATTAGAACCTACTTTTCAACCTGTAGTCACTAATCTGAATTGCTTAAAAGTTTTCTTACGATTTAGAAATCAAACATTTATTACTTGAATAAAAGAAAATTTAACGCGTAAACAAAATTGAACAGAATGTAAAAATTACAAAAGATTAAAATTTAATAAGAAATCTCGATTAACTAATTTAGCGCAATGACAAAATTCTTAAAATTAAAAGCAAACAAGACAAATTTGTAACAAAATTCAAAATTTAAGTACCTTTAATAATGCGTAAATAAAATCGATACAATCGAAAAGAAAATACAAAGGTTTTTAGAAGTATAATAAAATTTGAAACTTAATCTTTGTGTAGATGATAAAATAACAAAAATATACTTATTAAGTACATTAGCTTAGCTTATACCAAATCGCAATAGGCGTTCACTTACGAACTTATATGTTTCTGCCTAAGTAAATTACAATAAGCGTTACTCATAAATATTTGGACTAATTTCGGTACTCGGACAGCGTGTTCTGGGTTGACCAAAGTTTCTGGGCCAGTTATTACACACAATATGTCCTACAAAAAAGAACGTTCTCAACGGTACCAGCAAAAAAAAGATAATCTAAATGACTCTAAAATAAAATGAACTTACTTGGAATAAAAGCAATGTTGCATTACAGTTCAAATCTTTACGATGAAAACGAAAAATTTATGACGTACGGAATCAATAAATTAAAATGCAATCTTAGTTTATGACAATAATACACCTAAATGAACTTAAGTGTTTTTGTACTTAGCTAGTACCCAAACAACACATTGGTACAAAAAACGTCTAAATGTCCGTCTAATAAACGTTAATAACGCGTTTAAAAACGTTTTAATGTCTAATAAACGTCTATTAGTCGGACATTTAGACGTTTTTTATACCAATGTGTTGCTTGGGTACTTTAAAAAAATGAAATTAAAATTAAAATAAAATTAAAAATTTCAACTAACTTTGAAGTTACAGTGCAAAATCATGCTAAAATTTCACTAATGAATATTAACTGATTTTTAATAAATATAACAAACGAAGATACGAAAGAAATAGTACGAAAATCAAACGAAGGTTATATATCTTCTGGCATAAATGTAAGAATTGTAACTAGAGATGGCCTACGGTCTTTTGGTTTGGCACGACGCCAAATCCGGTTTGTTTTTGGACTGGACCGTAAAAAAATCGAAAATGAAATTGGAATTTGGTATATATTCTTATTATATCGAGTCGAGTTGAGCTCACAAAGGTGGTTTGGATCGTTGCTGTTTTGTAAGAAATAAAATACCAATAATACAGTTTATTGCTTCTTCTTATCTGTATGCAAGACTAAATTCTATTTAATGAAACTAGAAATTGTATTTTAATAAGCGATAGAAAATGGTTAAACGGTTACAATACTACTTTTGTTATTAAATATATAGAACTATCTATTAGTATATTTAGGCAAATTAGTAGTAGTAACCTTTTAGGAACCAATACATTTTACTAAATATTTTGTGCATCTGGTTAAATTGTTTTTACATCCAAGCCAATTTTAAAAAATCGTTTTCTATTAATTAATAAACTTAATTCATGTGATAAATTGTTTCAGCAAGCATTTTATCCGCATATAGAAAACTATGAAGTTGTTAGTTAGACAGTTGCTACAAGCTTATAGGTGTTACGATCCTTGCTCGGCCAACTCGCACTAATCGGAGGTAAAGGATGCTTAAGTAAATAGAATTTAAAGGGCGCCAGATCTTACTAAGTAAAACTTCTGTTTCGATCAAGACAGAAAGTCCAAGCTTGCAACAGAATCAGGTTCGTAAGCCTCAACGGACCAAAAAAAGAAAGAAATATAGATATGTACAACGTTAGCTTAATCTTGTCGATTACTAACAACGAGCATAAAATTTATAATAAATTATTCGACAAAGGTTATAACGCCGGAAGTAACGGCAACACACAACACATAGGCTTAAATTGTGTATAGCAAAGAAAATTAAATTGATCATGACAAATATCTATGATTCACAGCATGCGCAACACAAAAATAATTATTAACCTGAATGGTATTGAAACAATTATTGTAATTAAGTAAGTTAGAATAACAAGCAAAATTTTTGTGAGAAACCTTTATGACATAAATGTAATTAAATAAGACTTACCTACAATCCATTACTTGCCCGAAGACAACGTTTTTCTCGTTGAGTCGATCTGGAATATTAATAAACACAGCAAATCGTGTCAACACAATGCCTCACGAAAGCAAAAAATCTACAAAACTATTAATTAATGCTAAAAGAAATTAGACATAAAAACCGGTTATCGAATGCTGTTGCACAGATTTAATTAAAGGAAATATCCCAGTCTATGGACATGTAAGTAACAGTACATCAGAAAGAATTTTTTTGTTGAGCCTTGTTTTTTGCTTTAACGTAGGCTTTCCAAATTATAATATTGCCATTAAGGTATTGGGTCGATATTATTCATTCATTAGTGGAGAATACGCCGAACACATGTTGACTAACGCGTGTCGGGTCATGCTAACAAATTAACAAGGAAATTACTAAAAAATTCTAAAAATTATAAGGAATAAACTAATAGAAATGCGTTTTCGTGTTATATCATAATTACCACATATGCCGATGATGTTGGAAAATTAATTTAGACATCGCAATCGCAAATTTAAGTAATGGACGGCTTAACACCTTGACAGGAAATGAAGTAAAACGTCAAAATCTAACTTTAGTATAATCATTATACAGGGTATTACATTTTGAAATTTATGCACGTAACACAGTAAACGTTACCAATTCCTATAGTTTTGTCCCATTCAAGCGTTAAATTCATTAATAAATCTGAGGATAAACGCAATCTCGTAGAAACGGAGCTACCTACGAGTTAATCCACATGTAGAAAACTATGAAATTATTAGTTAGATATTTAACATTACAACCGCGAATTTCAACATGTGTTTGAATTATATGTGGTAATCATTGATATTGATTAGGGTATTCCAGTGCTGAAGAGTCCAAATAATTATGATTTCTGCAATTATATAAACAAATTTTTGCACTTGCGTAGTACAGCTAGGGATATTATGCAACAACTTTATAGTATCCTACATGTGGATTAACTCTATGTAGCTCCGTTTCTACGAGATGACGTTTTTCCTAAGATTTATTAATTAATTTCACACCCGAATGGGATAAAATTATGACAATTTGTTTTATATAGTTATAGAAACTGTATTAGAGTATTACAATGCTTAAGAGTCCAAATAGAACGAAACAGCTGTCACACTGGTTTTCAATGATGGTTATATATATAAACACATTTAGGAATATTATGCTACGTATAATTCAAGTACATTTTTGAAATTCGAAGTTGTAATGCTTATTATCAAACTAAGAATTTTATAGTTTGCTATATGTGGATTAACTCCGTTTCTACTAGATATTTAGTCTCATATATTCCTTATAAATAACCACAAGTTCAAGAACTTTTGCAACTTTTTAAAAACTAATTTTATGGTAAGTTTTTCTTTTTGTTTGGTGTATTTGCGTAAAGTTGCTTAGTCACGGTTTGTAACCATTTAAAGTCATGTATCTAAATCTTTTGAGTCAAATTTTATTCTTGAGTCGATTATCAGTTTTCTAGTGTATTATACATGAGATTGAGTCTTCTAACAAAAAAATAAATTTCTATATACATTGTCTATAAGATGATAAACATCCGAACGTATGCGTTCCTGAAAGAGAATGCTGAAATTTTGAAGTTCTTTCATCGGAATTGCTGTGATTTGTTCCGGAATTTTGTTTTCAACTCAAAGATTCTTGTTAGGCGTGTGTTGTATATTTTGCTTTTGAGGTGGCCTCAAAACAGTGTTGCCATGTCTCTAAAACGATTGCGGTAGAATCGACCTAACAAAGACAATATATTTAAACTAAAATGCGGTAGATTAAAAAAAGTCAGTGTGATATTGGAAAATAATTTTAGAAATAAAACCTGACAAAAATGACATGAAAAATATTTAATGTAAATAGAAATATACAAAAAAGAATATAAAAAATTAGAAAAATTGCTTGTACACTAAGTGTGATCTTAACTGTTTATTTTTAGTTCATTTTGTAATGTTGACAATTTTTGGTGAATCACCCAAGTTAGAGATCATTTCACGACTAAAGAACCGTGAGGTGCGCGTCGGATAAATACGGAATTTAACGATTATGCAAAATAAATTCTAACTAAAAACATCATCTGTAAACATTAACGGTAATGGTTTACCTTTAATTGAACTAAAAAGTGAATGCATACAAGACGATGAATATAATATAAAAAAATATAAAACGCAAAGATAAAAAAGAGTTTGTAACAACTTGTGGAATAAATGTGGACACTTCAAACGCCGTATAAAAAGTGCAAACGTTTTTTGGTTAGCTAGTGTATTGACATTCGGAACAAAATTGGTTTCTGCGCAGCGGTTCTTTAGTCTTGAAATGAACTCTACCTACCTCCCATTTAGCGGTATACAAACTTATGGTAGAACGGTAGATGTAAACTAACAACGGTAGATCTACTGCAACGACAATAGATCAGGCAACACCGCCTCAAAAGAAAAAAAATCAAGAATCATGAAGATCGGAAAAGTTTTAAAGTTATTCTGCTATCAACATATTTTCAGGTGCTTAATATTTGCAATTTTGCTTGTTTACACATAGTCGTAATTACGAGAGGTGTCTTATGACTCATACTTGACCGAATTAAAATTATATAGTATACTTGTTTCACTTATTTTTTGCAATTAAAGAAATATAGCTAATCTTTAGAAAATCTGTAGTGGTAATTTCTATAACGTAGGTTAATCAACGTTATGTCGGTGTATGTGTCAGTTTAGTCACATTGAATGAAATTAACTGTTAATCAAACATAAACTGTTATTAAGTTAAAGAATCGTAATGTTATGTGTTATAATTGTTCATAACCATTACGTTTTTTAAATATTAAATTATTTTCCGTAATACCAATAGTAGTATAATTATTTACATTTCAATTCTAGCTGTAGACTTAAAAAGTACACATGATAAGATCGCAGTACATTAATTCCAGATTATCTATTTAATAGCCATGGTCTTTCATTGGGTCAAATCACATAAGTACTTGTAACCCACAATATACATGAAAGTTGCGATATTTTGATTAAAACAATTATTTTTTTTTAAATACCTTTTTAGTAATACTAAATATAACTCGTTCCTATGCTACAAATTTAAATCAATTTCTGTTTTCCGGTCATTGGCGTTTGTTAAGTTTTAACTTTATATGTGCAATTTCTAAAAAGAAAAATATAAATCATTATGACTAACTATGTACCAGCTCTTCTTGAAACATTTTATTTTATCTTAAAACTTTGTTTCTAGTTCACTGAACTATTCTTGCTACATAAATTGACAGCTGTCTCAATATTTTATTTATCAATACTATCGGTATCACTCTTTATGCGCGTACTAGTCAATAAGGACGTAGTTTCTAAAACCTTAATTCTTACGTTGCCTACCGATGAGCACACCTTTCACGATTACGACCAGGTTCAGGCGTAAGTCTGGTCCTGTCTCAACGGCCGAAACGTACCGTAATGTGATAGTAGCCGTGCTGACGCCATTCATTTGATGGGCTCCTTTCTATGGCAGTATAACGTCCGCGGATTGTGGACTTAATTGTGTACGATCTATACTTGAGGGAGCGGTTTGTCATGTGACCACTACCCTTAGAATAATAGATACTCTATCCAATTCCGCAGGAAGGTTTTGGACAGAAATTGAAGGCACGACTGGCCAACGTCGTCCGTCTCGTCTATGCCGGTAAATCTGGACATAGCTCTAATTCTGAAACTAGGTTCAATCTTCAGAAAGGAACTTGTGGCTCGGCTTCGGTTTTAGGGTTTTACCAGTGTCGTTAAACTGGGATCTAGTTATAAAGGGAGAGGATAGGCTGAGTCCTATTATACGAAAGCATGGCAGGGGGGCTAGTCCCTCCGGCAGAGGAAGCGTCTCGTGGTAACCGTACGCAGATTAATACGCCCGGGGTCTATGTGAGTGGCCTTGCGCCTTAGACCTATAGAACGGACAGCAATCTACTCAATTCCAATATCCCCAGTATACTGGTGCATTTATGTGAAAAGGGCGAGGGCTGTTAGAACATTGAAGGTAGCAGAGGAACGGTGACACGTCCAACGTGGCCCGGCAGCAACACGATTATCCGAGAGTGATAGAGATCCCCACCGGGGTCCGCTGTTCGGTGCTCTATCAACTAGCTTTAGCATAGGTTGGCCGTCGAGTTATTCCGTCGTGCGACATTCGTCCCATAAGAAAGCGCTTTATCCTCGCCCCGTACCATTACTACCCTTCATTTCGTCTAGAAATAAGAGTCAGAAAGGATGTGACCGATCCGAATTATACGCTGAACTACCGATTTCTTACTAAGAAACTGGGTCGTAATACCTGCGGATAGGGGGTGGCTCTAATTTTTACTAGTCCAACCGCCTACTGTGTAACAAGAACCCGGGGTGCAAGGACCAGGAGCTAGGATTTGCTTTAGCAATGCGATGCATTGCACGACACTCCGGACGCGTGAAATGGAGGGGGGGGGGGGTTAACCGCCCCCGCCATACCTTCCGGTGTAGCCGTAATATACTGGACCGCTAATGAAAATTGTAAAAAATTTTTTTTACAAAACCGGGGTCACGCACGTAGCCTAAGGGTTTCAGTTCCTGTACAACTTTTTTAAGGGCGAAACTTCAATTCGGCGGACGGTTTTTTAGTTTAGGTTTAATACTGTTGCGAATTTTCTTTGCTTTTATTGTGAGCTTCTTCCAATTGTTTCTGGTGGTTTCTTTTTTAAAGGTAAATTCAAAATTCTTAAAATGTGTGGCAAGTTGAAATGTGGCCATGATGTCGGAACTTTTAAACTGATTATTGCGTTATTGTGTTTTTCTGAGTTTGAGTTTGCGAGATCTGATTAATTAAAACTTATTATAATTAAACATCATCTTGTTAGTTTATATTATTTTTTAAAATTTCTTTAATGGTCTCTCAAAACAAAAAACCTTTATTTATAAAAATAGAAAACAATGTGATATAGGGTATTACTACTAGTGAAATCACAGTTGTGACATTCTTTTTTACCGGGTATTGAAAGGAATTAATTCTAGCGTTTATATATTTTTATTGATTACATTTTGTGATATACGGGATAATAGGAGATAATTTCTTTCATCTCTTATCAATCACAACTGGCTTGAGATGTAACAAAATGTCAAAATCGCAACTTTGTGAAGTTTGATCTTTTTAATACTGACCTATTCAATTTGATACATATCTCGTTTAACCTTAGTTATATAAATACCGATTTATTTATTTTCTTTAGAAAGCGAATTAATAGATTTTTTTTTATTCATATAGACGCTGGTCAATGGTTACGTTCAAACATAATTGAAATTCAATGTTATCGAGACCTTGAATAGAAATAAATAACTTGGGATCGTGGTAGAATTTTTTTAATAAAATGTTATTTATTAAAGCAAACGTTAGACTCACTTTATATAAGTTATTATTTCAATAACAAAATTATGCAATTCTAAACCGCATAACTTATAATAACTTGACACAGTTTGGTGTTTGTAGGAAAAACAAAACTTAATTAAAAATAAAAACGACGTTTAAAAGGAGAACGATCGCATAAATGAAGTTAGTTTACACGAGTTTATATTCCGTGTTTATTTTATAATGGCAAGAAGCCAACGACAAAATAGTACGCATTATCATTTCATATACCTCACTTTAATATTACGTCATTTTCCACTTTCTCAAATGTTTATGCGAGCGGTTACGTTTCTCTCGCATCTGTTTACTATGTAAAGGTGTAACGGATTCTTACGGACAAAGTGACTTGTTTTTCCAATTTAATTAACTGAAATTTGTGAAAGTTGTGTTTAATTATTTGATGTGAATTTATTGTACTTGGCCAACATGGAATTGAAAGATATGTAAGTGATAATTATTAAGATAACGATCCCGCATTACTTGTATTTTTGAGGTTATATTTGTTTAGATTTGACAATAATGATTCACGTGCTTTAGATAATGACGCATTCATGGGCGGGGAATTGAAACAAAAAAATTTAAGATTACTTAAGTAGGCGATTAAACATGCAACTTTAAAAACTAGTGTAATTGTCTTAATTGTAAAAAAAAACAATAATGGAAACGGTCACGTGAATTTACGAAAGAATACACCGGGATTATACAATTGTTAGTAATATTATTTTCAAAACCTTTATCTGCAACAAACTAATTATTTATTTATGCATGACAAGTAGACATAACAAGTTCCAACTTGTTTAACAAGAAACATATACATACATGTACATGGACGTTTATTCCTAATACGAGGTATTACCTAAAAATTCTCGACACTAAGTTTTTAAAATTGCAATATAAGTTATACAATACTCAATGCCCAGAACAAAAATTAGTTGTTTGAATTTTATTTTAATTAAATTATTTACTATGTATATCCAATTCACTTGTGGACACAATCTTAGCTTGAAAATTAACATATTTACGCATTTTAAAAATTGGAAATATTCTTAACCCTCGGTTATACGTTCTACGGCGAAAAGATAGAGTTAAGCCCCTCCTTCAATTTTGTATGATAATTTAAACCAATGTATCAAGAAACAAGTTTACACGGCTCAAATTGGTAAAAGCGCGAAAATAAAAAAATTATGTAATGTATAATCTCATAGGCATTAAAGATTTAAGTACATAGGAAAACGTATAATTTTCAATAAATGTACGAAATTAATATTTCTACTTACAACAATTAAATACGTTTACAACTTCATTTATTAATTTAGTTACACGATTTATTTTAAAAATTTGTAAAGTAACACTTGGAGGGAACAAGTAAACATTTAAAACGCGTATAAACAAACGCTTCATTAAATTCTGTATAAAAAAGACATTTCGGATGATTTAGAGGAAGAAGAGTCATCCTCCACACGATAATATATAATTAATAACTGATAATTTTAAATTAAAATATTTTTAGGTTGCATTCAACCTTCCGTTACTTTTAATTACAGGGGCGAAACAAAGAAGCTTTAACAAAAAAACCAAGCCTTGAGGCGGTGGGAATATTATTAGTACCGACAAAATTGTCTGTTATATCATTTTTTATACAAGGATTATTCTTAAGAGAAAACAAATGTACAATAGACAAACATCTTTACTATAATAAAAATTCTAACTGCAAATTTTTTTTGCCGCCTGCGTTGAAAGGTGTACCTTTTCAAAGTTCTTATTATTCTCAGTAGCAAATTAAAGTTTGTATTTATCCTTAAGCACTATTAGTATCTTTAAGCGGAAGAATACAAAGTCTTGATGCCGCCGACGCACCTCACTGTCACTTGCAGTTTTTACAGTTGCTGCTCGTACCACACAATCAGCACTAGGATGAGTATCGAGCACTCGCCCAATTTTCCACTAAAGCATGGTCTTGTCGAAGAATAACCATTTGACCAATTTGTAATTAAGAGTCTTTGGTAATCTTCCATTTACTCCTTTGATGGAACTGCGCTAGATCTTCCGTAGACCAGCAATGCCAAAAATGTTGCGTCACCTGTTGGATCTTTTACCAACGTGTTACAAGCTTTAGGTCTTACAAACCTTGCACGGCCAACTCGCACAGTCGGAGATAGGGGAGGTTCAAGGGAATTATGCTTAAGGGCGCCAGATATAATCCAAATTAACACTTCTGCCTCGATCACGACAGACGGTCCAAACTTGTAACTAAATTTGAGGTTTGTAATCCTTGTCACTCTGATGTTCGAGTAGCCAAAATTTGTTAATAGGTAACGACAATTAAAAGAGAAATGCACGTTGCTATAAAAGAAAGATTAACAAGTATAACAACTTTAACGTATTAACGTAGAAGATTAACAAGAATATATATAATTTCTCCATTCATCAATGTTCGAAGAACTAAGAAGTATAAATAACAAATATAGAAACTTTAATTTAGCAACGTCGATGATCTAATTCTCAGTGCATAAATGCCAGCAGTATCGGCAACACACACTACATCTGTAAGTTAAGTCGAAGCGAACAATGAAGAAAATCTCGTAGTAAATATTGATTGTACACAGCATGCGATACACATAAAATAATTAATAAAACTACCTTAATGGTATTAAAACAATGATAATAATTACGGAAATAGCACTAGCCAAAGTTTCGTGAGCGACCTTTCTGACAGCGATAAAATAATTAAATACACTTACCCACAATCCAGTACCTACTTGGTCGAAGAAAACGTTTTCCCCGGCAAGTGAGCCTGAAATAATTTTGAGTAGGAAATCGTGTCAACACAATGACTCACGAAATCAAGATTTACAAAAATTGTTAATTATTGCTAAAAGAAAGTACACATAACATAACCCGATTGTCGAATGCTGTTGTACACATTCAATGAAAGTTATTTTCGCAGGTGTTTGTCGCATAAGTAGGATCTCGAAGAAAAATGATTGTGGTTTTAACCGTAGGCCTTATATATAGCGTGATACTCGTCCCATGAAAGTATTTGTCGATATTAATCCCTCATTATTCTTTATTGAATAGGAACATGTGGGCCAGAACGTGGTGGAACGGTTATCAAATTAACGAGAAATTAAAACAGAATTCTAATAAAACGGAAGTAACTATCTTACCCTGTGACGCCTCAATTATTTTACGAACGTAATGAAATTATAATTTGATTTCCATTAATACGGATGTCATTTGAATTATTTTTAAGCCTCACAGGCCATTTTATGCAGTTGACAGCTTAACGATTTCGTCGTAAAATGACAGTCACAAGAAAAGATCGGCAGAGGGCGTCAAAACCAAAATCTAATTTTAATTCATATACAGGGTATTCCGTTAGAAAAATTTTCCAGGTTTTGAAATCAGGCTCATTCAGTGCCAACAGTGAGCCACCAATCAAGAAATGAGCAGGAGTCGGGAATGCAAAGCCATTGGGATCATTGCTTATAGGAGTGAGTGGTCTGGAGTTTTAAATGATGTTTAGCTGATTTCACGGCAGCCTCCCAAATACCACCAAAATGAGGCGAGTTGGAGGGAATGAAATGCCAATTTATGGGACTCTCTAAACCTTCTGCAATTGAATTAGGGTTATTCTTTAAGAATTTTTGAGAAGCCCATACAAAGTTCGTTTCGTTGTCAGAGTACAAATCTGAAACTCTTCCCCTTCGCGCAATAAGACGCTTAAGCGAAGCAATGAAGGCATCGCTTGTTAGATACAACTTCTATATGCACGGCACGTTTAGAAAAACAAACAAAGATTGCGCCGTGCGCTGTACGCGTTTTTCTTGCTTTTTCGATTGCCTTCCTTTATTACAACTGGTCCGCCATAGTCGACACCACTGATTAAGAATGGCCGTGAAGGAGTGACACGTACTGAGGGGAGGTCACCAATTAGTGGATGTGAAACCCTAGGACTGGGGCAAAAACATGTAACACATTCATTTGTGATTTTCCTTACGTTGTTTCGAGCTTTTAAAGGTCAATAATTCGTTCGGACGCAAGCTAAAGTAGTGCTGTTACCAGCATGAAAATTATTTAAATCTTCTTGTCTTATAACAAAATTAGTGAAGTCATGTTTAGCAGGCAAAAGTATGGGATGACGAGCGTCGTAATGAACTCCTATTGCATTTTTTAATCTACCACCGACTCGTAGAAGTTCGTTTTGATCTAAAAATAGAAAAGATAACAGACGATTGGATTTGCTGATTGGCTTGCACGCCATTAGTGCTTAAATTTCAGTAAGAAATTGTAAGTTTTGAATAATCTTGATAATATGGTTTCTAGTGGATGTAAGTTCCGCTTTACTCAATAGGCCATTTTGCCGATCCTGTTCATTTTTAATCTTTGTATTCTCACAAAACCGAAAGCACTAGGCAACTATTCTCACCAATTTGTTCAAAGACGAATATTTTGAACATAAATATTAGAAACATTGGCTATAACTGTAGTGGTAAGAGAGGCTACGGTTCTCTTCGATTCGGGCAATTCCGAGGGGTGGTTAACTTCTCCAAAATGTGTACACAGATTTAATATCTTTCCAGATTTTTAGGGATTTTTAGGATTTAAAAATGTTTTTGAAGATTTTTGAAAATCTTCAAAAATTTTGGGGATTTCTGAAAATCTTTATAGATTTTTGGGGATTCTTGAATATGTTTGAAGATTTTTGTGAAATCTACAAGGATTTTCAGGAATTTTTCAAATATTTAAAGATTTTTAAAAATCTTCAAAGATTTTTGAATGTTTTTACGTTCTGAAAAAGATTTTTTAAAGATTACAGGAGATTTGGCGGGAATTTAAGTGGCTTTAAGAGATTTTTTTATATTTAAAAGCTGGTTGACCTATTTTTGACAACCCTTAATAAAAGGTTTTTTTTTGTTTTGGAGTGCAATTAGGTTAACAGATAACTGGACTGTAAATCTAATTTTAAATGGGGCTTACCTTGGTAAATTTAAACATTTACTATTTGAAGAACGATTTCTGTAAAGCAATGTAGTTCATTAAAAATAGAAATTTCAATTAAATTAGGAGTCCATGTCAAATCAACACCAGGATTTTTTTCACTATTTCAGGTTTGGTTGAAATTTTGCACACTTGTAGCCTTTGTCAAAACTAAGAAAAATACAAAATCTTGTTAAAAAATATTTACCCGTTTATGATTTAAAGCTATGTAAAGTTCTCAAAAAACGCAATAAATGCGCGGCCGACTTTTTGAAAATTATAATTGTAGCTCTCCTAGTTGACTTAGAGAGATGGGAGTGGTGTCATTTTGTTGCTTTTTTATGCCCTTTGATTTGATATACAACACAATATACATATATTAAGAGAAAATATTTTTTCAAAATTCGAACTGAAAATTTTATTTTGAAATTTAAAAAAATGTATATTTTTGAAAATTTTTAAAAAAATATGTTTTTCATTTTGTTTTTATAAGTGGATTTTCAAAATATCATTATGGGGTTCCAATGGGTTCACTTGCATTTAAATTACATTGTGAACCCAGTTTTTACGAAAATGCACAAACGATTGGGTTTTTAGTCAAAATATACTGTTTTTATTTATAAAACTAACTAAAATTTAAAATCAATTCAGACAAGCTTAAATAAGTTTTCATATACTAATACAAATTATAATTTGATTGATTAATTAATTGATTTTGTCAATTGTTTGTTGAATGTGTATGTCCTACGTTATATTAAAATTTTAAACTTTGACCATTGTATGTTTAATGTTGTTTTTATTATTAATTACTAGCTCGTAAAGTTGCCAATGTCCTTGGTCTGTGGATTGATCCACTTGATTTTATTCTTTGGCCTGATGAAGTGCTAACCTTCAGCACGAAACGTTGCCACAAAAATAAATTAAAGTGGTTTTATATGCCCCTCCTAAACGAAGAAGATTGAATTAATTAGTATAAATTATAATATTAAACTTACGTAAAAAATATAGACGTCTTTCAGAATCTCGTGCACTGTGGTTCTGTAGTCCGTATACGTCAAAATGTTGCTAGCATGCGTCTTACAAACATTCGCAGGTACATTTTTCCTAACTTATCTTGATTTTGTTATTAATAAGTCTTTAGGTATTATTATAAGTAAACAAATTTTTCTTCAATATATAAATATGTGATTGTTTTTATTTTTTTTTGCTTTTTAAATAGATTAACGTTTTTGAGATTCACATAGACTTGTCAAATAATTAATTTTTAGTTTATTAATTCCGATTTTCAACTCAAGGTCACAGTTCACGACATAATGAAACGCCTCTACCTTACTTTTTACTAAAGTTTGTATACAATTATTTCATGTTATTCAATAAATTACCTGAAGTTTTAGATTTTCTCAATACCTCGAAAAAATAACAGCAAAACATTTTAATAAGCAGCATTTAATAATATTACTTGCCTTAAAAACTTTGACTTGGATTTGGGTCATGTCTTTAATTGGTAAAAAAGCATTAAAACTGTTGAGTTCTTGTTATAGTCTGTGCTTTATCAAACCGGTTACTCAAAAACTGTTCAGTTTCTATGTATTCTTCTTGCTTGACAAGCTCAAAGTTAACAGTTTCAATACTTTGGATCGACCAATCAAGTAGAGGCGTGAGGATTTAATTTTCATAAGGTCTCTGTAAACTCGCTTTTGCAGTTAACCTTTCAACTGTACCACCAACTCCGTCACACGGCTCTTTGCCATGAGCTGTAGCCGAAAAGTGCCACTCTGCTTCTATTCCAAAATCTTGGTTATGAAAACACAGATCAAACAGAAAGTAATTTTTCAAAAACTGCATGAGCTTTTTTGAAAGCAATAGACAGCTGTTGTATTATGATCCAGACATTCAGATATAATAACATAGCTGACATGTTTTACTTTACCATCTTGGTTATAATAAACTACAAAAGAGTGTATTGTTACATAGTCACTTGACCAGTGGTAGCTTTGAGCTTTGTCTTAAACTACAAAAGCATAGTTTTTTGAGAAGTCTAATGTGACTGCACATTCATTTTCTTTCAATGCTTCTTTTACTTCATTCATAAACGAGCTTTGTTGATTCGTTATAAAATCAAGGCGAACTAACTGATCAACTGTCACGTAGCATCTCAACGAACTCAGTTGAGCTTTTTTCTATTGTCTCATGATTACACCGATCCAACTGCTAACTATTGCCGAAAAGTTATATTTTCATATTGTATTTTTCTCAAAAACATTCTGTAAAGTTTCTGTTATTTAATTAGTTTCTGAATGGCAATTTCCCATGATACAATCAATGGAAGAAGGGTTGCATAACATTTGCGACAGAAAATGTTTGTTGCAAATTCTCCATTAATTAATGTTCCTAAACGGGCATTCTCAATCAAGTTCGACGTTTTGCTGAGTTGTACAAACACAAACTTAGTATGTACTACTTTTTTCCACCAAAATACACTGTTTCGGCCTTAACTCCGCAAACTTTGAAAATCCTACTTTCATGTCAGGATATTTGGAAAAGAATGTATGTTTCCTGCAGGTTACACAAAATCAATCTTTTTTTAACTGTAATTTTGGATCCTTTTCCATCTTTCACTGAAATACAGTTTCTTTTGCCTGGCATTACTCTACTTACGTCATCGCTTTTGTAGAACCATCACACTGTTTCTGCTATATCTTGTGATAGGCTTTTACCCAGTTTTTGATCAGGACTTGCCAGTATTTCCTTTTTTTTTAAAGTTTTTTTGCTTGCCTTACCATATAGTTAGACGCATTAAATTTTTGCACTATTTTACGTACACTCCATGTCTCTGGTAAACAAGTTAATATCATGACTTTTTCTCTATGTGCACTTGAAAAATTTGCATTTAGATTACTGAGTACAGAAAATTCCAATTGTTCTGGCTTATAATTAGAAGACTCTTGAGAATGTGGAAACAATGTTCGCCTCATTGAAGATTCTATCTTTTTTATTTTATTACCAGAGTAATGCTTTGATTTTTTTTTACATCAATGAGTTATTCTCCAAGTTCTTGTAAGGATGTATTAAGAGTTTCTACAATATGTGAGGACGTAGTTGGGACATCAAAAGTGGGATCATTATCACAGTCTGGGTCAGGTACTTCTTTCGCGTTTTGTTCTTTTAAAGCAGTTATTTAGTTTTAGGGAAATCAGGAACTAAATAATGCATCCATTCAGCAGCATGTTTTAGTTTTCTATGATTTTGTTCATTGCGGTTGTAAAAAGAACCCTTCCACTTTGTATGCAATGGAGACATTTGCGGTAGCTGGCAGAAATTATTGACCTTGACTCTATGACTTGTAAGTTTGTCCGACAACAAATTTGAACTGGTCCAGTCCAAACTTTCAGGCCAACATTCGCTTGTTTCTTTTTATTTGAAACTAAAACCGATTTTAAGCGATTTTAAGAAGATTTCTGAAGATTTTATGGGATTTCAAGCAAGTTGTACACGGATTTCTAGGAGTTAACCACCCCTCGGGCAATTCTTTTGACATGGTTGTTACATTAAGCGTTGGTCTAGCATATTTATCTGATCTCAATCATTTTGGGCGATTTCGCCAAAAACTGTTATTAATCATGTCTAAAGGTTTGATTCCCCGAGAGACTAACTTCGCAGGATTATCTTGCGTAGGCGTGATTGCAGTCGCGTTAAAATTCGTGTGCTGCTGTATGTGACACGGCGCCACAAAGATTTAACTGCGGTATGCTAATTGACTTAAAGGGGCCACTCGCAATTTTGAACAAATTAAGCTTGATTGTATGGTTCTGTTGTTGTCCTCGCTGCGTATATAAATGCAAGCACCGTAAGCATTTTCGCTTGCATCACAAAATCCGAGAATTTCAACTGAATTAGGTTTATCACCAGGTATGATAAACCTGTTAATGGTCAGTTCAATTAGGACCTCAATGGATTTACTATAATTGCACCAGGAAGAATAGAGATCGATAGGTAAAGATTCGTCCCAATCTATTTTTAATTTCCATAGGTCTTGTAACAGAATTTTTGCTGTTATGGTGACCGGAGTTAAAAATCCTAAAGGGTCAAAAATCTTTGCGATGTCTGATAATATAATACGTTTTGATTTTTTATCACGATCTACAAATGGTTGAATGGAAAATTTAAACAAATTATGTTTTGCGTGCTACTGCAAACCTAACACTCGTCTCTGTAAAAGTCTAGAACGAGATTTTCTTCACCCTGTATGCATTTTACAACATCCGCATTTTGTGTGGATACCCGCAGTACTTAAGATGCTGACAATTTCTTCCCAGATTTTTTTCACGTTATTAACCGTGTCAGCACGTGTCAGTAATTCATCAACGTAAAAATTCTGCATGATTATACGCGAACCTAAAGGGTACCTTTTAATGTTGTTTATAGCAGCTTGTTGAAGGCACCTAGTAGCTAAAAATGAAGCCGGTCTTGTATTATATGTGACTGTAGATAACTCATAGGTTTTAATTCTATCTGATGGTAAAAACCGCTACAGTATGCGCTGAAACCTAGTTTCTTCAGGATTGACTAAGACTTGTCTATACATTTTTGCAATGTGGGCATTTAGAACATATTTATGCGTTCTAAATCGCGTTAATATAGAAACAAGTGACTCTTGTATAGTTGGCCCTACCATTAAAATGTCATTTAACGATTTACCACTAGTTGACTTAGCGGAACCATCAAACACTACTCGCAGCTTTGTAGTCAGACTTTCGTTTTTTATAACACAATGATGTGGCAAATAGAAAATTTTTATATTTTCTAAGTCCTCGCAGTTAGAAATTTCTTTCATGTGACCTAACTCTAAATATTCTTTAATAAACTTATCATATTCATGGTTTACGTTAGGTGTGCGAGCTAGTTTTTTCTCTAGATTTAAGAAACAGTTTACTGCTATATCCTTACAATTACCTAACTGACCTGGCTCTGGCTCTGACTCTGATTTGAATGGTAGCTCTACGAGAAACTGCCCATCGCTTGCGCGTAATTATCTAAAAAATGTTTTTCATACCGTTGCTATTCGTAAGAGTATTTGTCGTTTATCCGAATATTGTCTATTTGCCAAAATCTTTCTAATAAGCTATTTAAGACAAAGTTGCAACTAACACTAGATTGAACATTTCCGACCCCAATCTTGCCTCCAATAACCCATCCTAATTTGGTTTTTTGAAAACCTGGTTCAGATTCAGACCCTGAATTTGCCCAATACACAACATATGCCAGAACATTTCTGCGCCTAGAAGTAGATGAATTTCGCCAGGGACGTAAAAGTTTGGGTCTGCAAGAGTAATATTTTTAAGGATGTATAAATATTCTGCCTTGATTGGCAACAAAACTGTTTAGCTCTGCTGCATCAAGTACCCTAAAAAATATCTCATTGGTCATCGATTTGAACTTGTTTTTGTTGAGTATGAATGACAACGTTTGTCAAAAACATTATCCTCTCCCCCATCTTTGGTCAAATTTTAAAATTATATGATATCATATTTTCTGGGTTAACTACAGGACTGTCATGCATGGTTGACAAGAGCATATTACATTTTTATAAGGGTTTTCATTGAATGCCACTATTTAGCCCTATTCCCTAACTTTTACTCAAAGCGAGTAGAAGTGACTATTCCGAGTCGACATCTGTTTAGTTAAAAATGACACACTTCTATTGTGCTCGTTTCGGTATTTCCTAACATGCGTCGAAGTGATTCAAACGGTTCATCACAAACCTCTACTTAGAGAAAGCGGCAACACCGTATACTAAGCAATTTCCACCCTTATTAACTATATGACCTAGCGGTAAATCTTAACTTGAAGGTAAAGTACAAAACGAAAACAGATGTTAAGTAATAAATAAATAAAGAAACTGACAATTCGTAACGTCATCGGCACCTCAAGTTAAATATTTGCATCCTTTGTAAGCCTTATTTCTAAACGTAATAATTGCGTAGAATAAAATATGCAAAATATTTATTCTTATGTACAACTAAAATAATTACGCAATTTCATGTCTACAGCTTTCTGTATATCTACCGCAATTAATAAACGAACCTCTGATTTAAAATTTTTCTGAGAATGGCTAACTATCGTTTAAAGCATAACACAACAAAAATAACGTGTCGGAATAGCGTAGAACGCAAGCGCAAATGTTATTTCTATTAACGCATTCTGACTTCTACACAGAAGTGGTGATAGAAGTTTACGTCTACTTAGTAGTGTCAATTCCTATTCCAATTTGTACTCCTATGTAGTTACGGAATACCAACCGCTCACAACTTCTATTCGAGTTTGTCACTTCTATTCGTCTTACAGCATTTCTATTCGGTTTGAAGTTAGATAATAGGTCTGATTATTTTAACGGATGAAGTCGAATAAATGATAAGACAGAAGTAGTAACACAATATTTATTTTATCACAGACGTATTAATATAAATATTAATTGTACATTGATAGAAATTATCTAAACAACAGTACGTGGGCCGATATCACAGAAAAATATAAGTTACGCCATCGACTAGGCAACACGTCTTACAGCAAAGTGACCTAGTCGGTCTAACTGTTATATTCAAAAAAGGAATGACTTTACATTCGTAAACTGAAGTACAAACGTACGAAAATCGATGATTTAGAGAATCAAAGCGCAGCGTATTATAATTTGCGACAGAACAAAAAGATTTTAACATTAATTCTGATTACAACTTAGCATGTACGTACGGTGGACCGGCCACCAAACTATTAAGAATTAAAGTAAAAATATAATGCCTACAATTAGTATTCTCCAGGTACGGACTAGCTAATAGATATTCTGTCAGCATTACCTAAAGCTCAATTAAAATCTAACCAAAAAAAAAACGCATACATACGGCGTTATCACAAAATAACCCTTATTATACATACGATTGCTGAAAGTAAACGACTGCGCCTAGTTCTCCTTAAATTGATTTTGTATTTTGTATTTACACAAAATTCTTCCAATATGTATTCTAATTGTATCTAATCCTCGAAAATGTAGATATATTAGTTATAGCGACGGGACGTCATCATGGATATTTTCCCAATTGCAACATCGCTTCCTTTTCTTCAAAGACAAAAAAATGTGTGTGGTATGGAAACCCGCTACAGACAATTACGAACGAGTTAAATTAAATCAGCATACAAGAAATATGTGCTCACCCCAAATAAAGACTTTCACTAAAATCGCAGCAATCTTCTAATTTATTTCCGTGTAGGTGGAAAGCCTTGTTGGGTGTGTATACAACGCTAGATGAAGTCTGCGTCTTACAAACTTTATCGGAAGAATAAATGAATTTGTATTTGACAATTGACGTACTAGCCCTACTACAACAACGAAAAGTAGGCGTACTGAGGATAAATTTTATACTAGAGAATTTTTAACATAACATTAAATATGTGAGATGTTTAATGATGTATTCAATGTGTTTTTAATATGACTTTTTAATACCTTGAGAGATTGGCAGTATTGTATCTGGGCAGGATTTACATTTGCTGTAATCTATACTATTTTGAATACTTTCTTGTTTAATTTATGTTACTGTACTAAATAACAGGGAAAATTTTGTTTTTGGTTTATAATTATATTTTCAACAATGTTTTATTCTACTTTTTTACAGTGCACGAAGATCCTCTCTGTTTAAAGCAAAACTTTTAGCATCATAAATCCGTTTTACTAAACGGTTTTCTTGGTTTGCAGACAGTACAGTATATTGTTTATTTCTTTTTCACAAAAGAACAGCATGTGACTTAACGAGACTGTTGGTGCTCTACTTACAAATTGTCCTATTCTGGTTTTATGTATAAGACTATTAGAGGCACAATTGGTGTATTTTCACTATTGCAACTATGTGCACTCTTTGTACATCTTTTTGTGCAAACAGAATCTACAACCTAGTTTATCTACATAATAACTTTGGTTAGGTTTAGGTCTTCTTCTATAAAGAATTTAATCTAGTAACTTTCATTTTTTTCTTCTTTAAAATAAATTTGGTATGTTATTGATTAACTTATTATTATTATTTTACCTAGAGATGGTCCCAATATGGCCCCGGCACCGCGACCTGTAGGTCTATTGTGCTCCGCGATGTTTTCTACCCTTCTAGAATACCTGTATCTTTGACAAAGTCCGGGATTTCAGTAGGGCGAATCTTCGTTACTTCCTCTTGTGTAATCTTTTTATTTCCAAGTAGGCGTTCCCTTGCCCTTGTGAATGCTTCACAGTGGCAGATGACGTGGTATGGAGTTTCTTCCTCCTCACCACAACCCCTGCATAACGGGCTATCAGTCAGTCTCATGTTATGCAGGTGTTTGTTTAAACGACAGTGGCCTGTCACCATCTCTGTCGCAAGTTTGATCTTCGTCCTACTTAAATTTAAGATGGACGTTGCTAACCCCCCGTCGGGGATTTCCAGAAAGACCTTAGAATGATCCTGTCCTGTGACTTTCGACCAGCGTCGGCAGTGCTCTTTCGTGAGTATTGCTTGAATCTCCTATTTGGCTGTGTTATATGTAATCCCACAAGCCGGTTCAGGGCCTATGAGTGATTTCGCGCTTGCCGCCCTGACAAGTTCGTCAGCAACCTGGTTACCCGCGATTCCCGCATGCCCAGGTGCCCACACTAGTGTAACTGTATTACACCTACCTAGTGCGTTTAGCATTTGTGTGCATTCAAGTACTAGCCCTGAGTTTACCACATATGATTCTAATGCTGCAATCGCTGCTTTGCCGTCTGTGACTATAAAGATTCTCCTGTTAGAAAGGTTCTCTTTTAATAGTTGAGCAGATGCTGTCAGGATAACATATACCTCGGCTTGGAACACGGTCGCTTTTTGACCTAGGCTTACAGAGATTCTGCAGCCCTGTCCATTGCTCCCGTACACTCCAGAGCCAGTGCCCTTAGTGGTTTTTGACCCATCTGTGTAATTCACGATTCCATTCAGCTTTGTTTTGTTGGAATTGTTCTCCCAGTCGTAACGGGTGGGGATTGTTGTCTTAAACGGTTTAATAGGACAAACTGTTTTGGATATTCTCTCAGTTATCATACTGAGGTTTTTGTCTTTAGAGATCTTGTCAAAGATGGTCGAATGCCCCACTCTTGTCGATCCCTTCTCGCCGTTGACTCTCAGGCGGTATGCCCCTTTGAGTGCCTCCGCCCTAATTACTAGGTGTAGTGGCGGCAGATCCAGGAGAGTCTCCATGGCTGCCGTCGGGGTGGTTATCATTGCCCCCGTGATTCCAAGGCAAGCTCTGCGCTGTACCTTGCTGAGTATCTGTATGGCCCTCTGGGTGAAGGTCCTATGCCACTACACCAGTGACGTTAACTTAGTTTTCAGTTTTATGAATAGAAAACACTACATCCAACTGATCTAACGAGTACTGTGGACTGGCATCAATTGTCATGTTATTACCTAATGTTTAGTTAATTAGCTTACTGAAGTCCACGTGGACATTTTGCAAGTGTGGGCAATAGGTCATCAAATTTTTATTTTTTACTATTGAAAATTATTTAAGAGAACAAAAACATTGATTATTTTACTGATTATATCCAATCAGATTTTTTTGTTTTATCTGTTATCGGTATGGTTTAAACAAATGTCTCGTCATTTGTATTTTGAAGCAATTTACCTAACAGGCTTGTGGAGTTTTCATGACAATAAAGATCATTTATCATTACACATAGTTTTACTTCTATTTCTTTTTCATATTACTATTTGTCACAAAACCAATTTTTGTATACTTTATTAATTATATCACAGTTTAAATACGATTGCAAAATTGTAATTTTTAATAAATTTATGAATTTAAGTAAATCACAGATAGTATAATTTCCAAGGTAGACTTCACTTGTTTTATTTTTTTATCCCATAAAGATCTTGTAGCAAACATGCAATGCTAAAAATTTTGCGTCGTCAAATTTAGAGAACTTGCGTGTACCTCGATAGAATTAGCTAACCAACGACAGATATGTGATGGTTAATTTAGATTAGAATGCGAAACGTTTTATCAACGCCACACTCAAATTTGTATATTAATACACACGTTTAATTTTGCATTTAGGACTTATCTACATCTGTTTTAGTACAGATTAGAAAAATTTTAAGAACACAATGTTTTAACGTTATTACACTATAAAGCCAGAAAAAAATTGTCAATACATGAGGGGGTTATGGTTTTTGTTTATTTTTGAGCCTTTTTTTATTTAGGAAAAGAGGCTTGTAGACTGTTTAAATTTTTTTTAATCTAATGTAATATTTACTGTATAGTGAACTTGGAGAAACCGATTGAGTTATTACGTGTTAGTGACGTGTAGAACGCCACCTATAAATAATACATGCAACCCGTTTAACTAATAAGAAACAATTACTAATCATTGTGACATTAGCTATACTATTGAAACAGTGTTGAAAATATAAAATAGTGTTTTGCTTTTCTCGTCATTGTTGTGGAATTATTTTTCTTTATCTGCTAGTCGAACCAGGATGTTTTGTTCTACTTGTTCTCAGGGGTTCTTAAGGTGATACTAACATAAGATGTTTGTTTCTAGCATTTTCTAGCAGTTGTTCATATCTCCTATTTCATCTATTAAGTTTTTTCAATTGTTTGGTGTCTCTTTTAATATAGGTTGATTACATTTTTATTTTCTGGAGTTTTAGTTGATGTCTGCTATCGAGTGTTTTCGAATGTTTTTTTAAATAGTATATTAAAGAACTAGTTTTATAAGGGACAATTTTAGCACACGAGGCCAAAGTTTAGAAAACGACCCGCGAAGTTATTTTTACTATTTTGGAAATTATATGTAAAAATAGATTTACATTACATATTTCTTTTTATTTTATTGATTAGGAAAAATATTTTTTTTTAATAATAAGTTGGCAACATTTCAATATTTAAAATGGATAGTTTGATTTCTTTATTTCAATTGTCAAATATCAGTATTGCCAATGTAACAAAATCACAGTTCGGGTGCATAAAGTGTTACTTTAGACAACTCAAACGAGTTCTTTAAAGTACTTGTTAGACTACTAAAATAGAAAAACTATTTTCCGTGCATTGAAATCTTCTATGATTATAAGGGGTTTACCATGTAAAAGTGTTTCATCCAATGAGGTATAATATACTAACTGGAGAAAATACTTTGTACATTCAGGCGAGCCGTCGCGCTAGCACTTATCCCCACTGCTTTCGGGCAAAAACGCATTAAAGTCAACGACGTTTGAAAGGTAGAAATAAAATTAAAAGATTATATGAAAACAATAGGTATGTTTCTTAAGTTAAAAATACATATTATTAATAATAAAATACAGTATTATGTATTTTTAAATAAAACTAATTTTGTTAGCTTAGATTTAATGGAACTATTACCTTTTAAAATCAAATCAACATTTATAGTCCTGTAGTACGTTTCTAACCTAAATTAAAAATACATATTAATTATTAAACAAGTAATTTTCCATTCATCTGACACACTACCAAATTCGTCTAAAATCGGTTGAATAAAATTTTTAAACGGCATTTTATTTATTATTATTTTTTTGACGGTGACCGCAAGAATAGTTTTTACGTTACTCTGTCTTTTAACAAGTCCTTTTATTATAATTAGGTTAAAAGTCGATTCACAGACACGAATTATATTAAATGTCTCTGAACTAGCTAATTTTAAACCACCTCTTGAAACAAATTTTGTAAACGCTGTAAAATTATCTCTTATGTTATGTACACTTTCTACACCGTTCTGTAAACTCAACATCGAAATACAATATTTACAAGTTACAGAATCAATAATTTTTTTAATAATATAACCAGAAAGAAATATAAATTTACATACTGCGTATCTTTATTTACAAGTGGCATGTAATTTAAAACTGTTTCAGGTATTGCAAGAGATATCTCAGCAAAAGTTGACTATTTTTACACACTATAATAATTTAAGATTACGAAATTTATTATTAAATGTACTCTAAGCAAGTATAAACTAAAATTATGGAATGCAATTCGAACGCTAAAAAGCATTTAAATGCATGTAATTATACACGATAGTTTGCTTTCTTGCCCGGATGAAGTGGGGGAACAAGAAATAAAGTCGGACCGAATTCGTAACCATGCTAGCATACGGAGTGGTTTCTCCAGTAGTTAGTATATGATACCTCATTGGTTTCATCACGCATCATTGTTAAGTTTGTTTCTGTTCTTTCTTATTAATTTTGTTTTTTTGCATGGTACATACATCAGTTTTGTGGTTTCTGAGCTCATTTAATGTTAAATGTAAATCTTGTTTCTTCGCACGTGTCATAATAATTGAATCAGTCTTGTTCCAAGGCACATGTTACATTCCAAAATTAACACAAAGTCACTGCCTGCAATGTAGTAACATAAACGGGGGTTGTGCCACTAGCTCAATGGAGACGGGGTGGGTTTTATTTAAAATTCCGTGAAAAATTGGAAACGCGAACGTCGTAAAAATGGAACTAGAACGGTAAAATAGTCAAATAATCGGTAAGGGCGCCAATCAAGGATTTCTATAAGGGGAAGCTTTCAAACCCCTGATTACCTGAAAGCTCATCCGGTTGGTTACAACCCCAGAACTTACCTTGGGTTGTAACAATTCTGAAAAACACTTAAACAAAAAAATTTACGTATGCGGCGGCTAAATGAATAAAAGCTCTTTACATTTAACAATTTAACATTTATTGATTGAAAATTTAAAACAAAAACAAAATAAAATAACAAGTACTAATTGATATCAAATAAATTTGAATAAAAGAAATGAAATAATCTTAAGCAAACAAAAATGAATAATTTACACCCAAATCATTACATTAACATTTATAAAAGAAATGCTACTACAATAGCGTTAATTCGACGTCAAATATAATTAAATCTCAAGATCTTGACCGCATATTTATAACAAACAAATAAAATAACACACACAAAAAAAAAAACAATACAGTTTATAACATATATATGTCCGAACTTTAATTCGAACTAAACAAAATATAGTTTATAAGTCGTTACATTATCATATATTCGAAATACGAATTATTTCTCAAACGCACCAAAACAAAATTAATTGATTTTAATTTCGCGCAAACACTATACGTGTTCGTTAAAATAATTAAATTCAACGTTAGTCGTAATTTCAATTGACTCAAAATTGAAAGCTTTTACTGCATTTTTAATCGCGGGACACTGCACGATCAAACAACAAAATCGATAAATACCTTAATTCTTAGTTGGTGATACCGGTCGAACTTTGGTCCAGTGGTTTTGAAAGCTAACACCTCGATGGACTTTGGCTGCTTCCCAAACAATAGGTTACTAGTGGAAGATTTATTAATCCGCCCCCAAGGCGAAGGATGAGATTGCGAAACAAACTCACGCACAAATTCACGTAACGAAACATGCGATATTAATTTAGGCAAAACAGTGATCTTAATTAACCGTAATTACGAAAAAGGAAAGTTTTCCACTTAAATTCACTGCACCATCTTCTTTTACTTCCACGGTAATGATAAGAAAGGTGAATTATCACCTGCGTGATCTACATTTTATGACCGTCAACCAACTAACTTCCCACTCTCACATTTACCAAAAACACGTCTATATATCAACTTTCGTCGACTGCCCTTTCCACAAAGGCTGCGTTCGAAACTTCAAACACCAAAATACTCTCGCGAAGAAGTGCAATAAAGAGGCAAACAATCCTGTTACGTCATATTTATATAATTAGGACACAGCGTTTCGCTTGTACGTGAAACTGTCAATTTGACAAAATATTATATTACAAGAATTTAAACTGCCTAATAAATTAAGATAACGACTTAATTTTTCCACGTAATCTAAACGTTTGACATAAAGAAATTCAAGTACGAATGTACTCGAACAAAGAACTCATAAACCAACTTAAAATAAACAAACGGCGAAAATAGATTTAATTACGATTATATCTCAGAAGGAAAACATAACTCACAACTGGAATTTTTCAACAATCCAAGTGAAACATTCAATAAGCAAAATCGCGAAATCAGATGGTTTACAGCGTAACAAAATACAAAACTTTATCAACAATTTACATTGTAACTTTGAATTAAAAATCGTAAAATAACTTATTAAACTCAATCCAAAAGTACATTAAAACAACTTCAAAATACATTAAATGAAAAAAACGTCAATCCAAATACTGTGTCCGTTACCAAACATTACTCAATCAACCAATCGATTTTAAACGATGGTTACACCTCCCCTACTTAAAGAGGGATTTCTTAAATCGCTCTATAAGCAAACTAAAACTAAACGAAACGAAAACCCATAACCCAAAAAAAAAACCATAAACGATAATGTAACTATAAACGCAAAAATAAAACGAAACTAAGCCTATGGTTCTCGCGATCTCGCAATCATCGAGAACCCCTAACGAAACTAAAAGAACGAGAACTAAACGATAAGAAGGGTAGCATATGTTTGGGTTCGACACAGATCACTCGATGCTGCACAATAGAAGAGGGCGCGCTGCGCTTCACGAGATCCGCGCATTGCGTTTTTCCCACAACTACTGCCCTCACCGAGCGATGGCACCTAGCCGCAAACACTACAGAAATAAAAGATAAGGACAGACAAGATAGCAGAAGAAAGAAAATGGAAATAAAAGAACCGTTGTTTAGTCGCCTCTTACGACAAGTGGTGTCCCCACTGTAGAGAAATATTCTTAGTCCGTCTCTACACGGAACCCAAAAACGAAACTAACTAACCTAAAAAAAACGAAAAAGAAACTAAAAGGTAAAACATAAAACTATTTATCCCCAGTCGGGTTTAACTTTAAGTCCTTGGCGTTCCATATGCCTTTAGATGCTCCCGTGTCATCAGACAACTCATAGGTCTGATACGAAACTTTCCGTTTCACATAGAACGGACCGATAAACTTAGGTGCCAGTTTGGCCGAGAAATATCGAGATGCATCTGAAAGAACATAATTCTTTCGCCACACTGTGTCTCCCACCTCAAAAGGTGCTGGACGACGACGTAAATCGTAATAATGTTTAGCGCGGACATAAGCGGCATTCAAGCGATTCTTAATGTCGACGTAAACTTCTCTAAATGCTGGGCCTCTTTCGGCCAAAAATGTACGATCAGCAAAAGCTAGATCGTCGATAGTGTCTGAATCGGTAGTTTTTCCATGACGTGATCCGTCGAGACAGATTTCACGTCCAAAATTAGCGAAAAACGGCGTTAAGCCGGTGACTTCATGTACAGCGGTACGAATCGCACATGCTACTTTAGCAAGATACTTATCCCAATGTCGATGGTTGTCTTCGATATATGACGATAGCATTGTCTTCATGACTCTGTTGACTCTTTCTGTTGGATTCGCTTGTGGATGGTAATTAGCGTTAAAAATAATTTTAGACTTATATGACGAAACCATTTTCGTAAATTCTGAACTACGAAACTGTGTGCCGTTATCACACAAAAGATACTGAGGAACTCCAAACATTAAAAATACATCTTCTTCAAGACGTTTAGTAACTGCTGCGGCAGTAGCGGAACGTAACGGGAAAAATAAAACAAATTTCGAAAAATAATCGGCAACTACAAGGATATATGAATAACCACTCTTAGATCGCGGTAATGGTCCAACAAGATCGGTAGAAATCAACTGCCAAGGTTTGTCCACAACAGGATGACGGGTCATAAGGCCAGCAGGACGTTTCTGTTCTGGCTTATGCGTGATACAAACTTTACAACCATTGATGTAACGAATAACGTCAGCCTTCATCTTAGGCCAATAATAAAGCGGAACTATTCGTTCGAGAGTCTTAAAGATACCAAGGTGTCCAGCGGTAGGCTCATCGTGAAACTTTGACAATATTTCGAGTCGTTTAGACTTAGGCACAACTTCTCTCCAATTGTCATTCTCAGAACGAAGATCGGGATAGTCTACGGTAACATGCTTAAATAGCTTTCCGTTACTAATTTTCCACTGTGGAATAGCGTTAGGTTTTGAACGTACACGTTCCATAAGTTTCGTTAACCATTTGTCCGAAGACTTAGGTTCGGTAGTGTCACAATCGGTAGTAATATTGTCGATAGCTGGTACTGAACGAGATAGTGCGTCAGGTACGACATGATCCTTTCCTTTACGATGAATGATCGTAAAATCAAATTGCTGAAGTCTAACAGCCCATCGTGCTAGACGACCGGTAGGTTCCTTTAAATTGTGTAACCAGACTAATGATGCGTGATCGGTAACTACAGTGAAAGTGGTTCCCTCAAGATAGGGGCGTAATTTTTCAATAGACCACAGGACAGCCAAACATTCTTTTTCGGTAGTTGAATACTTGCGTTCACACTTTGTGAGCGACCTACTATTGTAACAAATAACACGTTCTTCACCGTCGATAAACTGTGTAAGAACTGAACCGAGACCAAAATCGGAAGCGTCAGTTTGAACTGTAAACGGAACATTAAAATCGGGGCAAGACAAAATAGGTGCGGAAACTAAACAATTCTTAATGATTTGAAAGGCTTCATCACAATCACTAGTCCAATTGAAGCTGGAATTCTTCTTTAACAGAGACGTCAATGGAGCGATAATTGTCGAAAAATTTGGTACAAATCGGCGATACCACGAGGCCATGCCTATAATTCTTCTCACTTCAGCGACACCAGTGGGAACTGGAATACGCAAAATTGCATCGACCTTTTCCGGGTCAACCGACAAACCAGTAGAATTTACTATAAAACCAAGATACTTAAGTTCAGGTTTACAAAAATGACATTTGTCTTTACTTAGCATCAAATTAGCCTCTCTAAGGCGACGAAGAACTTCAGTTAACACTTCCATGTGTTTCTCGAAGGAAGGAGCGCAAATAATGACGTCATCTAAATAAACAAAAACGTAAGGTTCTAATTCGGGACCTAAAACTCGATCAATCAACCTCTGCCAAGAAGCTGGTGCGTTAGCTAAACCAAACGGTAAGCGCGTGAATTGGAATAACCCACGGTTCGGAACTGTAAAAGCGGTATACTGCTTAGACTCTTCGCTTAAAGGAATCTGCCAATAAGCGGACTTAATGTCGAGAGACGAAATAAATTTAGCGTCACGAAGACGATCCAAAATAGACGAAACGTAAGGTAAAGGATAAGCGTCCTTTTCGGTAACTTTGTTGACTTTTCTAAAGTCCACGCAAAAACGATACGAGTTGTCCTTCTTCTTCACCAATAAGATCGGGCTCGACCAAGCGCTGTTTGATTTTTCTACAACGCCTAACTTCAACATTTTTTCTAACTCCAGATCGATTTGTTTCTGGATAAACGGCGAAACTCGGTAATACCGTTGCTTAATTGGTTCGGAAGTAGTCTTGATCTGATGTTCGATCAAGTTGGTGCATCCAAAATTTTCATTCGTAGAAGAAAAATGATTACTAACTAAATTGTCTAACTGATTGAGCTGTTCTGAGGAAAGATCGAGACGAGACTTAATAACTGAATCTTTATCTTCCAATTGTGAAATGGTGTCCATATTTTCGAAACGCCACTCACCTTTTCTAAGATCAGGAACGATACCTGCTTGTTTCCAAAAATCAACGCCTAAAATTAAATTATGCGGAACGTCAGGAACAACTAAAACTTCCAAAACAATAATTTTTCCTTTAAGTTCGATTGGGACGAGAAGTGAACCTAAACTTTGTACTGATTTACCATTAGCTACAATACAATTAACTTTAACTGACTTATTTAACTTTAAACCTAATTGACTAAAAATTTTCCAACCCTTAGAACCAACAATAGTGCGAGAAGCGCCACTATCTAATAAACTTAAAATTTCGTGACCAAAAACTTTAACGTAGACAAAAGGTCTTTCGTCAGACTCAGCAGACTCTAAAACATAATCCAACACGACTTTATTTTTATCAAAACTCTTTTTCTTCGAAGAATGTAAACTATTAAAATAGACAGCCGATTTAACTTTAACCTCTGACGTCACTAAACGGCTTCTTAGTACGTCCTTTACTCGTTTCCCGAACACTTAGAACAAGTGCGGACCGTAACGTTAGACTTTCCACAACGGTAACAAAATAAACCTTTCTTAGGTTCTTTGCAAGAAGCAGCTCGATGGTTAGGCTTCCTACAATTCCAACACAATTGCGGACTACTTCGATTAGAAGAAGCAGGCGCATTAACGATAGCTAACCTTCGCGAAGAAGGTGCGATACTAGAAGACGGTAATCGTGAATTTTGTCTAACAGGTGGTGTAGATTTTTCACCACTACTAACGTTATTCGAAGAACGAGAAACTACAATGTCCTTAACGTGAGATGTTACATAAGCTAGATCAGGCTCCATGTCCTGTTTTCTACGAGATGGAGGCGTGTAAGCTTCAATAGCTTGCATGCGGTCCTCGATAATACGACCAAATTTAATTAATTCTTCAATTGAAGTAACTGACGACAAACCAAGCTGAGTTTGATAAACGGGAGAAATATTTCTTAATAAAATCTTTAACTGTTTTTCTTCAGAAAAAGGCTCATCGAGACGTGAAAACATGTTGCGAATAATTGCAACGTAAATACCCATAGGTTCATCATTAGCTTGAGTGCGACGCTTAATTTCTTCAATAAGACGCTCGTCATAATCGGTAGGCTGAAATTGTTCACGTAAAAACTTAACTAAGTCTTCCCAAGAATTAACTGAATTACGAATGGACCTAACAAAAATCAATGCATGACCTGTAAAAAGATCAGTACACTCCAAAAATAACTGATGATTTGAAACGTTACGCGATAATTGAAGTTCGGCAACTCGTTCTAAGAATGCATTCAATGAAATTGACTTTGCGTCACCTGAAAACTTTAAGTTCCATTTTGAAACTGAAACACTCTTAACATGACTAACAAAATTTTGACTAACAGCAGAAGACGTCGGTAAAGCGTTATCAACTACAGAAGGTTGAACGACAGGTTCGATGACTTCATCGGCGGAAGTAGACGGATTTGAAACAACAATTTGTTTATCCAAAAGTTCATACTGCGAAATTAAAACAACTAAATCTTTTAAAAACTCCTCTTTAACTTGAGAATCGTCACCTTGAACAGGAATTGAATTGCCAATACGGTTTAACAAATATTTAATTTTGGTTTCAATAGTAGAAGAAATTTTTGTAGTTGGAGTAATTTTCAATGAATCTATTAACTTTCTAAGCTCATCGATACCTTCACGAATCGCTAATTTATCTGCATTAAAATCGAACGGATACGCGGGACGAGATATTTTTCCGGTAGCTTCTTCAATAAGGAAATTCTTGAGTAAACCTCGTAATACGACAACACCTAAAGATGCATCACCACCTCTAATCAAAATTTCATAACGTAATTCGTTATGCGATAAACGATCAACAATCAATTTGTAACCCATTTTAAAATGAAATTACAAAACGGTAAAATCTTCCAAAAATCACGAAACTTAACAGGCAAACTAAAATTCGAAAAAGGGGCCACACGCTGGAGACGCCAAATTATTTATGTTACATTCCAAAATTAACACAAAGTCACTGCCTGCAATGTAGTAACATAAACGGGGGTTGTGCCACTAGCTCAATGGAGACGGGGTGGGTTTTATTTAAAATTCCGTGAAAAATTGGAAACGCGAACGTCGTAAAAATGGAACTAGAACGGTAAAATAGTCAAATAATCGGTAAGGGCGCCAATCAAGGATTTCTATAAGGGGAAGCTTTCAAACCCCTGATTACCTGAAAGCTCATCCGGTTGGTTACAACCCCAGAACTTACCTTGGGTTGTAACAATTCTGAAAAACACTTAAACAAAAAAATTTACGTATGCGGCGGCTAAATGAATAAAAGCTCTTTACATTTAACAATTTAACATTTATTGATTGAAAATTTAAAACAAAAACAAAATAAAATAACAAGTACTAATTGATATCAAATAAATTTGAATAAAAGAAATGAAATAATCTTAAGCAAACAAAAATGAATAATTTACACACAAAACATTACATTAAAATTTATAAAAAGAAATGCTACTACAATAGCGTTAATTCGACGTCAAATATAATTAAATCTCAAGATCTTGACCGCATATTTATAACAAACAAATAAAATAACACACACAAAAAAAAAAACAATACAGTTTATAACATATATATGTCCGAACTTTAATTCGAACTAAACAAAATATAGTTTATAAGTCGTTACATTATCATATATTCGAAATACGAATTATTTCTCAAACGCACCAAAACAAAATTAATTGATTTTAATTTCGCGCAAACACTATACGTGTTCGTTAAAATAATTAAATTCAACGTTAGTCGTAATTTCAATTGACTCAAAATTGAAAGCTTTTACTGCATTTTTAATCGCGGGACACTGCACGATCAAACAACAAAATCGATAAATACCTTAATTCTTAGTTGGTGATACCGGTCGAACTTTGGTCCAGTGGTTTTGAAAGCTAACACCTCGATGGACTTTGGCTGCTTCCCAAACAATAGGTTACCAGTGGAAGATTTATTAATCCGCCCCAAGGCGAAGGATGAGATTGCGAAACAAACTCACGCACAAATTCACGTAACGAAACATGCGATATTAATTTAGGCAAAACAGTGATCTTAATTAACCGTAATTACGAAAAAGGAAAGTTTTCCACTTAAATTCACTGCACCATCTTCTTTTACTTCCACGGTAATTATTAGAAAAGGTGAATTATCACCTGCGTGATCTACATTTTTATGACCGTCAACCAACTAACTTCCCACTCTCACATTTACCAAAAACACGTCTATATATCAACTTTCGCCGACTGCCCTTTCCACAAAGGCTGCGTTCGAAACTTCAAACACCAAAATACTCTCGCGAAGAAGTGCAATAAAGAGGCAAACAATCCTGTTACGTCATATTTATATAATTAGGACACAGCGTTTCGCTTGTACGTGAAACTGTCAATTTGACAAAATATTATATTACAAGAATTTAAACTGCCTAATAAATTAAGATAACGACTTAATTTTTCCACGTAATCTAAACGTTTGACATAAAGAAATTCAAGTACGAATGTACTCGAACAAAGAACTCATAAACCAACTTAAAATAAACAAACGGCGAAAATAGATTTAATTACGATTATATCTCAGAAGGAAAACATAACTCACAACTGGAATTTTTCAACAATCCAAGTGAAACATTCAATAAGCAAAATCGCGAAATCAGATGGTTTACAGCGTAACAAAATACAAAACTTTATCAACAATTTACATTGTAACTTTGAATTAAAAATCGTAAAATAACTTATTAAACTCAATCCAAAGTACATTAAAACAACTTCAAAATACATTAAATGAAAAAAAACGTCAATCCAAATACTGTGTCCGTTACCAAACATTACTCAATCAACCAATCGATTTTAAACGATGGTTACACACACTGTTGGCTGTATGAGCAATACTTAATTGGTTCCTAGTTAACTTGGTCAGAGACATCTTTGTTTATTCGGGCTTAGGACTAGCTACGTGGCACTGAACTATTCAATCTATTGGAACCGAGTTTGGAACAACAGTATATAGGTACTCTAAGTTTTACTTAAAAAAATTGTTTTCATTCTTGCAATAATGTTTATTACGCTCGTAAACATAAATTTTGTGGCATTAAGATGCCAAAGTGTTTTAAAAAAGTTTTTAAAAGAGATGAAAAAAAAAACGTTTAAATGCAGAAAACAAACGTATTCACGTTTAATCGTTTGTTTTTATTAAAAAAAAGTAACATATATAATTTCTGCCCCGAGTGGTTTAAATCAGCATCCGAAAATATTCTTTCTAAAGATAGGGGCGTTACAGGAATAGTCAGATAATCCGGGCGTATGCTTAAAGTCGCGGGTAAGCTTTATAATATTGGGTCTACCATTAAAGACTGTTTACTGGCGTTACAGGACATGCTAAGTTCAGAATACTCATGGGTGTTTTTATCTTGATCACTACTAAATGTGTACCCAATCAAAAATCCAACTAGGTACTTGACGATGTTGCAGTATTACTATTGGTTACGGTGGTTTTGACTTTTTGGTAGTTGCGTAAAAACCTCTGCTTAGAATTACAAATCTTTGTGCGGTTGGGTAATCCCGGTTCTAAGGTATGCGTAGTTTTTTATTTTCGTACGTCAAAGAAGAACTTTATGTAACTGGACGAGCTATAAAATAAACAGTTTCCGTAAAACTTCAATTGTTATTGTGTCGCGACAGAACACTCACCAGATTGTTATCAAGTACTCGTAAAAATTACCTGTTGATTTTTCTGAGTTTACCGCATGCATTCATTTTAATTTAGACATTAATTTAACATTGTCGGCCTTGATTTTTATCTTAAACGGCGCTTCTAATCTCATTAGTGGCCCGATCGACGTCTACTCAATAAAAAGTTGTTTGTAACAACACGCCCACTTGCTTGTAAAATTATATAATTATCGGTACCGTAATTAATTCCAAAAAGGATTGTTTAATTAAAAAATAAGGAAGATCAAAGTCCGTCGTCGAGTTTTAAGGTTCGCTCACCTGTGTGTTTCTTAATTTTCGTTAATACGTCGTTATAGTAGCATTTGTACTTATGTTGAAACCTATAAATTTAGTTTTTTTGTTTTATTGAGTTGTAGAATTATTATTGTGAATTATTTTAATTGAAGGGTTTTTTTGTAGTTATATGAATGAGTATACGTTTTTTTTCTTAATTATTTTTCTCTATATTTCCACTCGGTTACCGTAAGTAACTGCGCACGACACTGAAGTGTGGTACAGCATGTAACACATTTTCTAACGTTTTGTAAATAAAATTATTTTTGTTCATTGAATAGCAAAATATGCTTATGCTTTGGATCCATTAAAGTTGCTGTATTATATGGGCTTAGTTTTTGTTGATCTTTGTTGACGTTAAATATTTCGATGAACCTCGCAATTATATCTAATTTTGTTTATGATTATAAGCGACTTTCGTTAAACACTCTCCTGGTCTCTCAAGGAGAGACTAGGACCGAGCCTAAAAAGTTTGCGTGTTTAACTACGACGCGGTCTAAGCCGAAAGTCGCTTAGAATAATAAACAAAATAACCGCAAAAGCTTAAGATTTTATATCTAATTTTGTTACTTCTTTGAAGGTTAACAGCAGACTCGTTTTCAGATTATTTTATGATTATTTTATCGAGCTAGCAGAATTGATGCTATACAAGGTCACGAGGCAGTCAATTCTTTTGAAAACAGTGAACATCTTTAGAAGAACAGGTAGCAATTCTTCCATGATTGTTTAATGGTTATCTTCACTTGAGGAGTTATGACTTAATCTCTTATTACACAGTTTGCACTAAACTATTTTTTTATTTTGCATTTTAGAAAAGTGATTTCAATAATTCGACGGCATTTTCAGTACCTAATTTATTAATCCATCAGTGCAAATACAAATACGCGTCTAAAAATAGTTAAATCTAAGCACCTTTATACACTCTTTCGCGAGTTACTGAACACTTACTTTGTTGCTAAAGCTTAAGACAAAAACAGACGATGCAACCGGTGTCAAATTTTAAGGTGTAAGATAGAGATGGTGCGCGGATCGGGATTTGACCCAGCCCGGCTCGAAGCCCGGTTTGAGTTCGGGCTTTTTTGGCCAACCCGGAAAAACCAATGCTGATTAATAAAATATGTGTTTAGTAGCTGTTATATAAGAAATACAATAATACAGTTTATTCTTTTTTAATATGTTTTAATTAGACCAGAAATTATATTTGAATAACTAATTTAATTTATGAAACTGATTTTATTATTATTAACGAGAAATGCATTGAAAATGAGAATTTTTTGTTGAGACTCATAATTCGGCAGGTATATAACCGATCGGGCTGAAATAAAATTTACTTGAAAACTAAAACCCTAGGCTGTAAACATCAGTTCAATTTCAACTGCCGGAGTGTAAGTACGTTTGTATCCGAAATTTTAAAGATGGCTGAGTTCGTACCTACAAAACCGTTTTTGCGGGGAATTCCTTTACATTAGTTCCACCGAAAGACAACAGCAGCTGCAGCGCATAGAATATTAGTGGAAACATACGGTGACAATGCTCTTTCAGAACAAACATGCAAAAGATGGTTTCAATAATTCAAGGGTGGTGATTTTGACTTCGAACATTAAGAAGATACAGATGCTTAGAAAAAGTTTGAAGATACCGAATTACTTGATGAAGATGAAAGATGCGAGACACAGGAAGAGCTTGCGGAAACATTGGGAGTGGATCAATCAACAGTTTCTAGGCGCCTGAAACAACTGGGAATGATTCCAAAGCAAGGAAATTGGGTGCCGTATAAGTTAAATCCGAGGGACATCGAAAGACGATTTTTTACCTGCGAACAGCTGCTCGCGCGACAAAAAAGAAAACTTTTTTTGCATTGAATTGTTACTGGTGATGAAAAGTGGATGCGTTACGATAACTCTAAACGCAGAAAAGCATGGGTCAAACCCGGCGAGCCATCAACATCCACAGCGAAACCGAATATTCATGGTTCCAAGCGCATGCTTTGTATCTGGTGGGACCAGCTCGGAGTAATATATTATAAGCTGCTTAAACCGAACGAGACGATTAAAGCAGACCGTTACTGACGACAATTGATTAAACTGAAAGATAAAAGGCCGCAATATGCCGAAAGACATGACAAGGTTATTCTTCAACATGACAACGCACGACTACATGTTGCAAATGTTGTAAAAAATTATCTGGAGTACCTCAAATGGGAAGTCCTACCCCACCTGCCGTATTTACCAGACATTGCCCCATCCGATTACCATTTGTTCCGGTTGATGACACGTGGCCTGGCTGAGCAGCGATTTTCTTCTTATGACAATACCAAAAAATGGGTCGATGACTGGATTGCCTCAAAAGACCAAGACTTTTTCCAGCATGGAAACCGCATGCTGCCTGAAAGATTGGAGAAGGTCGTAGCTGCCGATGGACAGTATTTTGAATGATCTGAGTCTGATAGTCTTCTCAAAATAAACTGTTGATTTTTATTAAAAAAAAGCTCATTTTTAATGCGTACTCTGATATATAGTTTAAGAATATCTACTCGTGCTTTTTGATAGACCACTCCATTTAATTAATGAATATGGTAATATAAAATATGCGTTATAAAACGTTTGACTTTTTTAACTTTATTTTGTTATGGTTAAAATTTATTGTGATTTATTATCCCTAGCTCTCATTAGAACGTGATTTTCAGATGAAATTAACATCTTTTGTTCTATTGGCTATTGTTTTAAAAACGCGTAATCTTTTTTTTTGAATTGTATTAAAAATTGTTGGTTTTAATTTATCATCGTTAAAAATTTGTGTAGGAATTATTCCACTCGATTTAAACTATGTTTTGACAGATTTTCCTATCAAGTAAGTACATAAATACAAATATATAACCAATTTAGAAACGCAGGCTACGAAACAAGTAGGATTTGTTGTCATCTATCTTTTCTAAAGTGTATAAACTTTCTTTTATATAGGTTATAGTATACTCTGTGACATAAAAAATGCAACAACAAGAAGGCGTTAGAATTTTTGGATCAAACTTGGCAGAAGTTTAAATAGTCAAAGTTAGTAATTGATTAAAATTTCAAAGAAATTAAACAAAATATAAAGGCAGTTGTTATTAATAATGTGTTGGACCGCTTTTATTAGGTTCACACTCCCACACCCTTCTTGATATGGATTCCACCAGGTATTCTTCTTTCTGAGGTATTGAATCCTAGGCAATCTGTAACTCATTGGGTGAGCTTTTAGTGTCTGTGGAGGATTGGCTAATTGTTTCAGTCTTCTACCCATCATGTCCCACACATGTTCGATAGGCGAAAGGTTAGGAGATCTGGGTGGTCACGGCAAGATGTTGACGTTAGCCAATTTGAAGCGTTTCATAGAATGCCTTGCATCTTACTCACTAAAATTTTAAACGTCGGCACTTGCTTGTCAACCGTGTAAACCTCTTGCATTGTTTTTATAAAATTCTTAAATTGCATTCATCCATCACTATTTTGTTGAGTCCCCCGCTTCTCCTTTTTTTCAAAGGTGATTCTAGTAGATCACCAGCAGCTTTTTGACTATCGAAGAACGAAATACCATTTTTGATAATGTTTTGAGCCTCATAATGTATAGTTTTATTCGTAGTCCAGCCGTAATAAGGACAGCCTTAAAAAATAAAACTTACATTAAAATTACATTTTATTAAAACATTTGTAAGTACCCAGTAAACACAAAATTGATAATGTTTAGTAACAGTTTCAAAACAAAATATTTATGATTCACTCTTGTTTCAAACATAAAAGAAACCTAACTGCAATAAAATAGCTATAAGTCCATCGCTGTTTCACTTATTTGAATCAGTATAGTTTCGGTATTTTAAATTCAAATCTGTTGCAAACTAAATGTTGCATTCGGTTTACGTTTTAAAAGCTTCGTTCTTGAACTGATACTAAATGATCGATACATGTATGATTTTTTTGTTTCAATAATCAACTAAAACAATTCTTTCAATAATATAATAATACATTTTCGAATGCACGTTTCAAATTTTATTGCACAATAAATATTTTTAAATACATTATCACATTGAGTTTTTACATATTGCAAATTTCTTTGATGTGGTCTTTTCGCGGAAGCGTCGAAAACTGCATCACTTCGTCTTGGGTAGCAACTTTTAACTGCATCTGTAACATAGAAATAAATATTTCATTTATATACATACATAATCATAGAGTTACACAAAATTAATTACATTTTTAAATAAAAACAACACAAACTTAATATAAATATCCCTTTAGCAATTATAAGAAAGTTATAAAAACACTGTGAATACCTTTAGCTGTACATAATCGTATAGAAAACTTGAAGAATTGAACTGTAATTATAAATCCTAAAGTATCATCAGATTTACGCAATAATCTACCTTAACGCAGCCATGTGTGTTAATTTATATTTTTTTCATACAAATTAAAACATGATACATAAAGAACAGAAATGATAATAATATTGATTACATTTATGGATTATAATAAAATGTTTTGACTTACCGTTTATTGTTCCATTTCGTAATTGTACACACAACATCACTTATCAAACTGTAACCGAACAAGTGAAAAGATATCAATTTGCAGCGCAAGCGTTGACGACAGTAATCAAAAGTATAGCAACGACTAATGCTGACTAATTACAAAGTATTCGTTTTTCCTAGAACGATTCTACTGTTTTGAAAATAATTCAATCTTATTTAATCGATCTTCAAGCAATTCTAGTTATTCAAAAAGTATTCGGATTTAACAAATCAGGTTTTAACCGGTTGCTGATTATGGGAAAAAAATTGCAAGTACTGAAACGGTTCAAAACTGATTGTGAAAAATCGGAACTCTTTCAATTTATTCACTGTCAGTTACATGTAAATGATATAAAAATGGAACTAACACGAAACAACGTATTGAAACAATTGTTTTAATTTTGTGACTGTAACAGTTTCAATCCGTGTTTACTGGGTACATAACTGTATTACACAAATAAAAGAACAAAGTAGTCTTCAATAAAATTCATTTTAATGAAGAACACTGTAGCAATAAAAGGAATTGGTAACTAATAAAACGCACGCACAAAATGTCAGTTGTAAACTGTCATAATTTGCTTCTAACTGTGTATGTACCAACTTAAAATTCTCAAATATAATTGGACAAATTATTTATCGCAGCAAAAATTAATTCTTTTAGTTCACTTTTTTTTGACTATCTTGTTTGCAGAGTGGAGCTGTATTTACGTTACTAGACCGGTAGTAACGTTTTTATAGACGAGCTATTGAAGTAAACTAGCGAGGTTATAATCACTGTTATCTTAATGTCTTTAAACGACTTTTTGTTTTTTGCTATAGTATTATCTTCTTAAGTAACAAAATTGCTAAGTTTCTTATATTTAAAACAATTTGAAATAGAATTTTTTGTAGCAAAATTTTATATATATTGGTATAATTAACTTTAACCAGTTTCTAAACAAAAAGATTGAAAATCAATGGTATTGAAACCATCACTTCTCCAAGTGAGATTTTCACATTACTTTTTTAGTTTGCAAGGCTCCATTCTTAAGAAAAACATCCATATATTCTTTTGCAGTTTATGTGAATACGCAGAAGTCCTACCTTAAATTTTTAGAGTTTAATTTGTACGTTATATTTATCTATTTCTTAAAATAAATTATGCAAAATATAATTGTGCAAACCTATAATTCTTTTAAGCGTTTTAAAATGTTTTTTGAATTTTTAGATTTGACTTAAAATTTTTATGTTTTGTAATCTGTTGATAGATTATTTAGAAATGAGGTTACTATTATGATTAATTTAATTTTTTACTGTAATCTGCTTTTGTGTCCTTCGAACTTTATTTTGGGATGTTATTGTTATGTTTCAGATGGAATTTTGAAATGTATGAGATATTTTATTGACAATCACGAACACTAAAAAAGATTTCATCATGTTAATGTTAATGCCAATAAAATTTATTGACTATAGAATAACAATCAAGACATAAAATGTTATAACAACAACATAGTTATTATTATCTGTTACAAGCAAAATTAAATAGGTTACAGTTTTTTTGGTTATGCCATTTTCTTAAAGTATTTTTGTCTCTTAATGTATTTTAATTTTTTGTTATCTTGATTGTAATTAATTTTTTTTAGAAATCGTATATATTTTAGTCATTGCACTATTGTATGTTATAACTACTAAACACGCAGATATTTTACTTAATTTGTTTAATAGTTCAACACTGATTAAATTCAACAGTGTTAATTGTGCTGTATCGAAAAATCAATTGCGGGATTGAAATTTGATTTGGATGAACCTAAAATCCTAAAATAAACTTGTTAACACTTTTGCTCACTTATGATGAGTATTACATTTGTAATGCTATTATTACGGAAACGAATTTAATCTGACCACAAAATAATTTACCTTAATAGATCATGTTTTGTATTAGTAATGATATTCAGTGCATAGTAACACAAAGTTCGTGTTGTTTGGTCGTATTCATTTTAAATTTAAATAAACACGAAATTTGATAACGATTTTTTTTGTTGTAATTGAAAATTCCACTTACACGTTTCAAAATTCTTCACTAACGATTTAAAAAAATTGTCCTGTATATTTCTTTAATATTTCATTCAACTCATTATTTGATGTCTTTTAGTACTGTTTGTACAACACTCATTAATTATTTTCGTACTAATTTTCTCATCTTTTGTTTCTGGAATATAATTTATAAATTTTTTTCACGTATTCTGCAAACAAAAATAACATTAATTTTTTGTTGGATTTCTTCCGAAATGTTTTTTTATAGTTATGTTATTTTGTCCTTTGTCTGGTGTTTACGTTTAACTTCTAGACATCATAGTTTGTCTCAAATAATGATTTTTTTTTGTATCTCTACTAAGAAAATATAAAATTATTTTTATGTTTTAATTCACTATTTTGTTACTGTTTTGTCTAGACAACGAAATTACTTGTAACACATTAACAAACATAAGAAATACTTTGTTGTTGTTATTTAATATTATTATAGCACTTTTAAAATGTTAAACCTAGTAATACCGGATACTATTATTACAAAATCAATAACTAAGAATATTTTAAATTACCAACAATAACAAAATATAAACATGTTGACATTTTGTATGTTTTTCTTAAACGAATTTTCATGTTTCTATGGTAACGCAGATATACTTCTTGGAGTAATCAATAGCGTTATAGTCGAATGAAATATTACAATTCGAATATTTTATACTTTATTAATGAATTTTTAACACTTCTCTTCTTAATCTTATAAATGTTTGTATACAAAGCTTTCGTACTTATTTATGCTTTGGTCTTTCTTTTTAATTTTAAAACGTTGGTAGGTACATTTATCATTTGTTTTGTTTTAGACTGGTGAATTGAGGTATTTGCTGGTGCGAATTGATTGTTTCGGGACAACAGAATTAATTTATTTAAACGTAGTTCTTTTGTTATATATGCAATTTTCGAAGTATCGTTATCGTGATTTTTGTTTGAGGGCTCAGCTTTCAATTGAATTTGCAAGGAAAAATAATATAAAGAAGCAGGTCACGAATAAAGGAAAATCGGAAGTTTTCAAGAATTGATTTCTAAAGAAAAATTGTTACAGTTTATATGGATTTTAGGAAATTGATAGTGATTTTGTTGTCATAGGCACTTAACAGTTTTACGTTTATTGTAGTAGTAGTAGGACCTTATTTGATCTATTTTGTAGATTCTTTTCAAGTGAATGCTTTTGTAATTTGAGTTAGGTACTTACACATATGGATGGGTAAAGTTTCTTTCTTAGTAAACGAATTAATATTTTTGTTGTGGTTTGATTTTTTTCTCCGATTTCTTGTTTTATTGTTTTATAGTTATATTTTGATTATTTATTTATTATCTCCGTATAGATTCTGCACTGTTATTTTATCTTTTCTGAGTAATATGTTTTATGTAATGTTTTATTTGGTAATAATTTGTTTCCATTGACAGAATTCACTAAAAGTATTTTTTGTAGTTTTTGACAGACTTTAGTTTATTTAATGATTAATTTTCACTTTTATTTAAACGTTTATAAGTTTTACACCACGTTGTTTCATTTCTTTTTTTTAATAAGAATTGTGTTTTCTATTTATTAACTTCTCTAGTGCGCTTGTAATTCTTCTTTTATTGAAATAGTTTAATATTGGTAATATGTCTTTATACTTACCTGTATTATAAAAAATTTTCTTATTTTCATTTATTACCTTTTTTATTTTTTTACCCTTGCATACACATTGGGACTTAGGGTTTTTTAACAATCACCGAATGATAACAAAATCCGATATTTAAAAAAACAAATAAATGTATATTGGTTAGAAAGTAGTAAATACATATAGCATGTATCCCATTACCAGGTTGTTAATTAAGAAAGTGAAATTATAGCATCAATACAAGCAAAAAATGTCAAAATAAAGGTTTTAATAAAACATTTAAAAAATCAATTTTGAGCCAAATAAATCGAAAATTACGAACCTGTTGCATTATATAGTTTGTGGACACTGCTAATAAAAAGAAATAAAAAACTATGTTATGTTTAATTTACTGTTTTAAGAACTACACATTTCTTCTCAGTAATTTGCTGAGTACAAAAAAAATATGTTTTTTACATAAGACGTAGTTGAATTAAATTGTTATTATAAGCACTGCACATTTTTTCTAATAGAACTCGCAAGGATAACGTATTTACAAATATTTAAATGTGTCGCGTTGCACCGGCGCTCAGTTGTGCAGTTGGCGGGCGTGAGTCAATTTAACAAAAAAAGTTTGTCAAATAAAAAATTAATTTTAATTACTATACATATAGAATAAAAATGATTACATTGACTTTTAACATATTAATTCCTAATATTAATAACAAAAATATTAATTTGCTCTAGCATAAAAAATAAAAAACTTAACAAAAACTAAGGGCGCCACAAATTTTCCGCAGTTATAGTCCTTGTAACCCGTTGGCGAAAATTTGAAAATCAACAAGTTAATTCTTATTTCTTAATCACAAACTTGTAATTATTGCAGATCGGTATATTTGCATTTATATATATATAAATAGGTTTCAAACAAAACGTAATAAAATTTATATCAAAAAGTCACTTATCTGAACTGCTTGAACCTTATGCCTGGCCATAGAAGATATCTTGCATTTTATGTAATTTAGGTCACATCCAATTGTAATGATTTTCCATCCCAAAAAACTACACAAAAGTATTTTGTCGAAGATTTCTTTTGCCTTAATTATAGTTCTTGCTGGGAAGTTGTGTTTCGTTAACTTAATCTTTCTTTTAATCACGACACAACCAAATGTTATCACCACGTTTTTATATTTATAAATTCGTAGGTTGAGCGTCACTATAAAATTACTTAAGTCCAATTGAAACATGAACTAATATTTTCGCGCTAATTAAAATCCGTAAAATTACGTTTATTAGCACTCCAAAATTTGAGACCGTGTCCCCAAAAAAAAAATTAACAACGTCCTTTTTCTTTGACGTTTCACGCGCTCTTCCCTTTCCAAAAATTACTTTTGTATCATTTGCTATCGCGCCTTATCGACCACGGCCTTTTACAAATATTCTAAAGTGCATTTTATCATTTATATTTAATATATACGAGGGAGTACAAGAAAGTTAATTTGGAACGTTACACTGCCCCCTTCCCCAGATAAAAAATAGCATGAACATGATCATTTTTTTTTTTTTTTAGGAAGCCGCAACCAACATAAAAACGTTGGAGACACACATACATCAATTCGTTGCCACATTCATCAACATTCATCCATCTATCATTCGCTCAGGTTTGCTTCTCCAAAATAAGGCTTCAAATCTTTTACATGCCATATTCCTACGTCTTGTTTATCTTCGTTTTCTAATTTGTAACACAGGGGAGAACATACTTTTATCACAGTACACAATATGTATTTTGGCGCCAGTTTTGCTGCAAATTTATCTGCTGCAGAAGATAACACAAAGTTTCTTTTCCAAACTAAGTCCCCCACTTGAAAACGTAAGTTACTTTTTCTAAGATTATATCGCCGGGCATTAGTCTCATAGGCTTTACTGAGTTTTAGGCGTATGCTTTGAAATAGTTCGTTAAGATCTGAAAATTTTTCTACATATTTTGTGCGCTCATTAGGAGTCAATTTTAAGACTTCATTTCCGAGATTTCCATAAAAATCTCCTACAATCGGTATCTCTCTTCCAAAGACTATCTGATTAGGAGTTGCTGATGTGACGTCATGAACCGCTGAGCGAATCGCATAGCCGATCTTGTATATGTTAAGATCCCATGTACGATGATCTGATTGATCTAAGTAACATCTTATTGCAGTTCCTATAACTCTGTTAGTTCGTTCTGTAAAATTCACTTGCGGGTGATAAAGTGCATTATACCAGATCTTTTGTATATGGTATTCTCGAAACAAGTTCGTAATAGCTTTAGACTTAAATTGCGTACCATTGTCTATCATTATGATCTGTGGAACTCCGAATACCAAAAACACATCATTTTCCAAAAATTTGCAAATTTCAATAGCGCTTGCTTTCCTCATAGGTTTTAAAAGAACAAATTTGTTAAACCAGTCTGTTAAAACAAGTAACCAACGATTACCAGATTTTGACCTAGGTAAGGGTCCTATTAGATCCGTTGAAACAATTTCAAATGGAAACTCCACTTTCTTCTCTTTGCCCATCAAACCACACCTAGATGTGTTAGAAGCTTTTTGAGAATTACAGACTTTACAATGTTTTACATACCGCAGAATATCAGCCTTCATTTTAGGCCAATAAAATTGAGTTACTGTTCGTTTCCACGTTTTAAAGAAACCAAAATGTCCTGATGTAACGCAATCATGACAATCTTGTAGCACATTTTTTCGTAAGGGTTTTGGTACTACTATCTTCCATTGCGAGACATTTAATGGTTTATGCCGTACAAGTAACAGTTTCATAAGACGACCTTGATCGTCTACTGTCCAATCCGGAAATTTAGCAGCGTCTTTAAGAACTTTACTTCGTTGCTTTACGTACCAATTATCTAATTCATCTTCTACTATCTTTAACTCTTCAACTTTAGGGATTCGTGACAATGCGTCCGCAACCACCATATTTTTTCCTTTGCGATGAAGTAAACTAAAATCGTACTGAGAAAGTTTTAACGCCCATCGCGCAACTCTTCCGGTTTGATCTTTTACTCGTTGCAACCACAACAAACTGTAGTGATCTGTAATGACAGTAAAATGAACACCTTCAATAAAGGGTCGAAACTTTTCTATTGCAAAAATTACAGCAAGACACTCTCTTTCTGTTACTGTATAATTTTTTTCTGCGCTGCTGAGAGACCTGCTTGCAAAAGCAATTGCATGCTCTCCATCCTCAAATTCCTGGGTTAGGACTGCACCTAATCCAACATTGCTTGCATCGCTTTGAATAACGAACGGTCTATTAAAGTCTGGAGATACTAAAGTAGGCGCTTCAACTAAAGCTTTCTTAATAGATTTAAAAGCCAATTCAGCTTCTGTGTTCCAATCAACAACTTGCTTCTTTCGTCGGCCTTTTAGTAAGGCATTGATCGGCGCCATTAAAGTAGCAAAATTATGAATAAAACGTCTGTACCAAGAGCAGAGACCAATAAAACGTTTAATTTCAGTTGCAGTATGAGGAATAGGAAAATTAACCATCGACAACACCTTGTCAGGGTCGGTTTTAATACCAGTAGAATCTACAACAAATCCCAAATATTTCAACTCTGGTTTGCAAAACTCACATTTATTGACGTTCACTGTTAGACCAGCACTGCTTAATTTATTATAGACTACCTCAAGTTTATGTATATGTTCTTCAAACGTTTTACTAATGACCACTATATCGTCAAGATAGACAAAAACATACGGTTCCATGTCCGGTCCGAAAATTTTATCCATAAGTCGCTGTTGGGTTTGAGCCGCATTATGCAACCCAAAAGGTAAAACTTTAAAATGAAATAAACCTCTTCCTAAAACTGCAAATGCTGTTTTTTCTTTAGACTCTTCTGTTAAGGGGATTTGCCAAAAACTGCTTTTTAAATCTATGCTACTTATAAATTTTGCATCCCGTAATTTAGATAATATAGTATCTAATCTAGGTAGAGGATACGAGTCTCTCTTTGTCACTGAATTGAGAGCACGCCCATCAAAACAAAATCTTACTTCTCCAGAATTTTTCTTAACCAGCAGCACTGGAGAACACCATGCACTTTCTGAAGGTTCTATGACCCCTAACTCTAACATCTTATCGATTTCTTTGTTCATGATAGTTTGCATATACGGCGAAAAAATTGTATGGCCTTTGACGAATAGGATCGGCACTTCCTGTTTCTATATTATGTACATACAGATGAGTTTTTCCAAGTCTTTTGTTACCTAGATTTGTAAACATTTCTTTGATTTTACTTAAACAATAATTTTGTTCTTCTGTAAAGCATTTTTGTTGATCAACTTTGTCAGTTACTATCTCATTTAAAACAAAACGATTACTAGCAAAATTTATTTCCATTTTCGCTAACCTTAAAAAATCAATCCCTAGAATTAAATTTTTCTTAAGACTAGGAACTACTAAAAATTTATTCCTAATTTCTTTATTGTTTACCACTATTGGCAGCCAAACTACACCAGTGACATCCTGCGTAGTTCCATCTGCAATTTTGACAAACTTAGTACCAGAAGAATAAAAAGTTAAACCGCAATCAGAAAATAGCTTAATGCCTGAACCACCAAGAATCGAACAGTTTGCACCAGTATCAATCAAAACCTTCATGTGATGCTCAAAAATAGAAATTTCTAAATAAGGGCGATCATCAGCTCCACTAACTGCTAACATTGGACTAACATTATTACCACACATAAAATTTCGGACATGAGACAACCACAAATTCCAATCTAAATTGTTATAGTAGTTACACTTTCTAGTCTGAATATTTACAACGGAATGACGTCGACTAGCAGAAGTATTCCAAAAAACTAGTTTTTTGAACGACAAGAACTTGTTGAAGAAATTTGTCCCTTTCTGCCACACCTAAAGCAAAATTTACCGCTTTTCTTAGTAGAACAATATGCAAACTTATGACCGGAATTGCCGCAATTCCAGCAGATGCCCGGAAAAGAAGAAAGATTGTGTTTTTTAAGTTCTGGTTTTTCCAACTTTTCTAACATAGTGTCGTTTTTCTCTATAACACACAATCTCGACTGCCTATAATCACTAGAACTTACTTCTAATTTCCTGCATAAAGCAGATAAGTGTTCAACTGAATTTATTTCAGTTAACGCTAAATGAGCTACGTAGTGAGGTAACAGATTCTTTTTAATATTTCGTACACGTACTCCTTCATCAGGAATTGATGACAATTTCTGAAAAAGATTGATCATTGAAGTAATGTATATTCCTACTTTTTCGTTTTTCTTCTGGTGTCTTGTACGAATTTCTTCCCACACTACATCATCCATGTCAGGGGGCAAAAATTCTTCTTTTAAGGTTTTTACTAAACAATCCCAATTTTTTAAACCTTCTCTTTTAGCTCTAAACCAACCTAAAGCGGGTCCTGTAAAAAGGTCTACTGCAGAAAGAAATAAATCCTCTTTTCTTACTCCACGAGCTAGACGCAACTCTTCAAGTCTCATCAAAAATTCATACAACTCATTTGGTGAAGAATCACCTTTAAAAGTAACACCCCATTTGCAAACAGGTAATGTGCGAAAAGTTTTAGAACTTGAAGGACAATTGGCTTCTATCGAATGTAAAGGACCAGTTCTTATCGGAGAACCCAACTCTTCGCCTATATCGTCTTCTTGACTCCCTTCGCTGTCAGAACTATCGCTATGTTGTGTGAAAAGATCTCTTCTTGTACTTTCATGTGTTAAAGAAAATGACATCGCTTTTAATAATCTTTTTACAGTTTGTTCCATTTTTACTTCGAGTTTAAGACATTGATTACCGTACTTTGTTTTGATTTCTTTTTCAAGTTGCTCGCTTTCGGTTTTATTCTCTTTTGTAATAGAAATTCTATCGATTCTTTCCCTTAAATGTGCCAACCTTGTTCTCATACGTGTTTCTGATATTTTGGAATTTTTTCCAGGATATTGGTTGATATTTTCTGCAAGTTCGTTTAACGACTCTTTTATTTCGATTCCATCTGAATCGTCTGTATATTCATCCTTACTTAAACAAAGTGGTTTCTTTTCTAACAGCATTTTTCTTAAAATTATCCTAAGTTCCGTCACAGACAAATCATCTACATCTACAAACCCTCTCAACCGCAACTCATACAACACTTCAAACCTTTTAAGTAAACTAGGATTAAACTTGTCCATTATAGCTTCCTAATTATGCGATTAAAGAATTAAATTTTTTTTGAGCAGTAGAACAAATAAAAATGAAATTATCTAAACCACCACCGCAATTTATTATAAAGCCTTAAAATGCACTCTAGAACGAATTCTTCAATTCAATTATAATTAAATAAATAATTAATCAAATCATGATACCCAACTTAAAAATTTACCAAACTGCAAAAAAAATTAAACTCTATTAAACAATAATCGAATTTTTAACAAAAAAGATTACTTCGAATCATAACTTCCATTATAGAAACATACGTTGATAAATTCAAATCGCGTTGTGCAGTTCTAAGATATGGTGTATTTAAATGATAATTTTAAAATGCACTATACTATTAATGGCATAACTAAAATTATAATTTTTTTTTTTTTTTAATAAACGGAAACCTGTGTATATATATAAAAATATATCTGTAGTTTTCATTAAATATAAAAAGTAATTAGTATTACATATGCCCCACGTTGGGCGCCATTTTCTTGTCGCGTTGCACCGGCGCTCAGTTGTGCAGTTGGCGGGCGTGAGTCAATTTAACAAAAAAAGTTTGTCAAATAAAAAATTAATTTTAATTACTATACATATAGAATAAAAATGATTACATTGACTTTTAACATATTAATTCCTAATATTAATAACAAAAATATTAATTTGCTCTAGCATAAAAATAAAAAACTTAACAAAAACTAAGGGCGCCACAAATTTTCCGCAGTTATAGTCCTTGTAACCCGTTGGCGAAAATTTGAAAATCAACAAGTTAACTCTTATTTCTTAATCACAAACTTGTAATTATTGCAGATCGGTATATTTGCATTTATATATATATATAAATAGGTTTCAAACAAAACGTAATAAAATTTATATCAAAAAGTCACTTATCTGAACTGCTTGAACCTTATGCCTGGCCATAGAAGATATCTTGCATTTTATGTAATTTAGGTCACATCCAATTGTAATGATTTTCCATCCCAAAAAACTACACAAAAGTATTTTGTCGAAGATTTCTTTTGCCTTAATTATAGTTCTTGCTGGGAAGTTGTGTTTCGTTAACTTAATCTTTCTTTTAATCACGACACAACCAAATGTTATCACCACGTTTTTATATTTATAAATTCGTAGGTTGAGCGTCACTATAAAATTACTTAAGTCCAATTGAAACATGAACTAATATTTTCGCGCTAATTAAAATCCGTAAAATTACGTTTATTAGCACTCCAAAATTTGAGACCGTGTCCCCAAAAAAAAATTAACAACGTCCTTTTTCTTTGACGTTTCACGCGCTCTTCCCTTTCCAAAAATTACTTTTGTAACTTTTGTATCATTTGCTATCGCGCCTTATCGACCACGGCCTTTTACAAATATTCTAAAGTGCATTTTAACATTTATATTTAATATATACGAGGGAGTACAAGAAAGTTAATTTGGAACGTTACAAATGATAGAAATAATGTTACGTCAAAATAAATAAATAAAGATAAATATGCAAAACAAGTATTTTTATGGTACAAATTATAAATTTAATGCAAAATAAGTTTTTGTTCATGCATAAAAACAAGCTTGAAAAGAAAATTGATAACATAAATGGAAATTATGATTACTATAAACAATGTTTTTTGTACGTAGTCCGGATCGTTTTTTAATAAAGTGATAACATTACCAGATTTATTACATTATCCATGATCTTATAAGCGGCGTATACTGTATTTATTTTTAACTGCCAGTATCTTACGTTATATGTATTTTTCTATCTGATATATGGCTTTTATGTCTTTTCTCTGTAAACATTTTCTGTGCAAGGTTTTAATTTTTCTGTATTCGAAAATTATATGTTTTACTAGCTTTGTTATTGTTAATTAGTTATTCATAAAAAAAGAAAGCAGTTTTCAATTTGTCGGAATCTTTTTTTTTCTATGTATGTTTAGCGATAATCATAATGTTGACCGATGATTTATGATTTTTTTCAGAAAGGGTGTAGGTACCGTAGGAGTAGTCTTATATATATTTGGTGGAGTTTTGATGATGAAATACATGAAAAAATAATAAATTCTTAAATTTATATTGACATGAAATTATTTATTTACATTTACTTTTTGAAGTCAATGCCAAACACATTTGACTTAATCCAACTGTCAAAACTGTCAAAGTACGACTATTTATTTTATTATAATCTAATCACAAGTTGATCAATAAGTAATTTTGTTCAGACTTAAATTACTGCCATAACTTAAAACTAGGAATCTACTCATTAGCAGTTTGAAGACTCTAGTTACTTTTTTTTACGACGTAGTCCATGCAGGCAATCATTTATTGTTACATCAATCTTACAATAATAATTCCAATATACAATCAAACAGCATCATAGATCTATATTACTCATGTTAAAAACAAAACCCTGTTATTGATAAAAACCTTATAACAAACCTATTGATAACATTACAATTAAGAAGCAAGACATATTAATAGTACCGCAGCCAGTTACTAACAGAGTATTGAAATATAAATATCTACATTCGACTTCAAATTTTAAACGATTAAAAAACATCTATCTATCTCGTAGGGTTGGTGTGAGCGTACTGTGTTACGAGAAAATCAGAACCGATAAGAAGAAATTCTACACCGGTCTTCTTGTAACAAAACAAAGCAACGGCTAGCACAGCTTTTTCGGAGAAGGATTGCGGGCTTTGTTATGCGAAATTATAACGTAAATCTAAAAAAAGGCGCCAAGACGATGAAAGTATAAATTAGGGAGATACCGTCTAACTCTACCCGTAGCTGGAAAAGAATAAATAACACCACAGAAGCTATAACACAGAATATATATATTTATTTTATCACAGAAGATGTAGGAAGTATATAAATGTAAGTTTTCGCAAATATTTATATGTGAGTCGAATGAATTATAAGTTGCGTCGAATAGTGAGCAACACACTGTACAACACGCTGACCCTGTCGATCTAAACTTTAACATCAACATAACGTCTGAATTTATATTCGCAAATTTTAAACTTGTTGACAAACAAACAATTTAAGGCTTCGAGACTCAACGCGCACTGCTTATGAGTTCGTGAAGCACAAAAATATTATTAATTGTGTTAACTTAACATGCACGTACGGTCATAAACGACATGACCACCGAAGTACAAATCGAAGAAAAAAATTGAAATAGTAATACTCACAGTTAGATATTATCCAGTAGGGGATTAGCTAATTCCGTACTTGAGTTACCTAAAAATTAATATTAAACCCAATCTATACGAGCATATAATCTTAACACAAGTAAAAGGTCTCTTTAGCATCTAATCATTTAAGAACACAAATGCGCAGCGTTTCCCTTCGACTTAACAGCATAAATTTCCCCAGTGTTTGTCGTAGTTAATCTTCAAAAGAGGGATAATCCTGCAGGTTTCTGACTCTTGACGGTGTATAAGATAATAACGTTATCAATAATGTGACGTGATGGAAGTTTTCAACTAGGCCACCTGCTAGTTATCTTTGATGATAACGGTAAACATGTGGTGGGTACCAATATCCGCTACAGACAATTAGCATGGAGTCAAATTATACCCTAATAAAGAAAAATTTACATTACTTACCCCGTTTCAACCTTACAAATGTAATTGAATATTCGCGTGAAACGATCTAAAGGTTGCCCCGGGCGTAAAAGTACAGAACTCGTAGATGGTCTTGCAGGAAGTAAGTTAAAAGTGCTGTCTAAAATTGACAATTCCGACAAAAGAGTAGGGAATACTTGAAGAGAAATTTTCATACTCGCGAATTGAACTAATAATTTTTAACATAACTGGTTATACACGGACGCCCATTCTTTATACATTTTAAGGCGTGAAAAACACAAGCCATTCTCAACACTGCATCCTTCTAGATAAACGCCATTTTTTCGTTTCCTTCTAAGCCTTCATGACCATAACATGATTTTCATTTTTAGACCATCCCGTTTAGATACCAAATCGCACGGGTGTATAAAAAATTGATGGATGACAAAACACTGCGCAAATCTGACAGAAATACCACTTTTTTAACATGCTAAGTTATAAATTGTAACGCTTTTATATTGGCTAGAGCTTCTCCTGAAAAAATACTTGTATATTTTGACAGCTTATAATTTTTTTTTATATTTATAGAAGGTGATGTGAAGGTACATCCAGATCTGGTAATACTTTTAAAACCGTCTGTGTAAATATGTAAATAATTGTCCCAATTACGCAAGTCGCTTATTATAGTCTTAACATTAGCATACGACCACTTGGTATACTTAGGAAAAATGATGCGGACTTGAAAAAAAATATCAAAAAAAGCACTCATTTATTCCTTAACGCGAAATTTCATTTTGTCTAATGGCAGTGTTCCTTAAAGCTTCACATAACGGCGGTGAAGGTTTTTTTCTTAGTACTTAATAGTTAGGTCTGCAGTGTTTAGTACAGAACATTTTATAATTAACGCGTCATTTTTTAAGAATGATTTCAGAACAAATTTTTCAGCTACCAAGTTTCTTCTTATTGATAAAGGAGTGACATCAGCTTTAGCATGTAATGGTTGTATCGGCGCTTTATTTTGCAGAAGTTTTTTGAGAACCTTATCTTTAGCAGATGCTTATAGGATGCAACCATAATCTATTATAGAACGAATATAAGATTTGTAGTATAGTAAACTGGTTGTTGGATCTGCGCCTCACCATGTTTTGGTTATCATTTTTAGGAAGTTTAAATCTTTGTTACATTTAGTAATACTGTAATCTACATGCAGGTTCCAGTTAAGTTTTTCTAGAGTCATACCTAGGTATTCAAAATTGTTTTGGCATGACAAATGTATCTTACCTAACTGCATAGAATTAATGGTTAAGTTGTGTCTAGTGAAGAAAGTAACATTAGATTTCTGTGGTGAAATATCAAAGCCGTTGATAAGACAGTATGCTCATGATTTTTTTACAAATCTGTAAGTTTTTATGTTCTACATAAATATAGAAGTCATCATATTGAATTATTCTGATGTAAGTTGGCTGTATTTGAAAGTCTGATGTGTATATATTGAAAAGCATGGTACTTAAAGCTGAACCCTGTGGTAACCCATTACTTGACTTCTAAAATCTGTAAACTTATTATCATATTTTATGCAAATATATCTATTACAATATAAATTGATAACAATGTTATTAATGTGTGTAGGTATACCAATATTAACCATTTTTTGCCAAATTTGGTAAATGGACTGCGTCGTATGCGCCTTTTATATCTAAAAATATAGCACCGAGATAAGAGTTTTTAGACAATGCATATTGTACGTCAGTTACAAATGATGATAAGGCGTCTATAGTGCCGAACGATTTTCTGTAACCAAATTGACAACTTGGTAATTTCTCCGTTTTTAATAACCACCATTCAAATAGAAGTTTAATCATGCGTCAAAGGTCTTAAAAACACATGACATTAAAGATATTGGCTTATAAGACTTGGTTTCTTTGGAGTCTTTATCAGGTTTAATTAAACTTATTGTACGTGTACACTATCAGAACTTTACCCTGCTTTTTAACTAACACTTAAACCAACACAAAGGATTTGGTCCTCTTGAATCGTCTAACCAACAACGCGTTGTTGAGGACCTGGATATCCTCTGCGTTGACATAATGAAGAAGTCACTGGTTTTTGGCGTATTTTATAATAGTGTCGCTAACTGTATCCAAATCCAGGTCTCTTTGGAGGTTACAGTTTCTGAAGTACCAAGGAGAATTAACAATATTTCTTGGTACTTTATTCTGAAAGCGGTAAATGATGTCAGTATTGCTCTTTCTGGCATAACCCGTATGCCATATGTCCATATGGGTTTCAGGATTTGTTCATACAATAGTATTTTGTTAAAGATTGACAGGGTGAGATGTCTACCTAAGAGCCAAGACATTTTGCTGTACTTGAGTCCAAGTTCTTCACGTTTTTTTTTCTGACGTGGCCTTTCTAGCGCAGTCTAGCGTTCAACATAATACCTAAGTATTTAGCTGTGTATTTGTGTACCATTTATGCTAATAGGGACATGTTGATAATGTTTATTTGTAAAATTGACATGAACCAATTTAGTTTCATTCAATTTAATTCGCCAGCGTTTAGTCTAGTCGTTTCTCTTATTAACAGATATTTGCAGATTTCTTGTTGCTGCTTCGTGGTCTTTGCCTACAGTTAAGATGGCCGTGTCGTCCGCAAATGTAGCTATCGTGTCGTATCTCACATGAAAAATATCACCCAATACACTGCGCTGTGGCACCTTTGCGTTAATTTCTTTTATTTCAAATTATTCATCCTCTTGCTTAATTTGTAACGTCCCGTTTGAATTCATTACATTAAAATTCAATTTTACATTCGTTTATTTTTTGCAACTAATATTGCACGTAAATTTATTTAGTTTGGCAACGTCGCGTTGTTTTAACCGACTTGAGTGTAGCTGAACCGTTGCTAATTGCAGCGTGATTACATGATGTCATTTAAAAAACCATTCTAATTATTTATATTTAGGGTCTTTCTTTTTATTTGGGTCTTTCTTTTATTGGATCTTTTTGTTTATTGGATTTTTATTCTGGATCCTTTCTTTTTGGTTTTGTCGTTTAATTACTGGATTTTTCGTTAATGAAGTTTATTATACATTGATAATTCATGCGTGCTGGTGTGTTTTGAAATCTACATTCCTTTAGAAGAATTTTATCACAAGAACAAAGAATGTGCTAAAAATAGAAGATATCCGATAACGTTATATTAAACATGGTGAGTCAACTAAAATTAAGATACTGCATTTTATCTTCAAATAATTAAATTGTGTTATTAAAACTTTTCACTCATAACAAATCAAACGTTCACCGACATTTGCATGTAATATCAATAATTAACAATTAGATGTAAGATTTTACGCTTTTTATTCATCACCGATTTAAAGGTGATTGGCGTCCAAATATTGTTTTAATCCATATTTTGTTTAATTCAAATATTGTTCTTTAATGTAAATAGTATATTAAGTTATAATTAATAAATTTAAGGAGTTCACATCTTTGTAATTATTTCCATTCAACCCATCACCCTGAGGTCTGTGCTTACGATTGCTTGCCGTGGTCAAATTATTATTTTGCATTCATTAAATGTATTTTTACTTTTAATTATACAGTAAAACCTGTGTAAATTGACCACCTTTGGGACCATCACACAATGGTCACTTTGAGCAGGTGGTCATTTTAGAAAAAATAATGTTTTAGACACTAAAATTTACAAATCAACACTTTCTTATTTTATCGTATTATCTTTAATCTAACGAAATATATAGAATAAAACAAAATAATTATGTGCATGCATATGTATTATCTAACAAAAACATATCACAATAATCAAGGATAATTATGTTCATACAAACAATTAGTCTTAATATTATTTTGTTTAGCACAAATTAGTTCGTTAACTTTATTTTTAACGCTATATAAGTACGTCAAACTTTCAAGACAGTACTGAACAGCAAAGTTGATCAACTGATTTAACATACTGGAGACAACTTTAAGAGTGATTTTATTTTCAGTGGCAACTAAGGCTATTGCACTGTTATCCGCATCACTATTAATAAGTTTATCGTCTTGCAATTTATTTTTTGATTGATCTTCCAATACCATTTTAAAAATCTCTTCAGCACTGATCTTTTCAAAAACAGAGGAATTATTCATATCGAATTTGCTAAATTGTGGTAGAAACGGTTTTTTAAAAGAAATAAGTTCAGAAGATTCGCTTTCTAATTCTCTAAATGCAAAACGTGCATTTTTAAAAGACAATTCATAATTGTTTCTTCTTCTTTACTTGTCGCCACGTTTCTGCTACTCACATAACCGCATCCATCTGCAATTTCCGTAACGGATTTTAAAGAGAGATCTGACTCACATTTAGCGATCACTTCAGAAAACAACAATCAAAATTAGTCAGTATTGAAAATGTCTTCTGGTTTAAATTTTGCAAGGCTCCAGTCCATACGTCAACAATTGTTTTTATCTAAGATGGTATAATATAATATATAATCTTTTGTTTTAACAAAGACAGGTAACTGAATTAAAATAAAAATCGATATGTTCACAATGTGTTTTTTCTCCTGGTCAGATTATAAAAGCATTTTTACTTAAAGTATTTGCAGTAAAAGTGGTCAATGGTCACAAAAGGCAGGTGGTCAATTTACACAATGGTAATTACATTAAATTCACTATTTTCTTGAAGGGACTGCTTGAAAGTGGTCAGTATAAGCAATTGGTCGGTTTATACAGGTGGTCACATTTACAGGTTTCACTGTACATTCTTTATTCCGTCTGTATTTTTTTATTACAAATTCTGAAAGCTCTATCTGAAATATATGATTCCAATAGCTGTGCATATGATCTGGGTAAAAGTTTAGTTTAGTTTATACTTGGGTTCCTCGTGCTAGACTCGAAAGCCAGTAAATAATCTTATTTTATTGCTGAGAAGCCCGGACCGAAAAAAATTGTTACAACCGGATTAGCGGTTTGAGATAAAACTAACTTTAAAACTGTGGTCAGTTTTTACAGTTAAATTAATATTGACGCCTAGTGTAGATGTCGTGGCATGGTGTCTCAAGCTTTCTCTAATTAGAAACAGCTCGTTAATGCCAACGAAGAACATTTGGAGTTTTTTTTATTGTCGCTTAAGTTGGTATTCTCTGTCTACAAATATGACAAAGTTTAAAATCTTTCTTTTTTTTTGTACGGTAGCTCCAGGGTATGTGTTTATTGTGTTGCCAACTTTTTCCTGCAGTGAGCTCTGTTGGTACAACCACGTCACCACGGCTAGCTATAATGTCGGTGAGTGGGCGTGGTTGAGAAACTGAAATAAAGATGGAAAAACACTTAGGTGCCACTCCTCATACTAATCAAGATCCTCGACCTGGAGAGACCAAGGGTAGTGAAAAAATAAAGCGAGCAACAACAATGTACTCGAAATATAACATGCACTATTCTACTCTAATTAACAGCAGTGATAAAAATTTAAAGAAGTTACTACCTGGTAATATAATGAACAAGCGGTCACTTTTCTATACACGACAATTTTTTTCTTAACAGTAATTGAAAGCAATGAATAATAATAGGATAATGAACGAACGGCCACTTTTGTTAGAGCTTTTGGATTTAATAGCAAAAAATGATTAGTAATCACCACAACTTTGAACTTGATCAAATCACTAATTACGTACATAAGGTCGTGACTCGTTACGAATTAACAATTATTAATAATAGCACCGTTTAAGGAAAGAAAAATTCAAAAATTTACCAACACCAAAGTTTCTTGAAATCGAGTAGTAAAACATTCACTACCCTTCATGTAATGATAGTTGATTCTTAGCGTAGTAGGCAAGCTTGCTTACGACGTTATGTACCTTGTCTGGCTTTGATTACAAACAAATCGACCAACGAAACTTGATGGGTGCCAGGTCAGCGTATACATCACAGTTGTATTACCTAATGTTAACGATGTTTTTAAAAATACATGACTAAAAGTAAACGTATGTGATCTATGATTAACTTCTTTACTGTTACAAGTTGGAGAAAAAAAATACTAATACGATGAACTACTGCGAATGCGAAAGTGGTTTCCTAATGCGATACTTGTGCATTCGGTTAACTCAGATTTAAGGCAGTCGTCGTCTGGAGTTATTTCAGCATTATTTCTATAAACAGCGCGAAGCAAAATTTCCTTTATAAATAACTGTTGAGAGAGAGCCATCTAAACTCTAACAGATTGCTAAAATAAAATTTAATTGTAATGAACTACATGTTGGCGCCATTTTAAAATGTACCTGCAATTGCTGATATAACTACTAACTTCCTCAATTCTGACAGAATGTCTCAATTCTATTATTGCATTATTGCTAAAACGTAAAGGGAATAACCAACTATGAAATTTAAATATAAAGAAGAATTACTTACGATTTGACGGAAAGCGTTATGAATACTGTAAAGATTGCAGCGAAAGTCAAATACAAAATGAGTGAATGATATTCCTTACATTGAAACTGTCAATTTCAATTACCATCGGCGACAGTGCCTTCGAGAAACCAGTGAATTTTATTAAGTGTGATTATTTTTAGGAAATACGTAAACAACACACGTAACAATTGATTCTGGTTTTCTTGAAAATGTGATGACCAGTTGTCGCACTACATTTTGGGGGTCTAATTGTATCTGGCTTGCAATCCGCGATATTTGGGAGATGTGCTGGATTGGTTCTATCTCTTTCTTTGTTCGGGGCTTTACTTAGTTATGTCTTGTATTGCACACGTATTTTTTATGGGTTTGTTTCGGGTTCAGTTACGTCAAGTCTTCTCTAGAATGGATCTTAAGATTTTTTTGGCTTTACAACTGTCGGTTCGCGTTTCTATCGCATATGTTAAGATCGGACGGGCGCGGGCGCAGCTCTTATATATTCTGGCAACATTTATTGTTTTATGTTATGTCTCTTAAGTACCTTTGGCATTCTGGCAACATTTTTATTTGAGTTTTTACTTCTTTGTAATGGTCTACGCTGTTGGTAATGTTCTATCCGAAGATAGTTACAGCGAGTTATTTGCTTTGTTATTTACTTCCAATTTACACCTAATGGGGTTGTGAATGATGAGCATGTTGTATTATTGTGCTGTTCTGTTAAATGCCTGAAGCATTCTCTGGACATTGTCTTTGCTGTTTGATATTAACACTGCGTCACCCGCATATTTTTCCATTTTATGTCTTGTTATGTTGTTTACGCTCTTTATTAGTTTGTAAAGCTATAGATAGTTTCATAAATATTTTTTCCGTCGATTGTCTGTTATAACAATATTAACGTATAATGACGTATCAGAAATAGATCGTTAATGACCCCTATTAATGAAAGATTTTGAACCAATGAATGAATTTCTATTAATGAACGATTTTGTATAGCAACCAATGAAATCGTTAGCAACCACCGATTTAACGATATTGCACGACTACTAGATATAACATCGGGTTACGTATTCTTTAGTTTCCTTATATCTTTACACGTTTTATCAACGTACGATCAACGGAGAAAGTTTAAAACTGTTAATCGGCGGCAAATAATCTCGACAATATTAACGCGTTTGCTCGCTACACTCGCTCACGGCGTTAAAATGTCTCGATTGTTAATCGCTATCATTAACAACCTTGTTCGTTAAATAACTATTTTCCTCATTTTTTAACAATGTATTCAAGTTGTTTCAATTGATAGTTAATGTGCTTAAAGTCTCTTAGAAAATTGACGATCTTGTAAATTATGTTCTTGTTTTGTTATTGTATAGTAGTTTCGTGCTACTCAAAAGTCTATGATGTAGGCAGTTATTTAACTACTAAAGATATAAGTAGTTTAATTATATAAATTAAAAGTTGTTTTGACAAAATTTTACTTGGTTAATATGGTTATGCTTAAAACAATACCATTATTTTATTTTTGATTAAAAAACGTCTTAACGGTATATAGCATTATATCAGTTTAATGTATTGTTGAATCAATTTGAAATGTTGAAAGGAGAGATTATATTTATTCTAGAGACACAAAAAAGTTTAGACGATTTTCGCTAGTAGCGAAAAACTTAATAAGAGCAAGAAAACGTTTTCCTAAATATCTACATGTTGAGAAATCGCACACCAGTTTTATTAATTGCTTTTCCGTTCGTGATTTTTCGAAATAAAACTCTTAAGCTTGAGATAACATTATATAGGGAAGAATGTGAGCATTTCAGGAAAACGTGTGCTAAAAAAGAAAATATAAAATCTATGTCGAGTACTCTGTACGAATAGGAATGTTAACGGTTGATAGAACGGATAAAAGAATTTTTACTTCCTTTTCGATGGTTTTTTTCTGTTCGGACACGTATAAAACTCCCTTAATATGAGAAATAGTTGTATCTAACTTTTTTTAATACTAAAAACTATTTATTTTGCTAAATTTGTTTTAATTCACACTTTTCTTTTAACCAGATGGTTTTAGTTTTCCCGTTTGAGCTCGTTTTGTAATAATGTAGAGAATTTTATGTATTAGGATTAACTTCTGGATTTTACACTCTACCACATCCGAAGTGGAGACTTATCTTGATAGCACTTTCATAACAATCGCTAGTGGCTCGTATGTCCATTGGACCACATAATCTCAACAGTGTATTTGGATGACCCTATATTCCTTTTTACTTTTATTACCTGTCGTCTCTCAACTCGTCTTTTATATAACAATCGATTGTCGCATGTGGTGAACGTTCCCGTTGTAACGACCTACGATGCATTTTGTCTTATTATTTAACGACAAATTTTGAGGTAAATACGCTTCTCATATCAATGCAATATACTAATAACGGCATCCATACTCAATTTACCTTAAATGGAAACTGAAGTGTGACACATTAATTTCATTGGCTTGTCAAAGTTCATACAACTGTCTCGGATATAATAGAGTTATTACTCATTTGTGAACGCTTATAGCCGTAGAATATTTGATGTTAGGTTGTACAAGGGTTCTCATAGTTAATCTTATTATAACTTTTTGTAACATGAATCTTAATGGGGCCACCATCAACATTTCCCAAAATTGAATTGCCGTAAAGCTCTATTAAAATACATTACTTTTTATTGATTATTACCATCGGTTTCTGTTAACAGGGCATCACTTAAGCTCGGTCTTGTTGCAATAGTTAACCGATTTTAAAATATTTAAAAATACGATTCCAAAGACTACTTCTGTTTCTTTTCAAGTTAAATCAATGTTTGTATTTGCTCGTTCTTGCACTCACTTTGGTGGTATTACAACGAAATTATTGATTTTACTTCTTTCTTTGCGGTAATTTGTATATTGTTACAAAATTGGTAGGTTAAAATTTTTCGAGTATAAAATTTGTCTTCGGCGGCTGTCAAGAGATTCATTCTTCCGGTAACGTCTTGTACAACACGGACCGTTGTAGCGGTATTTCTAGACTTAACAAGGCTTTCATTATTAAGTGAATATGTGGTCGAATTTTACGTATTTTTGAGTGAAAGTTTATTTTGGGATATGTGGTTATATAACATTTTTTTGTATTGAGGGTTTAAATTAATTCTTTAGCGGGTCGCCTCCTTTCCACCTGTGATCTTATTGGGGACGTTGATAAAACACCTGTTTTTCGAAGTTTCCATGACGTCAGGTCGCTGAACGTCAGGGGTTGAACACCACTTTATGGGAAGACATACTTACACAAGTGCGAAGTTAATTAGAGTGAAGCTTGGCACATTCCTTTACTTCAAATATCGTATGAATTAAATCAAGTTACTTGTGATAACGCCGTATGTACGTTTTTGTGTCAAATTTCATATTACTTTTTAGGTCATACTGATGCGGAATTAGCTAATCCTCAACTGGATAATACACAAATGTAAATATTGCATTTTCTATTTATACGAGTATTACCTCGTTGGTCATGTCGATTATTGGAATGGCCACACGCACATACTAGGTTATAATCACAATTAATGTTAATTTTTTTTGTGTGTCACATACTTATCTGGTGCGCTTTCATTCTCTATACTTTTGATTTTCGTATTTTTCTTTAACTTAATAAAGTTATTTCTTCGTTAAATGTAAAAGTTAGATCGATTAGGGCACTTTGATGTGCGACGTGTTGCCCAGTCAAAGGCGTAACTTCTACTTGGCTTGTGATATCAACCCATGTAATATTGTCTGCAACGTTTATATAACTATACTCTCTTCGTTCTCTTCAACTACTTCTGTGATAAAATAAATATATATTCTGTGTTATTACTTCTGTTGTGTTATTTGTTGTTTTCCAGCTGCGGGTAGAGTTAAACACTATCTCCCTAATTTAGCTTTTTTATCGTTTTGGCGCCTTTTTAGATTTAATTTATAATTCAGCATCACAAAACCTGCGACTCATTCTGCCGGAACAACTGTGTTGGCCGTCGCTTATTTTTTTTTTGTTACAAGAAAACCAGCGTAACAAATTTACTATATTTTATAAACTACTTAAAATGCTTGAGAATACATATAGTATAGCAGACACTTGCTTAGTTAAACATATGTAAACAACAAACACAAACTGTTTGTAAATTGTTATATAAGGTTACAGATCCTCAAAAACAAAATTAATGAATAAAGACGATCAAGGATTATTGCAATAGCTACTGTGTAAAACAAAAAAAAACACAGTGTTTAAAAAAAGCTCTTGTAGAAACTTACTAGAATAATTATTTGTAAAACTACATTGGGACTGATCAATAACTTGGTTACTGACCAAATAGAAAAAACTAAATATTGATTTTTCACAAGGATCTGTATTAGCCCCAGAATTACCAAGCTTACTGAATTAAAAGCGTAATTGTATAAGTACGACGGACGTTTAATCTAGTCAAAACATTAAATGCATGGGACATTGACAACAATATATGACGTTTTTGATAAAATGCACGTCAGTCACATCTGGGCGAAAAAAATCGACAACAATAGGAGTACTCACAGTTGAGGATACTCGTGCCGTCTAGATTTAGATCCGTTTGTAATCATTCATCCCTAAAATCTTAAAACAGAATGTAACGGACGGATCTCAACGTGTTCTTGAGATAAAAGAAGGCGTTGGGCTTGTCAATCATTTCACTAAAATTTGTTACAAAGATTTTCTTAATTCTTGGCTACTAACTCAGTTAAATCGGCAAGTAAGTCTCGATGTGCTACTTATAACGTAAGATTAAAAAGGCGCTAAAACACTTAGAAACTAGAATGGAAGATATGTTTAAATCTATCCAACACTGAAATAGAACACATGACAAAACACTGATTATAACGACAAATATATTTATTTTTAACGAGAGAAAAAGTAGTAAAAAAATGTAAGCAATGCAGAATTGCATATATAGTAACAATCAATAGTTCCATAAATATCACAGTTAGTGTTGATACAAGTCCTGGAACGTAGGCAACACTCCACACATAAAGTTATTGTGGTACAGTATAAAAAAATTAAGTAATATGTAATCTTACAGTTAAACGTCGATTTAATGCGAAACTAATGAGATCGCAACTCGAATCAAATCGCATTTAGCGAAAATTGAAACCGTACAAACAAAGATCTGCTTGCGTTAATTGTGATAATATCTATATCTAAGAGGAACGTATTTTACATTTGACAAATACACAAATTAATAGCAATAAAACTTACGATTAGCTATCTGCATGCTTCAATTATTCCCTAAAATCGCAAAGACAAATATTGTAATAATTAGATATAGGATCGTATCACAAGTAAGTTGCTTGTCGACAAACAATAAATCGTCGTAATCAAATGCGTCAAGCATCCTAGTGGTTTTCACTCTTTATATCGCAGGTGTGCCTCCAAGGTTATTGTAACATCACATGAAATATAACAACGACTTGTCCCCAGATTATATTTTGGAAGTGGCTTAATTAACCAATAGTCTCCTTTAGGACGTGTTTTTAGTTACAGTTTCTAGCGGAAGATAATGGATTGACATGAATCACTCTAAATTGGCGAGCACGTGGCGGTATCCCAAGTCGCCATTACAATTACGCAAAAATCGAAGTAAATCACAAAAATATGAATCAATGCTCACCCCAGGAAGGCTTTTACAAAAGCAGCCAAAATACTACACTCATTTATAACACGGATGAGTGTGAAAATTTAGACTGGACACACTTACGTTAGATCATATATGCGAAGCGTACCACAATCACTGGTAAAATAGTTTTTCTTTCTTAAAAAATGCTATCTGTCAAGAAGCAACAATTTGACACCGCATTGCTCTGAATGTTACAAACCCTGTTATGCATTAGCACGATGTTTTCTGTATGAACGTTTGCCGTAAAAGAAGTACTACATAAATCTGATAATTAATGAAACGCAATGTTACCAATTAACTCATTGAAATACTAAAGGTAGAATACAGGTTATGTCAAAATATAGAACAAAACATAACATGTTTATACGCCATATGCTGTATAACTAAATCTCTTGTAACATATTCAGGCTTTACTAATCGAAAACCATTTTCTAAAACGTTATATTTTCCTTAAATAGTCAGTTTTTTTGTACAAAGTTTATATAAAGGAAGAACAACAGAAAAAACTAAAACGCGATAGTTATCAACTTTTTCTGGGCTCCCTTGGTAACAACCACGTCGCCACGGCTAGCTACGATGTCGGTGAGTGGGCGTGGTTGGAAAACTATAATAAAGATAGAGAAACACTAGGCGTCACTACTCGTACTAATATAGATCTTTGGCTCAAAGGTACCAAGAGTACGTTTGAACCCATTACTAAGCGGATAGGATAGACCAAAAAAGGCGATCTAAAACAATGTAGGAAGTACATATATATTTCTATGCAACGATAACATGTACTAATAAGTTTAGTTTCACAGAAAAATAATAATTTAAAAAATCTAATAGGAAATAGAATTATTAGCATTCTCCGCAGCTTCGAAATTAATCGATTAATTATGTAATTTACATGCAGTCGCGACAAATCAAGTATCGACAAATATAATTAATAACACCTCTTGAAAAATTACTAAAAACTTACCCCACCGAGGTTCTTTGATAGCGAATAGTAACTATTTCTTATTTGTTTACAGACTAAAATGGGTGTAGTACGTAAGCTTACATCTACGACGTTATGTGCCTAAATTTGGCTGTGATTGTTTTTAAAACTATCAAAGAAACTTGAATAGTGTTAACTCAGCGTAATCACGAAAGCTGCATTACATAACATTAACGTTGCTTTAAATTTTACGACTGAAGCTAAATTATTTAGTATGTTCTACGATTAAATTTTTGATAGTTACAAATTAGAATAATTGATACGGTGAATTCAAATTAAAAATGCTGAAGGCTGAATAGATAATGATAAGATAAAAATAAGAAATTTCTACTGTAATAATGCTTTTAGATAAGTTTGCTTAAGGCTCGGGCCAGTAATTGCCATAAAGGAATCTAATAATATTTCTTCTGGAGGTTATTGAATAATTATCATCATCTATGAGAACTATGATTTCCTCAGATTAATACTATTGAGAGAGCCGTCGACTCGCTAAAAGAATTTTATTTGTATTGAAAGCAACTTGGCTAACGTCTGCAAATGCCGATTTAATTAATAAATTGTTTAATCCTGCTAGAATATTGCACAATTCTTTTACAGCATAATTGCTAAACGCATAAAGGAAAACCAACAATGAGAATTAAATAGAAAGAAAAATTACTTACAATTTTGCGGATAGCGTTTTAACTAAATCTGACCGTTTGCAGCGAGGTAAAGTGTGCAAGACAAAAAGTAAAACTTTGTTACGTCGGCGTTCCCATCTTGTAAATGTGAAATACGATTACGGATTTACAAACAGTGGGGTCCGCAAACCAGTGAAGGCGTGAATTTTAATTATAATTATTACTTAAATAGAATTAGATAATAAAATTAGAAAATGCATAAATGATGACATGTAATAGAGTTTTTTAGTCAAAAAATGGATAGTTGAAGTATTGTTGCAAATTACACACAGGTTTAAATTTTCATAGCGTTTTTACTAGAAAGCCCAGTTTTCAAAATTAAAAAAAAAAGGATTTATGTGTCAGTAATTACGCATAGGCGTTACAACAAACAAGAAGCTATAAAGAAAACGTAAAATTTAAAAGTTCTTTTTGTCACCCAATGTATTTATGTTTGACAGATTTTCCTAATGGGATAGTAGATAAACATCATTGTTTAAGACAAATGTTTACTATTTAGGTATAATGAAGCTGTACAGACAAGGAAGCTTTTGAACTTACCACAAAGAACTATGACATAACTACTATAAATACAACATGATACATTATCATATACAGAACCAACTTGAAGTTTCTCTTGAACGACACATAACATCTATGTTTATTACAGAGATCTGTAATTCCGCAATTTTAACTCAAAAGAAAAGTAGAAAAAAAGGCAAAAGAATACTCATAACATAGTTTGTTTCCCTTGTACACGACTATTTTTTATATCTCTTTTATTGAATATTTTACATTACGCAGTTACACATTTGATATTAGGTGAAAACGTGATCAACTTAAGAAATCCATGAGTTTTTAAGATTTTTAGAGTGTAGCTGTGTCTACTAATCACAACAAATAAACAGTTTACCTCCGTTATAAGTGTTTTCAAGAGTTCCCAATTATGCCGCTACCGAACGGTATAATTTATTAAATTTATTGCGCGATTGGATTCGAAAACAATTTATTTTTGCGAAATGTTACACAAAACTATATTTTACGTAATGCCGAAGTTACTTTACACGGAGAATAAATGAAGTTAGTAGTGTTTGAAAATATTATATTAAAAAAAATGTTCTAAAAAAACAATTATGAAAAACTGCGAGAAATTTTAGGTAAAGGTTCGTATTTTGTAGAAGGGAAGCTGTTGTATACGTGAACGCAATTATATGAACAACACTGATTATTGTTTACATCTACTTTCTCTTGAAATTGAATAGACTATAGTTATGACTAGAGAACGGATTTTTCTATTTAATCGTATAACTAATAACTTAGAATAATTTATATTTATAAAGTAAACGTGGCAATTTAGTGGATTTCAACCATCTTCATTGTGTTTTAACAAACAAGTACATTTGAGGCATTAAAATATAACTAATGTCTTACTTTAGCACATAACATCACATAAACAACCCGAAAAATAAAGATAATCCACAAGACACATTTATCATTAACTACGTGCATTATTTCCTATTATTTCAGCACTCTAGATTTCATCAAAACAACCTACATACATACGTCACCGTTTTTATACGAATATCAAGGGAAAAACCGTTACATAAGCCTCGTGCAGTAGTCTCTTTTTTATTTATTTTCTTGTTGTATTATGAATTTTATCATAATGTCGTACAATTGCGATTCAAATAAACAATGCTACGTGTTTGTTAGCAAACTTAAATGAGTTTGCCTAATGGAACAAAAAAATTGCTTCACAAAAAGACTATAATAGTTCAACATACAATGTAGTTGTTTTAAATAAGTCAAACAATATTTTTTATTATGTAGGTAGGTATCGTAGTATACATAAAGTATAAAATTATTGATATCATAAATACATATAAAGTTTGTATTTTTACATTGAAATCTATTCTCAATATATTTCACGTTCGAGTTTTGAAGGGAAAATACGTTTAAGTTTAAAAGTTTAACAAAATTCTTCTTATTTAATTTTTTTGGGCAATTATAAGTTTTGGTTTAGTTGGATCTAAAGCGAATTAAAATGATTAATGAAACGGTTTGTCTCATTCTCATTTTGTTTGTGCATTTAGACAAATTAATTTTTAATTAAAACGAGATTATGTTTTTTGTATAATTTATATAATTAAAAGCAAATCTGTTTTTTGTTGGTGGAAAATTACTTGCGAAATAATAACTAAGTTTAAGAGGGTTTGTTTAATTTAAGTACATCGTAAATCTGAATATGTTAGCATCGCTAATGTAATAATAGGAAGTAGTATGTAGATTTGAAATTTTAAATTTGACGTTACTGTTGGAAAAGTTTGTAAAATCGGCGAAATTTAAGAAAAAAATTTGATAAAGGATCGGTTATGTGAAGTAATTGGGATTTATCGGTTAATTTACGAATAGTTATGAGAAAACTGTCAATTTGACAATGTTGCATCCGACAGTTTGTAACCTTAAATTGGAACGATTCGAAATCAATATGTAGAAAGCCTCTAACGGTAATTTTATACATACTACACTATAAAATTAACCTGTTAAACATTATAGACTACTACGACTGAAGCATAGATTAAAAGAAGGTTCTTTGAACCGTGACACGATAGATATCTTGTTATGTTAAAAGTGTTTTAGTATGATGTTTGCATCGTATAAGATTTATTCTCGGTACCCCCACGTTCCGGTACATTGGAGGGGATTGCTGTGACGTCAAAAAGTTTGACATCGTAGTTCGATGAAAAAAAAAGAACAATCATCTATCCGGTGAAATAGGTCGGACAGCATCTAACGATATGTGCACCTAACGAGGCTTTCATTTCTATTATTTACACGCATAGATGCGAGTATTGAGCGAAGTATTTCTACTGCTTTCGTGAAAGTCTTTATTGGGGTAAGCGTTGTTTTTTTTTTGATTTAATTTAATGCTTCTGTAACTGTCATTAGCGGTTTTTTGGACAGCCACACGTGTTCCATCAATGTGGAGATAGTAAAACTGAGTTAGTCGCTGCTTTTTTAAGTTACAAGAGAATTCTCGTAACAAAATTTGACGCCCAACTCTCTAGGGCTTGATTTAATGTATGCGATTATAATTAGTTCTATTTGATTAACTTTTCTACGTATTAATTGTCTTTAGCGGGTTTGATGTACTCGAAGTTTTTCTTCGTTTCTTTTGTTGCAAGACCTAGCTTCGTAATTGGCTTAGTTATTTTTATTTCATTTAGTAGTACGTTGGCTTAACTTATGCTTTAGTTATCGAATCTATTCGCAGTCGTACGATGGGAGCTGACGAATTCATTGCTACTTACGTTACCACTATGCGATATCTCTTTCTTCAGCTATCGGAACCGGTCTCAGAACAAATGCAGCTCAAAATAATTTTCCGGAATCTAACGCCGTTCTATGAACTTCCGTTAGAGTTGATTGAGATCACATCTATCTCGCAAATATTGTTAGATAAACGTTTGGAGCCGAACATCAATTCTCGTAATTCTTTTAACCTCTCAACCCCAGAGACCAGTGACAAAGTTGAAGAGTCATCTGTAGCTTTTGCTAGTAAGATTTCTATTTCTGTCGCTTTTTTTATTCCTACTATTTATTTTCTTAATGCTTCTACGCTTTCTTTTTCTATATCTACTTCTACTTCGAATACTTGTGTTCGTTGTCGTTCTGAAGGGGATAAGCTGTTTGTTATCTTTTTCCCATTCCTTCTAATTTCTATTCAGTTTCTATGATTATTAGGCCTACTACTGATTCTTGGTATTTAGGTCTCACATCTAAAGTTACTGTTTCTCCTCGTCGTTTCTCTCGTTGGTGTGTTGTGAAAGATTTTGTAAACGTGTACGTGTTTCTTCTTCTGATTCTTGCGTTTGGAAGTTAATCGGACCAGCGCAAGCAACTTGTTCAGGATCACCACATTACATCTGGCAGTGATCACACCAACGTTAGGCGCACCTTGGAAGCTGTTTGCTATTACTTCTACTGGCGTCATATGAGACCTAAGGTTGCTTCATACGCTACTGTTTTTGTCTTTGAAGTCACAACGAAGCCATCCTATTAGGTCACATCACGCATTGCCAAATACGCCGAAGGTTTCTAACATTCATATTAGTGCGAAACTTTCCACACGAAATGACTGCGGATGGTAAAAGGGTTCTTGGTTATCTCAGTCAATTACTACACTAAAACGGAGCGACATTATTCGACGACTGCAAAAGAATGTTTAGCTGCGTTATGGGTCATAGAAAAGTTTCGTTCTTATGTGGAAGGATCCCATTTCACTGTGATAACCGATCATCATTCGTTGCTGTGGTTAAATCGTTTGCAGAGTCTTTTAGAACGATTAGCTCGTTGGTCTATTACGTTACAGCAATAAGACTTTTTGATACTACATCGAAAATAAAGGCATCATGTCGTTCCGCTATCTCGCTCAGTGCCTGTATTAGAAGCTATCTAACTGTCTGAAATTTTTTCTGTCTGTATGCCGACTACTGATCGTTGGTATAATAACTTTATTAAACGTGTTTTGGTTGCTCCTCATAATTTTGTGAAAGGGTTTGTTAAGGATAATGTTCTTTATCGTCGTGTTGTTACTCCTTTCTTTTCTGATTCTTCTGATGATTGGAAAATAGTAGTTTCAGAACAACGTACGGAAATGATTCGTAATCATCACGATTCTCCTGTCGCTGGACACTGTGGTGTTTTGAAAACTACGGCTAGGATTCTACAACATTACTATTGGTTTTGCTTACGTGCAGTTGTGGCTCGCTATGTTTGTCGTTGTCGGGTGTGTGCTGCGCATAAAATGGAACAAGTTGCTTCGCCTAGTATATTCGCTCTTCGTGCTAAGCCATCACATCCTTGGCAGATTCTTTGTTGTGATATTGTAGATCCTCCGCCTCCATCTTTGAAAGGCCATACTAATGTTTTTTCCGTTACGTTCAATTCTTGCTACCTCTATTTGTAAACTCATCTATGAACAAATATTTCTTCTTTTTGGTGCTCTTCAGTATCTTATTGCGGATAACCGTGTTTAGTTTTGTAGTAAAAAATTTGGTAAATTTTGCGCCACTTATGGGACGACTATACTCTTTACGTCTAGGGCTAATCCCGCCGAACGGATTAATCGTGTTCATGATTTTTTTTATACGTCAAAGAAAATCATCGACATTGGGATGTAAACCACTCATTGGTTGGCTGCGCCATTCGTACTGCGAAACACGAGGTCATTGATTTTACTTTCTTCTTTGCACTTTTCGAATGTGAACACGTTCTTTCATGAAATTTCTTCGGTTCGTCTTCTTTGGATGTTCTTATCTCGAAACCTAAGGTTACTCGTTCAGTGTTTCATTATGAAGTTATCCGTACGCATATTCTGAAACAACTTTCGAAAACGTACGCGAAAACGCAAAACATCTATAATCTTTGTCGTCTACATATGCGATATACAGCTGGAGATTCGGTATGTAACTATACGGTTTCTGACGCTACCAGGCATTTTAATGCCAAGTTAACACCTAAGTTCTTGGAGTCTTTTATCATTAAAATTGCTAAATCTCTTTGGACGTATGAGTTAGTCATCACTACTGGATATCGATGGATATCTAACAATCTTAAACCAAATCGAGGCTCTTCGGACTCTGATTCGAATGAGACTCTACACCAGGTAAACCGTTGGTTTGTCAACGTGTTGTTATTATATCATCGTCGGCGTAAACGACGTAAAATACGTTCTAGATCATCTATGACTTCAATGAACGAATAAATTTGTTTTTGACTTGGGTTATTTTTGTTTGGTTCTTCTAATTTCTACGATTCTACGATTAACGTTTAGGCAAATATAATGTTGGTTTTTGTTAGTGTATATGGGATTTGAGTGAATTCATAGTTGAGAACTAGGTTTTTGTGATCTCTCTAGTCATTGGCTAGAGGTTTGGGAACTGATCAGATTGCTGGTTAATTTCTTTCCTCAGTCAGAGTGATACGACTTTTGTCGACTGTAACCAGATTCCTTATTAGTAATATTCTTTTGCTGGGTTTAGTTTAGGTACTTGGTTGGACCTCTCATGATTTTGATTTTTTTCTGAATTTAGTATATTTCGAGTTTTTAGTTAGTTCGCTTAAAAACGGCTATCCGACGACGACTACACAGCGCTATATATCTTCCCAAGTCTAGTGTGAATGGGTTCTTTTCACTATGTATTGACGTTGCATTTTTTTGGGTTTTTTACTCTATTTTGGGCAGTTGGTTGGGCAGTAGAGTAGGTCACTCGGGTTCTGTTATCTAAGGAGTGGTAGTCGCGTCGTACAACAATATCGTACTCTTTTTTCTCTTTCTGCTTTCTTGTATTTCTTTATGTTCTTTCAATCTGTTACCACCAGTGGGATGGGGGGGGGGGTCTGTTGTGGGAATATGACGGTTACGCGTTCGGGAAGATTGGTTGTCTTTCACCAGGCATAATACCTTTCGGGTCCCGTAACAGCGGATTTGATGGAGCATGGCAGGGGTGACTAATTCTTCTTAACCGGCGTGTAGGATGTTGTGGGTTGTAGAGGAAGCACTGCTCTCGGCTACAGTCTAGCAATTGCAGGCTGTAGTTCTTTTTATTTTGTATTATAGGCCAAGATTTTGGGATTCTACTTTTTTTCTTTTATCTATTTTCAGGGTGTGGGATTTTCTGGATCTTGTTCTCTCTGGTCTTAGTTCAAATTCCTTTCTGTGTGGGAGGAAAATTATTGTGGTCAAGCGAGTACTGGTTGCGGTGACGTGCGTTTCTGTGGACTTGTCGGGAGGGTTTGAGTTGTGTTTAAGACTCCGACGCTACACAATTGTCCGGCACCCAAACGATGAAACTGTAGGTTGTCATAGGATTTCTGGGGCAATTCCTAGTCTCGTGGGTGTAGGTACAGTTTTTTTCCGTCTTCTTATAGTACCTTTGTCCTTTTCCTGATGGCTTTCTTGGGATTTATATTGAGGGTGGGATTTGTATCTGTGGACTGGGATTTCATGAGATTTTAGGGCGTTTCTGGTTTTTTGGAGTATTATTCCGCTTTATGCGACTTTTGGACACTTTTCATTGGCGATACTTAGCGCACTGGAAAAACATTCTCCATTTAAGTTTTTTCTTGGGTTGGGTGTTATTGCGTTTGAGTTGGTTCCGGATTTTAGGGTTCTGTCTTTGGCGTATGCTTAAATTTTGTTACAAGGTTTTGGTGGTTTTACGAACCTGCACGGCCAACTCTCGATAGTCGGAGAGAGGGTAGGTTCAAAAAAATAATATATCTAAGATGTTTCAGGGCGCCAGAGCTCATCCCAAAGTCATACTCCTGTCCGCTCACAACAGGATGGTAAGAAACTTGTAACTAGATGTTTAGGTTCGTAATTCCTCCACTCAGCTGTTCGAGTAGTCAGAAGCAATTAGTTAATACGATAGTCATAGGAAACAGGTATGTTGTCATAAAAGAATAACTAACCACAATAACAATTTTAATGTAGAAACGCTGAAGATTATCACAGAATATAATGAATTCTAAATACAGAAATGCCAGTAGCATAGGCAACACACCGTACATAAGTAAACATACAGTAAAAATATATAGTGAAGAATAGTTTGTAGTAAATATCGTTTACATAATTAGTAAAATGGCATTACTGACAATCAAATACAGAAATAAGAAAGTACTACGCTAATGTTACCTTATCATAACACAGCGTGTGAAATTAATACAGCATTAACGTTAATCAATCGGTAGTACACAGCATGCACAACTTGAACTAATTAAAATTTACTACCTAGCTGGTAAACAACAATAGCGATAATTACAGAATTAATAGCAAAAGTTTCGTGATTGACCCGTTTGACTACGAAATAAAACATATAAAATCACTTACCATAAGTACAGGAATTTTCTTTGGTGTGAAGAACGTACGTTCCCCCGACACATAACCCTGTAAGCAATTTGAATCGCAAATCGTGTCAAGCTAATGTCTCACGAAATCACATCTACAACAATTATTACTTAAGATACAAGAAAGTATAAAGAATATAAACCGGTTGTTATATGCTGTGGTACCCCTTTTCTGTGATTACGCAGGTATCTGCTGCCTGAGTAGGATCTCGACAGTTCTTAGTTAACCTCGATACATTCGGTTTCTGCCATAAGTAGTATGCCTCATAGAATATTTGTTTGACGAGATAAATGGACTCCTCATTAACAATTAACAATTAGAACTAGGGATTCGCACGTGGCGGAATGGCTGTCAAATTACAGGAAATTACAACAAAGTTTTAATAAATGAGAGTTACAATCTTACCCGGTGACGACGCAAACGAATTTTAAGTGTATTACACTTATAGATTGCTCACCATGATGGTGTATAATTTTAGAAAATGTTCACTCGTCAATTCGCCGGCCATTTTATGTAGTTTCCAAGTTGAAGAGCTAGTCGTAAATGACAGTCACGCGTAAACGATCGTTAGGGGGCGTCCAAAACGTAAATTAATTTTTCGTCGAAACACATAGGCGTGCGCCAAAGAAATTTCGACCGTAACAACAAAGGCGTGCATAAAGAAAATTACCGTAACAATTTCTATTTTTGATTTTAGCTAGTGTCTACTTTCTAGGTTTTTATGTTGCTAAAGGCGAATTTATGTTAAAAGTGTTTTGGTTTGGTGTTCCTCGGAACGCCCACTTCTTGCTACATGAAAGAAAAATCATCTATCCGATGAGATAGGTCGGACATCATCTAACGTTATGTGAGTCCAACGAGGCTTTCATTGCTATTATTCACACGCATCTATGCGTAGTATTTTTACTATTTTCGTGAAAGTCTTTATTGGAGAAAGCATTGTTTCCTGTTTTTGTGATTTAATTTAATGCTTTGGCAATTGTCTTTTGCGGGTTTATGGACACCCACACGTGTTCCATCGATGTATAGATAGTAAAACTGAGTTAGTCGCTGTCTTTTTAAGTTACGAGATCATTCTCGTAACAATATTTCTGTTTTGTCACTATTCGGCTTTTATATTATTCAGAAAGTTGTCAATCGCGAACTTCAAGGTACAAGGCACATTAGTATGATAGTCAACAATTAAAATTTAATATAGTCTTTATTTTGCTACCGAATAAATTAGTTTGCAATGGTTATCTAATGTTTTTATTCATTTTAAGGATGAGGCTTGACAAGATGTAACTGCTAGTAAAAATTTATTAAAATGTGATTTTACGTGACTAACAAAATGACTAAAAATTAATCATGATTAAATAAGCATTTATGCAATAGTAGTTAGACATTGTAACTAACTCTTAGTTATTATTAGTATTTAGTTGTAAATTGTGAATAATTTTTATTGATTAGTCATTGATAAAAAATTAATTTGAAAATATTAGAAATTAATAATTTGTTGCATTTTATGTTTGTATAATCTATATTAGAATAATTACACTTGCAAAACATATGCAGGATTTAACATTAATTGTTTCTTTTTATTTAATACAAAACTTATATACATACTTCGACAGTTGATTTCAATACATACACTTTATTTATACCTTTAATGTTAAGGGTGTAGTTTACACGTGGTTAACGTAAAGTTAAATTAGTTGTACATTCCTAACCAATGGTGTAAAATTTATATTAACTTAATTGTAACAAAATATAATCTAGAGGTCTTGGAGGATGTTTTAGTTTGAATAATTATTTAAAGTTAACTGTGGTTTACGAGGTTGCTGGCTCTAACAAAGTTGCTAAATATTTTTAAAAATGTCGGAGTAAATTGGTTTTGAAATATAAATACGAATAATTTTTTGACCTAAAAGAAATATATTAGATTAGCTTGTTCGATATCGAAAACACGTTTACAAAAATTGTGTCATTGATATGGATGGCGTGCAACAGATTTAAGTTTGTGTTTATTCTATAAAATACACCAGTTTTTTATGTATTAATAATATATATTTTTTGTTTCAGGTAAGTGTCAGAGAATGCAGTTGTAAGTACAAACTATTTGTTTATGTATTAATTGCAAAATACAGACAAGCGTTTGAATTTCCCGCTAATTCATTTAATTATTACAGTTGGTAGTAGTGATTAAAAATTCATTGTCGTAACGTAATTGTCAGTTACGTATTGTTTACATTAAATTGAAAAGAAATCCTGACATATTAAAATTCGAATTTATTGTGTATTAATTAGTCAAATCTATTATTACACTATTTGTGTTAAATAATGCGATTTTTAGGTTAAGCAAAAAAAAATTTATGTAACTGAAAAAATTGTTAATCAATTCCGACTGTTGAATTTATTTTTGACAAAAGTTTGAGTAGCGTTATGGTAAATATTTTTTCAAACTATTGGCATGAAGGTACTACTTAACTTGACGAATTAATTACTTTTTGTAACAATTGTTTTTGCTGTAATTAGTCGCCGCTACTACTAAGCAACTATTCTCATTGATAAATTCGTACCAAATTTTTATTGAAAAAAAATATAAATAATTTAAGTTACTTCAATTTTTGGATTGGTGTTTCTAGTCTTTGAATTATTATCGGAAAATTTTCGCGTACACAATTTTTTGACTTTTTTCTTTTTGATGTACATATTTAGGCGTAATTGCCTGTTTTTCTTCACATCTTTGCTTCTATTTAGTAGTTTGAAAGTTTTTCGCTCTATTTTTTTTATCTTCCGATGCTCTCTCGTCTTGATGGTGATTTGTCTTTTGTTATTTTCACAATTCGTTTTTCTGTCATACGATTGATGTGCTCATTTTATTTTTTCTTTCTGTCTAATACCCAATCGTTGATGTTATTTATCCTGCATGTTCTCACTTTTTTCTGTCCACCAGTGTTTTTTTCGGTCATGTGTCATATAGGTATAGGGGAGAGGGAGGCACATTGATACAATTTTTGTTTTGATCACCATATTGTAAAACACTAAATATGTGTCGCTATTTTTAAATATTAGGCATATAAGCTGTATATTTTTCTTTCATATGAAAGTCTATTTAAATGAAAAACAAAAACAATTTTGGAGTTTTCACAATTTTTTGTAAGGGTTACATTTGCATCAAACTACCTCTCTGGTGGGGTAAATTGATACAGTGCTAGGGAACATTAATACACATACAATACTGTAGAAAAGAAGTCATTTATTAGTAAATTTATTACTGAATTACTAGGTTAGGAACTGTAGGAAAGTAAAAACATCTATTTTGGCGAAGTGTACCACCACCAGCAATGGGTTTGGGTAGTTTGAATACCACATCTTCTCGAAAGTCTTGAATGTTAGGAAAAACAAATGTCTTATTGTCAGTTTTCTTTTTTCGTAAAAAATTGACCTCTCTGTGGCAATTTGTCCAACGAAGTGTATAACTGCTTTCTTTGTGACAAACTTGACAACAATGAAATCGTCTATATTTAATTCATCATCATCGCACAACGAACGAACAACGAGCGAACGAACAACGAACGAACGAACAACAAACGAACAACGAACGAACAACGAGCGAACAACGAACGAACAACGAACGCACAACGAGCGAACGAACAACGAACGAAGTCGTCGACTGTTGTCCTATTAAAAGCAGTTGCCCTAGCGAAGCTAGTATTTTCAGGTGAGCGCAGACTAAGGGACGGGTGTCTTTTCATAAAGGACTGCATCCGAAATTTGCCAGCAATTTTATTCGAATCCCATATTTTGGGAAATAAACAATTGGGTAGATACCTGGCATATTGGTATGCCAATTCTCTAGCTTGACGAAATGTAAAGCCATAATGCATACGAGATGATTTCGCTAAATATTTCTCGAGTTCACATTCCTCTTCAAAGGAAAAAACTTGAGTACTTGTATATTTACAGTGATATTTTTTTATCTGGTTTACCTCCGCAGATTCATTTTCTTGCGCAGAATCATCTGAAACCTCTGGATTCATATTTTTATGAATTTTTCTGTATTTTTCGATTCTATGTTGAAGTGTAGCAGATTTTAAATTATGATCAACAGCTGCAACTCTAATTGATTTTTTATGTTTAATGACATCGGTTACTGCAGACTTTACAGCTTCTTCGTCAATGAATGCTCTTTCTGTCTTTTTGTGATAAGTGCGAACCATTTTCATTAATCTGAAACAAGTAATCACATCCTCTACCTAAACCTTGTTATAGGATTAAAATAATATATAGGTAGAGGTACATTGATACACTGCATCAATGTACCTCTTTTATCTATATATCAATGTGCCCCAAATGCACTCCGGCCCAAATAATCACATATTGCATACCTAATCTTACAGTGCATATACTTGGTTGGAAAAAATGATTAAATAATACTTACGTTTTGGAATGATGATACAACCAACACTTGATTACTACCACGTTGGTAAAAAACACACATGCAAAAAGTTATAAAAAATTATTTTTTCACCACAAAATAACACAACACAATGCAACTTCCCTCATACTTCATTTTCCGTTACAAAATTTTTATCACCAATAACTTATACTAATGCCTTCTTGTAATAACAGTTTCAAACAAATTGACCTATTCTGCCGGGAAATTTTAAATGTGTATCAATATGCCTCGTGTATCAATGTACCTCTCTTTCCCCTACCGCTGCCCTTCACGCTTAATTCCTTATTTTTGCTTCAACATTCTCGTATTCAAATATTTTGATGTCCAGGTATTTAAATATCATTTTTTGGTGTATGATGTTACCATCGACCATAAGGTAGAATCTGATCGGTGTTTTGGATGTAGTCATAGATATTGTTTTGCCGTTGATATGATTTTTGCTGTTCTTATAATTAGATAAAATAACCGTTGTATTTGCCATGTATTTTTGATTGAATCTTATCTTCTGAATATATATTTTCAACTGTTTTAATGATGTGGTATTTGTCCATCATAAAAAAAAGATGTATTATATTTTTTAACTACATTCGGTCGAAAGCTTTTTGCAGATCAATGTTTACAAAGTTGGCGCCCGTGCAAGATCTAAACTCTTGTTGTTCATCTGCTAATAAAGTACATTTATTTATTTTGTTGGTTATTATTCTTGTGGTTAACTTCAGAGTAAATTTATTCCTCTAGACTTTTTTGCTTTTTTAATCGCTACTCATTTTTTTTAAATAAAGTTGTTAATTGTTGATTAAGCTTCTCTCTGTATTTGAGTAACTCGTTGGTGATGTTATCTATATCTGTGTTCTTTCTATGGTTGAGTTTTTGGAATGCTATTTCTATGTTTCTTTTTTCTATAACGATCTCATCGTTGGTTAATATTTCTGCTGTATTTGGTTCAATATTGCTCTATTCTTTCTTGTAAAGTTCCTCAATATATTTTACCACAAGTATCTCGAAGTAATTGGCAACTTCGAGACAGTAACCGAAGAATGTATAAAATTCTCGACACAGATAACAGAAATATATAAAAGGTATTCAAAGAAAGCATAGGTCAGTTTTTCAAATTGAATCAAGAAGAAGATTTTGTCGGTTAAAATAAATAAGTGACTAACGTGTGTGCTAAAATACATAAATAAAGTACCGGTGCTAGTGAAACATAAATATGTCGCGTACGTGTTGGTAACATAAACAAGCATCAGTTTTAGATAAAATTAAAAAGTGCGGATTAGTGATAGTAATACATAAACTAATTTAAGTGTTTTTCTTAAATATCGTTAGATTTAGTTAGTTACGTGTAGTTTTACATGTAAATATTTAGTTTATAAATAAATTAGCTTTAAAAATCGTTACACTATGTTTCTAGCGCTAATTTATTTATTTGCTTCTCTTCTTTGACTTCTAATTAATTACCGAGTCTATAGAAGTCACTTTATTTTTTTAGAGAAGATTTCCCAGTGTTTGTTTTTACTTTGAATAATGATTTAGTGTCATTACGAATTCTCTTATATTCTTCGTAAGATTTTGCCGTCTGTGATGACACATAGTTTAACTACGCTTATTTTACATTTTTTTTTAATATCGTGGCAGAACCATACTCTATTGTTTGGCGTTTGTTTCTGCTGTCTTATATTTCGAGTTCCGTAGGTTTGGTTGCTGCTTCTTTTCTTTCAATTTCTACCAGCCGTTAATAACTTCTTGTTTTTCTATCGGGTTTTTAACGGTTTTTACTTTTAGTCGGTTTTTTAAATCTTTTTATAGTTATATTCCATAGTGATTTAATGCTTGTGTTCTTGGATCTATGTTTCTCATGTTAAGTTTTATTTTGATTTTTCCAAGAAGAAAACTGTGCTCACCATCTGCATTCGCGGAGTTTAGTGTCTTTACTTCTTATATTTGTACCGGGTGAATAAATCTGTTGGTTAAGACTAATCTATTATTGATTATTGTCCTCGAGTTTTTTGGAATGTATATTTGTATTGAGGTTAAAGGTCAAAACAGGTTTTAATGGTTCTTAGATCACATAGCGAGCATCAGTAATCTTCGATGCCATTTAATATGTTTTTACTAAAGCGTTGTTTTACGCCAGGAATCGGTTCATTACCGATGTGCGCATTAAAATTTCCCAGGATTATTAATGGTGCATCTTGTGGCATCTGTGATGTTTTAAAGTTGGTCATAGAAGCTTTCTCGCTCTTGTCTTAGTTTATTGTCCTGTGTTTCGTATGTCGATATTATATTCAGCTGTTCAGATTATGTACGCATTTTAATGATTAGTATACGTAACGATATATATTGACATTCTTCTACGCTGTATTTGTATTTGTTGTGTATTACTAATGCCTTAATAATTACTTGTGCTCAGTTATTGACTAAGTGTACAGCATTTTTCTAAATGTTTTGTTTTTATTTAATCATATTTCTAATGTCAAAATATTATTTATATTGGTTATTCACCGATACAAGGGATATAATTCTAAAACCAAATGTTATTCTTAACATCGTGTGTCAAAATTTGACAGAATCTTTGATATCTTTGTCATTTTGTTTTTGCTCTGTTTTCTTTTCTGCTTTGCTTGCTCATTTTTTGATCTGTAGCTTGTATTTTTCTGTTTCTCTGATTTTTTAAGCAGTTATGGTGATAGTTCTTTTTGTCGACATTAGTTATTAGATTACGATTTTTTTGGAAAATATTAAAGTTTTTCGAGTAACAAGCCAACTTGTTTGATTTTTCGAGTATTTGTTCACTTAATGGCTTTAAGAGAAAGTTAAATTGCTTTACGATGAATTGACACGACAGTTTCTTAAGGTATGCGATTTGATGCGATGCTAAAGTCACTTGGTTATGTGATTGAAATAGACTGCTAAAGTTTATTCACTTAATTTATAAAGTTTAGTATTAATAAAACGCCAACCTTGCACTAGGTTGAAGCGCGATCACTTACCAATAACTTAATCACCATGAATGCAACTGTTCATAATTTTGTAGAGTGAGAAGTAGGATAGTAACTAATTAGATTTAGTCTGTCTTCAATGTGCCGATTGTAATTCAACTTAAAATGGTGCCAAAACGGGGTGAAGTAACTCCAGGTGCCCGTTTACACCTGACAAACACTTTAGGTAGACAAATTGAACAACAACAATTCCTTGCAATGGCAACAACAAAAGAATAAAAACAATTAGGAAAAGAAACAAAAGAATACAATAATGCTAGTATTAGTGGATCCTTAAATTAAGCAACACCTTATACATGTAGGTAATGAGTTATTAATGTTGAAATTGTGAATATAATTTGGTAAATACAAAAAAGAAGAATCAACTCAATATAAATCCAAAGCGATTACGCAGTCAGAAGCAAAGCGCACCTTTGACAATTTTGACAAAAGAAAATTTGCATAAATTATTTGTGGTAACATACATATATCTAGGTCGTTCGTATCCACGATTGATACTAAAACAAATTATGAAATATAGAAAGAAGTTACTTACGGTTCTTCTAATATGCGATTAGCTAATGGCATGTCAAAAATATCTTCCTAAAATTGCTGAAAGTTCAACTAATAGGTATACAATGATATTACAAGTAAGGTATCGAATAGTTCATCTGATGATTAATATAATCATAATGCGCCAAGCTTTCAAAGGCCCTCTCAATTTTAAAATAATAATAAAATAAAGTACGGGTGTGCCACCGACTCTTTGGAATTGGTTGCTTATTTAACGAATATTCCACATGACCTGACTCTAATCAATGTAATATTTAGTTATTTAATCCCGGTATCTGTGCAGGTTCTAATTATCGGCTCAAAGAATGAACTAATTGGGTAATAGTTTGCAGAGATAGCAGACATCTGGGGGTGACCAAACTTGATGTGATAATAAAATTAATTAAATCGCGTCGTAAAATAGAAATGCATTCTTACGCCAGCGTAACATGTAACACATCGAAATAGTAGTTGATTTATACATTAATAGCGTGAAAATGTATATATATAGTATTGCGTTAGCACACGTGCTGTTTACGACTGGACAAAATTTATACAGTGCGTGAACCCATACCAAACTTTTTTAACATACAATTATTTGTTACTATTTTAAGTGTTCGAATATAATTATTATTTTTTAATCTATTGGATGTATGTTTCAACTGGTATAGGTCTTTGTACTGTTTGGTTAATTTGTTTATAAATATTTTTAAACGTTTATTTATAAGGAAACAATTTTTAACAATTCTATTTATATTGCCTAATAATGGCAACATAAAATACATAAAATTAGTGTCAACAGTAAATAATAATACGGTTCTTTTATAACTTGGATTCGCTGTATCGACAGTTGAAGCGCTTGTAAACATTTAATTTATGTTCATTGATATGGAAGATGACGTCACATTCAATGCGTACTTTGATTTTGCGTTTACGATTATTCTTCAAAGAAAATTTATTTGGAAAGTGTTTGAACTCAATCGACAGATGAAATATTATATTACTGTCAATATAACGTGTTCTCTGTGGAATTTACTTCTTATTGAAATAGTTTAGTTGAACAATTACAAAAATTTTTAAAGCAACTCAATATCATATTCTAGATAATGTATATACTTAGTTTTACATTTGCGATTTTTATAGATTTACATAAAGACATTCAATACTCGAGACGAGAATAATTTTATCATATTATAAATTTACGGACATTTGTTAACGTTGAATAATTTTATCGTTTAAATTTCTTGTTCTATATTCTGAAACTGCATACCTTTTGTGCAATTCTCTGAACCATAAAATGTTCTTTAGAATCATACAGTACATTACCTAATTATTCTATTGTGATTGGTTTTGACTAGGAGATTCTGTATATGTTCAATAATATTTTTTATAAAATTGTCCTGCAGAGAAAGGACGACGAGGATAACAATATTTTAATTTAAATTGATTGCTGCAATGCAATGAAAATATTTTTTGTGCTTCCATCCGTTTTGATGTACCGTATATCTGACGGAAAATTTACTTTTCTGGACTAGGCCGGTAAAGTGTAGTAGAATTTTATAACTAGAAGTTGGCGCTAATATGGACTATTAATTTTTTACGTTATTTGTCATTTGTGTCAGATTTATTAACATCGACCGTTGTGCGCGTTATTGTTTAGAATAACACTAGCAAGCGTTTTAGAACAAATACAATAAATTTGCTTATATCTTACAATTGCTAAAAACAATAGTTTTGTTTTAATATAAGTTCAATTGTAATGAAATTATGTAATTGTCCAAAATATTTCATAAACAAGGGAATTTCATTATTCGAGGTTTTAGGGTTATCTACATATTTCATGAAACTTTATTAAAATAAACTTCTTGTTCATATTCTGCTCTTTTAAGTCTTAGTTGTTTTCAAGCAGTTCATCCTACTATTATTCTTTCTGACGTTAGTTTATGGTTAATTCCATTCTTTGTGCGACTGTTCGGGATTATCTATGTTCACTTTTTGTTATGTTTTTTTTTTTGAAAAAAGGGTGCGTATGGCATAAACGTTTTCTTATTCCAAAAGATTTTATTTTGTCCTATATTTTTTCCAAATTTTGCTTTAAAGTATCCCATTGTTAGCGTGTTTATTGCTGTTGAAACTTTTGTATAAAATGCTTCTATGTCTTTATGGTTGTATGTTGATGTTGCAGTGTAAACTTAAATAATATTTGAAGTACAGCATTTTGAAAAATGCATTTTGATATACACTTGTGATAGTCTCTTTTATATTTTTATGCAAGGTGTATTTGATTAACGGGTTGTTATTTTAGCAGGTGAAATTAGAGCATAAATACAAGCAAAAAATGTCAAAATAAAAGTTCTATTTAAACATTAAAAAAAAATCATTAGTTTATAGCAAAATAAATCGCTAATTATGAACCTGTAGTCTCAAGTTGATACCACGAATAAAAATAAGAAGAATAAGAAGTGAAAATTTCTTCTTCTTTCTTCTCAGCGATTTGCTGACACCAAAAATAAAAATAAATACAAAATAATGTTATCGGATAACGCGTAGTTAAATTATTGTGGTTAAACGAAGTTGCTATTTTCCACATTCTTTTCAAGTACGTTAGATAATACCTCCTCCATTGGATAAAACACACGCCCAAAACTTGATCGTTACTTGCGTAAATAATTGCACATTCTGTCTAATTGGATTTCTGCCGCAAATAATCGATTTTGCAGCTCTTGTTTACTTACGGGGGTTTTGTATAGTTTACCTTTTACTTTAGAACCCTGAGGCATATCGATTGCCCTTGTCCACTTGGGGTATTTTTTTTTGACTTGTCATCGTGATCTGAGTTTGTTGTTTTTTTGGTTTTAAAATGCCACGTGTGACGATAGGGTTGGCAAGTTTTTAACCAGTTGCTCCTCTGGAGTCAGACGCTGTTTTCGGCTGCCTACTTTGGGTGCACAGACGCCGCTATTGAAGACTGCTTCTCCGTCATTCTCCGTTTTCAAAGCCGTTATAGCCCTTTGTAACCCCAGATAGGACCCCTTACAAGGTAGTATCGACCGGGCTAGCTGCACCGTAAATACACGATTTGCAATTCATTTTTATGGTACTGTTGGTATTGTTGTCTCGAGAAATTTCTGAGCATTTTTCTGATAATGTTTTTTTTTAGGTATACCGTCAATAATGGAACTGACTAATTCGTTTTTATAAATTTTGATTCTGTTTGCTAATATTACTTTATTATTCATGTATTCAAAGAACTTTTTTATATATTTTAATTTTACATTTTTTTTGGAGCATTAATTTGCTAGGTTAAACATAGGCCGAATTTTTGTTATCTTCAAAATAATTTAGATTTGTCAGGGCAACAATATTTACCAGTGATGATGATTCTACATTGTGTAAAAACATGCATTTTTTACACATAGAAAACCATAATTTTCTACATGACACATTTGATATATAAAATTTAAATTATGTAATTAATACAATAGAACGCGTGAAATAATATACTTACTAAAAAATTGAATTCTGAAATAGCAATAAATGGAAAGGTGAAGTACTATACAAATAGAATCGTTTTTACAACGAAATTCATATTTTATTTATTTATGATTATTTATTATTTATCCGACATTAACAGATAATGCATTAATTACGAGTGAATACTATGATTTGATTCCCAAAAACTTATGATGTTATGATTTTTGGAATAATTATTAACATACTCCTGTTTTGTAGAACTTTAATAAACCTCAACATATAAATGACAATTCTAGCAAGTAAATAAAATAAATAATTTAGTTGTTTCAAAATAAAACAATTACAAAAAAAATAAATATACACTTCATTACGTAACTAAAAGAGAGCGACTAATCCAGTTGTTCTGGAGATAGAGTCGTAGGCTTCGGATTGTTATATTATAAAATAATTTAAAAGGCGCCAAAACGATGAAGGACTAGGATGGCAGGCATCGTTTAAATCTACCCGCAACTGAAAAAGAACAAATGACAAGACAGAAGTGGTAACACGGAATATATATTTATTTTATCATAGACGAAGAAGAAGAAGAAGTAGAAGAAGGTACATAAGTAAATTTATTTAAATTTTATCAAACACTAGCACGTAGGTCGGTATCACAGACAAAATATAAACTACGCTTTCGACTGGGTAACACGTCGTATAGCAAAGTGACCTAGTCGGCCTAACTTTCACATTCAGAGAAGGAATAAATAACATGTACGTACAATCGGCATGACCACCAAAATACTAAGAATTTAAAATAGAAAGTGTAATACTTACAATTAGGTTCCCTCAAGAAGGGACCTATCTAGTTCCGTACCAGTATTACCTAAAACTTAATTGAAATCTAACACGAAAGAAAACGTACCTACGTGTTATCACAAGTAAATCTCTTTTTAATTAATACGATCACTGAAGATAAGCGAATGCTACAACAGGTGCTTATCAGCTTCACAGATAAATAACGCAGGTGGAGGTATGGAAACCCGCTGCAAAAAATTATGGACGAATGAAATTAAATCACAATACAAGAAATACATTTCTAAATAAAGACTCTCACTCAGATTGCCACAATATTGGATTGCAATTCACATGTAGGTATGTGAAATACTTAACAATGAAAGCCTTGTTGGGCTAGAGGATGTCTGCGTCCTTCAAACTTTACCGGAAGAATAAAATCCACGAAAAGTGGGCGTACTAAGGATTAATTTCTTTTCAACGAACTCTCTAATAATATCTTTACAGGTCATATTGCCAATAGCGCTACTTTCTATCTACAAAACTGATTGAGAGAGCGCTTATCAGGCCTTGACCTTAAATAGTTTTTAATTCTTTTAAGGACAGAGACTCTTTTCCTAGACATATTTGACAAAGTCATTGTGAAATGTATATTCAAAATCCTAAAAATGTTAGGAAATGTAAATCTCACGTGCTTTGCTAATTTAAACTTTTCACTAGTTTTGATTTAGTTTAAATTTTTGCAGAGTATATAATTCGAATTCTTGGTCTATGTCGAACCTGCAATACTAGGTCTTACGAACCTTGCACGACCAACTCACACAGTCGGAGATAGGGGAGGTTTAAGTGAATTATAATTAAGGGCGCCAGATCATTTAGAATTAACACTTTTGCCTTGATCAACAATGACGGTCCAAACTTGTAACGAATTTTTAGGCTCGTAATCCTTGTTACTCTGGAGTTCGGGTAACCACAATTAAAAGAGAAAGGTCTGTTACCATAAAGGAAAGATTAACAGGTATAAAAACTTTAATTTAGTAACGTAGAAGATTAACAGGAGTATACTAATTTCTCAATCCATAAATGCCAGAAGTATCGGCAACACACAATACATAGGTTAAGTCGAAGCGAATAGCGAAGAAAATTTCGTAATAAATATTGTTTGTACACAGCATGCGATACACACAAAATGATTAATGAAATTACCTTAATGGTATTGTAACAATAAACGTAATTACGGAAATTAACATAAACAAAAGTTCCGTGAGTGACTTTTCTGACAGCGAAGAAAAATAATTAAATAGACTTACCCAAAATCCAGTACCTACTTGAGCGAAGAAAACGTTTTCCCCGTGAGTAGCCTGCAATAGATATTGAATAGCAAATCGTGTCACACAATAACTCACGAAGATAGGAAGCTACAAAATCGTTAATAATAATAAATTAAATGAGATATAAAAACCCGTTGTATCGAATGCTGTTATTTGCGGTTACGAACAGGTGGGTATCGCAATCGACTGGCGTATAAGAAATAACATCTTAGAGGCAAATGCTGGTCAAGACTTCGTTGTCGTTGTGGATAATATGACTTCCAGAATCTTAAGCGTTCGGTGACGGTATTTATCAATAGTATTAATTCTTCATTGTTCTTTTATTAAATCGAACATGTGGTCGAAGCGTGACGAAACGGCTATCAAATTAATAAAGAAATTACAAAGGAATCCTAACAAACCGGATGCATTACCCTGTGCCGAATAAATTACGTTACATTTGTAATTAACTTATAATTTCCTGTCCATCACAGTGGATGTACTTAAAATCTTTGGAATTAGGTCAAATCACGACACAGACCGTCTCACGTAGTTGACAGCTTCAAAATGAAATCCGCAACCTGTCAGTAACTAGAAAGATCGGCAGATGGCGTCAATACCAGAATCTAATTTTAATTCGATATACAGGGTATTACGTTATGAAAATTTCGCACGTAACAAACATAATTCTTCTTTAAGTTTTATAATGACTCATTTATTTCATTTTCGTTGTACATATAAGAATATTTAAACGTTTTACAAACAGCTGAGTAATTAGTTATTTGTTATCTTAATTCCTGAAAAATAGCACCACAAAGGACGTAAAAGACGTTCATGCCAAAATTATTTTGACTTAAAAGCTCAAAATCGTTAATATTGGATTCATCGCAGAAACGTTTCTTTTTTCTGTTTCTTTGACTCTCGTCTCTTTATTGCCAGTTTTCCGTTAAACTCTTTGCTTTTTTTTAGATTATCAAATTTATTTCTTAAGTCTTCGAATAGTTCTAGTTTTGCTGACTGCATTAAGCGAGTAATCGAGTAACTTTTCCATTTCAAATGAATCCATTTTGTTAGCAATGGACAGCTTTATTTTTGGCAGTACTCTTCTCATTTCTGTTTTCGGCAAAGTCACAAAGTATGACAGTAACCGAAATATAATTTTTGAATAACGCATTAACTGCATCGAATTGGGCAGACATCTTGTGTCTTGGATCAATGTACATATATCTGGCTTTATAACTTATTCTTAATTACATGTTCTATAAACTCGTCAGTTATAATATTAGGCTATTGAAAAATTTTTAAATTTGTATATTTAATGCATTGTCATATTCAGTTGGATTTTCAGCTAAAATAATTATTTATTTATTTAGTTAAACATTCAAACAGTCATTAAGACTAATTACAAGGATGATAATACAATCAAATATAATTACAGAAAATTTGCCGCAAGTAACTAAACTAAACTAAATATAAAAAAATACGGTAATTGCAAGAAAAATAATAAATACAATAATTGTAAAGATAGGGTTTCAAAAGCAATTTAACCTAAACCTTAGTCGTATTTAAAATAATTTTCAATATCCTTTGTGAATGTTTTATAATTAAGGGCTAAGTCAGTATCGGTAAATAACAGTACGTTGTTTGATAATAGCAACAGGGGTCCGTGGTAAGTAAAATCTACATGATTTACTTGAACAGTGGCATTTGTTCGTGTAGGTTACCTTAAACAACATTAAAAGAGAAGGTAGCTTTCGTCAATTATAAAATTTCAGTTTAATTCGTTAATGCTTGTTTTTTTTGTGTCCATAGTCGTTCGCTGGCGAGTCGTTGGCGATTCTCCATTTTCCAAAAGAGAATTTTAATGCATACTAGGTTGCTAGCAACAACGCGCATGCACTTTACTACAAACCGTGGTGAAAAGCTGGCGACTCGCCGGCGAACGGTTGAAGATAGTTGATTTTTTTAAGTTTCTATATCAATTTTTTTATTGTATAAATAACTATTTTTAACTCACATGCTTTAGTTTGTTATGCGTTTCTGTACTTGCATGATACTAATAACACTACAGATGTTTGACGGTAATTTTACCGAAGCATCTAAAATTTGTAATTACAATTAAATTGTATTGTGTATTAGTTTTAAAAGTTTGTTGTAGAGTTAAGTCTTACTAGATAAATTGAATTGCTTATTTCAACCGTTGAGATTATTGATAAAATAATTACAAAAACAAAATACGAATTCTTCAGTAGTTTAAGCAAGATTTATCATCTGATTTTGAATGTTAATATTGTCTGTATACTCTGAAAAACTTATTAGTAGCTGCCGAGATTAATCAAATTCAACAGGCGCGTTTCGTGTAAATAAACGAAATGCGCATCAGTAACACGAATTCTTCAGCGTGCGAGGCGCGAGAACGACTATGCAACACAAATTATGTCTTGGCTTGTCGCCGGCGAAACCTCCAGTAAAAGCTCCAGCGAATCGCTGGCGAGTTGCCAGCGATCGACTATGAATACGGCTGTAAGTCTTTTACTTGTTCCTGTTTGATCGTCATCTGCTTTTCTTATGTTTTCTTTTTTTAATTTGGGTTCAGTCAAAGTTTTAGTTACGTCTGACACAAAGTGTTGACGCGCGACTATCAAATATATAACGTAACAAATAGTATTAGTTAATTTCGGGTTAAATTTAGAAAAATCTTACAATATGTTTATTGCATTTAAAAGGATACAAGATTTTATAGCAATAAAAGTCCTGAAACTTTGGGGTTTCGAGCAACTGTGCGAACTGCACTACGATAGTTACGCCATTGTATTCTGGTAGCAGGCAGGGCTTTAGAAGTTTCGGACCCCGAAACAGCGCTTTATGCGCTTAATACATAAGCTGCTGTTGACGAGTCAACAAATTTAAAGACGAGCTATTTTTTTTTCACTTGATTAGAAATTGTTTATTATATTATTGGTTATTATGCTTATAACTTTGAAAAAAAATCGGAAGTTATTTTTCAATAAATCTATTCTGAGCAAATTTTGATTCTGATGTCAGTTAAAGTAAAAATCACGGTTTCGGTGTGGTCCATGTCCCTGATAGAAAGTGGAATCACTTAAATATTTTATGTTAAAACAGTTCAATTGTAACTTCAATAGTTGTGGTCTCACGGGGTTTTCAACAATGGCGTTTTTTTAATACGTTATTATCTACAGACTCTACATTAGCTACGCATCTATGTATTTTCTATGTATAGGTGTAGAAAATAGTTTTCTACATTTGCTTATCCACTGATACTTACTTTTGCGTTTGTTCTTGCTGTTTAACGTTCTTCGTTCGCAATTGCTATTATGTTCATCATGTTATATCGGTCGATTGCTGTGATTTTCATGTAAATTGAAAAAATGTAATTTATAACGATGATTCATCGAGAGTCAACTGTTATACGTCGTTATGTAATTTAAAAAGCCAATTTATACCACTTGTACGTGATAGTTTACTGTATTATTAATAAGTCGTCATTTTCAGGAAAACATAATTACTTGTTGTTTGAATTTTCGTACTGCTGATGAGTCCCAAAAGGAAAAACAGGTGTCTACTTGTTATTGTTGTTGTTTGAGTAAAAAAAATGGATAAATGTAAACCTTTTAAATGATTTTGATGTTGACAATTGAACGAAATTTTACTTCAGTTGTTTTGTGGGTTTAATTTTTATAAAACATTAATCGTTATTTAATAACTATATTTTTCAAAGCAAAAGATCTTTTATATTAAAAAGTTTTAGGTTACTCATTTTAATTATTGTGTGGATTTTAACTTTTTTGTATTATTAGAATAAATTCGTGTTTATGTATCTTGGAAAAGCAACTGTTTTGTGCTTTGATGACGGTTGATATATTTTAATGTAATGAAATGAACTTTTTCTTGCGTTAATGGCATTGCTAATAGCAAAATGGCGGCATTGTAATTAATTATTGTAAAAGAAGTTGTTTCATGATTAAAATTAAACGTCAGTACTAAATGTGTCTGGTTTTTTTCCCTGTCTTTTCACGAGAAGTTACTCGTAATATGTCTAAAACCTTATAACGAAATAGATATCCTTTTATCTTATAATAACGTATTACACGGGCAAGCGGTCAAAGCCAGACACATAATTTTCATCATCTCTCTACATTTAGAGTAGAAAATTTCGGCGTAGATTTGGCGTATGTATGTGAAGTGTGTTAACCCTATTTTACAGAAAGGAGAAATCGGCACACGGAGACGTGAAGCTGTGAGTGGCGTTATCGATTATCAGGGTTAGTGTCCCAGTGCGGATGCCTGTTTTTCTCTTTACCCCACCAACAGACCGTGAAGCAAGTCGTAACTCGACGCTGGCTCCCTCTGCCCTCATATAAACCTCTCTCTTTGTTAACTTACGCCTCGGGTTTAAATTTTTATATTTATGCAACATTGCACTATACAATGCAAAAGGTTGAGTTTATGAAAGAGGTTCAACTCTTTCGTCTTTATTTTAGTTATTTGTTATTATATATACTCGGTCTTTACTGTTGTTTCGTTCTTTTACATAAAGAATTGCCGCTATTAAGATAAGCACGCTTAAAGGTAATAAATCAATATATAACATTGCTACGTGAAGTTACCAAATGTTTTGGCGTTTAAAAACGTTTATGAGGTGGTAATATCTTTCATAAACACTGTATGGAATATCTAATGTAATTTTGTTTGTACAAGTTCTTAAAGAGAAAATAAACAACAGAATTTTCGTATTTTTATCTAAAGTGGAACAGAAGCTTATTTTGCTTAAGTATTTTCTTTTTAAAGCGAATGATGGAAGTTTTGCACTTGGGTTCGTAAAAGCCCATTACGGCATTTTAGAAAATGCGATGATATTTTATTGAAAAATGATGCTGTGTAGAGGATGCAATAAGAAACGCACGATTTAAGAGGAAAAACATTTAAGAGAAGGTTAAGTGACATGACGTTACATCTTGTTGGCGGCAAAAAGAAAAGACCACTATGAAAAGCCTCTTTATAGCAGTCATTATCGTTTAGAAATCTAGAGGAAAGGCATCAGGACACGTTATTTATCTTTTTGCAGCAATAGTTTCTCTTATATTTCATAACTCCAACAAAAAAAAAGATAAAGTTTTGATTGTAAATCACGATCTTCATACTATTTCGAATTTATGTTTTTACGTTTCCAAAAAGAAATATAAAACACGCTTATATTATTTTTAGCTTGACAAAGTGACTCTTTCGGGAAAACTATAACAAGCATCATACGAACGTTTCCAAAGAACTTAAATCTTATGTTCTGTTGACGCAAATGATAATTTTTTTTATCAACGTGAGTTTCTCGACTTTTAAAGTCGATTTTATTCGTGTAAACGCTCGAATGAAAGTAAAAATCTGCCGAAAGGTTACTACGGACATTGAATAAAGCAACTTTCACTTTCATTAGTTAGTTGTAAACCGATTTTCGAAGATGGGGTTCATTTATTCTCTAAAAGCCCTCAATCTTTTGTACATGATCTTTTTTATTCGTCGGATTATGAGGTTTTTTACGTTTTGTTTTATTTAACTTCGTTTTGTGATTCTTGAATCTAAAACTTTAAAGAAAGGTTAATACCGTATGCAATCTATGCACGGTTAAAATATTTACGAAAAAGTGTCTGGATTTGCGGCAAGTTTGTCTCCTCAATTTCTTTTATCGTCCATTACGAATGGTTGGCTTTTGTTATTTTCTATGTTGGAGTCGTCGCGTCGGTGTAAATCCAACAAGACTGTCCTAATTCCATGACTATTGGGAATCCTACCGTAACTGGACGAGACATTGCGTTTTTGTATCTGATATTCTTTGTTTTACTGGTTCATCTTTATTCCATTAGTTATTTTTTTAGGAAATTAATTATAAAGCAAATTTAGTAATAAATGCAAATGGATGCTGAATTTTTTTGTAGGTGTATCATCCCTAGTAGTCAATTAAATTAGATATAACTATAATCGAGTACATTAATGATTTTTAAAACGTTTTAAAAATATTATGTTTGCAATTGTTTAATAAAGGTTGATAGAGAAAAAAAAATCTGAATCAAAATGTTTGCGACGAAAAAACTGTGTAACCCTGTTATTGCGACGTAGGAAGATGTAATAGTTAAGTTGCCCTAATAACCAGTCTAGACTCAAGTTTAAGTGTTTAAACTAAATAATTTTTTTCGAGGATTTACTTGTAACTTCGTTTTTGACGACTATCCCAGTATCATTCGGCGAGCCGATCGCAGGTCTCGGTGTGCTAATTATAAAGTGAAATTAAAAAGACACCCAAACGGTTACAAACTAGAATGGAAGACACCGCTTAAATCCATTTAAAGCTGAAAGAGAACAAATGACAACGCACAGGTTGTAACACGAATATATTTTTATTTTATCACAGAAAGAGAGGTTAAAAAAGAGAAGCGAGGTAGATTTGCATAGATGCGATCAATTGCTAGTACGTACATACAGACTATAATTGTTGATGCAAGCCCCCTTCGGTTGGGCAACACGTCGTACATAAAATTAAACTTGTCGGCTTTTACATTCCAAAAGAACAAATTTACATTGGTAAATATAATACAAATATGCAATATCTCAATAATTAAGAGAATCCGAGCGCACCGTTTAATATATTACACACAAAAAAGAAAGTTTTATAGTTAATTGTTACAACTTGATATGTACGTACAGTCGTGGGTGTAAACGACTGACAACGTAGATAAAAAAAATTAGAATAGGAAATACAATACTTACAATTTATTTTTTCTTTCTTTCAAAGTATGCGGTTAGCTAGCGGCACCTTCCTCAGAATTTCTTAAAACTCGCTGAAATAAACAGTCTTATACATATCGCGTTATCAAAAATAAGTTCATTTCAGTTCATACGATCTATGAGAACAAAATTAATCCTCAATCAACGTAGGTGCATCACCTGTTTCACTACATCGTAGATTGTAACGTCATTATAGGATTTTTTTCAATACGAACGAACAGGTGTCAATATCTCCGCATTTATGGAATACGTGTGGGTATCCAAAATTGCTAATAAGAATTACTGAAAATCAAATTAAATCACAAAAATAGAATCAATTCTTACTCCAGAAAGACATTCTAGACCCATTTATAACGTGCGTGTGAATATTTAGAGATAAAAGCCTCACCAGGCGCGTACATTAGATGATTATTTACACACCGTACCGCAGTTACCAGAAAATGGTTTTTCTTCCATAAATAATTCCATTTGTTAAAACAACCAAATGGCAGCTAACACTCTGGATATAGCGAAAAGTGGTGTCACAAGCTTGCACGGCCAACTCACACAGTCTGAGATAGGGGAAGTTCAAATAAATAAGAGTTAAAGGCCGCTAGATCTTTTATAAGTAAAACTTCTGTTTCGATTAGGACAGAAGGTCCAAGCCTGTAACGAATTTCAGGTTCGTAATCCTTGTTACACTGGTATTTGTGTAACTAACAAAAAGAAAGATATGTTATAAAGAAAAGATAAAATATGTATAACAACTTTAATTTAATAACATAGATTATTAACAACGAGTCTCAGAAATTTTGTAGTATATTATTCACTCCATAAATGTCAGAAGTATCGCCAACACACAATACATAAGTTTACAGTGTCGATAGCGAAGAAAATTACATGACAAATATCGATGCGATACACAAAATAAGTAGTGAAACTACTTCAATGGTATTGAACCAATTATTCTAGTTACGTAAGTTAAAACCACCAAAAAGTTTGTAAGAGACCTTTCTGACACAAATGTAATTAAATAAGACTTACCCGCAATCCAGTACCTACTTGCTCGAAGAAAACGTTTTCCTCGTTGAGTCAGTCTGGAATAAATTTGAATAGCAAATCGTGTCAATACAATGACTCACGAAAGCAAAAATCTACAAAATTTTTAATTATTATTAAAAGAAATTACACATAAAAACCCGATTATCGAATGCTGTTGCACACATTAAGTGAAAGTTGGTTTCGTAGTTGCTTGACGCATAAGGAGTAGAATCTCGAAGAGGAGTTCTTGTCGAGACGTAGTTCCTAGTTCGAACGTAGGTTTTCCAGAATTATACTCGTTCCATGTAGATATTTGTCGATATTAACCCCAAATCGATCTATAATGCATCGAAGCATACAGCCAAAAACGTGGCGGAACGTGCCTAGACGTGCCTGTGATGAATCAACTGCACAAAATGCGTTTTCAAATTAGAATTTTATTTCCATTAACGCCGAAGTTATAAGATTCAGAGAATTTAAGAGGTTATAGCATCACAAGCACGAATTTTAAGTACTTGACGGTTTGACGTCTTGATAGGAAAATGAAATAAAACTAAACTCGGCAGAGGGCGTCAAAAACATGACGTTATAAACCTCTAAATATTTTTTAGTTTTTCTTTGGAATTAAGCTGTTCAGCGACAGATCAAACAGCTTCCCGCGTATTTAGATCTTCTATAAGCATTTTTTTGGTTGTGTTGGTTGTAGAGGTATAACTTAGTGTCGGATGGCTTCAATATCCGATCTTGTTGAAAAGCGTCTCAGAATCTTGGGAATTTAAAATCCTTTTTAATTGTGTCCATAGATAGTCAACAATGTCATTATTTGTTTTTTTTTTGACACATAGGAACAAATGCTAACTTTGCCATTCTCACTGAACCAAATATTCAAGAGTGTTTTTTACTTTTCTGCATTTTTTTGGATATAAGACTTATTTTGTTTTAGTGTTCCTATCATCGCAAGGTTCTTGAAGAGTAACAATCCAACCAAAAGTAACCTTGTAAAAAAGTTCATTGTTACGTTCTTTTCCAATTACCCGAATTGATGGCACAAATTTTTTACCGTAGTTTTTGGTTTTTTTAGGGGCCATTTAGTTTTTTTTTGTCCAAATTTGGTTAGTGATTGGATAAGAGGTTTGTATATCACAAAACCACCAATTCTTGATTTTCTACAGTTTAAAGGGAGTGAGTATACTGAGTCAATACTGTCGTGCTTCTACCGAGTAAGGGAATCCACCTGGCACAGGTTGGGATTTGTTCTTTTTTGTGGTACTTGATTTTTGAGTTTTTTCAGATTTATATCCTTTCTTTGCCAGCGCGTCAGTTACCCGTAGAGCACACCTACTAGTGGCAGAGAAGAGAAGATTAGTGATCAGAAAACTACGGATAACTAAGGCGATGGCACTTTTCGTTGTCAGAGTGCCTGATAGATTGAAGGAAGTGCTGGACAGGAGGAACATTAGAGTAAGATACAACACGGTCAAGATGATTGAGCAACTTGCATCTACAAATAAAGACCGACTACTCAACCTATGAACGAAGGAAATCTACGAACTTTAGTGTAGTTGTGGAAAGTCATATATAAGACAAACTGGACGCAGTATACAGGGCAGAACAAAGGGACATTGGAGAGATGGACAACAGTCATACTTGAGAAATCAGCAGAATATTTACACCGGAAGGAGAACATGTCATTAACTATGATAACGTTAAAGTACTGGCATTATTATCAACGGAGAGGATAGCTATAGATAAGGCAACACTTGGAGATTGGTTACACACAAAATACCTAAAACTATGACTACTATAAATATATTCTAACCTACACTATTAGACACTGTTACAAGCTTTAGGTATTTTACGAACCTGCACGGCCAACTCTCAATAGTCGGAGAGAGGGGTAGGTTTCCAAGAAATATATAAAAGGTGTTCCAGGGCGCCAGAGCTTATCCCCAAAGTGACTTCTGTCCGCTCACAACAGAATGGTAGCACTTGTAACAAGATGTTAGGTTCGTAATCCCTTCTACTCGGCTGTTCGAGTAGCCAGCGTTTGTGATTAGATAACGACGATCTAAAGAGAAAGGTATGTTGTCATAAAAGAACAAGTAACCACAATAACAACTTTAATCTAGAATCGTTGATGATTATCACAGGATATAAGAATTCTCATTATAGAAAATCAGTAGTATCGGCAACACACAATACATAGATAAATTTGGTTTACATGAATAGCGAAGAGTAGGTTTATAGTAAATCTCAGTTGCATATAGCATGCGAGATACATGAAATAATGATAATAAGTACGGCCTTAATATTACAATATCATAATAAATATTGGGAGTACACAGCATACGTCATACACAATAAGCAATAAGCAAGAAAATTACTACGGAATTAATATTCACACAGTTTCGTGAGCGACCTGGTTGACTACGAGGTAAAACATATAAAATCACTTACCAAAACACAGGAACTTCCGCTGGTGTGAAGAAAGTACTTTCTCCGCCACGTAGTCCTGTAAGCAATTTGAAATAGCAAGTCGTGTCAAACTAATTCCTCACGAAAGTGAAATCTACTAAATCATTACTTAAATTTTAAAGTACACACATAACACAACCCGAAAGTCGGATGCTGTTATACCCTTTTCTGTGATTTAATTAATTCCAACAGTAGGCCTTATAAATATTTAGAATCGTTCCAACACAATATTCGTCGAGGGTTATCTCTCGTCTTTCGGTATCGATTTGAATTCATGGGCCGGATGGTGGTAAGAATGGCCGGTGACGATACGAATACCCCACGATCGCAACGAAGCCACAACTTTCTCTGGTGGACGTTAAATTATAACCAGAATGCTAGTTATGAGGTAGCACATGGCGCTGACAAAAGACATAAAAATTACCTTTAATTAAAGAAAGAACACAATCCACTTACTCTGCGGGAGCAAATTTGTTATTTAAGGAAACTTCTCATTTCCATCGTGTCCCAACACGTGGATGATTTTAGAAACGAATTTTTCACTCACGCAGACATAGGTTAGAACATGAACGCTGTCAAAGTCAAAATGCCGGTCTCTCCCCGGATGTCGTCTACTCAATACAAAGTGACCAACGAACCCGATAGATGGCGTAAAAAAATATAAAAGTAATTTTTAATTAAACTGATATACAGGGTAATGCATTATTTAAATTTATGCACGTAACAACACGGTCCGACAAACACAATTGGACACGTTTCATGGATTAACTGAGCATAAAAACGCACAGGTATATAACCAGGAGCAGAAGACAACAGCAGTCTTTGGAAATCATCTGAAGAAGCTGATTGCATGAACAGGGAAACGTCAAGTTTTAACTTGACAACTCGGCAATACCCGGTAAACATTATTTCAATGTACAACGGCCACGAAATATTTATCATAATTACATTGAAACTTGCTTTAGACTTTAGCGTAAAGAATATTAGTGATTTGAAATCGTATTTCGCATTGCATATAAATATTAAATTAATTTGAGATAATGTTGGCTTAAGTGTTTTAAGAATCGGACTCGTCTTGATCGAGTGATTGTGTATTCCTGTGTTCTTGCAATGTCGTATAGGTTATATCGAACATTGTTTGCTGTGTATTCAAGTTCAAGACGATGGATGGAGATTTTTCGGTCTTCGATGTTGACAATGAATGTTTTTGATTCACATTGAACAACATGGGCTTTCGTAAGATTGATCATTTGTATAGTTGTAGTCATAAATTAGTTTTTCTTGGTGTAAGAAATTTGTTAGGAAGATTAATAGGTTCACTATAAACGAGTTTAGCTGCGGAAGACTGTAACGTGCTGATTTTTTTCCATAATTTTAATAAACATTTTTTATTTACTGTCTATGCAAATCATTTTGCGCAACGCAATTATGCTCATGCGTTTGTGGCCATTTTTTTAAGGCATCTTTGGGCGGCGACTCGTCGCTAAAGGACGTTTTAGTTCAGGTCTGGCAGTTTACCACATATGTAAATTTGAAATGTGGTGTAATACCTTTGTTGTTACGTTGACAGTTCGCTTTTGTTGTGGTTTACAAGTGCGTTAGTTGTAATTAAGGAAAAGCCTATAATTTGTAGGGTTAATTTTTTTTTGCTCTTTACGCACGATGTAACCTTTAGAATTTGCGAATTCATTTTTTCTTACGATTACATTTCTAGTTTGTACGATGTTTATTTCTGTACGTGTTGTTTAGTTTATGAATACGCAAAATTTGTTTTGGATACGTACGTACAATTACATTTTTTCGACTTTTGTTTTTGCAGTGCGATATTAGTCTACACGTCACATTTCTGTTATGTGTTACCATTTTATATAGTTACTATTTCAATAATTATTTAACGTGTTACGTTCGAAGTTAATTTAATTTGGCACGTGATATTCTGGTTATTGATCTATACGAGTAAATATACGAAGATTTGGAAGTTTTGATCCTATAAATCAGATGGAACGCACATGAAATTGCATTTCTGCGACGATATGAATTGATGATGAGGCAAACTTTAATTCTTTATGTACTTGACCTTCTGTACTTACCCTTGTTTACCTACGTTTCTTTATTAGATAAGTTTTTTATTTAGATTTTATTGTGATGTTTATTTATGTTTTATATATTTTTGGGTTTCAATATTTTTTTCAGTGTTATTATAAAAATATTGTGGCTTCTAATTTTAAATTTCAGTTGTTTTTAAATTATTATAAAATCTGAAAATACGATAGAATTTCTACGACTTTGTTTATAAATTTGTAAATAAATTGTTTATGTTCAATATTTTTTATTTTGTTTGTTATTAATAAATTATGTCTGGTGCATTATTTGCATTTCATGCGGTAGCGTTGGCTTTTGAAAACGGAAAGTGGTTCCTTGATGTTGTAATCGACATGTTTGAAACAGGCGGTTGGAAGTTGGTTTGTTCTATTAGGAGCGGTTTGCTGTCGTGTAATTTTTGGGCACTTGCACTGGTTATATGTTTGCATTTGTTTTATGCAAGCAGCATCTATAGATGGCCAGCTGTAGTGCTGCCTGGTGAGACGACTTTTAGCTCGTACTCCTGGATGTGCCAAATCGCGATTAGCTTGTCGGCGGTAATTTTTTGGATCGAAAGGAGAAGCAGTTGAAGTGGAGAGATTGCAGTAGGTAGCTATGTCTGTATCTTAAAATTTCACTTGTTTATACTGCAATGAACAGTAATTAGAGAATGTTTTCTTTGCTTTAGATGTGACGAATGTTATATCACGCCAAGTTCTTGATCTTCGCAATTTCGGGATCACCACGTTGGCAACATGATCCTATTTGTGTAATGAGTCTGTCGTTCAGAAGGATATAATGCACTGAATACGTATTTGTAAAAACTTTTTAATTGGAATGGTAACTCGGTGGTAATAGAGGAAGATTTTGTAGAGTAAATTTGACTATATCTGTATAATTTAAAACGATCTATCTCATTTTTGTTAAAATTTATATTTCATTTTAAATTTTTGTCTAGTTTATGAACTCACCTCTAACGATTTTTTGGAAAAGTTCATGGTTTACTTATGTTGATTTTGTCTGACTTTGGAGTAACCTCATTACCAAATTATTTTAATCTATGAGCTACAAAATAATATTTTCTCTTAAGTTACTAAAGAAAATATTTAATTTGTTAGATTTATGAACTAATATGTAGATTAAGCTGATATTAAACTCGAACGTAATCTTAACTTTCATGAAGTTTGATAGTGAAAATTCGTAATTTCGTTGTTAAGTCAAATTTGTTTTGAGTGTAGAGGTGTTGTAAACACATTCTTGTACGACGTAAGATTTAAAACGCGAAATTGGCAAAATGGTGTTTACAATAATACCTTTGTAGTCTTTAATTTTAAAACGTTACATTTAAACTGGTGCTTGCGTCATATTACAAGTTTAGTAGATCGAATATACACATATTTGTAGAAACGTTGTTTATAGCAGAAATCAGTGAAGGTGTATGAAACTCATTATAAATTGCGGTGTATTATTAACAATTAAAATTTGTAATAAAGTTAGACAGTATTGAAGGAAATTAAGTTGTTCAAAGTGTTGTTTGGTTACCTTTCAAGTTTAATATGTAAAGTAAAACTCTTCAATTTCAATAACGTAATCCATGTCTCAAAATTTAATCATTATTAAAGGAGTTACATCTTTGCCGGGAGCTTTGCATACCATCGTCGATGTAATTAAATTTAACGATTTCATGTAACACATACTCAAATTAGACTACATTTGCGTTTTTACCTTTTTTGTATTACTACTTGATGTCGACTAAATTGAATTAATAGTAAATTTGGTTTCTAACTTATAATATATTTTCTGTTATTGTTTAGCAAAATATAAACTTTCATTTCATAATATTATTGTTTTCAGGTTATTTTTAATTTAAACTTTGGTGTTCAACAACCATGGGTTCCTTTTGAATTTGCTATTTAGAATACTTGGTTAATTTTGTTTATGAATACGTTTTGTAACTTGAACTGAAAGTTATTGGTTCTAATCAAAAGGTTTTGTGATCTTGTTTCCAAATTGAGTTGCTACCAGGGAAACTTAGAAATGCGGGTAGTTGTCAATGGAATGTTTAGTGTTTCAAACATACACAAAGGCACCTCTTCGAAATTAATTTAAGTGTGTTGAAATATTACTTCTCTTTGTTTACTAATAATGTTGTTAGAATTACATATAAATATTGAGATTTTTATACAAATGTGGATTATTTATATTTTAAATGTTAAAAGTTTACGGGGTCATCTATTTTTGGAATATCGGAAACTGATTATTACTTGGTGGTTCAATACATTTTAGCATGGTGGCTTCAGTACTTTTAATTTTTTTACGACAGTAAACTTTTACTATTAATGCAAAACTTAGCAAGAAGGGGAAGACGAGCTGGAAAACTAAGCTGGGTACTAGACAAAATAGGGGAGGGATACTATATAATTTCTTAGAAAGTGAAAAACTGTATGCAATGAATACCTTCTTTCAGAAAAAGTTTTATAATATATAAACATGGATTTGTCCAAACAAAGAAATTTAAATTGAGATCGACTATGTACTCACAAGTACCAAGGAAATAATAAAGGGTGTAATTGTCCTTATCAAATGTACATAATATAAAGTGACTACAGGTTGGTTAGCACAAAAATCAACTTCTTGAACACAACTAATAAAAACAAAGAAGAAAATATAAACAAATATAAAACCGAAATTCTATACAAAACAAAACTTTGACCATTGCGCTTTTAGACTAAATATAGGGGATTTTGCAGCGTCGAGTAGCAGTTGAAATTACTTTTTACTAATATTTTTGGTATCAAAAATATATACCCAATTAAACTAACACATCTATTATCTAAATGCACAAATTTAGTAATCATAAGATAAAATAAATAATACAAAATATTCAAAATATGTACACAAATATAATCATTTACAACTTTATATACATGCAATGAAATTAAATTATTATCATTTAAATGAATAAACAAATACCTCATATTTCTAAATTTAAATACGATCAAATCTGTTTTTTACAATCTTATTAAACTAATTTATTTACAAAATGTTACGATGATACTCATTTATATAAAATCTATTTAGATCTCTACGATCTAAAAACAATATCTTTGTTTTATTACGATGTATTTACGATGCTTTGTTTTACAACAAAGGCTTTTAATACTATTGCGATTCTATGACGAGTGCTCTGTTTAACAACCAAGGCCTTTAATATTTTCCACTAAATTACAACGTAGGCAATGGTGAAGAAATGCAATCAATGCATTTCCGATACTAACTTCTAACCAACGAAAGAACGAAATTTATATCATGTACCTATGCGATGGTTGACGATGTCAAATTCGGAAAGATTTCTTTTTCTACTACAATACGATAACAATGGTAATTTAAAACGTCTGCAACTCTAGAGAATGTAAATTCTTCAGCTACGAATTAACGATAACCACCGATTTGTGGCGATAAAGGCGACTCTTATTTATGCTATACGATATCTCAATTAGGTTGCTATTTCTAATAATTACGCCATTTCAATACGATATTGGATCGGTACAATGAATCCACGATGCCATTTCATGCTACTACGAAATCAGCTGTGTGACAAATACAATTTTCAATGATCAATATGCGAAAATTACTACAAATTCTATTAAGTTAACTAATGCGTACTCTTTTTAATTACATTAAGAAAATGTTAAATTCTAATAAGTAGCAAGTGTACGTGTACACTCAACTAAATACAAAACGGGACAGACTATAGCTCTTAATATCCTTTTTTGGTAAAAATGTCAAAGAAAGGCAATTATAATAAATGTTTTAAGTAATTGCTAATACACTTATTAACAGTGTTAACATTTTTTTGCGATTTTTGCCAGCCACAATGTTTAATTTTGTGTTAAGTTTTTTAAAAATTTTTAAATTGATACCGATTTCTGCCATTGTTTAAAATCGTAAATAAAATGATGTTTTATATTGTTCATAAAGGTGGATCTTGTAGTGATCGGGTTCAATGCAAACTTCTTGAATAACACTAATATACCATTTTTTTAATTTGAATGATAAGTTGAAGTTTGGTAACATTTGATGATTGTATTGTTAACGGTAAACAATTTGTAGGAATATCGGTTTTGAAGAACTTTTAAACTTTAAAAATGATTTTGTATTTTTTTGACATGTTTAATTATTGCATTGGTTTTCACATATACATATGTCTTGATCCGTCGCAGAGTTGAAACTTTTTTTGGAATCAGTTTTTGATTCGCAGTAGTCATTTATACATTTTTTCAGAAAACGCGTTTTTGTGATGGCTTATAGCAAACAGATAACACCATGCGTATGAACCAGCGCGAACGAAAGGAATTTTTACGTCAGCCATGTTGTTTTAATACGATTAAAATTCTTTTAACAATCTCTCATTCTTCTTTCTATACATGGGGATAATGATCCAATAACCCTCAGAAGTGGTTCACACCTGTGAATCTCTTCTTATTTTGTGGAATCTCTGTATGGTGATTACGGATGCGAACTTTAGTCAAACTTATCCTAAAGTATTGTATTGTGTAAATTTCTTATTTGTATCTTATAATACTACATTCAGCTTTCAGCAGTTAAATTTGAATTCACAGTATTAATTTTTCTAATTTATAGTTGTCAAGATGTTAATCGTAAATTTAAAAGATAGTTAACGTTACGTAATGCAGAGGTCGTGTGTACGCTGACGTAACACCCGTCAAGTTTCTTTGATTGTTTTGAGTTAACTAAAGCCAAATGTAGGCACATAACGTTGTACGTAAGCTTACCTATTACGCTTATTTTTGTTTAAGGGATACGTTTTTAATACTTTCTTTCCTTAATCAATCTTATTAATTATATTTGTTGTTTCTTAATGTGTCACGACAGCATGCAAGTCAAATAGTTCAAAGTTTGCGGTGATTGTTCATAATTATTGCTATTAAAATCTTCTATAACAAAAAAGTGGCTTCTGCTAAAATAAATTTGGTTGTGGTACATATTATTGTTGGATCGAAATATATACACAAGTATTACATTGTTCTTGATCGTTTTTTTTTTGCTCTATCCTGTTCGTTTTGTAGTGGGTTCAGACGTAATCTTAGTATCACCAAGCAGTGGATCTTGATTAGTACAAGGAGTGGCGTCTATTTTTCTCCATCTTTATTATAGTTTCTCAACCACGCGTTCTCACCGACATCGTAGCTAGCCATGGTGACGTGGTTGTTACCAACAGAGTCTCTTAGTTAAGCAATTGAGCTAGATAATAAATGATTTGAAATGTCTAAATAATGAATAATTATAACTGTGAATAGTCTATAAGGGTGGTAAACGTTGTCGATTTTATACTCGCGTAATTCAAAATAGTTTTGAATAAAACTGCGGGATAAAACCACAATGTAAAGGACTTGGAGTTAAAGAAATGTCAATGCAATTATGCAAATACCACCTGAGTGAACCACTAGACGTTCGTTTTGCTCTTTTGGGTCTTATCAGCAGCAGGAGATACACTATAATGTAATTTCCACAATTGCATCAACAAACCCTATAGCTTTATATACACATGCGATAGGTCTAACATCTAACAATTAGCAGACTATTGATAGCATTGCCATCTGATAGTATAAGGTACTATTTATACATTTACCACCTCCTTATACTATGAGATCACTGCTATAAATCACTCGCTAATAAATAATTCTATAATTTCTAATCGAGTGAAAAAAATAGCTCCTTTTTTAAGGTTAAGTTCAAATTTGCTGACTCAACACTGCTTTATTTCCTAGTTATCACATTTTTTCTTTCTTTTTTCATTTCTTGAACCGTAAAACAAACTATCAAATTGTAGTATCTATTCGTAATAAGAAACTTTATCTGTTATTTCTGACTGTTTATTTTTATTTTTAAATTTATTATGCACAAAAAAGCATGTACTTTATTTTCTTATAAATATGTACATTATTTCGCGCATTCTATTTGTATATTTTACATTTTCTACGTACATCAAATGTGTCATGGCCAAATTTAATTCTTTTTTGGTTTACAAGGAAAAACGTAAGCTCTCTACTCGGCTAAAGTGCGATCAATTATCGGTAATTTAATCCTTCATTGAGAAAGCAACTGCAGCTTAAAATTTCGTACAGTGGAAAGTGTGAAGATTAACTACTAGAATTTAACTTCTTTTCGATGTGCCGATTGTAATTCAATTAAAAAAGCGCCAAAGCGGAAAGAACAAAACTCTAAGTACCCGTTTTCACCTGACAAACACTTAAGGTAAACAAATCGAACACAACTATTCTAACAATGAGTACATTTATTGCAACGGCAACATTAAAAAAGGCAATCAGGAGGAGAAATTCACATCAAATAATTATTCGTAAGCAGTAACACAATAATGCTAGTATTAACGGATTTTTAAATTAGGCAACACCTCGTACACGTAAGTAATGATTGTATTAACGTTGAAGTTAGTTAATTTAATTTTGTGAATACAAAAAAAAACGGAATTATTATTATAATAATGTTATCACATAAAATGTAGCTAAATTAAATTATTCTAAGAACTGCACGTACTTTCGAAATACACTGAAAATACAAAATAATCCAAACAACACATTCGTACAAAAAACGTCTAAATGTCCGTCTAATAAACGTTAATAACGCGTTTAATAACGTTTTTATGTCAAATAAACGTCTATTAGCCGGACATTTAGACGTTTTTTGTACCAATGTGTTGTTTGGGAACGTATTCACAGATGTTTAAATAAGGTCAGTCCATACTTGAATATATACCACAGCCAAAATAAAACTAAATAGGCCAAACATGTATTTTTAGAGACGATTATTAAATTTTGTACTCACTTTACAAGTGTATTGTAAAAATTTATGCAAAATAAGTTATTGTTCATGTATAGAAATAAACCGGAGAACAAAATCAATAACATAAACCGAAATTATGATTATTATAAACGATGTTTTTTCTATGTAGTAGCATACGTTCCGCTGGTTTTTTAAATAAAGTGATAATATTACTCTATTGATAACATTATCTTTGATTCCAATAAGCGGCGTGCACTATATTACAAATCTAAAGTGATTATACAATAAGAAGCATGGCGCACCGGTGATAATTCTGACAAATTAATTAATTACAAATTATTATATCATTAGAAAGTCTATAATAAATGGAATTTAACGGTGTGAAAAGATACAGGGTGTTGCATTTGAAACAACTGAGTTATTCATGCTTTGCGTTTGGACACACTCTGTATATGGTATCTCCAATAGGTAGATCAATAAGCAATTCAATGAAAGTTCAGAGAATGGACAAAATCTTGACACTTTAATTGCGGATTTATTTCTAACAGTAAAGTGTGTTCAGCCATAAAATCTAAACGGTGCATAATTTCCCTATACAAATTTGAGTTGTTTTTATCAGAATAATTTATAATGATGCAAAAATAAATTTAAAAATGAGAGTTACATTTGAAAAAACATAAGGTGCGCCACGCCACGTTGTATAGCGACACCTTGTGTATGACAAAAATAATTTAAAATTGTGTAGAATGCCCGTATCTACCATGTATAAAAAAATCAAGCAGATATCTCAAATAGCAACGGAGTTATGGAGGTTCCTCGTATTTCGATTCGATCGACAACAAAACAAATGATTAAATACAGCAAGAGGGTACTTATTCTGTTTTCTAACATGCAATTAGCGCTACTGGCATATTCAAAAGATCCTCCTAAAAATGCTGAAAATTAAAAGATATATAAACGTGGTATTACAAGTAAACTGCTAAAAATTCATTCGATGATTGATATACACAAAGTGCGTTGAGTTTCCAAGAATGTTTTAATCGATATTTAACAGGTGGGTCACCAACTCTTCGAGATTAGTTACCCCATTAGAGAATATTGAAACGGTGTATTAGATTTATCCATCTAACAAATATCACACATAACATGATTACATTTAACCAGTACAATTAATTGCCGAAATCCGTGCATGTCTTAGTTATCGACCCAATGAGAAAATAATTAGATAATTGTTAAAAAATTTTTGAGGTAACAAACACATGAGGGTGACGAAACTTGTTCTTAGAATAAAAGAGAATTAAATCTCGCCGTAAAATAGAAATTCACTCTTACCCCAGTGATTCTTTCACATACAAAATTTTTTTTAATGATTTACACCATTACATAATGTGGATGTACCAAGATTCTTAAATGTGGATATCGCTGTTTTCTTAACGTTTAGAAACGGAAATATAATGAACAAATCAAACTCGTATATGACGTTTCCGACTCGGCAATATAATTAAGGCAAACAGGTCGTACAGATTCCCGCAAAAAAAATATCTGAAGATTTAAAGCAAAAGCAATAACTGTCTACTTATACGTGGACATTCATTTTTAAAAAGACAATATGATATCTCAGATATGAATATGTCAGAACGATCCTTTTAAAGATGATTTTAACAAGCAAAATTTAGGGTAATTTATATTAAATATAAGTTTGGTTTCATTTATTTTAGCTCTTCTAGTATAGATTAAAATAAAAGCGAAATAATTACATTTTTAAAAATATTTATGTGAAATTTAAATAAACGCCGCTACTTATTGTGATTTCACTATACGGGTGGGGATAAACGCGATACAACTATTGGCCATTTTACTCGCTCACTACCTCTGTGAACGTTTGTGTACCTGTGTGTTATTTTACGACATCGGATGTGCTAGGGAAAACTTATTCCAGGTATTGGTGAATTTAGCGTTTAGGTTAATTGCGCGACGTTCCAACGAGTTTTGGGAGATTGCCATGCTGTCTTTGTACTTGGCTATTTTCGGGATATGTAATCTGCCGAGTCCACCTTGCTTTATGTAATCAGAAAGGAGGAGAGAAGTCTAACACCTGTATCAGTATCGTATTACTTCGTTGAATTACTTTATGCACATTACGTTGTATAGCGTATACCTTCTCGCATTTATATTTATTACTTTAATTATGTCAGTTTTGTACGCACTACTTCTTAGTAACGTATAATTTTGCTTTATGTAATTTGTTTCAAGTGTTTTCACTAACCATCAGTTTACAACCTATAAATTATTTTATGTAATTATAACGTTAAATCATACTGACTTAAACTTACTTTCAATCGCAAACTTTATATCATCTTTAATCTTATGTATTGTCATTGAGTTCGTTGACGTAACATCCGTCAAAATAAAATTATTACCACGCATATTTCGTTTTAAATCAGATAAAAGGGAGTAGTGGAAGTCACTACTGTTGACGAAGAATTGTCGGTTGGGTAAGTTTTGTGCTCATATTTTACTTTTTAGCGATTAATTATTATCATTGTTGATTGTCGACTTATTTCGTAACTGCATAGTAGGCGAGGTAGTTTGATACATTCACTTATTACGTTTGTTAGCAATTGAATATAATTACTTGTATGCTGCGTTGTCTGAACGGCAATATATAGAATATGTCTGCAAAATATGCAATATGTTTTAAGACTCTTTCAAAAACAATTTACTAAACTTTTGAACGCAACAGACAACATAAAATGACGTATTTCCAAGCACTGAACCTTTTAAAAAGGTTTTTGTTTACTTTATGACTACTACTTAGCATTACCGTTTATAATTTACATCGTCGGGAGTTTCTTTAAGTTTTTGTTCCTGAATCAACAACTCAAGTAAACTTTCTTTGTAATTTAAATTTAGTTTTTCTATCTTTAATTTAACATAATTTTACGAATGAATGACTGTATTTCACAAGGAGCTTTATCTCACGATAGATTCAAATTAAACAGCGTTATTTATTTTTTTTATCCCACAATGATATAGTAAAATATTTTCCAATACCAAAATGAAAAAATTATGTGCCTAAGTATATATTAAATAAATAAAATAGGACATTAGTTTAAGGGTTGAAATAGAGCAAAAAATGACCTCTAAACCTCTTTTGTAGTCCTGTGGTATTTTTTAAAAACTACTCGACAGTATTAAAATTAAATTAATCGAGTTTGTAAAAGCAGCACAAAAAAACGTTTTTGTTCGCTAAGAATGAAATTTTTACAATTACGAGGGCGAGGATACGTATTAAGAAAATACATTGTGAAATATAATTACTGTTTAAATGTTTATATTTATTGGTATATTATTTCTCATAGGTAACAACTGGCTGTCAGTTAGTATAAGAGAGCAACATTTGTTGCAATAGATCTTAAAGGGGTACTTACTAGGGTTTATTTAGTATTGGGAATAACCATTTTAGTTGCCTCGGGTAACCAATATTTGTACAATAGATGTAGTTTAAACCTGTACAATTACTGCAGGATATTAGAATAGTCAGGAAGGGAATTTTAATTGGTTTTGTACTTGAGGTTTCTCTCTATCCGTAACCTTTGTTCGTTGGAATCGTATCTGTTATTATTTACTTGGTTTTCCTGAAATTAACTATGAAGATTTTGTTTAAAGCTCCTTGCTGGGTGTTTTATATGTCCTATTGATCTTTTTATGTCACAAAGTTATTAAATTCTTTTCGTTTAATTTTTAATTATAAATTTCTGCTTTTATTACGCACTAGTTTGACTTACGGTATTCGCCGATAATAAATTCTGCAGCAACGTCAACTTACAACTTTGTTTACCTTGTATTATCTCTTTTAATATCATTTTAATAGGAAAAAAATTGCCCAGTGCTCATCGTAAAATTATTTATCGTTGCAAAAAATTATTCTCTATATCCGTAAATCGTATAGAATCAAATTTTATATAGACAAATATATCAACCGTTTTCCGCCATTTTTTGTGTTTGTCATAGATAAAGATCAAAATTGAAAATGCTACTTTCAATTTCACTTGAAAAATCTATCTAAAATTTGTTTTACTTTGGATCAAGTTTAGTTTGATGGAATGATGTACGTTAAGACGTCGTCTATGCTTCAGATTACAATCTTGTAAATGTATTTCAAGTGCAAGAAAAGGTTAATACGATGCTTGAGAGTATTACATCTACAGACCACGTACTGAATTCATTTTTACTTCAATGAACAATCTTCTATTGTTCTTCGATAAGAACTAACGGGTTGATTTATGCTCACCTGAGGGTTTAGTACCCTAAAATTTGTCTTTACAGAATTTATGATTGGAGCATTTTTTGTTGATTGCATTATTTATGGTAGAATTATCTATAACTTATTTTTAAAGTTTGGATTTTTTTTTGTTCACGATAAGGAAACATGCAAATATTGTGATATTGTGTTTATGTTTAGATAAAAATGTAAAGTAGTTTTTTGTACTGTTTCTAATAAAGAAATATGTATCTGCACCTAAAAAGTTTTTATTGGAGCAACGTGCAAACTCGGCTATGTAGGGTAGTGGAGGCAAATATCGCCTATCTTAATTTAATTTGTGTTTTTAATTAAACTTGAATGTTTTAATTGATGAGTATGGCTGACATACCTATGTAATTTAGCTTGGTCAGAAATGATTAGTAGATTTATATGTAAAAATTCTTGACACTGCACTTGGGCCATATTATCAGTATGAATGAATGAAAAATATATAAATGGATAAAGAAGTCAATAACACTCAAAATCTTCATCATCATTAGGCTCGAGGCCAACGCATACCTCATGGAACCAAGTAGAACATTTTACGCACATTCACATGTCAAGTTGGTTCTACCTTCCTCAAGCTTCTCATAACCATGACTCGTGTGTAGTTTGTTTAGTAGATCGTGGATAGCACTTCGCTGTTTGGAAGTTGATGGAAATGCAAGTTTTGGAGTTGAAGATGCCTTGGGTGATTAGCCAGGTTTCTCAGAGAAAAGGTCTTTTGTTTATGATTATAAGCGACTTTCGGCCGCGTCGTAGTTAAACACCCAGACTTACGCTTAGTTCAAAAAGATCCAAAACGCATAGAAAAGAGCAACAAATCCAAAAGTCGAAGAAGACTTATCACCTCCTATTAGCACCGCTTATTTACCATACTGTATGGGTTCGACAAACAAAATAAGCAGGGTTCTAAAGAAACATAATATTAAAACTGTCTTTACGACTAAGGATACCCTAAACACCTGGTTTACATCTGCTAAATACAAACAAGGGGCTCTAAAACATGCCGGAGTTTACAAAATTCCTTGTTCTTGTGGATCAAGTTATATGGGACAGACGGGACGCTCTATTGAAGTTAGAGTAAAAGAACATATGGCTGACTGCAAACACCGCAGAGTTACTAAATCAGCAGTGGTAGAACACGTGAGGAACCAAGGACACACGCTGAACTTTGACCAAACTAAAGTGTTGGCTAGAACTCCTTTCTACTTTCCCAGACTAATCCGCGAAGCTATGAAAATAGAAAAAACCCATGTAATATGAACCGAGAATACTGTTTAAGACACTTTTTCTGAAGATGCAAGCTGCAATGTCTTGCGAAACGTCAGTTTGTTTAGGTTCACGAACGACAATACGGCAAAGGCCAAGTTCTACTTTTTGTTTTGGCTCTCAAGAAGAGACTAGGACCAAGCCTAAGTCTAGGTGTTTAACTACGACGCGGTCTAAGCTGAAAATCGCTTATAATCATAAACATAACAACCGCGAAAACTTAAGATTTTATTTAGGTCTTTTGTAATTTGCTGAACTTTGTAATTCAAAGCTTTACGCCTATTGTCCTTGACTGTTTTATTTTTTCATCAGTAGGAGTCGGAAACAGTTCTTAAAAAGACTTATTCATTGTAACTGGAAGAGATTGATGAGGAACTGCATTGATTTTTTTAGCTGCTAATGGAACATTATCGTCTGTAGAATAATCACCTTCTGCCGTTGGAAGACTTTTGTTTGTATTTTTGGTGTCTTCATTATGCTCTCCGATTATTGAATCAGTCAGTTAGTAAAGAAGGTGCAAAAACTGCATCGGGTATTGCATGAAGATTTAGGGGTAACAATCCTGCACTTCTAAATCTTCTGATAATATTTTCTGGTGTTATACACTTGGACCAAAGAAGACATAAAATTATATTGAATCTGGCTTTATTTAGGGTTCATTGAGGGTGAGTATCCCAATATCGTAAAACCTCTTGGTCCCAATGTGTTTTAAAATAGCGAAACTTTATAAAGAGGCTGGATTGATGGCAAACAGAATAAGGTGATACCAGCTGTTTTAGCAATAGTAAAATCAAGGTGACTAGAAGCGTCATCAAACATAAGAAGTGTAGGTCTTGGTGGTTTAAACTAGTAAAATCTCTTAGAATGTCGTTGAAGAGTTGTGTCGTCATAGACCCTTTAGGAGCCATTTTTACGAGGCATCCGTGAGGTAAATTGTTGCAAAATTCTGGCTTTAGACGTTTTTTTCGAAACAGTATCATAAGCGCAATCAAGTTTTCCATAGAATTGCAATAAACCACAACCGTAACATTGTTCGCATACTCAGGCGCATCAATATAAATCCGTTTTACTCTGTTCTCAGACATACCACTTCATTCACGGTGTACGGTGACAGTTTTTCTGGTCCATTTTGAAAATATATTAGATTTATCTGTAATGTCTAATCTTGCCATAACTTAAAGAAATCTTTATAAAATAATCAGATATAATAACGTTGTTAAGCTTTTGAACTCGTGCAGGGTTCATAGGTTGCACGTTTTGTATAGATAAATTGGCATGTTTTTTCAGGAGCAAAGTCAGCCACTCTTTTCTAGCAAGCTGTTTTTTGGCGTTAAAATTATTGGGAATGTGGTTTATATCACAATATCGAAACATTTGATGTCTGACAAGTTTGGGAGTCTAATCTCACAGTATTGTTTATTATGGTGCACAAAGTCTTTCTACTGCTGATGGTAATTTTTGCAGACAAGCCATAAAGCAAATATTGACATAAAGTGCGCCTATGTACTTGGAATCTAGCACAAATATTTCGCTGAGATTCTCCACTTTTGACAGCTCCTATAGCCCCTTCAAATTGGCCTTGAGACCATCGTAAATTTCTTTGCATAACCTGAACCTAAGGAAGAACATTTTAAGGGGAATGTTGCCGAGTGAGTAAATGCCTAGAATTGACAACGTTTCGAATGAAGGTTCGAATCCCAGCCACCCCGAGAAAAAAAATAGGAAAATTTTCAAGGCATTTCCGTTCCTTACCATTTCACCGTTGGGTTCTAATTAACAGTGTTGTTCTCAAGGTGACGCATGGAAACAGTAACAATGTGCACACAGATCACGAGGGGAAATAACCATAGTAGTCGAAGCCGTTGACACCAGATTTAAAAAAAAACGAAAAAAGATATTTAAATTTAATTTTTAATTTAATTGTGCACGTCGTTGACTTTGATCCTGAATATAAAAATGTGGTTAACAAATTATCCGAACAATTATAACAGCATATGCATCACACAGCGATCAGAATCGATCTAACTACTGTGAACATAGGCGTGGTGCCAGACGACCGTTCACGTGGTTATTGATCGATACCGATACAGACAAGTATCCGACGTTGCCAGATCGCTCCCACTACCTTATGTGATTAACCTAAAAAAAACTTGAGTCAAATGTTATTGACGAATTCAAATTTTTAAAATATTGTTACCTAAAGAACGATAATCTGTGCGAAGTGTTAGTGGCGACAAATATTCCGTAGTACAAATTAGAGATCTCGAAGTGTATTTTTTTTTTAAATTTTACAATACCAACCTATGAGAAGATGCTTCAAAAAATTCGAACAGATGTAGGAGATGGATATATTTAGTTAATCGTTCACGATACAACGGAGAATGATGATCCGTAGCCAATGTGATAGTGAGTAAAATTAACGACTTAATATGGCATTTCACATTTACTAGCTTATAAAGTGTTAGAATAATACAACTTCTAGATTCATCAACAATGATTCCGTATATCAGAGAAAAATAAAAAAGAAAAATCATCAAGCAGGTATTTAAACGCAACTTCCTATATGCTAAAGGCAGCGTGGGCCGAAAGTTGACTACATAATTGGCAACGTTAAGAAGTGTTTTTTAAACCACTCTTGCGTGTAAAAATTTGCTCAGAATAGTGTACTGTCACCATTTTTTAATGAATACATCATTTTTACCTTTCTCTTCGTAAAACACAGTATAATTCTGTTACAAGCTCAATGTTGTTTACGGATCTTGCATGGCCGGCTTGTAATAGAATTTAAACAATTGGTATTCGGAGAGAAGGCGTGGTCTAAGTGACAAGAACTTGTATGGGCGCCAGATCAATGTCTTACTGAAGCAGCTCCTGTTTGATCACCATAGTGTTTGAAGCTTGCAAGATTGGAGGAAAGAGGAAATACACAAATCAGAATTAACAAAAAACTAAATTTACTTAACTTCCACAACTCAATCAAATCTAGTATAAAATTGGCACACACACAAGAAATTAACTTAGTTTATTTACTTGTCAAATTCGGTTATAAGAACGCTGGAAGCATCGACAACTCACAATAGATCCGTACAATTGAGAAGATGGGTAATATGACACGTTATAATTTTTTTTTAAAATTAATTAAATGTAAACTGATTACATATCGACATGCGACAAAATTAAGTTACACAATCAGTAAGAGAAAAAAACCGTTGTGAAAGTTACCGAAATGATAATCTACTAAGTCGTAAGTATCACGGTAGTGACGAGATGTACCGAGAACAGTAAAATTCAACTTATCCAAATCCGGTGTTGAACATTAAGGAAACGTTTTCCCAATGGCTCACTTGTAATTAAACTAACCAACAATCATGTCATTATAACGACTTACGGAAAACTTGATTTTCTACAAAAGAGCAAGGTTAACAAATATAGAAAAAAGAAACGAATCTCATTTATGCTGGTATTGTATGTAATTATTTTTCATTGTGTCAAAAATCCATGCCTCGTAAGAATAGAACCGAGGTCTTATGATAACCACTTTGTGTACATCGTAGATGAGTCGATTACTTGATTGGTGTCTCGTTGAATATTTTCAAAATAGATAAGATAGGTACTTAAGTGTTCGTAACGCACCAAGGTGTGTTTTGAAGGTTTTGACACTTAGATATAACAAATAGTGGCACGCATTATCGGTGGCACGTGGTGTCTGTGTTGAATAAATTAAATAATTATTTAAAGATGTTTTCAAAAATACATGTCACCACAACTAGTGGATGTTTGAAGAAATTTTTATTTAATTTATGCAGGTCTTTGTGCTTTACGACAAGTCGTTAGGTGGCATTGAGAAGTGAATGGCTAATGTCAAATGAACCAAGATGTACGGGTAGCGTATTGGGTTGGAATTATACTTCACAGTATATTTTTTTCTATTTATGTTTCTACAAGCTTAATGATTCGGAACTGTTCTAAGTAGGGCGATAAATCTAGTTTTGTATTCCTTATCGACTTAAGAACGAGTTTTTAATTTTCTTATAGGCTATTTCTGAGATGCACTGCATACATGAAAGTAAATGATATACAAGTACTTGGGAAATATTATATACGAGAAGGAAACTTTAAGAAAAGCATGCAGAAGTTCAGCAAAGGAAAAAAATCGGTAAAGTGGACTCTCTTTTATGGTCAAGTAAAAATAATATTCAAACAAAGCTGACAATCTACAGCACATCAATTTTAGCATACGAAAAAGCAAAAGAACGATTCAAATTTGAGGCAGTAAAGATAGGTTTTCTAAGAAGGACATGTGACACGTTAGAAATGGAACACCTACGAAAGAACAAAATTAGTATTATAACATTATAGATTGTATTGAATCGAGACGATGACTATGGTATGGGCACTCAAGACGAAACGGAAAGGAAAATTGGGCGAAAAGACCATTAGAATATTGTGCTAAAAATAAAAAAAAGTAGAATATATGACAGATAGAGCTATCCAAACAGAATAATGGCAAAACCGGAAGATGTGAAGGGAAGCGGCAGAAAGTTGTAGACCTCCGCTTACATATACATACATTTATTATTTTACTTTGAGCTTTCCGCTTAAAATGTACAGCTCAGTGAAACGCAGACCAACATTTCTGTGTTAAAAGTTGTACGCTTGATGACAGTTTCTATTATATTTGATCTGTTGAGTTGTTACGTGTCGTTAGTCATAACTTTTTACAATTCGTATTTTAACAAATTTCTTAGTACTGCACTATGAGCGCGCGCGCTACTGGTGGTATGATATTAGTAACTGTGTCGGGGTGCTTTGTTGCGGTTTATTTTACTTTGGTTGCACCTAGTTTAATTTTGGTTGGATTTTTTACCGTTGAATCGTTTGTACTTCCCTTTTATTTAATCTTTTGTCGTCGTTATTATTATGGTTCTAGCGATTGAAAAGGATTGCGAATTAAGATTTCTTTTGGAGCTCTTAGATGGGTTTCTCGCTACTCAACTGCGCGCAAGTAAAATGGCCATCAACGCCATAATTTTTCTTGTTCATAAATTAATAAAGTTTGTCGCAGATTTGGAAGTAAGTGACCCTGCAATGACATAGTGCGTAAATTGACCAACAGTAATTGCTTAATTTTAAAAAGGCTAAACGTGTTCGCGTTAGAATATTTTTATTGTTAAAACTTTCACCGGACGTACGAGCGAGATTAACAAATTCTGGTCTAATTAACCCTTTTAAAGCAAAACATAAAAGGTACGGTACTGCAAAGAAACGCATCCATCGATACAGGCCATTCCTCTTTGTTACTGATGCAGACGTTAAGAATGGGTCCAATAACTAACAACCGCAGTAGTGGAACCTCAACAGTTAAAGAACATGGGAAGTAACAAAATAGGAGCACAAGGCAATCTCCGAAAATGCAATCCGAAAAAGTAATCTCCAAAAGCTCCTTAAAAATCTAGGTAGAATGCATGACAATTCAAAAGAGACAAATTATCTTTTGGCATTTATCGATAGTTGCATGACACCAAGATGTTTCTTCCGAACATGTTTGATATCTGTACGTTATTATTTAGGCTTATGTTAATGCAGATTTTATAAGTATTTATGTATACTTCTACACTTATTACATTATAATCTTATAGAAACAATCTATTCGCACAAAGTCGTTACCTTGTTAAAAATATTGGTTAGTTTCATAGCTTATACTTAATGCAACTACATATTAAAAACAATAATTATAAACACTTTGTATTTACATTATAATAAATAACACAAGGTAAAATAATAATTAATTGTTATGGTATCAATGTATTACAAGACTAGTGCAAATCACTTGTTTATACATTGAAAAAATTACATATTTAAAAGTAAGTATAAGCAAAAACACTTAATTTCTGTTATCTAAATACAGCATTATTATTATTTTCTTTTTTAACTAGATTGCTAAGCAATACATTTATTGTTAACAATTTTTTAATATTTACACGAATTTTGTAGCAAGGATTTTTGAAGAATATTAGATCAATTGGGATAATTAATTTTATCTTGCATTTTCTAAACGTAAATGTTTATTAGAAAAATATTAAAGCAGTTTTTAGTCTAAAACAATGCTATTGAAACCACCAAATCTTCGGCTGCAGTTTTTTTAATGATATTCTTAGTTTGTAAAGCTCTATTCCTCAGAATATCACCTATTAATTATACATAAGCATTTACAAATCTACCTTATTTGTTTTGTGAGTCACATCCACACGTTATTTTGTTTCAGCTTCTTAGAAAAATGTTTACATGCTAACATTATATTTGTTGGAAGAACTTGACAACATTATTCACGATTCAGGCTGCGGCTTGAATACATTTCTCATATTTGCTGACTCCAAAAGCAAATTTTTGTAAATAATTAATATTTTTTTAAACTGGTTCACCTTGAAATTAATGTATTATAAAAATTAAAATTGTAAATGATTTGAGGTTAGCTAAAATTGCATCTATTTAAGCAACGTAAATTATACTCGCCATTTTTGTAAATAGAGATAAATAGGTCAATAATTATAACTTGTATTATAAACGCAGAAAATTGACATAAAATAAATACAAAGGTTTAACTTATAATTTTTTAATTCTCATTTTAGTTATTACCAACACAATATTTTTTATTTTTTGCGTCATTTGTTTATGTAAAAAGTTTTTTTATTTGACAAATAATTAAATATATAGCCGTAGAAAAAGTATAGTGTATACTTCGTAAGGAATGTGCATTGCCAACTCGTATGAGTTGCAGCTTCGCCTTTGGCTTGGCTGCAAACTTTTATACTTATTGGCCGAAGCCAGACCAATAGGCATAAATTTCGTTAAAAAAAATGCCATGACAACTTCTTTCTGCATTTTTATGTTAGCTTTGCGTTGTCAGATTCGAAATGGCTTCTTGGTCTTCTATTTTACGCGATATACGAACAGAATTAATAGCACTTTGCCTTAATTATTAGTAATTGTGCAATACTGTCAACATATTTATATTTAGGTTTGCCATTTTTTATAATGTTAAAACAAAATACGCTAGTGACGATAGTACGATACTTGATTTCATTTATTATTGGCATTAGTAGCTCCTTGATACCAAAGTTCACTAAGCAAAAAAAAATAATTATAACGAAGAAGACTTTATTTTTAAACGAAGAGAATTTAAACAACTGGGTGTTGAATTTGATTAAGAAGAACTACTAAAGCGTGCAATATTACATTTTTTGAGTAAAAAAGGCTGTCAGAAAATTTGAAGTTTAATGTGTACTTAGTGAAGCTAACAAATAAGAACGTTGTAGATTGTGTAAAGATAGGACAGCGAGATACTGTTGTGAAAAATGCGAGGTTTATGTCTGCATAGAATATGCTAATTTTATTTGCTTTTATTTATTTTTCAAAATATGTAATTATAATTATATATAATTTAAATTTAAAATTTAAAAACGTACTAAAGCGCAAAAAATTAAATTATTGCCATTGGGGGCATGTTTTTCATTCTCTTACGAGAAATAGATTTTCCAAAATAAAAAATGCCTGTGTTATAATTTGTTTTTTTAGTTTTAGTATTTGTTAGCGATATCGATTGACACCGGACGAAAACTAGCACAAGATTATCAATTTTTTTTTTAAATGCTTCAACTGGAGATAATTTGTTCAACTTAAAGTTTATTAGGTTTAGAATTATTACAATTATTAAATGCCATATTGAAATGTCAAATTTGTTATTAGCCAAATTACACACGTAATTCGCTCAGAGAGCCGAAGAACTTTTAAATTCATAAGCAAACCTCAGAACTTAATTGTCTGAGTGGGTTATAAATCTTATTTGGAATTATATCTAAAGGTTACGAAACCTAAAATAAACTTTATAAACTGAATTTAGGATACCTAGTCTAAACATGTGCGGAAGAAATAAAAAAGACATTTTGTCTCTAGGAGGCGTAATTGGAAACACTTGTATTGTATAATTTGTAGTAGTTTCCGAAATTGGATGATTTTATAGCTGCATTTTTATCTCTATGTTTTTTTGTACGTCTTTTCCGTTATGCAATATTTCAGGGAAACTCGTCTTTGTAATAAAGTTTATTAGCATTTAAAAATTTTATATAACATTTGTCTTTATGAACTTTATTTTTTTTGCCAGATTTTAGTTTATATTCCACCGCGATATGTTTATAAATAGGTTCTAACACGGCTTTATGTGTTTATGTTTTAGGGGATGAAGAAGATTTATAACAGCGTAGCCAAAATTTATATGATGCCGTTGGTGTAATATTTTTTTAAATGAAAAATTTATTGTTAAAAAAAAGTTAAATACATAAATATTTTCTACATACGTGAGATCGATAAAGAAAGGCCTGACCTATTTTTCCGAGAGCCAGAGGGCAGCTGCTGGTTCTGACGTAAAACATAGTTATATTTACAAATGGTTTTAGCATTTTTTTTTGCTATTGTATAAGTCGCATCGTACTTATTGGCACAAATCAGATTCTGCTTTTTATTGAACGAAAATCGCGACGGGTGAACAAGCGTAGTAAGTTTTAATATAAAGATAAAGGTCGTTATGCCAAATAAATTTAGAAAAGAGAATCGGACTAATATTTTTCCCTTGTGTACATCTCCAATAGAGGTAAAACCATAATTTTGTTGGTGGAGGTTTTAAACGCATGTGACGCATATATGGAGCAAGATAATTGATCCGCGTTTGCCTAAATTTTCATCATAAATTTTCTAATACGTTATTTTATTATAGTGGCTGAACAGTATCCTATTTTTCATGTTTTTCTTAATTTTTCATCAATAGTTAATTTAACGCTTAGTTTATGTTCTCTTCAGCAATAGACTGGTTTATTGTTGGCTGAAACATCCATTTGTCTTTTTTATTTGTAATTCAGCTAGTGTTCGTTTTACTAAATCGGCCTGTAAGTTTATCGAATTTTATTTTATTTTTTACTCTACGATTTTTTTAAAATTTACTAATCTACTATTTTTCCTACTAATATTTAATTTGTCTACGCTCTTTTATAGTATGTGGCAATTTAATGGGTTGCCTCGTAAGTGTCGCAAATAAGAATTAATGGATTTTAAAACAGCAACCACGTTTTCAATAAAAACGCTTTTTACTTTAATTCAATTGAAATTTTAGGATTACACTTTAGTCTTTTAATGGTTAGATGATGAATAAAATTATGTATTAAGGTTGACGTCGTATTAGGAAACACTTTCGTTCGTAGATTGTTACACGTTTTATTTATTCTTGTATTTGTTAAACTAAAGAAATTTAACTCAAGTAGTTATAAAGTTAAAAACAAATAGCATTCACTTTTTATAAAAAGTTTTGTATTAGTTAAAAGTTGCTTCAAGTATTTTCAACAACTTATAAAACTTCGAAGCTCCATTATCGACTCAGAGTTATTATAGGTTGATGATTTTAAAGTAGACGAGTTTCATTAGTATTTAACTTTCCGTTTCGAATAACAATTTATTTCGAAATTTCACGAAAAAATTACGTTGTCTTTTTCGAAACAGTTTTGTGTAACTACTTATATTGTAGATGAATTGTAAGCGAATAACTACGAGATGCCATCTTATCATTACCGAGTTGTTTATTTTATCAGTTTTTTTATTCGCTACTTTCAACTACAACGGATACGTTTAATTTAATCGGTTTTAAAAACGTTTATTCGCTGGTAGCCGAAAGTTTGCAAACAATCATTTGATACTTTTCGACTTTGTTAACTAAGTTCATCTGTATTAATTAAAACTTTTTGAACTAGAAATCCTATTGTTTATTATCGGTTAAGATTTGTAATTACTCGTTTATTATTGCTTTTGCTTGCAGTTTTTGTTGTAAAGTTCTTTTCCTTTACTTATTTCGTAGTAATAAATTAATTAAGGGTTACTAAAGCTTGTGATTAGTATTAGTAAATTTATATCGAAGGCAATTTACATAAATTCCTTCACCAAACAGCATCAATTGGAGAAATCAAAACAGAAGTTAAGGAATTTGTCAAACTGAGTTCTAATAAAGCTGAATTTAGAATTTATATTTTTTACATTGCAACGTTTTTTGTTTATTTAGCTGAAGTCTTGTTTTGGTTACAACCGCAGATATAATATAATCATAATCAATACGAAGAAATAAGGATTGGTATCTGCTGTAATTATTTTACTAACAATTATATTTGTAGATGACTGAAAATTAAATACGTGAAGATTTTTAAAATACAGATTTCACTGCATTTACGAAATGGTTACAATCAAAACTCAATCTCCACTTATTTAAATAGACAATACCGACTTGAAAACTACTTGCAAATACAGACGTTAAGAAAACAGCATGTGCTAGCAAAATTTCCAGTGATATCCACATTTAAGAATCTTGGAATCAATTAAGATTTTGATGTTAATATGTAAAAGAATTGCTGGGGTAAGAGTGCATTTTTATTTTACGGTGAAATTTAATTCTCTTTTATTCTAAAAATTTTTACCTATTTAATTATTTTTTTATTGGGTCGATAACTAAGACATTCACAAATTTCTGATTAAATGTGTAATATTCGTTAGATGGGCAAATCTAATACACCTTTCAATATTCTCTGGGGCAATTAATCTTGAAGAGTTAGTGGCACACTTGTTAAATATAAATTAAAACATTCTTTGTGTATATCAATCATCGGATGAAATGTTAGCAGCAGTAATACAGTGCACGCCGCTTATTGTAATCACGGATAATGTTATCATTCGGGTTGTTGTTATCACTTTATTAAAGAACGGGCCGGACGTATGCTACTACATAGAAAAAACACCGTTTATAGTAATCATAATTTTGGTTTAGGTTATCAATCTTCTTCTTGGGTTTGCTTCTATACATAAACAATAATCTATTTTGCATGAACATTTTATCATTGAACTCTAAAAATAGTTATTTTGCATATTTTGCTTTATTTTTGCAGTGTTATTGATTTATTGAAGTGTTTTGAAAGCATGTGGATTCTTAGAATAACAACTTCACTTAACTACGTCTTATGTGATAACGTTATTTTGTATTTACTTTTATTTTTAGTTTCAGCAAATTACTGATAAGAAATGTGTAGTTCTTAGGACAGTAAATTAAACACGTTCTTTTTGTCTTCTTTTTATTAACGGTATCAACAACCTGTTTAATATTATAGGTCCGTAATTTTGGATTTATTATACTCAAAATATTATTTTTTTAAGCGTTTTAAGAAAATGTTTTTGCTTGTGTTGATGCTATGATTTCACATGCTAAGTTAACAACCTGTCAATCAGATACACGCAGTATGTATTTAATGCTTTTTAACCAATATTTATTTGTTTTTTTTCTGAATTTTGGATATTGTTATTAAAAACTCTCGAAAATAGGCTACTTTAGACCAAACCTTAATAAGTAAAATTTTTGTTTAACGCCACAAGAATTCTCTTTAAGTTTGTAGTCGTTTATCAGAAACACACTTATGGTAGGTTACTTCATAAATTTGGATCAATTAAAAGTCAAGCAGGAACGCGTCATCAGTATACACATTTAAACCTCGCATCGTGAATTGCTATAACCATAAAATGTTTATTGTGTATTTTTTATTATTAAATTAATAATTAGATAACTAAGGTTATGTAACAATGAATGTTGGTTTGTTTATTAATATTTTGATTACTCCTACGTACAGACGCGTTGCTGCTCCACTTCAGTTCAGAAGTATGCGGTAACCTGTGCTAGCAGTTGGATAATTATTTATACTGTGGCAGTGAGCTGCAACATCAAGTCAAGTCAAGCTTTTATTTTTAAAAAGCTTGACTTTCATGCTCAAGCCAAGCTTTTATGTTTCAAGCCAACGTACTTGTCTTGGTGAATCTTTAAGTGCATCATCTGAACACTGTAAATAAAGCATTATAGAAACCGTACATACCAATAAAGAAGTCGGAATAGCCAAAAGACACAAATATCATACCAATAAAAATGGACATGTCAAAGGCGAGGGCTGAAAAAGACATCCCCGGAAAAAAATCATTTTTGCAAATATCAATCAATAAAGAAGAAGAGATTTCTTATGTTAAAAGGGTTTTAGTATGATGTTTGATCCCTGTATAAGACTTATTCTTGGAATGCCCACTTTTTGTCGCATCGGTAGTGATAAAATCTCAAATTTTAAACACGATTTATTCTTCTGGTAAAGTTTGAATAACGCGGACATCATCTAGCGTAACCTATGCCAACAAAGTTTTCATTGTTAATTATTTACGTCTATGCGGATATGGAATAGAATATCGTTGCGATTTAAGTAAAAGTTTATATTTGGGTGGGTTTCCATACCTCCACACGCGTACTTTGTAAGAAAAGGGATTATCAAGAAACTAATGAAATTATCAAATGAATAGTAAGAGACAAAAACAGAGACTTTGTGACATGCAGTTGAGAAGATTTGTGTATCCTGTGGTGAAAACGTTGAAACCTTATTTTACACTCGCGCAATTCACCTAAGTGAACTACTGGACTGGCCGTTTGTCCTTTTGGGACTCTTCAGCAATTGCATTGACAGACCTATAACTTTATATTAATAAATGATATTAGTAACATAGTCCATAAACTTACTATGCATGAATAATAGCTTGTAAATGGCTATACAGATGGAAACGTTGAAAGCTGATTTTATACACTCATACATGTAAAAATGCTACCATAGTAAACCACCGGACGGCCGTTTTACTTTTTAGGGGCTTTTCGGCAGTAGGAGAACACTTTAATGTACTTTCACATATACATTGACACGTAGTAAATTTATACTATGAGATGACTTTGCTATCATATTTTATTTATATTGTCTGTAAAATATAACATAACGATGAATGTTTAGTATTTCAGTGGAGTTAGGAGCAGGTAACACCTATTCAAAGAAACAAATCGAATTGAAAGTTACAGTCACAATTAGAAAAGCAGCTTAATTATCAAAGACTGTCTATAAGTGTGCATCGTAGAACTTACCTTTAGGGATGCACTGTTTCTTAAATCTGAAATTTTTACTTTTACGGTATCAGAATAACTTCGAAACCTCTACATTATGTATCACAAATACATTTATTAAACAAACAAAATATATACAACAATTTGTTAGGGTAAAACGTAGTTAATGGCATATCCAAAACATATACCTAAAATTGTTAAAAATTAAACTGATAAGTATACAATTGGGCTATCACGAATAAGTCGGTCCAATTTTATTTGATGATTACTACACAAAGTGCGCTAGACTTGCAAAAGTCGTTTAACTTATATTTGACAGGAGTACCACCAATTCTTTGTAGTTATTTTCCTTAGCAGAGGATATAGAAACTTTGGTTTCAATTTGCTTATCTAACGATGGTGAGTTGCTGACATGATTAACATCAAATTAGTACGGTTTAGTTCCTGCATCCGTATATGCTTTAGTTATCGACTAAATGTAATTAACCAGTCATTAAGATTTCCTGACGTTACAAACACGTGCGGGTGACCAAACTTGCTGTGATCATAAAAGAAAAACTACATTACGTCGTAAAATAGAAATGCACTCTTACCTCAGCAATTCTTTCACATACACAACATCGAAAACCTACTTGATTTACACATAAAAAACGTGGAAGTTTTAAGATTACTCAATGTAAATATCACTAAGCATTGCGTTAGCAAACGTGCTGTTTGTTAACGGTAATCAAACCGGAAATTAAATGAGAAAAAACTCATGTCGGAAACGTGTGTTAAAAATAGGCGAAATTTATACAGCGCGAGAAACTATACCAAGATAACAAATTTCTATAATTAAAACGAAAACAAAATAAAAATGTAGATTTAAGAGTCAAGTCTACATTTAAATTGTAAATTAACAGTTTTACCACACAGCATTAAACTGTCGTTTTGATAATTCTTAATAACCACCAAAAATACGTTTGCTTAATATTTGTTTTTGCTTACATGGAATATGCTGTCATTATTATAATAAACTGTTTATTATTTTTGTACCATGTCTTTTAAATAGAATAATAAAACTAGACCAAGCGGAAAATTTACATGGTTTCATTGGTTTCCACTTTAGCAGGTTTTACTATAAATATGTTTAGGTTCAATTTGGTTAAATTTTACACGAACTAGAAAAATTTTCTAATCAAAATTGTTAAATACTTTATAGAAGTGTTTAGCCCGCATGGATGTTAGGTTGGAATTTTGACCAAGTCGAAAAAGTGATGCTGGACGAAAAACTTCTGTACTCCATTTGAATTCGCGCTAATATGCGAAACAATTACGATAGGTATAAAAAACTTCTTTATGTAAATGGTATCAACTAGACGAGCGACGTCTCTCAGATTTGTTCTTCCCCCAAAGACAAATTTTTTACCCTTTTACTTCAAGGTGTATACCAAATTTCTTGTTTATGTGATTTAGTTTAAATTTGCGAAAATAGTCGTTTCGTCATCACACGCATTTCAGAAAATGATTGTTGTGCAAGGAAAAATCATATTTTTAAGTCTACTGTTGACGAACATCGCTTTCACATTGTATACCATTTGTTAGGAGAATTTTTTTGAAAAAGGCAAGCGACTAACTCAGTTGAATCAACAAGCGGGTCGCAAGTGTCGGTGTGCTAATCTTACACTAAATTAAAAAGACGCCAAAACAAGTAAATGTCACTTAATACAGACCTTGTTAAAATTTGTCGTTCCCTGAAAGGAAAAAATTGGAAAAACACAAATTCTAACAATAATATATTTATTTCAAACAAGAGAGGATAAGCGTTAAAATAAAAGAGAAAAAGGTAGGCCAATAACAAATAAAATAACAAGATTAGATTCATCAATTATTATTACAGTTATAATATCGATGGAAACCCTATCGATCAGGCAACGCACCTTATCACTAATTACATTCAATTACTAACAAAACTTCTAAGTGATTGATTTTAATTAAGGTTAACTAGGATTCAAACAATTACTTCTTTTACCCTGCAGTTGCGAAACGAGACGATAATCGACAATTATGAGTTCCAAAACAAGATAAAAGCACAAAACTTACCCAACCGAAAAATTTTTAGACACCAGTAGTATCGTTCGTTGCTTTTTTTAAATTTGATTTAGGAACAAAATATGCATGGTAGATAAGTTTGTGTAAGACGTTTTTATGCCCAATTTGACATTGACTGCGTTTAAATGATTCGAAGAACTTGGACGGATGTCACGTCAATGTACTCATACGACAATGATGAGTCAAACTTTGCAACTGAAAGTAAGATTTTATCAGTGTGATTTATATGAGGATTACATACAATAACTATTTTGCTTAAGGCTGACAGTTAACTGATAAGATTGATACAATTAAGTAAAAAAAGAAATAACATTATAGGATACTATTAAGTATTACGCATAAAGTTGACACGGGTATATATTTACATAGGTACTATTAAATATTGAAGAGCGGTAGCAGTTATTTTTCATAATATGGTTTTACTTATTATTTTTGAGTGGGCGGTACTAATGAAAGCCACGGGCCGCATGCGGCCCGCGTGCCGCGTGTTGGGAATCCCTGGCTTATTTGCTCAATACTTTCCCAGCGCATCCACTAAAAGCGTAATCGAAATAACTAATGAGGAAAATTCAACGACAAAAAACTACTTACATTAGCGGACTATCCCTGTAATACGACGTTTGACAGCAATATACCGCTTATCCCCAAATCCCCCCAAAGAAAAATCAGTAGCAGCATATAAACAGTGCAGCCGTTAATTTTAATTTAGAATAAATATTTTTGGCAAATACAAAATAACGATATGTAACACATTAACAAAGTTTGATGACAGAGCCATCTTATAGCATAACTTACTATTATAAAGGCCTAAAAGGGCGAAACGGCAGTCTATTAGTTCCCTCTGGTGGCATTTGCACAATTTTTTTACCCCTAATGTCTTTTACGTTGAGGTTTTACTTCGCAGTTTTATTCAAATTTATTTTGAATTACGTGATTGTAAAATAAACTTACAACGTTTTGCGCTTTTATAGTTCTTTACAGTTGTGCTTTTATACGTAAAATACTAACACAAATACACGTGTCACTTTTGTGCCAAACTCTAGAATTCAGAATACCAATGTTTTGTGTTTAAAGGAATAATGAGAACAGAATTTTGTTTTTTTAGGTAAATAACATTTGTTTTATTACATTATAGTTATACGGTAACTGGGAGTTAACATTTTGTTATTAGGAACGACTGGAACGTCGCCTTTAGGCGTACTTGTATCTAATTTAATATCAGGTTTTTGGTCTGGCGTTGCGGTGTACATTGCACAAAGTTGAAGAGGCAGAAGTTCTAGAAGATGAAGATTATTTCAAGATGTCTTGAATGACAGTATATTATAACACAGTTTGTTACAGAATTAATAATATCAATGAAAACAAATATTTTAGTTTACTATTAGCTTTAGCAAATGAAAATACAAACACGCGAAATTTTTGAACGTATTTTTACAAAATAACAATATACGTATTTTAAAATTTAAAGTGTTATATGAAAACATGTTTAAACCCGTTACATTTTATTGTTGTCTCGGTTTGCACGGTATAAAGTAAAATATTCAAAATATGAAATTTTGATGAGAGAAAGTAGTAAAGGTGTTTCTGGAGCGCTCTCACGAAAATTTTTATTCGATTTTCAAGCACTCTGCAAACTTTATAGCCGAATGAAAATAAGAAACAAATGAAGTTTTCAAGGTTATATATCAACTTATTTGAATTTTCGAGAATGGACCGAAAGTGAATTGGAATACTATTTTTAGTTTTGCAAATCCAACTTTCGATACGAAACTTAACGAATGCAAGATGCTTTCTAAGAATACACAACGAAGGTGTATTGATCTACGGAAAAATGTGTTTTGCAGTTTTTATCTTGTGCGTTTTTAAATAAATCGGAGCATGTAGGATGTGGTGTTTGGCGAAAACAACTTGAAACTAAATTTCTACAAAAGAACATTAACACATTTTACGGCAACACATTCCAGGAAAATAATAACTGTCACAGAGATAAATGCTTAACGTTTTAAGCCATCGTCATATTAACTACATACAAATTTTGTTTCTAAATCTTGTTATTTCAGAATTTATCTCCTACTTGGATACAAGTTTAGCTTTATCGCTTTTTACTGCTTGTTTTTGTTTTGACATGTTCCACGTTAAAAAACCATGAAAAGATTAACACTTACACTTAAAACATTGTTCCAAATTATAAAAACTCTCGATCTTATTTTTATCGTCTAAACTTTATACCGACTTGAGAAATAAATGTCTCGTCTTATCTAAATTTAGTTAATTATTTGAAATAACTGTTAAGAGAACTGAAAATTAGAGTTTGTAATTATAGAGATTATTAAGTAATTCGTGTGCAAAAATTACTTGAGTAGATGTGCCGATTACTTAAATTATGAAAGGCACGAGTGCGATGTTGTTTTATTAACTGAATACAAATAAACTTATTTGCCTTCATCAAAGAAACTCAACATTGTTCATTAAGAGAAGAACGAATCTAGTTAAAGAATGAAACACACCCAAGGGTAACATAGTGGCCTCATCTGTTTTTCGTACACGTGCAGGTCAAGGTATCTTTTGATTAACTCTCGTTTCTGACGATTTAAGGGTGTTTGGAACAACAATGGAGGAAAATTGGACTGTGACCGAAAATAAAGAATCGGTTGCGCTGGTCTTTTGCAATAATGTCTAGACAGTGTCGACGCGACTGACCAGCTACGAGCTAACTGTATTGAAAGGGCATTCTCAACTCAAAACCTAATTGTTGTGCTTTGTGACATCAGAAAATCGAAGCAGTCTAATAAATCTAAATAAATACAAATCGATACATATCAATAATTCAACTTACAAATTAATGTATATTTAATTTATTTAATAATGCAACAAGTTTACTTTTTAAAACGTTAAGAGGTACGCTAGTAACGACTACATGTAATATAATAACTAATTCTAAAAGGAATGTAATGAATTGGAACGAAATTAAACAACGCTATGAATCTGGGTCATTTTATGAATAGTTTACAAACCAATTTTAAGAGTCGTTACGATTATAAGATAAATTGTACATGAAATGTTTTCTTTGTTAGTCAAACATTTTAAAGTCTTATCGTTTACAGTTTGACAAGTGATTTTTTTAAAGAAACTGAGTTGATTTATTTGTATATACTTTGTATGAATCTACTTAGTAACTTAACATCAGAAGAAACTATCTCAACTAAGACTAAAATATTCTTGAATGAAATAATGAAGATAGTTAAGTTTACAATAAAACAAGTTGAAGCGAACGTTACAAACTAGAAATAATCTTGGTTGCAGAGTGTGCATTTGCAGACGACGTATCAATAATAATCAACATCGTAGAACATAAAATAACACAAATCAAACGAGAAACATACGATTATTTAAAATGAAGATGGCAGTGGGCGACCATCAATTTTACGAACTGAAGTCACAGCCAGGGTGAAATTCTACTCTTACCTGCAAACTCAACTCACAATAAAAACAGGTAACGACAGCTCTGGTATCGGAGAGTGGCGTAGGTAAATCAACTAATACAAGTCAGTGTACTGATTATAATTGATTAATAACTACAGTGCTCGTTTACACCTCTACACCACTGAAACTATACAAGTACAACACACACATTTTTTTTTAAATTGACGTTTGTAAAATTATAATCAACAAATTAAATTATGGATACGCGAAACCCTCAAGCTGGCACTGTTCTATTAAGTTAATCAACAAAGTAGAAAAATTTATGATTTTAAAATTGCACTTTAACTTAATTTGATATAAGTTGAATAAGGATACCGCACAGCAAATCAACCCTAGAGCTTGAATAATCTGAAAGTGAATTATTACACATACTAAATGTATTAACAAACAAACGTATAGTTAGATGTAGTATATACGGTCGACAGTAAAAGACGATAAAAAGCAATAGGGTTCCTTACGGTTTACAATATCTTGCTAGTAATAGTAAAGGTGCAACCATTCCTAAAAGCTAAAAATAAATAAACAAGTATATCGCAGCGGTATCACAAATTGGACTAATGCGGTTGTAACCAATTCTGAAACACGACGTGCGCTAGTTTTCTGAAAACTTATTCAAAAGGATTTCAGTACTACTACGAAGGATCTTGCCTCGTGCGACTTTTTTAATTTGCAATTGTCAAATTGTGGGTCAAAAGACACTGTCTAATTAAAAATGATTTTTAAAAAATTGTAATAAGAGTTTTAGATCACATTTCAGAAGTTTTGCACATGTAGTAGAAACCTTGTAATATTCCTTATAGCTTTTATTTTGCTTATTTCATAAATATCGGGATGTGTCAAAATTAGAATGTGTTAGTGAAATTGCGATTGTATTATAATTATATCAAACTGTATTGATCTAGTCACAAATTTTAGGAGCAGACAATAAGGGTTTCCTTTATAGGTATGCTGCAAATTTGTATGGATTGGAACATTTAAACTATTTTCTAGAAATACCTAAAACAGTTTTTGTCATTATTTTTTCGTATTATGAGGTTATCTACCGTATTTACGTTAGGTCTATTTATTTAAACTATTTCTCCACTGAATATGGCAGCGCGGATTCATTGATTGTAATGGGTTAGTAGAACTACTCTATATAGTACTATTCAGTTGCACTCAATTGTCTTGGACTTGAGTTGTGATTTAATTTTTTGGTAAATATAATAGAAAGTTTAGTTTTTGCTTTTTAATTGTTTTTGAATAGTCGCGACTTTTATTTTGAACGTATTTTTATAATTATTCTTTGACAGTCGATACGATATTATCGACATATATAACTTGTCTTGGCGGGGTTCTGATAGGTCTTGAATAGATAAATGAGTTGTGCTTGATCAGCATAGTTTATGTTTAAATGAAAATTTGGTCGTTCTGAATGCATAATTTGGTTTATGGTTGCTGAGATTCTATTGTGAACTAAAAATGAAATGAATAAAACGGATTTTAAAGAAATTCTCCAGGTGAGGAGGAAACAACTTTCGCAATCCTAAGGACGACGAAAACTTGTTTAAACAAATTACAAGAATCAAAAGAACAAAAACAGCTTAATGCAAAAATAACTAAACTGAACATAGCAATTTACAATACCAGCTTTATGTCTTCGGACGATAGAATCGAAGTATTAATGTACGAACTGAAAGAGATTAACTGGAACCTCCTGGACATAAGTACAAAAGTAACATAGACGAAAGTCACGTTGGAGTTGGCATTTGAATAAATAAGACGCTGACACCACAAATTTAAAATGAACAACAATATCAGATAGAGCTAGATATGTCACCCTAAAGTTGAATAAATTAACAACACTTAAAATTGTACGAGTCCTAAAAAGCAACCACGAAGAAGAGCAAGTCAAAGAGTTCTACGAGAACATATTAAAATCCATCTTAGAGAATCCCACAGAACAAATCTTAGTAATGGGAGACTCCAATTGTAAAATCGATCAGGAACTAAAAAATGAAGTCGAACAAATGATTTTCTGACGGACGAGTCACCGTCCTTCTTACAAAAGGATTCCTCTGCTACCTTCCAATGTTCGAACATCCTTCACCTTTTGCACATAAATGCACCAGTATATTGGGGATACTGGAATTGGGTGGATTGTTATCGGTTCCATGGCTCTAAGGCGCAAGACTCAGATAGACCCTGGGTTTATTGGACCGCGTACGGTTACCACAATACGCTTCCTCTGCCGGATAGGCTAGACTTTCCTGCCATGCTCTTTTTAGAGCTAGGTCCCGGTTTCCTGGAACTGGTAAAACTTTTAGACCTAGACCATGCCCCAAGTTATTGTTTAAAGATTAAACTAAGTTATGGAGTTGGAACTACGTTTGGATTTACCGACGTGGTCCAGATGGACGACGTCGGCCAGTTCCTGTCCAAAACCGTCTCTCGGAATTGGGTAGAGTGACTATTATTCTAAGGGTAGCGGCCTTATGACAAACGGCTCTCTCTCGTATGGATCGTACACAACTAAGTTCACAATCCGCGGACGTTATGCCGTTGTGGAAGGGGAACTCATCAAAAGAATGGCATCAACACGGCTACTACCACGTTAGGATACGGTACGTTTCGGCCATTGACACTGGACCCAAGCTAACGCTTGAACTTTGGAATTGAGTGGAAACGTATCCGTTTGGCAACAACGCCATATGGTGAAATGTAGACCCGTGTCAGTCATTTAGCTCACATCTGCACTGGAGAACTAGCACCGCGAGGAGGCGACTAAGATTACTCTAGGAGGAAAAACGTTAATACAACAACTAAAAGTACTGTACAACAAAGGAGGATGTACCTGATGACTAGAAAATGTTTTAATCATTTTGATCTATAAAAAATATACAAAACTTAACGCATTATAATAAATCGTTTAACATCTAAAGTCGACTCTTGTTAACAGTAAGAATCTTACGCGAAAAGTACAGGTGCAATATTCCAATATAGATAGCCGTTATCAACTTCAAGAAGGTGTTTGATACGGTTGAAATTTGAGCCATAAAACGAGACTTAAAGAAGGCACGAATAGATAGTCGATACATCAACATAATTAACAATATATACAAAAACGCAACTCTCCAAATTTAGATGCACGAGACATCTAAGATAATTGATGTTACAAGAGGAATTCGAATTAAACTGTTTACTTTTTACTTTAACATACAGCGAAGCAACAGTGACAACAAAAATGGGGAAAAAACTAACACAATTACGGTTCGGCGATGATGTTATAATAATCAGGCAAACACAGAACGAACTAGAAAGTATGGTTAATGACATCTACAGAACAACTAAGAACATAGGATTAGACATGAACTTTAAAGACAAAGTACATGGCACGTGCATACGACAAAGATGGAACAATCACTCTTGATGCCAAACAAATAAAATGGGTAAGAATATATAAATACCTAGGACAAACAATAACGATTGGTAAAGTCAACCTGGAAGTAGAAGTTTATGCAAGAATTACATTAACGTGGGCGGCATACGCAAAGCTAAACTATGTCCATAAGTCGCAAATCTACAACCAGTGCATCTAACCGAAACCATCTACGGTTTTGAAACCTGGATTCACTAAATCCATTCTTAACAATCTAACCGTGAATTCACGAGCCATAGAACGTAATATATTGGATAAGGGAAAAAAACAATGATAGGTGTTACTAGGATAATAGTATGGGATTACGATGTTGCTAGAAACGAAAACAACTGCTGTACTAGACTGGTCTCCCTGGACATAGAAACAAAGCGTCGGACGACTACAAGCAAAACGGTGTGAGAACTTAAATAGGACTTTAAATTGGTATCGAGTAGTACAAAACCGACAAAATTGGAAAAACATGGCTGAGAAAAAATGATTTTGGTTCTTTTACAGACATGTAGAGTAATGTGCCAATGTAAAAAATGTTGTAATAACAATATGTCAACTATTTGCTAGTGTCAGCTTCGATTTGCGAAATGTGAGAACTAAATTGTGTACTCCTGTAATTTTTTTAAAATTTTAATTTGACAATCGATTGTTGCATTTCAGCTACGTAGAAAGATTTTGACACATTTATCGGAAGCTTCAAGAACAGTATATTGCAGGACGGCCTAAAAACATGAACCCTACATGAGGAAGAAATGTCTACACGCTTAAGATCTTTAAATAGCACAACATCTTAAAAAGTTTAGGTATTTTGCGCATAGATAAATGACAGAGTTTAATGCTTAGATCTGAAGGTATATGAGTTTTGCCTATTTTTGAAATGCTATACAGAATAATTTAAAAAAAAACAAAATAAATAAGAACTTAAATTTCACAACCAAAATAATAATAAAACAGATGCAAAAACTGTTACATGCAAAAGGTGATAAAAAAAAATGCAACATAAATAATGAAGATGGTCGTGGGTTAACTGAAAGATCCGTGATTAGTTTGGAACATTCACAGTTTAACAGCAAAAGTCAAAATCAAAAGGGCGCCAGGAAGGTTCATAATTTAATTAGGCTTCTTGACCTTTCTAATCAAAAAGTTCAATATCTTTTTGAAGATACTCCAAATGAAACTTACGTTACTAGAGTGTAGTACACTAAAATTAAAAATTGAAAACCGACGGAAGAAAAGCTTTGTCACGGTTTAACTATTTAACATTTATTAAAATTGAATAAGCAAAATTCAAATAAGTAAGCATAACAAAAAACATATGACAGTTAATACATGATTTAAATAAAATTAAAATAGTAATAATTTTAAAAAAAAACAAAACAAATGTAAATTATAAATGAATGAACTCAATGCGACAAATCGGGTTAGATATATTCAATGAAATTAATTGAATACGCAAGGCCTTGTTCGTAAAATACTATTTAAAAATTTCGTTATCTAAAATAACAAATAAAAAAAAACTTCTAAGACTAAACAACGTCGCTATTACAAATCGTAATTAGTTACATGTCTTTAAAGTCATACAAACGACAAAGACAACGTAAGTGTCTTAAAAATTGTAAGTTTTTTTGTTAATACCAAAGCCTTACAAGCACTTAAGAAAGTAAAATCCAATTGATTTTAAACGGTAAGCATAAATATGTCAAATTTGTTTACGTAGTGTTAACGCCAAGTACGTCAATTTGCACTTTCTCCTCCTTTCGTTGTTTCTTATTTTTATCACCAAGTTCCCATTCCATTCGTTTCCTAGTTTCGACATACAACGCATCGTAATTTTTAAAAAATAACTTTTACTGTGCTAACGATTTTCCGCGGCAGTGAAATATTAGTTCGCTTCACGTGGTGTCATCTTGCCAGATTGACCAAGAAGACTGCCACCATTCCGAGCTTGTGCGGATTACTCGTAACTGCTTTAATATCACTAGTTTGCGACCATCAGCGCAACCTTATTCACAAACACGTAGTGCCTAGGTAGTTGGATTGGTCGAAAGGCCTCCAACATGACGTTACCAAAAGTTTGGGTACTGAAGCCTGTTCATCGCCTCTACACTACCACCGAATTTTAATTGTTGAACTTTCCGATAACTACGTTATAGAGTCTAAAGGTTCTAGAGAAGAAGCAATTCCTTCAAAAAGCAAAAATACATATTTTTAATCTTGGTTTCTTTACCTAATTTGAAAACTGTAACGTAACAAGGATATGAAATAAAACAATACGTAGTAGCACGTGTATTTTCCGAGGTTTTTCACGACGAATAATGCGACGATAACAATATCAACGAAACTCTTAATGGTGTTAAAATAAACAAAACTGCTAAAATATCGAATTACTTGTTTCTCAGAAACTAAATATGAATTGACAGGCGAAAACAAATTATAATGCAATCTGAATATTATTAACACAAAGGAAGGGTTAAATTACCACTAGTGCAATAAATGAACGTTTTAACAATGTAAAACCATAAATTGATTGAAGACAAAAATTAATTTAACATCGAAATATTATAATCATGATTTGAAATACGTCAAATCAGTTAACCAAAAGTACTCAAATCTTGACTAAACTGAACACATAAATTTAAAACGAACGTAATGCAAGGTTGGATTTTATAGGAAACCTGTTTTATATTCGACTTGATGCTCTGCCTTAGTTTTAGTCTAATACAACAGCAAATTTTATTATATGTTTATAATAACCATTCAAAATTTTGAGACTTATTGAAACTAATAGGAATTTGTTTTGAAATTGAATAGATTTTGTTTGGAAACCATTTAGAAACATAAATATACAAAAATTATTAATTCTAATAATTTAGAAGAATTTTTTTTATCTTTGATTTCATTTTTATATAAACCATAATCTGTTTTTTTCTTATAACGGATTATGTTGCGATCTAAATTAACAATCACGAGACAACTTTTTTATTTACACGTTTTGGGGATTTGAACCTGAGGATTTCTAAGTCTGTACATGCATTTCGAGGCAATAGAGTTATTGCCGATGTTATGTAGAATAAGTGTTGAAAGTATAACCGTTGCATTGTCTAAATATCGTAACTATTTTCGACTTGGTGCAGTTACGACACAATTCGATTTTAGAAAATGGAAACTGTTTTTTTATGGATTGAATTCACGATTGTAAGCAACTATCAGCCTACAGGCGTATTGTCGATCGTGAATCTAAACAAACTAACGTTTCCGAAGAGATTGCAGTTTGCATATTCGGAGTGGTAAATGTCACTGAAGAAAAAAGTGTAAGTGACGGTTTTTTATCATTAGAGATCAGGTAACTAACGGGCTTTCAGTTTCCATTGCCACTTGACTGACTTTGATATTACTTGGAGTAAGAGTTTGTCCTTTCCAAGAAGGCTGATTTTTGTCTTAGAGGATGTAGTACTTGCAGCCAAAATTTGCTGAGTTTTAAACCGCATTCCCGGTTTATATTATATGGATGTTTTTTATTTCCACAACTTTGCGGATTAGTCTAGGAAAGTAGAAAGGAGGTCTAACCAACACTTTAGTGTATTTAGTTCCACACGTGTTCTGTCACTACTGATTTTATAACTCTGCGGTGTTTGCAGTCAGCCATATTTTTTTTGTGCTAACTTCAACACAGCGTTTCGTCTGTCTTATATAACTTGATCTACAGGAACAAGAAATTTTGTAAATCCCGGCATGTTTTAAATTTATTTGTTTATCTAGCAGATCTGAATTAATTGTTCAGGGTATTCTTAGTCGTGAAGTTAGTTTTGATATTAGAAATTTATCACGCCAAGTAGCTTGTCTTAAAGCGTAAAAGCTTGACTTGGGCTTGAAAGTCAACCTTTTTAAAAATACAAGCTTGACTTGGCTTGATGTTTGTGGATACATGCTTGGCTTGGTTTTCAAGTTTATCCAACCTTTTTCAAATTTTTTCTTGCTCTTTTTGCAAAAGTACTTGAAACACGTGCCCCACACGTGTTACAGATCACTGCCACAATATAAACAATTACCTAACTGCTGGCATAGGTTATATAACTTTTTGCCTATTTAAATAAGTAAAGAATGACTTTTGATTTTAACCATGTGGTAAATGCTGTGAGATCCGTATTTTACGTCTTTATGTATCACGTTAATGATGGTTCTCTTTAATTATTCGTGATCTATAAAATAAATTGCTCGTAAAATAATTACAGCAAATACCAATCTATTTCTTCGTATTTACACTGACTTATCTTAACAAAAAGTACTTCGTGTACTCGATCGTGCTTATCTGCGGTTGTAACTAAAACAAGACTTCAGCTAAATAAACAAAAAATTGTAAGAAGTATAAATTATAAATTGTTATATTCCAAGATGTCATGCTTACCTTTCGGCTAGCCTCACCGTAGATGGTCGTCGGGTAAAAGAAAATCGAAAGACACAGAGTTTTCTTTAGGTAAGCGAAATGCCCGAGTGCGCCACCTCTTCTCGAATTTTTGTCGAAGATAAACAGTCTAGGTAGGAGAAAAGGAGATCCTAGACCCGAGGTCCCCCAAAAGAAATATAGTGAGAATCAACAATAACCATTTATTGAGTATCTATCTATTAATAACCAATTCCGGAACGGAAAGAGCCATTCGACGGTTACCTCACTGGTATAATCAGAGAATCAATTACCTTACATAACACACAACAAAATTGTAACATATAAATATAAGATTAAAGCAGGTCCAAAATAGACTCTGGAAGCAATAAGTAAAGCGCTAATATTTAAAGTATACCTCCGCTGCTACCGTAACCCGTAGCATATCCACCCGCGGTCGCGCGTGAGCATTAAAACAAAGTAACACCGCCCGTGGTCCTTGACGTCAAGTTCACGACCGGTAGTAAAAGTGTCATTCAATTAGTTTACGACAAAATAAAGCGTGGCGAGCTCCCAAATTTCTACCCTTGCTAATTGAAATTTTTCTTTAATGTTAACAAAACAAAAAAATTGTAAGTTACGTTAAGTAATCATTAAATAGATAAACCATTACAGTAAGGCGTCTGTTAAACATAGTAATTAACCCTAGTTGAATCGTAGCTAAATTGACGTTAAATATAATTAAATATAATTACGCATGTTCAAAAGTTTCGTTAAATATTGTAATTAAACAGAAATAAATGTAGTAGACTAGGTGTACAGGATGTACAAAGACAAAGTTCAAGATAAAAATGCGTTTACATTCGAAGTCCGCACTGATTTCACTTAATCTAAATCCGCAGCGTATGTAGCGACAGCAGCAGTCATGACCCCGAAGCGCGTGGACGAACAATGAGTCGAGGTCCGGTGGCCCTCGCGGCTCCAAAACGTACACTTAACGATACTATAAATACCTCGTTTTTCTTCAAACCCCCAACCTGTAACACAGCGCCATCAATCCACTGGGATCCTTTAATCCGCGACTTTGATTACTGCATAAGTACAGCGATACCAAGATAACACAGTCCGAAAGCTTCGACAGAGCTCGGAAGAAAATTCCAACACATATTGAGAAACCAAAAGAAAGAGCTAAAACAGCGAATATTAGTTGATACGCCTCCATTATCAACCACGTGCGAAATACTAACCTACTTTACGATTTTTACATCAAAATACGTAGATATTTTGTTGGATGCATCGGACATTTAATCGGATTCATTAGTGATTTCTAAAATAAAACGTCGTTGCATTAGATATTAATCGATGCAAGAGAAACCTCATGTTTCTTACCCATCCGACTTTGTCACGTCCATTACACCGCAAACCGACAAATAAAGTGAACTTTGTAGATGACCGACTACTCTCGAGCGCCCTCTGCGAGAATAGCTTGAAAATTACAACTCGAGGTCGAGTATTCCCCACTTTTAAAGGTAAGTTGCCTAACTATCAGACGAATTTTTGCTCAAATACGAATTTACACGTTACAAAATTTAGCTTTCTTAGAACTCAGTTTCAAATTTGCTTAATTTTTGTTTTAATTAAGTGTTTTCTTTTTTTTTTTATTATCTGACACATGTATCGCTTTTTTAGCTAAAAGTAAACAGTGGATTTTGGTACTAGATGGTGCTGGGATTTTGCGTTTAAGTATCTGTTAGTGCGCGTTTTTTTTTATTAACGGAATGCCCCAAATTTCCGTTATTTTTCTTTATCACTAGAACATTAAGAAAGATTACACTGCTGTTCTGTTCTAACTCCATGATACATTTAATGTACAAAGTTCAGATGTTGAAAGAATTAATTTAGTTTACCTATGCCATGAGACCGTACAACAAACGTATTATCATCATATCTGAACCGTGGTTTTAATCTGAACCAAGTTTTTAGTTTGAACTCAACATTCTTCATAATTTTAGTTTCAAAACACACATCAGGACTTTAGTAAAACGAGATACTACGCCAAAGCTGACTTGAATATCTTCTTTTGTTATAAGCAAGTTTTGAATTTACTCTACCAAGTCTGTAAAATTTTTAATGTGAGTTTCTGTATTTCCAGCCAACGGCAAAAGTTTTGTAGCTAGATAACGTGCTAACGATTGGGTCGGTGAATTGACGGTGCTCACTATCGGTCGAAGGGGGGCTCCTTTTTTGTGCATCTTGAAAAGACTGTAGATTCGTGACTGGATTTTTGACAATCAAAACTTGTTTCTTGTTAATTCTATAGTAGTTTTTGATGGCGGAGTTTACTTTAGTGCATAGAGAGCTTAAAGGGTTTCTCTGTAGACGTTTGTAGCAATTTGTATGTTTGTAATATTGTATGTTTATAACGATTGTAGCGTTTTCTTTATTTGGTCTCAGTACTAAAATTTCCTTGTTCTCACGTAACTGCTTAGCTGCTTCTCTCTCTGGTCTGTTAATATTTTAGCGTGGCGGTTTTATGTTGCCAGTTCATTCAAAACTGTATCTGTTAGATTGGCAACTACTTTATGGTCGTCTAACATTTTCTTAGGCTGTGAAGAATAAATCTCTTGTATTTCTTAGTTTTCTTTATTTTTTATTGTTCGTAAATCTTGTTTGCTTGTATCCTAGTCGTAGCATTTATTTTTCCCATATCGAGTGTTCTAGTTTGTTAGATAAAGTTAAATGTATAACTTTTCTTTGATAGAGTCCAGTACTTTGCCTTTATTTTGAATTTCCAAACGTAACGGTTCGAAGCTAGCTTTGGTAAAAATTCGCTCGATATGAGATTTTAGAAGATGTTATTTAATTCTCATACACGATGCCAATACGTTCTGGTCTTGTTAATGCTAGGTCTGCAAGTAGCTTTTTTTTTTATCAAAAAATCTAAAGATTTGGTTTTTAATAACACCTAGCCTTATGGGTTTATAATATAGAATCTTAAGCTTTCGCGGTTTTCTTGGTTACGATTATATAAGCGACTTTCAACGTAGACTACATCGTAGTTGAACACCCAGACTTGCATTTGTTTCATACCAGAACACAGTAACAGACCCGAATTTTGGCAAAACCAACTTACTTAGTTTCAATAGAAACTTAACTGTTTGACAACCGTTTCGAATAGAGGAAACAAACCTTTGAATTGGCAATGGGATTCGAAAAAAAGTTTGGTTTGGGTTCATTGGGTAACAGTTCATGTATTTAATGAGTTTGACTCGGATTATAAAGTTAATTTTTCAGCTTTAAACTTAGTTAAATGCCTTGACCGTTTTATGCTCTACAACTTTGACTGCTTTATTAATTTGATTTTATACATGTTGAATATAATTATTCCATTAGTTTAGAAACTGACATATTTTTAATTAAATTTAAGGAAGTATTTGAATGTACTTTTATAGGTTTGTTTATTCCTGTTACCTTGCAATTGTCATTGCAGTGTCGTATTACTGTAATTGTCGATAAATATTTTTTACTGATAATATTTTATTATTTTTTTCATTTATACTATTATGTTTTAAAGTCAGTATCTCAACTAACTTTTATATATAAAAACATCTTAGCCATTTATGTGTTAATACTTAAAGCAATAAATTTGCAAACATTACGGAATCAAGAACAAGTGAAAAATATTTTACATGCATTTGTATGCAACTGCAGTTTTTGAACAAACTTTGAAACAAAGTTATGGGTTTGATAACATCGTAAGCAGTTTTATAAGAGAAATTTTTACTTGTATGCATACAATTATTTATTCACTATGTTGTTGTCATTTATTTTGTAATCGGTAAAGTTTTGATTCTTTACATGAAAATTGAAAACGAAATGCGCATTTTTAGTATGTACTAAGGCGGGCGAATAATACGATATAGTGATCTTTTAACAATTATTTTTTAATGACATAATTTTTATTGTTTGATCTTTGTAAATAATTTTAAACAATGCGCTTTGTACATACAGGACGCATGTCACGATAGTAGGTACTTAGCATAAATAACAAATGTTTACCGTTCTTGAATAATTAATCCATTCTTTTAAATAATTAATTGTAGTTATTTATTACACAAAAAAACAATAACTAACAATTAGTCTTTTTTACAAACAAGTTGGAAAAACATTTTTATTATTGTATGTAACAAATACCGGAGGTACTTTAAAGGTAATTTATTTTAACCCCCTTTTTTCTTTATTACCCAAGGCTGTAATATGACTGGATTAGCGTAATTGCAAGTTTGTAAGCTCTTTCATTTATTTTGTTGCTTCTACTTGACAAGTTCGCGTTACTTATCAGGAGCACGTTTACAATGGAATAATGAATTTGTTAAACTTTACAAATTTAAATGTTTTATTTTTTTGTATTAAACTTTGAAGAGGCAAAGTTTAATTTTAAAAAAATGAGAGTAGCACTTGGGTTTTTATATTTTATATTTCTTAAATTATTATCGTAGGCGGGTTGTAAAAAATAAAGTACGTCTTAGGTTATTAAATAACTTAAAGGGCAATTATGTTTAAAATTGATCAAGTGTATTCAATCGTTCACGAGAAAATTATTAGTTTGATATTTAATGTTTTTATTTTGAAATTGAAGTTTTTTTTGTATTATTTGGTGTTTATTTTCAAATAGGTACAAACATACAGACGTGCAGATTTTTTTGTGTTAGGTATATAAAACGTCGAATACAGAATTTCGCAAAAAATCGACACTGGTAAATATTATCTTTTATACTTGCAAATACAAAACTAATACAGTTTTTAATAAACATCAAAGGAATAACTTTAAACGAGGTTTTTGAAGCATTTTACCTTTTTTTGCATTTTCTATCTGTTATGCTTATTTTGTGTACAAATTTGATATATTTAAATAATAAAATAACAAAAACAGATAGAATACTCGTTTTTTGGAGTTAAGATTAAAAATATGAAACTTACAAAAACCGTTTCCTATTTATACAGTAATGCTATATTATTTGAATATCTTTTACTACGATAATAGCAAATCGGTGTAGTACATTTTAGTGGCACGGAATTATTTAAATAGGAATGAAGTTTTTACTTAAATATAAAAATTGTCGCCAGGAAGTTGAAAATATGCACTGCAATTGAGTTACGTTGATTACATTTCCTACCGTGCACATTCAATTTATTGATTCATACGCGTAAGCGTAAATATCGTGGAAATACTGAATAAAAAACTGAACCAAATGCAATGTATAAATAGAAATCTTTATACGATTTCTCTTTACACCGAAAAAGAGATAGTACATCGGAAAAAATTGTATTTTAATGATTTATTTTTTTAATCATATTTTTAGCCTTCTCAAGTTTATACTGTGTTTTATAATTCTTTGTACGTCAAATGTAATTTGACTTTTACGTACATTGTTATATGACAATATTGTAAAATCCTCTACAGTGCGGTAAAATAAGCACTAAATTGTAGACTTTTGAAAACATCTAAAAAGTATGTTAATTAGATAATACCATACTTAATATAAATAAATGTTACTTTCCATTATTACAATTGCCAAGTTACCAGCGATTTTAGTTTGTACATTTAAAAGTGCGACATTTACCCATTTGATTAGTTTTGAATACTTTTATAATATGAGCAACGTGGTATTTCAAGAAAATTGTAATAGGTAAATAGTTAGAAAATCTAATTTTAAGTTTATCAAATTGCATTCATTGTAAACATATAAAAATACACTTAATTGTTAATTTTTTAAGTTAAATTAATGTCAACTAAAAAAATTCACAGATATCGCAAATCTTGCAATTTTTGGAAGATGTTGAAAATAAACAAAATATTACCTACGTAATATAATGAACAAGGTTTATTACAATTTTCAAAAATAAGAATGTATACATAAATACTATAAAAATAAAAAAACAAAAATAACTAGTATTCTAGGTATATTAAACGAGAATATGGTCGTATGATAATTCACCAATTGTTTGTGTTTAACATTTGTCCATGAAAAGCCTGAGATTTGTTTTCCATAACCTCTTCATCGCTGGAAGATGATGAATCAGCAACACCAATGACTTATAAAGAATTTGTCATAACAAATTATGAGCAAGACCGTTCATTGTCAAGAATTTCTGCGCGCTGATAAAATAGATTTTTTTTCTAAAGAAGCACAAAGATGGATATTTGGGCTGTTTTGGTAACGCTTAGCTTTTCTTTTTAAAGTGATGTACGGCAAGAAACACAAAGCAAGCAACAAAATCTCAAAACATCAATCTTTATTGACACAAAATATTTTCAAGGGAAAAAGTCACCTTCGCAAAGCTCAAATACTAATATTGCTCTCACAAGCATATTATGCGAGGAAGGTCGAAAAATTGTGATTCACGTCCACTAACTCATTTTTTGCTGGCTTAGATACGTTTGAAAGTACTTGGATAAATGTAAAATTTTCTCTAGACACAATCAATTTTAGAGCCAAAGTGGAACTTTCAGAAATTTAGCCAGACTTTGATTGAATTCGCTTGGATTAAATAAATCATTCAATTTTAGACATAAAACTTTCACCATAAAACATTATTAAATTATTTTTTTGGGTAAATGGTGTATATTTATTTAGAAATACAATTGCAAGCTTTCGAACTTTGTCTAAGTTCTTCGTCAGGCAAAAATTAAATTAATTTGACAATTATAAAAACTAAGGTAACTAAAAACAATAACTATAAGGGAACTAGATAATAAGCGCAAGTATTTAACTACAGCATTCGCTCGAAGGTCTAAAGGAAAACCACCATAAAAACTCTAGACGTAGCTTAAGTGTCAATGGTGGACAAATTAAGATTAAGAAATAACAGGTAACCATGTGTCAGAAAGTTCGTAACCACTGTCTCTATTGAAATTGTTAGGATGTTTGATAATTTCAATAGCTTCTCTAATCTTTCTTGATTTCCAGTTCTTTGTTTTAGAAATTGTTTTAGTTTTCTCAAAGTTTATATCATGAAGAGTGTCAAGTGCATGTTCGGCAATCGCAGACTTAGTAGGTTGTATTAAACGAAGATGTCTTTTATGTTCTTTTAATCTCGTATCTATAGTTCTACCCGTTTCGCCAATATATACCTTGCCACAAGTGCATGGGACTTGGTACACTCCACAGGTATTGTAAGGCATTTTGTCTTTTAAAGGATTCAACAAATTTTTAATCTTAGTAGTAGTATTATAAGCTACTTTTATCTTATGTTTACTTAGTATTCTTCCAATTTTGTCACTTATGTTGGAAACAAAAGGTAGAATTACATAGTTTTGGTTAATAGTTGAATCATCTGTAACAGTAGGTCTTGTCTTTGGTCTAAGAAACTTTTTAATTTGTTCTTTATTAAAACCATTTCTTATAAAAACTTTCTTAAGGTGTTCTAATTCTTCTTGTAATTTTTCTTGGTGACAAATTATTGTTGCACGATTATATAATGTGCGAATCGTCCCAAGTTTCTGAGCTCATTCATTCTCATCATCACCCAGCTCAGAAACTTGGGACGATTCGCACATTATATAATCGTGCAACAATAATTTGTCACCAAGAAAAATTACAAGAAGAATTAGAACACCTTAAGAAAGTTTTTATAAGAAATGGTTTTAATAAAGAACAAATTAAAAAGTTTCTTAGACCAAAGACAAGACCTACTGTTACAGATGATTCAACTATTAACCAAAACTATGTAATTCTACCTTTTGTTTCCAACATAAGTGACAAAATTGGAAGAATACTAAGTAAACATAAGATAAAAGTAGCTTATAATACTACTACTAAGATTAAAAATTTGTTGAATCCTTTAAAAGACAAAATGCCTTACAATACCTGTGGAGTGTACCAAGTCCCATGCACTTGTGGCAAGGTATATATTGGCGAAACGGGTAGAACTATAGATACGAGATTAAAAGAACATAAAAGACATCTTCGTTTAATACAACCTACTAAGTCTGCGATTGCCGAACATGCACTTGACACTCTTCATGATATAAACTTTGAGAAAACTAAAACAATTTCTAAAACAAAGAACTGGAAATCAAGAAAGATTAGAGAAGCTATTGAAATTATCAAACATCCTAACAATTTCAATAGAGACAGTGGTTACGAACTTTCTGACACATGGTTACCTGTTATTTCTTAATCTTAATTTGTCCACCATTGACACTTAAGCTACGTCTAGAGTTTTTATGGTGGTTTTCCTTTAGACCTTCGAGCGAATGCTGTAGCTAAATACTTGCGCTTATTATCTAGTTCCCTTATAGTTATTGTTTTTAGTTACCTTAGTTTTTATAATTGTCAAATTAATTTAATTTTTGCCTGACGAAGAACTTAGACAAAGTTCGAAAGCTTGCAATTGTATTTCTAAATAAATATACACCATTTACCCAAAAAAATAATTTAAATCATTCAATGATTAAGTAAACAACTTATATTGCGTGATTTCTGAAAATTGCTCTACCACACTTTAACTAGTTAATGTGCATTTTTGAAAAAAACAACAAAACTAAATGATTACTGGATTTAACCCAGTTTTATGGCAGTTCACAGTTCTGCAGCTTCTAAGATTATGACACCGTTCGAGCTACGTTGCCACATTCTTTTAGATGTAAAAGTTGCTAAGTGAAATTTTTTCAACAGTTTGTCGCGTTCGCGATTCCTTGTCATATCTAAAGAAAACTTACAGCAGATTGGACTCGCAATGAAAACATTTCGCGACGCGAAATAATCGACATGCCTTTTTATTAAATTTTCTTTTTTACCGATTCTACATTTTTTTCTCTTATTCATATTAAACAAATGGGCTACTGACTATAAAAAAGCATTAACAAGATGAACTTTACTTTAACATGAATCCTTTCTCTAGTCTTAACATATTTTATAACTCTAATAATATTTACAATTGTTTGACTGTTGATACAATTTCGACATTCAAAATTTACTCAAATTTTATTTTACCTATTTTCGTCCTATGTTGATAACTTTACAGTGAAATCGATTATGATTTAAACTAGTAATTACTGATAGTTTTGATTATACAACTTTATAAATCAGGTTTATTAAACTATTTCGTTTACGCATTTTAAAATTTGAACATAAATTATCGGTTTACTAGAACATGTGTGTTTCGGTCGAGTCGGTTTTAGTGACTACCGCGGCTTTTTGCGACTAAGGGTAGCTTTGTCGATGTCGCAATATTACACCACCATCAAAACCGCCATAATTTTTGTGTTGAAATGATTTGCTTAATAATTTAAAATAACTAATAAACTATTACTCTAAAGCGGTGCAACATAGAAGAAAGTTGCACATAAACATTTTTATAGAGGACAAAATTTACTATAAAAAAGTCGACGGAACGGTACAATTACGTTCAATAGTTTAGAAGATACAAGTGTGCAAAGTTGCGCAAAAATTACATTAAAATTATGTAACTCTTAAACTATTAGATATAATTATACACTCCCGCGGGCTTTTTTGTAGTAAATTTTGTGCTCAATAGATGTGCAATTTTCATCTATATTGTACCGTTTTTGCAGGGTACAAGGCGGAAGCTCGCGCGGATCTAATTCTGCAATTACTATAATCATTTTGATAACTGCTGAGTGAAATTAAGACTTATTATATATTTAAAACATAAAAAAAATAATAAGGAATATCTTGTTTATTAATAATAAACTGCATCTGAAAAATTTGAAGTGAAATTGGGCACCACCGCAAGTTCCAGATTTGTTTTATCAGAGCGTTTCATCGTTTCGTTACACGAGCCTTCGAATCAAGATCATTATAAGTGTTTTCAACACTAGAAATTAATACAAATTTTGTGCGTTTAGGTACTACAGCAGTCCAGCTGAATGAAAACTTCACCCGTTGGGTTTGGTTTTCAAACAAAGCCATCGCGATGTGAAATACCACTTAAACGCATTCAAAAATAACTATTACATGTATGTCGTCATCTATAGCAATCAAATATAGACAGTACACTGAAAAAAAAATGTGTTTGTGATCATTGTGTGACGAATAATTTTCATAGTAACATTGCTTACTAAATGGAAATTTATTTATCGAGTTTTTCCTCGGAGATGCTTAAATATATCGTTTCAGTCGGGTTTAAACATGCCTACTCGTAAAAAAACATGCTTATTTTAGACAAGAACGAATGAATACAACATTTTATTGCTCGAACAGAAACCCCAAAGTCTCAAAATCCCTCGAAAATAGTTTGACGTTTATTGGGTGCTCAAAAACTATCAAAGATGTTTTAACAAGCAAAAAATTAAATTTTATGACAGCTAAGAACAGTAAATTCATTATATGTGTTACAAATAATTCGCTCGACGAATTATAGATATTGTTTTTGATCGAAATAGTGTCTTTGGAATTCGCCTGGTTTGTTCCAAATGCTTCATGCATGTTTTAGAGAGTCTCTGATCTTCGCTGGAACTGAATAGACGTTTTCTCTAACAGCAGGCGGCGATTCTCTAGGAGCGTCGTTACTTAGTCTGATCCATCGGTTAGGGAGCTGCGCGTGCACGTATTGCTTTACAGGTAACCCAAAATTTGGTGTGGTACCATCGTGCATGAAGATTATTGCTGCTCTTAGATTTAATGACATATCTTCTTAAAGTTCCGGTAAGGTAGCCAATAATACATTGTTAACAATTCCAGACACTTATGCTGAATTTATGTTGAAAGTGACTTTTTTGAATCATGTTACCAACCTTTTTCAGCGAGTTCTGTTGGCAACAGCCACGTCACCACGGCTAGCTAAGGTGTCGTTAAGTGGGCGTTGAGAGTACTATAATAAAAAAGCTAGAGCTTGTATAATATACTTGTATGAAGCTAAATATATAATTAATGATGTTAATTACACTAAAAATAGCCGAAGACGCTGCAGAATTAACATGATTAAATATAGCCGTAGGCTTGATTTAAAGAAATGCAAATACGTACATAACACGTCATAACACAAATAATAACGCTGAAAACCTAAGATAAGTAAAACTGCATAAGAGAGGTTTATATTTTATAGACGGCTTATCGAAATCAAGTTCCTTTTTTTGCAGTAATCACTGAGGTCATCTACCCAAACTAATTGTACTGGATTGGAATTGATCCACCACTCCGAGTCTATCTTGCTGTAATAACGTTAAGTTTGAGCAAAAAGAAATTAGTTATCTGCACGCAGTGTCGCATTAAGAAATTCGTTAAAATACGAATTGTGAAAACCTAATGACTAACAACACGTAACCATTGCATAAATATTTTTATATGCTTAGTTATGGAAATTAAAGAAACTAAGGATACCAGCTCTGGTAAAACAGGCAACAATCTGAGGATCTTCAATGATATTATTCATCAACCTTTAACAATATTCTCATCAAAGTAGTAAAAGCGTCGGTAAATGGTTTTGAACGTTCTAGATGTGGTACAGAGACTTGGCGTACTATTTGAATTGTTGTGTTTGTTCAAATTTTCGTAATAACATGACCCGCGTTAACTCAAGTTTTACCCGAATAATATATTTTCTTGTCCTCTTTTGTATATTTTTGTTATTTCTCCAAGGCATAGTCTTCTCTATGCTATTATATCATTTTTTGTGGCATACTGCTGCGATCTTTTTCTGTACCTATAAAATAACGTATATTACAAACACAATACACTTTTGTTTGCTTTATTAACCTAAATCCAATTTCTTTCAATAATGGTTGTAACGTAGTAAGTTTGGCAAATTTTTATTTTAATAGCCATAACTTTCTGTACTGTTGGTGGTTCGTTACGTAACAAGAGTGAACTCATTCTTTTCCATCCGGAACATTATCTCATATTGGCTTTGACGGTATACTTTTGGACAATGTAGTGCGTGGTTTGTGTTACATTCAGTTAGCACATTTTATACAGTAGATATAGAAACACCTATATAAATGACTAAAGTTAATACAGTGCACGCCGCTTATTGGAATCACGGGTAACATTATGACTTTATTCAAGACGTATGCTACTACATAGAAAAAACACTGTTTATAGTAATCATAATTTTGGTTTATGTTATCAATTTTCTTCTCAGATTTGCTTCTATACATAAACAATAATCTATTTTACATGAGTCTTTTAACTGAATTTTCAAAATAAGATTGTTTAGAGTGAAAAATGTTATCATTATACTTTATCGTTTTGCATATTTAGCTTTATGTTTGCAGTGTTATTTATATATTCAAGCATTTTGAAAGCATATGGGTTTTTCATTTAACTACGTCTTATGTGATAACGTTACTATATATTTGTTTTTATCGTCAACAAACTACCAAGAAGAAATGTACGCTTCTTAGGACAGTAAATTAAACACCATGATGTTCTTTTTAATTTTTTTTTATTAACGGTGTCAACAAACTATTTAATGCTACAGGTCCGTAATTTTCGATTTATTAAAAAAATTTTCAACGTTTTATGAAGTTTTTTTTCAACGTTTTATGAAATTTTTTTTGCTTGTATTCATGCTATGATTTCACCTTCTAAATTAACAACCGCTAATCGGATACACGATCTATGTATTTGCTGCTTTCTAACAAATATTTTTTTTGTTTCGGATATTGTTATTATTTTGTTATTGTTATCAAAAACCAACGTGATTCTATTAAGCGGCGTGCACTATATAAATCTTCACATGTAGGTATGTATATAAAAAACGCAAAAAAATAAATGGTTACGTTACCTGCTGTTGTAGCTATAAATTTACTATGAACTGTTTTAAAACTACTTGGTTAACGTTGTTCGCAAGTTTTATAGACATTTACAAAAGTTTATTTATCAGATATTGATATATGCATCGATTTATGTTTTTTTATTAGCAAAAAATCCATAATAATATTAGATAATCTATAAGAGTGTTGTTGTGTCAATTGGTAGGCATTTCAAAAGAAATTATTTTTTACCTTGATACAACAGATGGTTTTTAAAAAGATTATTTTAAAATAATAAATTGTGTACACATAAAGAATACTGATAAAAGTTAACGAAATGTTGAAATACGAAAATTATTAGTACACAATATTTTTGGGAAGGGTATCAGACTTTCAATGTAATTTTATCGCGTACTTAATCCACACTAATGAAGGTCACGGCAGCTCAAAGTTTCGGTGAGGGGGGTTGAATAACGTAACTAATAGAATTCAGTCTGTCTTTGATGTGTCGATTAGTATCGATTAAAAAGGCGCCAAAACTAGAAAAAGACTCTAGGTGCTCGTTTCCACCTGACAACAGTTAAGGAAGAGAAATAGGACATAACAAACAAATAAGAAGTCTATTTATGTTAACGTCTACGTGGTCATCGTATAAACTAAAAATTTTTAAATACAGAGTAAGGGTGCGTAGATGTTTAGAGTGGTGTTAGCGTTAGTGGCATATAAAAGTTAGAAAGTAAATAAATAAGTATACCACCGTAGTATTACAAATAGACTACGTAGATTACATTTTTTGATATAACAATACAATGTACGCTAAATTCCCAATTTTATGTGATATTTAAATTAAATTTGCAGACCGGGCAGGTGTTATAATCTTCAAGATATTTCACGAACGTAGAATATTATGGATTTGACTTCTCCATTTAATTGATAACAGTAACGAACATGTTCGTATTTAATAAGCAACGACGATTACTTGAGCTCTTGCATTGAATAGTTAACGACCATTAAAAATAATTTCTGAACTAAGTAATCAAAGGTGTTCTTGAAGTTGTTACTTGGCGGTAAAAAATGCTATAAACACAAAAGAAAATTAAACTTTACTTCAAAATAGAAATGCACTTTTACTTCAAGGATTCTTTCACATGCAACTATTGAATTTTTTTTTCAATGTACCCTATTAAATATGCGGATGTTCAAAGATTCTTAAGTTAAAAGTTTCACTGAACATTTCGTTAACACGTGCTGACTTCTTAGTTTGCTAGTCAAAATGCAAAGCCGTAGACGTTAATAAACGAAAGAAAGAGTAAATTCAATTTTGCCAACGGAGCAAAATTGATACCAAGCAAGGAATCATAAAAAGTTTTTTAACATAACAAAATACTATATAATATACTAGGTAGCATTCCAGCAAAACCTTTTTAAATTAGGTTCAAAAGACCTAAAAAGATAAATATTTAAAAAATATTAAAACTATCAAAAAAATTTAAATATTCATGCAAAAAATTATTTTCAATCTCTACAATTAGTCTTGACAGAAGTTTTGGAAATACACTTTTGGGCATCGACGGCTATTTCTTTCCAGGGTATTGTTTCTACTGTATAAGTATTTTGCGTTATGCATTTTTTTAAATCCTGAAAAAACTATATTTAAAAGTTGGGGTTAAACGAGTTTAGCAACACAAAACGAGTATTTTTTTTTAGAAAAGTGGTATTACTTTAGTGGGCAAATGGGATAAGAGATTCTCTCCGATAAGGACTTTTTGGCTTTTTAATTATCACAGATATGGACAGGCAACTGTTTTTTTACTCAGTCCGCAAATGTTCTACTGTCAAACTAAGCACTGGCTGTTGAGGTAAATCTTGTTTGTTTTTCAGTTTTTAACCTCCATGTTTGGTTTTATAAATTAGATAGCAACATTTCTCCATCTATAGTCGCTGCAAACGTAATAGAATAAGCAGGTTTGGTTTTCACGTTTTATGTTTTGGCAAATCCGTGCAACAATTTTATCTTTGTGCCGTAAAACTAGTAGCAAAATTTTTACCGGTTAAATTTGTGAATTGTTTTCTTCTTGTTGATCTATTCTATATTCCTATTCGGCACATAATTGAAGTTTTAACGTTTGGATTCTTAATTTGTTTTTGTAACACTGCGTGAAGTATCTTAAACCTTTCAGCAACTTTCCTTATTTTTATACCTTTTGCGACTTCGTTCTTAGCCTTTGCGATGGCTTCAGAATTATGTTTGCGGTATCTTTTTTTGTGTGGGTTGACAGCTGTGATCCTATTTACTCCGAGATTAGCAGCAACAGGTGTTTTTTGCATACACATTTAACTTAAGTAAATAGGCACTAAAAATAATAACACCTATCTAAGTTCTACCCAAATCTTTTCTTTAGAAATGCGTTTGGGTACAACAGCAAAATTCGAACTCTTACCGATTGCTGTTCTGAAGTAAGAGTCAAACTTAAATGGCCGACCGTTTTCAAGGAGCCAGTAGTAGATAAAGTTTTGTGATTCTTAGATTCTAGCAATTGAAACATTTTGAGATGAGTTTTGTTGGTTAGCTGTAAAATGGTATTAGGTGTTGTCGTATCTTACGGACAGCCAAACCACCATCAAGAAACATAACTAAGAATGAGGAAAGAGCGTTACTTGACCTACGTAAAAATGAGAAGGTAATTATTCTACGAGCGGTCAAAGATAACGCGCCAGTAATAATGGATAAGGACGTCTACATCAATAAAATGGACACTCTACTAGACCTAGACCATTACACAAAACTAAACAGGGCTCCTACTGCAAAAATTGAATGACGCATTAGAAAGGCGATCAAAGACTCATCTATACCAACAGAAGAACAGAAAAATTTGTTACTATCGGAAAGCCAACCTCCACTACTGTAGGGGTTACCGAAAATTCATAAAAGCGGAAACCCTCTAAGACCATTGTCAGAACCTGTGGATCACCGATTTACGAGTTAGCAGAATAATTAGCTAGAAGACTACAGCAGCACACCGGACAAACAACCAGCTACGTTAAAAATTCTGAACATTTTGTCGAGATTCTCCAAGGACTTGAAGTAACTACCACTGACATATTAATAAGTGTTGACGTAGAATCACTATTCACCAATGTAGCAGTGGAAGAAACATTAGAGATCATTAGACAACAACTAGTGCCACGAGGTTTACAAGAAAATTTGGTCGACTTGGCTAGACTCTGTTTACAGTCAACCTACTTCCTGTGGAATGGTGAGCTCTATGAACAAAAGAACGGCGCAGGTATGGGATTAGCACTGTCACCAGTAATAGCCTCAAGCGACAAAAAAACCGAAATGCTGGTAGAGATACATGGACGACACTTTCGTCGTATGGCCTCACAAACGGGAAGAATTACAAAGATTTCTTCAACACATTATTGGACACAACAACAGTATCAAGTTCACCATGGAGATTGAAAAGAACAGAACACTCCTTTTTCTAAACGTTCTGATAACACGCACGGACAACAACAGCCATAGCGTATACCGCAAGAAAACACATGCAGGCCGGCATCTACACGCATCTTCTCATCACCATCCACAACAGAAGAGATTCCTCATCAACACACTTCTAAGAAGAGCAGAGAAAATTAGTGATGAAGAACACAAGTCGGAGGACATCAAATGCATCAAGCACACTCTTATAAAAAATCGCACACCAAAAATTAATAAGACCACAGAAGAAGAAGGAGAAACAAGCTGAGGTTGCTGCGGAAACGCCGTCAGAAACATATGCTTACTTACCCTACGTTGCCGGAGTCACTGACAGACTAAAGAAGGTTCTAGGAAAGAAGAACATCACTTCACGTTATAACCAAGTGGAAAATATAGATCAGCTCATACCACCTAAAAAAGATCAACTTACAAGATTACACACCAAGGGTATATACAAATTAGAGTGTATGTGCGGTAAAATCTACATCGGCCAAACAGGAAAGAGTATTCAGTGCAGAGTTAAAGAACATCAAAGAGACGCTCCACTCAGACGCACGGAAAAATCTGTAGTAGTGGAACATCTACATGAGAATGGAGAGCACCGGATTGATTACGGGAACGTGAAGGTATTAGCAAGAAGCAGACACTATCACGAGCGAATAATACTCGAATCACTGGAAATAATGAAAAATCCTAACAACTTCAACCGTAGGATGGATACAGATTCAGCAACACATGGAGATCTAGGCTGCGTGAAGAACATGCAAGAAGTCACCAGACGTCTATGAACACAACTTAACAGATCAAAACATACACGGATCACCGAAGCGGAATCGAAAGACGGTATATAACGAGGAACGCAAGACGATTAGTATTTGCAAATCTTCTAAAGAAACTGACAGCATGATCAGCGAAACGTTAAATGAAAGTTTTGTGACGCAACAACACCCGAAAAACAGTGCTACATTGATATTAGACTGCTGACGAGTAATGTTGTTAAAGGGATATCAATTATTCATAGATAATGAGTGTTGGCCAACTGAAAATAATGATAAAAGAAATGTTTAGAAACAGTGTTCTTATCTTAGTATATACTCCGGCCGTGAATGCCTTCATTAACAATTTATCCACTAAATTTCACAATTAAGGTCATGGTAAATAAATTACGGTGTTTTTTTAAGTTTCGTGTCACAAAAATTATTTTTAGCAATCATTACTTGAATCCTGTACAACGTTTTTTTATAGGTTTTTCTTTTCATGGATTTTTCTAAAAATTATGTAATTGCTCTTTTGTTATTTAATTTCTAGTCCAGCATTAAGTAAATTAAGTTACGTTATATAGTGTATTTTATTCAACTATAAGAGAGTTCTCAAAACGATTTGTTACCTTTACCGATGGATATACAGTGTGTTACAAGCTTATAGGTCTTACGAACCTTGCACGGCCAACTCACACAGTCGGAGATAGGGGAGGTTCAAGCAAATAATATTTAAAGGGCGCCAGATCTTTTATAAGTAAAATCTCGATCAGGACAGAAGGTTCAAGCTTGTAACGAATTCCAGGTTCGTAATCCTTGTTGCACTGGTGTTCGTGTAACCAACCAAAAGAAAGATGTGTTACCATAAAGAAAAGATAAAATAGGTATAACAACTTTAATTTAATAACGTAGATTATTAACAACAAGTCTATCTAATTCTCAATCCATAAATGCCAGAAGTATCGGCAACGCACAATACATAAGTGAGTGACTTTTCTGACAGCGACAAAATAATTAAATAATTTTACCCACAATCCAGTACCTACTTGTTCGAAGAAAACGTTTTTTTCGTTGTGTCAGTCTAGAATAAATTTGAATAGCAAATCGTGTCAACACAATGACTCACGAAAGCAAGATCTACAAAATTGTTAATAACTACTAAAAGAAAGTACACATAACATAACCCGATTATCGAATGCTGTGGTACACATTTAGTAAAAGTTGGTTTCGAAGAAAACTTCTTGTTTTCGATTTTTAGTTTTAAACGTAGGTCTTACAGAGTTATACTCGTCCCATGAAGGTAATTATCGATATTAATCTCTGATCGATAATGCATTGAAACGTACATCCAAAAACGTGGCGGGACGTGCTACCAAATTAAGAATAAAATTACCAAAGAATTCTAAAACTAATAGTAAAAGCTCACCTTGTGATAAATAACCTACTCGATATGCGTTCTCAAATTAGAATTTTATATTCATTGATGTCAATTTTGTAGGATTCAGAATCATTTTATCACAAGCACGATTTTAAGTATGTAACGGTTTGACGTCTTGACAGGAAATGCAAGAAAACTACATTTGGCAGATGGCGTCAAAAACAGAAATTTAATTTTAATTCAACGTGATGAAATTTTTGCACGTAATAAGTGCACGCCGCTTATTGGAATCACGGATAATGTTATCAATCGGGTAATACCTATTAAAGAACTGACGTATGCTAATACATAGAAAAAATAGCGTTTATAGTAATCACAATTTCTGATTATGTTATCAATTTTATTTTCAGATTTGCATCTATACATGAACAATAACTTGTTTTGCAACAATGTTTTGGTATGACGTCTGATTATCAGTTATTGTCGGTGTGGTGACTACGTGCCGTCCAAAATTAGCATGGCCGAGCGTCAACTCACTCACTAACTATTTGTTTTGTTGTTAAACTTTAAAATGACTGACGCAATAAAGAGCCGTGATCTTAATCTAAATAAAGAAAAAATTAACATTTTACAAAAATATAAATTGCCAAAAATATGTCTGCGGAATGATACTACGCAATTGAAAATTAATTATGTACCAATAATTAGAGTACTTAAAAACAGTTTTTCATATTTTGCTTTATTTTTGCGATTCATTTATTTATTCGACTACGTATTTTGACAGACCTACGTAACATTATCTCATTTAAACATCTGTAAATACGTTATTTTTGAGTTACTTTGTATTTTTAGTGTACTTGGAAATTATTAGAAACAAAGACTTAGTTTAATTACGTCTTATGTGATAAGATTATTTTGTGTTTACTTTTATTGTGTTTTATCGGATTTTATTATCATTCGGTTATTGTTATCAAAAACCCCAAGCCCCAATGTGATTCTAATAAGTAGCGTGTACTGTATTTCTTAGTAAAGTGGCATTTTTATAAAAAAAATAAAAAAATTTTGTTTATTTTTGTCTCGAATATACTTAGATTGTATTGTTAAAAACATGTTTATTTATTTATTTCTATTTCGATCGCATACTATTTATTATTTATGCTAAATTTTAATTACACAAACGTATATGTACCACATACATAAGTAAAACAGGTAAACGTATTAATTTGTAAATTTGTTTACATTAATTTATTTTACATAACGAACGCTTTTTTGTTTGTTTTTGTTACTAACTGAAATTAGCTTTGTTTTTATCGAGATATATAAATTATTATTGAAAAAATATAATGGTGCTAAAAATGAATATAATGCTTGCGGGATTGTATTGTATTGACCTATTGACCACTTTTTCTAAACCTTGTTACATACCGAACTTAATAATTTTAATATTTTCAAACCGAAAAGTTGATGCTTGAATACGCCCTACTTCTTTAATTGAAAAAGGTTTTGAATTCCTTTAAATTTCATTTAAAATGGACATCGTTTCAATTGCCAAAATCGGATTTAATTTTCTCTTCTGAAAATACTACTCTTGGTCAAGGGTAAAGAAACAAATCAATCGAGCAAACATTTGAATACTATGTAATCGAATTAAAAACGTCAAAGATAATTTATTTAGATAGCAAAAGTCCCTAAGTTCTTTGTAAATTTAAAAAGACTTGATTGTTGGCATGATAGGGTATAACTCACTTTGAGATTCTTATAGTACACACACAATAACGGCTCAATTTTATTATCAGCAACTGAGCCGTTTGAATACTGCGTTTAACAAAAAGCTCAGCAATTAACAGCCTACGTTAAATTTAATTTTAATACCATAAGGATAATTATCACGATAAAAATGAATAAATGGGTAACATTTTGATTTACTTGTATTCTTCCAGATCTCGCGTCATCGGATTATCTGCAAGAAGTCTACCAAAAAGAAGTTACATCGGGGATAAACAATTAGTAAATTAAATATTTTTAATTGGACAAACCCTATCTTCTATGCGTTTATTGAAGAAAAAAAAACATTAAAAATGTGTTAACACCTTCTGATAATTGAAGTAGTATAGATTACATTTAATTATGAAGATTCTTTGATGAGAAATACAAGAAATAAATAGAATCACATTTAATGAGAAATAATCTTGATTGTCGTCATATATGTGAACTCGATTTACGTTGACAATATCTGCATTAATTATTTATTTCCAAAACAATGAGTTTTGTAGTGTTCTATTAAGCGAGTATTGTTTTTAATAAAGAGAAAAAAAAACAAATTAATGAGATTTTGCTTAAATGTGTTATATAGCGACTGTAGATTATTCTAATAGAAAATTTTGTTTTATTAACACACGTTAATTAATGAAGCGTTTAATTTAGTTTCCATTTAAAAGCTTTCAAAACAAAATTGATTAATTACACCGAATAATAATGTAAACAAATTATACTTATTGTATTATTAATTATTTTTGTAAATTACTACATTTGTAACCGTCAGAAAATAATCCTAGCATTAACTCGTTCTTGTTTAGTTCTTTTTCACGTATACTTATTGTTTGTAAGGAAAATTCTATCAATTGCTCATAAACACACATTTGTGTTACAAGAAATCGTTATTAAAACTTTCTTCAGAACGCCTTTTCTATAAGGTTTCTCTTATTTGTAGGTATATATTGAAAGGCTTTATTTCTCCTGAAAATGGTTCCTCTTTTCAAACGCTCTAAGTATTTTTGTTTATCAAGTTTTCTTTCATCTCTCGGAAGTTTATTTTAGCAGTGCATTTGAATTGATTTTTTTCTTTGAATATTGTTTTTCTTTAAATATTAGTTTTGTCTTTTTTTTCAATCATTGTTTTCTATTACATTAATCTAAAACCGGTAACATCAGTTATGAACGTTTCTAATTAATGATCGTTTTAAAAAGATTTATTATCAATTGGATTAATTAAAGGTATTAAAATACATTTGTGTCTTACGCAAATGTTTGGTTAGAGTAATTGCTTTAATTCTTTAAAGAATTAGAGAGCTTATGTTTTATAGGATCTAATAAATTATCAAAATATATAAATCTTTATTAAACGTGTTATTTTAAATGTATACGCTACATCTTTTATGTGTTTGTTTTCTTTAGCATGGATAACATCAATTCTAATCATGCACATAATATCGACGTATTCTTGTTTTAACGCTGCTTTGACAACTGTACTCTCTAGGGTAAAGTCAGAACGAATTTTCTTATAGTTACGCCCAGCAGCATTTCTTCGGTTATTGTAGGAGCTCTGGTTTTTGTAATTCGAATTGGTATTCAACTTTAAGTACTAACTTGTTGTATTTTTATTATAATAAATACAATTTCTTGATGTAGTTTTGTCGTATTACTTTTAAGGGTCTCTAGGTATTGTGGGTATTAGCATGGCGAAAATCGTAAAACCTAATATTTTCAGTAAAGTGATCTGCTTTCAACCAATAATAGAAATCGAAATTTTTGAATCAGAAATTACATCACTTGAAATAAAAATCAACACGTGTTACAAGGACACAAACACAACCATGCGGTTTTCACGAAAGTCCGCGCGAGAATTCCACCTAGGAAACACTGCTTACGCGCAACGTATTCACAATAATTTAAAAAAAAAGAAACAAAACGTATGTTTAAATACACATCTAACAAATCCTAACTACTCTAATTTTAGACGAACTAAATAATGTCAGAAAAAAAATTAGGGCGTGTACTAGTGTACACATGTAAGAAGTGAAACTTCTTTATGGCCTTATTTTTCGCAAAATGATCTACATGCAACTTTTCAGAAATTGGTTAAATAAAGTTAAATTAGATAAATTTAAAAAAAAAGGATTTTATTATAATAGACATGAATACAAATAATACAATTATTTCACTTTAACTTTTCGCTACTAAGATTATTACAGCATTTCATTAATTGTAATAGAATTATTACTATCATTGTCATCGTTATTATATATTTTTATAATTAATGGCTTATGGTAACTGAAATATGAAATTGAATCTACAAAAATTAGTTAATTGATTTACAAAAATTAATAACATATTTCAGAATTTATACTCTATGCCAATTAATTGATGTTCATTAAATTAGCAGTCGTATTAATTAAAAATGTGACGCGTAACGAAATAAGCGACATGCTATCCCTACTGCGTTGGAGAAACTGAAAGTACTCTTCGTCTGAACCAACCGTGTTTCACTTTAACTTTTTGCTACTAAGATTATTACAGCATTTCATTAATTGAAATAGAATTATTACTATCATTGTCATCGTTCAATCAGAAATTGAGGTTAACCTTAAATATCTTAAATTTAATAATTAATGGCTTATGGTAACTGAAATATGAAATTTAATCTACAAAAATTAGTTAATTGATTTACAAAAATTAATAACATATTTCAGAATTTATACTCTATGCCAATTAATTAATGTTCATTAAATTAGCAGTCGTATTAATTAATAAATACTATTTTAATGAAATCATATACATTGACCGATAGTTACAATAAGAAACTGAGGTTAACCTTAAATATCTTAAATTTAAAATTAGATAAAGTTTAAACAAAAGGATTTTATTATAATAGACATGAATACAAATAATACAATTATTTCACTTTAACTTTTGCTACTAAGGTTATTACAGCATTTCATTAATTGAAATAGAATTATTACTGTCATTGTCATCGTTCAATCAGAAACTGAGGTTAACCTTAAATATCTTAAATTTAAAATGTCATCGTTCAATCAGAATTTGAGGTTAACCTTAACAAGTATTAGAAAAATAGATATAATTACTTACTTTTGTTAAAAATCCACTGGAATTAGAATTAAAATAAAGCCTTTGATTTTGTTGATCACTTTAGTATTGATATATTATTTATCTCGTCGCTATTGCGTTTCAGAAAAAAAAAAAAGATGGCGCGTAAAGGAAAAATGTGACGATAAAAAATGTGACGTGACGCGTAAAATGTGACGGTAAATTTTTTTCCAACGCCGATAAAGAAGTTTCACTTCAATAAAAGTGATATGTACACGTTTGTATTGATTTCCTAGCCTCGATGTTACTTACCCCTTTAGTAAATCAGTAACAAAAATCGTCGCAGGCAGGATTCGAAATATTATATTTGTGAATTCATTTTAAATTAAAAACTAAATATCTGATAAACTGTTATTGTTAGAAGTTTTTTTATTTGAATAAATTGTTAGGAAGAATTATCTCTATAAGAAACTAAAAATAATTCGAATAATTTACATACGTACAAAATTATATAAGAAAAACTGTAAAAAATGGCGAATACGCCGACTTCCGGTTTCTTTACCAAACCCATGTTTTGACAAAGCAGGGAGAATATAAAAAGCCAGATCTACACCAAATTTCAAGTTACTAGGACTTTTGGTTCGAGAGTTATCGTGGGTATATCCAAAGATAATTTAAATAAGATGCAGCACTCCGTATATAAATAAGTCAAAACAATTTAAAGAAATATTGTTATTTTTTAACGTGTCTTTCTTTTTTTTCAAGATATGGAATTTTTTTCTAAAAAAATCGTCGTAGGCAGGACTTGAACCTAGGATTATACATGGAATTCACTTTCAATTATAAATCAAATATCTAATAAACTGTTAATGTTAGAAAATTTTTTTATTTGAATAAATTGTTAAGAAGAATTAACTCTATAAGAAACTATAAAAATAATTCAAATAATTTACATACGTACGAAATTATATAAGAAAAACTGTTAAAAATGGCCACTTCCCCACTTCCGTTTTTTTATCAGACCCATTTTTTGATAAAACCTAGAGAATATGAAAAGCCAGCTCCGTACCAAATTTGAAGTTATTAGGATTTTTGGTTTGAGAGTTATCGTGGGTACATCGTCACACACACAGACACCCAAAATTTTGTTGTCAAAAATACATTTTTCTGATTTAGGATACTTTGAAATGTAAAATTATCTAAAAAAATTTTTTTTAAATTGCGATCGTTTCTTTATAGGAAACTAAAAATTACAACAAATAACTAACTATTAAAAAAGTAAATGAAACGGCGAGGTAAATGCAAGAAGGACTTTCTGTGAGACCTAGCCAGACCCCCAGTGTCAATGACCCATTTGCGGCCGGTTCTGCTTGGTGTCGTTCGAGGGGTCGTTGTCTTCAACGTGAATGTGGAGGAATTGTTCGAAGTAGCGAGTGGTTATCTACTGGTGCCGTTGAGACCTTTTTGTTTCGTCTTCCTGGTGCTGACCGGAGGTCGTGTACGTGAATTTTTGCCAGTTCGCTATTTTGTCTTTGGATCAAGTAGGCGTTAGTGCCTGCCGTTGCGGTGACCGTGTGTGACCCCGTTTATTTCTGATAAAAATCGGCTGCTACTTGCAGCTTAGAGCGCCCTAACATGAGTTGACCGTCTTGATACCGGACTCGAACAGGTTCCTTTATTCGCGTAGCGTGCCCGAATCCATTCTTCTCGCGGTTCGCCTTGAATATTTGTTCGGACGTGTGTTTGGTTTCGCCATTTTGCTGGTTGTGGTTACTTGAAGCTAAGAAGAGCGTGGCTAGGTGTTGTACCGGTGGCAGCGTTTTTTTGTGTTATTAGTATGAATAGTATGACTGGCAACACGCGATCCTAGAGGTCAGGTGATCTCCCTTCCAGGTGAATTTGCAGTCTTTTCTTGATCTGTTGATTTTGCTTTTTCACAGGGCTTGCTTGCGGGTGCGCTACGGGAGTGGTCTAGTACATGCAACCCCAGTAAGTTAACGCGGCGTCCCATTCTTTCGACGTAAATTGCGGTCCGTTGTTGCTGATTATTGCAGTATCTTCCAAACACTTTGTTCTCAAGTTTTTCTCGTACGGCCGCAGTGAGTGCTGCGACCAATAGAAAATCTTCTACCCACATACTCAAGAGATCGGTTACTACTAAAATTTGTGTGAAGTTTGTGTTGCTGGTAGGTGTGTAGGGTCTTGTAAGGTCGACCGAAATCACTTCCCATGGCCTGGTAGGTTTGTTACAAGCTTTATGTCTTACGAACCTTGCACGGCCAACTCACACAGTCGGAGATAGGGGAGGTTCACAGGAAATATGCTTAAGTGCGTCAGATCTGATCCAAGATAACACTTCTGCCTCGATCACGACAGACGGTCCAAACTTGTAACTAAATTTGAGATTCGTAATCCTTATTACTCTGATGTTCGAGTAACCAAAATTAGTTAATAGATAACGAGAATTACAGGACAAAGAAAAAAATAACAAGAGAGATTAACAAATATAACCACTTTAATGTGTTAACATCGAATATTAACAAGAGTATATGAAATTTCTTCACTCCTCCATGCTCGAATGATTTCTAAGTATAATTAACAAATATAACAACTTTAATTTAGTAGCGTAGCAAATTGACAGCTATACATTAAATTCTCAATCCATAAATACTAGAAGAACTAACAATTATCGTTAACAAGGGTAGAAAACTTTGATGTCGCAATACATAAGATTTACAAGACTACATCGCAGTTTCAGTGCATGAATGCCCGCAGTATTGGCAACACACAATACACATTTAAGTTAGGTCGAAACGAACAGCACATAAAATCTCGTAGTAAATATGTTTTTCATGCACAGCATGCGATACAATTAAATGAATGATTAGAGTTACCTTATTGGTACATAAGTAATAAACGGAATTACGGTCATAGTTATTAATAAAAAAATTCTGTGAGTAACTTTCGTGACAACGATATAAAAATTAAGCAAATAAACTCACCCGAATTCCAGTGTCCACTTACGCAAAGAAAACGTTTTCCCCGCAAGCGGCCTGTAATAAATCTTTAAAAGCAAATCGTGTCACAGACTAACTCACGAAGACTAGGTAGCTACAAAATTAGTATTAATAAATCATGAAATATTATATAAAAACCCGTTGTATCGGATACTGTAGGTAGCAATTTAGAACAGGTGGCTGATAACCCAATCGACTTCTATTCCCAAGTCAACATCTCCGACGCATTGTTCGACGAGACCTCGAGGTTATTTAAGTAGCAGGCCCTCAAAACAGCTTATATGCTCGGTAGCGATATTCATTAATGGTACTTATGCATCCTTATTACTGCTTGAAACACACAATGGGCTGGCAACGTGGTGGAAACCGGCTATCACATTAATATAGAAATTACGAAGGACTCTTAATAGATTGAAGACAAAAATATCTTAGCCTGTGCCGAAAGAATCGTAATAAAATCGCAATCGCCTTATAAATTTGTGTTCATCACACGTGATGTTCTTAAAAATTTAAGAATCAATTCGAAATCCTCGGCACCGGCCCGTTACTGTAGTTGACAGCTTCACGATTTTGTCGTAAAATGACAGTCACGAGAAAAGATCGGTAGAGGGCGTCAAAACCGGAATCTAATTTTAATTCATATACAGGGTCTTCCGTAATGAGAATTTCGTACGTAACAGGTTGTTGAGGCCGGACTGCCGCATCTTGTATTGGGCCTCGTTTGGTCGTTGCGCACATCCGGACGTATTCTTTAACTTAGATCTCTAGCCTCGGCCAATAGTACTGGTTGCTGATGGCTCCGGTGGTTTCTTCGGCTCCGGAAGCGGAGGCGAATCATGATATGCTCGTATGACATCTTCTTGTGCGTTGGCCGGAAGTATTAGTAATTTGCCCCGGTTGCTTTGGCGGTACCGGTGACCGTTGTCGACCATGTATTCTCTTAGCAGCCTTTGTTGTTCTGGAGTTCTAGCCCCTTCTTGCTGGATTTCTTTCCAGGTCTAAAGTAAGTTTGAGCATGGTCGTTGGCTTGTTGGCATTTAGTGATGTCTAATTAGGTCAACCATTTTGATGTGCGCGATGGTGGGTTGCACTGTCGGTGTTTGAGTGGTCTTTCGTTCTGGTGATAGAAAACGTACAGCGTCTAGGTGCTTGTTTACAGGGCGCCAGATCTTTTTTTGCAGATATAGCTCCTGCTAGATCAGCACAGGAGACCCGAAGCTTGTATAACATTTTTAAGGTTCGTAAAGCTGGAGGAATTGAAGAAAGAAACTAAATTATTAACCACAATTGTACTTTAATTACTTTAAGATAATTTAGAGATTAAAATTAGAATCGATAACAATTAGAGATAATTTGATAGCACCACAGTAACTAAATTTAGTTCGAGTGCGTAGTTACTAAAACACTGGAAGTATTGGCAACTTACAATACACTAAATTCATAAGTGTAACAAACCAGGACATACAAATATCTTTGTAAGTAAATTACATTAATAATAATAATAATTGACAGTGGACGTAATCAGCATGCGATAGCAATTAAACATAAACTAATTGACTAATAGTAATAAGAAGCAACTCATTTTGACACGATTAGTAAATATCATTCATGAGCAACACCGTAGCGACAGCGAATAGTTAAAATCAAAAACTGATTTAGCAAGATCCAGGTGTACTTTCAGAAAACGTTTTCCTACTGGTTTCCTGTAATCAAACTATCTGAAAATAATCGTGTCTACCTGGTGACTCACAAACTCTACAACAGGTAAAAAGAAACATTTATAAAAGGTAAGAGAACCGAAACGTATCGTATGCTGTTACATATGCCCTTTCGTTCAAGGTGGTATTAGTTATCAATTGCCTCCGAATGGAAATATCAATCGTATCTGGTACATATGCACTTTCGTCCAAGGTGGTATTATTTAAACGTCAGTTGTTTCCGAATAGAAATATCAATTGTATCTGCCCTTGTATCGTAGAATTCATAGGTCTAATGTTTCCTTTTAAAACTTTTCCATCGTAGATTTTAAGCTTGTACAGACGAGGAAACCAAGATTTGAGAGGTAGCACATGGCGCTGAGGAAACGACATGGAAATTACTTATCCACAAAATAATAAAAGACACTTAGCCTGCGTTGAATGAATTAATTAGTTATAGATATTTTTATTATACATCGTATTTGAATTCACGCAGACATATGATGATGTAGTGAACGACGTGAAACGTAAAAATGACGACTATTCGTTGACTCGGCCGGAAGACACGAACGATGCTCGATAGATGGCGTCAAGAAATGTAAAAGTAAATTTAATTCGAACAATATACAGGGTAATGCATTTTTAAATTTATGCACGTAACAAACGTGTACAGGTAGAGGATGTCGCGATGGTTTGGCATCTCGTTGGAGATTCCAGCGCAGTGTTCCGCTTTAAACGAATATTCTTTCAACATCAAAACCCAGCTGGTCAGCTTGATCTTTTTGTTTTTAGTCCGATAGAGCCATGTTAAACCTGTACTATCGGTGCAGAGCGTAAAGCGTTTTTTTTTTCTAAACAAAGACTATTATGGTCCATTTTTTAAAGCACAGCTGCAATGCTTCTACCGCTGGCGTCGGTTTAGAGCACGAACGGCAAGTCGAAACACGCCCGGTAAAGCTTTAGCGGTTGGTTACTAGCTGTTTTTAATCGGTCTAAGTCGTCTTGAGCATCCCTGCCTATGTGAATCGTCTATTGGTTTATAGCAAGTAGTTTAAGCGTGCCAATTACTTAGCCCCAAAAACTTTTTTTTAGTTGTTCGGCGGTTTGCAACGCTTCTATGTGCTCGTGTCGCGGTTCGTTGCCGTCGACTGTTAGCATTTGTAAGTTAGTCTTGTCAACCCGAAGTGGCATTTCATTTGTCTAACGACAGACGTAGTCGGTGGTTTTATAGACGTTGCTGCAAGTGGTGTAAATGTTCTTTCCAACTGTTGTTATAGATTATGATGTCATCTAAGTACACCAAAACAAATCTTCTAAAATAGTCAGAAAACATTTCCTGCGTCATCAGTTTTTAGAACGTAGACGGGGCATTTTTTAGACCAAAAGGCATGACACAGAATTGATAAGCTGTTTCACCTGAATTGGCGAACGCGGTATGTTTCTTAGATTTTTCGTCCATGGGACCTGCCAATAGCCGGATTTCAGGTCCAACTTCGAAACAATTTTGGCTTGTCCGAGATCGCGTAAAGTTTCATGTGTCACCGGCAAGGTCTTTTAAAACCGTAGTCAACGCAAAAACGTGGTTGTCCATCCTTCTTGGTCACTACAACGATAGACAAGATTTAGTTAGACGTGCTTGGTTCGATAATGAGATCGGCTAGCATGCTTTTGACTTTGCGGGCAATTAAATTTTTTTTTGGATGTGAGAAGCGATACGGTGGCAATATTTTGCGTACCAAAAATGACCGGAGTCACTAAGTCAGATGCTGCCAAAAGTTCGTCTTTGTATGATTGGTTTCCCAGGTATGACCTTGTATCGGCGAGGTTATCGTAGGTAATAGGGTGTCGCTCGAATTGGTTCATCAAGTCTGCCGTATGAAATTATGTGTTGAGCCTGAGTCTAATAGAGCTGCGTACATCTGTCTTCCAAATTGAATGTTTATTTTTGCCAGACCATCTTCCGTGTGATTGGTCTGAACGACGCTGATCGTTTTTAGAGTTGATGCTCGTCTCCAAAAGTATACGTACAAGGCTGGCATAGTTAAAGTAATAAATATAAATGCCAGAAAGTATACGCTATACCTAGTAATGTGCATAAAGTAATTTAACTAAGTAATACGATAGAGATATTTCAGAAACAGATGTGGAATGGCCGTTAGTTGCTGTATCGCGTTTGTCACTACCTATAAGGAGAATCAGTAGCGGCGTACGAACAGTGCATCCGTTAATTTTAATTTGGAATGAATATTTTTGAAAAATACAAAATACGGCATGTAACCTTGTCAAACTAAACTAAAAATAGAAAACATAATTAGTTAACATTTTTGATATCAACAATTTTTTTTAATATATTTGTATGTGTATTAAGTATTTTAACGACAAAGGAAAAGTACTACCTTAATATGCTTTCTCAATGAGATTTCACAATGGAGTACTCACAAATTAAATAACATTTAATTTACACAGACAATATAATTCTGATAACTTAAAATAAATATATATGTATAGCAGGCAGATTAGAAAAAAATATAATTATAGTAATAAAAAAGAAAGTGGCAAGTAAAACTTGAGAAGCAATTAATGATGACCAAAATTGGTCTTGGCTTTGCAGTCTTCGTCAGCAAGACTAAGACTTTTGCAAATCACAACTGCAACTTTGAGGCAAAACAATACAAGACAAAATTGCACGAGTTCTAAAATCTAAAGATACCTGTAGTAACATCGGATTAAATATACCTTCCAATTTATCATTTTTTGCAGGTACATACTTGTCTAATATCAGTTTAATCAAAACAGGTAGTGGTAAAAACCCTACTCGTAATAATGGCCACAAGCTAGATCGTCGTACACCGCAACACGCGACAACATGTCATTTTACTAGTTGTAAAAAATGTTGTGATTCACGTACGTGATTTGTATATGTAGCATCATTCAAGACAAATTCTGTTAATTACGGTTAGATGTGATTTAAAAGTTACGACTGAAAGTAAAATGATTTAGTATGTCTAAGTTACAAATTAGAATAATTGATACGGTGAGTTCAAAATACAAAATTCTGAAGGTGGAGTACATAATTATAAGATTAAAATAAGAAATATCCACAATACAATACGTTAAGATAAATTTGTCTAAGGCACGAGTCAGTAATCGCCATATAAAAATTCCACGAGATATGATGAGATCCTAAGGTGTGAACCTTTTACTTCAATTATATTTTTTTAGAGGTTATTGGATCATTACCCCATGTATGAGAAGAATGAGGATTCCATCAGATTAATAATTATTGAGAGAGAGCCGTTTCGAAGCCTTAGTAGTCTCGCTAAAAGAACGCTAATCGTATTAAAGCAGTATGGCTGACGCCAGTTCAAAAAATTACCTGCAAATGTCGATCTAATTTACGAAATGAAAATTAGGTATAGAGAAGAATTACTTACAATTTAACGGAAAGCGTTTTGATAAAATTGAACGCTCACAGCGAAATCAAGTGTACAAATGAATGAGTGAATGTTCTTTTTGTTCGCACTTCCCTCTGTATATGTCAAATACGATTTTGCATTATACTATTAGTAGAGTCGCCAAACCAGTGACGACGTGAATTTTAAAATATTTGATGCAATGCTTTTATTTTTAAAATTTTCCAAAAATTACTTTTTTTAGGCGGTTACACTAGTAGTGCCCTTAAAGAGAGGTATCACTATGGAACGCCGTTTTACTTTTTATTGCCCGTTTTTATACGTAACTTATAAAATAACTTCTTGTGCATATTAAAAATGTTTGTTAGAATTTAAATGTTGCTTTAAACATTTTCGCGTAGTATATTGTAATTTGATTTAAAATGTTACTTGAATAAAAATAAATGTTAAAATTAAAGTAAGTAACATTATAAATACTCGAATTTTCACGAATAAATTAAAATGCTACAATAACTTTTAGCAACTAACATTTTAAATGATACAATTAAAATGTTAGTTGATAATTTTAATTGGTCGCTTCAATCGGTGGCGTCATTTACAACTACAATGTGCATGTATTTCCTTATACTGAAATAGTTTCAAAAGCTACCACCGATCACAGCGACGAATTAAAATTATCAACTAACATTTTAATTCTAGCATTTGAAATGTAAGTTGCAAAAATTAGTCTAGCATTTATATTCATTCATAAAAATTAATTGATTTCCTATGTTACTTCATTTATTTTCAACGTATATTTTTATTCAAGTAACATTTTAAATCAACTAACAGTTAAAAACACCAAGTTTTTTAAACCAACATTTTAAATGTGGTAAAAATCAATAACATACATTTCAATTAAATCTTTTAGTTACTTTATTGTTTTACTATTGAATACTAAATTTGTTTTGCTACAATTTTAAACAAACTTCAGTTTTTATTAAGTTTATTTTCATGTTTGTCTACTTATTTTAATACAATAAAACTGTTTGTTAAACAAATTTAACACATTTAAATTGTTAGCTGAAACGTATTTAGTAATGCAATACATTTTGCTCAAAATTTTCTAACAGTCATATTAAACACATTAATTTAAACTGAGAAATGAAGTATATGAACAAACATTTTATTTCATGTAACACTTTTTATTAAACACACAAAAAAATAACAATCATTTAAATTGGAGAATTAAAATGTATGTCGAATTAAAATGTTACATGAATTAATATGTTTGTTGATAATTTTAATTCTTCAATTTTAAATCAAGAACAAAATTACCAACAAACATATTAAATCTGAATTAAAATGTTTGTTGATAATTTTAATTCTTCAATTTTAAATCAAGAATAAAACTACCAACAAACATATTAATTCTGAATTAATATGTTTGTTGATAATTTTAATTCTTCAATTTCAATTGGCGCTGTAAGTTGCGGAAGTTGTGAGTATTTTAACCAAACTATAGTGCAAGTTTACCACTGGTTAGAGTACTCACAACCTCCGCAGCCTACAGCGCCATTTAAAATTGAAGAATTAAAATTATCAACAAACATTTTAATTCAGAATTAATATGTTTGTTGGTAAAATTAATTCTTGATTTAAAATTGAAGAATTAAAATTATCAACAAACATTTTAATTCAGATTTAATATGATTGTTGGTAATTTTGTTCTTGATTTAAAATTGAAGAATTAAAATTATCAACAAACATTTTAATTCATGTAACATTTTAATTCGACATGCATTTTAATTCTACAATTTAAATGATTCTTATTTTTTGTTTGTTATATAAAAAGTGTTACATGAATTAAAATGTTTGTTCATATACTTTTTTTCTCAGTTTAAATTAAAGTTTTTAATATGATTGTTTGAAATTTTGAGCAAAATACGTTTTTATTTAACAATTTAAATGTGTTAAGTTTGTTCAACAAACCATTTAAATCTACTAAAATAAATAGACAAACATAAAAATAAACTTAATAAAAATTAAAGTTTGTTTGAATGCCACGGAATTAAATTTAGTAATAAAAAGCAAAACGACGTTCCATATATCACTGAGAATAGCCTAAAACTAAAGTTTTTACTATTCATATTTTTATTGAATTTTAGATTCTTTATAATTCAAAAAATAAAATAATACTCACATTGATTATTTTATAATTTTTATGTAAATATGTGTGAACTGCGACATTGCACTACATTTACCTTTTTATATTTTTTTATTATACGTGGATCAGTTGAAAAGTTTCTGCTCTATTAACATATACAGAGCGCGTCGCAAATTTATTGTATATAGCATATATTGTATTATAATTAGCAAATTGACTGCAAACAAAAACACAATGTTTTAAACTAGTCATCAACTTGGATACAACGTTTCAACACCATAGCAATTGAAAAAAGTTTGAAGAATATAGAAAGAAAAAGAAGAAAATCTAGTTGTTGAAAGCAGAACAATGAATAACATTTTTGTTAGTGGTAAATATTTTAACCAGGACGTGCATTTTTTTTTTCAACTGTTTTGTTGAATTAATTTTTTAGGACATACTAAACGTACTACCTCGTATACGTACATTAATAGTTTGATCGATCACTAAGATAATATTCAGATACGAATATAAGACATAAATGTTTTAGATATTAGTAATGTTACAAGACTAAAATTATAACTTGATCTGTATTCTATCTAGAATAATGATAGTAAAAAACAGATGGAAACTATTATGGGTATAGGAAAACATAATGAGTTTCGAAATATTTATTATTTATTAAGACCGTTTGAATTATTTAGACGATAATAAGAACTATATATCGTGTAATTTATATTTGAAGCACATTTGCTTCTCGAAACTCTGAGTAAATATTCAATATTAATTCAATTTGAAACAGTAATGAACTTCTGTTATTTCCATCTCTCTTCTAATACTCACTATTAATTATTTGATTTAACGTTTTGACAAAAACAATTTTTTTATCACTGTCTATATCTTTAATTGAAAGTTTTTTGTGTGAAATAACAAACTGGTTATTTTTTTTGCGAGGAGATCGTGCAGTTGAAAATGTCAACATATCCATTTTGAATATGAACGTTTGCAATTGCAAGTTGATATTCGAAATATGCAAAGACCGGAAATGGAATAAGTGTAGAATAGTAACAACGAACATCTGTTTGGAAAATTCACAATACAACACAAGTGAATATATATCTTATAAAATATACAATGTTTATATTGATCTGATCGCTTTCAGCTCGTACATTGAATACTGATACTTTTTCAGACATAAACGATAGCTATTTTATTGTACCATTACGAGATCAAAACTATAAATTGTTAACGTCGAGTAGTTAATCGAGCGTCGCATCTGTTTTTTGAATGTTTATAAGCAATATTTATTTATGAAGGCATAATGGATGTTTTTGTAGATGAAAGTCAACATGTTTGTGCAATTTGTACCTATGAAAAACTATAACGTTTAGTTTTCACAAAGTTTTCATTATTTGCTTTTAATCAAAAACTGAAAAAAATACATACTTACATTTTAATTATCGGTCTTTACATTTTTTATCATAACGAGGATTATATTTATTATTTTGAGTTTGAAAACGATGATTATAAAGAAAATGGTTTTTTTTTATATTTCAATTTGAGTTAGGAAATCGTTTAACATATGCTGAGTAAAGAATAGTAGTAACGAGTATGAAAGTTTGCATATAATATTGTATCGATTTTTAAAACTAATTTATTTAAAATAATTATTGACAGAATTATTATAAACTGATTTTTATTAAACTTAACGTTTTATTCAATTAATACTAATAAAATGTAACGGTATTTAAGAAAAAAAGCGTATAAGTAATTTATATGTTACTATCAGTTGATATTTACAAACACTGTCTGTGATAAGGTATATTTTTTGTTTATCTACACTGGTATTTATTTTTACTTGGCACGCATGTTTAGCACTCTATTTATTTACACCGACACCGCATTATTCTTCTGACTAGACTCGATTAGCCTTCTGACACATTCGAACACCTTTTATATTTTATTTGCTTTAGTCCCTGGACATGTTCTTATAATTGTTCTTATTCTTTCGAATGTAGCGAAAGATTCGGTCATTGCGGTTTCGCTTTTTTCTAGCTTCTATAATTCGTCAGGAATACCGGAAAAGTGTGTTTTTATAAAAACTAGTCCTCTCTTAACAGCTTCGTCATTAAAAGCTTTTTTAAGATTTAGCAATTGCTGCATAGGCCGTCTCGTCAAATAATTCAACCACCTGAAGTAAAACAATTCAATTAATGTATAAGACAGTGTCAGATTATAGTATGAACTGTACCTCTTTAATTTTTTCAAAATGTGTGGCATAAAAAATGCAAGCCGATAACCAAGTTCCCCATCTTGTTATGATAGGTTCCGGTAGAAGTTTAACATCTGGAAGTTTTTCTTTATAGGCCCTTACCCGTAAAGGTGCATTCACAAAAACCTGCAACAAGATCCAATAATCAAAAAGAGAATCTAATATGTTAGAGATTTTTACCTTTTTGGTGGCAGAAATTAACTTGTTTACTATTGGAAACTCGTCTCTAATGAATGCACAAACCCTATATATTCCATGTGCTAGACAAGTTAAATGTTTTAAATTAGGAAAAAAATTTCTAATGCCTGAGCGGATTTGATCATATAAAGTGCTGCATCGGTTACGAATAAGAAAACCTTCTCTTTTTTTACGCCATTGGGATACAGAATTCCTACAAACATACAATTATATAATTGTAAATAATAGATTGGATTATATTAATCAATCATTAAAAAAAAACTTACGTAAACAATTATCGAAAAAATTTGTTGTTGTGTGATTGGTCTGTGGAATTTCTTTGGATGCTAGCAAATGAGCTTTTCCTGGTTCTAGTTCAGGCAATTTACCAACTACAAAATTTGCTATATATTGACCTCTGCAAACGGTCATTGTCATTCCAATTATTGTCTGTATTTTCTATAAAAGGTAAACCAGCATTTTGAAAACTATTAATACTTGAATTAAACTGCTTACTAATTGGTAACATATGTCTAAATAATTTTTTCTTAAAGTTGATTCATCTGGAACAACTTGTTCGGTGTATTTTTCAAGGAAATTGCAAAAATTGATATTAAGTTTTTTAAGAGGAATTTGAGCCGACACCAATGCTTCGCACAAGCAAAAGTTGTTTTTGATGGGTCAGGTTTATTTTGTTGATCTTCTATAAGGTTTTTAACAATGGTTGTTTCATAGTTTTTTTAATATTTTTTAAATGTAAACCACTACCCAAGTGTTGTTTTACATGGTACTTTTTAGTAGCACCGATCTAAAATAACACATAAACTAGTAATTAAAAGCAGTAGTAGACCTATAAAATATGATTCATTCCGAAATCCTTCCGGTTTTGTAAATAGCGTTCTGTTAAGCCAGTCATTGTACATAATCCTAGTATAAATTCTTACAATAGTTCTTCTGTATAAGTGGCTTTTGTATTTAATGTTTTCTGGAAACCATTGTTTAACGAAACATGAAAATCCCTGTTGTTACTTATAGGTTCGTGGTAAGACCTTTTGAGCAAAAAATTCATAGTTTTTCTAATATTTTTTAAATGTAAACCACTACCGAAGTGTTGTTTTACATGGTACTTTTTAGTAGCACTGATCTAAAATAATACATATACTAGTAATTAAAAGCATTTAAATTAAGATAATACAAACTTACTGATTTTGAACAAACTTGACAAAAAAGGTTTTCTCCGTCGGCGTCGGTTGTCAAATTATTGTCCAATTTACTCCACTTGTAATAATTTTCAAATTTTGGTTGTTTATTAAATGGCATTTTTTAAAACTTACTCACGGCACAACAGCAATAGACTATCACAGTGTGACAATATCACAGGTATTTATAACAAACAAAGAATATTTTAGTCATGTGTAAAATTATCTATAATTGTTTGCTTTACTTAGGTACTGAATAGACCTATAAAATATGATTCATTCCGAAATCCTTCCGGTTTTGTAAATAGTGTTCTGTTAAGCCTGTCATTGTACATATCCCTAGTATAAATTCTTACAATAGTTCTTTTGTATAAGCGGCTTTTGTATTTAATCTTTTCTGGAAACCATTGTTTGACAAAACATGAAAATCCCTGTTGTTATTTATAGGTTTGTGGTAAGACCTTTTGAGCAAAAATTGTTAATTATATTTTTGTACGTAATTTAACTAAAATTCAGTAATGCGTTATTGTCATCTACCTATTAAAACACTGTTTACACAAACTTATCAAAATTTATATGCAAAAAGGCAATATAAAATAATACTCTTTAAAAAGGCAAAAAAGACAAAAAGTTACACAAAAAGGTAAAATAGACAGGCTCCAGGCATTTGCCTGACTGTCCGCTCTTTAGTGATAACATTACCCAATTGAAAACATTTATTATCCGTGATTCTGATAAGCGGCGAGCGCTGTAATAGTAATTTATACCAAAATTTAAATCATTAATTTGGTTCTGAAGTCCGAATCTTTGAAGCATTGCCCTGTATTTATTGCTCAAGATACATCTAAAGTGCTAATAAGCTTGTATATTAATATTTTATGTGCCTTTTGAGTAGTATAAAAATTTAAAAAATCTTCGTGGGCTTCCGGCTTGAAAAGAAAATTAAACAAAATAAATTAAACAAACCACTCAACCGATTATGGTTTTATAGAAATGTTTGTAAGATTTTATTCATTCTTTATTTTGTTTATAAACAGAAATTAAAGTGTACAAATTATTTTTGCAAACTCAGAGTTTTAAGAATCAAAGCAAGTTAACTGGTAAAACATTGCTTTGCACGTATGTCGAAACTAATAGCGTGTGTAAGTAGCTTACTTGTGCCGCCATCATTTACTATCTTTTAATAACCAAAAACGGTTTAAGGCTTTGCATTTAATTATTACCTTGTTTTCACTATCGCTATCTAACATGAATAATAAATCTGTTTATATAAAGCTATCTCATTGTCTAACTATAATGTGTATTATACAGAACAGTTTTTACTATAAGTAGAAATACTTATTATTTACAGTATTTTTTTTAATTGCTGATTAATTTTGTTGCTGTTTGAAGTTTATAACTTTCAACGTACTCTTTTTATGCTAAAGCAACTTTCTATATAATGTAAAAGATTTTGTAATTTCAAAAACTCGCCATTTGTTTCCAATTCTATTGATGCCAAAAATTACCTCATACACTTTTCGTTTAAAAATTTTCTATTTTGAATGATTCTCGTGTAGTTGATATTTTACAAGCTGAGCTCTTCAGGTGTCTGATAGAACTAAAGTAATTCATAAAACTTTGTTACTAATTAATTTTTTTTTTTTTTTTGAAAAATTTAGAATGGTCGATTGAACACATGACAACTTTAATGTTGGCACTACATGTACTACCAGCAAAACATGTCAAATTTCTGAATCAATTTATGTATGTAGCATACACAGTAACAAATACTACCAACTCCAAAATATAAAATATTCTAGTATTTGAATTTACTTATATTTTTCAAATGTTTTTTTTTAGAATGTTAACAAAGTTTAAGAGGCTTTTAAATGTGTTTTTACAAATTTCTGCTTAAATAATAATTGACTTTGTAAACATACTTTTACGTAGATTTTGATTTATTATTTTGCGGCTAGAGTTTTTTTTGTTACGTAATTACACTAACGAACGGCATGGTCAATGGAACAACCCACCTACCTTTTGACCCCCGGCAACTTCAACTTTAAAAATGTAAATTGCAACTTTCCACTTATGATATACCATTAAAAGTGTCTTTAAAAAGCTATTTAGACGGTTTTGAATTAATTATAATTAGCAAATCATGAAATTTTGGGAAATGCTGTTAACGCTTTAAAAATACACTGTTTGTGAAATATTAGTACTAATTAAAAGAACTATTTAAAATGTTCGCCGTTTTTATCTAAACAAAAATACTTGAAATTTAACTTCTTGCTTTACTTTTTGGAAAGTCTCACGAGTGATGGAACGACAAACATCGATAATTCGACGCAGTAGTAGTTTGTCTTCCATTTTTATGGATAATGTTAATTTACCCACTGTCCGGTTTACACGGCGTAATGCGTTGGAGCACCGTCTAGTTGAAGGTGAAATAGATTTGCATCTAATTGCGGCTCGCTATCGACTTGATCTCCAAAGTTTAAACAATCACTGGTTTTATTGTGTCCAAACATTTAGTTTCTGAGGATATTGGTTGTGATCCTCTCGTACAATACGCGGATTGTTATTATCCCAATAATCACATATTTTTCTTGTTGACTTGCCCGTTTAAAAACAATGTGCATTCATCAGAAAAACAGATGTTTTTTAAAATGTTAGAATATTGTTAGTTTTGCTACAAGCTTCTAGTAATTTACGAACTCTGCACGGCCAACTTGCTGTTGGAGAGAGGGGAAGTTCAAGTGATTGTATTTTAATGGGCGTCAGAGCACAGGAGGCCCGAAGCTTGTATACAATTGTTAAGGTTCGTAAAGCTGGAGGAAACGAAGAAAGAAACCAAAGCATTAACCACAATTGTGCTTTAATTACTTTAGAAGGGTGACTTAAAGATTACAATTACAATCAACAACAGTTAGAGATAATTTGATAGTATCACAGTAGGTAAATTTAGTTCAAGTACAAGTATACGTAGGTACTAAAACACCAGGAGTATCGGCAACTTACAATACACTTTGATCATAAGTGTAACAACCAGGACATATAAAAAAATCCAAAAAACGAATCGTGTCACAACACGTGAATTATTTAATAAATTAATTTTTAATTCACGCAGGCATAGGTTTTGTAGTGAACGATTGTTACAAGCTTTATCTCTTACGAACCTTGCACGGCCAACTCACACAGTCGGAGATAGGGGAGGTTCACAGGAAGTATGCTTAAGGGCGCCAGATCTGATCCAAGTTAACACTTCTGCCTCGATCACGACAGACGGTCCAAACTTGTAACTAAATTTGAGGTTCGTAATCCTTATTACTCTGATGTTTGAGTAGCCAAAATTAGTTGATAGGTAACGATAATTACAGGAGAAAGGAAAAATCACAAGAGAGATTAACAAATATAACTACTTTAATGTGTTAATGTAGAATATTAGCAAGAGTAAATAAAATTTCTCCACTCATCCATGCTCGAATGATTTCTAAGTATAATTAACAATTTTAACAACTTTAATTTAGTAGCGTAGCAAATTGACAGCTATATATTAAATTCTCAAACCATAAATACTAGAAGAACTAACAATTATCATTAACAAGCGTAGATAACTTTGATTTCGCAACACATAAGATTTACAAGATTATATCTAATTTTCAGTGCATGAATGCCCACAGTATCGGCAACACACAATACATCTGTAAGTCAGGTCAAAACAAATAGTACAGAAAATCTCGTAGTAAATATGTGTTTCACACACAGCATGCGATACAAGTTAAAGGAATGATTAAAGTTACCTTATTGGTATATAAGCAGTATACGTAATTACGGTCATTAACATTAACCAAAATTCTGTGAGTAACTTTCGTGACAACGATATAAAAATTAAGCAAATAAACTCACCTCAAAATCCAGTGTCCACTTTCGCAAAGAAAACGTTTTTCTTGCTAGCGGGCTGTAATAAATATTTAATAGCAAATCGTGTCACACACTAACTCACGAAGAATAGGAAGCTACAAAATCAGCATTAATAAATCATTAAAGGTTATATAAGAACCCGTTGTATCGAATGCTGTAGGTAGTAATTTAGAACAGGTGGTTGATAACACAATCGACTGGTATACACGAAATAACATCTCCCACAGTAAGGCTTGTCGAGACTCCGTTTTCGTGGTGGAGAATATGCCTTCCCAAAATCTTAAGTGTTCGGTAACGGTATTTCTCAATACTAATTAATCTTCATCATTTCTTTATTGAAACGAACATGTGCTCAAAGCGTGGAGAAACGGCTATCAAATTAAGGAGAAATTACAAACGAATTTTAATAAAACGGAAGCAATTATCTTACCCTGTGACGACTCAAATATTTTACGATCGTAATGAACTTATAATTTGATTCCCATTATTAAGGATGTCCTTCGAAATTACTTTAAGCCGTACAGACCATTTTATGCAATTGCCAGCTGCACGATTTCGTCGTAAAATGACAGTCACAAGAAAAGATCGGCAGATCCGTTAGAAAAATTTTGCACGTAACACGATGTCAAAGTAAAGAATCACGAAATGTCGAAAAATGGAAAAGTAATTTTAATTCAAACAGTAAACAGGGTAGTGCATTTTTAAATTTATGCACGGAACAGTTTCAATCATCCCCGAGTTCTTGAAGAATGTGCAAGGATAAAAATTAAGTGATTTTAAGACTTTTCGAACTGTTTCATGTGACACTCCCGTTAATTCTGTACCTTTGTGAAGCCACGTTGTTGAACACATGGCCACTTGACTCAAAATTTCAATTTGCACCATTTCATTCTAGAATTCTTGGCTGCTTTACCGTGATATTTGCTACAGAACCAGTGGCTTCAAATTTCCACACAAGAAGTCGTACGTAAACATCGCTGAAATTTTTATCCAGTTGTTTTGGTATTTCTGAATAGCATTTTTAAAGACCTTTTCAACAATGTATCATAAGTGGGGGTTGTTATTTGCATTTTTGAAGTTGAAGTGGCTGGTGGTAAATGGGTAGGTGGGGATATGCTATAAGCAGACTTGATCTCCTTTTTTGTTTCTCGACTTTATTTTAATTTTTATGTCAGATGTTTTAATTTTTAGGATTGCATGTCATTGTGGTGTATTTGACACAAGCTTAAGTACCCAATTAATACTGAAATGTTTATTATATATCAAGTAAATGGCTTTTACCAAGCATGTTGTACAAGGGTTCACGTGTCCCTACCTCTGGGAGACTTAATCCCAGTGGGATCATGTCAATCTAGTATGATTTTTTGATAATTTTTTTACTAATAACAATAATTTCTTTGTATTAAAAAACTTAAAATAAAAAAATTAAATTAATAACAGAATTTAACTGATTGCAACATTAGGAAATTGTATTTTAAAATTGTACCCACGTGAGATATAAGGTACGGGCAAGAGTTTCTTCACATTGTCTTGTGGTACAAGAGCTTTGTCTCGAGAAAATGTACCTTCTTCTTTCTCAGGTATTTATCAACATATCGGATCAACTTGGGTCACTTCCCTTGCAAACTAACTCACTGCCTTTTTTTCCGCCAAATTCAGAAAACACAAAGTCGTTTAGCTTCAGATTACATACCTCGAAGAAGTCATCATCTACTTTCGAATTTTCAGTTTTAGCACATGGATTTACGTCGTCTATCATCTATCATCTACTTCTTCTGAACTATCGCTGTTTTTCTTCTTTTTGAATCGGTCAACTTTCAAACTTTTGATTTTTTTTTATGTTTTTTCTTGGGGCTTGACGCTTTTTTCATACGCTCTATAGCTTCTGTCTCTAGTTCGTTTTTCTTAGGTGTTTCCGTTATAACCCTGCTACGACCACGCTTACGAGCTTGTCTTACATTATCGTCCCTAGGAGGAGCATGGGGAAATGGTCGAATTTACTCTGGAGAGATCATTGTTGATCGAGATTTGATAATTAGTGATGTTCTATAGACTTTTCTGCAAACGCATCAATATCTAGGATTTCATCAATAGGATTTAGCCTGTCGGTTACAGAACTTGAATAATACTGATCATCTCTAAAAACATTGGAACTGAATAGATAAATTCCAGTTACTCTAAAATCACTCAAAATGTTTGTTGCTGCAAAAGCCTTGGGATAGGCACGCCCAAAAAGACCTCCAATATCATATATGGAAATATTCTTTTCCGGTTGATTGGTCATCCAGCCAGAAGCTGCAAAAACAGCTCTATTCAGCGGCTGCAATAATAGAAGAAGGCGGTTCTCTTGAGCAAAATTTCTTACTTCAAGATTAACTTGACTATCATGATAGTCAGGAATCAGTAAGTTTTATCTAAACTGCAGTTAGATTGGTTTTCAAAATCTTCCGAGTACTTTACAAAATTATTTTTTGTCATCCAACCAGATGAGTGAGGGGCTCTTGCCAATTTACTCAAAGCAAAATAATAAAAGGAGGAACATGATTGCCACATGCATTTATTGCATAACTTATTGTAACAAGCTGTCTTCTCTTGCCCGATGTCACTTTCGATACTTGTTTAAACAATTTTTGGAGGTTTATGCACCGTTGTTACTCCTGTCTCATTTATGTTCAAAATTTTTTCAGGCGTAAAACTCATATTTTTCAACAGCCTTTAGTTTTTCAAAAAACATGCTAACTGTATGTTTATTGAAAGCTTTTTTATTTATATTTCAATACGGTGTAACTTTTTTAGTGTTTGCCTTAACAAACTCATAAGCAAGTTGTCGAAGTTTTATGACCGGTAACTCATAATTAAGGCGAGAGCGCATGGAGAAGATAGTCGGCTAGCTAGTTTTCTTCTTCTGCTGTGAAAATTTTAGATTTTTTGAAGCTCAACAAGTAATTTTCTCTTCTACGAATATTTTTTTAGTGTACTTTATTTATTTTATACTGTTTGGCAGCGTTTTTGAAAGGTGTTCGTTTTTTTATAGCTGCCACAGCAGTGACGACAATGTTAGAATCCAGTAGTACTTGTCTCCTTGCTTTCTCTTTCGGTTTGTTTTTTTTTCCATCTGAAAGACTAAAAACTAACACTAACACAAAACCGTAAAAAATAAATGACTACATAGATTTTGATAAGGGGATTATGTCTCCCTTGATGATATGCGATCAACTCTTTAAAGAGTACAGGTTTTTTTAAACGAGTAATATAAAAACAATATAACTACAAAAAACCAATTTGGATCTACTAAAATGAACACATGTAACGATATAATTAACATGACATGACATATTAACTTAAAAATTATGATATCGTTACAAAAAATAAACTATAACAGAATAATACTTACCGAAAAAAAAAATTTATACGCACAAAAAACACAAGTGACACCACACCGCAAAAATCTGCGCAAGCGAATGAAATGTGGCTTGAATGCAAGCACCAACGTAAACTAACCAATATTGCCAACTACGTGGATACAAAAACATTGGGGCGCAAAATTAAAGGCAGCGATCAAGTCTGCCGAGGGATCAAGCTTCAGATTTTTTATTTTAATTTAAAAATAAACAACTTAAATTTAATTTTGGACGGCACAGTATTTTTAAGCTATTTAGAGGGTAAAATTTTGAAACCCAAAAATATGTAGCAATGATCATAACATGATTCACAAACTTATTTACTTTACATTGTTTGAGCATTGAAAATTGTTACGGTAAAACGTTGAAGTGCGACTTATTACCTATGACTGATCCACAGTAGCGAAAGGCGACTGTAATGCAAAGTTTTGGAGAGTAGGAAGTGGATGTAGTAATTAATAGAATTCAGTCTAAGATGTGCCGATTGTAGTTCGATTAAAAAGGCGCCAAAACCAGAAAAAAATACAGGTGCTCGTTTTCATCTGACAACACTTAAGGCAAGCAAATCTAACAATGAGTACATTTATTGCAACTGCAACACTTAAAAGAACAGGAATAAAATACACATCAAATACCTGCTCGCAAAGCAAAGACACAATAATTGTATCAAATTCTTAAGTTAGGCAACATTTCGTACATATAGGTAGTTATGGTATTAACATTAAATTCACACTAAAGAATTTGCTACCGATATGTACTGAGAAGGGTGATACTGAGAAAATTTGTTTAAATATCTTACTAAGTCATGGGTTCCGCACTTATGTTATTAGACGTGTGTAGCAAGTTGACTGAAAGGTACAAAACGTAAACTATCAGTACCAATGGTGTGAAGCACACTGTGCAGTATTCTAATTTACCCTCAGTTTTACGGTTTGTCAAACATAGTGAAGAAGTTTCTAGCTTAAAACCACCAGAATTGTAGTGTTTGGATGAAGAAGAACTTAATTGTGCAAAGGAAAGCGACAATGATCTAGACATTAAGATATTCAATAGATCCACATTTGACTAGGTTAAACCGAATAATTTGGTTTGAGATTGAAAACTAACAAAATTACAGTCAGAACTTCTAGCATCCAGATTAAAAAGATAGAATCTTTTTGAAGGTAACTTACATATAATCAACTTCCGGTAAATACCCATCTCTACTTATAAGCTCATACCATTTACATAAAAGTATCACCGCGAATATGCAAGATCTCTTACAACACATTCGGTATAAATACTATGAGTAGCGAATCTGTTCGAGACCTTCTTAAACTGGTTACGTGTCTTTAGTAATAAATTTTCACATTTCGTACTTTAGCCCTCCTTAGACTGCAGCTGTGGTATATAAAATACTATTGATTTCTGTGTGAATGGGACAGTGTGCACGAGTTGTCACTGTATACAGAAAAAATTGCTACTACGTCAAGCCTATTACCAACAAACCACTGGTCCTAAATACGTATTCTGCCACTACTGCATACTAAATTAGGTTTATTTAGAAATTTCGTTAAAGCACTAGATTGTAACGGTTTTTCCGGGTCGCCGGTTTGTCGCTCTCGACTCCAACTGGCGATCACCCTCCAAACGGGAGGTAGAAATGTTATTTTGAACAAATTAAAGTTATTAATGAAATAATCAAACCTCTGTTCTATTTTGTTAGTTTTTGTGGAACGTACAAAGGTAATGATCAATGGGTGCAAATGGGTATCGATAGAGAAAATCCAAGATAATTTTCTGTTTTCTATTGTAACTTTACATAACTTGATATGTCACAAAAAAATTGATTTTTATTTATCAGTGTAAAGAAAAAGTATTTATCTCTACCTGTGCAATTTAGAAATTTACACTTTTCGGTAAAATGATAATTCTAGTTTTATGCAAAAGACTTGTGCAAAGTTCCTAACAATAATTAGAGGAATAACGACGACATATTTGAGTTTAGACATTTGGCAATTAAAGCAATACATAAGGAATCCATTTGAGGAGACACGAGAGCACATAATTTAAAACTTTTCTTGGTTAATGTAGTTGAGAGAAGTATAAAAGCAAGTTTGAACCACATATTTATTTAGGACAGTAACTTACGGGACTGTTTGAAACAGAGAGAAATTCCTAATAAGATTTGCATTAAATACGAGTACACTACTAGGCTAATTAAATTTTGAGCTTATATAAAGGTGCATTGACTGACGTTTGCTCTACATTTTATAAAATTCACGTGAAGTAATCTTGTTATCTATTATTAAAAAAACTAATTACATGAACGTTAAGACTTCTACGTAAGATGCTTTCTAATTAGATTACGTCTTACAATTTTTCGACTAATAGCCAACGAGAGAGTAGTATTTTGTTTGTTTTTATTACATAATATTCATTTTACGTTGGTTTGCTTTATTGAATATTTTCTAATAAATGATTAAGGATTTCTTAAAGTCTGTTATTGGAAGCACATAAAATCAACATTAAAGAAAATTGGTATTGAAAGAAACTTCTTTGGTACTTAATTAAAGTTGGCGAAGCTTTAGAATAATATTTTAAGTGAAAAATTAATTTGTTTTTGTATGAATTGGAAAAATTTAATGTGTTGGGAGACAGTAGTTTATTTAGGTCACTTTTAAATAATAACTCCAGACAGTTCGTGTTTTTTCCAACTTTTTATATATCCGTTTCATTTGTTAGTTTAATATTGTAATATTTGATAAGGCACTTTTACGAAAATAATAACAACATCGTTTTTTTGTGTGAAAAGAGAAAAAAAATAAAGTGGAGATAATGATTTTATTGTGATAGTAATATTACTTAATAACGTGTTGGATACTCTTCGCCAAATGGTAATATCAAATTTTAGAGACGATTTTATGTTAATTTGACGTAAATCACCTTAACCGGATTGCTTTTAACGTTGCTATAAATGGTATGTGCATTTAAATTTTTTGATTATCAAACCACGTTTTTAATTTTGGTCATAAAGGTTTCAGCATGAAATATAATATTGATTTTTTAGGGTTCCTGGTGTATATATTTATATTAAAATCTTACAAACTTTTGAATTTGAGCTAAGTTCTTCGTGAGGCAGTACAAATTAAAATGACAAAAACGTTAATATGAATGAGCTGGATCTGTTTAAAAAATATTAATTATTTATATTTTGCTTTTACAGTCAGTAAAAAAAAATAAATCTATTTATGTGGAAGCCCGAATCATTAACAATGTATTCAAGTTCTTTCGATAAGTACCATGTTGGTATGTAAAAGTTATTTTCTTAGAAGCTGGAAAAAAATAACATGTGAATATGACTTACAAAGCAAATAAAGGACATTTTGAAATGTTTACATATAATTTGTAATTAGTGGGTGTTATTATTAGGAATGAAACGTTACGAACTAAGAAGGTAACAAGAAAATTGCTTTTTTATAACAAAACTTTAAGTTTAGGAAATGTAAAATAAAAGATCTAATATGCTACAAAAATCTATTGTGAAATTCGTTTAAATATAAGAAATATTGCGATAAAAACAAAATTTCACAAAAAATGTATTGTAGCTTAGCTTGTCACTTAGAAAAATGATACCGTAGAAGAAAATAAGAAAGATAACTGTGATTCAGTGTTTTTGCTTATAATTACTGTTAAATATGTCATTTTTTAGTAGATAACTCAGTGATTTGCACTAGTCTTGTAACAATTGATTTTTTTTGTAATAATGATCTTGTGTTATTTATTATAACGTTAGTACAAAGTGTTTATGAGTGAATTTTTAACAAGGTAGTGACACTGTGCGAATAGATTGTTTTTATAAGATTATAATGTAATATGAAATAAAAGTATACATAAATAATTATGAAAATTGCATTAACATTAACGTAAATAATAATGTACAGATATCAGGCATGTTCGGAAGAAACATCTTATTTTGCAACTATCGATAAATACCAATAGCACTGTTCAGATATCTTTTTCATCAAAAGAAAATCATGCAAGCAAACAAGTAGTCAGTTTGCAAATTAGGTGTTTCCATTTATTCTTATTACCTTGAACTTAGTTTTTCAAAAATATGTTACCATTTAACTACAATAAGGTCGCCATTACTAGCGTTTGCAAACAACCTAAAATGTAACAGCGAAAGCTTTCACACCCTGAATCTATACTAAGATAACAATCGGTCTATGCAGGTTTTCTTGTTTATGAATCTTGGGTAATCCGTATAACTGAGATGGAATTGTTTTCGACGATAGCGTCTTTGACTTTCTCTTGGTATAGCTGAATTTTTGATGGCTTTTTTAGTTTTACGCTTAATTTTTGTTTAGCCTATTTATTATTTCCTCCGATGCCTTTTGTTCGATTCTAGTAATGTTTTTCGCTGGTGGTTTATTTGTTTGTTCTTCTAATTTTGCTCTGCTTCTTCTACAGATAGAGTTTTGATAGCGCATTCCACTTGTGTAACAATCTCGTTCTTTGGCATTCTTAATAGTGCTCTGTAAAGTTGAAACTTTTGTTTAACACTTATGCTATCTAAACAACTTGTATCCGAAGAACAATCCAAAGTGTTATTCAATCTTGATGCACTTCATGCACACACACTTTCTGTTTGTTAGAGTTGAGTTTCTTGTATTTCTTGATTTGTATCTTGGTAGCTTTGATGGATGGTGTTTCGAGTTCTCGTCGCTAATTTTGTCCTATAGGTCTTTGGACAATTGTAGACGTAGATCGTATAGTTTCATCGGTACCAAGTATAATTGATGGTACCTGTGACGCACCCTTGCTCAGGCAGATACCATATCATTTGAACACTATGAGGGTACAAAAAATAATTTGACGCACAGAAGAAACATTTGTTAGGGTAAAACAATAATGCACGGAAACTAACGTAACCATTTAACGAAAAAATGTTGTCATTTCTATTTGTTTGTATTGTAGTTTTTTGTTAAATTATGGAAATTGTGATAATATTTAAACAACGTATTTATTGAAAAATTTGAATTAAAACAGTTTTCAGATTTTGCAATTTAGGTGGAAGTGGAACGTGTTTAGACAAAAAATGCCTTAGAACTATATTGTATTTTTATTATTATTATTACGTTCTTCTTCTTTTTTACGGTTTACGGTTTTTGCGATTTGGTTTTGGATGTCAATGTTTGTCCAGAATGCTATTATAGTTTCCAATTTGTAGAGGTTGTTTTCATTTGATAACGTTGATATGTTGTATGTCCTTCCCAGATTGTTGTTTTTTGACTTGATTCAATCCAGTTGTGCATCCCCTGGCTTGTAAATCGGTGTCGTGACCATTGGAAGTGCTGTAGACCAAGGTCTTTTTAGTTTTAGATTGGTAGGAAGTTTTAGACTCGAATTTCCTGTGTTCAGACGTGTAATATTAGCCGTCTCTTTGGAAACAGACTCTTACTTTGTTTAGTCTTTGGACTAACGCAGTGTGCCAGGGTTTGGAGATTACGTAATTAAGTGAGAGTTAGGTATGTTGTAAGTACTAGTTTTCCAATACTTGTGTTTGTTTATAAAGCGTGGAATGACCGTGGTTGTATAAAAGGACACAACTCTACACTCGACTTAAACTGCGATAGCAATCGCTCTCATCCATGCATCTTGGGTTTGTTTGCATGCATCGATGAGCGTTGAATTTGCGACTTAAGTTGTGGATCAGATCGCAGTCGCGGCTTAGATCAATGTGCATGGAAAGTTGGTTCAGCTTCAGAAATTCCAGTTTTCATTTTTATGTGGAGTGTAATATGGAATACATATGAAAGTAATATGGAATAGAGTAAATTATAAGTAGAACGGAACGAAAATAATTTTAATTCTTTATATTTAATAATAACAATAAACAAACAAATAAAGACAGTCTTTAACTACTTGCAAAAATCCCAAATAATGACACCGGTTTTACCACTTGAACAATCCTCACAGCCCATTTGTTGCAAACAGCACACTGCACCCAAATCTCTCCGTTCTTACTCATTGTAAACTGCTCTTGTCAGAAAATGCACTCCGTGTCATCAGCACACTGTTTGAGACTAACAAAGGATGACAAGGGGATATCAGAAGAGCTTGCCAGATCGGGTTCAGATTGAGATTCTGAACATAACTTTGATGGTAAAGTTACTTTCGATTTTTTTTGGTAGAACCAGAATTTGGACTAGCTTCATTGACTATCCTTTTGGTAACGCGAAAAATTGACAAAATTTTTGAACTCGTCTTTATTAAGATTTGAGGTTACTAATTTTGTGCGTCCACTTTCCGATGTCTTTAGGCTTGGTTCTTTATTGGCAGTTGTATCTGTTGTAGCACATGCTCCTTTTGCTCTTCTGCTAGAAAGTTTTTATTCGAAAAAATATTTTGCCCACATCATAGTGTGTTACGTCTCTATTATGCTCTCGCATAAAGATCCGGACTTTCTCATTGTAAAACGTTATGAGTTAATGTTCTTTCTAAGAAATTTTTAAACCATTTAGTAAATTAATCATTTAGATCCATCCTGTAGGATGAAATGCGAACAAAGTTCCTGGAAACTTTTTCTTTTTAGTTGCTGCTTGATTGTTTTTTGTGGAAAAGTAATATGGGCGGCAGAAACCCACCTGCAACATGTATGCATAAAACTGCCGTACCAGAGAGCTTTGCTTGATCTTTGGGCACTTACTTGTCGTTTGTCCTTCTTTAAAACGACTAGGGGACGTGTAGATTGTACGATTGTAAGTTCTCTTTTTCTTTCTCTCTAAAACTGAGAACTCTGTTCAGAAAAGTTTTGCTTGGTTTTCGAAAACTCATAGTGCTTTTGTCTTTTTATTAAAAGCCAGTCGTTTCTAGCGGATTTGGGTAAAAATGAAACCGAATGTGCTAGATTGTTACACGGAGCCAGCTGAAAAGCCATAGATGGCAAAACTTTTAGAGCTAAACCAAAATGCTTATGTTTTTGTGCTTCAAATAGTTTTACAGACGGTATCAGGAGATCCCTATTTTTTGCACAAACGATGAGTAGACTGTGAGATATTATAACGTTTTGCAGCCGACAAATATTTCAAACTTTTTCTGTTATCTGTTAAAAGTGTTTTGGTGTGATTTTCGTACTGTTTTGTCCTGGAACACCAATTTTTTGCTACATTTAGAGTGTTTGCTGTCATTATTGTTATTCTTCTTGACAGATGGAATTATCTAAGGCAGGAGAACCATTTCTCCGGTGGCTGTTGTACGGATTGTACATGATTATCTAACGTACGCGCCCGGTGAGGCTTTCATTTCTAAATACCCACACTCATCCGCGTTATAAATGGACGTAGTACTTTTGCTGTTTGTGTGAGGTCTTTCTGGGGTAAGAATTGATTTCTATTTTTGTGATTTAACTTGATTTTTCCGTAATTGTTATTAACAATTTTGGATACGTATTCCGTTAAGGTAGAGATATTAACACCTGTTCGTTTATAATAAGAAAAATCTTATGATGACGTCACAATCTACGACGCAGTGAAAAGGGTGTTGCATCTAGGTTGATTGAAGATATCGAAACTTTTGATTAATTACTACAACTATAACCGTATTGGAAGGCCTACTTACCGAAATACTAATATTAATTTGGGGAAAACTTGGCGCATTTGGTTGTTTCTCATAGCTCGTATGAACCGAAGGAATTTATTTGTGATAACGCTATATGTCCGTGATTCTTAATTTCAGCGAACGAAAATGCTAGGTAAGGTGCCGTTAACTAACTGCATACTTAATAAGGAAAAAATAGAAGTTTTGAGTATTGTATTTCTTATTTTAATTTTTTACCTACGTTGTTAGTCGTTTGCACGCACGACTGTTTGTACATATGATGTTTGTTGTCACAATTACCTGTAAAACTTTTTTGTGTAAAATATTATTAAACGTTGCGCTGGGGTTCCTTTAAACATCGAGATATTGAATAGTTGTGTTATATTTTCCAATGTAAAAACTAGGCGAACCGGTTTAATTTTATGTACGACGTGTTGCCCAACCAAAAGGAGTTTGCATCAACCATTATTACCTGTGATACTTACCTACGTACTTGCAATTGATCGCATCTATATAATTTTACTTTACTTCTCTTTTCTAATTTTGCTTTCTGTGATAAAATTTCACAGTCTTCCCTACAATATATATAATTAGTTATTTATTTAGAATTAATTAAGGCGACATGTTTTGACATTATGTGTCATCTTCAAGCCTCTAAAATAGAATAAGTTAAATCAAACTTAGAAATATATAATATAATACACTTACAAATTAATTTAAATAAAATAAATAAATGTCAAAAATTACATGATAATAAACTAACATAGGATTGAGAATTATAAATAAATAAAACAAAAGTAATAATTTTTAAAAGAAAAAATTAAGTGAAACAATATAATTATTTAAAAAAAGAAGAAATTGTTTATTATCATTAATGATTTCATTCAGTCATTTATTTGGACGAGTCTTATCTTATTCTTATATTTTACGATGTCTTTCATTTAAAAAAAATAGTTTAATTTCTTCATTACAAACGTGAAAAATATCACAATCTTTATATAACTTAAAAATGAATGATTAAAATTTAAGATATGATTAGCAAACGAAGATTTAGATGAGTAGTTAAATATATTATTATTTTTAATGCCTAGATGTGTTAAAATTCTATTACGTCAAGTTTGACCTATATAAAAAGAATTGCAATCACTACATTTTTATTTGTAAACTCCTGATTTATCCAGAATGTCAATTTTATGTTTTGTATTAACTAATAAAGATTTTAAATTATCTTTAGATGAAAATAAAATATTAATATTACAACTTTTAAACAAATTTTGAAATCTACATGAAGAAATTCCTATGTATGGAAGAGAAAACTAAATTTTAGGTTCATTGGAATTGGATGTTAGACTTATTAGGTTTTTAATTCCATAGAAAAATTAATTTTACGTGGTAATCTTTTTATAAGATATAAATGATAACTATTAGTATTAGCTAAATTATAAATAATTTTAAGTTTTTCATTAAAATTATGTTTGTCAAGAGGGAAATTGTATAAACGGTTAAAGAAAAACCTAAACGACGCTAATTTATGTGAAAGAGGATGAAATGGTGAAAAAGGAATCACGTGGTCAGTAGTAGTAGATTTTCTAAAAATTCCGTTTTTAAAGAGTTATTTAAATCTTTAATTGATGAGCCAAGAAGTTTGTTGGATACTTTTTCTAAAGTAAATTTAATATTAGGATGTAAGGTGTTAAGTATTTGAAAACAATGATGTCGTGGAATATAACTAAAATATCATCAACATAACATTTATAAAAAATAAAATGTTTTTTGATTATATTATTTGAAAATATTTTGTTAATTGTTAAGTTGGTAAGAAAAATTTCAGCTATTCCGCATTACCATTACTATTCCAATATTACCCAAAATGACAATTAATTTTTCAGAAAAATAAGGTTGTAATTGGATAAAATCCTTGAAATGTGTTAATTTTTGATACCTAATGAAATTGAGTAAATTGATTAACTTTCTTGTTTTTAATTCATTATGTGTAATTAGAAATTACGTTTTACTTCAATTTTTTAATACACTGAGTTTTTGAAAATATCGTATTTTATTGTGCGTTTAGTGTTAATTGTAATTGAAGTTGTTGCACTTGATTCTGTAAACAATGCACTATATAATATATCTTTTCTCATTTATCTATTAATAGTGGATTTACTTCTTTTTCTGGTGACGTTTAAGTACGGAACACTTGGTGTATTGGGTTTTTACTTGTACCTTAATTCGAAAATTGCTAATTTATTTTCCAACGTATATCAGTCATTTTAGTGTCATTCTTGTTGTTATTGGAATGCTGTCAAAGGAGTGATTTACTGTTTTATACTATGGCTTCTAGGTTTTTAACTGAGCAAATCACATCTAATAGAGAACGCTGTGATAACTAAATTTGTTTGTTTTACAGTTCTAGATTACACTACTTTATTTACAAAAAATTAAGATGTATGATGTGCTAAATTGATTGATTCTGAATCAAAACCGTATAAATATTTTAAACTGTTTTTCTATACTCGAAAAGTACAAGTAAAATCTTTTATATATTTATCTTTTAGCCTAGGATCTGCCAAAGCATATGATTTATAGTGTAAATCGCCCAAAACGTGCCTGACTTTTTAATGGATATTCAGAAAATTCAAATGCTGGTGAGCACCTTTTCCAACGTATTTTATTGTTAATGACGTTTATAGTGACTCCGCGAGGTATTTTCGATAGTTTTAGCTCATTCGAAAAATCGAATTTCGTAGTTTCTATAAAGTAAAACATCTGAAACGTCGCTTATTGAGGTTTCAAAATCAATCAAGTCCTTATAGGCGAGGTCGCAATCACGCTACGGATATAGAATAATAAAGGCGACTTGCTCTTATGCCCTTACGATTTTCCGGGTCTGATAGTGATGCCGATTATTTAATTTCGCGATAGGAGAAAATTGGCCGTCGTATCGTTTTCAATACGTTAAAAACGGTCCCTTTCGGAAGAAAAGATATTTAATTTATCTATCGTAGTTTGAATTGAAATTTAAATTTTTGATTCGCTTTTATATGCGTACAATACTATTAGGAAATGTATCGGAAAGTTTTGAGGCATAAATAGCATAAAATTTTATATTTGATCGTAAATACTAAAAAATACGAATAACGGAGATTGAATTTGTATTTTCACAAATCTATAAAAAAGCCCAACGATTAAATTTCATCATTTATTTTGTAATCCTGTTGAAGATAAGATAAATAAACAGGTAAAGTTGACTCAATTTCCAATATAGCCACGATCAATTTCTACCTTAACTCTCTTGAAGATCACGTAATATATTGAGATTATAGTGACATTAAAGTTGTGGCGGTCGCGCGTTGCGTTATCATAATATTAGGGTCATGAGGGAAATACGAAATATCGGGAAAACTTGCCTTCGGGTTGTTGTATTTCTCTCCTACTCAAACTTCGCACAGATATCAATAACCATTTCTGTTAAATTTCACATGCGATCCCATCCCATTTAATTATCTCGAAGAAATGGAAAACGGAAAATGATTTTTGATATTTCGACAGCATGATTTATTTATAAAGAGGAATAACGATATATTTTGCTCTTTCCTTTCTCACATTTATCAACGCGTTTATAATTAAGTTTATATATAAAAATATTGATGGAGAATTTCAGTCTACGCTGACGTTTCATGATATTTTATTTTTCTTCTCACATTGATTTTATATTACTAGTTCAAAGCATTTATTAAATAATTAACCGAAAATGTACATGATGATGAATATTGTTTGTTCTTTTTAAATTACAATTTTCAAACACACTTTTTTTCTCAAATTTAACAGTCGCTAAATCTATCAAAATCTTTAAATTTTTGAGTCATTAAATAGGGCATTGAAAGTAAGCTTCTAAATATACGTATACAAGTGAAAACGTTTATCATTCTACTAAATTAAACTTACGATTTGATGGTAAAACAAACATTAAAACCTCAGTAAACAGAATGTCTGTTAATATCATACTAAGTTATAATTGATTTTACTGTAACAAAATGAACTTGTCCTTACGGCATCGCCGAAAGTAATTTTCTAAAATGATACATTGCTAAAAGCTGAAATTGTTTGCTCTACTGTCCGAACTTGAATGGCCATTCTATGAAGTAGGTCAGAGATGGCACAAATGTCAATAAATCGGAAGGAAATAAAATGAAAAGCGTTGGAAAACCAAAGAGTACTAAAATCTATCAATAAGTTAGTATCTAAAACTCAATGAGTCGTTATCTCAATTGAATTTGTATTAATTTTGTAACCATGTCTTCGAAAAAGTCTTTTGAAAACTTGTGTACTTAAATTATATTTTATTTCAGTTCCAATTAAACTTTCATATTCTTCTTTAGAATACGAAATGTATTGCCAAAGTTTTTACGAAAATACGCCCTATTTTTTCCGTTTGTTGTTAATAAAAGTTTTCTTCTGCATTGTTTGTTCAGGAGTGTTTGTAATGGCAATCTTATTAAACGTCCTTTATATGTCGAACTTAATTAGTTGTCTAATAGAAATTAAACTTTGCTAAACTAATCTGTTGTTATTAGTTAAAGTTACTACATGTATTTAACCTATTTAAAGAGTATTATACCCTTGTTACGTTGTTGCAAATACTGTAATTCGTGTGCTTTCGTAACAGATAAATTCGATATAGTTGGCCAGGTGTACCACATGGTGACTTAACTTCCATTACTGTAATTATATAAGAATACTTACTGTGACAGATTCAGTAAACTTTCACTGATTTATTTTTGACGCGAATCTAATTTTCGAAGAATTTTTGTTTGAAAGGTTTCTTAGCAAAAAAATTATGTGTAGGAGTGTCTATTATTGAAAGTATTTTGCTTTTGTGAAAAGCAATAACAATGTGTTTTTACATTTTTTTTTATTAATGGTCGCAACGTAGATGTTTTCTTACAGAATTGTTATGGCGTAAACATTTTTCATCTACGGTCACTAGTTTTCATTAATACTGTTTTATTAAGGAAATAAAAATTTCTAAATACTTTCTGAATTTTTTTCAGACTGAGACGTCATAATGTTGGTCCTTAGTCTACTTCTATTCGCTTTATCAATCGTTCTAACATTCGTTTAATTAAGATTGTTTGGATACGTTTGTTTTTCATCATTGGCTCTTAAAATAAAATATTCTGTCATCTTAAAAATATAATTGTTTTATTGAAATTTTTATGCAAAAGTAAACATTTTGAAAATTGTTATTTTTTTTGTTTTTGACAATAGCGTTTGCAAAATTGGTTAAAATATGCACAGCAAACTATATTTTTTTATTTACATTTCTGACTTTTATATTGACATGAGCTATTCTAACTTTTAATTTCATTTGAGTGTCTAGGTGTTTATGAAGCGTTGTTTTGAAATTTTTAAAAAATTTTTAAATAAATTATTTGATCACTGAAATTTTTCTTTTTTTTTGGTAATAAATAGAAACAAATTAAATAGCAAAGAAGTTTTCCTTCTTCCGTGAGCTTATGTGGGTGAGGCTCGTTTAATTTTTTCGTTTTTCTTTCAAATTGCATTTGATATCTGAAAGGCGGAGTTGTCTATTATCGTTTTTGAACAGTTCAGTTACATAATTTTTCTATGTTATGTATTCAAACTGCTACCAAAGCAAGCTGTTTAATAAAAATAAAATCAAAATTAATGCAACCAAACCAGAAGTATGTATCGTGCACTCTTGAATAATACAGAAGTGCAGTGGCACTCATTTGAAAACAAACAACAAGAGATATTAACGTTATGATCAAGGACTTGCATCACACTATCGATCCGAATGACATTATTGCTTACCTAAATGAAAAGTAATTAAAAGCAAAAAATGGATTAGTGCAAAACAAAAAGAAGAACAAAGAAGAAAAGGACTATAGGATGTGGTCTCATTACATATGTTCATTGTGTCATTTGACAGAGAAACAGACATTAACAAAATATATAACATCAAAACGGTGATAAATTCTAAAGTAAAAATAGAACCACTACGAAAAAATAAAATTATATCAAATGCAAACGCTGCCAAGAGTATGCCACAAAACGCCAAAGTGTGTAAAATGCAGCAAGCAACATCCTATAAACTAATGTAGCAAACCCCAACAAGACGAACCAAAATGCGCACACTGCGGAAAAAAAAACAACCCACCAGCTACCGCGGCTGCCAGGTCTACAAGGATCTACTGAAATTCAGAAACAACTATGACAAGAGACAAACGTCTGGCCAAACACGTCAGGAAGAAAACGTCAAAACAAGTTTCTTACAACTTTAATCAATAACCCCAAAACCGATCAGACTGACATATAGTCAGGGTCACCAAGGGAAATCAACAAAACCCAATCGAAACGATGTTGCAGCAAATACTACAACGACTCGAAAAACTCGAAGCTAATATGGTTAATGGCTAATTCTCTACGTATCATGGAATGGAACTCAAGTGGACTGCTACAACATAAAGATGAACTGCAAGCTTCCTAGCTACAGAAAACAGACATTTGCCGATATCGGAAACCCACTTTACAAGTAAATCCCATATTAAGTTTCGAAACTATCTAACACTGTACATCCGGCTAATACAACTCGTGGTAGAAGTGCTATTATAATTAGAGAAAAGATAAATCACTATGAAGAAGAAACGACATTTAAGCAACAACTGTGACAATAGTGACTATTAAACAAACATTAACGGTAAGTTTGCGATACAATATCTACGCAGATTAGTATTTAGAATTGTTCCGAAAATTAAACAGTCGTTTCATCATTTGAGGCGATTTCAATGTTAAGCACACCTACTGGGGATCCAGGCTTACTACGTCAAAAGGTAGAGAGCCACATAAAGCTGCTACAGAATACAGATGTGAATTTGTGTCTACATCTTCACACATCAAGGAGAATAATCTTGAACGAAGAACCCTAGCATTTATAAAGTAAAATTTTAACAGGCCTGACAGCAGATAGCAGCACAGAATATTCTATGTGGAAAACCACGAACACTTAAAACATCTCATTTCACAAAGGCGTCCTTTTAGAAAAGCTAAAGGACAATGGGATCGTAATGATAGTAATAAAACCAATACCTTTGCAGGCCTCCTTGAAAGAAGCTTTTTTTCAAACACGGGAACAGACAACTTACCTGACAACTTTAAATGAGTACACTGACACAATTCCACCTGGTCACACCGAAAGAAGTTGCTGAGGAAATTCAAACAAACTTCAATCCAAAGAAGGCATTTGGCTTTGACCTGACAACTAAAGCCATAGTTAAGAAATTTCAAAGGAAAGCTTAGGTAAACTTAACTACATTAATTAATATTCTAATCCGGCTAAAGATGATGTAATTATGCTACCAAAACCTGGCAAAAACCACAACCAAGTAAAATCATATCGCCTAATTGCACTGTTACCGATTATGTAGAAATTGTTCGAAAAGCTAATTCTGAAACGTCTCAAACCCATTATCGAAAAATATCAACGTATCTCAACACATCAGTTTGGCTCTTGTAGCAAACATTCAACCATTGACCAGATCCACAGAATAACTGACGTCATAGAAAAATCACTTGAAGATAGAAAAGTATGCTCCGCAATATTTATAAACATTGCACCAGCCTTCGACCGGGTATGGCACACTGGCCTACACAATAAAATCAACTCTTCTCTATCAATATTATAAACTTATTAAATCGTATTTAAGTGACCGAAAATTTTGCATTAAACATGAAGGTGCGTACTCAGAACTAAGAGAAATCCAAGCCAGGGTATACCAAGGAAGTGTCTTGGGTTCAGTGCTGTATTTGTTGTATATCAATTACATGCCAAAAACGAAGAATTGCACGATTGCTACATTTGCAGACGATACTGCAGTGATGGCAACGGGCAATTCAATCGAAGACTCAACAAAGAAACCGCAACAAGCAACAGACATTATTGCCACTTGGACACGTAAGTGGTGCATTAAGCTCAATGAAATCAAATCAACATCTATATGAACTTTATTAATAAGAAGATTAACCATTTACGAATCTGTCTCAATGGCGGAAGGCTACAGCCGGTCAACACAACAAAGTACCTTGGCATGACCCTTGATGCCAAGCTCCGATGGAAACCAAACATCAAAAAGAAACAAGAGGAACTACAATCAAATTTTGAAAAATGTACTGGCGACGACGATCCCAACTGTCAATGTACAACAAGCTGCTTTTATATAAAGTTCTGCGACCAGTATGGGAATATGGAGGCTAATTATGGGGATGTGCGAAAAAATGCAACACTGATGTGATACGGCGATACCAGAACAAAGTACTAAGATACATAGCTAATGCGCCATAGTATGCACGTAACAGCGACATCTACTCGGAGTGGAAAAACTCGCATCTATCAGCACGAGATATGCTAACTCTCATGTAAATCGCGTTAAGAAAGAAGCGTCCACGCTACTAATTATGGGAATCTAACGAGACCACTTAGACGAACTAAACCGCTCGAATTAGTTAACCAGTGAGACATGTTTTTGTAACATTTGAATAAACAAAAAAATTTATTTAAACGGGCTTTTATTGGATTTTTTAAAATTTGAATTTGCCAATGAATTTTTTATCGTGTCGTTTCTTTATTTTTTTTGTTAAGGTAATGGTAAAGTCACTTCTATTTCAAATGGTTGCTAATGAACTATAAAAGTTTTTCGTTGTTTTCTAGCTCTTGTTATACGCTTGTGTATATCTGCTGTTCTATTTTTCGTCATCGTCACTGATTCTCATAATCACAACCTTAAAGTTTGGCGAGTAGGGTATGGATTAAGCTAACACAGAAATCAAGATTATAAGAACGCCATGTTCGTTTTAAATAGTCTTGTCCGGATAACACACGATAGCGTTATAACCCGCCACAAAAAGGTCCACACACGACCATAATGAACGTTTAGAGTTTAAGATAATTTAAAAGGATAACTGAGGAATGTCGAATATAATGAGTATGACACCTGTTGAAGCAGCTCTATCAAGCTGGCGAGCACTTTGCAGGCACAACATAAGGTTTGGTTGGTAATCTGTAGCTTGATTGAAGTTTATTTGTTATGCCAATCGCGCAAGTGTAACTTGACTCGGGTCCAAAAAAGCCACTGACCTGCTAGCTTTAAATTTGTTTGTAACTTTTTTGATGGTTTTTAGTTACGTTACTACAGATCTAAAAAATTAGAAGTCTCGTGCGCGTTGTGTTTCAGTATTGGTTGTAATCTAATTAGTTCTATGTGTGATACCATTACATTATATTGGTGTATTTATGTTTAGCTTTTAGGGATGGTCGAACTTTACTAGTACTAGGAAAGGATGGTAAACCGTAAATAACTCTTTGCGTTTTATCACATTTTGCTATCGACTGTGTGTACTGCGACTGAATATACGTTTGTTTGTTATCACAAATAGTCGGTGTAGTAATTAACGTTCAGATTATTCAAGGTCGGGGCTTGATTTGCTGTGTGCCATTCTTATAAAATTTATATCAACTTCCTCTGTTAAAGTTTAATTCAAAAATCATTAATTTTTTTATTTTGTTAATTTATTTTATGGTGCAATGTGTTGCTTAACTCGAGGGTTTAGTATATGTATAATTGGATTTGTTTTCTCATTACTGTGATTACGCACTTACAAATATTGTTGACTTTATATTTTTTTACAGACGTCGATTATGAAATAAATTTACTTCTTGTTAGTTTATATGTATTATCTCCACTGTAAAGACCCGTTGATTTGTACTACTTGTTTTAAACACGCCCTTTTCTGGTATCAGAGCTGCGGTTGTCTTTTCTTTATTGTAGGTTGAGTTTGTATATAATTGAAACACTTCAGCCAAGTGCACGTTACAAATTGTTAATTTTGTAACGTGCACTTGGCTGAAGTTGTTATAACAAGTTTCTTCATGTAGATGAACAAGCCCATGACTATTTTTGCCGCAAATACCAATACGATATGTGATATGCGTCACTGGATTTTTCTATATTGTTTTTTTTTGTAAAGAGGTGTCAAAATGATGACAATAAATAAGTATAAAAAATAAGTCATTGTTTTAACTTTTCATTTACTATATTTATGAAATGATATTATTACTTGATGTACTAGTGTGTGTCTTTCGAATATTTTGACTTCTTGGTATTTATTTATTCTTTTTCCAGCTAATGCTGTTTTATAGACTAATGTTTTTTTGCTCTAATGTATTTTTTCTGTTAGTTCTCTTCTTTTCTTCATGTTACTTGTTTTGTCACTTAGTTTGTTGGTTTTTGGTCTTACTTGTGCGTACTTTTCTGCTTTCTTAGAGCCATTTATGATGTTTATACTATTTTCTTCAGGAGGTAGGATTAAGTTTTCTTTTAAGAACTGTTGGAGATCCACAGCATATCTTTTTGTCGTCTTAGCTTTATTTTTTTATGTTTTCTAGCTTTTGATCAATATGAATTATTGACCTTACGAGTCTATGATTACATGTGTTAAATTTATTCAGAACCTCTGTGTTTCTTATTATTTTCATATCGTTTGCTAATATGTAATCGATTTGATTCTTTGTTTGCCCATCTGGACTTATCCACGTTCATTTTCGATTTTTTAAAATTTTTTTTTGTGTTTTTTTATTGAAATCATACTAATACTAGTCGTAATCGACTAACCAATAGTTTAATTTTGACCTTATCACCATAATTACTTATTTGCTTAGATTCTAATACCTTTACACTAGTTTCACGTGTTACCACAGCTCACTATACTCTGCTTTTCACTGTATTTATTGCACTATTAATGTTACACTGTTATTGTTTCACTGTTTTGCGTTACGCTATACTAAGTCAAAAGGCTTAACCCTTTTTAATCTTCGTTTTAGTTTGGTGGTATCGAGAAGTTCTAAAACTTCAGTGTTGATGTGACCATGTAGTCTCTTCTTATGTCGTGTTGCAAACGTCTTAGTCTATTTTGTTACTGTCGGGATCTTCAGATCTCTATGTATGTTATCATTCCGTACATACCATGGGGCGTCCACGATATTTCTTAAGACCCTATTTTGAAATGTTTAAATTATATTTACATTGGTCGTGGTAGCACATCCCCATAGTTGTATTCCATACGTCCAGATTAGTTTTAATATTTGTTTGTATATTACTATTTTGTTATGTATCGACAATTGGGATTTTCTTCCAATAAGCCAGTATATTTTCTTATATTTAATGTCCAGTTCTTTCCGTTTCTTTTTTATATGTTTCTTCGATTTTAGTTTGACATCAAGGTTCATCCCCAAGTACTTTGCCGTATTGCTGTACGGAATGTTATTATTAATAGATATTGCGACATACTCATGCTTTTTATTAGTAAAGTCGACATCAGCCGATTTTTCTTCATTAATTCTAATTCTCCACTTTCTAGCTTATGCGTTTATATTGTCACTTGCTGTTTGTAGTTTTCTAGCTGTTTCCTCACCGCTGTCTCCAACTTCAAGGATTGCCGTATCATCTGCAAAGGTTGCTAGTACTGTCCCTTCAGTTCTTGGTATATCCCTGATGTATATGAGGTAGAGAATTGGTCATAATACACTTCCTTGAGGTACGCTTGCTTTGATATCTTTCATAACTGAAAATTTACCACAAACGTTCTGTTAGTTATGTAGGATTTTAAACTATCTACGACTTCTTTTGGAAAGCATTTCTCTAATTTGTGTATTAATCCCTCATGCCAAACTTTATCGAAAGCTTGGGCTACGTCTAAAAACAGTGTTGAGCAGATATTTTTTTCCTCGTATACTTTTTCTATGATGTCCGTAATTCTGTGGACTTGATCTATCGTTGAATGTTGCTCTCTGAATCCAAATTGGTGGGCAGGAACCAGGTTATTTATATCTATTATGGGTTTTATTCTTTTCGGCAGCAGTTTTTCAAGCACTTTTGCTATGATTGGCAGCAAAGATATTGGCCTATAAAAAGATACATCATTTTCTGGTTTACTCGGTTTAAAGATTATAATTACTTGTGCCACTTTTCCGATGTCCGAGACATGTTTAAGTCTGAATGCCGCATTAATGAGGTTGGCAAGTTTTACGATTCCCTTTTTGGGCAATTGTTTAAGTACTGATTTTGTTATTTAATCGTAGCCCGGGGCTTTTTCAAGCTGATATTTCGCTTAATTTCTTTGTCGACTTCTCTCGGAGTTACTAATGTGATTTTCTCTGATCGCATTGCTTCCTTATGGGGAAATATATCTTCCAGTGCTTTGTTTGGCTGAAAGGTTTTTCCAGATGTGTTGCAAAAGCTTCGGTTTTTTGATGATTGCTTTTAGCTCAATTACCTTCTGCAGTTCTTATTGGGGCAATATGCGCTATTGGCCTTTTCAGTTTTTTTGTGGCTCTTTTAAATATTTACTGATAGAGTCATTTTTAAGTTGCTGTATTTCTCTCTTTAATCTTTGTGCAAGGTTATTTAGCTTGTTCTTATCGTGCGGTGATCTACTCTGCTGCCATTTTCTTCGTGCTTTTCTTTTTTCGGGCACTAAATCTCTGATTTCTTGCGGATAGTTTTTACCAGTGGTTTTCTTTTTAATTTCAGGTGTATTTTTCTAGGCAGCTTGTTGTATATCTTTGACAAACTTTTCAGCTTCCTGGCCCAGCTGTGTTATCGTTCTTAAAGGTACATTTAATTGGATTCGGTTATCTAGGTTTTCTTGAAAACCTTCCTAATCAGTGTATTTGTTTGCCAGCGTTGGATTGCACTTTTTTGTAATTACAGTTTCACTTATTGTTAAAATAACCGGAAAATGATCTGAGTTTAGGTCAAAGCTTTCGTCAACACTTATATAATTTTTTGAAATTCTCTTTGATATAAAGAAGTCCAGCAGGTCTGGTATTTTGTTGGGATCTGTGGGCCAATATGTAGGCTTACCTGTTGAAAAGTAGAGGCATTCCATTTCTGTTGCTGCCTCATGCAGTTTTTTCCCTTTAGTGGTGGTTCTTTTAGACCCCCACCTCGTATTTTTTGCATTATAATCGCCTCCTATTATAAAGCGCACTCCCAGGTGTATAAGAACGTTTAAATAGCATTCCTTTTTTGGTTATATCTGGGTAGACAGTAAATGGCAGCTACTTTCAACTTCGGTCTTCCAGTTTTCATTGCTACTATTGTAACCTGGTTTTTAATAGTTTGAACGCTAGTTTCTTCATAATGAGATATATTATTTTTAATTATTACCGCACTACCACCCCTGGCTGTATTATCTAGGTGAATAGTGTGATAAAAATGATAACCTCTTAATTTGAGGTATGAATCTCTGGTTAAATATGTCACCGAAACAAGGCAAATGTCTATTTTTTGAGTGTCAAGAAATACTGCAAGGTCTTGTTTATGTTTCAAGATTCCGTTGGCATTCCAGGTGGCTATCCTTATATCGCTTATATCCATTGTTTTTAGTTTCTTGGCGTGGATGCAATAGCTTTACTGCCTTTTTTTACTTCTAATTTTTTTTAATAAAATACGTGTAGCTGTTGTAGAGTTTTTCCTGTTCTAGGAATGCTGTTATCATATTGCCTTTAAGGTTTTTTATCGTTAGGCCATGTTTTTCAACGTAAATCTCTCTATGTTGTTGTTTTCCTATTTTACAATTGAAATCTTCCATGAAGATGTTATATTTATTTTATCATTATTTAGACTTTTGCTTGTCTTCATATGGTTGTTCTGCTTCAATATCTTCGTGTGTTTCTATCGAGGGGTATATTTGGGTTATTTTTGCTGATGTTAGTTTATTTATTTTTAGAGTGATGTATATTACCTCCATCTTTTGGATATTGCCAACAATTTGTGTATTTATTAATATGCCTACTCTATGTTCCATTCTTCGTGCTGATAACTTATAACTTGACTTTAATTTGTTGAGACCTGCTTTTCTTTTTTGGGTTTCACTCAGTTCTTCCATTTTTTTATTGAAATAGATCTTTCATAGTACGTTACTATTTTTCTATCTGTTTGGTAACTTTGTTTAACTAAGTTATTGTTAGCCGTTCAATCTGTCTATCCGCTATCTCGGTCAGCGATATTCCGAGTACTGGAAAATGGTGGGCGTTTTTTTGGTTGTGTTTGCATATTGGACAGGAATGGTTTTGAGGGTTATAAGTATGGGTAGTTTAAAGAGAGTTTTTAAAGGATAAGGTATGGTTTCTCACGGTAGTAGAAAGTGTGATATAGGTACACGTCGGGACCGCAGAGAAGTACCTACTCGGTACCACAAGTTAAAATTAAGTTAAATTATAATAATAAAATAGCAACATATAACAAACAAAACAAAACAAAAAAAAACGTAGAGAATTACAATGCAAACATTAATTATTCAAAATTGTTTATTATAAACGCTGTTACATATCCGTTTCTTTGGGCTTTTTATTTGGAAGCGGTTTTTAAAAAATTTTAAATAAAAAATATTTATTTTTTAGAACACGTTCTGTTCTGTTCAAAATAAAGCAGCTTATAAGAGTTTATAAATTAGTGTTTAATGAAATTGTCTATCGTTTCTGACATGTAATTTATACAAAATGTGTTTACTTTACAAATCCGAAGTGCAAATGATTGTTCTAAATGGTTTAGAATTAGTTTAGGTTCAAAACTAAAGCTAAAATGACCTAAGTCAGGAATTAAATTCATCAAAATAACCACACACAAACAAAGAGGAGCAACGATGAATAAAATCGCGTATCGTAGCACAGTTAGACAATCCGTCAGCCAATGACAAGGGTTCGGGTATCCGGAAACCGTCTTATACAAGCATTTCCGCTTGAGTTTCCTCAATAATTGTCCAAGTCTTGTCTTTACACAGAACAATTTCAAATAATTGCATTTACTCTAACAATATAAAAGCTTATTAGATTTTTGTATTTTATGTCAATTTAATTACATCAAAATGCTTTCCGCAAACTTCACTTTACTTACTCAATTCAAGCGTTTTCGTTGCCACAATTTTTATCCTCGGCCGAGTAATTTTAATTAGAAAAAGAAGTTGAAATCGATTTTGGAATTTTTATTTCGACAGAGTTTGACAGTTTCAAGTTGTTCTTTCTTGTGTGCGTCAGAGTAAAGTGTATTCGAACTTCTTGACGTTAAAGTGATTTTCCCTGTCCGTATTATGGGATTCAGCTAGGGACGTCTCAAACATTATAAGCTCTATTGTGCTCTAGGAATGAAGTGTTAAACTATTCGAGTTGTAAAATAAAATTGTAAAGAAACGAATGTTGTTTTGTTTCGGATTAAGTTATTTAGTTTTCTTTTTGTTTCGTGAATATTTAATTGGCGTGATCGAACAATATCACCGCATTTTCTAATAACTGGACGATTGAATCAGTAATCTGAATAATAGAGCTGTCTAGGAATTGATTAGTTTGCGTTCTAAACTTTAATTAAAAGGGTTATTATTTTAGCAGTTGAAAAATTATAGGATTGATTAATATCCGTGCATTACCATCAGTAGTAATCCAAGAACTGAACCACTACCTTTAATGTTTGTATATTTGTTCGAACACTTGAAAACGTTTGCTTGTTGGAAAACTTTGTTAACGTAGTTCACATTCTGTGACGTTAATTATTTTTATTGTAGTTTAGTTCGTACTTTTATTGGCATTATTTCTGTTCCACAATTTGGATAGTAGCTAAACTTAATGTTGTTTTTGACACGACATTATTTCTAATTGTACAATTTATAGGATACTGCTTACAGACGGAACAAATACGTACGTCGCACCAAAATTGGCATGCATGTAAAATTTTTCTCCAGAAATATTTGATTATGAAAAGTTGTGTTACGAGAATTTTCTCGTAACTTAGAGGCACGCGACCAACTCAGTTTGATTCGGCAAGCGAGTCGCAAGTCTCGGTGTGCTGATCTTACACTACATTAAAAATGCGCCAAAACAACTAAATATCACCCAATACAGACCTTGTTTAAATCTGTCGATCACTAAAAAAAACAAATTGGCAAAACACAACTTCTAACAACACCGTATTTATTTCAAACAAGATAGAATGAACAATGATCATAATCAATCGCAAAAAAGTAAAATAAAATAGGACCATAAAAACGTACCCAACCGACAATACTTTGTAAAGAGTAGTACCTTTTACTACTCTTTTTTATTTTAGAACGAAAATATACGTGGTATATAAGCTTATGTACGGCGGTTAATATTATTTTCCTTTTGGTTATGACTGCGATCCAATGATCAAAGAAACTTGACGGAGGTCACGTAAACGTAGTCAAGGATAACGACAATACCTACATAAGGTTACAGATGATATGTTTGCGACTGAAAGTAAATTTAAGTCAGTATCTATGTAATCTACGTTATAATTATATAAAATGAGTTATAGGCTGACGGTTAGTAAATAAAATTAAAACGAAGTAATACGATACTGATATTTCAGAAACAGGTGTGAGTTTTCTCTCGTCTTTTCTGATTACATAAAACGCGGTAGACTCCACGGGTTACATATCCCGGAAACAGCCGGCTATAATCGCCGAATTAGCAGATCCGATATGGTAAAATAACACTCATACAAACGTTCACAGCGGTTTTGAAAAAGGTAAAGAGCGAAGAAAAATGGCCGTTAGTTACTATCCCCACCCGTAAATTGAATTGACAATCAGTAGCAGCGTATAAAGAGTGCAGCCGTTAATTTTAATTTAGAATAAATATTTTTGAAAAATACAAAATAACGACATATAACATTTGTTTTAAAATATCCCGAATCTAAATGTGTTTACAACAGCAGTAAACGATTAAAACTGGAATGTGTACTGTTTCAATGTTATGAAATTATTATTTACAAAAAAATTATTCAAGCAGGCAAAGTTAAAAGCCTTGTTAGATTATTTAAAATAAATAAATAAAATAAAAATATGGCAAGTAATAAAGTTACATAATTTACAGTATTTAAAATGATTCTTTTCACTGCATAAACAGAAGCAATACACTTATAACTGAAATAAATATGGAATAAGTGCAAATAGTTACATATTAATTTTTAAATTAAATGAACACGTTATCGAGGACCTAAATAACTTTTCGAATTCGTATATGCTTAATCTTTCCGGCTCCGGGTGATTTTTGAAACTCCTGATACCGCGTGGGGTGAATGCTCACTCCAACTTTTTTCGTAATTTTCACACTAAATTTTTGTAGGAAGTACACCATGAAAAAAGTATTATTTGTTGGTTATATTTGGGAGTAGTTTCGGTTATTTGGGCAATTTAATAAAAAAAACGAATTAGAAAAACCTCTATTGCTAGAATGTGATTGGGTACATTGTGTATATCAAATTTAACTTTAGTTATTTATGACTAAATTCCTTTCTATAAAAGGGGATTATTAATATAGTTAAAGTAATCCGTCTCTCTAAGTGGAATAAATAAGTAAAGTTGATTACCAGGAGGCGAACATTTTTTTACATATTATCGTTGTTTTGCTGTGTAAAAAGTAAAAAAGTCGTCTGTCGCGACTTTGTGTCCAGGATCTAAACACGAAACTCAATTTAGTACCACCTTCTTGTCTTGGTTTTGTTCTGGAACATTTTTTCTTTTTTTAAATAGATTAGTTTTTGTAGTAGGAAGTTTTTGGGTCAGCGAGAATCTAATTTTTTATGCCGTACTTGGCAGGTTTCTTTTATGTAGACTCTGAAATGACATATAGCACAAAACTGCACCAGTTGTTCGATTTGACATTTTTTTATTAAAATCTCAGGTACGTTTCGTACAGTTGCTAATTTGACCTTTGCTTTTTTTGTCAGTTTTGTGTCTTCATCGTCAAATTTCGTACAACTAGAAGTTTGAGAAAATCTGGGTTGACGCATTGTTGCCAAAAAAATTGGTCGATGAAAACAAGGGTCATTTTGCTACAGCACCAATAGATGCATATATTTTAGTTTCTTCGACATTCTTCTTAATCATATTATCTACTCCGTCATTACCGTTTTTAGTTTCGTAAACTTCTTGGTGGTTTGTGAACTGTACTATTTTATTAACCATATTAGCAGCAGTAATAAATAACTTCTGTCATACTGCTAGACGTAGGTACTTGGTAGCAACACCGGAACGAAGTGTAATTATATTTTTCGAACAGTTCTGTTTTTGGCTGAAGAGCTTTTTTAGCTACATTGAATCATCTTGAGCAATAAACACATCTTGGTTATCGTTTAGAATTATCTGGTCTAGGATTGAACTGTTCTCAAATTTTTTACTTATAAATAATGAAAAATATAAGAAATATTAGAACATTCTTGCTAATATAACATAGAATCCTTGAGAGGTATAATTACTCACCGGAGGGGTTTGAGCCATTTCAAAAATCCTTTGGGTTTGATATAAAATGTGATTAGTCAGCATTTAAGCAGAATTGAAACACATCTCTTGTTACCAACCTTTTCTGTAGTAGGCCCTGTTAGTAACAACTACGTCACAACGGCTAGCTATGATCCTGGTGAGTGGCCGTGGTTTATAAACTATACTAAAAGAATGAGAAAAACTAGGCACCATTCCTCGCACTAATAGAATCTTCGGATCGGAGACACTAAGCAAATAGGATAGAGCAAAAAAGCGATCAAGAACAACATAACAAGCGTATATATTTCTATCCAACGATAACATGTACTACTACTAAGTGTATTTTTACATAAGAATAATTTAATCAATTATTTAATAGCAAATCGAATAATTAACAACCACCATATACTTTAAAAGTAATCGATGAACTATTTTTTTTACTTGCAGTCGCGACAAATTAAGAATCGACAAATATAATTAATAACAACGCTTAAAATGAGTACTAGAGCTTTCCCCTACCGTCTTTGTAACGAGTAGTAAAACGTTCACTACTTTTTTTTGTTTATAAACGGCAACGCGCGTTGTATTTAAGCTTAAATGTGTCTAAATCAAACAATCAAAGAAACTTGAATAGTATAACGTCAGCGTACTCAAGACAGCTGCATTACATAAAGTCAAAGGTGTTTTAAATATACGACTAAAAATAAAATGATTTAGTATGATCTACAATTAAATTATTAATAGTTACAATTTAGAATAAGTGATACGGTAATTTCAAATTAAAAATGCTTAAGGTTAAATATATAATTAGAAAATACAAAATAAAAGATTTTTTACAATACAATACGTCAGGATACATTAGCTTGAGGCTCAAGTAATATATTGCCATAAATGGATTTTAAAGATTAGGTGTGAACCATTGACTCCAATAATACCTCTTCTGAAGGTTACTGGATAAGTATCACTATGTATGGGAAAAAATATGATTTCCGCATATTAATACCACTAGGAAAGCTATTTGGAAGTCCTAGAAAACTTGCTAAAAGAATTTTGAATGTATGGAAAGCAACATGGCGACGCTATTTTAATACCTGCGTACATCAATTTAATTAAAAGAATTGCTTGATTATGCTATTAGACTTAACAATTTTTTGACATCAAAATCGTAAAAACCGTAATAGAAATAATCGGCAATCAAAATTAAATAGAAAGACGAATTACTTACAATTTAGCGGATAGCGTCTTAACAAAATTTTAATGGTTTACAGTGATTTTAAGTATGCAAGTAAAAGTACGGTTTGTTTGCGCTGCCCTCCCGTAAATGTCAAATCCAATTCAACATTTTACAAACAGTGGAGTCCGTAAACCAGTGACGGGTGAATTTTAACTAGAATTATTATTTATAGAAAATGCATAAATAATGGCATGTAACACTCTGCACAGACTTTACACTGACAATTTAGGAAAAGTAGTAGTACTCTTTTAAGAAGTATAATATATATAAATTCTTTTGTAAAGTAATCGACTTCGTGGAATTTCTAATCACATCGCCACTACTCTACAAATATGTATAACCCTAGTGAGGCAGTTACTGCATTCTGGAGTGATTCTTATGTAATTAGCGCAGTATTTGGACTTTCTATGAACTAATTATGCTAACTACTTCACACAGACAATACCAAAAGAAGTAATCTGGTACCGCAATAAGGATAATCTAAAAAAATTGATAAAACAGCATCCGATAGGTATTTTGCATCTAGTACCATGTGTGGTAAATTCTTATATTGTCAGCGCATTACTACTTATTTTCATTTAAATCCGAAAAACCATTAACTGGATTTGACTATTTTCCGATTTAGGAACTACGTAAAAGTAGAAAGATTAAGTTTAAGCTGGGTGACCACTCACCTCGCCCGGGGTCTTTAAATAAAGTTTTAAAACGCTTTATGTACTAGAAGGTTTTTAGGTCACGCGTTATTACAAATTAAATTTCCAAACACGTTTATAAGTACTTTTATATCGTTTAACTTCCAAACGTTGCCTCTGGTGGTTTATAGTTGTTGTCTGTAGTAAGTTTTACTAAGGCGACGAAGAATTGGTGAACGATGAGATGTTTTAAGAAGCCAATAAATTTGGCAATATCCTATCGCATCTCAAACTCGTTTCGAAGATTTTTAATAATTTCTGGGAAAATTAGTCTACACCCATGTTTTATTAGTGTTTTTAACTTTTCAAAATTTGCGGGCTTGGTGTTAAAATCTTGTTTGTCAAATCTGTCTAAAAATACAGTATTGTTATGTGTCTTTAGTAATCAATTTTTACATTTTGTACTTTAACAAATTTTTTTAGTAACGCAGTACGCCACTGGTGGTACGATATTTTGCGTGCGACATCCGCTGGAAGTAAGTTAATTTAGCAAAAACTTGAACCATTCAATCGTAAGTACTTTTCTTTTATTTAATTTCACATAGTCTCTTTACTATTGCGCTTTTAGCGATTGGAATGGGTTTCGGGTTATGATTTTTTACGGAGAGGTTTAGATTGTTTTTCTCGCAGTTTTTTTGCTAATTTAGTCATTTCAGAAAATTGACGGAGGCTTAAAGGTTTCTCTTTAACCATAATTACGGGAACTACAATTATTATCTTATTGTAATGAGACTATTTGGAGTAATTGAACACCACCGGTGCAATAAAAGTTCGATCAATCCGCAGCGGCTACATTTAAAGGAAATTTTGGGCTTCGGTGAACTGTCGATAACGCTATAGTTTCTTTTTTATGTTAATGTTATTTGCTTACTTTACGTTTTCGTTTTTGCCATTTGTTTTCTTAATTATATTTAAGTTTTTAACGTTGTTAATTGTATTAATCTTTTGGCTACTTTTTTAATGTAGTTACAATTATAATAATTTTTTTATTTTTTGTCGTGTATAATTATTTAACCTTTAGCTTATATCTAATTTGAGTATTACTATTCACGGTGGGGACTTGAACCGATTGAGTAAACTTAGTAATTGTGTGTATTTAAAACCGGTGGTAGTTATTTTAAATCGGCGAATGCAAGCTTGCACTCTTCGAAACTGTCTGGGGTATATCACTGAAGTAACAATTAGTATTACATGCTATGCTAAGGAACTCTAAGTGTAGGAGTAAGTCTTACGTTACTTATAATAATTGGAACTATCACGTCTTATTATTGAGAATTTAAATTGCATGTAACGCTAGGAGTGGCGCCTGTTGGTAACAGTATCTTGATAACTACGGACATCAGCATCTACTGGATTAGGAAACGGGGTAGTCAAATTTAGAACTAGTTCTTCTTGTAAGAATTCTAAGTATTTCGCTCTATTTAGAAATTCTTCAAGGAATATTAGCTCTATAATTTTCTGATTTACAATACCCGCTCAAACATTAATTTCGGCGGGGCGTTGAGTGTGGTTTTGCCTTATTCAGCATGGATTCTTGTCTGTTCAATAACAAAAATTTTGTCGGTTTATCTCTCTACTTAAAATAAACATTAACGAATCAGAAAGCAAAATGTTTTCTGTGTTACATCATTAGTCTGTAGTAATTCCATAAATTCTTCACACAATTGGAGTATCGGCATAATCTTTATACAGTTTTTGGAGGATTGTTAGTTTATAGAGATGAAGTATTTGCGCTTTGAGAACTCTTACTACTGCATACTGATTAATTTCAAGTTTGCGCACTACCTTAAGGAATTTCATCAATAGATAATAATAAATAATACAGTTACTTGGACTTTTTTTCAATCCTGTTTATAGTACTTTGCGGTATAGGTGGTAAATCAGAATATTTGGCTCTAAATAAATTTCGGATTTTTAATTGTATTCCCAAACCTGTCGGATAGGCAGCTTACATTACATTTCTAGTTAGTATTTGTATTCTGTTTGTCTAATATCTAACGTTCTTCTGTTTATGGTTTTCATGGATTTTGTACAACGCCGTATTTTACTGCCGAATTGCGTAGGTTGGTGGGAGATATTACGTTTAGATAAGATAATTTCTGCCACGTTCTCTTTTCTATCTGAGCTTCTTGATAAACAGCTACAAAGGCCAAATTTCTTTTTAGCACATTCTTAATTTGGGCAGTCGTTTAGGTAAGGATATTTCTGGAAATTCTACGTTTGATTTGAATTCGTTCTTTTAGATTTACTAACGAAAAAGATTTAGTGCGTTACGGCTGTACCAAGAATTTTTGTTGGGCTGATAAAGACCTTTGGCAGGTGTACAAAATGGCGTAACCAACGATATTAATTCATGGTTTCTTTTTAGTGGAGGTTTTTTTCCTTTATTTCTTTGCAGGGTTACTTATTGGAATTTGTTTTCTCTTTCTTTCTTCTTCTCTTCCAACTTGGCTTACGCTATCACTAATAAGTTCATGTCATATATGGGATTTAATCAGTCACTTAACATTTAAATGAATATTACGAAACTAATTTTGTTATTAATTTGATACAGATGATTTTAGCATTAAAATGGTGAGCAATAGAGCCTGGGTTCATTTAGTTACTTATTAAGAATACGTTGAGAAAAAACAAGGGAATTCATTGTTTGGTAAATTATTTGGATAAAATACTGAAAAATTTAAATGTGGTTCTCAAAATTTTTAACACAATTAAAGTACGCACGTTAACCAATTGATAATTTTGTGCTACACAGGCTAGTTTAATTACACTGTTACAATTATATCCACACGTTATTTTTATTTATTGACAATATGCTGTAGGTTTCTGCAGTAAATACCAAAAGGCAAATTATTTACTATTAATTAGTCTTTTATTTTAATATACGTATACTCATAGGTATATAGTTTTCTGCAAAGTTTTTAAATAAACTTAACGATGTCGAAAAATAATTTTGTAACAATGCAAAGAAACGTGCGCTGTTACAATACGTTCTACTTATATAAAAAGTAAAAAACGTAGCTGAAAATTCAGAAATTATGCATAACGAGTGGTAAACTTAAATTTATAATAAAATTTGCATTCTAAAAAGGATTGACTGAATTTAAGAGTTACATTGTCATTTATAGAATTAAACGAGATGGCACGAGAAACTGGGCGAACTTATTGATTCTGTTCTCCAAAATCAGACTAAATTGTGAAAAAATTACTTTCGTTTATAAAGATGTAATGCGAACATACAAAGATTAAATTGATTGAATGATATCGTTCTAAGAAGAAAAAAAAGGTTATATAATGAAATGGTTTCAATAATTTTTGTTGTTGTTTACAATTATTTTCATGAGCCTGCTGCGTACATATGTTCTTTGATCTTGTTAAATATCTTTGTTTTATATTTTATCTTGTTTGCAGTTTAGTAAAATAATTTAATAAAGAGATAATAAGCAGTTTGAAGTAACTTTTCACATTATATTAATAGCAAATTCTAAAACGCAAAAGCAAAAAACGGAAAGTACGCTATTAATTTTTTTCCAGCCAAAAACCTATTTGACCGAATTTTTTCTATGTATACTGCAACTTTAATATTCTTATTTCTTTTACACACTTTACAGAATTTTCAACTTTAGTTCTTAAGCTTTTATGTCAATCATACTTTATAAAATTCTCTGAGTTTTTTGTAAAAAGAAAAAGAAGAAGAAGAAAAAACTTCAAAGGCAGATTATGCTGTTTGTTAAAGTTGTATTACCGTAAACCGTATCCTTAATGTCCTTGCGAATTGATTTTATATCACTGTCAGAATTCCTAAACTTTTCTCTTTAACAATAGCATTTTTTGTTATTTCGTTTTTATTTATTAATCGAAATTGATTAACGCGCGTTTTCCTTTTCTATTTCTAAACAAGCGTTTACGTTGCTTTTAGAAAACATATTATTTTTCTAAGCGTAATTGAATTTATCGAGTTTTTGTGATTTCTTTTCTCAGAGATTTTCTCACTAGTGCAAAACTGACACTTACTTTGATACATTGTTACACAATTATCATTATTATGTTTTCTTCTGAAGGAAAGTAGCGGTACCAATTAAAACTTTTAATATGTTTTTAGAAGAGAAACTGATGTTTATCTACAGTATTTTCAAATTCCTTTTGAAGGAGTAATCGTTTTTTTTATTTACTTCTTATCTTTTCAGATATAGATGTATGAAATGGAGCTAAAAATTCTAAACACATAAGTAATTTTTATAAATTTAATTGATTTTGTCTTAGTATCTTTTCAATTTGTTGAAAATTTCCAGTGTATTGTTTTATAAAATCATTTAATTTTATAGTTTAATTTTAATTCAAAAACGCCGTATTGGAGTAGTACTTTGAGCGAAGTGCAGAAAAAGTTTTTTTAATTGAACTCGTCAAGTACTCTCTAAATTAATGAATGGTTTATCTTTTTTTCTAGTGGACGTTGAGTAAAGATGAAAACTTGAAAGGGAATGGATTTTTATCAAAGCGAATATTTAATTAAACAAAAATATAGTTTTGGTTCAGTTTTGTGCTTAAATGATGATGAAACGTAAATATGTTTTTTGTTTGAAATATTTAATTTTAATTTGATATATGGTTATTTACGGTTTATTTCAATAAAAAAACAATAGGGTTGTAATAAACAGTTTAATTATGGCAAATCATAATACGAGAAAAAAGAAAGGATGTGTGCACAAAAAAGTAAAATGTAAAAAAAAACCAAAATTGAATTTACAAAATATAATATAATATCGAAAACTAAGCAAACGAAAAACACAAGAGGAACTAATACCAATAAAGTAAATTAGCAAAAAAGGCGAATTAGTTAACTAGAGTCTTGGAAGTTCGACAGCTACGATAAATTGAAAACAGGAACTTGGAAAGGCAATAGTAGACCTTCTAGAATTAACAGAATCAAAAAGAAAAATAAATGATTACTAAAATAATTCGAAATACAATAATACACGTTCTAGTAGACACTAATGACGTAACAAAATTGTAATTGTGTTGAAACCAGTAAAAATAAATTTAAAATAAACGTTATGATAATTTCTGGTTTAAAATTAAAACAAAACACTTGGGGATAGAGTGTAATTAGAATACAAACAATTAATAGAACAAATGTACCTAATAGGAAACTTAAACATTAAAACAGCAAACAATGAAACTAAAAAAAAGAAACAGAGAAAGAAGAAGGCATACTGTAAATAAAAAATTATTCCGAATAAAGAATGTATAATAAAAATGTGAAAATACATTTAATAAAAGTAAAAATAATAATTTGACCACGGCAGCAATCGTAAGCACAGACCTCTGGGTATGGGTTTGAATGGAAATAATTACAAAGACGTGAACTCCGTTAATTTATTAACTATATTTAATATACTATTTACATTAGAGAACAATGAACAATATTTGAATTAAACATATTTAGAATAAAACAGTATTTAAAATAAAATATTAGGGCGCCAACCACCTTTAAATCGGTGATGAATAAAAAGCGTAAAATCTTACATCTAATTATTATATAAGTTTAACTTTATTCATTGCCATTTGGCTTACAAATTTGGTCGTGTTGTCTATCCATATATATTACATTTTCTTATCCCTTCTCCCCCCTTAACTTTTTCCTCCTGCTCCATACTTCCTCCATCCATTCCGCTCCTTTTCCGTTTTCATCTAAGATATCCACTGTTTTCATCACCTCTTCTCTTAGTTCCTTGCATCTCTTTCTCATGTGGTTCAGATCTTCCGTTTCTTCTCCACATAGCCTGCACAACTTTTCTGGTTCTTCCTTCCAATATTTGTTCCCTAACTCCTCGTTGCCACATCTGAACCTTGCCACCATTTTTTTCCTTTTGTTGCTTTTAATCTGTTTTGAAGGTGATTGAGTGAGGACGTGTTTGATAATTTAATAGTAATACGGAGTTTGGTGTAATTTAAGGTGATTTACAGCAATTAATTTACGTGTGCGTGTTGAGGAATGTGAAGGTGGCTCAGATAACGTACGCGAAGGCGAGCGGATATCGCGGACTAGATTAAAGGTCAAGCGCGCGCTTGTGATAACAGGGAAATACAAACTTTTATTTATATACTAATTATTAATTGATATTAAATGCAAATGTCGTAAACGTTTGATTTGTTATCCAGTGAAAAGTTTTAATAACTGAATTTAAAATGTAACTTAATTCCAATTGACTCACCACATGATATGACGTTATCGTATAGCTTCTATTTTTAGCACATACTTGCTTGAAGTGATAAGATTCTTCAACAGGAATATAACCAAAGCATAATAAACTTCAATAACTGATAATCCATTAATTAAACGACAAGTCCAAAAAAGTAAAAGATCTAGAATAAAAATAAAAGATCCAATAAAAAGGCCCTAAATATAAATAATTAGAATGGTTTTTTTTTAAATGACATGCTGTACTCACGTTACATTGAAATGCAACGGTCTTCAAAATAATTTCCTTTGTCTAACTGTATTGCGCAATATTGCGAAATCACTAAAAACGTTGAATTCAATAGAAAAATTATATCAAAATAAAGGTAAACTCACCAATAATTAGATGGAATGAATAAAAATTAAATTGTATGCGTTTTTACGTCATAATCAAGAAAATTTTGTCTTCCCCGCATCACTACGACACGCACGCCAAGATTATTCAAACGGAAATGCCAGTTTAAGCTACAACTGAGGTAGATTTGAAACAACGCGACGTTGCCTTTATTGCCAAACTGAATAAATTTACGTGCAATATTAGTTGCAGAAAATAAACGAATGTAAAATTGAATTTTAATGTAATGAACTCTAACAATACGAAAGTCCGAAACTATTAAAAATGGGTATGGAGCAGCAGAAAAAAACAAGCAGTATAAAAATGGATCAACTAAAATTCAGATGGAGCTGGAAAACAATTTTCACTGAAAATGATACATAGAATGTGAAACACATCAGGTATTGTAAAAGTTTGAGAAAAAGCAGTAATGTTTCTAAAATAGAAATACAGAAACAGTCGAGGCTGTATATGGTATAAAGGAATATCACTCACAGTTAATTATTTTTTTTTACAACTAACAGATAATACGATAAATTATATGTTTATTTGCGATTGAGCAACATTGTGCATTATTGACGATAAAAATTAAACTTCCTAAGATTATTGAAGAGAATGGTGTTAAATCCTTCTAAGTAGGAGAGGGCGACAGAAAACACTACTTCATGTGTTTTTTATGGCGACGCTTCACTTCTTCAGGCCACTGCATTTAATAAAAAACAACATGATCAATACAAATATACAAACCAGGTAATTTTACACAATTATTTAAGCTAATTAATTATAAAAATTGTTTTGATCTATTAGAATAACTAAAAACTACGATGTAAGAAAAAACCAAAAAACAACTTACAAAAAACTTGAAACAAGTAGCGATGAATTCGCCAAACACAGTCAATTGGTAAAAAATAATAAATAACACAAAACATTAAATTGTAAATGGTTTAAAAAACAAACAATAGTTACAACAAACTCACGAACATCACAAAGACCAAAAAACCAACTAACCAAAAATGTTGGCACTAAAAAGTAACGCTTGAGAATTCGAGGTCATGACATTCTATTGATTAGAGTATCGTATACAGTACTAAGATTATTAGTATCTGTATTAAAATTTACATTGTTGTTATGCCTAGTGCTGAAAATCATCTCAGATATTAATCCTTTATTATATTTGGGTTCTACATCTAAAATGATGGGGTTACTAAAATCGAAATTGTGGCCAGTGTTAATATGATGCAAAACAAGAGCCGATTAATAGTTTTTTGTTTTGTTTGCCCTATATAACGTTTGTTGCATCCTATGCACTCGATTTTGTATATGACATTGTGTTTGTCGTATAACTTTGTTTTATCTTTCGTTTTGGAATAAATGGTGTTGTAATTATAGGTCGCTATTTTTAAGTTGGTATTTTTTTAAAACCGGAATTAGTTTTTTAGTTAACCTGAAAACGTTTATGATTTTAGTATACTCAAAATTAGAAGTAGTTGTTAGTTTGGGTCGATAGTGATTGCATGTTATTGGTGTTGTTCGTACGTAATAATATTTTATTTATTAGATTCTTAGAATAATTGTTATCTTTTAAGATGTTTTTTAAGATGATAAGGTTTTTTGTATGAAATTGTGGACTCCTTACACTAATGATTTTGTTTTTCATAGATTTGGTTATGTTAATTTTTTGATCGTGTGCATGTTTTGAAAAATAATTAATGGTACGGTTGGATGCTATCGGTTTTGTGTACCAATTTGATAATATAAAATTGTTCTGTTTAATTAACCTAATATCTAAAAATGGTAGAGAGCCATTACTTTCGACCTCGTGTGTAAAACTTAGATGTGGATCATAGCTCTTAAAGATGTTTAACGTGTTGAGAATTTCGTTCTCAGGTAAGCAAATAATGACATCGTCCACGTAACAAAACAACAATGTGGGTTGAAAAGTGAGTTTGTGAAGTACAAACTACTTCTTTGGTGATGTGGGTAAACAAGGATGTAACATCGAATGACACTATGTGATAATTAGGTGGAATTGTAATGTTTTTAGTTTTTTCAACAAATTCCTGTAAATTAGATATATTATAATATAAAATCTTAAGCTTTCGCGGTTGTTATGTTTAAAATTATAAGCGACTTTCGGCTTAGACCGCGTCGTAGTAAAACACCCCGACTTAGGCTTGGTCATAGTCTCTTCTTGAGAGCCAAAACAAGAAGTACAACTTGGCCTTTGCCGTATTGTCGTTCGTGAACCCAAACAAACTGACGTTTCGCAAGACATTGCAGCTTGCATCTTCAGAGTGGTAAATGTCACTGATATATATAATTTTATAGATATATTATAATTGAACAAATATGAAATGTTATTAATGATGTTGGAAATAAATTTAGACAGATGGTAACTAGGTGCACCTATGCACGACACAATGGGTCTGACAGGACTATCGTCTTTATGCGTTTTAATTAATCCATAAAATTTAGGTAGTATACTTGTGTATGTGACTATTTTTTGTAAGTAATTAGGTCAATGTGTCTGTTAAATAGATTTTTGGCTAAGTTATTATTTTTTGTTTTGAAATTTGATTGTCTAAGTTAGTTTTTTTTTTGTGTTTTCGTCGTTAAGTAACTTGTAAATTTTATCTTCATATTCGTCTTTATGTATTATTACCGTAGTTGAGTATCAATAAATCTTTGTGAATTTTTAAAAAACGTTTTGTAGAAAGTACCAATTTTTGAATAAAAAGGTGTTCAGTATTGTATTTGTTTTTGTTGCTTCTGTTAACAAAATTGGTAATGACATTGACTATTTTGCCTCTTAACCTTTCTTGATCCTTTTCTTTATGGTGATTAAATATGTGTTCGGTGTCTTTAATAAGATTAGCAATAGGTAACTTGTTATCGCAATAGTTTAATACAAATGTTGGAGTTAATGCCAGACACTGAGCCATATCATCTGGTAACTGTACATCTGTTAAGTTGTAGATGCACCTTACTTTAGACCCGCTTAAGTTATGGTTTTAGTGTACATAAAGTTTTTCGAATTTTCTAATTAATTTTGTTTTTGTTTTTATCTTTGTTCTATATTTGTAGTCAAGTGTGCTGATCAGTATATGAAAATCCTCATCGCTAAGTATGTTAATTAAGGTAGTAGTCTGGTAACTTGGGTTTAAAGAAACGATTTTTTTCTTACTTATTTCGAAAGTTAAATATATTAAGCGTGCATTGTAAAAATTTTATAATGAATATTTGAGAAAATAATATTCAACATACGTTTTAAAGCCTATTTACGAAGAACTGTCGTCGAATGATTTTTTAGAAAGATGCTTCGGCAGAAACAAGCAGAATAACAATGAGGCGTTCAACCACTGCGTGTAGAATTTAGCTCCAAAGCATATTTTTGTAGGTCAAAAGACAATTGAAATTGCTGCATGGACAGCGGCATGTACCTTCGATGAAGGGTTTTTACCTATTTTTAAAATCCCAGAGACTATGTGAGTCACAGTTGGCTCGCACGCTCTTGCGTATGCTAAATTGTACAACTCCCGAATTTCAAAGGCGGAAAATGACACGGCAAAAGCTTCTAAAGTAGCCAGAATCAGTCGCAGAGCAGAAAAAATTGCTGAGGATGATGCTTACAAAGAAATTGAAGTCATATACGCTCCAGGCATAGACAATTAATGCAAGTATGATTTTTTTTAAATGTTCTTGAAACTTTAAACTTTTTCTCGAAACAATGTTTTTTTCAGTCGGCCCGGATGAAAAAAATTCTATTACCGATTAGTCTGAAATTGTTACACGTTAATCTACAGATCAGTAGTTCTCATCGAGGCCAGGATATTTTTTTTTCCATCTCTAACTTTCCAATTTGAAGTCCGATTTGTGCCTTAAAAGAATCATTTTTATTTTTCAAAGTCCGCCATTTTGTTATTTTTTGATTAAATTTAATAATCCTAGTTCCAAGAAGAACAACAATTCTATAGATTAATAATCAATTTGATTTTTTGATATCAGATGTCCTTAAGAGCCGAAATCACCAGGGCCAGTCACCTATCTTTTTCTTAAGGTGTCTATTTTGACCAATAATTATAACAATAACAATAGTACGTTGTAAAATTAAGGTAAAAAAAAATAAATTCTTTAGATGTCAATAATGACATACTATAAAAACAAGACCATTGAGCTTTATTTTCCTATTAAAAAAAACTCAATGAAGACGTAAAGAAATGTGCAAGTTACCAGACTACTACCTTAAGTTGTTTCTTAGATTTCCAATTATTCTTTTTATGTATGAAATTTCCAATAAGAGATTTTTATTTCTAATTTAATACCAAAGTTATACGACAAACATAATGTTATATACAGAATCGAGTGCATGGGATGCAACAAATGTTATATTGGGCAAACAAAACAAAAAACTATAAATCGGATTAAAAAAAAAGCAGAATCGGCTTTTGTTTTGCATCATATTAACACTGGTCACAATTTTGATTGTAGTAACCCCATCATCTTAGATGTGGAACCCAAATATAATACAAAATTAATGTCTGAAATGATTTTTATCACTAGACATAACAACAATCTAAATTTTAATACAGATACTAATAATCTTAGTACTGTATACAATAATCTAATCAATAAAATGTCATGACCTCGAATTCTCAAGCGTTACTTTTTAGTGCTAACATTTTTGGTTAGTTGCAATGTTTTGCGTCAGTTTGTTTGGGTTTACGAACGACAATACGGCAAAGGCCAAGTTCTACTTCTTGTTTTGGCTCTCAAGAAGAGACTAGAACCAAGCCTAAGTCTGGATGTTTTACTACGACGCGGTCTAAGCCGAAAGTCGCTTGTAATCATATATAATAACCTAATCAATAAAATGTCATGACCTCGAATTCTTAACCGTTACTTGTCAGTGCCAATATTTTTGGTTAGTTGGTTTTTTGGTCTTTGTGATTTTCGTGAATTTGTTGTAACTATTGTTTTTTTTTTTAAATCATTTACAATTTAATGTATTGTTCTTTATTATTTTTTACCAATTCATTGTTTTTGGCGAATTTGTCGCTACTTGTTTTAAGTTTTTTGTAAGTTGTTTTTTAGTTTTTTCTTACATTCTAGTTTTTAGTTATTCTAAAAGATAAAAAACAATTTTTTAATTAGCCTAAATAATTGTTCAAAATTATCTGGTTTGCATGTTTGTATTACTAATGTTGTTTTTTATTAAATACAGTGGCCTGAAGAAGTGGACACTTTGTCCTCGAAACGTCGCCATAAAAACACATGAAGTAGTGTTTTTTGTCACCCTCTCCTACTTAAAAGGTGCATTATGTTTGGCCAGGTCAGTCAATTCCGTACAGGTGAAAACTATTACTGTACAGGATAATGAATTATGAAAGCATAATTTCGAAGATTTTTACAAATATTTAGTTTAACACTATTGAAAATTTGAAAACGAAATCATTTACGATTGTTTGGATGCTATTGCATTAGTTTTAACGGTAGTTGTAGAGTAAAATTGTCGATTAAATATTACAGGTTATGTTTGCAAACGTTGACGGTGACTTTCTTGTAATTAAATGGTATTAAATAAATCAAAACACTTAATTTGCAACTTTACTACTTGTTTTTTGCAAAGCTTTCTTTTTATGGGAAAGAAACTTCAACAGTAATTTATTTTGCAGTATTATAAATGAGTTTTAAGAATCAGCTATTTGGTTAGTATTTGCCAACACTGATCAGTTTTTTAAACTGCATTACAATTAAAAAGAAACTAATTATCTTTTGGCTTTCATCGATAGTTGCAAGATATTTCTTGCGACTACGTCTCATATAACGTTATTGTTTATACACTTACGTTATAATATCTAGAAAATAACACAAGATAAATATTACAAAAACAATCAATTGTTATAAGATTAGTGCAATAACATATTTTAAAGTAATTACAAGCAAAAGCACTTAATCACCGTTATCTTTATTTCTGTAATTGACTTCTTGTTTTCACAGTAGCATTTTCTTAAGTAACAAGGTTGCTAAGCTACAATATATTTGTTTTGTTGCCAATATCTTTTGACAGCAATATTTCTTATATTTAAACGAATTTCACGGTAGATTGTTGTGACGTATTAGATCCATTGGGGCAACTAAGTTTATCTTGAATTTTTTAAACGTAAATGTTCGTTATAAAAAGATTAAAATAGTTTTTACTCCAAAAATAATTTTATTAAAACCACTTATTTAATTGCAATTTTCTTATTACTTTCTTAGTTCGTAAAGCCTCATTTCCAATAATAACACGCATTCATTACAAATTGTTTTTAAAATTTTACAAATTAACTTTATTTGCGTTATACTGTTGCAGCTCCTAAGAAAATAACGTTCACATGCCAACATCGTGTTTGTCGGAAGAACTTGAAAACATTATTAACGATTCAGGCTTTGGCGTAGATTTCTTTTATTTACTAGCTGTAAAAGCAAATGTTGTAAATAATTGATATTTCTTAAACAGATCCAGTTAATTAATATTAAATTAAAACAGGGTTATCTATAATTGCATGTATTTAAAGCACGTAAATTATTCTTACAATTTTTCTAAATTGAGATGAATAGCTAAAAGTCAAAAGTTAAATAATAGTTACACTTATAACTATTATAACTAATAAACTTTGATAAATTGACATAAAATAAATACAAAGATCTGACATATAATTTTTTTATTGTCACCCTCGGTTCGGCTGGAAATTTTCATACTTGTTGGCAATAACAATCATTTCCTACTCATTATACATTATACTATTATCATTTGGGATAACATGTTAGAATAGAAATTTAATTCTTGAACTTCCGCTGCCGTATGTATGTATGTCCTGAACAAACCGAATTGGTCTTTCAGTATAATCTGCTCGTACGGAGGGCAACAGAACGTCTTCCAAAATCGTGAGGTAAGTTTAAGCAGTTAAGCGTCTATTGACACGTGTTAATTCTTCTGGGATAGCATCACTCATCCATCTCCAATAAGCAGCACTAATTCTCCTACTTCTTTTGTTAGATTGCACATGTTTTGACTCATTATGTGGCTTCCAAAGAATTTTTTTACTATCCTGGGAAGTGCAGAAGGTTTTTTCATTTGAAAAAACATTACTTCTCCAATCTAAATATAATGTGCTTCTGAATGAATTTATTTCTTGTTTAAAATGTGTGTAGAATAATAATAAAAGTATCAGCTTTTTTCGTTTACCATTAATTAACAATAATTGAGCAACAAATTCTACACACATTTTAAACCGAATGCCGATTTATTAAAACAGTGTTTAGAATGGTGTACTACTAACTTACCTCAAGTTTAATGCACAATTAAAAAAGTGAGGAAACTACAAGTTTTTTCTTTCGCAAAAAATTAGTAACGAATTCTTAATTATGGTTTATTTGATTTTGCTAATTTTGTATTGCTAACTTGAGGGATGCGAAAAACTTGATACACAATTACTATGTTACTGAAATATTTATAAATTCATTATAAACAATGTCCTGTGATGTAGGTGAATAATTGTGCAATCTGAATTATACATTATATAATACCTATAAAATAGGTATATACACCCATGTTTAAAATTGAAAAGACTGCTAATATTAAAGAATATTATCAAAAGCAAAATAAAGAATTATCTTACCGATAAACTCATACGTAAGGCAATAATCTTCCTTCTAGTTTCTAGTGATAATTGTTTGCACAAAATTGACACACAAAACAACACTAAATATTATACATTACAAAATGAATTTTAAGTAACCCCTTATATACCCTACTTATCAATGGCGGTCCTAAACTTTGCGGAGCCTTGAACAAACATTAAACATTATTTTAAGCGTAAGTTTGATGAAAATTTTTGTATTATTTATTCTCAAATTTCAATCAAATCTTTGATTTTGGTTTCAATACGATAAGTACTAGTAATAAAAGTAGAAAAACATTTGTAAATTTTTGTTTAATAGGTAATTATACTAGTTTTATAATCAATTATTACGTTTGCTAAATGTAATGTTTTGCATCTTATGTAGATTTATTAACATTGTCAAAAAAGCAAAATAATGAATAAAAGTAAAGGAAAAAAGTATATAATAATAAATTTAAAAAGGAACTAAGCCCAGAAAAGATTAAAGGAGGTATTTTTGACGGGCCACAGATAAGATCATTCATAAAAGACACAAATTTTACGAACACTATGACAGAGATTGAGAAAACGGCATGGAATGAGTTTGTTTGGCTTGTTCAATTTTTTTTGGGAAATAAGAAAACTTCTGACTATGATCAACACGTTGAACAACTAGTGAGTCACATTCAAACATTTGGATGTAACATAAGCATTAAGTTACACTTTCTTCACAACTACCTAGACTATTTTCCAGTTAATTTTGGTGATCTAAGTGAAGAATACGGCGAGCGATTCCACCAGAACCTTCGTACGATGGAAGAACGCTATTAAGGCTACTAGAACGCACGCATGATGGCTGACTATCGTTGGAACATTCAGAACAGCTTTCTAACTTTAATTTCTGCAAGGAAGTCTTATAAAAGATAGTTTTTTTAACTCCTAATAAAATAGGATCAACTGTAAACATGTTGTGTTTTATTGTAAAACGGACTATGTGTCGTATTTTCTAAACTAGAGCTGATACAAAAATTTCGATCACATATATGAAATTGTTATTCAAAATTGGGCTAGTATTGTGTAACATAACCCAATCATCAGAAATGCTGTTGTGCCGTGTTATTTTCAACCACTTCTTACGTTCTAATGATGGTAACACTTTTTTTACAAAGAAAATCGGAATTTTGACTTTGATTTAATCCGGTTATATTAAAAATTTTAGGCTAATTCAAACATCAATTTCATATTTGAGCATGCAGCTTAAGTTTATTATAGCTATTATTAAAACTTATTTAATTATAAATAACAATTATAATTTTTTTAAACTAAGGGCTATAGCATTCGTTTAAAAAAAAGCAGAGAACACAAATAGAAAATTCGGCGAAAAAAAATTTTTAACTTTAGGGTACATTTAGATACATATTTGCAGGTAAGTAACATGTTTTTCCCACGCTTGAGGCGGTACTTATGAAGAATGGTTAGTAACCTCGTAATATCGTTGCAAGTAATGTCTACAATGCCAATGTTGGTAAATTTAACTAGCCGTTTGGTTATAACGTAAGTTTGGTTGCTTATCTTGCAGGTCGCGCTTAAAAGCGTCCAAAAACTTTTTTGAGGCAGTGTACATTTTCTTTCTTTAGTTAGTAGGTCTTCTAGGCGCTTTGGCGATTCTTTTTTCAAAGACCTCTCTACTTGGTATTTCTCACGTCGGCAACCTCTTCTTCACAAAAATTCTTAGTACCAAGTGCGCCACTCCAAAATTGACTGCGGATCATTTTTGTTTCTCTCTAATAAAGTACTCGCAAGTAGAACGACAAGTTTTTGCTAATTTAAAGGAATTTTAGCACGTTGACAGGAGCTCGAAACTGTGCTTTTAACCATAATTACAAGATGTACAATAATTATCCCACTGTAATAAATTATCTAACTGTAAAGATTTTATTGTTAATGTTAATGTATGTTTTTTAATGTTACGGTATGTTTTTTTTTATTTAAAAATGTATTTCTATTTTGGTACTCATATAGCACCCAAACTGTGGTTTAGTTAGGTTGGCAATACTGGTATTTGACCATTGAAATACAGCAATTTAACCATCGACCTGGCAACAACGGAAAGCTATGCTTCCTTATGGACGAGTAGTTACAGGCTGAAAAGTGTACACAACAAAACGACTATTTTGTTGGTTTACTTTTACATATTTCTACTACAAGCTAAAGATACATTGTATTTATATTCCATGTTTAACGTTTGATCAAATAATTTTAAGATATACGAACTTCAAATAATGCTGCTAGAACCGATTCTATAATTTGAGGTTATAAGTATGTCCACATAAATTGACAAGTAGTGCGTACCCTAGACATAAACAAATTTAGTATTAGTATTAGTAGTAGTAAGTATACAGATTACTCGTTCAGAGAGAAGCGTAGCTTTCCAATGTTGCCAAGTCGATGAATTTAGCTATCCAACATGTCAAATTTAAAATGTTGCCAAGTTATTATTTAAAAAAATAATTTCTCTAATCAATAAAATAAAAGGAAACATGTAATATGAATTTAAGTTTACATAATCTCCAAAATAGAAAAAAAAGAATAAAGTACAGGTTTCATAAGACATTGGGAACTTTAATCTCGTGCCTAAAATGGTCCCTTATGAAACTAGTCCTTTAATCTACTATTACCATGAGCTTAATTTCATGGTAGATATTATTATTAAATTGTGGTAAGAAAAGTTATCATGACATTCCAAAGAGTGTCAAATGATGGTCATTATATGACAGTTGAGATAAAATTATATTAATGTGAATTTAAATCATTAAACGTGTGTTAATGGATAATAGAAGAAGCATTTTCCCCATCAATTTGTTTTATAAAACAAAAGAATTTTAACAGCGCTACAGTGTATGTAAAAACAGTCCAATAAATTCTTCGAAGCGTATTATTAGTACTATTGCAATTAAAAAATTGTATGTTTTGACCCAATTATGGCGAATCAAATCCTTTCATACAAGAAATCGGTATTTTCATAAACAACATTTACTTCTATATTTTTCTTACTATAATTACCTTAGATATAATTTGATTTATTTCATGAAGAAAAATAAAGAAATGCATTTAAGAAATCTTTTGAGAATTCTCTTATTTGTTATAGTATAACTAGATTCATTACGATGCATATTTCCTCAGAGATATTACTCTACAGTAATTACAGTGAACTTTTGTACTTCCATGTTGCGGTTAAATTTGTTTTTTAACAATCTTTTTTGCTAATAACAAATATTTACTGAAAGTTTTAATATAAAAATGTTAGTAATGTATTTTACTAATTATCTTTTTTTTTGTTTCAGGTGAGTTTGTTTTTATACCTGTTTACGTCGCTGCTAGTTATTAGGGGTAAGTTAAGGACTTGTGTCGTTGCGTGCGGTTTAGTTTAGTTTTTGTTTTCTAAAGGAATTAGTCATTTTAGGGTAATTTGGTTGAAAGGGTATTATAATTAGACTGCAGCATTTTGATTATTTAATTTTATTTCTTATTTTGTTCGTGGTTGATTTTATATATACTATACTTTTTTTTCAGTTTAAAGGTGTTTCAGTTTACAATCAAATAATTGTTAGTATTAATGTTTTTCAGGAATAAATTTGGTTTATTAAAATATTCAGAAATAATCAAAATCTAAAACTTAAAATTTGTATTTTATAAATATGCATTCGCTTACAATTACTGATGGTTTTTTAAACTTGTAGTTCGATTGTTTTGTTTTGTTTTAAGATTTTGTCTTTTTCTCCATATAAAGACTTTAGTTTAAAAACTTTTGGTCAAGTTTAGTTTAAACTCGTTAAATAAACGATCACGGCTCACACTTGAACAGACTTTTCAAATACCAATTAATAGTTAAGAGGAGACTTCAAGTTTAGGATTTAAATAAACCATTGTCGAAGGTATTCTGATCATCCTTGTTAAATAATAAATCGTTTCTTAGACCTATCGAATTTACGACGACAAGTTTATTTATCCGTTTACTATAACTAACAAGAAAAATAATTAAAAAAGGAAATACAATCTTTTGCAATTATATTTATTGACTCCGGAAATTTGTTGGTCTGAAAAACTAAATAAATATATCAAAATATTTGGGAATCGACGTTTGGTTAAAATAAATGTTGTTTTTGAGGTAAAAAGATAATAAATAGGTAATAAGACGAAAGTTTTTATAAAAATCATTGATGATAGTATAACTGTACGCAACAAATCTAAAACGAAACGTACAAAAACGAACCAGAGAAAATTTAAAATATTTTTTTTATCTTAAGCCAGCATTTCTAAAGCTAAATAAAATATTAATAATTTATATATAGAAGTTATTTTAAGAAGAAAAACTCACAAATGTGTTTGCATTGAAACAACAAAAAGAAAGCTTCAACTGTGTTAGCTGTCAACTTCAGTGCACGAGTTTTTTTTTGTTTACTGCAATGACAAATGAAATAAAAGTTTTTGGTAGAAAATTAAATTGTTTCTATTGAGTTATTTTGTGACCGATAAATACGTGGGGTATACAGTAAGTATTTGTACCCTCTTCTAGCTGGCGCTGATATTTTTAAAATGAGAAAAGTTTAAATCTATATACATATTAATATCACTAGTAAATAAAAATCAACTTTTTTTGTGACATAAAAACAGGGCATATGTAAAATTACACTAGAAAGCCGAAAATGACCTTGGGTTTTTTCTATCGCTCATACAATGTTTGCTATGAAGTGTTGTAGGTTATACTGAAACATATTAAAAACCTTACTTAATCTTACTTTAACATGTTGTAGATGTTTAACCGCGATATTTTGTTCTTCCGGTTTCTCAGATTAATGTCCAGCAGTAATCAGCAAACAAACTAGGATTTCATTTGCCTTGGTATGGTTTTTTTATGGTTTACGTCTTGGTAGAACTGTTTCCTATGATCGTCACTTACGGCATCTAAATTTTCTGGAAAGAAATCGAGATGAACATCCAAAAAGTAAATTTTGAGTCATATTTTATATCCCATTTATCTGTAGGCACAAACACATTAAGTTAAAAGGTCTTCCAACTTTAGTCAGCATTTTGTCAAATTTGCAATATTTTGTAACTTTGCCTTCTTTAATGTTTGCTTCACTAACTCTCGTATAATTGATTTTCAGATATAATATCTCTCTACCGTTCCGATCTAGTGCTTTGACGAATTTTTTTAAAGTTTTTAGGATCAACTGTTAGTTCTTTGGTGTTTTGTGGACCCGGAGTTAGTGCTTGACGCAGTTTTCTGTATATAGTAACGATCTTTTGCACGACTATTCCATTCACACAGGAAAAACAGTGTTTTGTATACCCCAGCTGCAGTCTAAGAAGAAGGGCTGTCACATTTAAGTTTCCACAGATTGACCACTTATAATCTGTATACCGGATGTGTTCTAGGAGATATAGCATACTCTTGTACAATTATTTTATATAAATGGCATGAGCTACAGGTAAAGATGGGTATTTATTGCCATTGTGAAGGAATACTGCTAAGCTTAGAATAGGCGTCAATTCCATGGTTCAGGTTTCTGTCCCAATGCAAAATTAAGTTCTCAACATATGTGCAGTATACCAAAGTCTCTTCTTGAGCGAAGCAATATGTAAATCTTATTTTTATATGTACGTCACTTTTGAGAAGATTCTATCTTTTTAATCTGGGTATTTATTCTAATTCATTTCGGCTAATTCTGGTCGAAATCAAAATTAAAATATAATGACGTCACAGTAAAAAGCGCGCAGTTTAAATCGACGATGAAAATGAAATTACATGTAGAGGATTATAACAATTGTAACATGACGGTTGGTATGCCTGTTGTAACGGTTATAGAAAGCTGTTTTATTCAGAAAATTGCTGTTTTTTATTTGTTGAATGCCGACGGTTTATTTTCGTTAATACGTGAGCACAAGTTCTATTTGTTATTTTTTATTATCATGTGAAAAATAACGAACGAGAAGGTATATTAATCCAATTTATGGAACACCATAAAGAATTTGCCAAGGGCATATTCCTAGAGCCTGAAGAAATTACAGATGTGGCAGATGCTTTCCATTTTCATTTAGGCACAAATTAATTCTCCGCTGAAAAGACTTTTCCATTTTTTTAACGTTTCAAGTGAAATATGTTACATGCCAAAGTTAAAACAATGTCACTGCCTGAAATGAGGTAACATAAACGAAGTTGTGCCGGTTGCTCAGTGGAGACGGGGTGGGTTATATTTAAAAGTTTCGTGATTGAATTGGATCAACTTGACGAAAACACAAAATCGAAAAGTAATAATGTCGAAATCAAAGGGCGCCAGGAAGGAGTAAAGCTTAATGGACTTCTGGCCCTTGCCAACCACAAGTCCGCTTCTGAAGGACACACTCTAAACGGACTTACCTTGATAGAGTGTATCTCACTAAAATCTGTAATAAATTAATAAAGTTACACACGCGGAGGCCGACGGAATTAAAAGCTCTTTACATTTAACAATTTAACATTTATTTGAACACAAAAAAAAATAATGGCACAAAAATAGAGTATAGTAATCAACAAAAATTAACCAAAACAACAAAAGGTACGTAAATGAACGTTTGATCAAAACAAAATTTGAGGTTATTTGGATAAATATACAAAACAAAATAATAAAATACAAAATACAGAATTTAAAGAAATAAAACAGCACAAATTAATAAATCTTAATTCATCTAAAATCACGGCCGTGTGCGCGTCGAAATTACTCAAATATAAAATGAAATAAATTTATAAAACTAATATATATAATTTGAATCGAAAATTCGGTCCCGTTTAATAAATTTTTTTAACTCGGGATTATAACACAGTTCCGCTAAATACGGACAATAATTAGTTACATTAACGTTAACTTCGAGACACTTGTAATTTTTACTTGAAATTCAAAGCTTTTAACACTTAAATCACGTAAATAATATCTTCACGATTAAATAAATGGTGCAACATAAATACCTTAAATTCGTCGTAACTTCAGAAAAGAACTTGTGGTTAGTTCGTAGTGGCCAGGTGAAAGGTACCCCAAACAATTTCTATGCCGGCGGAAGAATTTCCTTTTTAACACTTAAATAAAATCCGCACAAATGCGAAGACTGGATGTAGCACAACCCAACGATTGCATATCCAACTTGAAACGTGAGTTTTAATTTTGGAAACCATGAAGTCTGCTTAAACCGTAAATTACGAAATTTGGAAAATCAAGCTTTTCCACCACTACACTTAATTTTCACGGTTCCAACTAACTTCCGCGGTAATACATAACGATAGGGTAAAAGTACCCTCACCACTCAACTACATCACGGTATCCGGTATTTCTTAATTGCCTCCGAAAACAATAATCCTCCCAAAACAAAATTTTACCTCTTTTAAAACTTCGTATTCCCACTTAATCTCAAAAACTTGCGCCGTAAAATCTTTGTAAAAGATAGAACATTAAATGAAATAAATTAACAAAGATGAAAACTATAATTGGCCATGTGCATCTTGACACGTAGCCCCTCGACAGAAAACATTTCTCACCAAAAATGCTTAGCTCGCTTAATTGCAGGTGGCTCGCAATTGCGTTTTATAAAAGAACTTAACATCAACAAAGTATAGATACCAAGAAAAATGGATCAAATTACATTCCAAAAGGAAGTCGTAAATTATATAGCATTGTTATTTTACTGAGATAAACAAGTAAAATACTAAATCAAAATCAAAATCACGGGACTTTATGCATTCCAAAAAAAAATACCAGTAATAATTGTAAAACAACTTGAAATACCAATAAACTTAAATCAAACGTAATAAAATAACGAGCAAAACGTTTTTGATGCTAACATTGAACTAATCAATCGAAGAAAAACAAAAAAAACAGAAAATTCAGCCAGCTGAATCTAATTACGGGGTCTGACATAAAAAGATTACTGCTGAAATCCCAAACGCAGGTTACAAATACTTGCAAATACGTCCACAATTCTACATATTCGTGGGTATTGTTGGTGGTTTCTTATAAACAACGTCTTTTCATCAGGTTTCGTTAGATCCGGAGATCTAGCAGACCATCTGGTGGGTCCTTTCCTACCAATCCATTGGTTGGGTAAAAATTCATCAAGAAATGCCCTTACGTCTCGCGAAAAATTTACCGGTACCCCGTGTTGTTGAAGCCACAGCCTGTTTCTTGTATGTTGAGGTAGATTAGTTAACAATCCCGGTAATACATTTTGCAAGAAGTGCAAATACATAGGCACATTGAGATGACCTTCGAAGGAATGTAGACCTACCACATGGTGTAACCTCGACTCTCAGGTAGTTTCTTAGATAAAAAGCGCGCTAACAAAAGATGCAAAAAAATTAATTAAACAATTAGAAAAATTGCCAAAATTGATCAAATAACTTCCGAAGTCAGCGATGCCAAATAGTTTGATTTTAAGATTAAACTATTAAAGTCTTATCTTCAATAAAAAGTTACACAGGAATAATGTATCGATTCAATCTCGAAAGATAGTTATAATCCTATATTCAAAAACAAAAACCATCATGTAAAATTCAGTAATGTTACTTAAAACTAAGGAAATTTTATCAGTTTATGATTTAATTAATTAAACTTAAAATTAAGAGAATACCAGTATTTCTTTACATATAGTAGGTAAAACAGTTTTGAATTGAGTTATTTAAAATTTTTGCGGTAAGCAAATTTAACTTTTATTTTAATTAACAGAAACCTAAACTTTATTGCTTTTACATGACTAGTTAAACCAATTTGAATCACACATTTAATTAGAGAATATTAATAATTATTATCTAATAAGTCAGACTCAAATGTAAAGTTTTTAATAAAAACAAAAGCAATTTCGTTGATAAAGTCAAATTTTTAATTGACGAAATGAATCAAATTTCAGGTTTATGCCATTCAAAGAAATGCAACGGTAATGGTGGCGGTTACGATAGTAATAACCTTGGAAAATTTTCCATCAAGAATCGATGTCTTATTGTACTACCAAATCCATTCAAATTATGAATGTAGCGACCATCTCGCTTTATTATTAACACAGACTTTTTAAATAAAGATATTGTAGGTATAAGGTAAAATAAAAGTTACATGACTTCAAAATGAAGTCACACAAGCGTACTGCTCAAAGGCTTAGTACCGAATGAATTTCAAAGCTGACCTCGCCCTAAAAAGTAGCGACTCCACAAACTTAAAAATACAGGAAGGTTTACACAGAACGATTTATTAAATGAATACAGATAATTTAAAATAGAATAACAGTAACCAAAACGTTACACACCCCGTTTAACCAAAAAAAAATTATGATAGGTACTATAAAATCAAACATAAAATAGCAACGACAAGGCAAGATACAACGCAAAGGCAGCAACAACGCATAGGCAACGACAAGGCAAGGGCAAGATATTAACGTAAATGTAACTCTAGCCGTAGGATGGATCATATATCGCTTACTCTAACTTATTACTAATCTAAAACTATAAAAATTAAAATAGGGGAAAAGAAGGAAATGCAAAAAGACGTGTCGTTGCGTCACGAGATCGGCAAATAACGTTTTCCCACAAACAACTATTCCAACAAAACTACCGACACCTAGGCACAGCCAGATCAAAACGAAGAAGAAAGTGAAAACAACTACTGGTCTATAGGATCTACGCCATTATAAACTTTCAAATCTTGAATATGCCACTTCCTTAAATTGTTTCCAGATATATCACATAATTCATAAACAAGACGGCTGAACTTTAACAACTTTATATAGAGTAAATTTTGGTGCTATCTTAGCAGCAAAACTCTTCGTTGCGTCTGAAAGAGCATAATTCCTTTTCCAGACAAAATCGTCAACCTTGAGCAATCTTGAAAACATTTTCGTCCCAACAACGATGTTTTTATTTAATAAAGGAAGAGATAGTGGTTAGAACAGTTTTGTTTGTTCGTTCGGTAGGGTGTACTGGAGATAAGTAGCAAGCACTATACCAGATATTAACGTTATAATTAGAGATAAATTGGATACATTGTTTAGCCTTAAAAACTTGTGCATTGTCACAAAATAATTTCAGATACGCCAAAAATAGTGAAGACATTTTTTTCAAGATATTTAACAACTGAAACGGTAGTTGCGTTAGATACCATAGCAAATTTCGTAAACCAGTCGGTAATCACTAGCAATTGAGTATTTCCTTTCTTAGAGTGAGGGAAATGACCCATAAAGTCAATAAAAATCATCTGAAACGGAAAGTTAATGTTTTTATATTTGCTCACAAATCCAGTACGAGCAACATTAGGAGCTTTTTGAGAATCACAAACTAAACAATTAGAGACATATTTCTTAACAGAAGATAATAATTTTGGTCAATAATAAACTTCAGTAATACGAAAGACAGTTTTAAAAACTCCAAAATGACCAGAAGTAACTTTATTATGGAATTCAGAAATACTTTTATTTCTATTTTTAATAGGAACGACAATTTTCGAATCAGATAAGTTAGAAACTACGTTATGTTTACGACGCAAATGTTTATAGAGAATACCATCTTTTACTGTAAAATTAAGATAATCAGCGAGATTAGACTTAATAGTAAAATTAAATTGAGACAAACGAAGACACCAACGAGCTAAGCGATTTGCAAGATCTTTGAGTTTAGTTAACCACAGCAAGGAAGAATGATCGGTAAAGACAGTAAACTTTGTACCTTCAGCATAACCTCGAAAATGTTCGCACCCAAACAAAACACCAAGACACTCTTTTTCAGACCCGCTATATCTTCTTTCGACTTTAGTTAAGGTACGACTGGCATAAGCTACAGGATGTTCAAAACCATCCGCTTCTTGAAAAAGTACGGCACCTAGACCAACTTCAGAGACATCAGTTTGAATGAAGAAAGGCTTAGAAAAATCGGGACTAGATAAGAGAGGGGCGGAAGTCAATAATTCTTTAAGGTGCCAAAGCTTGATCGGCTTCAGAAGTCCAAACAATAGATTGTCCTTTAGGATTGCCATGTAAGAGAGCGTTAGTAGGCCACTGATAGTAGAGAAATCTTTAATAAAAATAATATTGCAACAAACTCATTACTCTACAAACTTTGGTAGTATTTTTAGGAACGGGAGCTTCCAAAATTGACTGATTTTTTTAGGATTGGTACGCAAACCGTCTTTATCAACTACAAAACTCTGTAAAGAAAGAAGAGACGACATGTAAGGCATCTTTACCTAAAACAGAAATATTTGCACCTGTATCTAAAAGAGATGTATGTTCTCGATTATTCAAGAAAAACTTGATATAAGGACGATTGTCATTAGGCATAGAGACAAAGAGATGAGATATTTTAGGTAACCACTGCGAAGAAATAATAGGAAACGTTGAAGTGTACTGTAAGACCAAATGTGAGATCAATTTTACTATACGAAGTTGATATTCAACCGAGGGAGGCGTAGACAATCTATTAAACGTACCTTGCATTATAGCAATAAAGATGGCAACGCTCTCGTTTTCTCCTTGGGTACGCTGCTTAATTTCAGTCGTCATTATAGATAAATGGAAGAAAAGTTTCTTTCAAAAGGTTTTCCAAATCTTGCCAGTTATTTACCGATATTTCTTTACGTATAGTAAGAAAAACGGTTTTGAATTGAGTTATTTTAAATATTTGCGGTAAGCAAATTTAACTTTTATTTTAATTAGCAGAAAGCTAAACTTGATTGCTTTTGCATCACTTATTAAACAAATTTGAATAGCACATTTAATTAGAGAATATTAATATTTAATATCTAATAAGTTTGGTTCAAATGTAAAGTTATTTAGTAAAAAGAAAAACCAAGTTCGTTGATAAACCGAAATTTTTAATTGAGGAAAAGAATGTAGATATATGTAACTCAGGTTGATGTCATTCAAAGAAATGCAACGCTAATGTTGGCGGTTACGATAGTAATAACCTTGGAAAATTTCCCGTCAAGAATCAATGACAAAGGTACTTTCTTCAAGACAATTACAGTCGAACTGCTATATAGTGATGTTCAAAATTCTCTTCAAAAACATCATTATATAGAAACTTTATTGTATAGAATTTATACTTAAAAAATTAAAACACAAATTTAAACGTACATAAGAAATACATATTAATTATAAACACTTTCGTTTTGTCATTTTTAACCAACTTTACACTTAAACAACTTGAAACGAAAAAAATGCAAATGAAACGTGTTCAATAACATGACAATGCATTTCAAAACTCGAAGGAAATCCTATAATCCTCTAAACAATTCATGCATTTATGTCATTTACAAATGTACAGAATTTTTAGTACCATCAGTAATAGCTTTTCTGTATTGTAAATTAAGAAGGTAAAGTAAACTGCACCTGATTCCAAGAAAACTTTAAGTAGTTGGGTAACATTTTCTTTGAAAAAGATCATAATATAGAATTTGAACATCATATTTTAGAGGTGTTTTTACACGCATTTTAAACTCAAAGGTCAGTATCCTAAAGAAAACATCACTAAATCGAAAAAATCATTAAATAGGAGTTCATTGAATGGAGGTCCGACTGTAATTTGAAATTCGCGGGTGTTAAACTAATTTCAACGTGTCACCACCGTTTATAGCTATTTACAGTAAACTTTAGGCACATAGTAAAATCACACTATGAGATGGCTCTGCCATCAAACACTTTTGAATTGGCATTTATGTCTTATTGATCTACCAAATCCATTCAAATTATGAATGTAGCGACCATCTCGCTGTATTATTAACACAAGCGTACTGCTCAAAAGCTAAGTACCGAATGAGTTTCAAGGCTGACCTAGCTGTAAAAAGTAGCGACTTCACACACTTAAAAATAAAGGAAGATTTACACACAACGATTTGTTAAATTAATACAGATAATTTAAAATTGAATAATAACAGTAACCAAAACGTTACACACCACGTTCGACGAAAAAAAAATGATAGGTTCTCTCAAATGCAGTGCAAGAAACATTACGGTAGATTTACAACACCAAACATGAAATAGCAACGACAAGGCAAGATACAACGCAAAGGCAGCAACAACGCAAAGTCAGCGACAAGGCAAAAGCAAGATGTTAGCGCAAATGTAACTTTAGCCGTAGGATGGATCATTTGTTGCTTACTTATTACTAATCTAAAACTATAAAATTAAAATACGGGAAAAGAAAGGAGAAATTTTACTGAATCCTAACCTTCTATCGAAGTTACTCTCGTTCAATTTTTTAATTAAGTGAAACTTATAGGGAAAATAGTGATTTCTTTAAAATTTTGTGGACAGAACTTTAACCAATTTTATGTATACTCATATGAAAAAAAAATGAAACAGGAGATTCCCCTTTCCTTAGTGCTGTTTGAATACATCGTCTTTACTTTTGTATTTATTCGGCGTCTTGTATTATAATTTTATCTCAACCGATGTGTTTATTGTTCTTGTTAAATAGTTATTTATTGATATTTTTGCTTATTTTTAAAGTAACACTTCTAAAATATATGCATTGGCAAAGTTTAATTTTTTTACTTATTTGAGAAACCAAGTTTGAATTACTCCGTTTTATTTTGTAATAATATTATAATTTTTCTAAATTAGAATTCCGTACATTGAGAGAACAACAAATACAAGTGCAACTATTTAAATCGTTAAACACCTTACAATAAAACAATAACATGTCAGTGGTCAAGGTATAGTTTTAAAGTATTGAAATACAATATTTATAAATAAAATCCACAAAGTTTTTACAAACGTTATAAAACAGAAAGTTATTTATTTTGAACAATAAAACTATTATCCGTTATCTATACTGTAATTACTCTTGAAGAATTTTTTTCATTCTCATTTTTCTATAGGGTATATACCTAATATTCTAATAGTAATTTTTTTATAATAAATGTCGCTAGAATTAACAGAAAATATACTTTAACGTAATACCTAAGTGTTTCAGCACTACAACAGGAATTGAAATAATGTAATAAATAACAGGTTACGGTGTCACTGTTACAAAAACATCTGTATTTTGTATCATTCCTTTTTAATTTGTTTTAATTTTAAAAAACTCTACATTGCATGGAAGTTTTAAACTACTTAAGAATGTAATTTTTACAATTATATAGCTATCTCTAAATTTAAATTTTTTTTCCTTGACTCGTTCAAAACTTATAGCTCCGTCTCAGGGACTTTTGGGGAGCTCTGTACATAAAAAGTAATATTCAAGTCTTTGGCAGTAGGAATAGGCGTTTTTCTTATTTTCTAGTAGATTGTTTAAAAATGTTTTCTTGGAATTTAATATCATTTGAAGTCTTACAGTTCTATTAACATGATATTTTCCATACAGCTTTTGTATTAGTTTAGCAACTCCAAAACCAGAAATCATGATTATTAAAATTTTTATTTTAATTTTGTGTGTTATTGGATTTTTATATCACTCGATATAATCTTTTTGTTAAGTTTTGTATCAATTTTACATAGGCATATTGTCTCAACAAAAATATTTTGTGTTGTCATAGCTACTTAAAGTTTTTCACGTTGTATACTTTAAATGAATTTTCTATCTAAATTTTAAATTAAAAAAGAATTCACGTTTAAATTGCTTTAACAGCACTTCACTAACAGTAACTGCTCAGTGAAGTTGAAAGAAATCAAAGTGTAGAATTTTTTCTTGTATTAATCAACATTATATTCAACGATGCAAATTTTGGAAGAGTACGTTTAATTAACGTAGATGCGAAAAGGGGAAAATAAAGCATTTGAGAATAATTATCATCGAAATAATAGTGACTGGTTTCAATGCATTTCTGGTTTGCATATGCATACCTGCGCTTCCATTGTCGAAAGTTATTGCTATGCATGCAATTTAAAAAATGTAAATTCAAAAAAAAAACTAGTGGAAGCAGAAAAATTAGTTGTATTTTGAAATTTAAACATTAAACTAAAGAGCTCTCAAAATGTATTTTCTAAAACATTCGAGCTTCGCTGAAATAAAAAGCGCAATCAGCGTAGCATGTCTGAGATTACCAGCAATTATTACGAATTGTACGACGCACAATACAATTTATTTAATACGGTAATTGTACTTTTTTTATTGGCATTATTATATTAAAAAAATCGAAAAAGCCTAATGGAACTTTTATTCTATATTATTTTTACGTTGTTTTTTTCGTTTCTTTAAAAGAGATAAGATATAGAGATTTGTAAAATTTGCCATTAGCGTAAATGGTCTGTACATGTTCCATTAATGGCTTTATTTAATAACTATACCTTCTATATGTTTTATTTTTAATCATAACTTATCGAGGGAGAAAGATACAAGTACGGAAAAGTTTTTCAACGCCGAGCTTTTTGATTGGAAAGTGTTAACGAGAAAAGTATTTTTAAATCAAAATTATAATGTGTTTTATGTTCTATCGCGTGAAGTCTCTTTATTTATGTTAAAATTACTGTGCTCGAGATTGTATGCTAAAATAAATGTAGAGGAAATTCATAAATTAAATTTACTATACATTACGCTCTTGAAGAAGATATATTGTTCTATTTTGAATATTTCATTGAATAATGTAAGGAATTCATGAATTGTTTTCTGTGATGTTTCGGTTTGTCTACTAAATTATTCAGAATGTTTTCTAATTATAGAGGCAATTGTAGAAATTGCTTCTAATCTGAAAACAAATTTCTTTTTACTAAGGAATTCTTTATAGCGACAGTTTCGAGTTTTACCAGATGGTTTTTAATGTGTTGTGTAATTAGACTATTTTAGCTTTTCAATACACAAACACTAGAATGTCTATCTTTCGAATTAATTGAAACGAATATTTCTTAATATAACCGAAGCTAATCCGATATTTTTTGCTTAAAATAAGTCATCTTACTAGCTGTTGTCAGGGTCGTTTTCACAAAGTATTATTATGCTTTCTACTTTATTTATTATTTAACAGATAATAAATTGTGCTACGTAGGACTGAGAAAAATATTGATACTAATAGAGGCGCTGAGGAATATCGATTAGGGTTCAAGTACAGGATAATTTTAATACATACGATGTCTCGATATTGTTGATAGTATCATACTGTTAAATTAGTACTACGATATTTATAAATATCAGAATTTATGTCAATGGAAGACGAAGATGTGGGCTCACTAAACCACTTGGACTTGCTTGGTAGAACGATAAGCTAAGTTGTTACGAGAATTTTCTCGTAACTTAAATGCAGGCGACTAGCTCGATATTATGATTCGGCAAGTGGATCGCAAGTTTTGGTGTGCTGATCATAAAGTAATTTAAAAAGGCGCCAAAACGGTGAAAAACTAGTAATGGAAGACACTGTTTAAATCTATCCAACACTGAAAAAAAAACCAACTGACAAAACACAGATTATAAAAACGAATATATTTATTTTTAACAACAAAAGAAAGAGAGGTTAAAAGATAAGTGCTCATTGATACAAACCTTGAAGGATAAACAACACTCCGTACATAAAGTTATCGTAGTGCAGTGTGATAATACAAGTTAATATGTAATCGAAGAGTTAAACTTTGATTGGATGCGACATTAGTGAATTTGCAACCCGAAGCGAATTGCTTTATGCATAAATTGAAACCGTAATTATACAAACAAAAATTTACGTTTGTTAGTCGTGATAAGACCTATATCTACGTTGCAAGTATTTTACTTCCGACAAATACACAAATTAATAGCAAGTAAAGAAATAGTAGTCAAATAGAATAAAAGAATTAGAAAAAGGAAATGAAGAAGTTAACGTGAGGAAAATCGGAGATACAATGAAGACACAGAATTTGATTATTAGCAGAATGGACCTAATGACGACAACAAAAGATATAAAAGAAACAATTAAACAATACGGCAGTATAGAAAACTTAAAAATAGAGGAGTTTAAATCAAATAGAAACTATACAAAGACGGTCACAGTCCGTGTTCCAGAAGACGCAGCTAATAAATTAATTCAAAAGAAGAAAATAAGAGTAGCAATATCACAGTGTAGCTTAGAAGAGCAGCAAAGAGCCATCAGATGCTACAAATGCTGGGAGTACGGGCCCAACGCCAAAAAATGCAAATTGTCATAACAGGTCAAAATTGTCCCACAAATGTGGAAAAGAAGGGCATGCATACAAGGAATGCCAAGAAGTGGAATACTGCCCACTATGCGAGGAGGAAGGTGTTACGTGCATAAATTTAAATATTGCATTACCCTGTATATCAACTTAATTAAAAATTGCTTTTGATATTTCTTGACGCCATCTATCGGGTTCGTTGGTCACTTTGTATTGCGCATCCGGTGTCTTCTCCGACATTTTACCTTTAACATTGTAACTGGTAACATCCCGGGCTGCGTGAGTGAAAGTTCGTTCTCTAAAATCATCCACGTGTTAGGGACACGATGGAAATTATGTAGTTTCTTTAATTAACTCATTTACTTCCGCAGCCCCCATGTGCCACCTAATAAATCAGGGCATTCTGGCTATAATTTAAAGCCCATCAGGGAAATTGTGTGACTTCGTTACAATCGTGGGATATTTGTATCGTCACCGGCTATTCTTACCTCCATCTGGCCCATGAATTCTATCCGATACCGAAAGACGAGAGATAACCCTCGACGAATATTGTGTTGGAACGATTCTAAATATTTATAAGGCCTACTGTTGGAATTAACTAAATCATAGAAAAGGGTATAACAGCATCCGACGTTCGGTTTGTGTTTTGTGTACATTTTACAATTTACGTAATGACTTTGTAGATTTGGATTTCGTGAGCTATTAGGTTGACACGATTTGCAATTAAAATTAATTACAGGGTACGTGTCGAAGGGAGCGCTTCCTCCGCATAAAAGGAACACCTGTATTTGGTGGTAAGTTTTTTTATAAATTTTCTTTCGTCGTCAACGAGGTTTCTCACGAAACTTATAATAATCATAACTTCGGACTGATTATCGTAATAGTAATATCATTAGTTAGTAAATTTGCTTATACTACGTATGCTGTTTATGCTTATTTATTGTGATAATTTAATGTTAAGGTTATACTAATTATTTTGCCTTATTGTCGTTACTGCCATATTTCTAATTATGTAAACGATATTTACTGCGAACTATTCGTAGACATGTTCTTCACTTATGTCATGTAAGTTGCCTATCTTACTGTGATTCGATTTTGTATATTCTCGCTAGTACCTACTCAGATTTGACTATTTAATTCTTATTATATTTATCGTGATAGAGTAATTAAAGCACCATTGTTATTAACGATTTAGTTTTCCTCTTTTATTCGTTTCTTTCAGCAGTTACGAACTTAACATCATAGTTACAAGTTTATTACCATTTCTGTGGTGAGCAAGCAGAAACTGACTTTGGATAGGCTCTGGCGCCCTTAATTATTTTTTTCAATCTTCTCTAGGAACCCTACCCTCTCTCCGACTGTTGAGAGCTGGCCGTGCAGGTTCGTAACCAGCTAAAGCTTGTAACAAATTGGCAGCCCAACTGATTGGGGCCTCGATTTCTCTCATATCGAATTCTCATTCTCTATATTTCTTTTAACAATTTGCTTTAATTGTGATTAGCGTAGGATTAACTTATACTGTTGAATTTCTCTCGACTTAGTGTGTAGCAAATTGGCTACCCGACTTTTCGATTCTTTTTTTAATTTCTCATTCGGCATAATTCTTTCTGCTGTTTAGATTTTTTTTTCTCTAATTAGTGTAGGATCACTGGCAGGAATAGGTAGTTTATATTGATGACTTGCTATCGATTTAGTGTGTGCGATCATAAGTTCTTCTAGCTTTATTGATTTCTTTTATCTTTTCTGAGTCTTACGTGGGTTCGATTTTACTTTGCTTTCTTTACTTAGTTATTGCTGCTAGACTTGACGTCTGAGTTACTTTACTAACTTTTACTTTTGTTATTTTCTTTAGTGCTGCAGTTTGACTGTAGATTAGCACTTTGCTTACGTTTCTTTTAATCGGACCTTCGCTTTGATTTTTTTGGATTGACTCGACTACGTCGATTAATTTGTTTTCTTATTGGATTACATAGTTGGTAGTAATACGGCTTGTACTTACTGTTATTTTGAATTTTGGCCAGACACGTGGTGGCACATTTCTGTTGTAGTTGACTGCTTTGGTTAGTTTCTTGTTTACTTGTTATTGTGTTAGCTATGTATTCTTCAGATAAAGAACCACCACTTCTTACTTCATCAGACTCTGATTCGGAAATGAACTTGACTGATTGGAATATTACTTTCTCTGGTGAAGATCTGTTTGTACTAATGGAGTTTCTTATTCGTATTGATGAGTTGTGTTTGTCTCGTGAAGTTTCTCAACACCAACTTTTTCTTTCAGCTTCTGATGTGTTATCGGGTAAAGCTCTTCTTGTGTTTAGAAGTAGACGACATACTTTGCGTTCTTGGAAAGAGGTTACTGCGATGCTGAAAGCTGAATTTCTGCCTGTAGATTATGATGAAAGGTTAATGGATACTATTCGTAATCGAGTGATGGAACCTAAGGAATCTATTGTGATGTACGTTGCTACTATGCAATATCTTTTTATGCAATTGTTAGAACCAGTCTCGGAGAAGACGCAGTTAAAAATCGTACGCCGCAACTTGGCTCCTTTGTATCAATCTCATTTTGCACTGGTGGATATTACATCCTTTTCTCAATTGATTTCTTTAGGCAAACGTTTGGAGTTGAACTTTAACCGTAGCAATTCTCGTAGTTTTATAACATCCGAAAGGAATGACTTACTTCTAGAATCGTCTGTGATTACTACTGCTACTACCGCAGTTTCTGTTAATACGGTTGCTGATTCCTTTACTACTCCTTCACTTCCTTCTTCTATAACTACTGAGTCTAATACTTGTATGCATTGTCGTTCTAAAACTGAGAAACTTGTACGTCCTGTTCGTTCTTTAGCTTCTCTCCCTCCAAATTTTTCTTCAGTTTCTAGGATTATTAGGCCTACTAACGATCCTTGGTACTTAGGTTTGGTTTCTAGAGTTTCTGCTTGTCCTCGTCGTTTCTCTCGTTGGTGTCTTGTGAAAGGTCTTCTATGTAAACGTGTACGCATATCTTTGTCCGACTCTTGCGTGTGGAAATTAGTTGTCCCTTCGGACCAACGCAAACAATTAATCCACGATCACCATCTTCCATCTGAGCGTGAACACCGCAGTGGTAGGAGTACGTTGGAAGCTCTTCGCTATCACTTCTACTGGCCTCATATGAGACCCAAGGTTGCTGAGTTCATACGTCACTGTTCTTGTTCGAACGCACAGCGTAGCAATCCTATTAGGTCATGTCACGTTCTGCCAGCAACGATGAAGCTTTCCAACACTAGTGTTGCTACAAGGTCTACGCGTCTACATAAGGATCGTACTATCTCTCCGGATGTAAAAGCCGCTGCTATTGCTTTTGCATCTCCTTCTTCAGTCGTTTCTAATTATTCTTTGTTGTCTCCCTCTGCTAATCGTTCTCTTCGCTTTCATCGGCGTCGCAAGCGTCGTAAGTGCTAGTTCACTTTTTGGGCTTTTGACTTTCGACCTTTGCTATTCTTTTGGTTCTTTTCTTTCGGTTTTGGTGGTTCGAGTCTTTAGATACGTCGTCGGTATCTTTTTGGTTGTAGCTTGGATACTACCCAATTGTTCTTCTCATATTGCTGTCACCGATTTTCTTTTCTTTGCTTAAGTTTCTAGTACTTTTGTTTTGGGTTTTTCTTCTCCATCTTACTTCAGGACAGACTACCTTTCCGTCTGTATATATTTATATCCGCTTAGTCGGCATTTTTGGATCGGTACGTCATATATAGAATTCTCTTTTCTGCTTTTGGATTTGGTTTTTCTTTTCTTGAGTTTTCTATTCCGCTCGTCGGCATTAAAGTCGTGAAGTATACTTTCCAATTTGGGACAGCAATTGGTACGCATTCGTTCTATAGCTAATTTTGATACATTTTCTCGTCCCTTGTTTTTTTTCTATTTTTTTATTAGGGCGGTTGGTTAGGCATTGAAGGGCTGGTCACTCCCTTTCGTTTCTTCTACGGAGAGAAGAACGAATCAGACTCTTACATCTTGTCTTATCTTTCTCCGTCTGTTTCTTTTCTGCCTTTCTTGTTTTTCTTACTTCTTATTTTTTTCCTTCTTCTTGATTTGTTGATCACCTACATGCCACATCTCTTTCTTTCTTCTTCCTCCTCCTAAAGGTTTACCCTTAGGGCGGTTGGATGGGCACAGTAGGGTGGTCTCTCTTTTCATTCTTTTACGGGGTGAAGAATGAATCAGGCATTAACATCGAGCCTTATCTTTCTCCGTCTTTCTCTATCTCTTATCTTTCCTATTTCGCATTTTTTCTTCTTGGGCTTAGGGATTTTCTATGTGACATCAATTCTTTTTTCTTTTTGATCTTCTTATGGTTCACCTCTTGGGGGGTTAGTTGAACATAGAAATACCTAGTCTTATCTTTCTTGTCTTTTTTTCTTCTATCTTGGCTTGTTGCTTGAACACTCTCCTTTTTCTTTTTAGTTACTTCTTTCTTTAGTGTCACTGCAACTGTGTTTCTTTTTTTCTTTTCTTTCTTAGGTACTTTTCTTGCTGTATTGAGTTTAGTGGGTTTTGTCTTATTGTTTTTGGTTTGGAACTTGGAATAGACTGCAACGTCGCTCCTTGTACTCTGTACTTCCGCTTAGTCGGCATTTTTTGATGTTGTCAGTCACCGTTAGGATATTTCTCTTCTTTGGGTTTCTTTTGCTCCTGGAATATTCTAATCCGTTCTTCGGCATTTAGGTTCCAATGTGACATCCCAACGCAACGAGCCCTGACTCACGATGCTTAATTGGCAAGTGAAGTTTTCAGTTCTTTATTGACTCATACTTTTTCTTTTTTCTTCTGGTTTCGTTTGAGGTTGCTTTGAAAGTTTTTCTCTCTGCTAAAGCTTAGTCTATCTTTATTTTCTTGGAGCCTCTGCAACCATATTCTTTTCTCTTTATTTGTTTTTTTGCTAATTCTTTCTTTTGCTACATTGGGCTTAGTAAATTATTCGTTTTGCTGTGTAAGTCTGAAACTTGAAACAGACTACAACTCCGTTTTCTGTACTTTATGTACTTCCGCTTGCTCGGCTTTTCTGGATGTTGTTAGTCATTCTTGGGATATTCTATTCCGTTTATCGGCTTGTAAGTTTCATTGTTACAGTCCAACACAGTGACCGAAAATTGACAAGTGTTTGTTTAGCAACTGATAGTTCTTACGTTCTCTTCTTTTCCTCTTCTTTCTTTTCTTCGAGTTCTAGTTCTGGGGATTATTAGTACTTGGGATTTTGGGTTACTTATTTTGATATTTGTACTTAAGGGTTGGGGCTTATTCTACCTTTCCTATGTTCTTTTCTTTTCTCTGGAATTCTTTTGATACTTACGTCCTTACTGTATTGGGTTACTGATTGTTTGTACCTTACTTTTTGGTATCGTTTTATGCGCTTCGGAAATTAGTAAACCGTGTTGGTATTCTTCTTTGCTTTTAGATCAAATTACTCTTGGTTTCTTGGAGATACCTTTCGCTTCGTGCGCTTCTGTTACAGTTTTGGTTGTCGGCATTCTTAAGATTCTGGAAAAGCTCTGTCTCTTCTGTATTTGTGGTAATCTGAGGAGATTACACGGGGTTGGGTTTCTTGGAATTGGGTTGGTTTTGGATTTAAGGGTTCTATCCTTGGCGTATGCCTAAATTTCTGTCTTCATTTTAGCTTTTGTTTCGCTCCACGCTTTTATCTTGCTGGGGGGGGAATTCTGTTACGTGCATAAATTTAAATATTGCATTACCCTGTATATCAACTTAATTAAAAATTGCTTTTGATATTTCTTGACGCCATCTATCGGGTTCGTTGGTCACTTTGTATTGCGCATCCGGTGTCTTCTCCGACATTTTACCTTTAACATTGTAACTGGTAACATCCCGGGCTGCGTGAGTGAAAGTTCGTTCTCTAAAATCATCCACGTGTTAGGGACACGATGGAAATTATGTAGTTTCTTTAATTAACTCATTTACTTCCGCAGCCCCCATGTGCCACCTAATAAATCAGGGCATTCTGGCTATAATTTAAAGCCCATCAGGGAAATTGTGTGACTTCGTTACAATCGTGGGATATTTGTATCGTCACCGGCTATTCTTACCTCCATCTGGCCCATGAATTCTATCCGATACCGAAAGACGAGAGATAACCCTCGACGAATATTGTGTTGGAACGATTCTAAATATTTATAAGGCCTACTGTTGGAATTAACTAAATCATAGAAAAGGGTATAACAGCATCCGACGTTCGGTTTGTGTTTTGTGTACATTTTACAATTTACGTAATGACTTTGTAGATTTGGATTTCGTGAGCTATTAGGTTGACACGATTTGCAATTAAAATTAATTACAGGGTACGTGTCGAAGGGAGCGCTTCCTCCGCATAAAAGGAACACCTGTATTTGGTGGTAAGTTTTTTTTATAAATTTTCTTTCGTCGTCAACGAGGTTTCTCACGAAACTTATAATAATCATAACTTCGGTCTGATTATCGTAATAGTAATATCATTAGTTAGTAAATTTGCTTATACTACGTATGCTGTTTATGCTTATTTATTGTGATAATTTAATATTAAGGTTATACTAATTATTTTGCCTTATTGTCGTTACTGCCATATTTCTAATTATGTAAACGATATTTACTGCGAACTATTCGTAGACATGTTCTTCACTTATGTCATGTAAGTTGCCTATCTTACTTGTGATTCGATTTTGTATATTCTCGCTAGTACCTACTCAGATTTGACTATTTAATTCTTATTATATTTATCGTGATAGAGTAATTAAAGCACCATTGTTATTAACGATTTAGTTTTCCTCTTTTATTCGTTTCTTTCAGCAGTTACGAACTTAACATCATAGTTACAAGTTTATTACCATTTCTGTGGTGAGCAAGCAGAAACTGACTTTGGATAGGCTCTGGCGCCCTTAATTATTTTTTTCAATCTTCTCTAGGAACCCTACCCTCTCTCCGACTGTTGAGAGCTGGCCGTGCAGGTTCGTAACCAGCTAAAGCTTGTAACAAAGGACACAGGTCGAGCAAAAAGCCGATTCGAAAATCTTATAGGCGGGAATGGTATTGAGGCGTAGTAAAATGATTTCCTTTTAGAGTGGAACTAAAAACTATGTCACTATTTTGAGTCTTATCATGAGTGTTATTTCTTGTTTGCTACATTGCGGATTTTGGATTAGTTTCTCATAACATTGTTATGTAAATTTAACCGTAACTCAGTGCAAGCGGCAGCTAAAAACAATTTGGAGAGAGAGTCGTGTATGGTTGTAGTATTCCAATTATAAGATAATTAAAAGAGCGCCAAAACGGTAGAAATATTAACTACATATTCCGTTTACACCTGTCGAACAATGAAAGTAAACAAATTGCAACACACAATTATAACTACAAATATATATATTTGAACGAAGAGAGAAAGAAGTTAAAAAAAGACGATGTAGAACTACGCAGATACTGTTAATTCAGTTCGGCAATAAATATCACAGACAATAATGTTGATGCAGATCTCTTAGATCTAACTATTTTATTATTATATTAAACTTCGTACATATAATTATCGTATTACAATATGAAAGTATAAATTAATTGCATTTAATGATTGTATAAATTAGATAAGTGAAAAATAAAAACTTGAATCGATCCGAATTCAGTGATTTTACAATCAGAAGCAACGCAGTTGTGATAAATTTAACACGTAACTTCACAAACAAATCTGTATGTATTAGTCGTGACAACATCTATATCTGGGTCGTTCGTACTTACGTTCGACTCCAATACAAATTATTAGATAATAAAGTCCAGACATGCTATTAGCTAATGGCACACCCAAATTACTTCTAAAATTGCTAAAAGTGTAAGGAAATAAGTAATTAGATATATGATGATATGACAAGTAAATCGCACGTAAGCTAATCAGTGAACTTTATAAACCGATTGCATCAAGCTTCCAAATTACTTTTACTATTAATATCGCAGGTGTGTTGTCAAGTTTAATTGTTTATCGCACAAATTCTTCAACGGCTTGATTACTTCTCGAAATTGGCGTCCACAATCGTACGTGCTCCAAGTTATCGACTCGAAAGAGATGTATTTAATCGAAATGTACAATTCCAAAGAGACAAACACGTTGCAGTAGCAGAAGTTGCTATGATAATAAGAGAAAATTAAATCGCATTGCAAAAATAGAAGTTAATTCTTACCCCAGCGACTTTCTCACAAACAGCACATACGAAACGAAATCAAAGCACCCATGTATCACGTGGATGATATGCAAATATTTAAAAATTAAGGTTTCACTAAGCGCACGTACAGTCCTTGTTACACAGACAACGGAAATGCCTTTTTTTATCACGTATCTAAATGTCAAAATGACAGTTAATGCTCTGTATGTAAAAAGTACGTTCCAAGACAAAATTCATACAGTACGCAACCTATATCAAAATAGTTTTAACATAACAACGTATATTTTTTTAGGTTTTAATATTTATTTTTCTGTATATTCGTAGTTTTATTTCCAGATTGAGTTTACGATCTTCTCGTTTACATCAATTTCGTCTGATTCGTATGTGTTTTGCATAACGTTGGTAATTATTGTCTGATATTTAACGAGAATTAAGTTATTTATACATTGAGCGTATTTTTTATCATTAAACTCTTTTACTAAAGCCGTTAGTCATTAGGTTTTATAGAAGAGAACAGAGTTTCTAGTGATGCGTGCCTTGAGTCATACCTTAAACAGCAACTACAGCCTTCTTGTTAGTTTTAGTTTTTATGTTATTTATCAGATCCTGGAATGCAGGTTTCTGTAAATAAATAATAATATTTAACTTTAATAATAGATTGAATTTGTTTTATAATAATAAAATAAACGTAAGTAACAATAAATGAATCGTGCACACAAAACCAAGTTTTAGAATAAGCAAATTGTTAAAGCTTAAATGATCAAATTTGTGATTATTTTATTATATCTTTGGTTCTTTTGTGCAACTCTCAGCAGTTTTGTTTTGTCAATGAAGTCCCGAAGCTTTTTCTAAGGGACTTTTTTCAACGCATCATCGGTTATTTTAGGTTTGCCGAGAATCTTTGTGCGTTGCGTTTGATACGCTTTGAATTTACACAACAGATGCTGCGGAGTCTCGTCGAGCTCTAAACATTCGCGGCATAAAGGCCTACTTTACAGTCCCATTTTATGCATGTGTTTGTTAAGGAGCCTGTTATTGGTTCTATGAGTTTTCTTAACTTTTGTTGACTTATGCTTGATAATGCATTTTGAGTGTTTGATTGTCTCTATGTAAAGAAGAGTTTTGTGTACCTCGTCCCTGAAGGGTTTTTTGATAGTTTCTTATGCTCCGCTGCTAGTTTCTGCGATTATTTCTTCAGGTTCAGGTCCGATATATGACCCTGTTAGGTTTCCCTTAACACTTTGGTCTTTTGGTGTCCAGATGAGCTGTACTGGTTGTCGAGTCGAGTTGTCAAATTTTTAGACTGTTTATGCATGCCATAATCACTTTGGTTTTATTACTGGCGATCTTAAAGCCAGTAGTGCTGTTTAACTGTCAGACGTGATCGATATCGGACCTTTAGTGTATGATTTCGAGTCGACAATGTTCTTGACACACCAGTCAATAGCAGCAACTTTAGAAACGCGGACGCATATTTGGTCAAGCTCCATTTTCTTGCACCGGTACCGTTGCGATTTTTGATATCATCTGTGTACCAGATAGCCCGGGTAACTGTTTTTTATCCACCCGTCTCGTGACGGTATTATCACTGTAAATTTCATTAAGATGTAATAATGTTTTGTGAAGTCGAATCTCATAGATTGTTTCTTGACGCAGCACGTTATATTTTCCCGGTTTCTGGTATAAAGAATGAGTCCCAGATGTTTGACTTCTTTTGTCATTGGGAACGAGACACGTACACGGTAGGTAATATTATGTCAAACGTTTTCCGTCGTTTTGTAAACAGAACGATTGCCGTATTAGTTGGATTCACTGATAGTCCTTGTTTGTTGCGCCATTTTTCGACGGTGTTTAGTGCACTCTGCATTATGTTTGATAGAGTTGCCCTAAAACCTCCCGTTTGTGATAACGGTGAGAGTGTTGGTGTATACTAAAGCAAATACATCTCTGTTTTCTAGTTCTTGTAGTAGGCCGTCCATGACGAAGCACGATAGTAGAGGTGACTGCACCCCGCTTTCTGAGCTCTTGTCAGATACTTTGGCTCCTACCGTGCTTCCATACAAAGTAGCTCTTACTGTCCGATTCCTGAGTATTGACTTCACCTAGTTTTGAACTAGAGGTGTGATGCCTTTTTTTTTTGTCCTTGCAATCGAAGTGTCCTTTAATATCTAGAAAACCATCCAATGCAATATCATTGTATTGGATTGCATTTTCGCATCTACTTACTAGTTGCTGAATTGTTAGCTTTTAAGATTTTCCGGATTTGTATGCATATTGGTTTTGGTGCAAAGGCAAGGCTCTTAGTGGCTCGTCCCGTAAGTACCTGTCGACTACTTTTTTAAGTAGTTTTAACATGAAGGAAGTAAAGCTGATCGGTCTATAAGATATTGCCTGGGCGTACGTGATTACTCGCATCTTAATATAATTGTGTTGAAGGTAACAAACAACGTTAAAGATCTACAATAAAATGAATAGTAAAAGCAGGAGTACTCCGATACTCTGTCTGGTCTAGATCTAGAGAGGTTGGTAGACACAGATCTCTAAAGGCTGAAACAGATCACTTTACGGTGGTAGTACATTCAAGAATAATTAAAATTACAAGCGTGTTTTTGAAAAGAAAAAATAGTACGCTTGATCTTCAATTAATTAAATTGAGAAGTGGTATTATACATTAGGATAGCTCAGGTTAGCACATAGGCTAGTTTCTGGTTCTTCTATTAACTTTTTCAGTACAGTACGTGAAATTATAGAAGTAATTTGGAAATCGTACTTCACTGGTGATTGCAGATTTTTAGTGTTGAAAATACTTATAGGGAGCTTGATTCGAAGGGTCGTGTAACGAAACGATGAAACGCTCAGATGAAACAAATCTGGAACTTGCGGTGGTGGTCAATTATACATCATTTTTTGTATTTTTCGGATGCAGTGTTTATTATTATTAAACAAGATATTTCTTATGATTCGTTTTATGTTTTAAAAACAGAATAAGTCTTCATTTCACTCAGCAGTGATGAAAAATTATTATAGTAATTGCAAGATTAGACCCGCGCGAGCTTCCGCCTTGTACGCTGCAAAAACGGTACAATATAGATGAAAATTGCACATAAACAATTTATTGAGCACAAAACTTACTACAAAAAAGTCCGCGGGAGTGTATAATTATATCTAATAGTTTAAGAGTTACATAATTTTAATGTAATTTTTGCGCAACTTTGCACACTTGTATCTTCTAAACTATTGAACGTAATTGTACCCTTCCGCCGACTTTTTTATAGTAAATTTTGTTCTCTATAAAAATGTTTATGTGCAACTTTCTTCTATCTTGCACCGTTTTAGGGTAATAGTTTATTGGTTATTTTAAGTTATTAAGCAAATCATTTCAATACAAAAATTGTGGCGGTTTCGATGCAGGCATGATTTACAAGAAAAACAACTCTTACGACTCCGACAAAGCTACCCTTAGCCGAAAAAAAGCCGCGGTGGTCACCAAAAGCAACTCGACCGAAACACAGATGTTCTACTAAACCGATAATTTATGTTCAAATTTTAAAATGCATAAACGAAATAATTTAAGAAACCTGATTTATAAAGTTTTATAATAAAAACTATCACCAATTACTGATTTAAGTCATAAACGATTTCATTGTAATGTTATCAACATAGGACGAAAGTATGTAAAATAAAATTTGAGTAAATTTTGAATCTTAAAATTGTATCAATAGTCAAGCAATTGTAAATATTATTAGCGTTATAAATCAGTTAAGACTAGAGAGAGGATTCATGTTATAGTAAAGTTCATTTTTTTAAATGTTTTTTTATAGTCAGTAGCGCATTTGTTTAATATTAATAGGAGAAAAAATTATAGAATCGATAAATTTTTAAATGGTTAAGAAGATTCCTTGTTATTTGTCCGTTTTTAAATTATTTAAATTACTAATTCACCAATAATAAATTCGTTAACTTTCAAAATGTATTTTTTACATACGTTTCGAGCTTTAAAATGATGACGCTCATCTTCAGAAAAGTCGACAAAAAATATTTACAACTGATAAAAAGTTAAGATTACAAAAAATTGTTTAACTTACATTTTTTGAAAAATGTCAAATATGAAAATTCGTTACTAGATAATTAAAAAATCTAAGTTCTACAAAATGTTAAATGTAAACTATTTTAAAAATGGAAGATGGTGCAATTTAGAAACAAATCTAAGAAAATTTAAGTTTAAAATCATAATTTTTATTTGATATTTTAATATAAATACAGTCTAGTAATTCAAGAATTTGTTTGTTATGGATGTTATTAAAAGGATGAAACAATTGTAAGAAAAAGGAGGATGCCGATTATCCAAAACATGTGCAAATGTAGATTTTACTGAATTTGGATTAAAAATAGTTCAAAATACATTTATAGTATACATTCTTATTTTTGAAAATTGTAATAAACCTTGTTCGTTATATTACGTAGGTAATATTGTGTTTGTTTTCAACATTTTCCGATAATTGCGAGATTTGAGATATCTGTGAATTAAAAATTAAATGCTTTTTTATTATCTTATTATATTTGGTTGTGTCTGATGTTTCCTTATGTACTATGTATGCACTAAGTGGATTTCTTCTTTAATCCGGTGGGATTTTTTAAACAGGTCTCACGACTGGTACAGGCTTCAAACTTCTTTAAATGGTAAAAATAATTGTAGCAATTGCAATATTTTAATCTATTTTATAACTTCTTTATGTATTAAGAAATTGAATGTGTTTCTAATAATTGATAATATTTGTATTTTTTATATCTAAACCCCAATTCTTACTTTGAATGTTTCTGTGTCAGTATGTGCTGCAGCTGGGTAATCAATACACAAAAGTCAAACGCCATCTATAAATCTCGCGTAGGTCCCTTAAAAGTGAAAGCACTTAAGAAACACGACCTATAAACTAAATTTAGCTTCAAGTAGTTACTACGAAAGAGAAAAAAATCGTTAAAAAAATTAACGACGTGGTTAGAATGTAGAGCGAAAATGCGCTAAACGTTTATGAGAAAATGTTGATAAAAATTGCCTCGTTGTTATTTTACACGCACTTAATACAACTGTTATTTAATATCGTTTTGTAAATGTAAAGGAAAACGGTCATCTGAAACATAAAAAAGGAACTTGAAAGCGTATCACGAAGTGACATGATACAGAACAGCGAAAATACACGTAGTTTAACTAGAAATAACCGAAGAAAATGTTGAATGAAATGATCTTGCTGTAGGAATAACAGTACGCGCAAAATTTAATATGCAAAGATGTGGTAAAAGGCGTCAAAGAAAAATTCAAAAATATTTTTATTTGTTCATTAGGTTTTTTACATAAATGATATTTTTTGATGTGGAACGAATGAAGTTAAACTTTGAGGGGTGTGAACGTTTCTGATCTTACTACCGAAGAGATAATGGAAGTACCTACAGTTAAGTAAAATATGTAAATCGTTTTATACGTGGTTTCTTATCGAATTTCCGACTAGGGTAAATTTGCGAGTATGAGTACCAGAACGACGTCTTTGTTCCTAAGACAAGATAACTGAGATTACAAGAAAAGTCGATTCAAATAAGAATGTATAGTATTATGCAGTACGTTCTTTGTGTAATATCAAGATTTTGGGATAAACGTGAACTGCGAAAATAAATTTATTAATTTAAAGGGAAGGATAAAAGTTTTGTGAGTACGCGAAAATGGCAAAGCAGATGATATGAAGCAGACGATCGCATTATGCTATTAATTAGTCTTTTATTTTAAAATGATTGTGTTAACGAAGGAATTGATTAGATGAGAGGTTTCTTGTATTAACGTTAATAATTAAACATCAAGCTTTGGTTTTAACATAAACACAAAGAAAAAAATGGTTTTGTTAGATACGTCTACGACATATGTTCAATTGAAACTAATTACAGGATTTAACAATCTTTAAAATTGGTTAATATTTATACTACCATTTAACGAATTGACAAATTCATAATTATAACTGCAATTGCATGAATTTTTGTACACCGTTTTGTACTTTTGTGTTAGTTTATTGTTATGTAATAGAATAAGTTTCCTGTGCGGTTTTGTGTTAATGTCTGATGAAGTTTGTACAAAGTTTCATTGTATAAACTTGCATTAATAATTACTATGTAAGGTTCATTAAATTAAGAATGAAATAAAAATATGGAAAGTTGTATCGTATATCCTCCACAGACTTGTACAACATTATGAACCATTAAAAATGTTTTTGAAACGCCATCCTGTGGTAAAAATACCACGTATGATAATATAGACAACTTTTCTACCCTCCGTACTAGTTTATAGTTTTCTATATTATGAACTATTTTCCCGAGTCGACTCAGACGTATTCAGGATTTCAAACTAAAACTCCAGACTCTCAATTTTTTTAATAATCATAAGACGACTATTCGAATTATTTTACGATAGTATAGTAATTTAGGTTTCGACTATACTGTCTTGGTCTTTTCTTATGGATGATTTCTGTTGCTAAAGGCGCTCTTTAGCTAAGTTTTTATCACACGTCGCAGTTTGAATATGTTTTTATTGACACGTTTATTTTGGTGTTTTTTAAATATTTTTATGGGTTTTCGTTTTTCGATAATGATAAGATATATTATTGCAAACTGATTGTTACCCGCGTAATTCAAATAAGTTTTGAAAATACCGCGGGCTAAAACTATAACGTATAAGCATTGTAAGGAAAACAATGTCAATACAAATGTGGAACCACTAGAGTCAACTCCTTTTGGGACTCCACAAATGCAAAATTAGCTTGTCAACGTTTCCACCTTTATAGCAATGTTTAAATTACTTTTTACACTAATAGATGACTCTGCCTATATATTGCGTTTATATTATTATTTTTTGGGTTAGGTTCTTAATATTTCTTGCATTGAAGCTCTAATATAAGCTTATTGTATTTTATAGATTTTTAACTGATAACTACTTTCTAAGAAAATTTTAGATTGAGACTTACAGGCTTTTTTAAACATATATTGAAAAAATAATATACGCAATAACAAGAAGTAAAAGGGAATCAAAAATTCAAAAAGCATAAGGAAAGGAGGCAACCAACACAAAATAGATATGCTATAGTAGCCCTCATTTGGATTGTGCGGTATTGCCACAAAGCATTCTTTACACTCACCATTAGGGGTACCATCACATGTACTAGAACAGGACAGGCAAAAAATCATACTAACCCAGAAACCAAAAAAACAGAAAACTCGAAAAACAAAATGATCGGATACAATAGAAAAAGTACTAAAAACTAAAAAGTCACTAAAACAACAAAACTGACACTTGACACCAAAATTACACACATGTTACAAGCTTTATGTCTTACGAACCTTTCACGGCCAACTCACACAGTCGGAGATAGGGGAGGTTTACAGGAAGTATGCTTAAGGGCGCCAGATCTGATCTTTTGCCTCGATCACGACAGACGGTCCAAACTTGTAACTAAATTTGAGGTTCGTAATCCTTATTACTTTGATGTTCGAGTAACCAAAATTAGTTAATAGATAACGAGAATTACAGGAGAAAGAAAAAAATAACAAGAGAGATTAACAAATATAACGTAGAATATTAACAAGAGTATATGAAATTTCTCCACTCATCCATGCTCGAATGATTTCTAAGTATAATTAATAAATATAACAACTTTAATTTAGTAGCGTAGCAAATTGACAGCTATACATTAAATTCTCAATCCATAAATACTAGAAGAACTAACAATTATCGTTAACAAGTGTAGAAAACTTTGATGTCGCAACACATAAGATTTACAAGATTATATCGAAGTTTCAGTGCATGAATGCCCGCAGTATCGGCAACACACAATACACATTTAAGTTAGGTCAAAACGAACAGCACCGAAAATCTCGTAGTAAATATGTTTTTTACACACAGCATGCGATACAGTTAAATGAATGATTAAAGTTACCTTATTGGTACATAAGCAATAAACGTAATTACGGTCATTAATATTAATAAGGATTCTGTGAGTAACTTTCGTGACAACGATATAAAGAAATTAAGCAAATAAACTCACCCGAATTCCAGTGTCCACTTCCGCAAAGAAAACGTTTTCCCCACCAGCGGCCTGTAATAAATCTTTAAAAGCAAATCGTGTCACACACTAACTCACGAAGAATAGGAAGCTACAAAATTAGTATTAATAAATCATGAAATATGATATAAAAACCCGTTGTATCGAATACTGTAGGCAGCAATTTATAACAGGTGGCTGATAACCCAATCGACTTCTATTCCCAAGTCAACATCTACGACGCATTGTTCGACGAGACCTCGAGGTTATTTAAGTAGCAGGCCCTCACGACAGTGTATATGCTCGGTAGCGATATTCATTAATGGTACTTATGCATCCTTATTACTGCTTGAAACACACAATGGACTGGCAACGTGGTGGAAACCGGCTATCACATGAATATAGAAATTACGAAGGACTCTTAACAGATTGAAGACAAAAATATCTTACCCCGTGCCGAAAGAATTGTAATAAATTCGCAATCGCCTTATAAATTTGTGTTCATCACACGTGATGTTCTTAAAAATTTAAGAATCAATTCGAAATCCTCGGCACCGGCCCGTTACTATAGTTGACAGCTTCACGATTTTGTCGTAAAATGACAGTCACGAGAAAAGATCGATAGAGGGCGTCAAAACCGTAATCTAATTTTAATTCATATACAGGTTCTTCCGTAATGCAAATTTCGTACGTAACACACATCTGCAATCTTCGAGCTTTGCAACCATGATTGCTTTGACAAACTTGGCTATCTTGTACCAGTTGGCTTTACTATTTAACGCAGTCGCTATGAAACTTGCGGGATTAAGGTTAAAGCTAAGACTCCGTCGAGGCTCCATCCATTTACCGCAGTAAAACAAAGTGTGTTCCGCAGTATCTATTTCCTGTTTACACATTTTGCACTGGTCATTCTCCGACACACACAACCTATGCCTCAGCAACCAACACGATTACTTTTATGCCGGAGTTCATGATCTTCACTGCTCTTGAGAGAATTCTGGCCACTTGGCTGATATAGGCCAAATCGTCAGCGTAAGATATTAATTTAACTCCCGGGGAATATTTTTTGTTTAAGGCTTTATTGAAAACCAGGTTCCACATTAGCGGACCCAGAACCGATCCTTGTGGAGCACCTACACTAAGCTTGTACGTAATGCCGTTGTAGGAAATAACTTAAAATATTCGTAATTAGTTTATAACTAAGTTAATAATGTTGTTACTAATTACAATATCTGACCATCTAATTGAATTAAAAGCATTTTCATGGCTCATAGTTATAAGGCCTTCAAGATTTCTAGCCCAAGGGTTTTTATTTTTTTTTCTATTAAATGCAATTTCTCACACACTGTTGATAGCATTGACTGTAGATTTTTTCGCGTAAAACCAAATCCATTGGGGAGCACGCTAGTAGAGGCAATATTCTCTTAGACGCCATTTTTTCGAAAACTTTACTGATTGAGTTTAAAAGACAGATCAGTCGGAATTTACTTTTTTATTATTGGTTAGAATTAGATTTGAAGTTTTCCATTCTTGTGGGAATCTGCCTGTTTTCCATAACTTGTTAAATAACTTATGAAAGGTACTTAAGTACTTGCTACCAAGGATCTTTATCACCCCAACTGTTACAGAAGTAACTTGCTGAATCTTGTTATGGATTTTCTTTTTTTGGTTTTATGTCACAAAATTAGAGACCTATATGAGATTGTGGGAACTACTACCCTAAAATATATTTATAGAATCATTTTTGACAGATCTAAAATGTTCTTGATTGTTTTCTCTAACTAAAGTTTAATTTACTGTCTAAAGTGAGTTCTAAAAATGTAACTTCATTGCTCAGTTGAAGGTTTTTTCTCATAATTGAAGTTTCTTCAAGTTCTTAAACTCTTTTTGTCGTATTTAACTCCACTGCATTTTTCTTCCAGCTGGTCCAAATGCAAAGTAAATAAAGTACATTATATATACATAACAACACGTTTTTAAATCATATAAAGTTTTAAAATACAAAAAATGCATGTATATAATGACAAAACAGTTTAAATAATTTTTTTTAAAAATATTAAACATTCAAAATAGAAGAAAACTACAATTTAACTTAACTTAAAACCGCACCAAAGTTGTTCCAACGCACTAAACACGTTGTTGGCCGCGTGGCTACACTGGCATACACTCGGTACACTTGGTCTAATTTAATCTTATTTGACTCTCTTTCGATTCAGGTAGTTACGACCACGTCCCATTTGGACGGCATCATCCTCTATCTGGGTCGCATCCCTCAGGCGCAGATAGGGTAAGCGCTCACTTTTAAAAGTGTACGATTTTTGTTGTTTGTTCTTTGTTGAGCCCTAAAACTAATCCTTTGTTCTTTCTCGGTTTGCGCTGGCTGAGTTTCGGTTCGACCGTTTCTCGGATAAGAGATTTAATTTTTTTTTCGATGGCGTGAGGATAACGCTACGTTTCGGCTGTGTTATTCTATGTGCTTTCTTAAAGAGAGCAGCTTTGCCTTATGTGTCCCGTCTAGGCAGTGTTTGTGCTCTGTTTAATTTGCTGGCGGTCGCGTGTCACGGTGTCAGCCGCATCCCTCTCTCTTATTTTTGGGCGAGGAGCGACTCGGTGCTAAGTTAGGCTTGTAAGAAAACTTAATTCTATTTTAGTGGAAATTGTTTCTCTCATATTACATTGCGCTTGACGTTCCATCTGTTGTTATTTGTTTTACTAATTCTAATTCATTCTAATCTTTAATTTGGCGTGCTCGTTTTGACCATAACGTCTGCTGTTGTTGTTCTCTGTTGCGCCGTCGTGTTGCGTTTTACGTACGAATCTGTCGTTTTTGATCACGTATGGCTTCCGTCGAATTCGGACGTTCGCGTACTATTTCAACATCGCGCGTTGCGTTACTTTTGATTTTCGGCGTGCTCGTTAGCCAGGCCAGTCCGATGCGTGTTAGCCTGGCATCCGCAGTCCCACGTTGGTATTACAACATAAGACAGCTGATGAGAGCGCGATGAGTGTGGTCACTGCCTTCGCATTTACGTAAATCTTTGTCTGTTCTTCCCGATGTCATTTACGTACGTCTTGAAGCTACCGTGGTCGGTCAGTAGTTGAACCGTGTTGCTGTTGAGCGGGTACGGATATTCTGACTTCTAATTTTGGCAATCTTTTTTTGACAGTATGAACCCTTGTTACACTATTTTCTTATTTGAATTTTTTATGTGTTTTGTACAGATTTTATATTATTAGTATAATGCTGGCGTGTTTAAAAGTTTTTTTATTTTTGTTTTGTTTGTTTTTAATTTTATTTAATTTTTAATTAATGTTTCTTATTGTTTTTACTGTTCTATTGTTCGTATGTAAGGTTGTGGGTTATGCTGCATACATAAATAGGTAAGTGGATAGTTGTTTTGTCTTAATTTCTTAGAAGGGATGCAATCTGTTTTGCAGACTTTCTTCTTGTTGTAGGGTTTTTATGAATTTCTATATATTGAGATGGTCGGAATAAAATTTGAGTTTCTAACGTTCTATACCACCCATGTTTGTGTTTAGCAGTTCCTCTAGTACAGTATCATAGCAATTTTACTTATCGTTAGGAAAATGCTGCATTGGTATTGTACTCGTTTTGTAGACCTGCTGGTCTGGTCTGGTAAATCAATTAAATCGGCAAGCGCTTTTCAGATCCCGAGGTGCTAATTAATTTTATTTGCTTGCGTTTTTGATGTAATCATTTTGTTATAAGATTTTTCTCGTAACTTGATGGCAAGCGACTAACTCAGTATGATTCGGTGAGTGGATTGTAGGTTTTAGTGTGCTAATCAGCAGTTTAAAAATGCTCCATGTTGTTAATGTTAGAAGCTAGAATGGTAGACACCGTTCATATATATCCAACACTCAAACAAAATAAATGACACAACACTGATTATAACAACAAATATATTTATTTCTAATAATGAGAGAAGAAGAGGTTACAAAAATGTAAGTAAGGCAAAATTACATATAAAATAACAAAGAATAGTTCCATAAATATCACAGTTATAGCGTTAATACAAGTCCTGGAGGGTAGGCAACACTCTACTTATACAGTTATCGTAGTACAGTACAACGAAATCAGGTAATATATAATCTCAGAGTTAAACGTCGATTTAGTGAGTTCGCAACCTGTAGCAAATCGCATTTAGCGTAAATTGAAAACATACAAATAAAAATCTGCGTGCGTTAATTGTGATCATATCTACCACTTCTCGTATTAAAAGATTTTCGACTCTGAGACACTAAAGGTACATCTGAACTCACTGTATCAAACGTATATATTTCTATCCAACGATAATTTGTACTTCTACTAAGGTTATTTTCACAGATGAATAATAATTTTACGAATTTAATAATAAATAGGATGATTAGCAATTACTGTAACTGAGAACGTAATCGATCAACTATTTAATTTACATGCAATCGCGACAAATTAATAATTGACAAATATAATTAATATCGACTAGTGCTAAAAACTCACTCCACCCAAGTTCTTTGATAGCGAGTAGTGAAACGTTTACTACTTCTTATTTGTTTCTAGACGAAAATTGTAAAAGTAAAAGTAAAGAGTATGTAAGCTTATTTGTACGGCGTTATGTGCCTAAATTTGACTTTGATTGCATTACAATGATCAAAGAAATGCATGGTATTACGTCACCGTACTTAAGACAGCTGCAGTACATAAAGTTAACGATGTTTTCAATTTACGACTGAAAGTAAAATGATTTAGTATGATCTACAATTAAATTATCGATAGTTACAAATAGAATAATCGATACGCTGAATTCAAATTGAAAATGCTGAATACATAATAAGAAAATACAAATAAGAAATGTGGGATCCAGAGGTGTAAACCATTGACTCTTATAATACGTTTTCTGGAGGTTATTGGATATTTATTATAATTTATGGGAGAAAATATGATTTTCGCTGATTAATACTACTACGAAAGCCGTTTCGAATCTCTAGGAAATTTGCTAAAAGAATTTTTAACGTATTGAAAGCAACATGGTTGTCGCCATTTTAAATTACATGCAAACGCTAATTTAATTATTAAATCGCTTAATCTTGTTAGAATAGTAAAAGAGTCAAAGTTTGTTTTGTTTGCACTTCTCTCCCGTTAATGTTAAATATGATTACGTATTGTGCAAATAGTGGAGTTTGCGAACCAGTGACGCCGTGAATTTTTATTCGGATTAGTACTTATAGAAGATGCATAAATAATAACTAAAGAGCGGATAGTAAGACAAGAAAAAATACTAAAAAAAGGTGGCATAAAAGGCATATTAAACCTGCCAAAAAGGCAATAAAAAAGGCACAAATATCTATTAAAATTTACAGTTTATTTTTTTGTTTTACAATATTTATTAAGTGCTATTATTTTCCCAAGCACAAATCAAATATTTTGACCAAGAAGCTGTTGCCTTTTATCATTTAAAATATTTTTATAGAAGGAAAAAGTTCTTTTGACATCAAAAGATGTTAGTGGAGCAAATTTTTGCGATGTTTCTGTTATTGTTAAAGATGTTTTCTGTTGATGTTTCATGACCTCCCTTTTTTGAATTTCAGTCAGTTGTTTAAAGAGGTCAAAGGAAGGGTTTTTTGATGTGACGGAATCCAATTTTTGATTAATTTTTCTTCCTATAGTCCCTGGACATGCTGTTATAATTGATTTTATTCTTTCGAATGTAGCGAAAGATTCGGTCATTGCGGTTTCGCTTTTTTCTAGCTTCTTTAATTTGTCAGGAATGCCGGAAAAATGTGTTTTTATAAAAAAACTATTCTTCTCTTAACAGCTTCGTCATTAAAAGCTTTTTGAAATTTAACAACTGCAGAGGCCGTCTCGTCAAATAATTCAACCACATGAAGTAAGACAATTCAATTAATGTTAAAGACAATGTCAGATTATACTATGAACTGTACCTCTTTAATTTTTTCAAAATGTGTGGCATAAAAAATGCAAGCAGATAACCAAGTTCCTCATCTTGTTATGATAGGTTCCGGTAGAAGTTTAACATTTGGAAGTTTTTCTTTATAGGCCTTTACCCGTAATGGGGCTTTCACAAAAACCTGAAACAAGATCCATTAAATAATCAAAAAGAGAATCTAATATGTTACAGATTTTTACCTTTTTGGTGGCAGAAATTAACTTGCATACTATTGCAAACTCGTCTCTAATGAATTCACACACCTTATGTATTCCATAAAGTTAAAAGTTTTAAACTCGGATAAAATATTTCTAATGCCTGAGCGGGTTTGATCATATAAGGTGCTGCATCGGTTACGAATAAGAGAGAACCTTTTCTTTTTTTACGCCATTGGGATACAGAAGTCCAACAAACATAAAATTATATAATTGTAATTATTAGAGTGGAGTATATTAATCAATCATTAAAAAAACTTACATAAACAATCATCAAAAAAATTGCATCTATTTTGTGATTGGTCTGTGGAATTTCTTTGTATGCTAGCAAATGAGCTTTTCCTGGTTCTAGCTCAGACAATTTACCAACTGCAATCGGTTGTTTCATCAACCGAAGTCCAAATGTAATGGTCCCCCAATGCCATTCCTTATTGTCGGTATTTTCTATAAAAGGTAAACCAGCATTTTGAAAACTATTAATACTTTAATTAAACTGCTTACCGATTGGTAACATACGTCTAAATAATTTTTTCTCAAAGTTGATTTATCTGGAACAACTTGTTCGGTGTATTTTTTGAGGAAATTGCGAAAATTGATACTATCAAGTTTTTTAAGAGGAATTTGAGCCGACACACAGTGTGACAATATCACAAGTATTTATAACAAGCAAAGAATATTTTAGTCATGTGTTTCAGTCATTAAAGGAATTCCACCGGACAGAATTAAAATTATCTATATTTGTTTGCTTTAGTTAGGTAATGAATAGACCTATAAAATAGGATTCATTCCGAAATCCTTCCGGTTTTGTAAATAGTGTTCTTTTAAGCCTGTCATTGTACATAATCCTAGTATAAATTATTACGATAGTTCTTCTGTATAAGCGGCTTTTGTATTTAATGTTTTCAGGAAACCATTGTTTAACAAAACATGTAAATCCCTGTTGTTATTTATAGGTTCGTGGTAAAACCTATTGAGCAAAAAATTCTGTAATGCGTTATTGTCATCTACCTATTAAAACACTGTTTACACAATTTTTCAAAATTTATATGTAAAAAAGAAATATAAAACAATACAATTTAAAAAGGCAAAAAAGACAAAAAGTTACACAAAAAGACAAAATAGGTAGGCTCCAGGCATTTGCCTGACTGTCCGCTCTTTAATAATAACATACTTCTTGTAGCACTTCTCTAAGGAATTCTGGAAACACTTCGCGTGGAAATTCTCCAAAAATGTATCTATTGAAGCTCTGAGGAAGAATGTAAGGTCCAATTAAAGTTCTCACAATTCGCGCCTACACATTCACAGAGACTTTATGTTGATTGTTGCGTTTTTTTTGCCGCGTATGTATTATCTGTGGCCCAAACTTGGCTATTTCTCAAATTGAAGATTTTTTTTGCAAATCTGGCCTCATCAGTAAACAACACGTGGTTGGGGAAGTTAGACGTGTTTACAATATGTCAATCACTGACTGTATTGTTGGCGATGCGGAGAATCCTATGCAGATACTCATTGAACTTTTTGTAATTTGAATGAATGTTGTAAATCTTCATGGAAATTTTGCCATACACGAATTGTCGTTTAATTAACCGATAGCACCCTTCAGTACGTACTTCTAGTTATAGTTTCCAGCGGAAGGTAAATGATTGACATGAATCACTCCAAATTTGCTAACATGTGGCGGTATCACAATTACGGGCAAATCAAAGTAAAACACAAAATATGAATCAATGCTTACCCCAGGAAGGCATTCACAAAAACAGCAAAAATACTACATTTATTTATAACACGAATGAGTGTAAAAATTAAGAAGTAAAAACTTTGCTGGGCACTTATGTTATATCATATGCGAAGCGTATCACAAACAACGGAAAAATAGTTTTTTTCCTTGAAAAATTCCAGCTGTCAAGCAGCAGCCACTTTATAGCGCATCGCTCTGAACGTCGCGAAAAAGGGGGAGAACTTATACGCTACGAAAATCACACCAAGACATTTTTAACATAACAATTTTTCGTGTATTTTGAACTTTAACGTTTGCCAAGTTTTTTAAATATTTTTTTTAATCTATTGCTAATCAAATTTGTTAACCTCGTTGATTGATGTTTTTAACGTTGGTGCATATGTATATACAAAACTTTGCACAGATTTTTTTGTGTCTTATAACAATTTTTATTAAATTTAAAAGAATGTGTTTTATTGATATTAACCAGTAATAAATTATTAATTATTTTAATAAAGCATTACGTCAATTTTATTAAATCAGGTAAAGTTACTTTTAACATTGTTGTCATTGCTCTAGGAGCATTTTTACTTACTGTTTTAATATTACAAGTTTTAAAGTTATTACAGTAGCATACGACACCAAAAGACAACTAAATGAATTGTGTTTGTGTTGTTTTTTTCATTTTTAATGAGAACTTCTTTTTTAACGTAGGTAATAGTGTGTTATATACCTATAGACTAAAATACTCATTTTAATGCCACAGTCAACATTCACTCAAAGGATTAAAAAGCACTTTGGTCTCGTGGTATATATGCGATTATGCATTTCGCGTTATAACATAATTAAAATTACATTTATATGAAATAAAACTGTACCAGAAATATTAAACGTGGTTTTATTAATACAAATGGTTGCCAAACAAAGTTTAAATACCTTCTAGATAATTCACATTTTATTAAAATATTATAAATGGATTGTGTTACAATTAATTTATTAAAATTAAATTATTCTCATTTATAGCAAGTTCATTAGAGATTGTGAACACTTTATAGGAACATGTTTTTTTGCATTTATGCTGTTATATGGTTGGAGGAGTAGGTACTTGTCCATTATTTTATGTTAGATTTAGTATAATATTACTATCATGTTCTGAACTGCTGTCATTTCGGATTTTTTCTTTTTCATTTTTTTAAAACTTTGCTCTATGTACGATTGGAATTGGTATATTAAGTTTATTAAATTTTTTCCGTTCGAGGACAATGTTGTCTGACAGATAGAGCCCTTAATTTTCGTGGTGCTTATGCTACTTTTGCACGTTTGAAACATTTTTTCTTTAATTTTATTACATTATCTTAACAAATGTCAAAATGACGTTTTTAATTATTTTTGTGTTACCTAAGAATTTTAATTTTATTGCTTAAACTAGTTGGCTTTCCAAACGTTGTCACGGTGTCATAATTGTTGACATATAATTTGTCGGTCGCATTCACGACTACACGTTACTTGTTCTGTACTTACTTTTCTAGAACGGTAAATAAATCACTTATCAACGAGTTACGCCTAACGACTAGTAAATCAAAAAATAATCTAGTAAAAGTAAATTAAGTATTACATTCTTATCTTTATTTCTTTTAATATTTTCTTTTAAATTATTACGATAATTCAATGATTCTGAAATATAAATTTAGTGTTTAATGCTTATTTATGTTGAATTTTAAACATTTTTTGTTTTAATCGATACAGTAAAAATCACAAGCAATGCGTTATGAATAAATATTACAATAAGCATAAAAAACATTTCCCGTTTGTGTTTGTTATCTGTTGATTTTGCTTATTCTGTCATCAATTTTACCAGATTTTTACTTGGTTGAAAAAATAAGGGTGAAAGGATCGATTCAATAAAATGCCACCTCATTTGACTTCGACATTATGGTCCCATTATGGCTATATAAAGATTAATTAGTAATAATTTATTAAAAGATAAACGAAGAGTCTTCATTATAGCATCATTTATCATCGTTATGTTTTGTTATGGAGTATTTCTGCGCAAACCAAAATGTTACAGGTTTTTAACGTTTATTTGTTGATTCTAGCAACTAATTATCGTTTCAATGTAATTGTTTTAGTTGTTTTTCATTGTTTACACGGTAAGTAAACCTTTGTTAGCGTTAAATTGGCAGGTACAGATTATATTTAGACCTTGTCTGTTATGCGGATTTAACTATAAATTAAATCGAGTTACATGGAGTACTTGTATTGGTGTTTGTGATTCTCTTTGTAACTATGCAAGTGACTTCCTGAACGTGTAATTTGCATTAATAATGTAATTGGTTATCTCAACTATCAGTTTGTTTGTTATATAAAACATGATAAATGAATGAAATATAACATCAATATTGTAAGGATAATTTTCATTAAACTAATAAATAAAGATGGGTTAACATTGATATCGAGACATTAAGCGCTGCTTGATTTAATGTACACAACATTTACTATTTAGCAATAATTTACAAAAATGTTTATTATGTTAGTTGAATATTTATAATATTTACCAAGCATTTACTTAGTTATGTATCAACTAAAATATTTCAATTAATGAGGGATATTAGTTCATTTGATTTTGTTCTTATATATATATATATTATGGGTTTTAATTTGATGTGGACCATAGCATGGCTAGCTGACTGTGTTTGGCGAATTAGGAATGGGTATCAAAAGAATTAAAAATATAAGGTCGCCATATCCGTTTGGACGCTATTGGAATAATCTTGTCCGGATAACACAAGATAGCGTTATAACCTGCAACACAAAGCCATATACAGAGAGGTCGTAAATTTAAGAACCTCCTGCTATCCCTTGAACGGATTGAGTTTGAAAATGTGGACCAAAACATATTGAATTTAAGGAATTTTTACTAGAATAAAATTTTCTGAAAAAGCGCGCTATCGACTTGAAATTTTTATATGGATTGATATATATTGATGTAGTTTTTCTAACAGGTGTTTAAATTCTCTGTATGACTGTTTTTTTTTTAATTTTAAATCCTAGCTACGGTTTAGAAGCTAAAAGCTAAAAAAAAACAAAACTTACTAATTTTTGTGCAATAATCATGTATTCCATGCATTTCAGTTTTGTTTTTAAAACAATCGTTTTTAATGTGACAGACATTAATTACACTCGACCATTTGAGTAGCCAATATCATAGGAAAAGAAAGGCAAATGTTCTGTGACTTGGAGTCATTATTCAATTTAATTTGTGGAAGTTAAAATTGATTTATAATACTTTAACAAAATGATCATTTGATTGACAATTTGTAATTTAACTAGGATTTATTATTTATTATTAAATACTATCATATTAATAAAATTTCAGATTGAAACGACAAGAAATACAATGATTAAAGGAAGAACAAAATATCGTATTATATCAAATATTAAACTTCACAAAATAAAGGAAAAGATAAAATATTAAGTTTGGTGTTCAAAATTACCGCCATTTACTTCCTGACAGTAAATGAACCGACTGATTGTTTCTTGTAGAACATTTTTATATATTTCTCTTATGATGAACGTACATTGGTTAATAATTATTTACTGAACTCTTCAATATTTTGAGGTTGTGCGATATACTTTTGATTTTAAATTGCCCCACAAGAGAAAGTCTAATGGCGTTAAGTAAGGAGAACGAGCTGGTCATTCTATCGGACCGCGTTGTCCGACCACGGCAAACATTGTTCAAATAATTCCTTACTTTCTGGTACTAATGAGGTGAAGCGCCATCCTGTTGAAACGTTATTTCCAAATTTCGAAATTCTTCTGCGTTGTTATTAAACGTTTCATTTATTGCAGGTTGAATAGTATTTTGCAGCATGTCTAAATATTCTGGACCACTTAAATTGCCATCAATAAAGAAAAGTCCTATTATGTGATGTCTAAGAATCCCCGCTCAAACATTAAGCTTTGTGGATATTGGGTATTGTTTTTTCGGTACCAATCGGAGATTTTTTTAGCCCAATACCTTACATTTTGCTTATTTACTATTTCAGTTAAGTAAAAATTGCACTCGTCGCTAAAGCAAATGGAGTGTATGTATCTCAGATTATTATTATCAAGACATTACTTTACTGAATTGAACCCTTTTGTCAGGATCATCTTTTGTTAGCTGATGTATTAATTTAACTTTATATGGGTGAGATTTTTCTTTGTGGAGTACTTTAAGAATAGTGCTCTTAGCAACATTGCGATCTCCACAAATTTCCGATATTGATTACGTGGAATTCATCACGAATTCCGGTAAAATATTTATTTTTCCATCTTCGACAAGAGGGGGACGACCTGACTGCTTTTTATCGCAAACCAATTCAGGTCCTAGAAATTTTGTGTGTGATTTTTACCTGTATTGTTAAGGGGTAGGGGGGGCAATTTTTGTGTGATTTTATCTAGATTCTTCAAAGGGAGACATTTTTACTTGATTACACCAAAAAAATTGATATATCTGTGGTGAAGCTTATTATTAACAATTACGTCTACGTCGAGAAAAAAGAAATTATAAAAGTATGACTTACCCAACTATCCTGCGGTGTACATATGTTTTGCACTTTAGTGCACCTTATTTAAATAGAATCTAGTTAACCGGATGTGAGCCATACCTATATAAAGCGGCTTAATAAACGGTTAAGTTGAAAATGAACAAATATACACAAACACCAGAGGCATGAAATGCAAAAGTATTAATATTCTGGTCAGTTTGTTACACTGGTTTTCTGGTAACAAAGAATACGCGACGGCTAAGACAGTTTCCCAGGAGAGAGAGTTGCAGGCTTTGTGATACTAAATTATAAATTAAATATAAAAAGGTGCCAAAACGACGAAAAAAACTAAATTAGGGAGATATCTTTTAACTCTATCCGCAACTGTAAAAGAACAAATAACACAACAGAAGTGATAACACAGAATATATATTTATTGTATCACAGAAGTAGTTGAAGAGGACAAAGACAGTACATAAGTATCGTTATATAAACGTTGCAAACAATATTACATGGGTTGATATCACAGGCCAAGTATAAGTTACGCCATTTGACTGGGCAACACGTCGCACATCAAAGTGCCCTAATCGATCTAACTTTTACATTTAACGAAGGAATGACTTTACTTTAGTAAGTTAAATTACAAGAATACGAAAATCAAAAGTATAGAGAATCAAAATGCACCCGATAAGTATGTGACACACAAAAAAGAGTTGAACATCAATTGTGATTAAAACTTAGTAGATACGTGCAATTCCAATAATCGACATGACCAACGAAGTAAAATAGAAAATGCAATACTTACAGTTGCAACGTAATATGCAATTTGACACAAAGCGTACATACGGTGTTAGCACAAGTAATTTGATTTAATGCATACGATATTTGACGTAAAAGAATGCGCCGAGTTTTCTTCTAATTTCCTCTAAAGAATTAATTAAACCCTTAATACAAAAAAACCTTATAAAATAACATACCCTAAAATAAGCTTTTACTCAACAATACACAGAATTCGTCCATATATTCACGTAAAATGGCGTGAAACAATTTAATAATGAAAGCTTTGTTAGGCCATAGAGACCGCTACGAACGGTCCATATTATACAAAACGTTAACAGGAAACAAATTTGTTTTGACAGCCGGTTACGAAAGGTGGGGCATGTCGAGGGACAAATTTTATGCTCGAAAAATAATCTACCAAATTTTTAACATAACAAGCTGAGGGTTACACCGGTACTTAACGGCTACGCTAAGAACATTGTCTATTTTATTTCATACAAGAATGATTAATCGAGTGTAAAACACGCTGAAGGTGTTAAACTTAGAATCACATAGGTTTTTGTATAACTAATGGATCGTTACCAACCATGCAGAAGCCGGACTGTAGTGTAATCTTGCCCACTCACAGTAACCGTCACGTACTTATATAATAGACCAATTCGGGAAACTTTTCTACACCTGAGGCGGGTGAATTAATTAATTCTTGATTCTATTCATCGCATTCACAAGGTGTACGCCACATTATAACTGATCTTCTCAACCGTTGCTAAAAAGAAGAAATTTAGTAAAATGTTAACGGAACCGCCATTAAGAGAAATTAAAAGGAAGTTTTCACCTGCAACCACCACGTATCTGACAGGAATCGCACAAAATATTCATTATTAACCAATCAGTAAACCGAACACAGATTCTACAAGAGAAAAAGTAATGTTAGCCACCGAAATAAATAGCAGTAAAAGCACTTACAGTGTAATGAAAGCTAAACGCTCTTGGTAGATTGCAGCATCAAGTTTTTTTTTAAATAAGGTCGTTGGCCCGCCGCAACGGACTCAAGTGGTTCTTAGCACAGTCAGTTATGTAATATGGCATGTGATATAGCTTTTTTCGCCCTTGCATAAACTCGAAAGAATAAAGTATACCCTACACATACGTAGTAAACGTACAACAATAGCCTAATCTAAATGATAAACTAACATCTAAAACCATCTCTATATTACCGCTATATTAGCTTAGATCTTTTCTGCCATTCCACTTCTTTCAACTGTAGTATTACCGCCATGAAAACACTGATGTCGTTCCAAGCCTGCCCAATTGAGACCATGGTCTTAACCAGCACCTTCTTCCCAAATTTATACTTTTTCTGTAATACTGCGCGCTCTGCCTTCCAGTGCCTGCACATAAAAACTGTATACTCGGCATCATCTATATCATCGCCGCAAAAAAAGCAGGATGGGTTCTCTATCTTTTGGATTCCGGCCAGGTAATTGCTGAAGCATCCGTGCCCGGTGAAAACTTGTGTGCTGTGGTAATTCAGGTCTCCAAGTTTCCTATCTGTCCACGTGCACTCTTGCAGCAACAAGTTGAAAATAAAAATGAACACGAAGCGTATTTAGCGACTAAAATTAAAACCATCAAAGAATGACTAATAGGAATTGCCAAACCGACAGCGCTAACTTCAAATGTTTTCGTACACAGGATATTTCGTAGACAAAATAAATACAACCGTAATACTTTATTCGGGTTAAATGAACATGTCGTCCAATCAACTACAGTTAAAACGATGTCTTTGCTTAGTCAGCGGAATTTGGCTCAACGACCGCTTGTACCATACCGTGTAGGGATGGTGAACTGTTACTTTTTTCAGTAACAGTAACAAGTTGTTATTATTACTATGGAGTAACAGTTCCAAATAACAGTTATTTTAGTAACAGTTGTTATTGCGTAATCCGTATGATTTGAGTATATGTAGATGTAGGTACAGACATACCTATCCTACCCAATATCCATGTGTTAGTCATTAATCACTATTTAAAAAAATATTCTTGTTTTTAGATTTACCTATATTTTCAATATTATTTACATTCTTTCTATAGTATTTTGTTCATGTTAAGTATGTTGCAATTATTTACACAAGAAATCTGTCTTTCGTTTGTTAGGTGGTTGTTTCACCTGTGGGAGCCGTCTTATTAGAAAAAGAATGCGTTTAAATTTAAATGCCTATTAACCTAATATTGGAGTAATATGTGCTATTTTGTTTATAAAAAAATTGATGAATGCATCGTAAAACCGGTAAAACTATAAGTTACGTGCGGTTTTCTTAGTAAAATCATTGGTAAAACGCAATTTAGGATGAAGCAATAAATTATAAAACAGAATGTAATGGTTTTCAAAACATTTGTTGTATACATATACATTTAAGTTGACACAAAAGTAAATATAAATACATAAATAAAACTTGTAGTTTTTTTAACGAACTCATTTACTACTAAGATATGATAATATTCTAAGAATGATTCAATTAACGAAGTTTACACGTGTTCAAAGATCAAACAAATTATTTTGTGGTTCAATAAAATTCCAAAATGCTTCTAAAATCTAGTTAACAACTTACTTTAGTTTCGTTCTGATCTGATTACAATAATTAATATATAAAAAGTATCGTGGGTATCGTTTAATAATGGCAACTATAAATGTTAAAACTAGACGTAGCGATGTTTGGAGTTTTTTTACATTAGTTGATGATAAACGCGCGAAATGTGATTTGTGTAAAGAAATATATTCATATAAAAGTTCAATAAGTAATTTAAAGAAACATATTAAAACTAAACATCCTACAATTTCTCTAAGCACAAGAGACTCTAATTTGGCAACAACTGAAGAATGTACTCAGGTTTGTTATTTTATAATTAAACAATTTTTAATATTAATTAATACTATTTGAATAAAAATAGGGAAATAATAAAAATGCCTGCGTATCATCATCTGCAGCTGCACAAATTGAACCTGCTAGTGCTGCAGCTTCTACTAGTTGTAGTTCCAAGAGTCAGCAACAAAACATAAAAAGTTATTTTAATCCAAAGAAAATGAATTCATTTCACAAAAAACAAATTGATGCTTCACTTCTGCAATTATTTATTAAAGACTATCAGCCATTTAGAATTGTGGAGGATTTTGGTTTTAAGAAATTTGTTACAACATTAAACCCAACATATGTAGTACCACATAGGCACACCATCTCGAAAACATTAATTCCAGCTGCATATGAAGAATGTCTTAATAGAACAAAATCGTTGATGTCCAACATAGATTATGTATGCTTGACGACCGACTGCTGGACATCTAGCAACAATGATGCTTTTTTGGCAGTTACAGCACATTATTTAGATGAAAACTTCATGTTGCATACCGTACTTTTAGAATGCACAATTATGAATAAAAGCCATACTGGCCACAATTTAGCTTTAGTCATTGAAAAAATTATTGAAGATTGGCAACTAAAAGGAAAAATTGTTTTAGTTGTGTCAGACAACGCAGCTAACATTAAACTTGCACTTAAAGACATTCTAAAACTAAAACATTTTGGTTGTTTTGCGCATACCCTTAATTTAGTAGTGCAAAATTCGGTTAAACAAATTGAAGAATTAATCGAAAAAGTGCGAAACATTGTGTCTTTTTTCAGAAGAAGTGTTGCAGCAAACGATAAATTAAATACATATTTAAGAAATAATAATTTACCAGTAAAAAAAGTTGTACAAGATGTATGCACAAGATGGAACTCAACATTTTACATGTTAAAACGTTTTGTAGAACTTAAAGATGGGCTACGTTCTACAATAGCCTTACTTGATAAATTGTCACTTCCAGTATTAGAACCAGCCGAGTGGTCAATGTGTGCAGAGTTGTGTGAGGTTCTTAAACCATTTGAAACCGTAACGGGTATGCTTAGTGGCGATAAATATACGACCGCTTCATTAATAATTCCGGTTGTTCGTGGACTATTTGATGTTTGCAATGAACTGCACCAAAAGAATTATAATCCACAGGTGAAGGGCGTTGTTTCAGAATTATTCCGGCAACTGGATCAAAGGTTTGGAAATATTGAAGTCAGTGGAACTTTAAGCTGCTGCACATTTTTGGATCCACGTTTTAAACATTTTGGTTTTAGAAATCCAAATAATGCTGCCGTTGCAAAAAAAATAATAATTGCTGAATTATCAGAGCTATTACGAACAAATCAAAAAAAAAAAACTGAAACTCACGAAATAACAGAACATGAAAATGTAAAATTGTCAATCTGGTCATCCTTTGATAAACGAGTAACTGAAATTAAAGCAACTGGTACTACTACAAGACAGTCTCGCAGTATGATTGAATTCGATCGGTTTCTGGAGGAAGAGCTTCTACCTAGAAATGAAGATCCGTTAGTGTGGTGGAAAAACAATAATCATAAATATCCTCTCCTTTCCAAACTTGTTAGAGAAAAATTTTGTGGTGTTGCAACTAGTGTACCATGTGAAAGACTTTTTACGAAAACAGGACTGCTTCTGAATGAGCGACGAACTAAGCTAAGTCCTAAAAACTTAAGAAATTTAGCTTTTTTAAATATGAATTCCTAAGTTTTGTAGATTTATACTGATTTTTAAAACATCTTTGTTTTTTTAAATGTTAAATGTATTGCCATATTTTATTACGTAAAACTTGTCTAAAATGAGAAATGTAGCCATTAGTTCTCATCCTCCAACTTTTTCTTTTTATTATAGAGTTGAAGTATATAACGTTGTATTCTTTTCATGTCTTAATCTGCAATGTTATTAAGTAGAAAGCAGATATAGGTTGTTTTATATTTAACCTAACACCAAGTCGATTATTTATCGAATGTCGATGGACAGTAAGTATAATTACACTCAAAGAAATTTTCAATTTAAATTTAAAAAACCATACTTTTAAACAAAAATCAAAAGTATTTGCTTTAAAATGTACAAAAATGCAAATAAAATTTAAAAAATGTTACCTTTTACGGTTTTGAAAAATTCTTTCTAATTAAATATTAAAACTATTCAAATAAAAACTAGCTAGTTTTAAAGATAATGTAGTTTTTTCAAGTTTAAAAAGATATTGTTGAAAAAAACATTTACTTTCAAAGTTCGATAAGTTACATTTTGATATTTATCACAACGCTGTATCGATAAAAAAAGCAATCAGGAGACCGGTTGTCGCAAAGCAACTCGGCTAAAATATATGCGTAGTATTTTAAAATAAATATAATTATTATTATTTATCTGTCAAAAACTAAGGTACTTTTAAAAACAAGGACATGTTTTAAACCCTTTTTTATAAGCAAATTTTTCAATTTCACTTGCAATTTTTTAGACTCGAATGCAATTTTTTTTGCGGGTTAAAGACATGTCATCCTATGATGTCATCTTTAAAAGCTTCAGAAACATCTAACGCCGCCAGCCGATAATAAAGCAAGCACGACTTGCATAGTTGCATCACTAACTACTTCGTGTTACTGGTGTTACTTGTCACTTGTTATATTCACAGTACGTACTAGGTTAAGTAGGAATAGTAGCACAATAGTAGTATGTAGCAGACATAATGTAAGAACAAAATACTAAAGAAGGCCAAGAACGCTTTTTGTAAAGTTGTTACTAAATAACTGTTATTTTACAACGTTGATAACAAGTTGTTATTGTTCCGTATTAATAACTGTTACAAAATAATAGTTACCGGAAATACTAGCCACCGCTAATACCGTGGTAGGCAGTAGCGTGCTGCCAGTAAACAAAGAATGTTACTTTAATTTTATCATCTATCGGATTGCTCTTTCTCTTATATATTTTACAACGATAATATCGTGAGAGGATTGTGCTACCTACGCCTTAGAAGCCAAAAAGTGACAAGATTGTTTTTTTTTGGTAACATGGTGGCGTTTAAGGCCTTTCTATGTCATTTAAGCTCTATTCATGAAAATATTTGTTTTACAATGGAATTGGAAACGGAATCTTTTTTGCTATTTTTTATTTAACTCAAACCTATTTTTTTTTAAATAATAAAAAGATCTAACCAAAGTTTTAATTGCAAACGATTACAGTAGAAAGGGATCTATTTTAAAGTTTACTTCTACCAAAACAAACAGCGGAATCTAAGTCTCAACCGTCGTCTATCGCTTAATTAACCTATGTGGAAGGTACTACGGATGGTATCGGAAAACTCATTATCAAAAACATCACACTGCTTTCTAGTCTTTCTAAACTGGGCCAATTCTAAGTTCTGTGAAAGACGTTATTTCTTTTCAGTGTTTGCAGCATTTCTTGCTGTTGTGATCGTACATATTTTGGAGAAACGGGCAGAAGCGTGGGAATGCATATTAAGCAACATCAAAAGTCGTCTGAAACAATCGTCTAAGTCAGCAATAACGGAGCACATGCTAGAAACATAAAATTATGTTTGAAAACACTAAGGTTTTCTACTCTTACTAAATAGCACGAATTCTTAAATCTTGTAAAAGACGTTGCTCATTTTCAGTCGGACGGTGTTTATACCAATCCTTGCTCTTGTGATTATTTTAAATTAGAAAAAAAAAATGAAAATTTTGTCTCAAACGTAGTGATGTCACACCCAATAGTCTTGTACGCTGCTAACAATTCCTAGACATGAGCAACATTTTGTTGTTAAACAAAAATCACTACACTAAATACCACAATCACTTTATGTAACTCAAACGCGTTTTTATAGCTATCCTATCATCAGCATCGACAAGAATACTAATATACTAGTATTTTTTGGTTGATGAGCATAGTTATCGAAACGCGTTATAAAGTTATTTCGGTATTTGTTGTTCTGAGTTTTGTTTAGGTATTGTGTCACAGTGGTTTCTGTAGTGTTATACTTTTGTGTTACCTTAAAAGTTGTCTCGCACGTTTTGAAATGCAAGTCAAGTTTGTCTTTCTTTTGGGTTCAGGTGTTCAACAACCATGGAATCTTGGAAAAGTTGTCTAATGTGTGGACCTCCAAAAACTTTTTGTATTTTAACTTTTTAGACGAGGAAATTCAGTTTTGAAAAATTTTCCAGTGCTTTCACAAATTGCTTCATCAATCCGAGTTTGATGTGCATGGCGGAAAGTAAATATTTTTTTTCAGGTCTACAGGATCGTGATGGACGTTTTTCTGACCGGGAGTTAACCTTTTTTGCAGACGTCAGTAAAGTACGATGTAACGTTTGTTCTGAGCTGGGCGGTCCCATTGGCAACTATAATCATGATAACTGATTTTATCAAGAATTTGACTGATGTTTTCGTACGTCTTCTTCATCTCCACTAAGTATGCAATTGGCACTGATGAAAACTCATTTCAATTGGCTAACAGGAATTGGTAAGCTTTTAGTTGTTTGGGCTACATGGCATATTCAATGCATTTGAATTAGGGCGGATTACTAAGGCTCGGTTGCATAAAGCATTGTTAACGTTGACGATATAGTTAACTACGTGATCATATCGTTAGGTGTTGTCAATTGTCTTTAAGTTGTACTTAGTTGTATCATTTGCTTAACTAACGACATTTATCAAACCAAATGCTATCATTTAGTTAACAACGGACGTCCGCAACAAGTTTGCCTCATGATCAGATCATTTAGTTTCTACTGATTAACCAGGTGAGCTTGCCGATGAGGTGATTTCATTTAGAACACTTTTTAACATCGATGAACTTACTATTTGACAGTCCCGGTTGTGCCCTCCAAATTTGTTTCTGGTTCTAGAGTATAGGTTTTTGGAGGCACTGGGATTGGTAAAGATTCTTTCCAAGGAACTGGTCTTAGAGCTGAAGGGTTTAACATGTCGTTATTTTGTATTTATGAAAAATATTTATTCTACATTAAAATTAACGGCTGCAGTGTTTAAGGACGCTACTGATTGTCATCTCACTTTACGGGTAGGGATAAACGTGTTACAGAAACTAACGGCTATCTTACTCGCTCTTTACTGCTGTTGAACGTTCGTGTACCTGGTTATTTTACAACATGTAAGTAGTTTTCTTTCGGTTGAGTTTTTTTTGAAAGTGATGTTTACTACGCTGTTAGCCGATGTGCTAGGGAAAAGGTAGGAAAGCAATTCTGAAAGATAGCGTCGTCACGTTATCTTTTTCTTTTTTTTTAGCGACTTTCGGTGGATTACCATGCTGTCTTTGTACCTGGTTGTTTTTGGTATATGTAATGTGTGGAGTTTACCTAGTTTTATGCAATCAGAAGGGACGAGAGAAGACTCACACTTGTATCAGTATCGTATTACTTAGTTAAATTACTTTATGCACATTACTTAGTATAGCCTATAGTTTCTCGCATTTATAATTATTACTTTAATTATGTCAGCCTTGTAAGTACTACTTCTTAGTAACGTAGAATTCTGCTTTATGTAATTTGTTTCAATTGTATTCGCTAACCGTCAGCCTTCGGCCTTTTAACTTATTTTATGTAGTTATCACGATAGATCAAACTGACTTAAATATACTTTCAGTCACGAACTTTATATATTTGTAACCTTATATTATATCTTCGATTATTTGAATGCAGTCATAACTAAAGGCAAAATAACATTAACCGTCGTACATATGCTTATATACCACACATATTTTCGTCTTAAATTAGATAAAAAGGACTATTGGAAGTCACTAGTAATGCTGAAGAACTGTCGGTTTGGTAAGTTTTGTACTCATATTTTACTTTTTTGCGATTTATTATCATTGTCGATTATTGACTTATTTTGCGTAGACGAGGTAGTTGGATCAAGCAATATTTATATTATATTAAATTAAAATCGTTCACTTATAACATTTGTTAGCAATTGAATATAATCAGTTGCTTGAACGAAACATTGATATTATAGCTGTGATATTGCTATATTAGTTGACAAATCTATGATTGTTATTGGTTTACGTCTTTCTCTGTTGATTTTAACGACTATCCTCTCTTCTTGAGAGTTTGTTTTGTCAGTTTGTTCCTTTTACTGATCGATAAATTTAAACAAGGTTTCAATTGGGTGATATTTACTTGTTTCGGCGCTTTTTTAATTTAGTGTAGGATTAGCACACCGAGACTTGCGATCCGTTTGCCGATACAACTGAGTTAGTCGCTTGCCTTTAAGTTGCTAGAAAATTCTCGTTACAAGGGATATTAGTATATTGTATTTTTATTTTTGCTTGAGAACCCGATAGGGAAAGACATACAAAAGTAACAATCTGTGAGATGACAGTGGGGTTCGAGCCAAACCATGAACACAGCAAATGGTTTTGATTTCGGGTAGCTTTGAGCCATTTGGTCAATCTACTGTAACAAGTAATCCAGTAAACTGTTGATGCGTAATTCTTGTTTCAATCTCCTACTTGCCAATGAAAGTAAACGAAGCAAAGAAAGAGGTTTTTGTGCGCATCTAAAGTCTTTTTCTGCAAACATAGCTGAGCTATCGTGAAAATTTTTACACTCGCGTGGCATAATTCTAAATTCACTCAAATTCTATCGTTTTATATAATTTAAACAACTTGCAAACCCCGTGTAAAACACTGGCAAGGTCCTTCTACCATTGCGAAAGATATACTGAAGGAAGATAAGGTTTACACTGCAGGTCTATAGAGACAAGACTAATGCAACCTTAAACTTGTCAAACCATGAAAAAAATTTTTTTTAATCATAAATTTACAATTTAAGAATCAAATACCTTTCCAATGAACCTTCCTGTTACAAATTTTGATGCTTTAGAATTTTTTATCTCTCTGACGCCTTAGAAAAACTTTAAACGTTAAAAAATCCTTTTGGTCGCTTCAAATCAAATTCATAAAAATAAAATTATTGAAAAGTGATAAAAATAGATATGTTATTTTACATAACTGTTAGCAGGAATGGTGTCAGGTCCGATTTTCATGCAGAGCAATGTAATTAATAACACAATAACTCACTAAATTAAGTTATATAACACCACTTCAAATTATGATTTATGAAATCAGAGCGAAATATGCACACACGTATTACTTTCAGGTTGATTATAAATAAATAGAAAATTCTGAATTTTTTGTTACCACGTCGAAGGTTCTAGAACTTTTTCGCGGAATTCTAGAATAATAGATATATTATATGAATGTATAAATTAATTATCTTATTGACTGAAATTGTAAAAAGTATTTGGCAAACGCTATTAAATCTTCATAGTTTCGCTGACCTTATTTTTAGCCCTTACTATTTATCTTTCCAGAAATGTTTGGCACTATATTGGTATAGTTCATAATAACACATTTAATAAAGATGCTATGATATTGTCTAAAAACTTTTGTAACTAATTTTATTTGCAGTTTTATAAAGTTTATGTCAATATCCAATATCGTTATGTGTAAAAGATATCCAAAGCTGGAGCAAATGATTAAACCAAAATCTTATCATCAGATTTATGTTATTAGACGCTATTTCAATAATATGGTAAGCGACTGTAAAATTGGCAATGTAAACTTTTAGATTTGGATATTACGTTTCCACTACGATAGTCTTTCGAAACATTTGTACAATTTATTTTCTTTTGTGTCCACTCTTACTTCTATCTAATCGATTCTAATGCATCCTTTCGAATAAACCTAATATTAGTTTTAAGTGGATTATGTATAAAGATAATTTTAGTATTTGAGTGGTACTAACGGAAATGAGCAGCATCTGATAAATGCTAGTATGTCCGAGAGTTTTGCAATTTGATACAATAAGTAGTACTCGCGATCGTTAAAGAACGGATGTAATTTGGTCGTAATTTTAGAGGCTGTTGGGAGTAGTTTCCAAAATTTGTTATTATTGTTATTAAGTGTTAAAGTTACCTGCACAGATTTCTTTTTTTTTATAATAAAGTTGTCTTTTTTAAATAAGATTTTAGGGATCAAAGGCGGTAGTATTTCAGTTCCGGAAGAGGATAAAGCGATAGTTGGAGATAGAAGCACTTAAACTTTTTACAAAAATTCCTTCAATCTACAAAGGTACTTAATATAATACGCTTGAGAAGTTTGGTTTATTTTTAAAGAGAAACGAGATATGATTTATGCTAAAAAAATAAATGTCTCTCTTCTAACAGTATATTTATGCACCGAAATGTGACAGACACTACTAGTGAGTGTTTATGACTTTTAATATCAAAAGCTCTTTTAGTTTTTAGAAAATGTTAACAGTGAAAATGACAAGGCGACGAAAACTATTTAAACTGGAAAAGACATTTCGTTGTATTTATCTTTATAAAACTGGAGAATATGCACGAATCGAAACGTCGACTGTAATTATTTGTAATAAAAACGTCTTATTTGCGATCTGCGAAATAATCATTTTTATCCCATATTTGTTCGAAATGTAACTTTTTTTAAAGTATAATTTACACTTTCATCGATTCAGGCATAATTTGCGAAGGCGTAGGAACTTTCCCAATTTTTCGTTTATCAAAGAGAGAATTTTTTTCTAAAGGAATATAACGATGTGCAAGAAATGAAATCGCATAGGGATTATCTCACATCCCTAACTTCTACAAATTACTGTTTACTAGTCACGTGCGGAATCTTTTAGTTTTGTTTCTTAAATTAAATTACTCTTGTGGGAATTGGAATGAAAATTTTAGGGGAGTAGTTATAACAGTGGTAGGAGATAAATTTGAACTACATGAAAGCCTCTAGAGAAAATATTTTACGAGGATGTTTGCGCAGCTGCATTTCTGTTTTATTAAACTTATCGGACTTTTAGAAAACGAAATACATATTGGGTTGGCAAAATTTTTGAAATAATTTTTTTTTATTGGAAAATTGATTATTATATACAGAGTATTTGTTTTAAAACAAAACATCCTGAATAGTAATTACAATTTTATAATAAAATGCCGAGACACGTCTTATTTCAGTTTTTAGGGGCACAACTTTTGACAAAAATAAAAGTTCTCATTACACCTGTCTTGTTTTTACAAGATCTCTTTCAATTTCTTTCAAATGGGAACGTGGGTCGAATTATACATAATTGGAAAAGTATTTTCGTCAAGGTAACAAAAGCCTTATTACATTACTTTCCGATGATGTATGTATCACATGATTCCTCTTTGAAGAAATGGGAAAAGGTTAACTGCAGAGGAAGGGGATATATTTGACAGCTGTCATTTGCGTGTCAAAAGCTGTTCGTCCGTGCAAATCAAAATTGATGTGTCTTAAGATTCTATTAGAAAATCATTATTATAAGAATTATTTAGGTCGTTTCGTTTTAAAACCAAGTACACAATAAATAATTGCTTGCAAGTAAAAATAGAATAATGCTACTATTAGTAGACTCTTAAATTGGGCAACACTTTATACACGTAAGTAATGAGTTATTAACGTACGTTGAAGTTAGTAAATATAATTTGGTCAATACAAAGAAGAAGAAACAAAGTATGAAACACAGAAGGAGGTTACTCATCTTTTTCCTGACAATCGATTAGCTAATGGCATATCCAAAACTTATTCCTAAAGTTGCTAAAAGTTTAACTAATAGATATACAATGATATCACAAGCAAGTTGCCAATAATTTATGCGATGATTATTATACAAAAAATGCGCTAAGTTTTTAAAGAATCTTTTAACTGATAATTTTGAGGTGTGCCACTGAGTCTTCAGGACTAGTTGTCTATTTAACGAATATCGCACATGACCTAGCTTTCTTTAACCAGTAAGCTTTGGTTATTTAATTCTGGCATCAGTGCGCGTCTTAATTATCGACTCTACGAAAAATCAATTAGGTGACCAAAGTTGCTGTGATAATAAAAGAAAAATTACATTTCTCCCTAAAATAGAAATGCCCTTTTACGCCAGCGATTCTTTAATATGCAAAACATCAAAAACCAAATTAATTTAATAACGTGGCTGTTTCAAGGTTCTTAAATGTGGATATCGCTGGGCATTGCGTTAACACACATACTGATTCTTTAGCGTGAACAAAACGGAAAAAAATAATTAAAGAACCAATTGAACTTGTAGATGACGTTTACGACTGGGCAAAATTCATACAGCGCTAGCATGAGAAACCATAAGAAGGTTTTGAGCATAACAATGTTCTTGTGCTAGTCGGACCTCGTATACTTCTAACAAATGTAGCAAATGCAGTCCGGATCACACAATTGCGCATATTTATCTTTCGTTTACTGAATCACCGTATACCAAATCGTATTAAGTTAAAAGGGGGCGTTCTTGTTTTGTAGATATTATGGAGACGAGGAATAGTGGTGAGCAGTTTTAGTGAATTATTAAGATCTGAATTAAAAATTCTTTTTTGTATCACTTTTAGGTGCATTTTTTGATTTCTGATACAGTTCAAACACCAATAATTATTTTTTTTTAAATTTTTTTAATTTTAATCTTTGAATATTTTTATCTTAAGAATCTTTTATTGCTCATTGATTTTGCATCGTTCATTTTGAAGTCCGTTTGTAACATTGGAGGTTATTTTTCGAGTTAACTCATGCGGTTGACATTTTACACGCAGACTACATAGTAAGCACATCTGAATGTAAATACTCAGCAAAGCTTTTGAAAATTGTGCGCAATCCACTTGTTTTATGGCGTTAATCGAATGTAAAATAAATTGATGTTTCTGGGAAGATTCGCTGAGATATGATACACATTGACGTTTGCAGTTAGATTTAATCTTTTTGCATCGATTTTAGCATTTACTACTATACTTATTAAATTTGGTTATTTATTATTACATACTAAATTACGTAGTCAACACGTCGTATTAACTCATGTGTAAGCCGAATTGCTGCTGTTCTTTTTGAAAAATCGTCGTCGTGAAATATATGTAGTAAATTAGTAGAATTGTCGATTTGTGACCGTCTTTGATACCCGATATACCAGTATTCTAATAGGGAGGTTAACGGAATTTCGCTCATCAAATTTTGTAGATGCATTTGTTTGGAATTTGGATAATTAGTGTGCGCCAGAATGTTTCAGAATTGGTTGTACGCTTTTCTTTTTCTTTTCGAATACCTTTGGTCTGTTTTCTTTCGAAGTCAGGCATTTTGGTTTTTTTGGAATATGGATTGCCAGCTATTTCTCTACCGTCTTCCAGAACCGTACGAGCTCTTCGTCCGTTCTTTTTACATGGCCAAACCATTGGCGTCTTCTCTGTCTTCCCCATCTTACCACAGCATTCATTGCGCAAGTCCTTCTCATTTCTTTATTCCTAATTTTGTCATTGAGGGTTTTTAAGGCGATCATTTTCAACGTTCTCATTTCTGCTGTTTTGTTTGTAGGTTAGTACAGGTCTCACACCTGCTTTATATATCCTTACTTTACTATCCGTTTGCATATATTTATTATTCCACACAACATCTCTTAAGCATCCAGATATAACGGCGGGCCGATTTATTTGATGTTTTAATTCTTACACTTAGTTATGGTAGCTCATTGTATTTACTCCAAGGTATTTAAAATGCGTAACTTGTTCTATACTGCTTACTTCAATTTCAATTTTACATCTTACAGGGTCTTTGGAGTAGATCATAGTGTTGGTTTTTTTTTTAAATTTTTATATATTTCTGCACTATTTGAAAGCAACGGAAAACTAAAGCGCCTGTGTTGCAGCTTATATCCCAGGTTTAAGGAGTTCATTTTATTTATTATGTTGTCTATTATTAAATCTAGAAATTAATTAATTCTGCCTGGTGTTGGTTGTTACCTGCGGTTGAATTTCGCTGTGAAAGACACCGTAAGTTTTTTTTGTGTGTGTTTCGATTGATTATTTTAGTATTAGCATCGAGAACGTTTTGTTTGTTGTTTGTGTGGTTTGAGTTTAATGATATTTCAAGTTGTTTTCAATCATTATTGAAATTTTCTTTTAAATGCATACAGATCCGTAGTTTTGTTTTTGATTTAGTACTTTATTTAGTTATCTTCGTAGAATACCAATTCAATATAATTTACGACTTCCTTTGTGGAATGTAAGTTGATACATTTTTCTTGGTAATTACACTTTGATTAAGCCACCTGCAAAAATGCAAGTCTCATCGTTCTTGTGAGAATTATTTTCGTCGAAGTCTACGTGAGGAAATTCACGTGGCTAATTATAATTTTCATCTTTGTTTTTCTCGTTTGTTCAATGTTCTTTCTTTTACGTAGATGTTACCGCGCAAGCGAAGAGAATTTGGTGGGAACGAGGTGTTAAATATGAGAGGTTTTGGTTTGGGGGATGAATAATCATCAATCGATCGTTGGTGGCAATTTTAAATTACCGGTTACCGGTTGGTAAGGGTACGTTTCGTTATGCCTTACCGCGGAAGTTAAAAAGAAAATTGGTACCGTGGAAATGTAGTGTAGTGATGGAAAAGTTTGATTTTTATCTTCTTTTCAATGTTCGTAATTTACGGATTATGCAAATTTCACGGTTTCCATAATTATAACGCAAGTTTCAAGTTGGATATTCAATCGTTGGGGTTGTACTGTGTCCAATCTTCGCATTTGTGCGGATTATGTTAAGTGTTAACAAAGAAATTCTTCCGCCGGCATAGAAATTATTTGGAGTACCTTTTCGTTTGGCCATCCCGGACCACCTAACCATAAGTACGTTCCTGCAGTTACGACGAATTCAAGGTATTTATGTTGCACCATTTATTTAATCGAGAAGATATTATTTACGTTTACGCGATCAAGTGTTAAAAGCTTTGAATTTTCAATTAAAAATTACAAGTGTTTCGAAGTTATCGTTAATGTAACTAATTAATGACCGTATTTTACGGTACTGTTTTATCCCAAGTTTAAAATTTATTAAACGGGACCGAATTATCGATTCAAATTATATATATATAAATTAGTTTATAAGTTTATTTCATTTTGTTTTTGTATTATATCGACACACACACGGCCGTGATCATAGATGTTTTAAGATTGATTAATTTGTGCTGTTTATTTCTTTAAAATTCTGTATTGTGTATTTTATAATTTTGTTTGTGTATTTTATTCCATTAAGTGTAAATTGGTTTTGATCTAACGTGCATTCAAGTAATTTTTCTATTATTTTGCTACTGTTTTGTGTGATTAATTTTGTCAATTTCAATTCAATTATTTTATTTTATTCATTTTGATTTATTTTGTTCAAATAAATGTTAAATTATTAAATTGTAAAGAGCTTTTAATTCCGTCGGCCTCCGCGTGTGTAACTTTATTAGTTTATTTTAGATTTTAGCAAATGCACCCTCTAAGGTAAGTCCATTGGGGGTGCATACTACAGAAGCGGACTTGTGGTTGGCAAGGGTCATTAGTCCATTAAGCTTTACCCCTTCCTGGCGCCCTTTGATTTCGACATTATTATTTATCGATTTTGTGTTTTCGACAAGTCAATCCATTTCGATCACGAAACTTTTAAATAAAACTCACCCCTTCTCCATTGAGCTAGTGGCACAACCCCCGTTTATGTTACTACATTGCAGGCAGTGACTTTGTGTTAATTTTGGCATGTAACATGGTATATCTTTAGTTGTTTGATTACTGACTTTAATAACCGTCGTGTTGTTGGTATTCATTTGATGTATAATACAAGGTGTCCAGAAAGGGTAGGGGGTATTTGTAAATTCAATTAAAAACAAACCACAAGTCAGAAAAAAATATATAGTAAATTTTACAGAAGATATTGGAAAATTAATTGGCAAAGATTATGTTGTCCAAATGTTGACCCTCGCTTTGCTGGCATTCATCTAAACGAAATCGGAAATTAGCCACCACGCGTCTACACATCTCTCCGGAAATGGCGGCCATTTCGGTGCGGATGTTGTGCTTCAGTTGCAGTAGAGTTCGTGATTTTTTTGCGTACACTTTCTGCTTAAGGTATCCCCACATGAAATAATCAAGGGGTGTCAGATCGGGGCTTCTCGGAGGCCAGTTGATGGTTCCTCTACGAGAGATCACTTTTTCTGGAAAAAGTTGATTGACAACCGCAATCGATTGGTTTGAAGTGTGGCAAGTTGCCCCATCTTGTTGAAACTATGTCTCCGCATTAAAACCTTCAAATTCCTGTAATTGTCGAGCCAAAAAGTTCCGTAACATGTCGGAATACCGCTCACTATTTACCGTTAGTGCTCGCCCTTGCCAATCGCTTGTTGAGTTCGAACAGAGCGTGGGCGACCTGGATGTTGAATTTTCACACTCGAACCGGTATTCTCAAACATTCGAATCCATTTTCTGATGGTATCGTCCTTCGGTGCATTCCGTACATTAAATTCTGTACGATATAAACGTTGAGCTGACACTATCGAATCACCATTGCGATAATAAGCGCGTATGCAAAAAGCACGATGGTTTCCCGGGTACGCTTCCATGGTTACAGAATCTCCAAATAATGGCGGAGCACGCTATCCTATCCACCCCCCCACCAATCGCGCCATTACTCGGACAACGCCGATACAAATACCCCCCACCCTTTCTGGACACCGTGTGTTAACGATTTTCGATGGTACATGTACCATGGTACTTGTCTTTCTTATTACGTCTCTTAGCCGGACCTTGTCAAATGCCTTTGTTCGGTCTATGAAGCAGGCATACAGTGCTTTGTCAATTTCGATGGATTTTGGAGTTGTCTTAGTATGAAGATAGCATCTGTTGTTGATCTGTTTCTTCTAAAACCTTGTTGTTTGTCTCTGTTTTTAATGCTGTAACTAAATTAGTTTTTTTGTGATACCACGGCAATGTACTTACATGTTTTTGGCTTTTAGTATTTTTTTGTATTTTTACTAGAACTAGCAAAGGGTACAAAACTGTAACTTTTTATTTTTTGTCACATTTTGCGTTCGATCGTATGTACGGCGATTGAGATTATTCAAGCTTGGGGCTTGATTGGGTGTTATTTTTTAATTTATATTAATTTCATGTTGTTAAAGTTTAAATTGTTTTGTTTAATATGTTGCATAACTCGATGGTACAGTATACCTATAATTAGATTAGTTGATTACTGTGATATTGCATGTACATATATTTGTTTGACTTTATATTTTTACAGACGTCTACGTTAAAATAAATTTACTTATTGTTAGTTTATGTGTTTTATCATATTTTTATAGTGCTAGAGTATGTGGACGAGCACCTGTTGTCTTTTTCGTTCTGGCGCTTTTTTAGCCAGGTATAATCCGCACATCAAAAACTGATTTGTAGTAAAATAATATAAAAACATCAAAAACTACAATATTAACGCTGATGATGGTAGCAAAGCTATCAAAACACATACGGTGTTTTTTAAAAGTTAATAAATTAGTTTTTGGCGTTTCTATATTATTTTAGTTATAGTGCCACAGGATTTCTTCCAGTTTTATAATTTGTAGTAGTTGTGTTATCCACGCCACTCTCCCGTGCCAGAGCTGCCCTTGTCTTTTTTTATAGTAGGTTAGGTTTGTACTTTAGTCAGGTGCTCGTTACAGTATAGCTATAATGTTTTTCTTTTATTTTTTTGTTTTTAGCTATAATTGCATTAAATATTTCACTATCTTTCTCAATTATGGTCGCTCGCGTCTCTCGCTACAAACTTTTTCTAGACTATGACTCTTTTTTTTTTTTAAGTTTTTGCATTTTTTTTTGTCTGTTCTAAATGTTTATATTATTTTTATACAACACGTTCACATTTTTTTTCTATTTTATTTTTTTGTATTTTTTCGTGCATATTTCTTAATAGATTTTAGTATATGTTTTTTTAATTAGTTTTTGAAGTTTTGGATTTTTTGTACTTTTTTTGTAGTGAACTGACTCTCTGTTCAGTTTTTTTTTAATATATGTCTTTTATATATCTAACCGTGTCTTCCTGGCTCTATGTAGTAAGCTTTTCCATGTGTTTCTAAGATGATACCCTTTCTCTTTTCTCAGTCTTATTCGTTTCTATAGCTTCTTTGACAGGTTTTTTCTTATATTTCTTAGTGGTAGTTATTATTTTTCCGTTGTTGAAGTCTATTTTGTTACCAGTTTTGTTTGTGTGTTCTGCTACTGCCGATTGTCTAATTTTTTCAGTCTTCTCTGTCTCGTGTTTTTTTTGTTGCCACACTGTTTTTTTCCGTTTGTCCAAGGTAACTCTTTCTGCACTGACTTGTTATCTTTCATATACCTTCCGTCCTGGTTTTTGCTATTTTGTCTTTCGCTGTTGGTAGATTGGCGTGGTGGTTTCAAAGCGTACTTTTATTTTTTTAGTATTTCACATACATATTTTTTCAGTGTTTTTTCGCTATGTAAAGTAAACAAGCTACCCATCTTGGTGGTTCGGTTGCCGCTTGCAGAATCATTTGTTTCTTTATGTCGATGTACGTGTAACCATTTCTAGTCTATTTTAAGGCGTTTCTTCTCACTGGCTAAGTGTTGACTATAGTTGATTGTTTTTGAACTAGATGATAGCGTAAGGATAAGGTTTTTGTATCTGGTGATGGTGAAATCTGTCTGTGTGCATCTTTTTTTCTATACGTGTTATAGCTTCCGCTCTTGGTTTCTCTTTACGATTGCGTTCAAAAAAAGTAAATCTTCATTTTGATCTATCTCCATAGTAAACTTAATTGCTTTGTGCAGTGAGTTGATGCGGCTCAGGAATTTTTCTAGTTTCTCTTCTCCGTGTTGCTTATCACAAAGGTGATATTTTTAGTTTCTGTTTACTGGATTTTGTGGTTTTCTCTTTAAATGTTTTTATGAACAAATTCACAATTACAGGTAATAAAGGACTTCCCATTGCTGTTTCAATACTCTGGAACATGTTTCGTTGTATAAGAAACACGTATGTCGTAGACAAGCACAGCTCTACTAATTCGATAATATCTGTTTCGAGTCCCAGATCCAGTATGGTACTTAGGTACATTAGTAAAGAGCGACGTTACATTAAAACTCACTAAAATGTATATACGTTTAGTCTTGAATGAAGAAAGGATCTCTACAAAATGTAGCGAGTTCTTCACATGCGATGTAGTTTGTTTGGTTATACAAAGTTTTATAAATCATAGGTTGGTGATCCAATACTGCTTACAATGGGTCTTCTTAGTGGTACTCCATCTTTGTGTATTTTTAGTATTTTGTATAGTATGGGTGGTTTTGTGGCTCTTGGTAATGATCTGTTCTGTATCCTTTTGGATTTCTTTCTACATTTCTTTGCTATTTTTGCGATTTTTTTATAGAATTTTTTTTTTCTTTTCATCGTCTAACAGTTCGGATTTAAAGAATAACTCGGAGCGAATGGATGTGTTTTTATCCGGTGCGCGGTTATTAACTTTAATTTATAACTTACCTTTACTTACTGTTTTTCAATTGATTGTTAGTGACCAGATGTAAATAGTCAACTATTAGTGTGGACAAGTTTTTTTGTGCGGGTTTTCCTTTTAAACTGTGTTTATTCGTTTAACGATTATGATTTAACAACGAAGTATTGTTTTTGTGTTTTAACTGGGGAAAGGCGAAGGCCGATAAGGTAGGATTTTATGTTTTTTGATGCAGTCGAGATTGAGTTTTTAATTAAACTTTGGTTGAGTAGATTCTTAGTTTATCACCTATCACTACTGCGCACTGATCGGCGTTTTTCTCGAATTACGGTAGTCGTAGTGTTGATATAAGTGCATAGCGTCAATCAGTGTCACCTCGCGGTTCTTTTGACACTCAGGGTGCCAGGGTTCGGCCACCTACGCACCCTTATTCGTTGTTTGTTTACGATCTGTTTTTCACTTTTCTCGTCGCTTTTCTACGCCCCAGTGAAACGGTTTTTGCCTAACGGATAGAACTGTGTTCTGGCTACTCCCTAGTTTTTGAAAAACTGTTATCAATATTGAAATAGATTAAGTAGCCACCTATCAGCTGTCGAGCACTGATTAACACTTAGGCAGTAGCTGGCTGCTCCGATTACATGTTTCTTTTTTGTTGCGAGTAGCTATCTGCTTAAAGTTTCATTTGACACCAAGCTCAACTTTATCGGACTTAGATTTAAATAGTGATAATTCTTTAAATTTTCTCGTGTTAACGAATTTGGAACCGATGTACGAGGGTCGGGAAAAAAGAAATATGGCGGAAACTAATAAAATTGAAAGAATGTTCCAGCAAATTCATGGAAATATGCAGCAATTAAATTCAAAACTAGATGCTGTAATGCAGGAACTAAAGCAAGTAAAGGAGGAAAAAATAAAACTCCTTGAAAAATTGGGGGTGCAGGAAAAAAGAATAATTATATTAAAAAGAGAAGTGAAAAAGAAAAACACTGTAATAAAAGGAATAAAGGACAACGAGAACGAAAACGAGGAAGAAACACAAGAGAAAGTTAATACAGTAATACAGAAGACTGGAATAAATTTTAACATAAAAAAAGAAGTAGATGAAGCAAGTAGAATTGGGAAATACAAGGAAGGAAAAACAAGATCAATAATGATGACACTAATGAAAGAATTCACAAAAATGAATATTTAAAAAAATGCAAAACTACTAAAAGGATGTTTGAATGTATTAAACAATGTTGCTTGATGCGAAGTAATAACATTCTGCTGAACTTTCATTGTTTATTATTTTGAAACGAATATACACAACGTTTCGATTGCTGTGGTATCAGAGAGGAACATTGGTACAAACGGAAATTTAAAGAAGCGGCATTCATCAACAACAACAAAGAAATTTTCAGCCAGCCAAGTGTCGAGATAAGCAACATATGGAAACCACTAATCGAACCTCTAAAACAATTTAACCTTCACTACGTAATTTTGTTAATTAATTTGTTACGCTAAGTTGATTTTGTACGTTTGAACGCTTCATCGAACATGTCTTTAGTATATAAGCTCCAGTAGTTTCTTAGTTTGTTAGTATTTACCTGATGACGATTGCAGATACCACAGCAATGGAAACGTTGTGTATATTTGTTTCAAAATAATAAACAATTAAAGTTCAGCAGAATGTTATTACTTCGCACTAAAAGGATATCTGGATCGATGGAAAATTATCCTAAAGGAGTACAAGAAGAAGATTGATACCGTACATGAAAGAGGCAAGGAAAAAGGGATATAAAGCGCTAATAAGATATGACAAACTAATAATTAATAACGAAACATAGAAAACAAAATACTTGGAGGAAGAAGAAGAACATGAAAATGGAGAACAAGTGATAAAAATAGACAAAAAAGGACGGTTCACGAAATATCCCCAAAAAGTGATAAGTACTAAGAATATAAAAAAATTAACAGAACTGTCTCAAAAAACTAATAAACACACATAAAGCGCAGAATAACAATGACGAACATAGCAATGAAAAAGGATGCGGTTTACAGGAATCGCCCAAATCAAATAGAAAGGAAAAGGACACAGTAAAATATACAAGAAAAAAACAAGCTAATAAAAAAAGATGCATTATTAAAATAGGAACATTGAACATTAGAACACTATTAGAACCCGTTAAAATGAAAGAAATAGGTAGAGAGATGGAGCGATACAAAATTAGTATATTAGCACTACAAGAGATAAGATGGGGAGGCGAAGGAAGAGTAGACAAAGCAAAATACTCAATATTCTATGGAGGAAATGAAAAACAGGGTCAACATGGAACGACATTCATGATAGATACAAATATTAACTAATTATAAACAGTCTAATACAATTTAAAAAAATATATCTAAGAATTGAAAGTAAAATAGCTAACATATCCATTATAAATGCCTATGCACCCACAGAAGGAGCAGCAATAGAAGAGAAAGAAGTTTTCTATAACAAACTACAAGAAAGTTGTGAAAAAATACCCAAACACGATACATTAATAGTATTAGGATACTACAATGCAAAAATAGGAAGAGAAGATTTCATGAAACACGTAGCTGCGAAAGAAACTATCCACAAAATAGCAACAGATAACGGCATGAAGTTATGTCACCTAGCAACAGAAATGGATATGTATATTGTAAGTACAAAATTTAAACAAAAACTAGAACATAAAATCACATGGAATATGTCGGGAAAGAACAAAGGAAATCAAATAGACCATATTCTAATTAAAAGGAAAAGAGAGAGCATGATTAAGGGTGTAAGATCATACAGAGGAACTAGCTTAGAAACAGATCACAACTTGGTTATAACAAAAATGAAACTATGAATGGTTAAAGAAAAACGTAGACAAGTTAAAAAGAGATGGGACATAGAAAAACTAAAGAAAGAAGAAGAAACGAAGACAGACGAAAATGAGATACACAACCTACTACAGAAGGAGAACAAAAAAGAAAGTATAGAGGAAGAATGGAATACAATTAAAACAATTATCATAAAATCGGTAGAAAAGATAATTGGGATAAAACGAGTTAAAAATGGAGACGGATTGTTTGATGAAGAATGCGAAAAGGTAATAATGAGATAGAGAGAAGCAAGAATAAAATTGATAGGAATCTGCAAGCAAAAGCATTACGATAGTTACAAGAGAGTAAGAAAGGAAGGCGCAAAATTAATAACACAAAAGAAACGTGAATACATCAACAAAATAATGGATGAAATATGCTATACCAACAGTTTAGGACGCAAAAAAAGGAAAGAAACAACCGCAAATATAGACAGGAAGACCTGGGAAAATAATCTACTTGAAAAACCAAAAAAAGAAGAAACAGAACAAGAAGAAGAATGCCAAGATGAAGTTGAGGAGGACAATATAGAGATAAGAGCACCACAAAAACAAGAAATAGAAGAAATTATAAATAAGCTAATAAATCAAAAAGCGACAGGAACAGATAATATATGTAACGAAATGTTAAAGTATGGGAGAAAAGAACTGAGAGAAAGATTATACGGAATAATAAGTAATGCATGAGAAACGAAAACAATACCGCATGAATGGAAAATAGGAATTATTAGATCAATACCCAAAAAAGGAGATCTAATGAATTGTGATTAATACAGGCATTAATGTGATTAATACAAAAAAGGTTAAACGAATACACAGAAAAGAACATTGATGAATATCAAAATGGATTTCAGCCAGAAAAATCAACAATAGAGTCTATCCATACACTTAGACAAATCATAGAAAAAACGTACATAAAAGTTAAAGAAATACATATAGGTAATGTATATAGACTTTAAACAAACCTTCGATACCCTTAAGAGAAAAATGATAATAAAAGATGCAAAAAACTAAGGTATTCCGAAAAAACTAAGAAGTCTAATTAAAATAACCATGGAAAAATCAAATTTGTAAATTTTTTTTGTCTTAAAATATGTATTATTTAACATGCTAATTAGGGAAGCTATTATTACACGAGGATAGGTAATACATAGCTCTGATTACGATATTTTATGGACAACTATTTACTTCTTGTAATTGATAAGTATTTTTACTCATATGCAATTTGAGTTATGCAATTACGAGATTGTAAAAAACGGCTATAGTTTTTATAGTTAGTTATAATGTATATCATAAATTGTTAAAATTGACAAAAATTATAAAGGTTTTAGTAAGTATCTTCTGTTATTAAAGTTATTAATTAGTTTAATTTAATATTATTTAATTTGGTTGATGTATTATCAAATGAAATTGCTTAATTGTTATAAAATTTTCGCCGTAATTATAACGCTTTCTGTATGCACAGATTTATAAATTCTCGGCTAAATGCGAATTGACGTCATTATTGTTAATTGAATCTTTAATGTGAAATATTTATGCGAATTTGTTTATGTACATTGCACACAGTGCTCAACTTCAGAAATTTATTATTTAATTATTGCTACATAAAATTTAATAAAGATGATAGTAGCTAAACGCATAAAGTTATAATATACGAGCTTTATTATTTTCTTGAGCTTAACTTTACGCGGAATTTTACATTTTTATTCTGAGATTTATTATTCCTAATCCTTAGGAACTATGAACATTTACACTATAAAAATTAAAGTTTTAATGCATTTTCTGGAAAGTTTACACAGCGCAAATGCCGAGCGGAGAATTAAAATATTAAGACAATAAATTTTGTGGGTTGCATAATAAATTTTCTTTTTTGTTAAATTTATATTTTTCCATCAATTGATTCTTCTTTTGATTTATAGTCGGTTTTTAATTTGACAGAAACGGTTGTCACGGTAATCGTTATGTACATAAATTGTCCTGTAATTTATGCGCCTATTTATTATAGGCGAAGTAGAAGGTAAATTTTGTTTCTAGTTGACTACGGGGCTGCTTCAAGAAGTTTTTTTTTTTAAATTATATTTATTTTAAAAAGTCTTGCTTTAGTGAAATGGAATTTTAGTCTCGGTATATAGTACGGTTTTATATTTAATTGTGCAAAATTATTATTTTTCTAAATTGGTTATGCATTTGACTCATTTCAAGTTATCCCCCATACATAAGTAAATTTATCAGATTACAATTTTTTGAAAACGTTAACAGTGGTATATAATTACAATAATATAATCACGGATTATCTGAGTTTTTCTGATTCGATTTTGTATTGATTTAGATTTTATTTTTTGTTTTATTGGTTCTATATAATATGTGTTACAATCTACGCAATACAATTACGATAGTTTTGATTATTTTTTGGTGATTTGGGTGTTTAGTTTAGAAGGATGTACCAATATATACTAAGTTATATATTCACACAGCACTAAATTTTAACCTAATTTATTATTGTAAAAATTTGAATTTTTAACATTTATTGGATAAATACGCAAGAGAAGTGACAGGCTTAATACATTTTTCTGGATAAAAGTTTTTTATCTTTCTAACTTCTTACCAATGATACTTTAGAACTTATATTTATGTTATTTATTACAAAGTTAGAAAACGTAAAATTTGTCAAATAAACTTTTTACACTCAAATTACAAGTAAAAAATTCTTTAAAATTAGATACAATGTTGATTGTTTCGTTTTATAGTGTCCACGTTAATGACGTTGCCGTAAGTTAACTTTTTTGCATTATCGGGTTCATTATTTACGATAAATTTGAAACAGAATTGTAAGTTCCTAACTAGACTGATAATTTCCCAATTCAAATAAATTCATAGGACGAAGTTGTTTTATCTCCTACAAATTTATTCAAGCGAATGTATTATAATGTTACGTGCATTTGCGAACAAGTTTCTAACTTCATTAAAATTTTGTGTTACGAATTTAATTTAAATTTTAGAAATCTAGAAAACTACGCTGAAATCACGTGTGCATATTAAAATGGATTAATAAATCTTAGTGTACAGAAACATTCATTTTAGTTAGTGCAGTTAAAACTTGGCAGATGTAATTCGTGTAAACATTAGTGCGCAAACAGGCAATGGATTTGTATATTTCAACAAGATTAGGTTAAAGTATTATTACGAAATGGAGATGTTGCTTAAAGTTTTTTTTAGCATAACTCAATTTTTTATCAGATCTTAAGTTTTATTTGGTTTTGTGGATATGTCTATTAATATCAGTGGATTTTGGTTTTTATTATTCTATCTTTTTACTTTAAGAATTTCCATTATTTACTAGAGTGACTACAATTGTGTCGTTATGATTTAACTTTGTTACCAGGATTTTCTCGTAACTTAAACAGTGACTACTAGCTCAGTTGATTCGGTGATTGAGTCGTAAGCTTTGTGGTGGTAAATTATAAAATAAGTTTAAAACGGCGCCAAAATAATGAAAGATTAGGGTGGGAGACACCGTTCAAATCTACCCGAAGCTGTAATAGAACAAATGACAAGACAGAAGTTGTAACAACGAATGAGTATATTTATTTTATCACAGACAGAAGTTCAACAATAGGAGAAGATAAACAAATGTATATAAGTGCGATCAAACGCTAGCACGTAGGTCGGTATCACAGACAAAATATGATATAAGTTTTCGGTTGGGCAACACGTCGTACAACAAACTGACCCTGTCGATCTAACTTTTACATTCCGAAAAGAAATGAATTTACATTTGTAAATTACAACACAAATATACAAATCTCAAAGATTTAGAGAATCAGAGCGCGTGCGTCTAATAATGTTTTACACACAAAAAAAGTTTTATAGTTAATTGTGACAACAACCTACTATGTTCCTTCAGTCGTACGTGCAACCGTCTGACAACGTAGAACAAAGAATTAAAGTAGGTAATATATTACTTACAATTTAGTTTTCATTCGAAGCCTGCAACCAGCTAGCAGCAGCTTCCCAGAATTTCCTAAAATTAGCTGAAATTTACTTAAATTTACTGAAAATTACTTAATAACAAACAAATGCGCCGAGTTTCCTTCAAATTAATTTTGTTATTTTGGTAAGTGGGCTCCCAATGCGTTATAATTGTATTGGTTTAGCAAAGGTTTTGACATCTTCAAGCAACGTGGCATAGGAATTTTTTGAACAACGAAACGGATTTTGATATCTCCACCTTAATGGAACGACATATGATTATCCAAAAACCGCCAAAGACAATACGATACAGTTAAAGTAAATCACAATAACATGGAGAAATGCCTACCCCAGGAACTTTTTTACAAAACAGCGAAAATACTACACATATTTATACTATGGATGAGTGTGAATAATTTGAAGTAAAAACTTTGCCGGGTACTTACTTAAAACAGGTAAAAGAAAAGTGATCTTTTTTTTTTAATTTGACATTTATCCCTACGACGAAAAATTGGCGTTCAAGAGTAAATCTTATACAGCGAACAAACATCATACTAAAACACTTTTAACGTAACAACTTACAGCTCACTCAACTTAATCAAAAATTTAATCACCTCAGAATTAATCTATGTTTTGGGACATGCTGGTAACGAATTAAAAATACACTGTTTAGGAAAACTTATTTGCAAGGTAATTACAAGAGCTGTACAAATAGTAGATTGTTTTTTTTGTAAACAGAAATTCAACTTTTTCAGTTTTTGGAATGTCTCACGAGTGACGAAACGACAAACATTGATAATTCGTTTAAGTCTTGTGGATTGGTTGGGTTTGTCTTATAAACGATTGATTTGATGTGGCGCCATAAAAATAAATCTAGCACTATCAAATCAGGCGATCGCTATGGTCACTCTATTGCTCCTCTACGACTAATCTATTTTCCTGGATAATGTTCATCATAAGCCAATGCCTAGTTTGCACGCTGTAATCCGATGGAGCACCAATGCCAGCTCAAACATTTAGTTTCTGAGGATATTGGGTACGATCCTTTTGTACAATATGAGGATTCTCATTATCTCAATAACGACAATTTTGTTTGTTGATTTACTCGTATAATCATCAGAAAAACAAATGTTTTTAAAATGTTAGGATATTGTTCAAGTTTTTCAATCATAGTTTCACAAAACTGAATTTATCTATTAGCATCATCGTTCCCCTAGTTCTTGAAAAATGTGCATTTTGTAAGATAAAAAATTATGTGATTTTAAGACTTTCCGAACCGATTCAAGTGACACTCTTGTTAATTCTGCAACTTTGCGAAGTGACGTTGTTGGACGCATGGCGATTTGACTCAAAATTTCGATTTGCACCCTTTTATCCAGAATTCTTTACTTTACCTTGATATTTGCTGCAATTTCTGCACAAGAAGTCGCACGTAAACATCGCTGACATTTTTATCCAGATGTCTTGTATTGAACGCAGTGGCCACCCATAAAGCACATCGATTTTCACTTGCAGTTTGTATAAAATTTAACTTTAACTTCAAAGTAACAATACAATACAAATACCTTTGATAAAACAAAATTACAATAAACTTTTATCTGATTTTTCTGATTGTGGTTATTGAGATAATAGAACGCATCATATTGTACGAAAGTATCATACCCAATATCTTCAAAAATAATTTAATCACAGTGTAATTTTAAGGGTATACAACATCTCCTAAAACTTAATTATTTGATAATGATATCAAAACTGTTAAGTCGAATATAACTTTTTTTTTAAATTTCTAAATATAATTTTTAAAGACCTTTTCAACGATGTATAATAATGGGGGATTTGTTAAGAGAATTTTTTTGCAATTTAAAGGCAAACGACTAACTTAGTTTAATTCGGCATGCGAATCGCAAGTCTCGGTGTACTAATCCTACACTAAGTTAAAATGACGCGGAAACAAGTAAATATCACCCAATACAAAGTTTGTTTAAATCTGTCCTTCACTAAAAAGGAGCAAATTGACAAAAGAACTATTAAAAACAAAATGTTTATTTTACCCAAGAGAAAATAGTCGTTAAAATCAACAGAGAAAGAGGTAGACCAATAACAATTATAGATTCGTTGACTAATATAATAATTTCACTGCTATAATATCATGTAGGCGCTTTTGTTTAGGCAACCCATCATACAACTAATTATATTCAATTGCTAACAAACTTTATAAGTGAATGATTTTAATTTAAACAAATATCACTCGATCAAACTACTTCGTCTACTATGCAGTCGCGTAATAAGTCGTCAATCAACAATGATAATAATGAATCGCAAAAAAGTAAAATATGAGCACAAAGCTTACCCAACCGACAATTCATCGTCAACAGTAATGACTTCCACTACTCTCTTTTATCTGATTTAAAACGAAAATCTGCGTTAATGTTATTTTGCTTTTGGCTATGACTGCGTTCAAATGACCAAAGAAACTTGACGGATGTCATGTCAACGTACTCAACGACAATATATATATAAGATTACAGATGATATAAAGTTTTCAATTGAAAGTAAGTTTAAGTCAGTATGATTATACGTTACTAAGATGTAGTACGTACAAGGCTAACGTAATTAAAGTAATAAATATAAATGCGAGAACATATGCGCATAAAGTAGTTTAACGAGGTAATCCGATAGTGTGAAAGTTCTCTCGTCTCTTCTGATTACATAAAACGAAGTAGACTCTACAGATTACATATCCCGAAAACAGCCGGGGTACAAATATAGCATGGCAATACCCCGTAACTTGCTAAACAAAGATAACGTGACGACCCCAATCTATAGGAATTGTTTACCCTTCCTGGCTCGTCGCGTAATTAACCCAAACACCGAGTTTGACTAATAATTGGAATACATTTTTCCTAGCACATTCGCTAAAAGCATAATAGAAATCACTACTGAAAAAAAAATCATCAGAAAGAAAAATACAAGTCGCAAAATAACACCTAGGTACACGAACACGAACGTTTACAAATGACAATTAGCAGCGGCGTTAATTTTAATTTAGAGTAAAAATTTTTGAAAAATAAAAAATAACATGTAACATATTGCACCTCACATTTTGGAAGTTGGGCTGGGCAGGGGTGAAAAAGTGGGTGGGGGTGTGCTACTGACCATGTAAATTTGGTTTCGCTTCTTTATTGTCAAAAGAAGTTTTTGTAATTTTTTATATTATTTTTTATTGTAAATATATTCCCAATCCAAAGTTTTCACATTGACACACTGTATAGGATAGTCCAAAGATTTGTAAAGTCAAGTACATTTTAAATTGAATTTAAAAAAATATTTACATAAGGCTTCTAAGAGTACCAACATTTCTGTAAACGTTTTTTTATAATTAGTTAATAACAATAATGCCCTATAGTTATATACAGGAATTATCCGCTAGTTACATATTACAGGCTAAAAGATTACTATTAGTTAAATTTAATATATTTTCTAAATCCCGCATCATGAACGGAAATTTAAAATATAAACCTTGAACTTCCTCCTGTAAAACCAGAAACTTGATTTCAAGGATTTATTTTCTGTCATTTGCCAACATTTTAGTAATTTTTATTTTCCAATGCCGAATTAAATTTTTTAGTTTTTTTTTTATTTCTATTAGGAGTCTTATTGTTTTATTTTAACCGATAATAAGATATATTTATTTAGTTACCTACTGTACTTTTGCATAGCTGATCGAGCATAATTAATTTTCCAATGCCGTTTCAGTTAAACAGTCTTCTATTTACCACCGACAACAAGCGTAAAGGTTCCTCTTGGCGCTAGGAGTTTGTAGTTGATCTACCTTTTTAATCAGTAAGCATAACGGCCCTTCGTGGCACTACTGAAAACCGTGTATTTTTATTGTCACCAACGATTGGCAGTCTCGAACATCTACAATACGTAAAAGAACTTTGGCGCTATTAACGATGTTACGATGTTCTACGTCGACTATCGATACTATTTAAAACTATAAAGATAAAAAACCTTTTGTTATGAAATTTTAACCATGTTTCAATATTTAATTAAAATTAAGTAACAAAATTTATTTAGGAAACTTTGTGCGTGATTTACGACGTATCATACTTATTTTCGGTACTTTATTTATACAGGATTCATACAATCATTTTATGGATGCGTTTCAGAAAATTGAAAACGTTTTAATCTTTAGATCTTCTGTATACGTTACTAAAAAAATATTCAAATGACGGCTGAAAGTTTTCTGTGATTTTGAAAAAATGTCTACTAGTGTGTAGCAGTTAATTTACAATAACCATAAATTGCGCCAGTTCAATATTTTCTACCGCTATAGCTGTTTACAGTTACCTGTTTAAATCGTAGTAACTTTAGACTACGAGATGGCGCTGCCATCACATTTTGTTTATCTAAAAATATTTTGTCCATGCAACTGAGAAACTACACACAACTATGTTTTATAATGATCATAATAAATTTATATGCGCTGATAAAATTACTTGTTTATTATTTGCTTATGTAAACATAGATTTTTACTAGATTCTGTAAATTTTACAATAGATAATTTTTTATTATTCTGTGAATTAACGAAACGTGTAAGTTAATCTTAACTTACTGGGTTGTCTTAGTTAGCTCAAACTGCGTAGTTAAAGAATTCACAATATATAATTCCATGTTCTTTCGCAGATCGTTTGCCACTAAATAGTCAATTTTTTTCTGTTGGTGCAAACAAGTGAATAACTCTAACTAGTATTGCAACAATGACATATGACTGTAATTTTTTTCTAATCACTATTAATAAGTCTCATTTGACAAATTTGTCATTATTTTCTTAAACACTCTTAATAAATATAAGTGATCTATGGAAGTACATTAGAATGTATCTGACACTGTTGATGAGTCCCAAAATGGTGAAACAGCCTTCCAGTGGTTTATTTGGTGCATTCTCACAATTGCAGTGAAATTGCTTACCTTAAATGTTTTTACGTTGTGGTTTTAGCTCACCGTTTTATTTAAAGCGTTTTCCCTATTAGGTCATCTAAAAAAATACTAAAAATTGTATTATTCAATTTAATTCAAATTATCTTTATTTCCATACAAAATTATAATTCACTTAACGTATAAACACTGGAAATTTATAGAGGTTATTGATGGTTAAGACTGATAAGTCCTTGTACAAAGCCTTAGCCGAGTCGAGCCTTCCTCTTCTTAGAATTTTTTTAAGTAAATTATTTTGCGCAACAATTGCAGGTTTTAATATTGTGGGACACGCCCCACCCGAATATAGTATTCCATAAGTCAGGATCGACTGGGCCAAGGCATAGTACACGGTCTTTAAGGTGTTTTGGTCTAAAATATTTGTCAATCTGGAAAACACATAGATTAGCTGATTTATTTGTTTAGTTAGAGGTTCTGGGTGTGATTTCCAGTTCAAGTGCTCGTCTATCTGTGTACCTAAATATTTAATAGTTTGAACTCTTTCTTTTGTATCATTACCTAATTTTAAATTAAATAGATTACTGGGTTGTGAGTTCTTATAGATTGAGAATGTAATATTTTGTCAGTATTTAATGAAAGTCTATTGAGATCCAACCATCTTTTTTTATGGAAGCTGGTGGTAGCAATAAAACAACACATACTATCTTCTGTAAATGATTTCTTTTATAATTTTTGTCTTTGAAATTACAGTTTCAGCCATGACAGCTATCGACATTTTTTATACGTCAACTATCTTGTGCTTATTTTTTTTGTTACCAACCTAAAACTAAACAGAACGGTACCAACGTAACATTTTGATTGCTACATTTACACCCCCGCTCAATCAAAACTTAAAAAAAACTTGATTAGTAGATATAATTTTTAAGAACAGAACAAAAAAAACTTAACTAAGCATGAAACTTCTCAAACTGAACTTTATTCAAAGGTTTAGTAAGAATATCTACAATTTGTTCACCAGTCGATATATATTTTAACTCTATAATTCCTTCAATAATTTTCTCTTTTGCGAAATGGTACTTAATGTCCATGTGTTTAATTCTTTTTAACTGTTTCTGAGAACTGCATGAACGAATTGCAGACTGTCTTCGTAAATGGCACCTTTCAATTTTTTAACTAAGCTAACTGTAACAGCAAATTTTGCAGCCAACAAACTTCACTAATACAAGAACTTAATTCTATAATTTTAGCTTCAGTAGTTGAGACGGCGACAGTACTTTGTTTCTTTGAATTCCATGACACAATATTTCCAAATATATAAAGACAAAATCCACGTAGTGTCGCCTCCCCAATCTGCGTCAGCAAAATCTGACAAAATAACATTATTGTTTCTATAAAAGATCAACTCAAGTTCACTTGCACAATTTTGATATCTAGACAACAAACCAATACTTGAACATAGATCAGGTCTAGTCCCTAACATAGCATACATTATACAGCCAATGATATGCCTACACTTATTTTCAATATCAAAACTTTCTGATTTTTCCGCTTTTAAACTATTACAATCAAAATTGCAGTTCATTGGCGTACCTACAGGTTTACAATCTAGCATACCAAATCTTGTAACAATACTTTCTAAATATTGTTTTTGGCTTAGTACAATTATACCAGTTTGCATATCTTGTTCTACAGATATACTTAGAAAATGACTTAACAAACCTAAATCTTTCATCTTAAAAGACATATTCAATGTTAATTTTGAATGGTTAATTTCTTTAGCACAAGACCCAGAAATTAAAATGTCATCAACAAAGATTAATACATATCTTGTCACGTCTTGAGTTATTTTTACATACAAACAGTTGTCACATTTATTTTTATACAACCTTTCATTTAACATAAAGTTGTCAATTTTTTTATACCAGTAAAGAGGTGCCTTTTTCAAACCATAAATAGCTTTATTTAACTTACAAACTTTACCATTTACCTCACACCCCTTTGGTAGGAACATGTATAAATTTTCTTTCAATTCACCGTGTAGGAAGGCATTGCCAACATCCATTTGATAAATTGTCCACCCTTTCTGGACACACAGCCAAAATTGTTCTAACAGTAGTCAATCTAACTACAGGGCTGTACACATCTTCTATAACATTTTGTTTAAACCCTCTTGCTACTAACCTACATTTAAATTTATTTATCATTCCCTGTTAATCCATTTTGATTTTAAAAACCCACTTACTGTCTATAAGCGCCGACTTATCAGGTTTCTCAATAAGCTGCCAGGTGTCTTTTTTTACTAAAGCTTGCATCTCTTCATTTATTGACTCTGTATCTTTTACCATTATCTGAGTATCCGACAAATATTCCAGATTTACTTTTCATGTCTAATTTCTACCTTTTTTCTTATGTATATGAGCCCACACTTTGCTGCCGAAAATACCCTTAATCTATTTTAAATCAAAAGATCTGTTAAAAAATAATTCGTAAGGAGTTTTCCTTTTAACGGAGCACATGCCGGTTCTATTTAACAAGAAAACTGCGGTATTTGCAGCCTCTACCCAGAAATTTTTGGTAATTTACTTTCAGCTAGCATAGCCCTCACAGACTCTATTATAGTCCTGTTTTCCTTTTCTGCTCTACCATTTTGTTGGGGCGTGTACGACACAGTACATTCATGTTTAATTCCCTCCTCTTTCAACAAAAGTCCCACTGAGGAATTTAAAAACTCCCCACCATTATCGCTTCTAAAAACTTTGACACTCTTATTTGTCTGATTTTCAAAAAACACCAAAAAATCATTTAAAACTTCATACACATCAAACTTATTCTTTAAAAAATAAACAAACCTATAACTACTATAACCATCCTTTAACAAAAACATATAGCGTGAGTTACTAAAAGAAGACACTTCCATTGGACCACAGAGATCTATCTGTATTATGTCTCCAGGTTTTTTTGTCCGGTTTTCACTAGCTTTAAAAGGATCCCTACATTGTTTTGCTTGTATACATGAGCTACAAACAAGTTCAAATTGTTTTACTTCTATATGGGTTTGATTGAGTACATTTTTTATGTACCTAACACTCTGATGGTCTAAAGCTTTGTGCCACCATTCAAAGTCCTTTTTGACAAAATAACATGTGTCACTCTCAGATGTATAAAATTGTTGACTTTCGCATGAATGTTCAGAAAAAACAGGCCTCTTAAACATTATTTTAAATAATTTTTCACACCGAATGGCTACAGCTACAGTGACGTTTTCCTTTCTTACAAACTGTGCCTTTTTTGCATCAGAAAACTGACAAACCCTTATCTAAGGCTTTACCTTGTGAAATTAAATGTACCTTCAAATTTGGCACAAAAAACATCATGCAAAGTGACAGAGTTAGTACCATTATAAGACAATAAACATATGTTACTTTGCCCTTTTACTTGCATAGTCGACGTCACTTAAAACTGCTATAAGTGCAACGCCTTCTCTCTTTCTACTAGCAGTACTTTCTTGGTGTTGATCACGTTCTTCCTTTTGCGTCTTTGCAAAGCAATCCTTCATCTAGTGGCCTTTTCTTTTGCAATAATTACGCACAGTATTCCGACAATGACTTTTTAAACGGCCCACCTTTCCACAAACAAAGCATTTTCTGTTGTCTTTATTACCATTTTTAGTTGACATTTGACTGAACCTTGTCCGTACTGTTGTTTCTGGTGCCCCTCGGTGAACTGTCACAAGTACTACCGATTCTTCCTCGTCCTTTGTTAACGTCTCCTCTACAATGAGAAGACGTGTAGTTAAATTATTTAATGTTTGATTTTCTGAACTGACACTCTCATGCAGACCGGAAATGTCGAAATTTATCAGCAAGAGACATAATGATTTTTGTTAGAATTATTTTCTCAGGAATATCTTCATCAGATTTCTTCAGCTTAACCTGCAAATTTGTAACTTTAGAAATAAAACTATTAACCGTATCATTTTGAACCTCAAATTATAAAATTGCTCATTTAACAGATGCGTACTAACCTCACAGTTTTTTTCGAAAATGCTCTCGAATTTGTTTCACATTTCATGAGCGGTATCACACTGCATTACATAGGAAATGATGTTTTTTTCTATTCGAAGAACAAGTGCTTCTTGGGCACGGGCATCCTTTATTTTCCACTTAGCAATTCTTTCCGCATCTTCAGCAGGTTTTAATTCATCACCACTTCAAATAATTCCTTCGCCATCAACACTAACTTGACCTGAAACTTTCAGACATTCCAGTTGGAATGGAAGGGCGGTAGTTACCAACTAGAGATCGATTATTACTTTTAAACAAAGGGATGATTAAAGACTTTTTTTAAATATTTGGCAACTTTCCTGTACTAAGACTGAGATTAGTAATATAAGTCAAAGGTGATGCAATGTAGGTTTTGATTGATTTTAGAAAGTTTACGGAAATGTCCCAACCAGGACAGGACCCTCCCTTTAGTTCTTCAATAGTTTTGATAATGTTATTTTCATTAACCCGGGTAAACTCAAAATAATAGACTTTATTTTGAACAATCTGATCAAAATCAGATTGTTCGTCAATTGATGTTGCACCTATTTTTTCATCAACATTTAAAAAAATGGTTAAACTAGCAGCACACCTAACTGGGTTACCCCGAACGTCAATAAGATCACCATCAACGTTCAATTTTGATATGTTAGAGTCCCTATTATTGTTATTTATTATTTCAGATATAGTTCCCCAAACCCTTTTAGTATCTTTACCTGTCTCTAAAATTTTTTTTCTGTAAACTGTCTCCTTAGCAATCCTAATCAACTGTCTAAGTTTATTCCTGTACTTTATGTAGTATTCTCTTAATTTTCTTCTTCTTGTACAGAGAGTCCCTCTTTCTTAATGATATCATTAAACCTTGTGTAATCCAAGGCTTCTTATTATTATATTAAAAATATTGTAAGCGTTAATATACATTTAGCTTATTGCAAAAGTAGATAAATTAACATTACATATAAATGTTTTATTAAATAAGAATGGGTTGTTTTAAAGAATTGCTATTGAAATGGCCCTTTTGCACCATTGGTCACCAGCGACCACTGACCATTATAGCTATTTACAAAAGTCGTAGTAATTTCAGACTATACGAGATGCCACTGCCATTACATTTCGTTTATAGCATTCATTTAGAATCTCAACAATTAATTAATACGTTTTACGACCAATATAAATACATTTTTGGATCTTTTGGCATCTTAGTGGATTTCTTTGTAATGTTATTATTTCTGATTTATTATTCTATTGATTTTTGTACAACTTTGTACAATCATTTTTGTGAGTAGTTTTTTATTCAGCTTTACTTGATTTCATCCTTATGTGGTCGAAAAACAAACTTAAACGTTGATATTAAAAACAAATATTCAAGTAATTAATATCGTTTCTAACGAAAAAAAATGTGTTATTTTTTATTCGTCTGACATCATACAAAAAGCTCGAAATTTTAAATTTTTAAATTTGTTTTTCAAGTCAATCACAAATTCTACAAAAAATACATATGGCAGTACTGAAATATTTAATTCCTAACATTGTGCGCGTGTAAAATAAGAAGGGTTATAAAGGTTGGCATTGTTGAATTAATTAATCTGTCTACATACATACGTAATGTTTAGTTAAGACAGCCACGTATTGGATTTGATGTGTTGAAATGCAGACAGTTGCACTTTTCACGTACAGCTTAAATTCTTTAAGCACTGTCATGTGAATTCCAAGCTCGTAGTTACTGACTGTTTTTTTTACATTGATACTGTGCTTGTCACATTTTTGTTGTATTTTATTGATTTTTTAAAATTTTTCTTTTAAATATATTTTGAGTTACGCTTTTTGTACTAAGACTTTAGAATTATAATTCGAAGAAGCATTGTTTCTATTTATATTTGAACCCTCTGTTGCTCTGTTTATTTTTGTTAATGTAAGTGTTTTCCTGTATACCGTCAGATGTTAAAACAGAGCAATAGTGTGAATGTTTTGTATTAAAATTGCACACATAGTAAACACAAGAAATAGCGTATGAAACAAACACTGAAATTACAAAACCGTTTTCTCTGTCCGGCAAAACCATTTCATTTGATTTCATACGTGCCTTGCAACCAATTTCTTACACAATGACGTTTCTAGGAAATGGCATTTATATTGTCGTTTCTGTTTTACGATATGAAATATTATACATTTACACTTTTTAGAAAATATATAAAATAAAAGCAGATTTGTGGGGTTTATTTATTTCATTTGTTTGCGTTTTGGATACCGCTGTACTATGTACGAGGGACGGTTGAAATAATTTCTACGATTGTGATTTTCGTATAAAAAATCTAATGTCGATGTTAGTTTTTTCCAGTGACGTTATTTTTAATCCATAGTCTGATTTACGTGTATTTTGTTTGATCGAAAAAATACAATGTCACTCAAGAAGAAACGAGCATTTTAGACATATTCTTTTGTTTGGGCTTAACACGTTAAACGTCGTTTCGGTCACCGACGATGAACTTCCAGTTTAGGTCGCGTCGGTCATTTGTGACCGACGTTATAAAATGTAAGAAAGAATATTCCAAAAATCAGTAAGATATTTAAAATATATAGGTTTTATTTGTTTATTGAGACAAGTTATACATAGATATATTCTATTTCAACTATAACCAATAGTGATGTTTTACATTAATTTGCAATTTGTTATTTGTAAAATTTCTAGTTTATTTTTTTTTTCATCTTGGAATCTGGTTAAGTTTTTTTTTATATGTTTTTAAATAATAACTTAGTATTTAGAACAAAAGCAGTTAGTATAAGTTCCAAATATAACAACTAAATGAACCTCTGTGCCACAAACAAAAATAAGAACATAAAATACCATAGTCACATTACAAAGTTGGAACACGTTTCGATAGTTTTTTCCACTATTAAAATTATTAAAACCTTTTTACTTGTTACTAAATCAAATTTAAAATTTAAGATGTTACTTTCAAGTGAGTGATTATGATAGTTGTCATTAGTTTAATAGAATTCATTTTTACGTAATTCGCAATTGTGATTTACAGAAATAAATAGATAACGTAAGTTTTTTTTTGTTAAACTTACTAAAATTGTTTAAAAGTTTAAACATTGATTATATCTAAAATATATTTACTTTAGTTAAAATGCGCATTTAGTTAAGCACGAACTTAAAATAATTTAGATTTTTTAAATTAAATTAATTTGTTTTTTGAACAACTTAAATTCTTAAAATAGCATTAAATAATATCCTTTGTCCCTGGTAAACAGTTTTTTTTTCGGTTATAGAATTATCATAAAATATGTATTATTATTTACATGCGCTTAAAAAAATGCTACTTCACAACCTTCTATTATACGTAACAATTAAATTCTATACAACTAGTAGTGGAAAAACTTATTTATACTTTTTTTTATCATACTATACTGTTTATCAGTACTATCGCTTTCATTGATATGATAACATATCGGCCTTGGCAAATATTTTTTCAATTTTTTCAGATTTTTCAATAAAATTGTGATTGTTTTCTGAATAAATTTTTATTCGTGTGAATTACATTATTATAATTTAAAAAAAGTATTTCGCGTGAGAACAATACCTGAAATGAAAAGAGCAACTGGTATTGCCTGAAGTAATGAATTTCTTAATTTCTTCATTTGGGCTTAGAAATCCCTTGTTTTGTAACCAAATAATCTATGCAATTTTCTAACGTTGAAATTTAGGTTAAAGCACTTTTAGTTGAATTCAAAAGTTGTTTTGAAATGTTGATCTTCTTACTAATGGATTGCTTAGCATATTGCTCCGCTACTGCGGACGATTTTCAAACCCCAAATTTCTTCAACGGTAAAATATCACTTCCATTTTCAACCGTCATAGTAGCAGCATGTCTTCTGAAACTACGACCTGTATATTTTTTACGTTCTTTCAAATTTAAAAACTTTTTATTAGAATGTTTTCAATTTTATGAATTCCGACAAATGGCTGTGTTCACTTGCCGTTTCTATAGTCCCTAAAAATACGATGATTTTCTAAATCTGTCGGTCAAAGTTCTGCGTATTTTCTATATAAAGTGCTACAAGCTTCTAGTAATTTACGAACCTGCACGGCCAACTCACTGTAGGATTGAAACCATACCTGTCGGAGAGAGAGGAGCTTGAAGTGACTTTATTTTAAAGGGCGCCAGATCTTTTTTTCTTTGCAGAAATAGCTCCTGCTAGATCAGCGCAAGAGGCTCGAAGCTTGTACAAAATTGTTAAGGTTCGTAAAGCTGAAGGAAACGAAGAAAGAAACTAAATCGTTAACAACAATTGCACTTTAATTACTTTAGAATGATGAATAGATTAAAATTTGAATCAATAACAATTATGAGATAAGTTGATAGCATCACAGTGAATAATTTTAGTCCGAGTACAAATATATGTAGTTAGTAAAATAACAGAAGTATCGGCATTTTACACTACACTTAAAACAAAAGTGTAACCATCAGAACAGAAAAAATCTTCGTAAGTAAATTATATTAATAATAGTAATAATTGACAGTTGACGTAATCAGCATGCGATAGTAATTTACTTAAACTAATTGAGTGATAATAATAAGAAGCAAATCAATTCAAACGTTTTGACACGATTAGTAAATATGATTATTCATGAGTAGCACCGTAGCGACAGCGAATAATTAAAATCAAAAATTGACTTACCAAGATTCAGGTGTACCTTCAGAAAACGTTTTCCTACTGGCTTCCTGTAAGCAAACTTCCTGAAAATAATCGTGTCTACCTGGCGACTCACAAACTACAACAGGTAAAAGAAACATTTAAAAGAAAGTAATAGAACCGAAACGTATCGTATGCTGTTACAATATGTCTTTTCGTCCACGATGGTATTAGATATTAATTGCCTCCGAAGAGAAATTCAATTGTCTGCTACTTAGGCCCTTCCGAACAAGATGATATTTAACGGTATTAATTGCCTTCGCATAGACATTTTGTCCTTGTATCGCAGCGTTCTTAGGTCTACAGCTTCCAATTATAATTTTTCCCTTGTAGATTCTAAACTAAGACAAGAACACCCATATTTAGGAAGTAGCACATGGCGCCTGCGTGAATTAAATTAGTTAATTAAAGATACTTTTATTACCCATCGTGTCAACAACAACACGTGGATGTTTTAAGAAAACGAATTTTAATTCACGCAGACATAGGTTATATCATGAACGATGTTAAAGTCAAAATACCCGTATATCGTCTTTTCAATACGAATGGACCAACGATAGATGGCGTCGTGAAATGGAAAAGTAATTAAATCAATATACAGGATAGTGCATTTTTAAATTTATGCACGTAACAAAAGTATCTTGAAAGGGTGTGTTGACTTCTGTGATAGTGAACCTTCTTGTAGACTTGTTTCTTGTATCCTCCAATGTAACAATTAAAAATCGACCAGCATCTCTAATTTTGTTCAGACACAACAAAAGGAGTTTTGCAGGCAGACAAACGCCAAATTTCCAAATACAATAATAACTTTTTCTAGCAGATATTGCTCGTCCGATCTTTGACGAGATGTTTGTCACTTTTTACGTTGTCAATATTTTTGCTTTATTTGGTTTGTAGCATTCAGATTTTTTTCGTAGCAAAGTAAAAACTCTTCCATATCTGCAAGAACATAACGGGAACTTATAATAATAACAAACAACCTAGCATACTAACCTGGAAATGTCAACTATATCACGGAGCTTCAAATTAGTTTTTAGCATAGAGATTTTAGTCCATTTTGGTACAAAATTTAACGCATTGTATTTATCACTTATTTATTAAATGACATACAATATGGTCATAATTGACTAAGCATTGTTACCTAAGATTCACTTTCTTCAGTTTCCCGCTTATCCTTATCTGAATTACCATTATTCAGTTCAAACACATACACGTTCCACAACTTTATCAACATTTCTTTACAAAGATGTACCACATGATTGCACTGCTTTTCTCCATCTTTATTTGTTAAATCAGAAAATGCTTTTTCAATCAATTTTTTTCAATATCAATATCTCGTTGTGCGATATTATTCAATGCAACTTTTTTTTCACGAGACTATATGGATTCAATTGGATTAAGTTTACTTGTATTACATCATTTTTTGTAATAAAATTCAAGTTTAAAAAACTAAAAGATTTTGTTATTGTTACTGATTTTGTGCTATCTAGTTGGGCCGAAAGAAGTTTTACTTAAAAATGTTAATTTAAATCCGATGTATATAATCGCATCCAAAGGTAGACGTTACAATAACAAATCTGACATATTTAAACAGTCGAGTATATCAATTAAAAAATAAATTGTCTTAATAATAGTAAAACAATAAGTTTCAGGAAGTTTTTACAAAGCATTTCTATAAAATTTAGTTGAACTAAAATTACTTTTATTTATAATTATAACAAAAATTACATTCATCTTAAAAACGTATATATAGATTTAGCCCGATGCCCGGTCCACCAGTTAGCCAGACCAAAAAGTTATTCTTTAAGTTTTGAAATGTTACTTAAATATTACATTGCATAGAAAGCAGCGCGAGTCTTTTTCTTCCATCTATAACAGGGGTTTCCAACTTATGAATGACCGAGGGCCGCCATTTGATTCATGGAGTAAATAAGGGGCCACATCCGCACAGGTATATATTTATATAGTTACTATTAAATATTGAAGAGCGGTGGTAGTTATTTTTTATAATATGGTTTTACTTATTATTTTTGAACGGGCGGTGCTAAAGAAAGCCGCGGGCCGGAAATCCCTGATCTATAATCTGTAATTCAGAAAAAAAATGTTTTCCTCTAGCTTTCATAATCCACCTTATTTCTCAGACTGGACCACTCTGCCTATTCGAAATCGTTGCTTATAGATTAAATTATGAGTTGCCTATAGATTAAATTATGAGCACTTGCTCTAGTAGCATCCAGCAACTTATCCCTTTCTTGCCTCTTTAATGCTTCTATTATATTACTCATGTTTTTCTTACAGCGTTCTTTATGTTTTTCTCTATTAATATTTCAACTTCTCTGCCGCGGTTTTTCAATTTATTCTGAAAAAAACATTTTTCAGTTACCATCTCTTTGTTGTGTACTTTACGAAAGCGGCTATCGGGAAATTACATAACTTTTAAGAAATAATTGTTATTTTGCTGTATTGTATAAAAAACTAGTTTTTTTGTGTCTGTTTTATTGTACAAAACATAATTAGACTAATAGGGAGTCCTAGTGTTTTTTAAGGAAGTCACGTAACAATTTTTTACCTGCTCGAACTTTTGAAATGCTTAGACCTAGGACCCGTATCTCTTTGAACTGATTGTTTACTTAGGGTAGGCAAACAGTTACTTTTTACCCCAAATAGTATTTAGTACTGACTTTATTGTGCTTAGTTTGGCGTCCATGTGCTTTGTGAGTGCCAGGTTTGAGTATAAAGCGATACCTAGGTATCAATATGTGTTTAGTACTTCAACCTGATTACTCCTTGTTATCCATTTGTCTCCCGTCTTCAGCCTGCTTCTCTTTCTAAATACAACCACCTGAGACTTTGATAAATTTACTTTGAAATTCTACAAAGTGCAGTATTCGTCTAACTGGTTGACCATCATTTGCTTTTGATTGTTTTTTTTTATTTAGAATTTTCTTCTCAAAATATTCAGTTAATGTTTTTTTTTGGTCAGCAGTTGATGGTTTTCTTTGAATTCTTATAAAATTTAAAAGAAATATTTCAAATGTATTTGTACTTGTACATCAGCCTTAGGATTCGAAAACCATGAGATCATCATGTGGCAATTGATTCATCTGAAATCCATTTTTTTCTCGACTAAAAACAACAAGCTCTACATTTTCTTGCGATTTTGATACTTGAGGTTAATGGTTTTCTGTCATCGATTGTTGTTTTTGAGTTGATTTACAATATTAGTGAAAATTTATTAATATTTTGAAATTAACAACTGAACCAATTTATCATTTGGTAGATTGGTTTGTTGCTATTTACAGAGATTTGTCTCCTGTGTGCTTCTTACACTTCTAAAAATCCCCACATCTAAAGGTTGCAGAATTTGGGCATCGGTAATCTTAACTCTTTTGATACTCCTGGTTCACATATGTACGATTTTGTATCTATAAAGGTCTGAACACTTCTAGTCACATTTAAAATGGTATAAAGGTATACCATTTCATACTTTACGATTTTCTTTATTATTTACGTTAATTTTTGCAAGTACATTCCTGCAGACTATTTTTCGCATAAAAGTGATTTCTCACTTATGGTACATCGTTAAAAAGGTTTTTAAAAATGTTATTCCAAAAATTCCAAAAAAAGTGACGTTCCACTTGACAGTTTTGAAATAATTAGCCAATAATGAAGTTTGGGAGATGCTTTGCTGAACAGGTTGAAATAATTTATATTTACGCAAGTGAAAATCGATGGGGCGGCTACTGCGTTCAATGCAAGGCATCTGGATAAAAATGTCAGCGATGCTTACGTGGGACTTCTTGTGCGGAAATTTGAAGCCAATGATCCTGTAGTAAATATCAATGTAAAGCAGCCAAGAAATCTTGATGAAGGGGTGCATTTGAAATTTTATCTTACAAAATACACATTTTTCAAGAACTAGGACACGATCTTCCTGATAGACGAATTCAGTTTTGTGAAACTATGATTGAAAAACTTGAACAATTTCCTAACATTCTAAAAAAAACTTTTGTTTTTCTAATGAATGCACATTCTTTTTAAATGGACAGGTTAGCAAACAAAACTGTCGTTATTTGGATAATGAACTGCCACGTATTGTACGATCGGATCACATCGAATATCTTCAGAAACTAAATGTTTGGGATAGCGTTCTAGGAGATAAAATTGGTGATCCTTTGTTTTTAAATAGAAACCTTGCAGGTGATATTTTTGTAAATATAATATGACACAATAAAACCATTGATTGTTTAAACTTTGGAAGATTAGATGAAAATCTGCTTCACTTTCAACTGGAAGGTGCTCCACCGCATTACGCCGTGCAAACCAGAAGGTGGCTAGATGAACATTATCCAGGAAAATGAATTGGTGGTAGAGAAACAATTGAGTGGCCATCGCGATCTCCAGATTTGACTCGACTAGATTTTTTTATGGGGCCACATCAAATCAATTGTTTATAAGACCAACCCAGCAGAACTCAAGCGTAAGTCTCAAGACTTACAATGAGATATCCAGGTTTGTTGTTCCATTACTCGTGAGAACTTTTTCTGTTTGGAAAAAAACGGTGAACATTTTGAACAGTTTTTGTAATTACTTTTCTAAATAAGATTTCACACAACACAACAGTGTATGTTTAAAGCGTTAACAGCATCTTTGGAAACTTCATTATTTGCTAATTATTTGAAAACTGTCAAGTGGAAAATCAGGGCGACCGGGGGTGAAAGGGTAAGCGGGGGGGTGTCACTCACCATGTCAATTTTGGTGTGAACTACTATTGTGTAAAAATTGTTTTGAACCATATCATTCTTTTTAATGCTTTTTGTTATATCCCCTTCCTTTTGTGAATAACCAAAATTCAAATTAGTCCGAGAAGTGATTTTCAAACAAAACGACTTACCTTAATTACGCTTTAATAAACTTATCATATTCATGCTTTACATTAGGTCTACGAGCTAGTTTTTTCTATAGATTTAAGAAACGTTTTAGTGCTATATCTCTAGAATTGCCCAGCTGACTTGACTCTGATTTGAATGGTAACCGTACGAGAAACCGTCCATCGCTTGCGCGTGAGTAATTATCTAAAAAATGTTTTTCACGCCGTTGCTCTTCGTAAGAGTATTTGTCGTTTATCCGAATATTTTCTATTTGCCAAAATGTTTCTAATTCCTGGTCTAAGCTATTGGCAATAAAGTTGCAACTAACACTAGATTGAGCATTTCCGACCCCAATCTTGCCTCCAATAACCCATTCTAATTTGGTTTTTTGAAAACCTGGTTTAGATTTGCGACCCTGAATTTGACCGAAACACAACATATGCCAGAACAATTCTGGGCCTAGCAATATATCAATTTCCCCTAGAGACGTAAAAGTTTGGTTCTGCAAGAGTAAAATTTTAGGGATGTATAAATATTCTGCCTTGATGGGCAATACGGCATTTTTTCGGTGATTCTGTTTAAAACATAACAGCTCGGGTCCTCACGATAGCCATTTAAACGAGAACCTATAACTACATTAACTTTATGCTCGACAACATTATTAGAAGTAGCTACACCTGTCACAAAAAGCTGCGAATATTTGATTGGAAACCCTAATTTATTTGCTAACGCCTGAGTGATAAAATTTGTCTGAGATCCCGAATTAAGGAGAGCCTTGCAAGAATACCAGTTTCCCTTGTAATCTAATATGTTAATTACTGGTATCGACAATAGCACCTGATCATGATTACTAGTATGGAGACACTGAGAAATATTATTAATATTTGTTAAATTTGCAGATGAGGTACTAGGCACTGAATTAGAAGTTACTTGCTTAGAACTAGTATCTTGAGCAGACGACGCTGAACTTGATTCTAAATGCAACATCGAGTTATGTTTCTTATTACACTTAGCGCATTTTTTAGTCCTGCAACAAAACCTAGTGTGATTTGACTTAAAGCAATTAATGCATAAACTCTGATCCTTTATTTTGGTGATGCACGTTTCTATTGAAAAGGACAGAAATATTTCACACGTACTAATAGCAAAATTGACAACTATTACTTATTGAAGCGCTGTGCAATGTGACTCTTTTGTTTCGAGGTTTCCTATTGTTAACAGAATTATTCCGTTTATCAATTATTTTTAGAGTTTGACACTTTGTTTCTATAAATTGTTTTAAGTTATTTAAGGTGGGATACCGTTATCTCCCATTCCTTTAATGTGGTTACATCTAATTTACTACATAACAAGTGAATTAAAAGATCATCCCAATACTCCGTCGGACGCTTTAATGCCCGTAAGTGTCTTTGAACCGTGTCAATAATAGACCGTATGCAGGCTTGAGATTCCTTGGTGATTCGTGGAATGTCAAACATAGACTTAATGTGGTTTTGAATTATTAACATTTTATTGTCATACCGATTATTTTGTTCCATGCAACAAGATAATTTATCGAGGAAATTTCTAAAGATTGTAACAAGTTTGCGGCCTCGCTCTTTAAAGAGGATTTCAGATAGTGTAATTTTTGAATATCACTTATCGTTCCGTTATTATGAACCACAGCTTGAAATGTATTAAAAAACGACATCCACGCGTCAAAATTACCGGGAAAGAACAGGCAAATTTAATCTAGGTAATCTTAATTGATTATTGTATTCACCGCTAACACTGTTTTGTATACTATAGTCACCTGTGTTAAATTGATCATTTTCAATTAATGTTTATGTCTAGACAAACGATTGTAATAAGAGTTTTCAAATAATTGGCGATCATTCTGGTCCACCTCATCTGCATTAACTGACAATAATTCAAGTTCTGATTGAACGTCATTAAATTTATCGTTCCATCTGATAAAATCGTCTATTCTAAGGAGAATTCTTCTGCCGTGAACTCTTCAACTGGATTGGAATTTGTAGGATACAGATCATCACAATGGATACAATTCGGCTTGAAGGACCATGATTTGAAAACTTACGTTCTCGTCGAAGATGTGTTCTGATTTAATAAATGGAGAAAATACACCATCTATGTAGCTAACTACATGCGCTTTTTTTTAAGTTAAGAGGTGTTTCGTCTAGCGCCTCTGCACTGCGGTCTCCTTGGTCTTTTTGTGCACCTCTGATTTATTACTCCCTCATCAGTTCTGTTTTGTCATTAAAGTCTAGAAGTTTATTTCAAGGGGCTTTTTTCAACTCATTATCGGTTAGCTTTGGTTTTCCGAGAATCGTTGTGCATTGCATTTGATACGCTTCGCATTTGCACAGCAGATGCTGCGGAGTCTCGTCGTTTTGCAAGCATCCCCAGCATAATTTTATGCATATGTTTGTTAAGGCTACAGTGCCCTGTAATTAGTCCCATGAGTTTCCTTAATTTTTGTCGACTTATGCTTGATAGTGCATTTTGAGTGTTTAATTGTGGCTCTGTAAGGAAAAGTTTTGTGTGGCTCATCCCTGAAGAGTTCTTCCATAGGTTTTTATGCTTTGCTGCAAGTTTGCTGCGAATTATTTCTTTTCCGGTCTCGTATGCGATTCCGAAAACGGGTTCAGGTCCGACATATGTCCCTGTTGTGTGTTTTGTTGCTAGTACGTCCGCCATTAGGTTACCCTTTACATTCTGGTCTTTTGGTATCCAGATGACCAGCACAGGTTGGCGATATGCCAATATTTCCAGACTGTTTATGCATGCCATAATCAGTTTGGATTTTATTACTGGTGATCTTAGCGCTAGTAGTGCTGCTTGGCTGTCAGACATAATCGATATCGGCCCATTTGTAAATGATTTCGAGTCGATAATGTTCCTGACACACTAGTCAATAGCAGCAACTTCAGCTTGAAAAGCGGATGCATATTTACCCAAAGTCAGCGAAAATTGCTTCTCATAGTGCTTGCATTCATATATTTCTGCTCCGGTACCGTTGAGATTTTTGGCCCCATCTGTGTATCAGATAGTTCCTTTAACCGCGCCCGGGTAAATGTTTTTTGTCCATTCGTCTCGTGACGGTATTATCACTTTAAATTTCTTTAAAATGTGATCATTTTTTGTGAAGTCGGATCTCATAGTTAAGATTGTTTCTTCACGCAGCACGTTGTATATACCCGGTTTATTTTTCCCGGTAATTGACGCGCTTTTTCGTAAACCTATTCGTACGCGTTGCATTAATAATACGAGGTTTATTATAAAAATTATATTTGCAAACACCACTAATACTACATATATTTATCGTTTATTATTCTAAGTAACCGTCTCAGACTGGGAGCTGCAAGTTGCTATTACATTGGAAGCAAAAATAGAATTGATAATTTTAAGTTTAAATATTTTAAGGTTGCATTCAACCTTCCATTTCCCTTAGTTACACAGGCGATTCTTATTGGTCGATAATAACGAAAAAAGGAATGTATCTGTTATATATGAAACAGATTAAACAAAAAAGTTTTAAGAAAAAAAAATCCTTGAGGCGGTGGGAATATTATTGGTACCGACAAAATTATCTATTATACTATTCTTTATACAGGGATTATTTTTAAGGGGCACAATAGACAAACATCCTTATTAACTAATAACTAATACTATAATAAAAATTTTATCTACAATAATTTCTTTGAGGCACGAACAATATTTTTAAAAGATATTAGTTTTTCCTTTTTGGAACTTTTTAGGTGAACATTCTTTTGTTATCACTTAGATATACGTATAAGGAAACATGTATTTGTACATAAATTCAAAACAAAACTATTTGTTGGATTTTATGAATATTAAATTCATTAACAATTTTTTTGAATTAGTTCCTGTCTGCTGTTGAAAGCAATAAAAAACTTATTTAAAGTATTGTTGCATTTAAAGGATGTCCAAACTTTATGACTACTTTTACAACGCCTCGGGGATGGTTTTTTTTATTGATCCCGGGTGTACGACTAGTTTTGATTTTAACGATTATTTTAGATGTGAATAATAGTTATAAAAAATAAACTACTATCAAAATTTAACTGAAAAAAAAAACAATAATACTAACTTTTATGATTAATAATAATCACTACTATTAATAATTCACCTAAAAATTATCAATTTAAACGCAAAGGGAGTTTTTGTACTAAAAAATATTAAATGTAAATCATACATTTAAATTTAAACCGAAATTTTGATATTTTTAAGTAGTTTTAATTTAAACAAAACGTGGCATCGTTGACTGGAATAATGAATCTTCATTTTTTTTTATAAAACCTTTATAAAAATAGACGAAAAAATTGAATCATTAATTTAAATTAAATTTTATTTTATCCAACATCATCTGACACAATTAATTATTCTTTTGTATTATGTATATTTAAAAATGTTCTGAAAGACACTCAGTTAACCAGTTCAGCAGTTCTATGAAAGGAAAATAAGTCAGTCTGAATTATAATGCTTTTTAAAAGCTGCAGCAACGAATTCTGAACACATTTAATGCAGATGTAAATTGTCTTTAATAATTAACGGTTTATCCCACTTAAATCCCGTTTTGGGTGGATTAGTTCAACACATCCCATGTTTACTAGGCACACAACAGAATCATGTTCTATAACAAGGAATGGTTTAGTTTTCCAAAATAGGATTATCATATAAATGCAAAAACATGTTGCAAATAAAACGGATGCATTACGTCCGAGGAAAATATAACAGAACTGAGACTACATTAATTAATTAACTTCTTATTAGCAAATGCGAATAGAGAAATAGTATTTAAATTTGCTTAGAAACTCATGATAAATTTAAAGAGATTTTAGTAATTCAAGTTGGAAGAAATAGACAAACAGGGAATAGTAAATGTATTAAATGAAAGATGTTTAATATAATGTTCTAAGATCTAATAAGGGCGGAGTAGGGTTAATAAATCTGAAATATCAATTCATTGCTTTATACAAATATTATTAAAACCACGTTTTACATAAAACGTGCGTTATTAAAGAAAGTTATGTTTCTTTTTAGTAATTGTATTATAAAAACAACCTCGTCTTGTTTCTCATTAACTTTGTCACACTTACTCTTTCCACGAGTGCTGTTGCAAAATAAAGCCTAATGATGTTATTCTAAACCTTATTTTGTTATTAGTGGGACAGTTTTTATTCTTGTTTTTACACATCAGGGTTTTAATCGATACGACAAACAGCAAATTTTATATGATTATTTTGTATGTGATAGTACCGAGGTGCCATCCAATTTTTTGAAGGTTGAACAACTATAATTCTTTTTACGTTTAGTTAATTTTGACTTTGAAGCAGCACTTTTTCATGAAAACCAATTTGAATTATTATAAAAGTACATTAGATTTTCTACAATTTGAGACTAAATTGGTTATTATAGGTCTAATAGTTTCTGAGATATGGCTCCGCCAAAAATGTAAAAACTGCCAAATTTTGAACTTTTTTTCAGTTTGGTTAAATTTGACTGTGAAGCAGCACTTTTTTATAAAGTACAACAAATAGATATGGCTCTTTAAAGTTCGTCAAATCTTCCTTCAATGTCAATTTTCAAGTTTTAAGCTATATTAGCATCAAACCATCAATGATGTTTCTTAAATAGTTATGATTAATGATTAAATTTAGGTAAACATTTACAACTGTCAACACTGTTGAGACAGAAGCGATATCTAAATTTGTACTTGAAGATGGTGCTTATCTACTCCATAAAGTGGTGTGGCGTAAAGGATCGTCTTTTGACTTGATATCTTCTAGATATATTCAATATCTTGTTACACGTAATGGTCCGCTCATAGCAGTAGTGTTTGATGAGTATCTAAAAGAGACTGAAAAAAAAGTACAAAAAGCGCTGAACGTTTTTGCGCAGCTCGGTCTCATTTATCTCCTGATGTTATGTTTGAGGAGAGGAACTTGCCTCAAATTTCACAAAAAAGTTTCATCCACCTACTGAAAACAAAGATGGAAGCTACAAACATTTAGGTAGTTCAAGCTGAAGAAGATGCTGATAGGCTGATCGTCACTACAGCTATTGTAATTACCTCTAATTTTGAAGTAGTGGCCATTGTAGGTGAGAACATAGATTTACTGGTAATCTCGTAATCCTCAATGACCTCACAGGTCCCACAAACAGTAACATCTACTTTCAGAAGTGTCGAAGAGGTTTGCAGTAATTCAAAAGAATCCATATCTCAAGGAGAAAGCAACAGTTTTTTCTAACTCGCATGTCACACCTGACGACGTAGCCGATGCAGGAAAGCAAATTCTGATTTCGCTGTATGGTGGAAACAACTGAATTTAAAGCTCAATGATTTGCGCTATTAACAAAGGCTGCAACTAGGGCAACATCGCCAGACTGCTTCTCACTCAAGACGTTGCCAGGGTTCACTCACCACCAGGTGCAGGAGTAGCTTGGTATGGACGTCGATCCGCTTGAATGGGGGTAGGTTCTAACAGCATACGGCCTTTCCTTAAAGATGATGTCGAGGGATCCGACTCTTTTACACGTCATGCAGATGATCTCCTGCAGTTGTAAAAAAAATATGTGGCAATGTATTTATCTGTTAAAAACCAGGTTTGAAGTGCCCTTTTGTATGTGTTGTATATGGCCAATGCAGTGGACAGTTCTGCGAAAATTGACCAGATATCGGGCTGAAAAAATACAGAAGAATATAGACACGGAAACTGAAAAATATCTTCGAAAAAGTTTAAACAAAGTTGAAACGTATTTTTCCTGTTTCATATTTTCTTTTGACAAAACTTTTACGAAATTTATTTATTACAAAAAAACTTTGTCTTTCTATTCGATTCTTCTTTTTAAGATTTCACCTAATTGTATAGCTTAAAACTTCAATATTTGGCAATTTTAACATTTTTTGGCACACCCATATCCCGGAAACTATTAGACTTATAATAACTATTTTGGTGTTATATAGTGAATTTAATGTACATGTTTTTTATTAAAAACTTCTGCTTTAGAATAAAAATTGGCAAACGTAAACAAAGTGCTAAATATCCGTGCGATTTTTACGCTTTTTGCTGTTATCCGGAAGGTCGCCAAGGTTGAAAAATTGAATTTGGCATCTCGCTACTATCACATTATTTTTATTATTAGAAGTAGGGTGAGTGTGATGAAAACCTCGTGCACTGCGACAACATTAGATCTTTTGTGCTTCCCTCTAGTTGGACTCAGGAGAGATCTGTGTCTTTGATAAATTCGATCAGGCCCCTGGTCGGAGGGTTTAGTAGTTCTTCTTCCGAGATGAAGATGAAATCTAGATGTTTTTGTCTCGTTAGGCACAAAGTTAGACACCTTATGATGATGTGGTCCATACACTTCACCTTTTTACCACAGTACCTACATGTGTCATCGCTCACCAGTCCCATCTTACTCAAGTGGTATCTGCAGTGGATGTGTCCTGTTAGTATACCACAGAGAAGTTTTAATTCTCTTCTTCTTAACTTTATAACTTCCTTCTTCCTCTTTTTGTTAGGGCTAAGGAACTTCTTTTAATGTTTTAGACCCGGCATTTTGTTCCAAATTTTGTTGATTTTTTTGTTGGCCCAATTAGTGATAACCTCCTGATAGTCTTTTTGGTTAAAGCCATACATAGGAGGTGGCCCTATAAAGGGTTTTACCGCAACTAATTTTGCTTGCTGATCTGCTTCCACATTGCCTCCTATTCCCTCATGCCCTAGCACCCAAACAAGTTCAAGTTTATTCTTGTCCGCCAGCTGGTTTAGGGATTGATGGCAACCGTGAAGCATGCGTGATCTTACGCTGTTTCTTTGCAGTGGTTTTAATGCCGCTTGGCTGTCCGACATGATGCATATATTTTGTTTGCATCGGTTTTTGGTAATCAGATGTTTCGCCACTATGTGAATGGCGTGTATTTCTGCTTGGAAAATAGTTGCTTCATCACTGAGAGACACATGCTTTTTGAACCTAGGTCTTAGCATTCCTGCTCTTACACCTCCGTTTTCTATTATGGATCCATCTGTGAACTATTTTTGGGAAGACCGCGGCACGCGATGCGTGCCTCCCACCTAGTCTTTCCTAGTAGGGAACCTGACTTTGTATTTGTGTTCAAAGATCATTTTTGAGTTCATTTGATCGCTCATTGCATCTATGTCTAACAAGGGAGTGGCTTTGTGAATTTCCAGATGACCTTTGAGGTTACCTTCTTGAAACTTCATGTAGTTTGAGAGCCTGCTTCATAGCTTCCTCTTTCATTGCCACTGGTAGGGGATCCAAGCTGAGAAGGATCTTCATCACAGCGGTGGGTGTTGATTTTATGGCACTTATGGTGGTCAGACATGCTTGCCTTTGCACCTTTACCAGCTTCGCTTGCGCGGTACTTTGGTCTACTGTTCACCAAACTGCAGACGCATAGAGAATTCCAGTTCTAACGACCTGTTTGTAGATCCAATTGGTTCTGCTGGGGTTCAAACCCTACGTTTTGCCAATCATTTGGCGGCAAGACCATAAAGTTTTTATAGTCTTGTTGGTCGTTTTGGACAGGTGACTAACACATACATGTAACCTAAAATATGTTAGGTTACTGGACTAATTTAGCAGCGTGTTTTGTTAGTTAAGTTGTAAAAATTTCTTAGTGTTGGGTTTTTATTTGAAAGAAGATTGACGCCTAAAACATAACTATTATAATAGTTATTAAAACATTTGATTACAGCTACATTATGTTTTGTAAGTGCACAAATACAATACCATGTAAAGCAAGATTGGTTTTTCTAAAGATAAGCGCTTGCTAGGATATTCGATCTTAACGATTTAATTATTGAAATGTTCCCGAAAGATTTAGAAGATTTGAGGCGATTACCGAAACAGATACAATATTCTAGTCTCAGATAAAGTGAAAATATAAAAAGTATCCGAGGGAAACTGGAGCGAGTAAGAAGAATTTGACAATGTAGATACATACGTGCATAGTGAGAATCTTCAAGCGGGTGCCAGTGTAGTTAAATAAATGTGAGTCTTATTCGCGGACGGTATACGGTTACAGTGATATATAAATGTGTTTTTAGTTTATCAAAATTAGTTACGTGTATAATAATCGATAATAAAATAAATAGTTAAAACAGACTAAGTTTTTAAATTCGTTAATAATCTATTAGAGGACGTATTTTGTAAAGTCGTCATCAGTCATTTTTGTTGTTTGACAGCGAAATCTTAATAAGAAAATCTATTTGCAAAGAATATTGGTCAACCTCAGGGGATTTTTTTTCTAGTGTTCTTTCACATGACTCACCATCTCTGTTGTAACCAAATAACACGCAATTTTTTGGGTTTTACATTTTTTAGCTGTCAACTCGTAATTACCTTTCTACGCAAGTAATCAGTGGCGTATATAAAGGGGGGGGCTGTCCCTTTCCAAAATCAGAAAATATAAGAAAAAAATAACTAATGTGAATTACTGTAATGCATAATTTGCTAGAGCTAATAAGTATTACCCAAATTACCTAACATAACATTGGTCTTGGCACCTCTCAAAAATATTATTTATATACGCCACTGCAACCAATTCAAACGTTTGAACATGTTAACTAGTACAGATCCATTGCCGATCTGGCTTAATGATAGGTGATATATGCTCTGTAAGTCATTGGATTTAGAGCGACTAGTCAGACGTTTCTGTGACTGTGAGGTTTGGTAGATAGTGTCGAATGCCTTGGTTTCTACAGTTGTTTTGTGAACCGATTCAGTGTTTTTTTGTCTGTTTCTGTTCAAGTGATTTGGCAGCGTTCTTTAATGCGATTTTTTTAAATTTTGTTTTTTAATATTAAGACACCGTTAGTATAGGAACTTTTTTAGTGGGTGTAGCTTACTAGGTTGTGTTAGTTAGCTTTATTACAATTTTTTAATATCAAATTTAGTTTAAGGTTTATTTGATCAGTTCTATGTCACTTTGAAAATATTTTAAGTTTGTTTTAGCCAAGAATGTTTACCTCTACATTCTCTATAATATATTCGATAGCTAACTAATGAATTAAAGTAAAGCCAAAATTAGCTATCTGCAGAGTAGACAAAATATTGTTATGTGATGGGTTAACAACATTACAACGCCGTTTGACGTCGCTTTTTTATATGCAGCTGATATTCGAATTAGTATATTCAGTAGTAGGGATAAACATCCTTAGTTTTAGGTTTGATTTAGGTTTTGTTTATCGTGTTTGATTGCGTGAATTTATATTAGACGAATAGTCAGCAGCTAGTTCAAGACGAGACTTGATTATAAATCGTCTTATTTAGCACTTTGATGCAGAAATCAATTAAATTGTGAATTTTACGGTTGTACGTCGGCCAGTAGGCGGATGCATCAGCAGACTGCGAAGATTTTATTTTCTAGATTTTGAAAAAAATTACAATGTTTTTTTTTATTGAGTAGTTAGATGTTTTATAAACAACAGTGTTACGTGTCTTTAGTGATAAATTTTCACATTTTGTACTAACAAAATTTTTAGTTTTAGACCTGTTTTTTTGTTTATTTTTGTCGTTGCTAATTTAGTTAGTTATTTTAGCAAGTTGGCGTAGGCTCGAAATCTTTCCTTCAAACACAGCTACGGAAAGTGACAACATTATTTCTTTGTAATGATATGTAACACGTTCGAATAGGAATTTGACTTAGATCAGCTGTCGTTAACGTATAGTTTTCTACGTGTTTTACATACTTCAACGTTATTAACTGCATTTCTTAAGATTAAGCCTTCAGTTTTATTCATTATATTTAGCCTTCAACTGTATTAATTATATTAAGCTTTCAGCTATTTTTAGTGTATCTAAGACCATTATTAATATTTTATTTTTAGTCGAGCATAATTATTCAGCCTTTAGCTTGTAACAACGATTTTCTCGTAACTTAATTGCTTGCGACTAACTGCGGTGAGTAGATCGTTGCTTTCCATGTGCTAATTATAAAGTAAAATTAAAAAGGTGCCAAAACGGTTAGAAACCAAAATGGAAGACACCGTTTAAATCTATCCAACACTGCAATAGAATAAACGGCAAATATGTTTATTTGTACCAATGAAAGAAGAGGAGATTAAAAAATATGTAAGCAAAGTAGAATTACATATATGGTAGCAAAGAAGCTATAGCATTAAAACGTCGATTTAATGCGAAACTAGTGAATTTGCAACGCGTAGAAAATTGCAGTTAGCGTAAATTGAAACCGTAAATAAAATCTGCACGCGTTAGTTGTGATAATATCTATATCTAAGTCGCATGTATTTTACATTTGACAAATACACAAATTAATAATAAGAAAAAAGGTACTTACGATTATCCAAGACATGCAAATAGCTATCTATCTGCATGCTTCAATCGTCCTTTAAAATCGCAAAGAAAAATAAAGTAATAATGAGATATAGGATCGTATCACAAGTAAGTGGCTTGTCGACAAACAATGAGTCGTCGTAATCAAATGCGTCAAGCATTCGAGTGGTTTTTACTGTTCTTATCGCAAGTGTGTGTCTAAGGTTATTCGAACATCACATAAAGTACAGCTACGACTTATCCACAGATTATGTTTTGGAAGTGGGTTAATTAACCAATAGCCCCCTTTAGTACGTGTTTCCAATTTTAGTCTCTAGCAGAAGGTAACGGATTGACATGAACCTCTCCAAATTGGCAACACGTGGCAGTATCACAAGTCGCTATCACAGTTACGGAAAAATCAACGTAAATAAGAATTAATGCTTACCCCAGGAAGTCTTTCACAATAGCAACGAATATACTACACCCAATTATAACGCAGATGTGTGTGAAAATTTAGAAGTGAAAAACTTCGCTGGGCGCTTATGTCAGACCATATATGCAAAGCGGACTACAGTTAGTGGAAAAATAGTTTTTCTCCCTAAAATACACAGACAAGTAATTTTGTATTGCGTTAGATTTTATTTTGACAATTTTGGTCTTCTGAAATCTGTTAACACACATAAATGAGGATTTATGCTTAAAAATTGTAATTACAGTGTACGCCGCTTATTGAAATCACGGATAATGTTATCACTTTATTCAAGAACGGGCCACACATCGGTACTACATAGAAAACACGTCGTTTATAATAATCATAATTTTGGGTTATGTTATCAATTTTCTTCTCATGTTTGTTTCTGTGCATAATACTATTCTGCATGAATTTTTTTGTTGAATTTTTACAATGGGTTTGTAAAGTGAGTGAAACATTTATTCATTGTAGTCTACAAATACTTTACCGCATTTAAACATGTGTAATTACGTTATGTTTGAGTTTCTTTGTATTTTCACTGTACTTAGAAGATGTCGAGTTTTTAGAATAACTACTTAATTTAACTACATCTCATCTGATAACATTACAAAACATCATTTTTGATTAACTATTTAATTCAACAGGTTCGTAACAACTTATTAATCAGATAGACTAAGTATGTATTTACTGCTTTCTAACCAATAATCGGTTATTGTTATCAAAAACCACAAGTTCCAATATGATTCTATAAAGCGGCTTGGACTGTATTAGCACAATTGCATCTATCAACTTTATAAAACATTTTTTATGCAGTTATAATTTGTTCTTTAGCGTTTTGTGAAAAATTAATTTTATGAAATGCAGTTGAAATTGTCAGTATTTTTTTCGAGCGAGCCAGTGACATAATATATACATATATTTGCATTTTATTACATTTTACGAACAATATAATTTTGTTTTACATTTTTTTCTTTGTTTGAGGGTGTGTTCTATTATGTTATTTGTATTGTGAAATGTATGCTACAACTCAATTACGTTTTTATAAGTCTCAACGATTATAATTTTCTAATGATTGATTAATTTTTTTAATGCGTTTTAGTGTTACTATTTATTTCTTTTTACTATTTAATTATACTACATTTAAATTTCTTTTTAATTTGTTACATCGTTAGTACATAAATTTTATCTTTTCTAAGAACTTGTTATCAGAGTATTAGTTAAATTTTTAGTTCAGTGATAACAATACTGCTGTACTTTTTTGACAGTTTTTTTTATAATAGTAACGACAAACTTATTCGTATACGCAAAAGCAAATTTTAAGTAAACGTGTCTTTTCTAATAAATACTGTGTTACGATGATTTTTTCGTAACTTAATTGCTGACGACTAACTCAATTGAATCGGCAAGTGGATTGCAGGTTTTGGTGTGCTAATTATAGCGTAACATTAAAAATCCGCCAAAACGGTTAGAAACTAGAATGAAAGACACCTATTCAACACTGAAATAGAACAAATGACAAATTACTGGCGATAACGACAAGTATATTTATTTTTAACGATAGAAAAAGAGATTAAAAAAATGTGAGTCACCATGTGCCTTTAGAACCGCTTCAATATGTTTCAGGATTGTACATATTAATTTTTAGCATAATTCTTGAGGTATGGACTGTCATTTTTCGTAAATTTTTTTGCAATTAATGTTTGGATGCACAATAGTGATATTCTGCAACTCTCCATTTTAATATGTGCCACAAATCTTCAATAGAAGATAAGTAAGGCGATTGTGGTTGCCAATCTAGCAGAGGCACTGTGTTGTTGGCACATCACGGCACCGTTGCATTTTCATGTTGATAATAACAATTATCCATATCCTCCATATCCTCTCCATAAAGTATGAGTATTTAGTACTTCAAAACTTCTTGCAGTATCAACGTATAACGTTGACTGTTCATGGGTCTCTCGCACACAAACATTTCACCGACCCCTGAAGTTGACGTGCAATTCCAAAGCATCATAGTTCTGCTTCTATGCTTTACTGTAGATACCAATCATTCCAGATTGTATGCTTTACCTCGTCTCTGGCGCACATACTGAGCCTCAGCACACCCAAAAAGCTGTAAAAGTCATTCAATGGGTTAATACATCTTTTATTCAATAGTAATGCACAGATAAGTATTAAGAATCATACTTTTTTGCTGGATTTGTCATAAAAATTACACGCGACGAGTTCTCAACTCTCCAATTTGTAAGGCCATTCTTTCTAAATAACAATTTTGTCTCGTAGATGTATGCCGATTTCTTCCACTTTTTGGTTGATTTTTATAACTTTCAGTTTCATTGTATTGTTTTCAAGTTGTTTGCACGGCGCATCATTTTTTTTTCAGCAATTGGAGCTTGTGTAAACCCATGTGTATTAAAAGTATGATATTTGATCGGTCAGCTACACTCAATCGCCGTTGTTTAGAGATTATTAGATAACAAACATATAAAAAACATAAATTAACACCGAAAAACAAATAATGTTTTGTGTTTTCAAATACTACTTCTTTATTTACACGCAGTCAATAATAACTTAAGTTCTGAAAGACAAATTTGTCTTATAAATACTTAGGTAATAAAAAAAACTCTTAAGAAACTCAATAAAACTCCATTATATGGAAGCAATTAGACATCTCACAAGTCTGCTTACTTGAGATTAACAGAGTTTTATTAGGGGTGCCTAATTCATTTGCACTTCACATATACAGTTATCGTAGTACAATATAACAAAATCAAGTAATACGTTTGACAAATACGCAAATTAATAGCAAGAAAAAAGGTACACACAATTGTTCAAGACATGCGAATAGCTATCTGCATGCTTCAATCATTCCCTAAAATCGCTAAGAAAAATAAAGTAATAATTAGATATAGGATCGTATCACAACTTAATTACTTTTTGACAAACAACGAATCGTAATCAAATGCGTCAAGCATCCTAGTGGTTTTCACTATTCTTATCGCAGGTGTGTCTCCAAGTTTATTCGTACATCACATGAAATATGACAACGACTTATCCCCAGATTATATGTTGGAAATGGTTTAATTAACCAATACGCGCTTCTAGTTATAGTTTTCAGTGGAAGGTAATGGATTGAAATGAACCACTCCAAATTGGCCAACACGTGGCGGTATCCGTAAGTCACTATCACAATTACAGTAAATCACAAAAATATGAATCAATGCTTACTCTAGGAAGACTTTCACAAAAGTAGCGAAAATACTACACTCATTTATAACGCTGATGTGTGTGAAAATTTAGACTAGACACTTAGGTTAGATCATATATGCGAAGTCTACCACAATTACCGGAAAAATAGTTTTTCTGTCTTGAAAAATGCTATTTGTCAAGAAGCAACCACTTCGCAGCGCATCGCTCTGAATGTAGCGAAAGTAAGCGAAAGCTATACGGTACGAAAATTGCACCAAGACACTTTTAACATAACTAGATTATTAAACTGAATAAACTTACCGTTAGAGAGTTTAGGAATTAAGCTAAGTTTATAACATTATCTACCGCATATTTTTTCTGACGGACGGTCAAAATTACAATAGTAGATTTATAATTCTTTGGAAATGCGATAAGCTGATTTTGTTACATTTTGCATTAACAGATTTACATTTATAATATTTTGTAGATTGTGGTTTCATTGATTTCAGTCACGATAAAAACGGTATATGCTATAAACGTGTGTCTAACGGACTCGTCGTCAAAGCGGTAGACATTTGTTACCAGCACAGTATATTACAAAACCAATTTTTAAAAGCAAATGTATTTATTTTATATACTCATAATAAACAAAGGTGTTTGCATAAAGAACAAAACCCATAGTACGACTACATGTAATTGACTTTTATGATTAATTCAATATTCCATTTTCGTTTTAATACTATGTAAAGTAACTAAAAAATAATAATTTGATATTACGTTAATAAAATCAAGTGCTTTGTTCAAATTACATAATCTCAACATTTTGCTGAAAAGTATACCTCTGATAAATTTCATTGTTTTTTAGGCATAACTTTTTCATTGTATCAATTTTACAAAAACTTATTTTTTGTTTTATTACATTTAGTATCTGTTTTTTCCTTTTCAAAGTTTAGATTCATTTGACAGTAAATCGAAAAAAAGTTCTATTAAACATTAAACTCCTTTGTAAAGGCTATAATTATATTATGTTATTAATTTATTTAAATAGATCTATACGCCAGAGGTAAAATAGAACCGGGAATATGTACACCAGCAGGACGATTATATTATATGTAATATGACTCGGATTTTAATTATTTGCAATTACATGCAACACATGTTCCATTAAAATCATATCAAATTAAATACATAGCTTAATTTGTGTCTAAATTTATTTAACGAAATAAAGTTGCACAAAAAATTTGAAAAACGAGATAAACATTTGTAACTATTTTACATTAGAATAAAGTAAAGTATATTACGATTACGGTTTAATTGTAACTATTAGTCGTTTTATTTTGCTCAACTCTGCTTAGATTTATTGAAACACTGGACACTTTATAACGATGTGCAACGTGTGTTTTTGAAATATTGAATTTGAATGTCAAATATCGTTTATTTCTTTTTAGAATCACTGTCATGATTAATTTTTGCTCCTCTTTTTGACATTTCATTATTAACAGTTATAATACTTTTACGAGGGAACTTTTTAAAATGTTGATACTAATGTACTAACATTTTAATAAGATAATTATAAACTAGTCACATATTAATTCGAACAAATTCTGTATGCACTTCTATTCAAAATTTCGAACAATCATAATTACTCCTTTAATTTAAGGAATATTAAGTAATACAAAAACTTTATTTTGAGAACTACTCGATCTAGTTTTGAAGATAAAACATTTATAAAATTTTTAAATTATCTACTACAGCATTTATCTGAAACATTTTATTTTCGATCTGTTCACAATATAGTTTTTATACAAAATGAATTGCAAGGTAGATTAAACTGCAACAATCATTTAAAACAAAGTAGGCTTGCTGTCATTAAACAATGAAACAAACGCCGATTAATAAACGCGTGCTTCAAACTTGAGGCACATGTTTTCTAGTTTGTACGTTCAAATTTGAATACTTTTTTGCACTACTATTCTCTGAAATAACTAACTACATATTCTTGAAATCCATCTGATGTCCGATAATGATTTAGAGTTTGGACACAAAGAGGAACATTCAATAAATACTTTTTACGAGGGTTGTCCACAAAGTAACCTCCGTTTTGAACTAAAAATGAAACCAGTTGAGGTACAAAAATTTTATTATGTATATCTTAAAACTACAGCTTTTCTCTACTTTTTTATATAATCGCCAAACAAATTCAGGCACTTATCATATCTTCTACCAGTCTTTGAAATGCCGCCTGGGAACGTAGCCAACCCGTTACGGCGTTTTGAAGCGCTTCGTCACTCTGAAACCGCTGTGATGCAAGCCACCGCTTCATGTACGGAAACAGGTGAAAATCACTAGGTGCCATGTCCGGGTTGTAGGGCGGGTGGTTAAAAACGTCCCATTTGAATTTGGCTAAAAGTTCACTTGTTCTTTGGGCTGTGTGAGGGCGAGCGTTGTCATGAACAAACACAACGCCCGATTTCAAAAGTCCACGACGCTTGTTTTAATTGCTCTCCTTAGTAGATTCAACGTTTCGCAATAAACTGCAGATATGATGGTCGTACCACGCTCCATAAAATCAACGAGTAAGATTCCCTTAGCATCCCAAAAAACTGTAGCCATCAATTTTCTCGCTGATAACGTTTGGCGGGCTTTCTTTGGCTTGCTTGGAGAAGCAGTATGCTCTCATTGCATTGACTGCTGTTTAGTCTCAGCATTCACATACGCTACCGAAGTCTCATCTCCGGTAACGATTTTGTTCAGAAATTCTTCTCCTTCAACATCATACCGAGAAAGAAAGTCTATGGCAGAGCTCATCCTGTTCATTTTGAGTCGTCGGTGAGCACTTTTGGTATCCAACGAGCACAAAACTTGTGGTAGCTTAGTTTTTCAGTCACTATCTCGTGTACAAGGCTCCGAGAAATTTCAGGGAAATTATCGGAAAGCTGAAAGATTGTTAAGCGCCGGTTCTCACGAATTTTTTCGTTCACTCTGCTCACCAAGTCATCAGTCACAAGAGATGGCCTACCGCTCCTGTCCGCATCGTGAACGTTTGTTCTTCCATTTTTAAAAAAGCGAACCAACTGACGGACTACACCTTCACTCATAATGTCTGGGTCATAGACCGCACACAATTAACGATGAATTTCAGCTGCTGAATAATTTTTCTTCCACAGAAATCGTATTACGCCACGCACTTCACACTTGGTGGGATTTTCTATCGCAGCGCTTATTTTTATAGGTTATAAAAAGAGAACGCGCGAACGTACGATGCTCCCTCTTGCACAGCTAGAAGCGTACTGAATGGTAGCGCCTACCAATGTCAGAATGGTGGCACTACCCTTACTACTTTTCACGCTACATCCAAACGGCGGTTACTTTGTGGACGACCTCGTATTTAGTATTTAAAGTGTTAAAATGTATGTTATGTGAGGAAAGTGAAAACCATTTCTTGAGTATCTTAAAAATGTAACCCAATATTCATCGCATTTCCTATGATTTGGCCTAGATAATAGAAAACTTTTTTTCTGGGGAACTTCACGAACAAGAAATATTGGCAAGCGATTTGTTCATCATCTGCAAATACAGAAATATATTAAATAAGAGAAAATGCTTACCAGCATCATGTTAATCACCTAAAAGTTTATTTTCGGCATCGTAGTCAGATTCCATGTCAATGTTTGAATCGGATGAATCTTTCAGGAATTTATTTTTTTTGTCACAATTCTTCTTAGTTCGTAGTCTGAATCAAATAGTTTCAAATTTATCGCTCTCAGTTATCTTTTGTTTTGTGGTTCTGGTTTTTTTCAACGTTAATTTCTGTTTATGATACCGTACTGATATTTAGGGTTTATTAGTACTCTATCTCTCATTGATATGATACCTACTCGGCGTTGGCGGATATTTTTTTAGTTTTAACAGATTTTTCAATAAAATTGTGAGTGTTTTCTTAATCAATTTTTACTCGTGTCAATTACATTTAAATTAAAAAAAAAACTATTTAGTATGAGAGCAATACCTGAAATGAAAAGAACAACTGGTACTTCCTGAAATAATGAATTTCATAATTTGGGCTTGGTACTACAGCAGTAGAAATCTTTTGCTTTGTAACCAAAGAATCATTGCAATTTTCTAATGTTGAAATTGAGGATGAAGCACTTTTGGTTGAATTAAAAAGTTGTTTGGAATTCTTGATCTTCTTACTAAGGGATTGTTCAACATATTGGTTCGTTCGATTTCCAATCCCCAAATTTCTTCAACGTCAAAATATCACCTCCATTTTTAACCAGCATAGTAGCAGCAGATCCTTGAACTCACCTGTGTACTTTTTAGGCTCTTTCAATTTTTTCTTAGAATTTTTATAAGTGTCGTGTGCACTTGCCGTTCCTATAGTCCACAAAAACACGTTGACGGTCGAAGTGCTGCGTATTACCTATAAGTACAACATTGAAAGGATGTGTCGTCTTCTGTGATAGTAAACTTTCTTGTAGACTTGTTTTTGTATCTTCCAATGTAACAATTAAAAATTGACCAGCAACAAGCGTCAAATATTCCAAATATAGTAATAACTTTTTCTAGCAGATGTTGTTCTTGTGATGCTTCGACTAGATATTTTGTCGCTTCTTCTATTGTCCATATTTTCGCTTTATTTGGTTTGTAGCATTCAGGCGTTCTTTGTGGCCAAGTAAAAACTTTTCCATATCTGCAAGAACATACCGGAACATAAAATCTTAAGCTTTCGCGGTTGTTACGTTTAAGATTATAAGCGACTTTCGGCTTAGACCGCGTCGTAGTAAAACACCCAAACTTAGGCTTGGTCATAGTCTCTTCTTGAGAGCCAAAACAAGAAGTAGAACTTGGCTTTTGCCGTATTGTCGTTCGTGAACCCAAACAAACTGACGTTTCGCAAGTGTAAATGACGACATTTATACCAATAGCGATTAGCGTAATCAACAAACCTTATCTTTCCGTTGCCGCTTGACTGACTTCCTTATTACTCGGAGTAAGTGTTTGTGTCCTTTCCAAGAAGGTCGATCTTTGTCTTAGAGGATATAATACTGGTAGCCAAGATTTGCTGAGTCTTAAACCATCTTCTCGGTTCATATTACATGGATGTTTTTCTATTTCCACAGCTTCGCGGATTAGTCTGGGAAAGTAGAAAGGAGTTCTAGCCAACACTTTAGTTTGGTCAAAGTTCAGCGTGTGTCCTTGGTTCCACACGTGTTCTGCCACTGCTGATTTAGTAACTCTGCGGTGTTTGCAGTCAGCCATATGTTTTTTTACTCTAACTTTAATAGAGCGTTCCGTCTGTCCTATATATCTTGATCCACAAGATAATCTAAAATTTACAAACGCGAAGGCCGATTGAATAAAAGCTTTGTTACATTTAACAATTTAACATTGATTACATAATTGAAATGAGATTAGACAATCAATAAAACAGGAAATTACATTAAAACGTTAAATCAATTTGACACAAATCAAATCTTAAGAACAAAACTAAATTACCTTATTAAAGGAAGAAAAAAATAATAATGCACGGCCGTGTACGCTTAAAAAAAGCAAACTTGACAGTCTCAAAACTATGGTACGTAAATATAAGATTATCTTTGTTTCTTGCTTTTACTTAATGTCGATAAAACACTTAAGACGTTGGTTACATTACGTCTTTTACTTTTGTTTAATAATAATTTTTAAAAAAAATTTAATTAGCACACAAAAACATTATAAGCGGTTTGAATCATTGAAATATTGAATAACTATCAATGAAGTCTAATCAATAATTTCAAAGTTTTTTAGTCACTGAACTCGCGAATAAATAACTTAATCGGTAATCAATGAATACCTTGATTGTTTGTTCGTAAGCGAGCTTCTGGTTAGCTAAGGCCAGTTGACGTCGTCCTAACCTCGATTGGTACTACAACCATATGAACAATTTACCGTCGGAAGATTTCTCAATGATCCGCCACCAAGGCGAAAAATGGGATTGCGAAACACAACCACGATACGTTATGACGAAATCCAACCAGTTACCAGTGAAATTCAATAAACCGTAATTGTTTTCCGAAATAGGAAAGTTTTCCTACTTGATCGAACTATTCACTGTTCCCTTTTTATTGATTTTGGCGGTAATTCTTTATCTAAAGCAAAGGGCGAATTTAACACCCGCGATATTTAAAACATTTCGAACGACTGTCAACCAACTAACTTTCTTCTATTACCAAAATCACATATATATGTATATATATATATCAACTTAATCGACTACCATTTCCACAATGGCTGTGTTGGAAACTCTATGAAAGAAAACCGTACCACCAAGAAGTGCAAAAAGGATGCAAACAGATTAACCCTGGGATGACTATGTGGGGTCATTTCTGACCCCATGTCACATTTTTTTCTTTTAGTTTCGGTAATAATCGTTATTTTTAGCTGGTTCTTTTTTTAGCTGACTTTGTTAATACCTATTATACTCACCTATTTGCGTTTTGTAATTCTTTCACAAAATTCCTCAAAAAAGCATATTTTTTTTATTGGAATCAGAAATGACCTCATCTAGTCTTTGATGTTACATAATTGCTTTGAAAACGTAATCGCATTTTCCCGATAGAATTCGTGTGATTCCGTTGCTCCGTGCATTTGCATATATTACATCGAGTTGAAACATTCAGTGCAAGCTTATATTCGACAGTGAAGGTGTAGTGCTACTCAGCAAATCTATAATGGTACGCAAGTATCTTACACAACGTGAAATAGAAGAACTTGCACAAAATATTGACAGTGACAAAGATATAGAAGATGAAGTGATGTCTGAAAGAGCGGATGAATTGCTTGAAGATGTTGAAGCTGACAATGATGACGATAATAACGGTTTAGATAGTTCTTCAGAACCTGAAAATCAATCTACCTCTGAATATTCTTTAGGTAAAGATGGAACTTCATGGCAAAAACATAAACCTCACAGTAGAAGGCGGTACTCAAGAAACATATTGAAAACTCCACCTGGCCTGACAAATTACAGTAAGTATATTACCACTCCTCTTGAAGCATTTAAACTTTTTATTTCGGAAGAAATTGTTGAAATTATTGTTGACGAGACGAACAAACGCGCCAACGCAATTTTGAACACCGAATGGAAATCTGTAACTGTTACTGCTCATCGCCGGTAGCCTGAAGTCCCGACAAGAGCCAATCTTGGAATTATGGAGCACGAAATACTGTCCTTTTTAAAGACAAATTTTTTGTGCTACAATGTCTCGCGATGGAATGAAATCATTGCTAAGGTTCATTCGATTTGATGACTTAGCAACAAAACTAGAGAGACGCGAGACTGATAAATTGGCGGCATTTCTTAACATCCATGACATGTTTGCTTCTAACTGCAAGAAATCTTGGGTTCCTAATCCTCAAGTATGCGTTGATGAACAACTTGTCCCTTTCCGAGGAAAATGCCCCTTCAAAGTTTATATGAAGTCCAAACCGGATAAGTATAGCGTAAAGATTTGGGCACTGTGTGATGCCACTGGTTCTATTTTTCAATTGCGTTGACATAGCTGCAATCAACTCATTTATTATATATAACGAAAGATTCAACGACTTTAAAAGAGGAAAATTGTTTCGTAGGCGATTATTTCTTCAAAAACTGGGTTTAGATCTAGTTGTATCCGTAGTAAAAACAAGACCTTGTAGGGGTCTACCGCGATCTATTCAGAGGGCTGTAGAAATGGTACTTGAAGACGTAGGGTGTGACTACCACGAACAAGGCAATACACCTATCCCTCGATTTACACGGTACTTGTTTTACACGTTTTCGCTTTTACACGGTTTTCCAAATAAGTTTTTTTTTTGTTTTTATCGCACTCTACTAAACGCTACTGTGATTGAACACGTGCGCTGCGTACACATCTCAAATAAAAACCAGTGTTTCCGTAATATATTACATATATTAACCTGTCAATGCATTTTATTTTTATTTCTGTGTACACCTAAAAATATTGAAAAAAGTCACAACTGTTAAATAGCAAAATTATGCATTTTCTGCAAGCTTTTCGATTTACACGGTTTTGACTTGAAAATTTTTAATTTTCGATTTACACGTTTTTCTCAGGAACGTATCTACCGTGTAAATCGAGGGATAGGTGTACTAGCCTAATTCCGAATTATCAGGCGATGCAAGCCAATAAACCTAAACGAGGGCGCTGCAAGAATTGTCTGCGCTTATCTGACAATAAGTATAAGATTATATGTGATAAATGCAAATAATTTGTTTGTAAGGTCGTTCCACCACTAAAACATCAGTTACGTGCACTAACTGTTCAAGCAAAAACGTGGATGAGTAATATGAAAACTTTAGAACTTTGTCTTAGAGATATTACATTTTTTTTAATTTAAAGCAATTGTTGTTATTAAATGAGTACAAAGTGTGTACGAACTATGTATCTATAGAAACGCATTCAACAGTTCTAGCCCATTCTATTACATGAAAAATTGTTGGGGTCAAATATGACCCCACATAGTTCTTCCTGTTATGAAACGAACTCAGTCATCCGAGGGTTAAATAACGTCACAAAAGCAGTGTTGGGCCACAGTGTTTGTTTCTGCGTAAAAATGTCAAATTGATAAAATATCACATTTCATGACGGTCATAAAATTTATTTGTTGAGACTTGAACCATAACAACTGCCTAATAAATTATAAAAATGACTTCATTCCCACGTAATCCAATCGAACTAAAACAAAGCAACTAAGCACCACTGCGCCGAGAATGTACTTAAAACAAAGAACTTTTAAACAAACTTAAAATAAACAAACTACAAAAATATCTTTAATTACAATTATATCTCGGAAGGGAAACATAAATTTACCACTGGAATTTTGATCGAACAAAGAAAATGTCAAGTCAACACAGATTACGGATGATTCAACCGCGTACTAATTTTGAAATAAATTAATACAATACTGAATTATAAAGTTGAATTTAAAAACGTAAAATAATTTTTAAAATCAATAAAACAAATTCAAAATACATGAAAAGAACAAGGTTAATTCAAATACCAGGTCTTTCAGGAAAATAATCAAACAACTTTAAACGACGGTTACACTTTTTAGTTCTTTATATGTTACTATAGTTATTTCACATGTGGCAATGATTACCATAAAATGAGTTTGCTACTGTTTTTTAGTCAAACTCATTAACACAGAAGAAGAACGTAGAATTTTGAACCACTACAATTTGAGTTTGTTGTCGAACTAACAGTACATCTCAAGTCTTAACATGTTTCAAAGTATTGTATTAAGTTCATCAAAAATTTAAATTGTAAAAACTACGATACATTTGAAAAATTTATATTTTAATGTTTGAGGTTTTTATTGTTATAGTAATAGAAACGAAAGAGCAAATAAGACAAGTTAAGCCTGTTTTGAAAGCATATGTAGAAGGTATTTTGCAGTAACCAATATTGTTATTTAATTTGTTGAATGTTTCTACGTCTGAAGTCTTTTTAAAATAATTATTGCTTGTATGTACCTTAATAAACTTTATTTTTGATTTAAATTTATTTTTTTACTTAAATTTAATTTATTGCAAGAAAGATTTTTTTAATGGAAGTTATGACGCGTTTTTATTTTTGTTGTAGTGTTATTTATTAAATTCGATTTGCTGCTATTTTTTAGATTAAGGAATTCCTCGCATACTGAGAGAAAGACAGAGAGACGAATTGGATTCATTGCATTTCTCGTAGAAATTGCAATTTAACAAAAACGTCGCAGAGGTTTTATGTATAGAAATAACAAACTGAAAAATAGACACAACATTTGAAGTAACAAATCAATTTGTGTTATTTATTTTAGTTCTTCGGCTTTTCGGTGCAAGAATGTTAATGTTTATGTTTACGTCTACCACACTGAATAATCACGGTCTGAATTTACACATATTACTAAATTAAGTAAGTTTGCCTACTTGCAGCGTATAAGCGGTAAAGTTCAGTACTTTAGGCGGTGTTTACCCAATGCAAATTGTTACATCTACCTAGTAGGATGTTTAAGTAGTTATGTGCATTAAAACGTGTTTACGAGCTCTTGCAATTCTGAATTTATCTTTTTATAGGATTGTACGCATTTGTCTTTTAATATTCTGCTTTTAATTCATATTAGTGGTCTTGTTTTGTGGATGTAATTTTGCTAGGGCAAAGGTTGCGCAAGAGGATTATTTCTAGAACTTACGTTTGTAATGCTATTGAACGTGTAATTAATACGTCTTTACACTAAAAGGGTATTGCAAATTGAGATGGAATTCTATTAAAGCAACCAATTAATTTTAAAGACGATTTTATACCATATTTTTGTTTCAACTACGGTTGTAGCTTTTAACTTTTTGTACTTGCTGTTTACTGCTTTTGGACATTCTTAGTAATTATCCAGACAGCAAGTAGGTTTAAGTGTTGAAAACACTTATAGGGAGCTTGATTCGAAGGCTTGTGTAACGAAACGATGAAATGCTCAGATGAAACAAATCTGGAAATTGCGGTGGTGCCCAATTTCACTTCATTTTTTGTATTTTTCGGATGCAATGTTCATTATTATTAAACAAGATATTCCTTATGATTTGTTTTATGTTTTAAAAGTATAATAAGTCTTAATTTTACTCAGTAGAGCTGAAAAATAATTATAGTAATTGCAGAATCAAAACCGCGGGAGATTCCGCCTTGTACGCTGCAAAAACGGTACAATATAGATGAAAATTGCACATAAACATATTTATAGAGCACAAAATTTACTGCAAAACAGTCCGCGGGAGGATATAATTATATCTAATAGTTTTACAGAGTTTTAATATAATGTAAGACATTATCGTGTAACTTTGCACACTTGTATCTTCTAAACTATAATAGGTAATTGTATCCTTCAAAGGACTTTTTTATAGTAAATTTTGTCCTCTATAAAAATGTATATGTGCAACTTTCCTCTATCTTACAACGTTTTAGGGTAATACTTTATTTGTTATTCTCATTGGGTTTACTTTATCCAGCCTGATGCTGTAACACTCTCGTTATACTTAGCGACCAATCGCTATCAGATTTTAATGGTCGAAGATAACGATCAACATAACAATCACTGATAAAATAGGTTTGCTGTATCGGTATTTTAATTATATCAATATGTCGCTCACTATCTTGCAATACTTATTTTGGAAAAAAGTATCGTTTTTAAAAAAACAAAGAGTGCTATACGACCTCTGAACGTATAAGAGTGAACAGGATATAGGGCACGCGCCATGCCGTCGTAAAACATGTGGCCGGTAGATTTTGAAATAGAAACAATCCAGACTAAAACTACCTGGTATGAAATAAAATTCAAATGTTTGTTACGACCTCCATTAAGTGACGCACATCATCCCTCGATAGCCCCATTGAATAATGGTTTTAATTAATACGTAAAAGTATAAGCATCTTGTATTAATTCGAAATAAAACTGAGTTGCAAAACACACCGTTACATAACTTACATCTTTTTTATACATTTTGTTTACGTAGTTACTTCAAACGGGTCGCTGTTTTCGCCTAAAAAGCTTCTTTGCTTGTATGAAAGAATACGTTTCTAACCTTACTTTCTTAAATACATGGTAAAACTGAAAAGATCCTTTTTCCAGTTCCTCGTATAATGCAACGCGCAAAACATCTCTAAAACTCATTTTTTCATACAAAAAAAGTTCTCAAGCCTATAAATCACAATCGTTATGTTTATAACGGCTACCAAAACGCCGTTATGGTTTACAATAACGAGAGTTGATATGAGTGGAACCGTTATAAGTTATACAGCATACCGATTTTACAAAAATAACGATTCGGCTAGATAACGACATCGCTATTCGTAAGGAGAGTGATATAGCATCAGGCTGATTGTCTGAGAACATAATTCAACCCATGTGAACCCTGGGGGCGACGGTCCGACAGTGTGAAAACTCTATAAAACGCAGCAGAAGTAAACACATGTGTCTTTCTAGTACATTGATTTGTTCTCTTGCTGTCGGAACAAATCTAAGAAAATGAAGCAAATCATTTTAATACAAAAATTGTGGCGGTTTCGATGCAGGATGGTTTACAAGAAAAACAACTCCAGATATTATACCACACTGACAAAAGTACCCTTACCCGCAAAAAAAACGCAGTGGTCACTAAAATCAACTAGACCGAAACACACATGAACACACAAGAAAGAGGAGAGTTTTAAACGAAGGTTTTAAAAACCCTGACGCGGTGCAAAAACAAAAAAAGTTGCACACGGGAGTTTTTCTTTTGAAAGGTCAGAAATTAGTTAAATTTATTTGGATGTGCTTTTGTAAGTTTTTTATTTGAATATTGTACGAGATACGATGAATTGTCTAACGCGAGAAAATTGAGAACAACTATTTAAATTTTATTCTATCGTTTAACGAGGTTGTTTGTTTGTTTTTTTGTTGTAAACGGAGTGAACAAATTTAATATTTTTTTTCTTTGTCTTTGATGATAGAGAATGCAATAAAAATGCATGTCGATTATTTCACGTCGCGAAATGTTCAGTCTGCTGTAAGTCTTCTTTAGATATGATAGGGAATCGAAAACGCTACAAACTGTTGAAAAAAAAACAGTTTTTAAACTGTGCATGCACATTTCCAAAGGTGAAATCTCCACTTCGAAACTTTTACATCTGAAAGGATGTGGCAACGTAGCTTGAATCGTGGCATAGTCTTAGAAGCTGTTGAATTGTGAACCGTTATAAAACTCAGGTAAAGTCCAGTAATCATTTTTTTAAACGCGTGTCAACTAATTAGAGTGTGGTGAAACAGTTGCCAGGGATTACGCGATATAAATTTTTTATTTAATTCGACCGTATTCAATCAAATTCTCGCAAAATTTCTGAAAGTTCCACTTTGGCTTTAAAGTTGATTGTCCAGAGAAAATTTTAAATTTTACTTTTATCCGAGTGGACGTAAGGCTCAATTTGTTCGACCTTTTCTCGCATAACATGTTGTAAGCGCAATATGACTATTTGAGCTTTGCGAAGGTGATTTTTTGCCTTGAAAATATATTGTGTCAAATAAAGTTCGATGTTTTGAGATATTGTTGCTTAACTTGTGTTTATTACCGTACATCGCTTGGAAAAAAGAACCTAAGCGTTGCTAACACAACCCAAATATTTCCTAACACCCGTTGCCTAAACAAAGCTTAAATTTGAGAAAATAAATAAGTACGGACATTCACGACATTAAAGCTTTACAACGAAAACATCGCGTCTGAATGTGGTGCCAACAATGTAGGGGCGAGTCTGGAACAGTGGCCATAGAGGAACAGTGGCCACCTTCTCGCTATTTTGTTATTTATAAAGAACATGTCACGCCATCTAGTGCACTATGAAGTAATATAACAAAGTGCGTTTTAACAAAGTTTCCTGTTTAAATTTCAAGTTATTCATTTTAAAACGAGCTTAACCTAAACATGTGTGTAAAAAGTAAGAAGCGCGTAATACAGACATTTTGTTGTGGTGAGTAAATAAACAAACTATTAAGTGAACTAGTATTGCCAATTTATAACTAATATATATAAGTATTTACTAGTATATTTGCTTCTTAATTACATAAGATAAATTTTCGGTGGTACAGTGGCCACTATAAATATAGGTACAGTGGCCATTACTTTATTATATAAGGAAGGGATGGTCACTGTACCTTTATTAAAAAAAATGTTTATTTATTTCAGATATTGTTGAAAATGCCACGTCGAAAGATCTCAAATGTTGATATTGGAAAACCTCCAGCTGTAACTATGGGCAATGCAATTCGTGATGTACTAAATGGTGGATTATCAGTTAAAGCCGCGGCTACCAAGTACGACATTCCACGTACTACACTAAGGCGGTGTTTTAAAAAATGCTATGTCAGAAAAGAGGAAATTGACTGACCAATTTTTGAAGGGGTATCAAGGCTAACACCAAATTACCGCGTGAATCAAATATTTTCTCCTGACGAAGAGAACATTCTTAGTGACTACTTTCAAACTATGGCTAAAATACATCATGGTGTAAATCCTAAGTGTACACGTAAGTTGGCGTACGACTTAGCAGTGACCAATGGAAAGAAAATGCCGAACTCATGGAAAGAAAATTGTACTGCTGGAAGGTTCTGGTTTAACGGCTTCATGAAACGACGAAAAGAGCTATCCATAAGATTAGCCGAAGCTACATCTTTGGGTAGAGCGATGGGATTAAATAAACCCGTAGTGCAACATTTTTTTAATATCCTTCAGGAAGTATATAGAAAGTACAACTTTGGACCAGAGCAAGTCTACAATGTAGACGTGTTACAAGCTTTTTGGTTTTACGAACCTGCACGGCCAACTCACAATAGTCGGAGAGAGGGGAGGTCCACACTAAATACAGAAAAGATGTTGCAGGGCGCCAGAGCTTATCCCAAAGTAATTTTCTATCTTGCTCAGGACAGAACGGTATAAACTTGTAACACGATGTTAGGTTCGTAATCCTTATACTCGGCTGTTCGAGTAGTCAAAAGTAATTAATAGGTAACGATAATCACAGGAGCAGGAAAGATAAAAAGAAAGATTAACAAGTATAATCGATTTAATAGTTTAACGTTGGATAATAAAAGAAGATATGAAAGTTAATGTTTTCCAGGTAGAATTAATACCTATCACAGTTTGCTTATGCGCCAACCTTAAATTCTACAATGAGTAACGATTTGCATTAATAATTAGCGTACACTTTGATTAAGGAGTACATCAAATTTTCTACCTAAATGCCTGTAGTATCGGCAGCACACATCACATCAATAAAGTACAATGAAATAAGTAGCGAAGAATAGTTCGTAGTAAATATCGTTTGTATACAATATTCGGAATCCACAAAAAAAATAGTAATATGGCATTACTGACAATAAAACAGTAATAACAGTTATGGCAGTAACATTAAATTATCCTAATAATTATGGATAGTACCCAGCAGACGTAACACAGAGCAAGCAAACTTATTACCTAAATGGTAATACTCTTACGTTAATCGTTACGGAATTATTATTAGTAACAGTTTCGTGAGTGACCCTATTTGACAACGAATAAGATACATAAAATCACTTACCACAAACACAGGAACGTTCCCTTGTTCGAAGAAAGTACTTTCCTCGGCAAGATATCCTGTAAACACCCTGAAATAGCAAGTCGTGTCAAACTAATTCCTCACGAAAGTGAAATCTACAAAATGATTAGTTATATTTAACACAAATACACAAGGCCGAACCCGGTCGTCGTGTGCTGTTATACCCCGACGAAACGGTGGTTACGCAGGTATCTGCCGCCTGAGTAGAATCTCGACAATTGTAGTTAGATCTTCGGTGTGTTAAATTTTTGCCATATGTAGTATGCCTCAGATTACATTCATCCGACGAAATTATTATTCGAAATTGATTCTTCATCAATAGTTAACGACTAGGACGAATACCCGCACGTGGCGGAACGGCTATTAAATTACGAGAAATTACCACAGAGTTTTAATAAATGACAGCTATATCTTACCCGGCGACGACTCAAACGTATTAGAAGCGTAATACCCTTATAAATTGGTCCCCATTACGGTGGATGGGTTTAGAAGATTTCAATCGCCAATTCACCGGCCATTTTATGCAGTTTTCAAGTTGAAGAATTCGTCGTAAATGACAGTCACGCGTAAAAGATCGGTAGGGGGCGTCCAAACCGTAAACTAATTTCACATAGGAATACATAGGCGTACGTAAAGAAAATTTCGACCGTAACAGACGAAACAGCTCTTACTACTGTACAAGACACAGGAAAAAAGTTTTAGCAAGAAAGGGGCAAAAACAAGTTGGTAGCATAACGTCAAATGAAAGAGGAACTTTGGTTACAATGTGTGGTTGTATCAACGCCATTGGAAATAGTGTTCCACCACTCTTAGTATTTCCAAGAAAAAACAAAGATTATATGATGAATAATGCGCCACCTTGAACTATTGGAAAAGCATCACCATCAAGTTGGATGACGACAGACATTTTTGTTGAGTGGCTTAATCATTTTATCAAACATACTATGTAATAAAAAATACAACACTGATTGAATGGAAATAAAGAACGTATAATAAAAGTAAAAATACATTTAATAAATGCAAAATAATTTGACCACGGCAAGCAATCGTAAGCACAGACCTCAAGGTGATGGGTTTGAATGATAATAACTACAAAGACGTGAACTCCGTTAATTTATTAACTATACTTAACTAACTATTTACATTAGAGAACAATGAACAATATTTGAATTAAACATATTTAGAATAAAACAGTATTTAAAATAAAATATTAGGGCGCCAACCACATCTAAGTGATGAATAAAAAGCGTAAAATCTTACACCTAATAAGTAATTAATATTAAATGCAAAAAAATAGTAAACGGTAAATTTGTTATCGAGTAGGTTTCCCGAAAGGTTTTAAGCAACACAATTTAACTGTTTGAATGTAAAATGTAACTTAATTCCAATTGACTCACCATGTTTAATATAACGTTATCGGATATCTTCTATTTTTAGCACATCTTGGTTAACGTGATAAAATTCTTCAACAGGAATAAAACCCAGTGTATAATAAACTTCAATAACTGATAATCCATTAATTCAACGACAAAACCAAAAGAAAGGATCCAGAATAAAAATCCAATAAACGAAAAGATCCAATAAAAAGAAAGATCCAAATAAAAATAAAAGTCCAATGAAAAGACCGTCACACCTTCAATGTAACGGTCTTCGAAATAATTTCCTTTGTCTAACGATTGCGCAATATTGCGAAAGCACAATAATTAGATGGAATGAATAAAAATTAAATTACATGGGTTTTTACGCCATAATCAAGAAAAATTGACTTCCCCGCATCACTACGACACGCACGCCAAGCGCGGCCCCAGCGAAAGTGCAAGATCAGCTACACTCAAGTCGGTTAAAACAACGCGACGTTGCCAAACTGAATAAATTTACGTGCAATATTAGTTGCAAAAATAAACGAATGTAAAATTGAATTTTAATGTAATGAATTCAAACGGGACGTTACAACTAAACCAACACCCGAATTGCCAGTCTTATTGATCATAGACAACCACGAAACCCACATTTGCTGAACAATCTAGGCAAACGAATTACCATTTATGACATTGCAGGGATTTTAGGAGAATCCTATCCTCGTGTTTTCACGCCTAAGAACTGTATTTCAGGTTTTCAGTCAACTGGAATATACCCATTTAATAATAACATTTTTAGCGATGATGATTTCCTTGCAGCATCTGTAACTGATGTACAAACAGATGAATCACCAAGGAATATATGCAAAGAACGCAGGCAGGTAATTAATGATAAAATACAGGATAATCAGTCTCAAAAAGAACAAGAATTGTTTATGCCATCAACATCTGCAATTGTCCAGTGTAGAACTCCAGAAAAGAAATTTATTTCTCCCACTGTTTTAAAACCGTTACTTACTGCGATTCCATCTTCAAATAACAGGCGTGAAAGAAAAAAACTGAAATATTAACAGCACACCGGTTCTTAACAGACTCGAAGAAGAACAGAAACTGCAAAAAATGAGGAAGTTCGGTAGAGAAACGGGCCACTGTAAAGAGAAACATTGTAACTTCACCAAAAAAACAAACCAACTGCAAAGCAAATGACATAAGCTCTTCTGACAGTGATGTAGATGTTAATTTAACCGACTCTGACGATGTAAATTGGTTTTCAAAATTTGATATAGAAGAACTTACCATAGATTACTTTGCGGCTATTGATGTAAATTCATTTATCCTTGTAAAGTTTCCAACAAAGAAAACTGTATAATATAATAAATATAACATTTAAAATAAGTTTTTTTTTTTGAGAAAATTTATTTCAGTTGCGCCTATTTTTAGTTTTGAATATTAAATAAAGCGTTATTTTAAAAATATCTACTTATTTTAATTGGTAAATAGTAGCGGCCACTGTACCATCTTCTCATGACCACTGTACCATCAATGTAGGTACAGTGGTCATTTTACATCAACTTTTTAAAGTTCCAAAATTTCTGCTGCTATTTTATTTTTTCTGTTCAAGGATGTAGAGTTATAGACGTAAATATAGTGTTTGTCATTTAAGGATATTAGAATCTTTAAAAATACCTTATTTTTGTTTTTATTATTTTTTTTATGAAAAGGTTGCCAGTGTTCCAGACTCTCCCCTACTACTGGTGGAGAAAAACCGCGAATTTATGACAGCTTATTGAGCATTTTGTTAACGATTTGAAAAGATTAGCTAAAAATACTCATTTTTGTGCTTCTCTCAAAAAATTTCTATAAGAGATATACCTTCTAGTTTGCAATCAGTTCAAACTAAACTATTACATACTACTAAAACTATAAATGGGAAACGACAGCCGGAAGTGTTTGGATTTAGAGTTTTTAAAACTAACTATGAGGCCGGTCCATTTACATGCTATGGTATTTGTTCAAATGCATGGATTTAAGATAACGCAATTAGGTTTCTCTTTAGATATGTCACTGGTAACTACATTTTATCAGCACGTAACAATTCTTGATAATAAGCGGTCTCGCTTATCATTTGTTATCACAAAAAATTCTCCATATGTCATTGGTGTCGCTGATTCATCATCTACCAGCGATGAAGAGGTTATGAGAAACAATTCTCAGCCATTTCATGGACAAATGTTTAATACAAACAATTGGTGAATTATACGCCTCTATTCTCGTTCAATATGCACCGAGAATACTAGTTATTTTTGTTTTTTAATTTTTTTATTATTTATGTATGCATTCTTATTTTTGAAACTTGCAATAAACCTTGTTCATTATATTACGTATGTAATATTCTGTTTGCTTTCAACACCTTCCGATAGTTCCAAGATTTGCGATGTCTGTGAATTTTGTATATGTAATCTATAAATAAGAAGTAACGCATTTGTTAAAACTCTATTTTTTTGTTCATCTGAATCAATAAAACTATAACAAAAGCGTAACATAAAGTTGGTTTGCTCTGCTAGTTCAATGGATGGGGTAGGTTACACTATAATATAAAAGTTTAAAGACAAAATATTTAAAAAAATTGGTAGGGCGCCAAATAAAGTCACAACGTTGATAGATCTCTAGGTCCTTGTTCACCAGAAAGCACATCTGGTAGTTTGCATTCCCACGGGACGTATATTTATAAAGTGTTCCCATAAAATTTGGTATTATACTTATACTAATTCAAACATTTACTATAACATTTAAAATAACGCATAAAAATATGAAACAAAATAAAATTAGGCTAAAAATTTACACAAACTGCATTGAAAAGAATTTATAAAATACAACAAAATTTTTGATTGAAAAAGAAACAAAATCAGAGATTAACTTAATAACATGAACGTAGAATATATTTAGAATGCGTAATTTTTGGGAAGGCATAAATAACGATTTAAAATATGAATTAATAATGTATTAAATCATAACAGACGAAATGATAATCGCAAAATCCATGTGTAATCAAACTGAATTAATTTATGACTACATTCACTTCAAGTTAATGCGTGTTCATAAAATCATTCGTTCACAAAATTATAAAATTAATATAATTAATCGAATTATATCTTAACACAACGTGGGTTGTTCAGAGCCTTTTGGTCACACATATAGTTACGAAATTGTTTGCAACGTAAAATGTACAAGTTTAGTGAAAATATTTTAAGCAGACTAATGTTTACAAAAATATAAATGTTTTATAATTGTAATTGGTTTTAACACAACTACGATTTTTTTAAATGCTATTATACAGTGTGGTTCGTTTTATGTGTTCAAGAATATATCTTTTTATTATAAATGATAGGAAAAAAATGTATTAAGAAAAATATTCTACATTCAATTCTTAATAATGCTACATATTCAAAAAAGCAATTTACACAAAAATAACGGAGCATTTAATAGAGCGGTTACCATTTTTTAAAATGTTTTTAAAGAGGCTAAAATTACACCGGCACACAAAAAAAGTAGTCTGTACATTTGACTAGACCTGCCTACTGACATGGATTTCGACGCGCTGAATCCGAATCCGAATTTAGCCCCTACACCCACCGATTTTGAGTGAATTGCAAAAAAACCTAAAATAAGGCAAAAAAATATGAAAACTCCCAGTTATAGCAGTAAAAAAAAATTGTGGACCTGGATCGAGTATGAATGTAGTTTGATCCGCTGAATTTAAATCTGAAGTTTATTTGGCCCGCCAACCTTCCAAAATTTAAATAAGTTGCAAAAAACTAAAAAAAAATTGCAAAAAATCACGAAGAACTACAGTTATAGCGGTGAAAAAAATTTTGTGGACTTGGATCGAGTATAATTTTCATGTTTTTCAATCATCGTAATCTGAATCTAAAGTTCATTTGGCCCATTAACTCTCCCAAATTTAAGTAAATTGCAAAAAACCGAAAAAATTGCAGTTATGAAAATAAAAAAAACAAACAAATTAAAATTAAATGTGCTAAAAAGTAAGACAATGGTAATATCAAATAATAATGTCGAAACGACAAAAATAAAAATTGAAAATATAGAGTTAGAAGAGGTTGAACAAACTAAATATTTAGGAGTAGTTATAGATCAGAATCTAAATTTTAGAAGCCATGTGAATTATGTAATAAAAAATTAATGCCACACTTACTGTTTATAAAACAATTATTGCACCATATTTTTATTTTTGCACTAGTATATTTTTAATGTGTTACGAAGTCAACTTAAAACGGTTAGAAAAACAACAAAATACGGCTATGAGAATTATATTACATTGTTCAAAATATACTAAAATCACAGTAATGTTAGATTGTTTACAATGATTAAGTGTGAAACAGCGGATATATTTCAACTCATTAATGTTGGTATACAAAATAATTAATGGTCTGCTTCCAAACTACATGTCAAAATTAGTGATACGTAACTATGATATACATTCACATAGCACGAGAAGTCGATGTGACTTCAGATTGCCAAAATTTTCAAAATCAAACTCACGAAATTCTCTTCTATATAAAGGTTTAAAATTATATAATGACTTACCAGATGAAATTAAACAGTAGAATTTTTTTTATAAATTTAAAAGAGGTCTGAGTGATTATGTTAGGAATAATTTTTAAGCAAAAATGAGTATCAATAGAAATATGTTACTATTTATGTTAAATTAGTATATCATTACTAAATAAATTCTTACTTACCTTATCATTATTGTAGCGAATTTTATTATTAAAACTAATTTATTTATACTAAGATATGAACGTCTTCCGGGTTTGGACCGTGTCAATGTTGTAACCGAAGTTGCCAACGTTTCGCCCACTTTCGTAAGGGGCTTCATCAAAGCGTGAGAGAAATCGAAGAACTCAAACAAGCAACCGAAATCTAACTAAACACTTCTCAAAAGTTAGGTAATCAACTTGTGAACCAAGCCAGATTATAAACTCAGAAAAGGTAAGAAAGAAAACGATAAACTTGAAAAAGCAAACGAAAATCTAACAAAGAACCACTACAGAGTTAGGTAATCAACTTGTGAACCAAGCCAGATTCTAAACTCCATAGAAGTGACTAAAAAGAAATAGTCTCCGTACTACTTGGTTCGAACCGAAATCTAATAATGTTTAATAAAAACACTTACAACTAATTTATATCACTTACAGGAAGATAAGATAAAGTCCGCGGATAGCTTCACACACTTGTTTACACTAAAGTCACGTACAAAATTATTCTCGGTATATTTATCTAGACACACGCGCTAACGACTTATTTATTTAGACTTGAATAATCTTCTTAATACTGCTGTCTTCGCATTACGGCAATTACTGATCTACGATTTGTTTCTTCGGTATTTATACATATTTGGAAATCCTCCTCGAGTGTTTCCTATAACTTCGAGAAGGCTCTTGAATTTGTGAATAACTTCTGGAACGTTTCATTATTAACGATTTACAATAATTATCACGAGAATGTAAGTTTGTTTTCTCCGAGCTAAGTGCCGTTTTGTGTTGAACGTTTTTCACATTTCATTATAAAAAGCCGTTTTTAATTTACTAGAACAAAATATACGTTATTTTTCAGATTATTATAACAGTTTATGTAAACTTGAAGTGCGAAATTTTGCGTAAACGTAACAGTGTACCAGCATACTAGACCGTGTTTTATCATTTAAAAGTGCTCTTAATTTATACTATTTTTTGGTATTAAATGTTGGCGTTTCTATTTATTTAATAATAAGTTTTATATCTTTCTTAATTTTGTTATCCACATGAATTCTTAAAACTGAACGAAATTAAAGCGCCTGGCTGCCAAATTTTATTTCTTTATGAAAACTAAGTAAACATCAGTAAACCTAATAAAAATCATTAAAACAATATTGGACTCAGTTTTTTAAAGCATATAATCGTTTTTATTTATTATATAGTTTACTTTGAGAAAGACGACGTTCATTAAACAAATTTGCATACTGAAACATTGAATCTGGGTTTGTGCACATTAGGTTTGGTATCAAAGTATTGCGGTTGGCCGGTTTGTTGAATTAGGACGTACAACGTATAGTATAATCTTTGGAGTAACTTTGTATAGGTGTGTGTTTATTACTATACGTTTGAGAGCAAATTTAAAGATGGCTTAAGGTTATTTACGGGATATAATTCAAAATAAAACGATCTTAAGTTCTCCACCTTTTTGTAACGTTTTAATTTAATAATTATTACATTATAATATTTTTTGTATAACTTATACAGGGTGATTTTTTGAAAAGGATCCACCATAAATATATAGAAAACAAAAACATTATGTGTAAAATGCCGAAACCCGTCAATTTTGGTTGTCAGGGGGACACTGAATTAGTGTAGTTTTAGATTTTCAGGTGCATCCCCTGCTTCGGGGCTACAGCATTCCCAAAGCTATGAATTGGAAAGGAAGATTAAAAAGTTTATGTTTTGAAAGCTTTTTTTAACCTTTGTTGTTGTGTAATAGTTTTGTATTTTATATTGTAAATAAGAAAAGACACGGTAACATAGAGATAAATGAAATGACTCGAATTGAGGTAATAGGCCATATTACTGTCAATCACACTAACTTTTTGCTCCAGACTGCTGAAGCTACTGAGCTTTCATATTCGTTCGTGACAAAAGTTCATAAGTTCAATCCTTATAAAATCAAAATTTTCTAAGAGGTTGATGAAAATTATTACGACGGACGAATACAGTTTTTATGAGACTATGTCGAATTTAGGCACTGCAAATGCAGCTTTACTTTACATGACTCTTTTAATAAACACAATGTGCGTTACTGGAGCGATGAGAACAAAAACAAAACAAAAACTTAATGTGTGGGCAGGAATCTGCCTTTGGGCCCATATTCATAAATTAAACACTAACTGGTGACATTTACTTGAATATGTTAGAAAACATCGTAGATCCTTTAATAACCGTAGAAATAGATAATCAGCAAGATTTAGAAGGAAATCAACTATTGGACGAAAATGAGTTCTTCTTTCAACAAGATGCCTTAAACGTTCGTAATTGGCTTAACAACCGATTTCTGTACCATTGAATTGGTAAGCGTGGTGCACTTGAGTGGTCAGCACAATTACCAGACTTGGCAAGTTTAGATTTTTTTCTCTGGAGCCATTTGAAGTCAGTGATATACAAAACACAACCGGTTAATTTGGAGGACTTACGACAACGAATTGTTGATGAATGCAGGCGAATTCCGCAAGAAACATTTCAAAAAAGTGAGACAAGAATTTGAAAATCGGATTTACTACTACCTAGAACAAAACTCTTGTGAAATTCAACTGTATTTTTGAAGACAATACATTTATTTCATCATCGTTCATGGTGTGTTTGTTTACTTATTTATTGAAGTTAATTGAAGTTAAACTCTAAACAGTGTTTCAAACATTAGTTTCATCAAAAAATCCATTTTTTTGATAGTTGACACTCCCAAGCGTTGATTTTGCTAACGATAGCCGCTTAACAATAATGATGTTAGGAAAAACACAAACGTGGGCTTTGCTGTAAGAGAAGCGGTTTTCTTAGAAACTAATTTTAGAAATAAAAAGCTAATGCATAGCCAAAAAGAGTTTAAATTGATTTTTTAAACAAACTTTTTAACTTTCTACTCTATTTAAGATTTATGCGGGGGCTGTTGCCCCGGCCAAGGGGTGCACCTGCAAATCTCAACCTATACTAATGTCCCCTCACAACCAAAATTGACCGGTTTCGGCTATTTGCACATAACGTTTTTGTTTTCTAGATATTTAGAGTGAAAAGTTTTCAAAAATCACGTTGTATAATATTATATTTTATAGAAAGACAAACTGCGTAAACCAACGAGTTGAAAATAGAACCATCGTCCACATTTAGATCGTTGTTGTGGACTGTTTTGTCTTATTCTTTTTGTATAAGAAACTAATGTACTGGTGTTCAACAATATAAAATCTTTTTTTTGGTGCTGTCAATAAAAACACTAATATTCGTTTGTTAGTGTAATTAGTGACGGAAAAAAAGTTAATTATTTAAGTAAAAGTGTGTATCTGGTATAAAATATGTTTAAAAGTTTTGAAGTTTAGTTTAAATTAAAAGGAAAACGCATTAAAAATTTCAGAAATTCAATTATTAGATTAGTATATACTTAATCATTGGTATCTGCTACGTAAAAAATTTGAATTTGGAACTTGACAGATTCAGTTAGTTATAAATGTAATATCGACATTATATTTATGATGTTTCCAATGTACTAAGTTATTGTTTAAACTTTCTGGCAAATTTCATAACAGCATGGATAAAAAATAATGTATGTTACTCTCGTCGAAAGTTTCATAACATAACTCACTCTCATGCAGCGCTCGACCTGCGCCACATTAACGTTCGTTATGTTATGCTTTACTTTTGACGGTAGTGGAATAAATTACTATTATTAATCATACTTTTCAATCATAGTTTATACTTCGAGAAAACTAAACCATTCATGACAGATTTTCACTTTCAGCTTACGGTCTGGGAGTGATTTTGCAGTCGTATTTTTAATAAACGTTAAAATTGACAATTAACTATAAAAATAAGCCATCGTTGCTATCAGCAGTAATGAAAACTTTTCTTTCTTGCTTGTAATCTACTATATGTATTTAATTTTAGTTTTCTAAAGAAAAAAATAAAGGTAAATGCATGGCTGAAAATTATATTTTTTTTATTTAGCAAATTATCGAAGTTCTTCTGAGGCTTTTGCTAAACTAAATAGATCTATAGTATGTAAATAGCTATAAAGGTAGAAACGTTGAAAGTTGATTTTATACCCGCGTAATTTAAATAAGTTTTGAATAAGCCGCGGGTTAAAATTACAATGTATAAACATTGTAAAGTCACAATGTAAATGTGAAAATGCTACCAGAGTGATCCACTAGACGGTCGTTTTATCTTTTTGGGACTCTTCAGCAGTGGGAGAACACTCTACTGTACTTCTACAAATGCATTGATATATAGAAATAGTATAGTTTTATATTAACAAATGATGTGGTCAACATGAGTAAAATACAATGTCAGAGTCATCTTATAGTATACATTTACTATGCATGAATAATAGTACGTAAATGGCTATGGATATGAAAAGGTTGAAAGCTGATTTTTATATCCGCGGCTTATTCAATACTTATTTGAATTACGGAGGTATAAAATCAGCTTTCAATGTTTCCATCTCTATAGTCATTTACATATTATTATTTATGCATAGTAAATTTATACTATGAGGTAGCTCTGTCATCGTATTTCACTCATGTTAAATAAAAACTTTTCTAATTATTACTAATATCAAAAAAGTTATTTTTTGCTGCATGCTTCTGTTTTGTTATCTTTACTACTTTTGTTTTTTTTTTTATCTTTTGACTTGCTCTTTTCTTTATTGTTCTTGTCCCTATAATTACGATTCTTAGTACTTTTGCTCGATATTGCTAAATATAGGTTCCTTATTTGAATCTTAATTCTTTTTGTTATTATCGTTAGACGAAATGTTTGTAGAAGCGACTTCTTTAGGTACGTTCGCCACCTCTTCGATTTTTCATTTTAATTTGTCGACAATTTCGTCTTCCTTGCACTCTTCGGGTCAGGTAAAATCATGTTCAGATTTTTTTGCGTTTATTTCTAAGGCGTCACCATCAGACATCGTTTTTAACTCCTGTTTTTGAGATTCTTTGAAATCGTTTTTATCATCATCTGTTTATTTTCTTTAGCTGAAAAGGTAAGCGACTTACATCTTGAACCCAGTTTGATTTATTTTTAAAGAAGTTTGCGGCTTTTTCTACGTCATTGTTCCATTTCTTACATTTCGTTTTTACCAACTATAATATTTCTGCCGTCATTTCACTTAAATGTGTTCTAGTCGACAGTTCTTGTTAGTTCCGTTTTTTTTGTTTTGATTCGGCTTTTGCTTCTATATAATATCGTTGGTTTTGTTAATATATTTTTGTTTAAGTGTCAACAGTTGCGTATTTGTTACGCCAGGTTATGTTTTCAAAATACTTTGATATTTTGGTTTTGTTAAGTTTTATTTTTTTATAGTTGCTTTTGTGAATTGTGAATAGCAACCTAGAGGATCTTTGGCTATTTTTGTTTTTTATTTTGTTTTAGGTTATTGTAACTTTGTGTTTGGCATGATTTTAGAAAAGCCCTGTAGCAATAGAAATATTTTTAGTCGCCTATTTGGGATTCTTTCAGATTTTGAATTAAAAAGTTCTCTCTTTACGTACTAACCGAGAACCTTACCTTTGAATATCCACAATATTCGCATTCAGTCTGACGATCTGGTAATGGTTCACTCACACAATTTTGAAACCACTAACTTCAGAATCCGTATGCGCCTACGCCAACCACTACGCTACTGCAAAATTTTATAGTCGCTGCTAATAGAAGCAATATTTACTTATTGTTTAAAGTTTAGTTACTGACTACTTCATTATTATATTGTGCATATAATTTCGTACTATTTTACATTTATGTAAATTAGTACTCTGAACGTCTGAGGGTCTGGCATTACCACAGCTGTATAACTACAAGTATGTATAGGAATATCGCCTTTAGCACAAATTGGTACATGTATGTACAAGTTTTTACATCGTTATTGTGTATTGTTGGTTTGACGTAATTGGGTCTTGTTGTTTTTTTAAGTGTTCGTGGAATTCTTTTTTGCTTTGTTTCGTATGTCTTATATTATGAGCATAAACACTGGTTATATTGGTCGTATATAATAAACGTTACATAACCTTTTTTTAATGGTACGTACCAGGTGGATCTATGCTATGCGTATGTTAGCTGGGCATTAAAGTTTTAATTTTTTTCGTTAAATCTATGTTTTATCCTCAGCAGATTACTTTTGTCTTACTTGTGTTTTTTTAGTTTAGGTCGTTTTCGTAATATTTTGTTCAGTTTTAAGGTACTTAGTTTTAACATATTATTGAATAATTATTACTTTGTATACGAATTTTCTTTTTATGTTATGCTTGCCTTTTATTGGTAACAAAAACATAAAGGTATACAAATATGAGAGTTAATTAATCGATTTTCAAACTGCAAAAGCTATAAATCTACATATTGTCACCAATTGTCATAGTAAATTTGTAACTGTAAAAGTTAATGTGGTATCTTCGGTATAATGGCAATACCAATACCATAGATTAGTAGACACTTTTTTGTCTTTTTAGAACTCATCAGCATTGAGAATACTTTGATATGTTATTTTTATAATTTTTAAATATTTAATTATCTCTGGTTCTATCTTATCTTGTTTGTGTTTTTGTTTTTAATTAAATGCTTTTCATTACTTTGTACTTTTCTAGTTCTTACTTCTATCATTTACATAAGAACTGGTTAAATAAATACCTATTAAAAATCAGATTGTTTAAAGTTTTAATTTATTACACTAGCCCAAACCGTTCTAATAATCACTTAATTGTCTAATACTATATAATAAGTATAAAAGAACAATAATTAATAGTGTGTGAGCTGGTGTAATAAATTGTATACATACATTATACGCAGATAGGACAAAAATAACATTTAGAAAATTGGATTAGTTTTAATTAATTACACCAGCCCACACCGTTCTATTAAGCACCTACTATCGGAGGAAAAAGTTCTGACCTTTGACTTTAAAGTCTTATATTTCAAAAAGTAATTGATGGAATTTTATGCACTAAGAATAGATAGATAAAGAATTGAATTTTGTATAACATATTAAATTTATTAGCAACAATTAGCGCAATGACAACTACAATTTATTATAACAATTATTTTCAAAGATAATAAAAATATTTTTCAGTTTATTAATTTCAAATTAATAATTTTTTAATATTTTGATAACAATAATGATTAATGTTTTCATCTGCTTAAATAAAAAAATAATGAAAAAGAAAAAGCGCAAAACCCTTTTGTTGTTTACAGCCCCTGTATAAATAAGAATTTTTAAATTAAAAATAATAATAAATCTTTGTTAAGTGAAAGCAGTGTTAAAAAAGTATTAGGTACGTCGGAATCAAAAGTGGTAGAAAAAAAAAGAAAAATAAAATTGACGACTTCTTAAAAGGAATTGTCTCGTTGGACAAAAGTGTCTCAACTATTGTAGAAATACATCAAAGATTAAAGACGACTTTGGTGATTTTCCCCAAGTTTGTACCTTTACTTACAACTTACTTTTTTGTACAACACTAAGCGAAGGCAATGAATTTTACCTATTGAAAATTGTAAAATAAACTTATTCTCATGGAAGAAAATTATATAGCTGCCAAAAAGATTAAAATATTTGTATTTTGCGAAAATACGTTGTGAAGTATTCCAGAAAACACTGTCACAATACAATATCACAAATGCATGACAGATGTAGAGGAAGATCATTGATGAATAACAGAAACAGGAGTGGTCCTAATACGGATCCCTGAGGAACTCCTATTTCACTATCAAAGTAATCTGACTTCATGCCATTATATTTGACTATAATTCCTCTCTTCGATACGTAAGATGAAAACCACTTGGATACAACCTGACGTATACTATACGCTTCTAATTTTGTAATCAAAAATTTAAAGTTTACCGTATCAAAAGCTTTATTGAAATCAAAAAATAGTCCCATCACAAAATTGCCTTTATCAATTTTATTGCTAAGTCTTGGGTGAATTCGTAGCAAGAAGTTTCAACGCTTTTCCATTTTCTTTCCGTGTTGACATGTAGTTATTAAATTGTGTTTATTCAGATAGCTCATTAAATTTATATAAACCCGTCTTTCAAAAATTTTTGTAATTACATTCAAAATAGATATAGTTTTGTAATTATTTATATCTGAATTTTTCTTTCCTTTAGGTAGCGGAATGACATTTGTATTTTTGAAATCTGATGGAAAAATTTCACACTCTATGGAACAATTGAAAATGTTTGCCAACTGATCTTCTATTTCCGTAATAATAAGTTTGAGAACTTTCACTTCAATTTCATCGGGTCCTGGCAAAGAAATTTTTAAGTTCAACACTTCAGCTCTTACTTCTTTAGAACTAATTGGAAACATAACAAAAAATGATGCGATATGGTTTGTAGTTACTGTACAAGAGGGTGATATCTTATTATTAAAATGAGATCGTAGTGTAGCAGCAGGTACGGAAACAAAGTATTCACCAAAGCAATTTGCTATGTCAAGCTCATTGGTCATCATTGATGTTTAACTCAAATATCTGCTTATTAGTTTCCTTTGAGTCAGTTACAATTTTAACAATATTCCACGTTTCTTTGTTAACATTCTTCGACTTGTTTATTTTAGCTTCAAAATATGAACGCTTTGTTTGTTTTACTTTTTGTATAAAACATTTGGCAATATATATAATAAACCACTTTTAACCATTGAGTGTAATTCCTTTAAATGCAACGACTCTCGTCTAATCTTTACCCATCCTTTATTTGGTCTGATAATTTTTTTCTTTTTTCGAAAACTCTATATAATATTTTAACGTTTCAATTAAAATTTTCACTGATAGGTCAAGATTTTTAGAGTTTACTTCAATATTTTAATTTGTTTTTAAGTCTTCTTTAAGTTTGTCAATCAAATTTTGCTTAATAACTAAAAATGAACATTTCTTTCTAAGGTCAGGCTGCTTTGTAATTGTATTAATTTCAACAATTTCAGCTGTTTGGTCCGCGATGTTGCAATCCGCATTAATGCAGCTGTTTACCTCTTTTTCAAAACGTTCATTAACGATTACATAGTCTAAAACTGAAGTGGACGAAAACACTTCATTGGTTCTTGTATTAACATTTTACAATTAAATGAGTTTAATATGTGTACTAGAGCAAGTTTGTTAGGAAAGTTCTGTAAAAAATCAATATTTAGGTCTCCCATAATGAAAGAATCTGTTTTGCTCAGTTTCATAATACTGTCCAATTTTTGAAAAAACTTTGTTAAATCACTTGAGGGTGACCTATAAATGCAAAAAATATTAACAATGTTTCTAGCTACCTCAAGTCTAACACTACAGACTTCACAATCACGTTCTCTTGCGCAACTGTTCATAGATATTTTTTTCAAACATAATCCTTGATTTTCTTTTTACACCTTTTATATTTTCACCTCACTCGATCTAGAACTAGAACATTCTATTACTTTCGACAATAGTCTCGAATGTTTAAAATATCTCAGGAACGTTTCAGTATCTTTGCATCCTGGTTCAGTTCTAAAGTTTACTGAATTTATGTCTAAACCGTTTGTTTAGACCTGTGGTTTCCAAACTCTTTTGGCCCACACACATTTTTTTATAATTAAAACTTTTATTTATTGAAATTATAACTTTTGTTTTAAAATACAAAAAAATTATAATGACTTGGGAGTGATGGGATGTTCTGAGTGTATTCATGTCCGCGTCAATGTTTGTGAGTAGCAACCGCAAATTCCCACGAGACTTATTTTCTAGTCGGTTTCTTTTTTTGTGACGAGGCTCTAACGGCACTGAATCCACTTTCTACAAAACCGGAGGAAAACGGAAAAGCTATCAACAGTTTCTGGACAGTAACCAATAATGCTGAATATAAAATTAATATCTATTTTTGTAACCAGAAGTTGTCGTATCTTTGTTTAATCATTGGTTTCAGCTCCTAATTTGTGGATAATTCAATAAGTTGATTTTGTATTAGTATGCATTCATTTGTATTTGTGCTCTGAGTTTCACAATTTGCAAAAAGGTTCAACGCCTAGTCGGGAATATCTAAGTGCAGAATGCTTTCAAATATTTGGTTAAGATCCAAATGAAGCACCGTTAAGTGTTGACAATAAACAAACAAATGAATAAATATTTTATTTGTTAATTGATTTTTTATGACTCATTGAAGCGAGCCTGATGAAGTGTTCATCGCGAACACCAAACGTTGCAATTACTTGAATTAGTAGCTTCTTTTTCTTTCTTCTATAAGAAGGGATGAGTGATTTGATCGTAACAATTCGAAGTTCATTACCAGGAAGCAAACCATTCTACTATGTACTGATAACAGTGATTTATAATTTTTTTAATCAACTTAAACAAGAATATAACTTTGCTTAAATAATTTTAAATTAAAAAGAGATCAATTTTATTGAAATATACTCACGTAACGAAAGTACGCTATCTGCGTAACAATACAAAGAATTATACTTCTTTTTGTCCAAGACTAGGAAAATTTGTTGTATGTACTTCACATCACGCATAACACAGAACTAAATTGTTGATTAGATGCACGACTCTTTTATAGTTTAATTTATAGGCTTGTTGGTGCAGGTATCGGCTTTATTGCGTTTCTGTATAAACCTGTATAGATACACCGCGATGCTTGTTATTGCTTGTATTTTATGCACTTGTTTATATTTATATTTTATTTAAGACGTAAATATCGCTAAAAATGTATTCATTGTTATTTTTTTAACTTCCATATTAAAAAAGAAATGTGTCACAATCTTTTAATTTTATATTAAATCTTGCGCAGACCCCCTGACGTTGTTCAGAGACCCTCAAATGAATTTAAATTTTTCACGGACCCCTTGAATGATCCCCGGGACCCCTGGGGGTCACTTTTGGAACAACTAGTTTAGACGGATAAGGGATTTTTTGGTAGAACTGAATCTATTCTGCATTTTGTAACTAAAGTTATCTATTCTGCAAAGCGTTTTTACTTGTAACTTAATAAAAGTTGTTTGCGTAGTTTTTTATTTTACATATTAGATTTGCTTAGAGAAATATGTAATAGTATCTAAAAAAGAGAGATCGAAACTTGTGTATAATGAAATGAGATATAAACCATAATAATGTAATTGTTAGTGAGAAGTTTGTTGCGAAATAATTGACGAGAATACAGCTTTTAGTTTTAGCGGAAACAAACTAAGCAATCCCGTTGAGGGTAAAAATAGTTTTCTCTTTAGGAATTTACTTAATGTAAGTCTGACAAACAGCGTTAAGTATAACAAATAATGACTATTAATTTAGTAATTCTGTTACACAGCATTAGCAGAATAATTTTGACATATTATTTCTTAAACAACTAAAACTACAATAAATTAGGCCAGACTATGATTAAAAACTATTCTATATATAACTGGAAAATCGAAACAGGCCACAATCTCAAACAATAAAGAGAAATTTTCAGTTACAGATATATACGTTCGAGTAGCTATAACTCCAATTAACCTCAACTAATCATTATTTATTACTGCTTGGTTATCTTGAACAAGAGGAATGTACTTTGTTCGCATTTCCTTCTGGAAAATTTCAATTCAATTTAATTCCTCTTTATTTATATAAATTTAACGGCGTTATAAAGAAACATATTAATTATTAATGTATTTGTTAAATGATTTGAGACGACGTGGATAAAATGATAACAAGGTGTTTTTCTTATTTGATGAAAATATTTTTTAACTAATGGATTCTTGTTTTTATTTTAGTTACATTTCTTGTTTTTAAATTTGTTTTCATGTTTAAAGTGTTCTATTTTCGTTCAAAATTTAGTATAACGTAAAAAAATCTATTTTAGTAAAAGTAGTTTATGACGTTCTGTTGAATGAGAAAATCATTAATGGATGGCCTTTGTAAATGGAAAATGAATCTTTCTGTTGTTTGTTTTAGAACAACTGATTGGGTTAAAGTTATTATACTACTAACGGATAGATTAATTGAACGCAAATCAATTGAGTTTTTTTTTATCTTGTAGTCGTTACTTAATATAGCTTTAGCGTGCTTTAGAAAAAAAGGAAATTTAAAGCTTTTTAACTTTTGGAAAAATGTCTGTAGCTTAAGGAATATTAATGAGAGAGCGATCTATTTTGCTTGGGTAAAAAGTGAAAAAATGTTTTGACTTTTCTTTTAAATTTTATATTTAACTTTTAATTCGATATATCTAATTTAAAGCTGCTACTGTCGAAGCTGTGGTTAATTTGGTATTAATATTGTTAAGTGTCGGTAAAATAAGAAGCGGAGCACGAAAAGTTGTACTATTTAAATTTTTTCCCAATATTTTTCTATTTTAAAGGTTATGTAATCTTCTGTAAATAAATGCTAATTATAAATTTAGACATGTGATTTCTGTGATTAGTGACTTTCAGGAAAATCTCGTACCTTGATTAGGAGTCTAATCATAAGTATTCAGGTTTCAAACCCGACAGAATTACACTTCTGGAAATCAATTAAATTAAAAAAAATAACGTGGTCTGAGACGACCATGTAGTGTTACCTACTTCTTATTAGAAACGAAGATTTTGTTACTTCATTTTTTGTGGCTGCTTTATTTAATTTTTTTTTTATTATTATTATTATTATTACTTTCTTATGCGAGAGTCGAAGTGTAGACAACTATATGAACTGACGGGCGCCAGGCTCTTACACCTAACGGACTTATCTGTGAGCTACCAGGCAAGATGCAGCTATGTACTTCCAAAACAAAAAAGAAAAAATTAATAATGACTTTTTTTATACGTTGTTAACCACTTCTGTTCTTCGATAATTAATTGACATGTTTTATATAAAAATTTTTAAAACTGTTTTTTGTTTTGTTAAGTTTTGGTTTTTTTTTCAACCATAAATTAACATTTTTTTAAAGAAATTTTTGAGTGTACGGATTTATTTTTATGTTCAAAGTAAATTGATGTGCATTTTGTAATGATCTTTTAGCTTTAAAATTTTTATACAATATGTTATTTAAATAAAAAAATTATTGATGTTTGTAGCAATACAAACAAGAATTCAAAGTTTAAAAAAAAGTTTATTAAGCTTGTTTTACGCATCTGAAATTCCTACATTTTAATCGAAAAAAAAATAAATCTTTTAATAATCTTACTTTTAAATTGATGGCAATTTAATTTAAGTAACTTTTTTGTAAGATTTATATTTAAAGGGAAAACATAGCAAACGTTTTAATAAAAATTCATTCTATCTTTATAATATATAAATAAATTAAAGATTTAATATAGAAAATGCCTTTTAAACAAATACTTTTCAATTTCTATACAATTAAAAGTTTATAATTTTATAACATTTATTTTGTTATACATCCAACTGATTATGCTAAGTGTATTGAGTGTAAATACTTACGTTTTTTTTGTAATTTTTGTCTTAGATATATATTGTATACTAAACATTTTACACACGTACGAGGATGGTTCGATAACTATGCGGCTTCACAACGAAAACGCAAGTTTTTTTGATAAAAATTAATTTATTTTTCTATATGGTCTTTTCCTTATTCAATCAACTTATTTCAACGATATTCCAAATTAGTAGTTAGTCGATGAATCCAACTCTTTGAAATAGATATTTACAGCATTTATTATCTTGGAATTAGACGAAAATCTCTTACCGCCGAGTCATTTTTTCAGGTTTGGAAACAGATAATAATCGCGTGGGGTCAAATCTGGGGAACAGGGCAAATAACGCACTAATTCAATTCCCAATTTGCGAATTTAAGCTATTGCAATCGCAGACTTGTGGCCAGGTGCGTTATTCTTCTATTAGGTGAAAATGAGGTCGTTTTTCTTTGATTTTATTGCTAAGTCGTTGCAACAATTTGGCATAATACTTGCCATTTGTTCTTTTTTTTAAATAATCCACCAAGGTAATTCTATGACGATCCCTAAACACAGTTGCTTGTTAACAAATTCCATGTTTTAGACTGTTTTTTTTGGTTGCTGAAGTGTAATGTTGGACCAGGGTTTTATCGACGGTTATGAAACGGCGCAAAAAGTTCTTCGAATTGTAGCAAAAACAACGCAATGTACACTGAAACTATTCAGTTTTATTTCCGGTGTGAGCAACCGCGACACCCAACGCGCCAAGTATTTTTTCATTTCTATTTCTTCAGTTAAAATTTTATGCATACCATCATTTGAGAATCCAGTATGGCTATCTCACGCACTTCTCCTCGACGTCATTCCATATGGTACAATGGGCTTTTTTAATCTCATCCGGCTGTAGCAGTTTTTGGACGTTTACTGCGAGATTTACCATTTTTGCTCATACGAGTACTTAAAGTCAGCATTTTAATTTTTGACCATACGAAGGAGAAGATTTCAATAGTGTTGAATTCAGCTTTGCTTTGATTTTGGGTTGGTGTAAAGTTTTTTAAATTAAGAGACGTCTACTTTGGCGTACTGTCAAAAGCAGACTAATTGACAGATCACACTGTGCTGTCATACTTAACCTATTGAAGGATCATTCTAGAGAATGGTAAAGAAGGTTTCTTCAAACTTGCGCCATCTCTGTATTAGACGTAGTTTCTGAACTGTTATATTAAACAGTAATAAGGGTCATGTTCTTTTTGGTATCCACATTTGCTTTACATTTGTGTATAGAAAACTTTGGGAATATATTTACAACAAAAAATAATACTAATACTTACAAAAACGCGTTTTGACAATACGGAGGGGGAACCAAATTGACATGGTCAGTGGCACACTCTCATCTATCTTTTCACTCCCAGCCACCCCAACTTCAAAAAGGCAAAAAAAATTGCAACCTCCCGCTTATGATACATCGTTGAAAAGGTTTTTAAAAATGGTATTCAGAAATACCAAAAAAACTGGCTTTTAACTTGAGAGTTTTTAAATAATTGGCAAATAATGAAGTTTTAGGAGATGCTTTTAACTTTTTAAAAATACATTGTTTACGATTGATTTAATGTGGCCCCATAAAAAGAAATCTAGAAGTGTCAAATTAAGCGATTGCGATGACGTTTCGATTGCTCCTTTACGACTAATCCATTTTCTTAGATAATGTTCATCTAGCGACTGTCTAGAGCACCATCCAGTTGAAGGTAAAGTAGATTTGCATCTAATTGCGACTCGAACTTTTATTTGATCTTCTAAAGTTTGAACAATCAACGATTTTATTGTGTTTTTAAACAAATTCAAAAAACATGAGCTGTAAGATTTCCATTCAGAAACAAAGGTACAACAATTTTATCTCCTAGAATGCCAGCCCAAACATTTAGTTTCTGAGGATATTGGTTGTGATCTTCTCGTACAATACGCGGATTTTTATTATCCCAATAACGACAATTTTGTTTGTTGACCTGTCCGTTTAAAAAGAATGTGCTGTTACGTGCAAAAACTGTAACCGGTGCTCAGTGAAAACGGGGTGGGTTATATTCAAAATTCCGTGATTGTTTTGGAAAACTCAACGGAAAAACACAATGAAAAGTCAAAAATTAAAGGGCGCCAGGAAGGAGTAAAGCTTAATGGACTAGAGGTCCTTGCCAACCACGAGTCCGCTTCAAATGAATGCACTCAAATGGGACTTACCTTAAGAGTGTATCACACGGAAAATCTGTAATAATCTAAAATTCACATACGTGAAAGCCGACTGAATAAAAGCTTTGTTACATGTAACAATTTAACATTTATTACATAATTGAAGTGAAGTTAGACCAGCAATAAAACAGGAAATTACAATAAAACTTTAAGTCAACTTGACGCAAATAAAATCTTAAATTGAAACAAAACTGAATAAGAATAACATGATTACACTGAAACAAAATGAAAATAATAAAAAAAAAATAAACCAAACTAAATTACCTTTTTAAAGGAAAAAAAGATAATGCACGGCCGTGTTCGCATAAAAAAAATACATAACAAAATCAAATGAATTAATTGTATAAAACAAACTTGACAGTCTTAAAACTATGGTATGCAAATATAAGATTATCTTTCTTTCTTGTTTTTACTTAATGTCGATAAAACACTTTAGACGTTGGTTACATTACGTCTTTCAGTTTTTTCGTTTAATAATAATATTAATTAGAATTAAAATTAGCACACATCAACACCATTAAGGATTTGAATCATCGAAATATTCAATAACTATCAATGAACTCTTATAATTAATTTCAACACTTTTCAATCACTGAACTCACGAATAAATAACTTAATCAGTAATCAATAAATACATTGATAGTTTGTTCGTAGGCGAACTCCTGGTTAGCTTTAGGCCAGTTGACGTCGTCCGGAACTTCGATAGGCTACCACAACCATATGAAAAATTTATCGTCGGAAGATTTTCCGCCAAGGCAAAAATTGGATTGCAAAACAAACTTACGCAAAAACCGACGATACGTTAATACGAAACTATACCGGTATTCAGTGAAATTGAATAAGCCGTAATTGCTTTACGAAATAGAAAAGTTTTTTCGTTAAACGATCTATTTACTATGATTATAAGCGACTTTCGGCTTAGACCGTGTCGTAATAAAACACTCAGACTTAGGCTTGGTCATAGTCTCTTCTTGAGAGTCAATTCAAGAAGCAGAACTTGGCCTTTGCCGTATTGTCGTTCGTGAACCCAAGCAAACTGACGTTTTGCAAGACATTGCAGCTTGCATCTTCAGAGTGGTAAATGTCACTGTGACATGTGAAGTTCTACTTTTTGTTTTGGCTCTCAAGAAGAGACTATGACCAAGCCTAAGTCTGGGTGTTTTATTACGACGTGGTCTAAGCCGAAAGTCGCTTATAATCATAAACATAACAACCGCGAAAGCGTAAGATTTTAGATCTATTTACTGTGTCATTGTTTATGACTTCCGCGGTAATTCTTCATCTAAAAAGGGTGAATTTACCACCCGACAAACTGCATCCCGATATTTAAGTCATCTCGAACGACTGTCAACCAACTAACTAACTAACTGCCTCCCCTCACCAAAATCACTTATAGATATTTACTTTATCGATTACCCTTTCCTAAAGGCTATATTCGAAAACTCTGCTAAAGAACCATACCACCAAAAACTGAAAAGATGATGCAAACAGATTTTGTTGTTTAAACAACGTAATAATTTCTAAATAAATGAAAACCAAAATTTTATCAACAACTTTGATGGGCAAAGTTGAATTCAAAAACGTAAAATAACTTCTTAAAATCAATTTAAAATTAATAAAACAATTCCAAAATACATGAAATGAATCACATCAATTCAAATACCTGGTCTTTCACGAAAGTAATCGCACAACCTCAAACGACGGTCACACTGTGATTTATTAGAAAAACAGATGCCTTTTAAAATATTAGAATATTGTTCAAGTTTTTCAATCATAGTTTTACAAAACTGAATTTGTCTGTCAAGATCGTCGTCCCCTACTTCTTGAAGAATATGCATTTTTTACAGAATAAATGTATTTGCTTTTAAGACTTTCCGAACCTTCTAGTCCTAGTAATTGGAGGACAATATTTTTTCGATAAGTTTTGGTATTTTTTGACAGCATTTGACGTTCATTTATTAGACTGGCGGAACTGGAGTTCAAATCCCGGTAACATCTAGAATTTTATAACATTTTGGTAGGCTCTTCTTTTGGTCTGGCAAACTTGCAAGGTGTACTTATGTCAGAAGCATCTTTCTCACATCTCCCCGTTTGTATTCGTCATTAAACTACAGGTCCCGTGCATTTGTAGAAATACAAATGCATGCGAGAGAGATGATCGGAAACCTGCGACAGTGGTTATACAAGGTGTTTTCTAACTGAAAGCAAAAAATGAAACGGTATATAAATCTCTTAATTTCAAACAAAAAGTAGTAAAATACCTGGTCACCGCACGTTAGCAACATAAACTCGCATCGCAATACCTGAGTTTCAACTTGTCAGAACAGTGGTTTTTGCCTTTTTTTATCTGTAAGTAATAGTTGATAAAAAATGCAGCTTAACAACAAAGAATATTCAGATATTATTTTGGTTTATGGATTTTGTAATAGTAATTCTCTAGCTGCATGTATCATTTAAGATTTTTCTAACGCACTTCGAAGGCTTCGTAAATTTGGAGTTGGAAGCCGTCGTAGTAGAGGTCTACAAGAGGAACAAATAGTTGACTGAGTTCTTGATGACTCAAGGATCAACATTAGGCGCAAATATCTAAAAAAAATTGTCTGGAAAACCCTAAATAAGGAAATTCTTCACCCATATCATTATCAAAAAGCTCAACACCTACAACTAGACGACGCTCCACACCGACTTGGGTTTTGTCAATGGCTTCTTGAACGACATCAACGGAATCCTAACTTCATTAGTTCAATACTGTGAACCGATGAATTTATCTTCACGAGTGATGGCATTAACCATCAACATACTAAACATATCTGGTTCTTAGAAAATCTGCACACACTTAGGGTACGAGCTTACCAACAAAAATTTCTAGTTATCACATGGTGCGGTGTTTTTAATGGACAAATATTGCCAATTCAAATCTTCCCAGCTCATTTAAACATTAATTCATACGCAGAATTTCCCAAAATCAAGTGAAAAATTTTCTGGATAACAATGTACTACAAGCTTATAAGTGTTACGAACCCTGCTTGGTCAACTCGCACTAGTCGGAAATAGGGGAGATTTAAGTAAATATAATTTAATGGGCGCCAGATCTTACTAAGTAAAAACTTCTGCTTGATCAAGGCAGAAGGTCCAAGCTTGCAACGAAATCAGGTTCGTAATCCTCAACGAACTAAAAAAAAGGAATATATGTATAACTTCAATTTAATATTGTAAATTATTGAGGAGCACAAGAATTTATAGTAAATTATTCAACGAGCTCAAAAATTTATCGTAGATTATTCAACAATGGTTATATAACTGCCGGAAGTAACGGCAACACACAATACATAGGCTTAAATTACACATAGGGTGTTTATAGCGGAGTAAATTAAATTGATAATGACAAATATCTATGATTAACAGCAAGCGACACAAAAATAATTAATGAAAATACCTAAATGATATTGAAACAATTGATGTAGTTACATAATTTAGAAAAAAAAACAAATTTTTTTGTGAGAGACCTATTATGGTGACTCCAGTACTTGCTTGATGAAAACGTTTTCCTCGTTGAGTCGATCTGGAATATTAATGAACAGAGCAAATCGTGTCAGCACAATGATTTACGAAAGCAAAAATCTACAACACTATTAATTAATACTAAAAAGAATTAGAAATAAAAACCCGGTTATCGAATGCTGTGCACACATTAAATTAAAGGAGATATCGCAGTCTATTGACTGCTAAGGAACAGAAGAAAAATTTTTTTTTCTCGAAACTAGCTTTTTTAGACATAAAGTAGGCCTTCTAAATTATAATATTTCCATTAAGGTATTTGGTCGATATTAACTCTTCATTGGTGGAGAATACAACGAAACATGTGGACTAGCACGTGTCGGGTTAAAGAATTCTAAAAACTAATAGTAAAAGCTTACCCTGTGATGAATACACTAATAGAAACGCGTTGTCGTTTTATATCATAGCCTCCTCACAAGCCGATGATGTTAGAAAATTAATTTAGACATCGCAAGCACGATTTTAAATAATGGACGGTTTACCGTCTTGACAGAAAGTGAAGTAAAAACGAAACTCGTTAAAGGGCGTTGAAAGTAGAAATCTAACTTTAGTGTAATGAATATACAGGGTATTACATTTTGAAATTTATGCACGTAACAAATGTCCCTCTTGTTTTCGTAACAGGATGTGGTACCAGCACTACCTCATGATGGGCGAAATGTAATTAGCTGGCTCAACGATAAGTTTAATGATAGATGAATTGATAGAAGAGGTCTACAGGAGTGGCCTGCAAGGTCTTCTGACCTAACTCCACTGGACTTTTGTGTGGGGACACGTGAAAGAATTGGTTTATGCGGAGCGAATAGACAACGTCGAGCAACTACAAGAGAGAATTGCGAATGCTGCATTGCAAATTCAAAACTCAACAGATTTTGAAGAAGTTTATAATTCTATTTTAGTGCGTTATCAAGCTTGCATCAACGCTCAATGTAGTCATTTTGAAAACTAGTTACATTAATTTTATTTTGGTTACGAATGTTATTTTTTACTTTTCGTTACAAGTGTTTTTTGTGATTACTTTTGCTGAATAAAAAATTTTGCTAAACAATGTATCATCCGATAAATTTTCTCTTAATGTCGCCATATTTGTCTGCTTCTCAGGTCACGATCAAACCAATCAATCATTTATCTTAAAAAAACTTAAATTACGTACCCACAAAAAACACAATTGGCATAATAACTAACTAAAGAGTTCTAGAACTTGCACTAGAATTAATGTTTATGTTTTAAATAAATAGAGCTGTATGAAGTACGAAATATTGCTGTAAACCGCGTTTTTATTCCTTCTCCTAAGAGGCGAAAATACTTCAATTAGTGTTAAACTAAAAGCAGAAAGTAAAAAGTATCTTTAAATATAACCGTGAGCTTCTTCTACTTTTACTCCTAAAATAAATTACAAACTGCTATTAATAAACAACTGAATCTGACAGCTATTTACACGTACTAATGTGTTTATTATTCTTTTAATTAAGTTAAATTTGATTGCAAACATACTATAAATTGTGATGGTTTCAAATGTACTAAGTAATTGAAGAAAAACCAGTATTGCCGTTATCTGCAATTTCAGCATACGACCACGTCTGAAGGTACAATTTAGAAAAATTTATTGCTTATAGATGTTGAACATATTTTTGAGATGTTAAACTGTCGACCGAAAATAAAAAGCGTCCAACTGGAACAAATTCTATAATTCATATAGCTTTTATTGAAAATTTATTTTTTGTATTTCTTTCGTCTTTGTTAATGAGAAAAACTTTTAAAATTGATTTATATAACATATAGCGTTGCGGCTAAGGTTAAAATTTATATCAATCTACCAACATGCCAAATGCCAAAGATAATCTGTTTGAAAAACAGAAAAATCTGGAAAAACTGACTTGTCACCCTAGATTTATGATGTCGTTGTTATCGGCACACAGAAATCGTGTTATTTATTTGGTGCTTACGAATTTCCTATCTTAAATCTCTGTTACGTGTCTATTCATCGTGTTTCTAGTATGATTCTAAGGAAAATTTTCTATTCTGTACTACACTCACCTCGGCATTGTATTATAAATTTGAAAATACATTCGCAATATTTATTTTCTTATAAATTGGAAGTATTTTGTTTCTGGTTTTTTTTCTCTTGATACATCACATAAAATAAACGATTTTCATTTTTTATTTTTTCTTTTACAATGGAACGCATTTTTGCCAAATCTTGTGATTGATTAAACAATTTGTATAGTAAAATACTAAGCATTTTTTTCTTTAAAAACTGTGAATTTTTAAACTTTAATACTTACGATTACACACAACGAACATCGTTGTTAACGTCTTAACTGTTGTTAGATCGATGTTATACCACTTATCTTGTAGTATTATAAAGTTTTTTTAAATTATTTATTGTTAGCTACTTCTTTGAATTTGAGAACTATAAATATACTTAATTAATCTTAATCAACAGTAGCATAAAGCTCTACTTTCTAAACAAATTTCAAACTTATGTGAAAACATACGTCATATAGATTTTAAGTATTTATAATAAATTGCAATATAGTTTCTAATAAATATAATTGACTTTCTTACATTTATAAAGGCTGTTGACGTTTTATTGTAAAACATTTATTTAATAAATAAAATAAAAACCAGTTTATTTATTTTAGTATATAAACGAATAACAAAACGGAAATATGTTAAAAGAATAAATTGAAAATATGCTGGAAACCGAATTGATTCTGCAAATAGAAACAAACTCAGCTTATACAGGGTGTACCTAATCAGCGGGTTGTTATTTTAGCAGGTGAAATTAGCGCATAAATACGGCTAACGTGTTGTGCCTTTATGAAATTTAGTTTAATAATATAAGATTTTATAAAAATAAATACAAAATCATGTTATCGGATAACGCGTAGTTAACCGTTAACCACTAACGTGCAATTTTTGCTACATTATGGCTAACGTGTGGTGCATTATACTTACTCTTTATTTAGAATAATAGTTCTCGTGAAATATAAAATTATAAAATGTGTGATTATATAAGGAAGTGTAACCACAAATCATGAAAAAGTATATTTTATTCAATTTTTACATATATATATGTATTTGAGATGCTAGATTTTCATTATAAAAAGAAATAATAAACTTGAATAAATTTTTCAGCAAACTACCGACTACATAGTTTATAGAATTTATAAGAAGCATAAACTGCGATTGTCGTAAAAAAACTGCAATTGGTTAATTTGGCCATCATTTTCCTTGTGCACAATTCGTGCAGACTTTTTTGCACATTCCAAGCACATTGACATGGAGCAAACGAAGCACAAATAAGAAGTTTTTCTCTTTTTTTTGCAGGGCACAAATAGCAAGTTTTTCTGGGGTTCCTGTCCAATTTTTCCTGAATTTTTGGTTCTTGTAACGGTACCTGCAAAACTCTTCCAATAGACATGCGCATTTCTCGTGGTAATTTGTTGTCTTCTAGTCTTTGATGCATATATTTATATATTAATTGTTTTACTAAAGATTTCATAAACACCATTCTTGAAGCCTTACTCTCTACCTCCAAAGACTGATAAACAATAAAAGCATTCAAAACACTTAAATCAAAGTATCGAAAAAATATGTAGAGCCATAGATCACCGGCGTGTTTGGTGTTGTGAAGAATAAATGCTGCATTTTGCATCCACAGCATCAACGCCATCTTTGTGTTATTATAATATGTTATCATTTCCGGCTTATTTACGTCTCTGTGCCTTTAGCGTGATGCATAGAAGGAAGTAAAATTACTGATTTATTTTTCTTCGGTATAAAGGATACAAAAGTGAAATCCTTTGTATAACCGTAAATTGATGTGTGGATTGTACGGGTTTTTATAGGCAAGCACTCTTTAAGAATTTCCTTTTTGTTTTTCTTCATCGTTCCGACTAATGTCAATTTATTTTTCAGCAAAACTTTAGGCAACTGCAAAGAGGTATACCAATTATCAGTTGTAACGTTGCGGTTAGAACCAAACAATGGCCTACGTAATTTGATAACAGTTTGTGTGGAAATTTGATATTTCTTTTCTTCATTTGATAATCCTCTACTATCGCTTTCTTTTCCACAGTATATATATAAGTATTAAATACATACTGAGTACGTGCATCTACAACACTTTGCAACTTCAGGCCGTATTTTGCCGGTTTGGAAGGCATATACATTTTGAACATACAACGACCTCTAAAAGGTACTAACATTTCATCCACTGCAACACTAAATTCTACTGTATAGGTTTTTCAAATTAAAATGTGGCACGAGATCTGCAATGGCAGCAGTCAGATCAAGTAATTTTCTTTTAGTCCTTGTGTTACGATCATCAAACCTAAGACTATTTAATAACATGGAGAAACGTTTAGCAGACATCAATACTCTCTCCCTGTTCCATCAGTACTAAAGATTGATTTTAAATCTTCATAATTAGATTTGAAGACTGATGAGTCAATAAGAAGTTCAAAGAAGCACTCAAGTTCAACTTTTGTCACTGGACCTAGATTGCTGTTACTTGGATTTGCATAATTTTCTCTTGTTGAATCTAATTTTTGATTTGTCTATTTTAAAATCGATTCGATCATGGTGTCACTAAATATGTGTTTCCATATAGCCGGAATTCTTACAATATTATGTGCAGGGGTTCGTACATTTTTAGGTTCTTCATAAGACCATTTGAAACGATTTTTACCGTAAAAGTACCTGCTTCTGCTTGTTTTCATTCCGTTCATCGTGCTCATCTTCTTCTTCCAGCTCGTCGTCTTCATCTTCTTTCTTTTGGTTATCTGTTGAACAATTAATGTATTATTATATTACTATTATTATTATCGTCCTCGCCTTCTTCTTCTTGCTCTTCTAAATCAATATCTATTAAATATAGTTGATTATCATCTTCTTGCTCGGCTTTTTTAGATTCGGCGTCCAAAATTTCACTGTTTGAGTTATGCTCACTTTCAATAACACGATATTCTTTCTCATCTGATAACTCAACATCGGAATCAAGTGTCTCCAGCATTAACCTTATTTTTTCTTCAAAATTCGGATCATTTAACGCGACTCTATCCGGTACTCTTCGTGTGGCCATGATTTAAAAATACTAACGCACACGCTAACATCCGGTTCGTGGACCGCTATACTATTGTATTTTGTACAAGATGCGCTTTAATCGTGCGTCCGCACACTAGTAGCTTTGAGTGAACATGATTTGAAGGTACTAAAAGACACAGCGACACAGATGCGTTGGTGTGTAGCGTTAACTAAAGTAATCCGTTAAAAAATCGAGACAGAAATAAATCAGTTTGTCGAACTCAGTTCTAAGAAAACTGAATTTTGCATTTAATTATCTGTCTGTTTTTCTTGTATTGGTTACAACCAAAGATAAACGTGATCGTGTACAAAAAGTACATTTTGTTAAGCTTGGGAACAAGATAATTAACAGTCAATATAAATTCAAAAAACGAAAATAATTAAAACACAAAAATAATATACGAGGTAGGACAGGAAACATGGACACTGACATACAAACATAAAAAGAAACGAACATAATGCTGTAAGAGGGGCTGAAATTTTATAAGTAAAATTTTTATATTTAAAAAAGATAGAAACAGCAAAAACAAGAATAAAAGGAAATAAATGTTACAATAATTAAAGGGATAGATATAATAGAAAATGAGATAGAGGAGATAATTGTAAATTAAATGACAGTGAACTATAGATACCGAGGCGGGCAAAAATAAAATACAGAGAGAGAATTGTAATACGTGATTACATAGGGTGGACTGAAAATTTAAAAAAAAATGATAAGAAGCACTATATACACTGGAGTCAAAATAAGAACTATAAATAAATTAATACATTATGTTTAGTTAAGATACTAAGCAGTACCATCATAATTTTGTAATAGTGGAAATAAAAGATTGAAACTCAAAGGACAGAATTAAATTAAAATTTAAATTGAATCGGGCAGGGCAGTCTGTAGAGGTGGAATAAATATTGTAATCGCTTACCTATAATGTCTCAGACATGCTCAATTGGTGAATGATCTGAAGATCTTTGTGGCCGAGGTAGCAAATCTATTTGAATACGCTCACAATGGTTTAACGTAATTCTGGTTACTTGTGGTCGTGCATTTTCTTGTTGGAACAATGGATTTTGAAAAGTCTTGATGTAGGGTAGAACATGCATTTTTACCTTGTCTTAAATGTAACGTTGGGTGGTCATGTTGCCTTTTATGAAGACCAAAGGTGGTCACCACTACCGAGACCATAGCCCCTCCGTACCATAATCCCACGGTGCGGTACACAGATTTTTAACAAAAAAATGAGGATCACGCTTTTCACCACGTCGCCTTCTCATCTTTACCCGGTTATCATACATACTCAAACAAAATTGTGATTTGTCGTTGAAGACTACCATATTCCATTCTTGGTTCTACTAAACTGGTTCTCTGCACCATTGCAGTAGATTATGTAGATGTCAGGTGTCAGGGGTAAAGAGTTAGACAAGACGAGGACGTTATGAACACAGCTCAAAACTTTTTACGCGACGATAAACAATTCGCATCTCAATAGACTTTTTATGTTCTGTAGACCATTGATATGTAATCGCCCCTGTGGAAGTGAAGCGGTCAAAACATGAAAATTTTATAACTTCCATACTAATTTATAGTTTTCTATCAAAATAAATACAATTTATAAAAGAGGGCATTATGAAAAGGCGTAATGAATTCATAACGCCTTTTGAATTTATAACGCCCTCTCATAACGCTTTGGTTGTTGTATACGTTTACGTTTCTCGTATCCTAGGCATTATGACTAAATTAAAACGAAGTGAAAAATTAAAAAAAAAATAACGGAAAACAACAAAACAAAAAATACAAACTACAACGAGATTATTCTTACGCGTTTAACACTTATTGGCTCATATCCCTACATATCATTGCTAGCAACTGAACTGAAGCTGAGTTAAAACCTACTGTAGCAAACTTTGAAGGTGATTATATTTTTGTGGATATTTTGTTTGTTTGTGAACGTATTACGGTTAGAGATGTTGGAAAAGCTGGACGTGGACTACTTTTCAAATCAGCACTTTTAAAAGTTTTTGCAATAACGTTATTTTTAAAGAAAACTATTCCATGTTCATTCTGACTTAAGAAATTTTTGGTTATGGTGTTTTGTTTCTAGAGACAAATAGCAAAGATTTGTTGGAATATGAAGGTTTGAAATTCAGGAAATTGGTAATATCTATATGTACTTGTTACCAATTCTTCTGCAGTGGGCAACGTTGGTAACAACCACGTTACCACGACTGGCTACGATGTTGGTGGGTGGACGTGGTTGAGAAACTTAAGAAAATAAAGATAGACAAACATTGGCGTTACTTCTTGTACTAATGAAGATCCTCAACTTGGAGGTACCACGTTTGAACCTAGGACAGCTTTTTTAGATAACGTTAACGATGTTTTAAATTTACGACTAAAAGTAAAAGGATTTACGATCTACGAATAAATTCTAGACAGTTATAAATTAGAATAATTGATACAGTGAATATTAAATTAAAATGCTGAAGGCTGAGTATAGGATTATAAGATACAAATAAGAAATACACAATAAGATATGTTTGACTAAAGCTTGAGTTCGAATTGCCATACAGAGATTCTACGACATGCGATGGGATACACAGGTATGAATCACTTTTGGAGGTTCTTGGATTATTATCCGTATGCACGGGAAGATTAATAATTATAGAAAGAGTCGTTTCAAAGCCTTAGCAGTCTTGTTGATAGAATTTTAATCGTATTGAAGCAACATTTACCTGCAAACACTGAATTTAGTAAATCGCTTGATTTTGCCAAAATAGAGCACAATTCTTCCACAGCATAGTTGCTAAAAGCGTAAAGGGAATAACTAATGATAAAAATTAAATATCAAGAAGAATTACTTACAATTTAGCAGAAATCATTTTGATAAATCTAACGATCTAGTACGATACACATTTTACAAAACTGTGGAAGCAGCAAACCAGTGAATTTTACTTGGAATTATTACTTATAGTCAGTGGCGGCTTCTCTATTAGGTCATTTGGTCAATGACCCTCCAAAAATGAATAAGAAAGGTATTTTATTTGCTTTAAAATTACAGAAAATTTGCGTTTAAATCAAATTATCAGCGTTTAAATTTCTTGCGTTTAAATAATTGTCAATTTAAACGCAACAGATACGAAAGCTTGCGAATTTATCCGAGGCTGACACGAACTTTTGCCCGCACTTATTATATTACGATGATAGTTATCCTAATCAAGAGTGAGACACACATAATACAATTTTATGCGAGTTAGAAAAGAAGATAAGTAAATGTTAAAATTCGTTCGCTGGGTTCTCAGCCGGCCGCCTACGCCTACTCAGTGCAATTATCTTTGAGTGCAATGCTATCATTGCTTACGTGACTTACGTCATCTATCGTTATCTTCGCAGCACGTGTGTGTTAAATACAGATTTCTTATCACATATGACAGTAGTTTTTGTTTCATGATAACTGTGGTACAAGACGTTAAAAAATGAATAGCTAATAATTGTTTACACATCTAGAATTTATATTTAATGATTGTCCTCGGCCTTTACTTCAAATTCGACCAACCAGTAAACATAAAAATAAAGAAGTTTACAGTAATTCAAGGAATCTGTGTATGATTCGTTAGATTGGATTTGTGGAATTGAAATAAATAATAGATTTTAGTGTTTTATATTTACTGTTTTCAGATGATGTATTAATCATTATGTTGTAAAAATAATGTTATGGATTTATAGCATTTAAAAGAAAAAGTAAAAATCAATTGTGAAGTCAATTAAAGACTATAATCAAAAAGTTTGTAAAAACTAAAAATAGATACATATGTATATTAAATAAAACAATTGATTGACTTTACATATGACTACAGTGGAAAAAGAGCGATATTTCTCTATGTTAAAAATTCAAACATTTCTACGCAATTGGCAATACTATGAGACAATAAAGATGTGCATTTCTATGCTAAGCATTGAAAAATCATTGTAAATTTTAATGAGCTTACTATTGATTATTTTGGTAATTGTAATTATAGACGAATATCTTAAATTTTAAACATAATTGATCTTAAATATAAATCACGTTACTGTAATAATGTTTTTATCCTTTTTGCGATCATTGCGTTTTTTTTTAAATGACCCTCTTGTATGATTGACCACCAGCCGCCACTGCTTATAGTTAATACATAAATAATGATGAATGATTTTAATCGACAACATAGTCTTGTTAGTTGATGCCAGTCTTAAGAGTCCTTCTTTTAAAAAACAGTGTTTGTTTTTGTTCTCTCTCTTAATAAGGGAATAGTTACTATTCCATGCGGGTGTGAGCCTGTAACAGAAATTTGTTATTAATAATTTTCATATAGAGTTGATTATGAAAATCCAAATGTAAGTCATTGTTATGATGATATTATGATTTTCGGTTGGATCATATTTGATTTTGGCAAACATTTTTATTTGCTGATTCAGTCCATTCAACGAAACCAGATGTCACCTTATTAGCTCTTTGTCTAATTTTTGATTTATCACATATAAAGCCAGTAGTGAGATTAGCAGTCAAGTTTAAAAGTGTATAAGTGTGGGTTTAATTTATAAAAACATTGCTGGTTGGTAACAACAGATATAGGAAGGCACTTCTATAAATCGATTATCAGTATATGTTTTGTATTTCCGCTAGTTGAAGCTCTTTCTTTATTTATCTTTTTGAGAGCGTATCTTTTACTTGCGTTTGAAATGTATTGCGGGTATTCGTTTCTTAATGTTCTGTTTCTGTATTTTGGTTTTAGCAAGTCTGAATCTATCAGATTCACATCTCCATAACATAATTTAAAACAAAAATTAAATTTGCTATTCAATATCTTGGAGTAGAGTCAAGATTTAGCGATATTTTTCTCTGGGCTTTTAGTAATATTAACATTATAGTAGAATTCAAGTTTCTACGGGTTGCATTCGTATTACAATTTTCCATTTTGGATAATTCCCGTGTTGTCGTTATCACGCAAGCTGAGCTTTTGTCACACGTCGCAGTGGACATTTTTAGAGCTTGTAATACACTGATTGATTGCGCCGTGCAATCTTGCTTTCATAGACTGGCCTCCGATCGATAAAACTGGTTTCCAAATCTCCTGTAAAGGAAAACTAGAATTTTGGTTAATATTAAAAGGATTTTTGATTATTTCAACGGATTCCCTAATTTTTCGCTGATAGTAATTAGAAATAATCGCCAAAATTTTAGTGTTTTCAAACATAATTTGATGACCCGTTTCTAGCACATGTTCTGCCATTGCTGACTTAGAAGATTGTTTAAGACTACATCTTTGATGCTCGTTAATAAGAATTTGCATTTGTTTCAAATTAGGAAGAGTAGAAAACCGAGCAATCATGTTGTGTTTAGACAGGATTTCTTATACGGTCCGTAGTACCCTTAACGTAAGGTGGATAAACGATAGACACCGGTTGAGACATAGATTCCGTTGTTACTCTTGGTTTTGCAGACGTAAACTTTGTAATCAATTGTTTAATACTTTTTGTATCGTAATTGTTTGCGACTAACAGCTTGGTTAGATAATTTAACCGTTTTTGAAGATTCTGAGGTTGACTTAAGGAAACAGCTCTGTACACTAAAGAACTACTGATAATTTCTGAAAAAGGTAATGGTGTGACAATCAATTTAAATATCTATTTGTAAACGGTAGGTTCTTGATAAACTGAATTTGATTCATCTTTGTTTCCAGTAGCTTTCAAAAATGGTAAAGAGGAGTTTCTTTCGAATTCCATAGAAAAACGACAATTAAATTTAAATGAAATAGAAACTCGTTGAGCAAAGAATAGACATGTTGCCAAATGACAAAGGTGTCATCAACGTATCTATACCAGCAACTGGGTTTTAAATAAAATGCAGATAAACCTGTTTTTTTAAATCTTTCAGAAAAAGAAAGCTTTATCCACATTTTATCTAAAACCCAAGTGCCGGTACAGATACGTTGATCACAGTTTTGTCATATGGTGAACTGGTGAAGAGCAAAGATTTGTTGTTACAGTGTAGTTAGAAAATAGTCGAAGTTACATAAAAGCACATCGCGAATTTCGCTGGCATTTTCATCTTTCGGTTTGTGCTTCTGTTCTAAGTAGGAAAGTGATTTCTGTTTGGGTTAATAACTTATTAATAACAAGTCAAAAAAAAAAAAAGAGGTGGTAGCGCAAGAACTGTTAGAGCTCTGAATAATGTAGAGGCTGTACGAGTAGCGATGGCAAGAAGTCTTCGAAGAATTGCCAAACAGGACAGCATCGCTATTGGACTTTAACTTTTCTAGTAGATCTGAAAGAAGATTTTAATGTCAATTTGCTGGAATTGGAAAGGTGTGGTGTTGTTCGAACTGCTTCCAAGGAATTAAACGATCAATTTGGTTGCGCACTGTCAACAACTGGACAAATTAAATGCAGGAATCAACGAAAAACGGTCAGAATTGTACAATCGTCTAGGGCTCATTTTTCACCAAGATGACGCTTGATCGCACACATCTTTGGTGACTCGCCAAACATTATTGAGGCTTGGTTACCTTGCAGATTCAAATTACTGTTTATTTTGATTTTTGCAAAACTCCCTGAATGGTAAAATTTTTAGTGACGATGACATTGCGAAACCGTACTTGGTTGAATTTATTGCCGATAAAGACCAGAAGTTTTACGAACGTGGAGTTACGTAGTTGCCAGGAAGATAGCAATTTATAAAAATGGAAAATACATCATTGATTCAATCTTTGTAATGAAGAAACTTTTATTTACTTGTTGGCTGGGTGCCTTTTTACTACTACTTCTTACTAATACAGTGCACGCTGTTTAATAGAATCCCATTAGGACTTGGGGTTTTTGATATTAATAACCGAATGATAACAATATCCGATATTCAACAAAAAAGAAAATAAATGTTTATTGGTTAGAAAGCGGTATATATCTACAGCGTACATACAAACAAAAAATACCAAAATAAAAGTTGTAATAAAACATTTAAATAATCTAAGTTTGCTGACACCGTTAATAAATGAAATGAAAAATAATGTTGTCATGTTTAATTCACTATTATAAGAACTACATATTTTTTCTCAGTAATTTGTTGACACTAAAAATAAATACAAAATAATGTTATCACATAAGACGTAGTTAAATTAAGTTGTTACAGATGTTTAAATGAGGTAAAGTTATGTAGGTCAGTCTAAATGTTTGAATAAATAAATAACACTGCAAAAATAAAGCTGAATATGCAAGTCAAGTAATTTTAGGGTACAATAATTAAATCCGTTACTTTCTTTACAATAGTATTATCAAAATTTAGCTAAAAAACTCATGCAAAATAGGTTTATTATTCATGTATCGAAACAAATCAGAGAAGAAAATTAATAACATAAACCGAAATTATGATTACTATAAACGATGTTTTTTCTATGTAGTAGCATACGTCCGGTCCGTTTTTTAAAAAAGTGATAACATTACCCGACTGATAAAATTATATTTAAATTATCTAAAACTACAAACCCCTCGCAAGTTATAATTTATTCACTCAATTTAATTGTCTGTATTATCTAAGCACAACATTTTCTAAGAGTGATAGGAATTTTCATGTTAAAATATTGCTAGAAACAACATATTAAATGAAAATTGTATTAAGAAAATGAAACCTCATCATTTCGTCTTCGTTCTATGAATACATCAATGCCATTTAAAATAAACTTTGTTTCAGTAAATAATTGGGTCATTCACAATTACTTTTAGTTATTAATCATCTTTTTGATCAGATTGTTTTATACTTTTTATCTTTGTTATTAATTAAGTACATCGTTAATTATCTCTAATTACTGCTTAAAACTTTTTATTTACAAATCAAAGGGTATGAGCATGAAAAAAAAACGCCGAGTTTTCTAAAAATTTGAATATCTTAGTTTTTATTTAAGCACAAAAATTGTTTAATGTATTTTAGAAAATAACGTAGACTGTTGTTAATTAAATTAAATTAAATTAGGTTTTTTAAGAATATTATTAACATTTTATTAAATACAGGAATCCCAGATTTCAAATTTATTTGATGAGCAAATAAAAACGTGTATTAAAAAAGAAACAAGACAGACTTTTCTTATTATTAAAGTAAATTCATCTACATGAATCAATATGAGGGTCTTTCTTGACTTGACGCTGGTTGAAGGAAAGTTTTCTATTTCACAGTACTTGCACGTCTTTTAATTCTTTGTCCCAACGGTAAACAATAGCTAATGAAAGAGTTTCTTAGCCAAAAGCATTTTCTAAACTTTCTTTATATTTAGTTTTTTAAATCACAGTAATTTTTTTTATGAACTTTTTTACAATTACTTTTAGAAGTATGATCCTTTGTTGTCGTTTTAATTTATATGTATTGTTTTAAAGTTTTATATTTTATTTGCGCGGTAAATATAATTGTTAATTCTTAAATTACAAAAACACGTAACTTTAGACTTTAGAGTTAATGTTGCTATTAGTTTGCCGAGAAGAAACTTTATTACATTTGTACGATTGTTTTGTTCTTTATTACTTTTATACTTCCATTACAGTATATGCAACAATTGATTCTTCTTTGCCACAAGCTAAAACCGAAGTAGAAGAGATATTTGCAAATGTGTTATTCAATACAAAGTTTTATATTACAATAACAAACAAAACTTCGAATAAGCAACAATTGGAAAATTTATTTATATTTGTCTGCCAACGTAGTACCTTGAAAATAATGTCTTGTAGAATTTTCAGTTTTTATTTTAAAAAGTCGGCGGTTTTTGGATTTTTTTTTTGTTACGGTAAAAACGTAAGCTCTGCACTCGGCTGAAGAGCGATCAGTTATCTGTAACTCAATCCACGCCAAAGAAGGGCATTAGTAGCTCAAAGTTTCGGTGAGGGGGTGGATAAGCTAATAGAATTCAGTCTGTTTTCGATCTGCCTATTAAAATCGGTTGAAAAGGCACCAAAGCGAGAAAAATACTTCAAATGCTTGTGTTTTGAGAACAAAAATAGAACTGATAATTTTAAATTAAAATATTTTTAGGTTGAATTGAACCTTCCATTTCCCTTGATTACAGGGCGATTTTTCTTGTTCGATAATAACAAAAAAGGAAAGTATCTGTTATATATGAAACAGATTAAACAACAAAAAAAACAAGTCTTGAGGCGGTGGGAATATTATTGGTACCGACAAAATTATCTTTATATCTTTCTTTATACAAGGATAAGGAGAAAACGAATGTACAATAGACAAACATCCTTATTAACTGATAGCTAATACTATAATAAAAATTTTAACTACAATAATTTATTTGAGGCACAAACAGCTTGTTTTCACCAGACAACACTTAAGGAAAACAAATAGGACATTTATTTCAACATCAACTTTAAAAACAAGAAATATAAATCAAACAACTATCTGTAAAGCAATATCACAGTAATTTCAATTTCAGATATATTTAACTATCAAACTACGCAACACCCTGTACGAGTAAATGGTTACGGTAGCAAAGTTAAATTTAATTAAGTTACGTTAAAAGAATTGATTAGAAATATGGAGTTAATACAAAATTGAAAAGCAAGGCGCACAGTTAAGCTTGAATAACTAAATAATCTGAAAGATAATAAATAAAAAGAAAGCGTAAGCGTATACTTGGTCGTTGTACATACGAAATACTAAAAATTTTTAAATACAGAAATAAAGTACTGACATGTTTACAGTGCTGCTAGCTCTAGTGCGCTAAAATTCTAATTTTTTGTGATATTTAAATTAAATCTGCAGGCCGGACAAGTGTGCTAATAAATCTTCAAGATATTTTATTAACGAAGAATATCTTGGGGCAACGACAATGACATGAGCTCTTCTATTTAGTAGTTAATCACCATTAAAACGATTCCTGAACCGTGTAATTAGCTGTAATTAAAGAAATTCTTGAAGTTATTACGTAACGGTAGTAAAATGCTATAAGGACAAAAAAATTTAAATTTTTTACATTCGATTATTGAATTTTTATTCGTTTTACTTGTACATCATGCGGATGTTCAAAGATTCTTAAGTTAAAAATTTTATTGAGCATTTCGTTAACACGTGCTGATTTTTTAGTTTGCTAATTACAATGCATAGACGTTAACGTAAACGGTAGAGAGAGTAAATCCAATATTGCCAACGGAGTTTAAACTGAGCAAAATCTATACAAGGCAAGAAACCATAAAAGGTGTTTTAACATAACATCTAATTTTTTGGATTGTCTATTAAAAATTCCGAATGCGAACGTAGTAGACGACGCCGTTTGATGTCAGGGAAATTAGTTTTTTTTGTAGACGTCACACATTTTAAACCTTTCGAAATAAAACTCTAGGTTTCTTTATAATGTACTAGAAATAAAAAACCACTGTGACATTTACCACTCTGCAGATGCAAGCTGCAATGTCTGGCGAAACTTTAGTTTGTTTGGGTTTGCAAACGACAATACGGAAAAGGCTACTTCTTGTTTTGGCTCTCAAGGAGAGACTAGGAACAAGCCTAAAAAGTCTGGGTGTTTAATTACGACGCAGTCTAAGCCGAAATACTAGAAATAACTTAAATATGCCTGCAAATCAAACAGCTTTTACATTACATTGGGCTTACCCACCACTTTCTACGCGGCGAACCATGGCAAATATTTTTTGTGAGGGTTCAGACTTTCGAAACGAAGGAAAAGTAGAAAATATATTGCAGTTCTAAAAATGTTTGACTCTGAAAATAATCCAAACTGTTGTGTTACGTAATAATAAAAATGCTGAGCGTTGAAACAAGCCAAAAACAGATGATACCGACATTTTATCTTTGCTTGGTATTTGTTATTTTGATGGTGGCTAATGATGATACCAAATTGGACTATCAGGATTTGTGGTCGAAAAAATTTGGTTGAAACAGGTTCCCACAGCTGACCAAAACTATCAGAGTTGAGAGAAAATAGAGACAAATTTGCATCATTACGAAGATTTTTGATTTTCTGAACGATACATTTTTAAAACGTTTTACACTAGATAAAAACGTCGTGGTTGAAATGTTATCTTTATTTTGAGGCACATCTCTTTTCAAGGTTTTCATGAAAGAAAAGCCCGGTAAATATGTGTTTTTATACCAATGTTTGCAGACTCGTTACCTGTTGCGCGTAGAAGTTTAACAGGAAAAATTCCCCATGGGGAATTGTAAAACGATTGCTAGATCCAATTTGGAATTCTGGACGTAACGTAACAACAGAAATATATTATATCTCTATGTAGCTAGTAGAAGATCTTTATAAAGATATTGTGCTGGCTTTAATTAGCGGTGAAAATAAAAATTAAGTTGTTGATATCGTAGACCAAATGGCGAGAAAATATATGTACTTCTAAGCGATCGACACGACGATGGCCACTCTCCGTTTTTTTACTTTGTTAAATATTTCAGCCATCAATGCGTACTCAGTATTTATTCTCAATTGTCCGCATTGGAATGAAAGTAGATGTAACCGTTGTTTTTGCAAGTTGCGGAAATGTTGCGTTCTTCAATTGTTGAAAAATATTTGTTTCAGTGACAAATGCAGGTTTTTTTTTGTGAACAACTACAACTTTAGATACTGGAGTGTTGAAAATCCGCATTTGCTCATGAAAAGACACACACAATATCCATAAGAAATAAACGTTTAGCGGGAATATCAGGTGATACTGTTGTTGTGCCATTATCTATTAATTCTAACCACAATAGTATTATTTACTTGAAAATGTTCTCCACTGTTATACCTCACATTGTTCAAGAACTAAAAAATCAATTGGATATTGATGGAAACAAGAACTTTAATGAAGGTTTGATAGATTTTGTTACAAGCTTTAGGTCTTACGAACCTTGCACGGCCAACTCACACAGTCGGAGATAGGGGAGGTTCAAGGGAATTATGCTTAAAGGCGCCAGATCTACTCCAAAGTACCACTTCTGCCTCGATCACGACAGACGGTCCAAACTTGGAACTAAATTTGAGGTTCGTAATCCTTGTCACTCTGATGTTCGAGTAGCCAAAGTTTGTTACTAGGTAACGACAATTAAAAGAGAAAGGTATGTTGCCATAAAAGAAAGATTAACCAGTATAACAACTTTAATATAGTAACGTCGATGAACACAAATATATTGAATTTTCAGTGCATAAATGCCAGCAGTATCGGCAACACACAATACATATGTAAGTTAAGTTGAAGCGAAGAAAATTGTGTAGTAAATATTGTTTGTACGCAGCATGCGAAACACACAAAATAATTAATGATACTACCTTAATGGTAATAAAACAATGACAGTAATTACGGAATTAACACTAGTTAAAGTTTCGTAAGCGACCTTTCTGACAGCGATAAAATAAGTAAATAAACTTATCCACAATCTAGTAACTCTTTGGTCGAAGAAAACGTTTTCCCCGGCAAGTGAGCCTGAAATAAAGTTGAATAGCAAATCGTGTCAAACCAATGCCTCACGAAATCAAGATCTACAAAAATGGTTAATTATTGCTAAAGAAAGTACACATAACATAACCCGATTGTCGAATGCTGTTGTACAACTTCAATGAAAGTTGGTTTCGCAGGTGTTTGCCGCATGAGTAGGATCTCGCAAAAACGTGATTGTCTTCGGTTTATTTAGTTTTAACCGTAGGCCTTATAGATAGAGTTATACTCGTCCCATGAAAGTATTTGTCGATGTTAATCCTTCATAATTCGTTATCGAATAGAAACATGTGCCAGAACGTGGTGGAACGGCTATCAAATTAACGATAAATTACAACAGAATTCTAATAAAACGGAAGCAATTATCTTACCCGGTGACTACTCAAATATTTTACGATCGTAATGAAATTATAATTTGATTCCCATTATTAAGGATGATCTTCGAAAGTATTCTTAAGCCACACCGGCCATTTTATGCAGTTGACAGCTTAACGATTTCGTCGTAAATGACAGTCACACGAAAAGATCGGCAGAGGGCGTCAAAACCGGAATCTAATTTTAATTCAATATACCGAGTACTCCGTTAGAAAAATTTTGCAGATAACAATTTTCAACAAGATGGATCACTATCTTGTTTTTGTCATTCCATTTTTGGATTTCTCTATCTATTTATTTATCTATCCATTTTCTCTATCACCCCTTGACTTTCTTCTAGAGCTATTTGAAAATTGTTTTATTTAAAACACAACCTACGTCAATAGAAGATCTTTGTCAACGTATTATTAGAGAATGCAGATTCATTCCAAGAGAAGTGTCTTATTTTGTTTAAAACAAAATGGAATGCATTTTGAGCATCTAGTTAAATAAAATAGCATTTTAATAAAATACAGTTTGTTTTACTCAAATTATGAGTTTTGTTATCTGGTGTATTAAATGAAAAAATAAATTGTGCAAATGGATACTAGCCAACGAGACCTTTGATTGGAAGTATCACAAAAGGTACGATGTCATTTAAAATTTTAAAATTGGGGTGTATGGTGTCTAGGTGATGGCTTACTCCTTGATTGAAGTATGGGTGTTTCCTTCCCCGTGCTTGTATAACATTTATGTCAATTTTTTGAAATATTTGCATTGAAAGTTTTGTTATGGTAAGAACGTAAATCCGCGCTAGGCTGAAGTGCAATCACTTACAAGTAACTTAATCACTCCACAGCAAGTAGCGGCAGCTTAGAGCTTTGGAGAGTGGATCGTGAGCGTGAAATTAATAGGAATCAGTTTGATCTTTAATGTAATAAATAATTTAATTAAAAGAGCGCCAAAGCTACAGAAGTCTGTTTTCACCTGACAACACTTACGATAGATAAATCGATTAACATAAGTCTAACAACGAGTATATTTATTTCAACGACATAAAAAGAATAAAATCGCAAGTAAGATAAGAAATATATAACATTTATTAGTAAATGGCTTAACGCTGCATTCAGTAAATGAAAGTTGGTGAATACAAAAAAATTACAGTATCACGAAATTATAGTTTAAAACTTGTTACATAAATACAAAACGTTGCGTACGTTACTTGTGATAACTGTGATTATATGTCGACTCGATCGTGCATACGACCGACGCTAAAACATATAATTAAGTATAAGAAACAAGGTACTTCTCAGCGTTCCTAATATGCGATTAGCTAATGCCATGTTCAAAACATCCTTTTAAAATCCTTGAAAGTTAAGCTGATAAGCACATATATAATTATTCTATCACAAATAAGATGCTAAAAGTTTTATAGGATAATTAAAACCAAAGTGCGCTCAGCTACCCGAAGTCGTATGGTTTAGTAATTGTCTTCTGAGTATGCTTTATTTGTCGGTCATTGAAATTTTCCGTGCCGGTGACCAAATTTGCTATGATAATAAATGAGAAATTAAATCCCGCTGTAAAATGGAAATGCATTCTTATCCCATCGATAACCACTAATATCGACGATGTTCTACGATACTTAAAATGTAGGAATTACTAGGCATGGCGTTAATACACTTGCTATTTAGTTCCTGTTAGAGGCGGAAATGATCACCAGTGCGTAAATGACAGCACAGGAAAGCGTACTAAGGTTTTAATATAACAGTTTTTTAATTGACACCCTGTATATACCTTTTCTATACGATTCGTCTTTAATTCTTTAGTTATTCTTTCTGATTCTGTATTTATTGTTTTTCTTATGTACTGTTCTATATATTTATATGTTTTTTCTATTTTTTGTTTTTTCTTTGGTTACTTTTATCTTTGTTTCGTTGTTTTGTTTGTCTGTAATTTTATAGGTTCTCCTCTTTTTTTGGATTTAGACATGTGTTATTTGATTTCCTTTATAACCGTGATTTTTTTCTAATTGTAGTTTTATAGTTCTTATTTTTATTGTCTGGTTCACTTTATGCTACTAAGTTAGGTAGTTTGATGCATTTTTTTATATGGTCATATAGATCTTGGACATTTTAATTTACTTTTGGTTTAATCTTATTCTATCACGTGTATTCTACTAATAATAGTTTCGTTCTCTATCAGTTATTTTTGTTTGCTGCACCATTTTATACATCGGGAGTTTTATGTTTGCTACTAGCAGTCTATGATCTGTTTTGCATTCGGTCTTTTACATTTTGTATTTTATGGTAGTGTAGTTCTAGTAATAATGTAGTAATGTATCGGCTTAAAATTTTTCGTTTCATAGATCCAACTATATTTATAGATTTTTTTGTGTTTGTAGAATATGTTTGTAAATTTGTGGCTGTTTAGTTTACATAGCTCAATTATGCTATCTCAGTTGTCATTGGTAGTCTTTTCTCCAAGTGGTTTTACAGCATTGCTTTTCTTCTTGTTCATCCATTCAAATTTCCCATTATTAATACTTCTTCGTCCTTTCTTTCTTCTTTTAGTGTTTGAATAAAACTGCACTTTGAAAATAACGTTAACCGTTATCTGAAGTATTTTACCAGCGACAATAACAGCTCTCAGTTCCGCTATTATCCAAATTATGTGGTTTTGTAGTGAGACGGTCCCCTGTAATTTTTACGAAATTAGTTAGTAATTTAAGAAATTACGCGAGGATTTTGAGCTTTGCAAACTTACTCTACTAGCTGCTCGAAGACGCACAAGACGATACCCTCTTAGTGAACACTCAACTTAAGCATATATAACCGGGCGCCACATTTATCCTACGCCTACTGGAATCCGAGATCCCGTTATTCCTGAACTTTTCCTGAAACCGAACTAATCTTATTAACTGACTTTAGCTATTTCTCCTGACTGCAAAAATCGACCCGGTCATTCGCTTTGCTTATTATTCATCTCATTTGCCGTTTGATCTTATTGTGTCAGTGATTTTGTTCAATTTGGTAAGTTACATTTTTGTGCAAGAAAATATAACTTACCGAAAGTTTGTCCGGAGGTGTTTATATCTGACTAAACTTTTCGTTACGGGTTGTGTAACCAACTTTGTGTAGAACTAAAAAGCTGTACAGGCTACTTTGCGATCCTGAGGGCAGTACAGTCGTTACACGCGCCCTAAAATAATCACTAACGTGTAAATACATTTTAGTAAATCAATTACCGGTTCGCGAAATTAATTATTTTACTAAATTAATCAATCATCTCGCCAATCAATAGCATATTTTGTATTAAAGCGCACGACTTCAGCGCAAGCATTAATTACGTCTTTTAATTGCATTTCTCCATCGATTTTTGTCGACAATCAACAACTTGACCAGCAAATTCGGCAAACACTGTTACGTTATTGCTAACCTCTCTATTAAAACCATTTAAGGTCTGGCAAAGAGCAAAGATCAACTTTCGTAAACTCATTTTATCTATACTTACCGTAAATTGTTTAGTTTATGTTGTACATAAAGTTATTATTTATTTAAGTTAAATTCTATTGTATCTATTGCATTCAGTATATTATATTTACACGTGCGATTTGTTTCTACGACAGCTACTTGAGGTTAGTAAGCCGCCTCCTTTTGTACCCAAGAACGGCCTACAGTTTTCTTCATTTACTGGGTGTTGTTTTTTAATCAATGAATAAATAGTAAAATTTCTGTGGATCACTTACTAAAACGAGTTATCAATACAAATTTAATGTAATAAATCGCAATTAAAGGTGTGTATTTTGTTACATTCCAAAATTAACACAAAGTCACTGCCTGCAATGTATTAACATAAACGGGGGTTGTGCCACTAGCTCAATGGAGACGGGGTGAGTTTTATTTAAAAGTTTCGTGATCGAAATGGATTGACTTGTCGAAAACACAAAATCGATAAATAATAATGTCGAAATCAAAGGGCGCCAGGAAGGGGGTAAAGCTTAATGGACTAATGACCCTTGCCAACCATAAGTCCGCTTTCTGTAGTATGCACCCCCAACGGACTTACCTTAGAGGGTGCATTTGCTAAAATCTAAAATAAACTAATAAAGTTACACACGCGGAGGCCGACGGAATTAAAAGCTCTTTACAATTTAATAATTTAACATTTATTTGAACAAAATAAAACAAAATGAATAAAATAATAAAATAAAATAATTGAATTGAAATTGACAAAATTAATCACACAAAACAGTAGCAAAATAAAAGAAAAATTACGTGAATGCACGTTTGATCAAAACAAATTTACACTTAATGGAATAAAATACACAAACAAAATTATAAAATACACAATACAGAATTTTAAAGAAATAAACAGCACAAATTAATCAAACTAAAACATCTATGCTCACGGCCGGGCGCGTGTCGATATAATTTAAAAACAAAATGAAAAATACTTATAAAACTAATTTATATACATATAATTTGAATCGATAATTCGGTCCCGTTTAATAAATTTTAAATTCAAAGCTTTTAACACTTGATCGCGTAAACGTAAATAATATCTTCTCGATTAAATAAATGGTGCAACATAAATACCTTGAATTCGTCGTAACTGCAGGAACGTACTTATGGTTAGATGGTCCGGGATGGCCAAACGAAAAGGTACTCCAAATACTTTCTATGCCGGCGGAAGAATTTCTTTATTAACACATAACATAATCCGCACAAATGCGAAGATTGGACACAGTACAACCCAACGATTGAATATCCAACTTGAAACTTGCGTTATAATTATGGAAACCGTGAAATTTGCTTAATCCGTAAATTACGAATATTGAAAAGAAGATAAAAATCAAACTTTTCCATCACTACACTACATTTTCACGGTACCAATTTTCTTTACTTCCACGGTAGGGCATAACGAAACGTACCCTTACCAACCGGTAACCGGTAATTTAAAATTGCCACCGACGATCGATTGTAGATTATTCATCCCCAAAAATCAAAACCTCTCATATTTAACACCTTGTGTTCCCACCAAATTCTCTTTGCTTGCGCGGTAACATCTACGTAAAAGAAAGAACATTGAACAAACAAGAAAAACAAAGACGGCAATTATAATTAGCCACGTGAATTTCCGCACGTAGACTTTGGTTCACACAAGAACGCTGAGACTTGCATTACTGCAGCTGGCTTAATCAAAGTGTAATTACCAAGAAAAATGTATCAACTTACATTCCACAAAGGAAGTCGTAAATTATAATGAATTGGTATTCTACGAAGATAACCAAATAAAGTACTAAATTAAACTCAAAATTACGGATCTGTATGCATTTAAAAGAAAATTTCAATAATGATTGAAAACAACTTGAAATATCATTAAACTCAAACCACACAAACAATAAACAAAACGTTCTCGATGCTAATACTAAAATAATCAATCGAAACACACAAAAAAAAAACTTACGGTGTCTTTCACAACGAAATTCAAACGCAGGTAACAATTTTTTTAGATGTAAACGTTTTCAGTAAATAAGTGATTGTGATTGACAACAAAAAAGAAGCTTTTAAGAACAAGAGTGATTTTAACAATTATAGACTGGCTAACTTAGAAAAACTTTGTTATGTTAGGTTGTCTTGTATATATGGAGAGACTTAACTTGATTATTTTAATAATTGTAGGATTTCGGTTGCTAGTTAATTTACACGATTTCTTCTGGTCTCATCAAGTAAAAATAGGCATTCAGTACCTGATATTTTATTTTTATTTTAGTAAAGTGTTTGATTTATTATTTTTTTGTATTAAACTACATTTTCATTAAACGTAATTTGGATCGATATTTTGCTATTACGAAATGAGCCAATAGCTTTTAACCTTGAAATAAAGTTCATTTTTAAATCTTTAAATTATAGTTTTTCATATGCGAAAGTGCGCCGTAATTTTTTTATCTACTTTGTCCATTTATTCGGATAAATTATATTTGGCTCTGCTTTGAATTTAATGAGTAGTTAATTAAGACGCAGTAATGCAACTAGCTAAGTCCTTAGCAAACTCTAAATACATAAAAATACATGTTTAAGTGTATATAAAGTAGGCACAGTTTTTAATAATTTTATAGTAGCCAATTACTAAAGCGTTTCAATTAAGTACTTTATTTTACAGCCGTTTTTCTCTTCTATGAATTAACGTCGTATTTGCTTTTTTTATTTGTAATCTTTTCGCGTTAAAGAAAACTCTATTAAGTTTTAATTTTTTTTAAATTAGCTTTTAGTTGTAATATAGCTGCGCTACAGGGTTGTATAAAATCTGGATAATATGAAATGAAATTCGCTTAAAAGACTTTTAATATTATTCGATGTTAGACAAGAGTTTTTAAATCATTTTCAAAAGCGTTAAACTTGTAATATTTTTAATAAAATTATATATTTGATGTAAATTTTATTTAATAATTTTTAATTTTTTTGTGCAGGAGATCAACGCCGACACCACAACAGCAGCCGCAAACAGCAACGCAACAACAACAGCAGCAACAACAAACTCAACAATCATCTCCACAACAACAGCAACCTGCATCTGCACAACCATCGCCACAAGTAACTGTAATAAAAACGCCTCCGCCAATAAATATTAATGAGCCTAGTGATCAAGAAACAACTGAAGTTGTCATTCGCCATGAACAACAACCACTCACTACGCAGCCAACATCACCGCCGAAACAAACCGCTGTTCCTCGTACAGTATCGCTTCCAACTTCTCCTGGCGAGAGATATAGAACTTTACCCGCTAATGAACACAGGCTTGATTATAGTCAAAGTGAGCGACTGCCAAATAGACCAAAACTTGCTAGATCGATATCTAGGAAAGAGGCGATTAAAAATTTTGTTAAAAAAGAAACCGCAAATTTTTTCGGCGTTGAGGAGGGTAATCAAAATGATCAACAACTTAGATGGTTGGATCGTAGAAAACGATTGGCTTCAAGGTAAGTTTTTTTCAGTTTCTGTAGTAATAATGTATGAATATCATACCATATCTAATGTTTTATGTTGTTTTCATGTTTTTCGCACTTTTATCAGAATTTTCAAAAATTTTTAATAGCTGTTTGCTAAGATGTATTGATTTTTCACTGCATTTCACGAAAGATTTTTTATCTTATTAATGGTAAATACTGAAACAAACTTTATTTTGCCTAAATATATTTGAATAAATTTGTCATCTATTTTACGATCAATTAGTTTCTGATTTAATTTACTGTAAGTCGTAACTGTCAAATAATTCTATCAGTTTCAACAGCATAAGTTTTCAAAAACATCGTTTACACTAACCTTCTAGGTTAGTTTTATTTTTAAAGTTTTTGCGCGCATGATGTTTGAAAATATAAAGGTTTTCCGGTTTTGAACCGTGATTTACATTTATACTTTTTATAAAATTTACAATCGAGAAAGATTTCTTCTGCTATAAAATCCGCTAGCACGATACTGGCGCTAGCGCAGCTGATCTTGTTACTAAGAGACCAGCGTGTGAAAAAAAATCTAATGTCAGACGCACTATTTAAAAAAGGCAATACACGAACATATATCAAACTTGATCCGCTTTCGGAATCTCTCACTACACCAGAAAAGAAATAATCCGCAGCAATCTAGCAGCAGAACATAACAAATTATAAAAAAACACTGTGCGAATCGATGAGGAATGGCACACAAAAATTTTTCTCACAGTCTGCACTAAACATTTAAACTGTAATATCATACAATATAAGCCGACAATGATTAAAAAACTCACTGAAATAATAACAGAACACTGTGGTCTTAATAAACATATGCATAAAATGCCGCGGATACCTAAAAGACGACAAAAATTGAAAAATAGCACTCCGAATAAGTTTCTAGGCCTCATAGATAAAATAGAGCTGCTGGGCAGTAAAAATCAGATAAATATTTGGAACTTGCTATAATGGATTAATTTCTTTAAAGAAAGCACAAATTACCAATGCATATCCTTATTAAAACAGTTTATAGAAAATCGCAAATTTCATTTCTCTAGAAGTTTATCTAAAATAAAATAAAAAATTAATTTTTGATTTATTGAAAAATATCCTAAACATCAATTAACATGTTTTACATAACTTCTAAGAAAGCTTCTACAATGCGTAAAAAAACTGAAACTAAAGAAGTCATATCTTGGAAAGCCATCATATTGCGTTATTTTGGGTCATCTGTATGTGTGACGGTTTCGGGTAATCAGTTTTTGCCCAAAACATGTTTTTCCATACTAGTGCTAGGTACTAAGAAGTATCATACTTCCTGATTTCGATGGCTTTTCTATATAATCTGAACCAAAAGTTACGAGATTTGGTGAGAATTGTCTACTCAAATTTTATAGTATGTCCGGTGTCTAATAAATGCTCTACAGCAGCGGATTTGGTGTTGTGTGTCCTCGGACAGCCTACTGCTCGATCCAGGTAGCGATGTTGAAAATTTTGGAAAGCTGGTGGTTAACTTATTTGTGTTGTCTATTCCCTAAGTGACTAGTATGTCTAAAAACGAGATACTTCTATTTGTTTTGATCTCCATGATAAATTTGTTGGTTGGTTCTGAACAATTGATATGATCCAGAAAATTATTAAAAATGTCTGCTCCGTAAGGCCATATTATGAAAGTATCATCCACGTGCCGTAGCTAACACTTTGGTTTAAGGGGTACGGATTAAAATACTGTATTTTAAAATCCTCCATAAAGAGATTGGAAAATGAGTTCATGGCGGCTCCTTCAATTTGTTTGTATAAACCGTTATTGAACGAAAAGAACATGGATTTTAAACATAATTTAATTATAGTAAAATTCCGGTTTCTAAGGGCTGCGTTTGTAATACAATTTTCCATTCTAGATCATTTCCGTGTTGTCGTTATCACACAAGCTGAGCGTTTGTCACAGGTTCCAGTAGACATTTTCACAACCCAGAACTTGCGCAATGAGTACCGAGAACTGAATAACAATGTTGTGTTTAGACAAAATTTTTCGTATATGGTTTGTGGTACCTTTGATAAAGGATAGATATGCGATAGACACCGGTTGAAACATAGATTCTGCTGTTACTCTTGGTTTTGTGGACGTCAACTTTATAATAGATTGTTTAATACATATTATTTTAATAAGAATGTTACATCTCTAACAAAAATGTTGGTACTGCATTAGCTGCGCGAAAAATGATTAATGTTTCTAATTTTACGTGAGACGAGTTCTAATTTAGTTTGTTTGCAATCGTAACTTTTAAATCATTCTTAACAGTGTGTAACGCAGTTTGTGATGAGTATGTTGACGTTCTATCTTTAAAGTTTTTCTAATCAGTTGTGTGTAGTCAAGGTCAGATTTAGGCACCGCACGTCGTATATGTAAGCTTACATACTACGTACGTTTCGTCACTAAAATATTAGGAAGTAGTACTTGTTACAAAAAACTTTGGTGGGGTAAGTTTTTAGTACTCATGATTTTATTCTTTGATATTAATTATAATTGTCGTTTATCAATTCGTTTTGCGACTGCATGTATAACATTCTTTGTCGGATTAAGTTGACTCAATTTAGGAAAAATAGAAAACCGTGTAACAATATTGTGTTTAGACAAAATTTTTCGTGTACGGTCCGTGGTACCTTTGACATACGGTAGAGAAGCAATAGACACTGGTTGAGACATAGATTTCGCTGTTACTCTTGGTTTTGCAGACGTACATTTTGTAATAGCTTGTTTAATACTTTTTCTACTGTAATTGTTTGCGATTAACACTTTGGTTAGATAATTTAACTCTTTTTGGAAATGTTGGGGTTGACTTAAAGAAACAGCTCTGTAGACTAAAGAATTTACTACTGATAATTTCTGAGAAGGGTGATGATGAGCCAATCCATTTAAATATCTATTTGTATAGGTAGGTTTTCGATAAACTGAATGCGATAATGAACCATTTCGAGTAATTAAAACGTTCAAAAATGGTAAAGAGGAGTTTCTTTCTAATTCTATAGTAAAACAAATATTTTGATGAATTGAATTTAAATAACATAGAAACTCGTTAAGCGTAGAAGAACCATGTTTCCAAATGATAAAAGTGTCATCAAGGTATCTGTACCAGTATCTGGGTTTTAGATAAAATTTAGATAAAGCTTTTTTCTCAAAATTTTCCATAAACATCGATCGGAAACCGGTCTATAAAAGCAAGATTTCACGGCGCAATCAATAGACTGTCAGAGGTAATCGGTATCGGACCATTGGTGTATGATCTCGAGTCGACAATGTGTTACGTAAATTTCTTAAACTACAGACGTAACAATCCCAGGTTCAAACTATAAAAGAAACCATACGTTCGAAACTAAAAATATAATTTCAAAAAGAAACGTAACAGACGTAGTAGAACCCAAAACACAAATTAATAATAATTAAATTTAAAAGAAAGATTACGGTTACTAATGTTTATCCAAATTAATTAAACAAAAAATTAATCCCGATCAGAATCGATTCATCAGGGTTACAAAAGAACGATAATTGCAATTTAAAATTATAGTAACATAATATAACATTAGGCCGTAAGCGTAAATAAAATAAAACCTGTACTTAAACGTCATCACCTCGAAGACAGGAATCGTATGCGTTTGCCGATAAGTCTTGACGACTCCGCTCTGATAAATCGCTATCGAGGGCAACAGAAAACCGAACGTAAAACACCGAGAAATTTCGGTGTTTAAACTAAATAAAAATGTTATTTAAGAACAACCCTTAGGACTGTATAGTAATTAACAGCCTGAACGAGTGGTGGATAAGTTAAATCCTGGATAAAAAATCCGAATAAATCGTAAGTATACTAATTCCAACAAAAATCCCAATAGTTATACTTCAATTACATCTCTGGAGCAAAAATCTCGAAAACCCGAATTTTGCAACCTTAAGCAAAAATTAGCTCCAGAAAATATCCAGGCAACTTTCTCAAAAGACCGTTTACGATCGTCTCCTCGAAGTGCCCACGCTGTCCGACTAACTTATCGCCAAAAGCCGCGCGAAACACGGGAAATACCTCAGGGTCATGAATTGAATAAATAATAATTTTTGAACCAAAATTAATAAAATGTAATGCAAAATTTGCATGTAACAACACCCCCTTCCTAAAAGAAAATTTCTCAAATTTTAGAAAAACGATATTCTTAAAAAGAAACTTACTAAAGTATAGAAAAAAAACAATAAAACAAATTGAAAGCAAAAACCCGAAAACCAACAAATTTTACTTAATCTTCTGCAATATCCTCAGGAGGATGGCTTTTTAAATCCTTCACATGCCAACAACCTTTATCATTACCATACTCATCTAATAATCGATAAGTATCATTCCCCATGACCTCCTTAATAGTATAAGGCCCTATAAATCGTTTTTTACTAGCGTCAGATAATACAAAATTTTTTTTCCAGACTTTTTGGCCAACTTTAAATTTAACGCTTCTTCTGCGCAAGTCGTAATAAAATTTACTACGCGAGTATGCTTTTTCTAAACGCTGCCTAACAAAATGAAAAATATGTTTTAATTTTTCAAGTTTCCCACCTAAAACATCCCGCTCTTCAAACTCAATACCCGTTTTCGGTACAGATAAACCGTGCAAATTTCCCGATAAAACCATTTCCCTACCGAAATTCAAATAGTACGGTGAGTATCCCGTTACCTCGTGTTTACTAGTCCGAATCGCGCAAGCAATAGCTGAGAGATTCTTACACCAAGTTTTATGATCGCTTTTAACATAAGAAGCTAACATTGTTTTAATTACTCGATTGATCCTTTCGCAAGGATTAGCTTGTGGCGAATAGAATGGAGTAAAGATGGGATTAACTGAGTATTTGTTTAAAAGGTTTTTAAATTGAGTGCTACGAAACTGAACTCCGTTGTCTACAATCATATATTTGGGAACGCCGTATGTTAAGAAAACATCTTCTTCTACGTGCTTGCATACCATATTAGCCGTTGAGCTACGCAAAGGACACAAAACTGGAAATTTAGAAAATGTATCGGCAATAACTAGTATATACTTGTATCCCTGTGATGAACGTACAAGTGGTCCTATCAAATCACAACAAATTAATTCCCATGGTTTATCAACTTTAGGATGACGACCCATAAGTCCTTGAGGTGCTTTTTGTAAAGGCTTATGCTCTATGCATACCGTACAGTTTTTAACGTAACGTCGTACATCGTACCTCATCTTTGGCCAAAAATATTTTTGAATGAGCCTATTAAAAGTTTTATACACGCCTGTGTGTCCTGCACTTGGATCATCATGCATGCGTTTTAATAACTCCAAACGTTTATCTTTGGGAACAACCAACTTCCATTCATCTTCGTCCGATACTCTAAGCTCACTAAATCTAACATACTTATACAGAAGGTCATCTTTTGCTCTCCACAGCGGATATCTAAGTGGATCTGCTGTAACTTTATTGATCATCTCCATATACCATTTATCGGTGGTACTGTTAGAAACAGTAACTTCATCTAGTACCGGCACACTACGAGACAAACAATCCGGAACTAAATGTTCTGAGCCTTTCCTATGAATAATCTCAAACTCGAACGCTTGTAACCGTATAGCCCAGCGTGCTAATCTCCCTGCCGGATCCTTGAGGTTTTGTAGCCACACCAAAGAATGATGATCTGTAATGACAAAAAATTTTACTCCTTCTATGTACGGTCTGAATTTCTCAACCGCGTAGATTACTGCCAGGCATTCTCGCTCCGTAGCTGAGTAGTTTCGTTCCAATCTAGTCAGAGAACGACTTAAATACGCTATCACGTGCTCACCATCATCAACTTTTTGAGAAAGAACTGCGCCAATACCAAATCCAGATGCGTCAGTTTGAACATAAAAAGGAAGCTCAAAATTTGGACACGAGAGCACAGGAGCATTAGTCAAAAAAGTCTTTATTTTTATCCACGCTTTCTCGCAGTCGTCACTCCAACCAAATTTAATTCCCTTCCGAAGTAAAGCTGTAATAGGCGCTATTGTTGTAGCATAATTGGGGATAAAACGTCTATACCAGCCAGCTAGACCAATTATAGAGCGAACTTCCTTGGTATTAGTTGGAGTGGGAATATTTAAAATAGCCTGCACCTTGCTGCTGTCCACGTTTAATCCGTATTCATTTACAACGTACCCTAAATAACGCAACTCTGAACGACAATACTCGCATTTTTCTTTATTTAATGTCAAACCGGCGGCTATCAATCGTTCGAAAACATTATCCAAAACTTCTAAGTGTTTCTCAAACGTGTTAGTTGATATAATAATGTCATCCAAATAACAAAATACATATGGTTGTAGATCTGCAGACAAAACACGATCGATTAAACGCTGCCAAGTAGCGCTAGCATGATGTAACCCCATAGGAAGCACTTTAAACTGCCACAAACCTCTACCAGGGACAGTAAATGCTGTTACTTCGCGACTTTCTTTTGACAACGGTATCTGAAAGTAAGCGCTCTTAATATCCAAAGATGAAAGGTATTTTGCGTCGCGTAAACTATCTAAAATATCAGCTATAAAGGGGACCGCGTAACTATCCTTTTTTGTTACCTTGTTAACCTTACGAAAATCGACAACTACCCTTCTAGTACCGTCTTTCTTGGGAACTAAAATAAGATTAGATGACCACGGACTATTTGATTTTTCAATGATGTCATTTGCGATTAAATAATCCAATTCCCTGTCTACATCCTTAAGTACATAAGGAGACATGCGATAAGGCATTTGTTTGATAGGCGAACCGGTGGTAGTAATAATGTGTTCTACAAGATGGGTTCGTCCTATGCCGTCTTTCATACGTGAATATTTAGACTTTATTAAAGAATCTAAACGCGACGTTTGCTCGTAAGTCAAATTTTTATAGGGTAAAATTGACGAAACATGAACTGGTTCAGTTTTCGCAAACTGCCAAACGTTATCTCTAAGATTGGGGATGATGCCCATTATTTTCCAAAAATCGAGTCCTAATATTAAACTATGTGGTAGCGAAGGGACTACTAAGACTTTAACATATTCAGTTTTATTAATCAGTTTTATAGGCAATGAAATTGTACCAATACTTTCACATCTTTGTCCATTAGCAACTGTACAACTAGGCGCAACGGCCTTTTCCAAAGTAAAACAATTTAATTTACGAATCAACTCATAACCCTTACTGCCTAAGATAGTTCGAGATGCGCCGGAGTCTAACAAAGCGACTATTTTTAACCCAACTACCGACACGTCTAAATATGGCCTCTCATCGTCCCTTACATATGCAAATATAAAATCAAGCAAGTATTTGTTTTTGTCATCAAGCTCGGTGCTTTTAAAAACAGTATCATCCGGAATTAAAATATCAGGAGACGTTGACCGGAACTTCAATGTCGCCTTGGACCGTTTCCCGAATTGCAACATTCTTTAGTAAGAATCCCTGGTTTTCCGCAACGGTAGCAATGTATCGTACGCGGAGCCTTGCAACCACGAGCAGAATGCCCAGGAAGATTACAATTCCAACAACGAAAATCAGGTACGGTGCTTGCACTCGACTCGACAAGAATTTCTGCAGAATCTTTCCTGTTCTCTACCGCTTGAACTAACGTAATGTTTTCGAGTTTGCGAGACATATTTACATCGCCGCGTCCACGTCGCTCTGACGAGGTTTCAACATACGCGAGATCCGGTTCAAGATGCAATTGTGTTCGTAAACCGCGCGCTTCCGACACATGTCTTTTTCTTACTTCTATTTCTTCAATCTTTCTTCCGTATTTAAGTAACTCTTGCTCAGAATTAATTTCTACAAGCGCCAATTTATCCTGAATGGATGGATGAATATTTCTAACAATAATTTTTAATTTCTCTTCTTCCGAAAGAGGCATTAATAACCGACCGAATAAATTTCTCATAATCGCCAGAAAAACTCCTATTGATTCTTCCTTTCCCTGAACGCGTGTTTTAATCTCCGCTATTAACTTTTCGTCATAATCCGGGGGTTGAAACTGCATACGGAGTTCTGCTTTTAACTCCGGCCAACCTCTTATAGTTGTACGTACGCCTCTAAACCAATTCAACGCCCTGCCAGTAAACAAATCTAAAGCGGATAAAAATAATTCCTCTTCTGACACGCCACGCGCTATTTGTAACTCGTCTACTCTTTCCAAGAAAGCTCCGATCGACAACCCTTTCGGTTCGCCCGAAAACTTTAAACCCCATTTATACACAGGTACCGGTTTAAGCAAAACACCCGCGCGATTACTATGTGCGTTTTCCGAAACAACCTCGACTAACCGCGAAGGAGTACTAGCGTGCGCGTTACCAATGTCTTCTTCATCAGAACCGCTATCCGATTGCAAAAATGAAACGGTATCGTTATGCGACTTGCGTAGTTTCAAAGTTTCGTTAAGTGTGTCAGAAATTTTTAGAATTTTAGTAATAGTGCTAGCCCTTTGAACCTTTTCTTGTTCATTAGTCATTGGTAACCGATCGGCCCTAGCCATAAGATGCGACAAACGACTATTTAAAATCAAAAATTCTTTCCTATCAGATCGCGCCGTGAACTCGGAAATCTTTTCTGATAACACGGAAATTTTATCATTGCATGCTTGTATTTCGTCGGAAAATGTTTTATTACATTCGGGATATTTACTTCCGTGACCGATTCTTTCTAAGTTTAAAATTTTCCTAAGTTCTTTACGCATACAGTTTATATCGCAACTAGTAGGAAAACCACGATATTCTAATTCATAAATTAACTCATCTAATTCTAAATGTGACGCAACAATTTTATACTTGGCGGCCATGATGAACAATAATACCAAGAAAATAATTGTAAAACAAAATTACACAAAACTAAAATAATCTGAGGATACTGCAGCAGCACGCGACTAAAAATTTCTATGCTTTCAAAATCTTTTATATCCCGGACGAGCCCCCAAAATATTGTTACGTAAATTTCTTAAACTACAGACGTAACAATCCCAGGTTCAAACTATAAAAGAAACCATACGTTCGAAACTAAAAATATAATTTCAAAAAGAAACGTAACAGACGTAGTAGAACCCAAAACACAAATTAATAATAATTAAATTTAAAAAAAAGATTACGGTTACTAATGTTTATCCAAATTAATTAAACAAAAAATTAATCCCGATCAGAATCGATTCATCAGGGTTACAAAAGAACGATAATTGCAATTTAAAATTATAGTAACATAATATAACATTAGGCCGTAAGCGTAAATAAAATAAAACCTGTACTTAAACGTCATCACCTCGAAGACAGGAATCGTATGCGTTTGCCGATAAGTCTTGACGACTCCGCTCTGATAAATCGCTATCGAGGGCAACAGAAAACCGAACGTAAAACACCGAGAAATTTCGGTGTTTAAACTAAATAAAAATGTTATTTAAGAACAACCCTTAGGACTGTATAGTAATTAACAGCCTGAACGAGTGGTGGATAAGTTAAATCCTGGATAAAAAATCCGAATAAATCGTAAGTATACTAATTCCAACAAAAATCCCAATAGTTATACTTCAATTACATCTCTGGAGCAAAAATCTCGAAAACCCGAATTTTGCAACCTTAAGCAAAAATTAGCTCCAGAAAATATCCAGGCAACTTTCTCAAAAGACCGTTTACGATCGTCTCCTCGAAGTGCCCACGCTGTCCGACTAACTTATCGCCAAAAGCCGCGCGAAACACGGGAAATACCTCAGGGTCATGAATTGAATAAATAATAATTTTTGAACCAAAATTAATAAAATGTAATGCAAAATTTGCATGTAACAAATGTCACTGGCACACCAGTCGAGCAGCAACTTCAGCTTGAAAAACGGAGGCATATTTACTCAGGGACAGTGAATATTTTTACGTAAATTTAACCGTAGCTTGGTGCAGGCGGCAGCTCAGAACACATCGATTAGAGGATCGCAGGTAGTACTGGGTGTACTAATCATAATGTAATTAAAAGAACGCCAAAACGGTAAAAAGCTACAAATCCCATTTAAATATTTCAAACACTAAATAGAAACAAGTTGCAAAACACAGTTTATAGCAACGAATATATTTATTTCAAACAAGAGATAGGGGCAAATAAATAGCAATAAGTGATTCATTGACAAATATTATAATTATTAATAATGATGCAGGCCCCTTAGATCATGCAATTCTTCGTAAGGCTAATTATATCCAATGATAACGTGCACTACATATAATGTGGTTTTAATAGAGTAATAAAAATCTAAAGAGTTGAATAGCAAATAACGTAATTCACAATCACCGTAACTTCAAACGTAATCGATCAACTACTTTGTTTACGTGCAGTCGCGAAACGATAATTATAATTAACAGTATAGAATAAAATGAGTACTAAAAACTTACCCCACCGGGTTTCCTTGTAAGAAGTAGTAACGTTCACGGCTTTCTATTATTTTAGTGACGGGACGTACGTAGTATGCTTACCTATATGGCGTGCTGTGCTTAAATCTCGCATTGATTACATACAACTGATTAAAGAAACTTTAATGTTAGAACGTCAACGTACTCAAGACAAACTGCGTTATACAAGGTTAAAGATGAATTAAAAGTTACGATTGGAAGTAAAATGAATTAGTATGATCTACACTTTGATTTAGTAGAACAAGTAATACGGTGAATTCCAAATAAACACTTGCGGAAGGCTGAATTGATAACCATCAAATCTAATTAAAAAAATTTATTATACAATACTGAAAGAACTTTAGAATGTGGTGTGAGTCATATTTTGCCATCACTGGCTTTTAGTTAACCATTGACTCGCATCGCATTCTTCTGGAGGTTTCTTTACGAGAAATCAAATGTGATTTTCACAGATTTATATCCCAGAGAAAACCGTGTTATAGCCCCAGGAAACTCGTTAGACACATTGAAAGTAACATGTCGATTCCATCTTAGAATTTCACCTGACAACGCCACTCAATTAAGAAATTGGCTTAATCCGATTAATGTATCGAACAATTATTTGCCAACATATTGTTAAAAACGAAATCGTAGAAAGAAGAATTATAGCGATCTGATGAAACCAATCGTTCTTAGCCATGTCAAAGATGTAAATGAACGAGTGAAGGTTTGTTTTTGTTTGCGCACCCATTCATCTTCCCCGTAAATATCGTATACAATACGCGTTTTAACAAACAGGGGTGGCGGCAAACCAGTGACGGCGTGAATTTAATTTAAAAAATGCACACATAATGACATGTAACAATTTGCTTTCTATTGTGCTTGCCTATATATATTCTGACACCGATAGCTTTGTAATTTGGTAATGTTTGCTTATGTACCAGTGTCCTTTGGCCGCGCCCGGGCCTTGTCCAGTCATCTTGTGACGGTATTATCACTTTCAATTTTTTTAAGCTGTGATAATCTTTTGTGAATAGTCGGATTTCATAAATAAGATTGTTTCTTCGCGCAGAACGTTTGTAATACCGGTTCTAGGTTTCGGTAGTTGACGTGTATTTATTTATCTGCAGCCAGTGTACCGCTGTCTTGCTTCTACTATTATAACGAAGTGTAATGGTAGAAATGAAAGTAGTACTTCCAGGGTTACTGTGGACGTAGTTTTTATTGATCCAGTTATAAGCAGAAATGCCATCTTTGCACTTTGCCCAACTTTGAAGCCGTGCTTTTTAAGTTGGTTCTTTCGCTCTATACAATAGCGTCTTATGTGATGATGGACTTTGTTATGATTTTCTTTGTGATATTTTCTAGATGATTGTTGAAAGTCCGTCTGGTATAAATAATAAGTCCCAGATATTTGTCTTCTGTCATCGGCAACGTGACTTTGTGCATTGTAAGTAGGTTTATGTCCTCGGTTTTTGGTCGTTTAGTAAACGGTACGGTTGCCGTCTTGACTAAGTTTAGTCTTTTTTGCACCATCTTTTGGTGGTGTTTAGTGCATTATGGTAGATACAGTAGCCATAAATTTCCCAATTATGATTATTGTAAGATCGTCAACGTATCCTAAAGCGCATACTCTTCCGTATTCTAGTTATCATGATGTAACATGATTTCTTTTATTGTCACTTTACTGAACACAGTAGGCAAACAATTTTCAATATTTAATATTGATCTAAATTGCGAGGATTAAATCTTTAGTTCGGACTCTATCATAGCGTAGGTAATTTGTTACATGTCGTTATTTTGTATTCATCGAAAAGATTTATTTTAAATTAAAATTAACGGCTGCACTGTTTAACAACGCTACTAATTGGGGATAAACGGTATATTGCTGTCAAACGTCATTTTTGCTTTTCATTTACCGGTTGGAAATCGCTGGTGAACGTTTCTGAGCCTAGGTGTTATTTTAACACATGTAAACAGTTTTCTTTCTGTTGAATTTTTTTTGGCAATGATTTCTGTTACGCTAGGAAAAACGTACTTCAGGTATTGATCGAATTTGGCGTTTTGGGTTAATTACTGGACGTTCTCAGGTTGGCAACAATTCTCAAAGATGGTGTCGTCACGTTATCTTCTTACCTTTTATCAGCGAGTTTCGGAGGATTACCATGCTATCTTTGTACCCGGTTATTTACGGGATATGCATGTAACCTATGGAGTCCACCTAGTTTAACCTAATCGGAAAGGACGAGACAAAACTCACATTTATATCAGTATGCACATTATTTGGTATAGCATATATCTTCTTGCATTTCTATTTGCTTTATGTAATTTGTTTGTTTCTATTCATTAACCGTCAGCCTTTAGTGTATTAACGTGTTTTATGTAAAAACATTAGATCATTCTGACTTAAATCAGTTGCAAACTTTGTATCATCTATAACCTTATGTATTGTCGTTGAGTACGTTGACGTGACATTCGTCAAATTTTTTTGATCATTTGAACACAGTCGTAGTCAAAGGCAAAATAACTTTAACCGTCGTACACAAACTTATATACCACCCAAACAACACATTGGTACAGAAAACGTCTAAATGTCCGTCTAATAAACGTTAATAACGCGTTTAAAAACGTTTTTATGTCTTATAAATGTCTATTAGCCGGACATTTAGACGTTTTTTGTACCAATGTGTTGTTTGGGCACGCATAGTTTTTGTTTTAAATCAAACAAATAGGGGTAGTGGAAGTCACTGCGATTGACGAAGAAGTGTCGGTTTGCTAAGTTTCTGTACTATATTTTACTTTTTTTGCGATTCATTTTTACCATTGTCGATTGTCGACTTATTTCGCGACTGCATAGTAAACAAGTAAATTTGATCGAATAATATTTATATTTAAATTAAAAGCATTCTTAAATCTATAATTGTTATTGGTCTACTTTTTTTTTCTGTTGATTTTAACGACCATTTTCTCTTCTTGAAATAAGTATATTATTGTTAGAAGTTGTGTTTTGTCAATTTGTTCCTTTTAGTGATCGACAGATTTAAACAAAGTCTGTATTGGGTGATATTTACTTATTTTGCGCTTTTTTAATTTAGTGTAAGATTAGCACACTGAGATTTGCGATCCGCTTGCCGATACAACTGAGTTAGTCGCCAGCAATACAGTCGCAAGAAAATTTTCGTAACAAATATATATTTTTGTTAAATTTATTGACATATTTTTGGCGCTTTGATTAAACTTAATTACAAATTTAATTAATCAAATTAATGCGATCATACAGAGACTAATAAGAGTACTTTTACTGTTGAACGTGTATCGTGTCGTCTTTAACAGTTCGATGTAAATTTAATTTCATAATAAAAAAACGGTTTCAATGAAATCAGTTTTTGGTGTTTTGGACTTTTTATGAAGCTTTCATCTACATTTTTCTATCATTACAAAACCACTATAAGGTAATTGCACGCAATTTTTTATTTTTGCATTAACAATTATCACGTAATTGGAAAAGCTTAAGCTTTGTTGTAGAACTGAGTAATATAAACCTTGATTTTGAAAATAATATAAAAAAGCAGTTCAAAATAGATGCTTATCCGGTAATATACAATAACGTTTAAATAAACAAAATGTGGTCTCATTTAAGTAAAACCGTTTAAATGCGATAAACCTGTAGCGTGTATTTAACTTAAAATTTTAATATAAGCTAAACATTAAATGTATAGCGTAAACCGGAGATAACAAAGTGGATTACTTACTGCAATCATTCCAGAAAAATTATAAACTAGGAGAGAGTAACTTGTTTTAATTAAAAAATAATGGTAGCACTAAAAACTTACATTAATTGAAAAATACGGATTAAGCTAGAAACAGTTAGCTTTAAATTGTATAAAGCTCTTGTGAGAACTACTATATTTGTGAGTATATACGTTTAATATTTTTTGTGTTATTTAATGCACTCTGTATGAGTATAATGGATTATATACCGATGCAGGAAGCGAAAAATTAAATGCACCCGATATCGTTATTAAATGAGATTTTTTTTGTGTTATATTTCTAAATTGTGATTAGAAATAGTTTAAATGTCAATATACAAAGTATTTCGGTGTTAACAAAATACTGAAACGTTTGAGGAATTATTTTCAAGTTCGAGAGCTTTCACGAAGTTGTTATCCATTTCCAGAACGTTCCCCGAAAGATTTAGCAAATTCGCGGATTGACAAAATATATAAAAGCGATACAAATGAATCATAAGAATTATTTTAGTTATTCGAAGTCGTAAGTGTTAAGAAGATATTTAAATAAATAAGTGATTAACGTGTGTTCGAGATAAATATAACGAAGTATAATCTTACGTGACTTTAATGTAAACAAGTAAATTAGTGTAAGTGGTTTTCTTAAATATCGTTAGATTTAATTAGTTCGTGTAATTTCGGCGTGTAAATATTTTACTTAGCCGAAAACATAATTTTTGATTATTGTTTATCCATTTTAAAGTTTAAAAAACACAAAGATTTTAAATTGTAATTGTAAATAATTTAATTTACGCCTTTCTCATATATTTCATTTATTAATTATTCTTGGTTACATGTTTCAACCGTTATGGTCATCGTCAGGTCCCTAAAATTATTAACTTATTAGTGAAATCTAAACCTTAAAATTGTTAATGTACTTACAATTAATAAATTAATTAATTAATTAATTAATGAAATGACAATATAAACTAAACAAATTTTAAACTAGATAGGTACCTATATAAGTCTAATATTATTAACAAGAGAATTAAATTTTAAAAAAATTTTATCGTTAAAAAATTAATTAAATACTTTTATTGCAAATATGAAGAATTTTATAGTTACTTTTATAATCAAAGAGCTGTTATATTCTAATAGACCATTAGTAAAAAAAGATTAGTTAATAAATTAACACCATTATTGTTTTCAATGTAAGAATAATGCTTAGCTATTTTTGTTTAAAGTTTACGACCGGTTTGTCCAGTATAAAAAGAATTACAGCTACCACAATTTGATTTGTAAACAACAGATTTATTAAGAATATCAACTTTATCTTTACTATTAACAGGATTTTAAATTAAGTTTAGATTAAAATAAGAAATGTTAATATTATAATGTTTAAATAAATTTTAAAATTGAAAAGAAGATGAACCAATGTAAGGAAAAGAAAAATACGTCTATTCAATTCTAAGGTGTCGTGGAAATTTTCGAACAAGTAATCTTGTAATCACGAGAGGTGCGAGGGTATGAGGACCCGCTACAGACAATTACGTAAGAATTGAGAAAAACCGCTTGCCCCAAAAGAAGACTTCTAATTAAGTCACAAACTATTCAGTTTAAAATCGCATAGATATGTTTGAAATAAAAATGGCCATGAAAGCCGTTTCCTTCGGCGTACATAACTTACGTTTTATACCATCATTGACAATTCGTTTGACACCGATTCTCTCCGAGATAGCACGAAGTCTAGAAAACAAATCTTATACACGAAACAATATTAATACTAAGACATTTTTAACATAACAATTTGTTTAATTTATTTGTCATTTTGACATAACTTGTATATATCAAATTAATTTATTCATTTATTAATTGTAAGTACATTAACAATTTTAAGGTTTAGATTTCATTATTAAGTTAATAATTTTAAGCAATTGACAATGACCATAACGGTTGAAACATGTAGCCAAGAATAATTAATAAATGAAATATATGGGAAAGGCTAGTATTAGGCATTGATTAGACTGCTCTATAAAAACTACTAACTGAAAAAGTAGTAGTCAATCAGTATAATTGTGAAAAATATTAAAGAAACAATGGACAGCTGATTCGTCTTTTGGGGACTCTCCAGCACCGTGATAACTCTAATATGAATATTGCTGAGAACTACTTCTGTTATATCTTGTAAGATAAGAATAGAATATATGAATGACACATCGTAATGGAAACACCATTTGTTATTGGTATTCTTCTAATCTCTCTAATCAGTAAGGAAAATGACTAAGTGAACTTCTTGGAAAATCTTTTTAAATAGTAAACACTTACTACAAGAATAAATTTTATCTCCAAATATATACTACGTGTTTCACTAAACGTGTCGCGCGGCTGTGTATCATAAACTATAAAGCCTGCTGTATCTCAGAAACTATTCATCGTAGAGACTTGCGTTAAAGAATGATATGACTAAAGTGGCCAAAAGAAGATTTTGGAAATTCATATTATTGCATTTAATTTTTTAGAGAATTTCGCAATTTTCTATTATCATATCAAAAAACACGCTCTAGCGGCATGACTAAAAATTAGAAATATCACAGGTAATATGGGTTTGATGGAGCAATAAATGCTTTTTCCAACGAGACCGAGTTTGTTAAAATCCGTTTAGTCGTTTAGTAGTACTAGCTTAGAAAAAGCATTTTTTTGGTACATTTAGTAAATGTATTTTAGTGAAAAAAATACTTTAAAAGTTACCAACCAAAAAATAATTTCCAGGATTTTCTTTTGGCTACTTTAGTCATATTATTTTTTACATTTTTTATCTGGTCAGCCAGTACATTAATAGTGATAACAGCACCAAATTTGAAACTTCATTGCGAAGGTAATGAAGTAAACATGACGTTTGTAGCTGCTCTAATAAAAAAGTTTCGAGAAGTTTAAAGACAATTTAATAACAATAATACAAAACGACCTAAAGCTTTAACTGACAACGTAGAAATGTTGGTTCTAACATGTACTAAAGGATGAAGTCAAAAGGTTGTACGAGAGCAGAATTATATGGCCTCGATATGGACTAACGCATTTTGGAGCGTTCTTTTTTCGTTGAGCTACCCGTTGATGTCATTATCAATAAAATCGGTTAAGGGATTACTGAGATATAACGTTCAAACTCATGTTCTTTAGATGCTCTTTATTATCTTAAATACAACTTTCAATTCCGACCTTTTGCTTTAAATACCTTAAAAAGAATAATCAGGTTCCGTTATGTCTAGAATCCTAATAGAGTTTCTTGTTATATGAGCTGTTGCTCCATTTGTTACAAGCTTTTGCTATTTACGAACCTGCACGGCCAACTCACAATAGTCGGTGAGAGGGGGGGTCCATAGATACATTAAATATACTTAAGGGCGCCAGAGCTTATCCCAAAGTCACTTCTGTCCCGCTCAAGACAGGCGGTTTAAACTTGTAACAAGATGTTAGGTTCGTAATGCTGAAAGAAACGAAAAAAAAAAGAAACTACGTGGTTAACAACAATTGTACTTTAATTACTCTATCAAGATAAATATATTAACAGTTAAATAGCCAAATATAAGCAGGTACTGGAGAGAATATAGAAAAGAGAATAGCAGCAGGATCGGCAACTTACACTGCACGTCAAACAAAAGTGTAACTACCATAACATATATAAAACTTTATCAGTAAGTAACATTAATAATGATAATTGACTGTGGATATAAGCAGCAAGCGATAAGTCCTTTACTTAAACTAATTGAGTCACAATAACAAGCAACAAATCAATTCGAACGTACGATTAGTAAATATAATAAGTCGTGAGTATTCACCGTAGCGACAACGAATAAATAAGTAAAAATTGACTTACCAAAGTCCAGGGTTACCTTCAGAAAAACGTTTTTCCTAATGGCTTCCTGCAATTAAACTTCCTGAAAATAATCGTGTCTACCTGGCGACTCACAAACTATAAGTAAAAGACACATTTAAGGGACAGTAATCGAACCGACACTTATCGTATGCTGTTACATTAAATTTTCCGTCTATGGTGGTGTTAAGTTATTGCCTCCGAAGAGAATTCAATCGTATCCAGTAATTAGGATCTTCCGAACAAGGTGATAGTCATCAAGGTATTAATTGCCTCCGAAGAGAATTCAATCGTATCCAGTAATTAGGATCTTCCGAACAAGGTGATAGTCATCAAGATATTAATTGCCTCCGAAGAGAATTCAATCGTATGCAGTAATTAGGATCTTCCGCTTCCGATTATAATTTTCCCTTGAGGATTTTAGATAACGATAAGAATACCCCTATTTAGGAGATAGCACATTGCGCTAACAAAAGACATAAAAATTACCTTTAAACAAAGAAAGAACAAAAACCACTTACTCTGCGTGAATAAATTAGTTAGTTAAGGAAACTTCTATTTTCCATCGTGTCCCAACACGTGGATGATTTTAGAAAACGATTTTTAACTCACGCAGACATAGGTTAACACATGCACGATGTTAAAGTCAAAATGCCGGTAATCTCGCCGGATATCGCCTACTCAATACGAAGTGACCGACGAACCCGATAGATGGCGTCGAGAAATATAAAAGTCATTTTTAATTAAATCAATATACAGGGTGATGCATTATTTTTATTTATGCACGTAACACATTTTGTTGGAATATTAAAGTACTAATTAGTAATTTCCATCTAATCAGTTCTGGGATAAGAAACGTTTGTAATATGTTTATATAGCGCTCGGAATATAGTGTTACAGTCCGGTTTTTTTATCCTCAAAAAATAAGAATTAATGAAACCAAATGATCCTACACCAAACCAAACAACTTTTGTGTTTGTTGTGTTTTATTTTTTTTTATATATATTTTGTTTAGTTTTCTTTTGTTTTTTGCTTGCTTTTTGTTCCTCAGTCAACAACTTTTTTGGTGTATCGGTAATAATGGCTGAACATCTTTTATTGCGACTCTCTTTGCATTTTTTTGTTTCTTCGGACCTGCTTTTGGCAACGGTCTAATTTCTGAAGGTGAAACATTTTTGCTAGGATTAGGTTTAGCAGCAGAAAAACTAATTGGCATTCTGTTATTTAAGATTTGATATAGATGGAATCATGCCACTAGATTCTGGTGTAGGCGATAGAGAAATGGTTGAACGTTTGATATTCTTACTTGTATTTATTTCTTTTTCTTCACATATTTCTGGGTTTTTTAAAGGCAGAACTCCCGAATCATCCGGATTTGATCGGTTTGTCACAAAACTGGGCCAAATTGATGGTTTCTGAAAAGTTAGAGGATAAGCTCATGCAACTATTTCTGGTATAACGTATGTGGTCAGTGTAGATCCAGAGAGATGTTTCCATCCAACCATTGCAAAAGGAATCAACGCACCATCTACGGTTCAGCCAGTGGCTTAAGATGGTGGGTACAATGAGGATGAAATGTCAGCATCACTACATCGTTATTATTAACGTAACTTAATTTATCGATTGAAAGATGAGAATTGTGATTATACAGTAAGAATAAGCAAGGATATTCTTTTAAACTCTTCGCATGGTGGACAAAATGGTGCATAAAAGTATAGAAATGTTTGTTCTTTATCTACTCTGAAGGATTACTGCTTTCACGACAACCTACTGGTTCATTACGGATGAAATATTCTTTAAAAGAGTCTTGGGGAAAATGGAAAAAGTGGAATGCAGTTTCCACTCGCAGATGTTGCAGATGCAATGTAACGAGGGTTCCTTTTTACCAGATGTCATAACTTCAACTTGCTTACAGCCTTGGTGTCCTACAATTTTATTTACTTTTAGGACAGTTGTGATTTTAGTCTCATTCTTATTCCATGTTTTGAGGTGAAAATTTGTATAGGTCCATTACCGAAAATAACTAGTTATTTTTTCTTATTGAAGCTCGTTGCACGGGCTAGCGTAGTTGCTTGGTATTCTAGCAAAAGAATAGAATGACACTTAAAAAAACTGGAAAATCAGTCAGTGCCAGTTTGCTTACTTTTCGTTTATTTTGCATGAAACTTCAAAATATTGGCCACTGCTATTTGGTACGCTAATTTCCTGATTTTATGGGTATGTCAGATGCTTGTTCGATATATTGTTCAAGTTCTTTGTCTAATACATCGCTACAAACCTACTTATTTTTAATGTAACGACCGAAGTTATAGGTTACACCAAATTGCTGTCTATATCGCCAGCAGACATTTTAGCACAATACCATGGCATTATAGTTACGCTGAAAAAAAACAGGATAAACAATGAACAAATTGTAAGAAACGGTTATATGGGGTACAACCAAACCCGTTTGTTTTGTGGCAACCAACCCCATGCCGCCATTTTGCAATAATTTCTTAATTATTACCAGGATTGGGAATAAATGACTGTGTGACAACTAACATGTGTGACAACCATACCCGGACTTTTCCACATTTTCAGCTTCTTGATATCTAAAACTCTGCGTTAAGATTAGAACCTCCTCCGGATTTGGACCGTGTTGATGTAATCGAAGTTTTGTGCACTTTTGTAAGCGGTTTCATCAGGGCGTGAAAAAAATCGAAAACTCTAAAAGTAAACGATAATTTAACAAAGAATCACTACAGAGTTAACCAAGCCAGATTCTAAACTCTATAGAAGTAACTTAAGAAAAAGATATTTCCGTATTTATAGAAGAAGTATTGTCGCGGTGGGATGAGCTCGACACTGATTTTGATTACGTTCGAAAAGGGGCGTGTCTTTGATAAACCAATAGCAATCGAGAACCAAAGAGGGGATAGTTTAAAACCGTTGTCACGATTGAAGTTATTGGGGCGTTAATGATTTCTGGGATTTTTCGGACTTTCCTATTGAAGACGAATTGACATTTCGCAATAACCGAGGCGTATCAAATGTATTGTGGCCTGTAGTAAAGTAATGTTCAGCAACGGCAGATTTAAAAATATATTTTTTCTTTATACAACGATTATGTTTCGAAATACGTGTGATGGAACGATTAGTTTCGCCGATAGTATAGACCAAACCACATGATCAAGAAATTTTGTGTATACTTTGGTTGTTTAGATGATCAAGAAACCTAGACAATTTAAGACGACCATGAGACCAAACAATAAAGGTGTCATCAACATACCTAAACTAGACTTTAGGTTTCAATATTATTGATTTCAAAGCAACCATTTTAAAGGATTCTATAAAACTCTTAGTTACAACAGGTGATAACGGAGAACCTATAGCGGCGTAAAACTTGTTATCAAATTGAAAGTAAGTAGATAATAAACACTTATCAATAAGAGGAATCAAACTCAAATCTTTGTCGTGGTGAGACAAAATTTACTCGATGATAATAAGCTTATTTGATCGATAAGAATGCGTTTTTAAACTTTTAATACTGAAATCACCTTCTTGCAACATTAACCACCAGCTGCCACTGCTCGATACCAATGTAAAAAAATTTGGCTTAATGTTAACCTTGCTTCCTTATCTCGATTTGTAAGGTGCTGTGTGACTTTTTTTGAATATTTTTGGAGCAAGTTATTGCCGATTACCCCCCATGTTGTTTTAATTGCTGACGTTCCACCACCGGGGTGCTCATTACGCGACCCATGATTAAAGTTTGAAACAGTATAATGGAAACCAAGGCGTATAGCTCATATTTTTTTTTCAATCACTAATATCACGAGTAATAACCATTGCCGTGAAGTTGTTTTGAAGTGAAGTGGCGAAGTTCGCTATAAACCAATTTGGGATTCTACGGTTGCTAATGGTCACGGACTACGTGATAACGTTACTTTTTTACGTCATTTAAAGTTCGAGTACTGTTCGATATTATGTAAATTAAGGTTTGTTTGTGTCACTTAACTTACTATTAATGTCACTAAAACTTAGATTACTATTACAATTATATAAATTTATTTTGTAAGAAGATTAGGAAGTATACGGTGCATATGCTTTGTTTTAGAATGGTTAGTTAAACCAGAATTTGTATAACTTCGCTTGCACGTTTGATGTCATACTGTTTGGTGAGTTGATAGAGCATGTGAAAAGGATTATTTTTTGCCAATACACCTGGTACTGCAGACGCAAGATAGCAGCATAAATCTTAGATTTAGTACGTGACATTAGAATTAGAGTTGGTAGCGAAGAGAAGAGATTGTTGCGCATGTGTTACTTTTAGAGAAATGCGCTGATGAAATTAAGTAAACATTGGTCGATAGATGTCATTTTGCTCGTTTTCCCAAACTTTTCGGTGATTTTCTTGTAAACCATCTTGATGTTGCTGTAGTGTTGTGTTGTTGTTGTTATCATTGTTGTTTTCCGTTAACATGAAAATGCACAAATGCCGCCGATATGTACGTTCTGCTTGTGGAAGCCCACAAGAAATCTACAAAAGGAAAAAAAACACTGTTGAAGTCCCTACAACAAAATGGATACGGGTTCAAAGAGATCCAAAACGCATGGAAAAGAGCAATAAATCCAAAAGTCAAAGAAGGCTTATCACCTCCTACTAGCACCGCTTATTTACCATACTGTATGGGTTCGACAGACAAAAGAAGCAGGGTGCTAAAGAAACATAATATTAAAACTGTCTTTACGACTAAAGATACCCTGAACACCTGGTTTACATCTGCTAAAGACAAACAAGGGCTTCTAAAACATGCAGGAGTTTACAAAATTCCTTGTTCCTATGGATTAAGTTATATAGGACAGACTCTATTAAAGCTAGAGTAAAAGAAGATATGGCTGACTGCAAACACCGCGGAGTTACTAAATCAGCAGTGGCAGAACACGTGTGGGATCAAGGACACACGTTGAACTTTGACCAAACTAAAGTGTTGGCTAGAACTCCTTTCTACTTTCCCAGACTAATCCGCGAAGCTGTGGAAATAGAAAAACATCTATGCAATATGAACTGAGATGACGGTTTAAGACTCAGCAAATCTTGGCTACCAGTATTATATCCTCTAAGACAAAGATCAACCTTCTTGGAAAGGACACAAACACTTACTCCGAGTAATAAAGAAGTCAGTCAAGCGGTAACGGAAAAATAATATCCGTTAATCACGCTAATCGCTATTGGTATAAATACCGTTATTTACACTTTTTCTTTCAGTAACATTTACCACTCTGAAGATGCAAGCTGCAATGTCTTGCGAAACGTCAGCTTGTTTGGGTTCACGAACGACAATACGGCAAAGGCCAAGTTCTACTTCTTGTTTTGATTCTCAAGAAAAGACTAGGTCCAAGCCTAAGTCTGGGTGTTTAACTACGACGCGGTCTAAGCCGAAAGTCGCTCATAATCATAAACATAACAACCGCGAAAGCTTAAGATTTTATATGCTTTTAATAAATTTATACTATAAAGGTCAGCACAAAAAATTTTTTATTTTGCGATATATCCGTACTGTAAATGATACGGAAAGAGACTCTCTTTCCGTACTGCTTTAGTGATTAAATAAATTTAAGTATGCAACATTGTAAATCCTATCTGACAGTCAGTGTTACCGTTTTAGTACTTTTGTACTAGAACTATAACTTTTAGTAACCAACCATACTTTTAATACCACTTTAACAAAATTGAGCATATCTAGTACTTTTTTTGTGGTAAACGGTATTTTAAACGGTGTTTAGCTGATACTTATGAGAAAAAAAATTAAATATGGGATTAGACTGCGTAGACGACAGCGCCACACAATACAGAGATTAGAACTAAATTACACGAATTTTACTTTACAACAGTACCACTATTTTCAAAACAAAAAATTATGATCATTCATTTTGTTGAAATTGCATAACAATTTACGGAATTGCATAAAACTGTATAAAATTTTGTAAAATTTTAACTCGCTTCAACATTAACACATGGTTAATTGACTTGTAGATTTAACGATGGAACGCATGACAAAATTCCGAAGGAATCAAGAAAATTAAAGAACATAACATACATATTGAGATAAAAATCCAAAGCACAAGCTACTACTGATGCGCCCAAACAATTTTCTAAATATTTTTAAACATATACTAATCTATTTAGAAAATATCTTACAAAAATATTAATATTTATGACAATTGCACTGACAATTAAACTGTCACAAAAAATATGGTTAGCGCTACATTTTAGTTCCTATCTCAGTAATAAGTAGCGCTGATGATTTCTCTAAAAGTGTCAATGTTAGATTAAGGTATCAGCTATCTATATTATTATAGAGATCAGAGAAACAATCGGACAAATATTCGAGAAAAAAATTATTTCTCAATATTTTAGTTAATTAGATGTATAGAAAGGTGATCACGCCGCTTTGGCTTTTCATTTCAACATCACAATCTGTATTTTTTAGGAAATTAATGTTTGATGTGCAAAAATAAACAAATCAACAGTCTATTTTAAAAAAAGCCACCTTCTAATGTTTAATAAAGCAAAATACAAGATATTATAAATGACATAATTACCTAGTAACTTTTTATTATTATTTTGGGTGGTGTACACGATAAATCACTGAACTCTTCTTCCGTCTTTGAACACTTGAAGAACATAAAACCTTTGTTCACTAGTAAATACCTGACCGTTTCGTACATTTAAAAAAAGTGACAGTACAACGTTACAAAAGTCTTGGGCAAAGATAATACACCAAGAAGAACTTCCTGCAGACAATGATGAAGAAGCAGCTGCGCTTCATGAAATGATGAGAAATTTAGATGGTTGGGAAGATATTGGCCAAGAAGAAATTAAGGAATGGATAACATTTAACAACAAAGAACAAGAAGAACTAACTGACGTTGACTTTATTGAACTTGTTAATGAAAGGGATAGTGATAATGAATCAGAAGGGAATGAAGGAAGACGGAGGAAAATTTTGCACTTTTAAGCTTTTAACTCGTTTTATATGTAGAGCAACAGCCTAATGCCACATCAAGTGACATCTTCCTTTTAGCAAAGTGGAAACACATTGCTTCAAAAAACCGCTTGGGTGCAAAATTTAAACAATCAAAGATTGATTCTTTTTTTCACACTACCAGAATAATATACCAATGTACCTATACTGTAGTACATTTTTTTTAAATAGAAACTATTATGTATTTTATTTCAAATATATTTGTTTGTTCTTTGAATAGATACATATTTATGTACCTATATAAATATTTTGCCTCTTTTAGTAAAAACTCCGTATTAACGTTTGAATGACATAATGAGAAATAATTTGGAATCAACTGCCACTATATGCTTGTAATTTTGTTTATTTTATTTTCATGTCTAATTATTTCATTCATGTTCATTCAAATTACTATTACTATTGCTGTTGAAATTCGAATCAGCAATTTGATCGCTCTTTTTAAATTTGCCTACATTGGCACATTCAAAGATAAAAATAAAACCTTGAATGAAATTGAACCAACAACTTTCAGTGTAAAGTTAGGTGTAGTTACTATATGTCTTATTAGTTGTATTAATTCATTTTGTAATATATTTAAAACAATTGGTTCTTAAAACGAAATTTAATGTATGCATTCATTTTCCAATTCCTTTATTATTTCTTGGAAGCTACTACTGAGAAGATTCTAATAACAACTTCTACCCATCCATAATTTTCTTTATGCGTCATATAAACAGTTTTCTACTGTATAACCAAGCAGACATCTGTTTTAAATATTTTATATTATTACTTCTATTAACGCTCACCACGTATTTGGAATGTCGCATTCGAACGCACCATTAATTATTCGAATTTTTTATTCACATACCCTATCAACCGACTCGGATCTCAATGTCACGTGCTAAATTTATGCCGCCATCTTAAGTCTGCAGTACCAAATGTATTGGCAAAAAATGATCACATTGACATGCTCTAACTACCCTTAAAATATGCGCACTTATTTCAATGACACCCTGTATATTCTACTAAAGCGCTTAGTATAAATTTGTTACATTTTAGTAATCTACATCAAAATACGACCAAAACTAAATTAACAAAAATATATTTGGCTTAAAAATTAAAAATAAGAATCACATGTATTAAATGTTAATTGAACTGAAGAATTTATTGACTTTTAAATACAAACTCGAAAACTTGTAACCTTTAAAATAAGAAGTAATAAGAAAGATTTGATTAATTCAGTAACCATACAAGTGAAATAGATGTGTCGTATTTTAAAATTTACAAAATGTTTGCTGTGCTGAAAGAAAAGCTTGGAGTTTAATTCGGACAAGCGTCAAATCTCGACAGATGCTAGTCGATAATTATTTATTATTAAAAAAATGTATTTTTCATAAAAAGAGGGTGATAGGAATTTTTGATGAATAGGCTTTTTTGGACATATGTCAATTAATGTATTTGCACGGTTCGGTGACATTAAACCGTAGATTTGCAACTCTCAAGAACAAAGCAAATTATTTTTTATTTTTGATTAACTCGTTTGAACAACTCTAAATACAAAATAACTCTTTGAAATTTATTGGACGATGCTTTTGCTTTACAAGATTACTGAACAACACGAAGAATTCTTAATTTTGTCACCTTCGATATCGAAACTTACTGAAGTTTTTATTCATGCGTGATATTACCATTCTATTCCATTAATTCTTTATCGCGCGTTTATATTTACCTTCGCTATGTCTTCTTTAAAGTAAGTTGTAAATGAAAATTTTACAATTTTCTTTGTTACGTATTTAGAATTAACTTGAAAAGAACATTTATCGAAAACGACCAATAAACTCTTTTACTTATTCTGGAGAAAGCCTTTGTGTAACAAAATGCAGGTTGAGTACTATCCTTGTACAATATATATAAAACTACAATTTATAGCTTCTACTACAACTACTTTAACCCAGCATGAATTTTTAAAGCAAACTTACAAGACTTTTAGTAGATTAATATTTTTATTTCAACAAAAAGATACACAGCACTTGTTATCGAGAGACATTTTATTGGCAAACAACGAAAGTTTAAAAAAAAGTTAGAAATGTATTAAATTTCTTTTATGAAACACTAAATTATTACCTGTAAAAAGCATAAATTAAATTTAAAAAATGGACATAGAACTAGTTTACATTATTTTAAAACTGAAAAACAAATTTGACATTTATATTTCGTGTTTATTTTATTTTCTTTTTATTTTTGTTATTATGACTACTTTGTTGAGTCACATTATATATAAAATCTTTTTTTATGGTTGTATGTCAGTTCAACACAATTCAAGCCGCAACGATGAAGAAGCAATACCATGTTTATTTTATTACGTCATTTTATTTACATACTGGAATACTTTCTTATAAAGTCTTGGTTTAAAATTGTCTTACCAAGGCCTGCACTGTTAATATTTTGACTTTGAATATACAGTTTCATGTTGTTTTGGTAGCTTTTCAATGACAGAAGAAATTAATTAAAAAAAGTTTATTTTTAATTTTACGCTTTTAAGTAGAAACTTCTAGAGTTTTAAATTTCTGAACTCTTAAAAGGTGACTTGTTTTGAAGCAATCGCCGTGTACACAATTTGTCCTCAGATGTAAGTTGAAATATCGTTTTTTGGAGTTAAGCCTTGCTTGGATAGACATTAATTTTCTTCATAATTTTAGTTTTGAAAAATCAAGTATCCAATAAAAATGTAATTTTTCTACTAATAAAGTTCTTTTTTCTACGACTAACAGGTAATACGACACATTCTACTTTTATTGGCGTTTAGGCATCGTTGTGCATTTCTTATGATCGATATCATTTCCGTACAGGTTATAACACACTAGCAATATTTTCAAGTCATCCTGCGGACAGGATTTAAACTTTGAAAGGTAATCTGAATAAAAGGACAAGTCAGTTTAATTTTGCATCAAGCTTTTAAGTTTTGATAAACAATTAATTACCTGAGTAGAGCTTTTCCAGACATCTAACTTTATTTAACACAATGACATTTTTTTCAAGGCAGAATGTCACCTTTGTAAAGCTCACAAGCATGTTAGGCAAGGAAAGGTCGAAAAATTGAGGTTCACGTCTACCGGCTGTCATTTTCTGCTTGCTTGGGTATAGTTGAGAGTTTTCTGATATATGATTATAAGCGACTTTCGGCTTAGACCGCGTCGTAGTTAAACATCCAAACTTTGTAGGCTTGGTCTTAGTCTTTCCTTGAGAGGCAAAACAAGAAGTAGAACTTGGTCTTTGCCGTATTGTCGTTCGTGAACCCAAACAAACTGACGTTTCGCAAGACATTGCAGCTTGCTTCTTCAGAGTTGTGAATGTCACTGACAGCGAAAGGTTTCTTGTTTTGACTCTCAAGGAGAAACTAGGACCAAGCCTAAAAACTCTGGGTGTTTAACTACGACGCGGTCTAAGCCGACAGTGGCTTATAATCATAAACAAAATAACCGCAAAAGCTTAAGATTTTATATTTCTGATACATGTAAAGTGTTCTCTAGGCAATAAATTTTAGAGCAAAAGTGGAACTTCCAGAGGTTTAGCCAGGCTGAATTTCTGGCAATTGTTTCTCAACATCCATAGCCGCCGACTTGTGTAAAACTTTGTGGGTTTCTAGAATTTTCTGTGCCGACAGAAATGAAAAGTTTAAGTTTTTACTCAAAAAATTAGTCAGTTTGGAAATTAATGATCTCAAGATGTTTACTCTTATAACAGAAGAATAAATATTAATTCATATATTAGTGACATAGCCAGAGGGGATGGGGGCAGAAAACAAAAAATAAAGTGTAAAGAAAACGTTTGCTACATTATTTACTTGCATATGAAATAGTTTCAGCAGTATATGTTCAAATGGACACAGTAAATATATAAGCTGGATCAGTTTTTACAACTCTGGCAATAGTTCTTTCTGTAACTTACATGTTTGATAAAACTCATCATTTCATCAAAATCTGAAAGAACTTTTTTCGAGGTTGTAAGTAACGAAAAAAAAAAGTTTGCAAAACAATAGTTTTTTGTCGTCTGAGTAAAAGTTTAGCTAGCATCTAGAACACGTTGATAGCGAGGAAGCTTTGGTAAGTCTTGTTTGAGAGAAGTTTTTTGTTGACAGTTATCCAAAACTCTAAAAACGAATCTTGTTTTCTAAAAGAATCTATTACAGTCCTTTAAGATACAAGCATAGTAGTTGAAACAACATTTTTTTATAATTATTTTTAATTTGTGTATTGATATAATAAAAAAACTCAAGTTTTGGCATCAAACCTACAATACTCAAATAATTTACCAAAATAGAGGTTATAGACCCGTGGGTGGTACCTATAAAGTCAGATACTTGGGCCAAACCAAAATGCAGCCTAGAAATGAGTAGCAGCATTTTCAGTACATAGCTGAAACACATAGGAAATGATACTGCTCTGGTTCAAGTAAGGACAGTGAAGGTCTCGACTGCAACAGTGTTAGATGGCCTCCATTTTGCCATCGCGAAGGCAACGGAAAATCACTCGATCGCAACTCTGTAGTACAATAAGCATGAAAATTTTAAATCAAATGGGTCTAAGTCCTAGGCAGACCTTAGATGGTCAGAGGCTGCTAAGAGTCTCCAGGTTATTTATGCGAATTTGTACGTGGAATGTTTGTAGAATGTATCAAACAGGAAAAATAGAAAATTATATACAGGACATGAATGGGCTGAACTTCGATGTAATAGAAGTAAGCGAGATGAGATGGTCTAGTTGCGAGATTTACACAATTAGTAAGCACCAAGTATATTTTTCTAAAAATAATGACGGGCGACACAAAACTGAGTATGCCCTATAATTGACAGCAGATTATATCGATCAGTAAATAATTTTGTGGTTATTTTTGAGAGAATACTTTTACTTCCACTAAACATCAAACATGTACAAGTCAATACTATGCAGATACACCTACGGCTGACAAACGTTATAATGAAGCGGCGAGTTTTTACCATGACCTTCGACAAGCACTCAGGTAGTTAAACAAAAAAAGATATCACAATTATTATAGGCAATTTTAACGCCACATTGGGAAAGAGCAGCGGTAATGAACTTGTTGAACCATACGGACTAGGTAATACTTAATACATTTTTCAAAATACTAGCCTGTCCCTTATATACCTAGAAATCACATGCAGATAGACCGGACCACATAATAAGAAACCAGACAGATTTTATGCTGATCAGTAGGCGTTATCGAAACATTTTCACCACAGTGAAAACTTACCCTGGCGCTGACATTCAGTCAGATCACGTCCCGTTGGTTGGCTCAGCTAAATTAAAGCTTAGATTGTCAAAAACAAAGGAATCTCAATATGACGAAACAAAACTAAAGAATCTAACAATAAAAAAACAAGCAAACCAACACCTTCTTGGAAAAATAAAAACCAACAACACGATTGAGGACGTGAATATCAAAATTGATAAACTAATACTAAATCTAATGGAAGAATTCCGGAAAGTAAAAGACAAAGATCAAGAGAAATATAAATAAATTTAAATGAACATTCGGAAGGAAATAAGACAAGTTAAAGAAACATGAGTTTTAGAAAAATGCCTAGAAATATAAGACCTTGAAAAAAACATGACCGTTTCAACATGCATGGTAAGATCAAAGAAGTAAGTGGTATATATAAAACATTTATAATTGGGCGCCTGCTAGATGAAAAACACAAAACCATCGTAGATAAAGACAAAAGAATTTACACCTGGAAGAAGTATATCAGCGTTCCAGAATGAGAGAACTGAAGCTCCAGTAATTAACGCCGACGTTGGTTCATGTATTACCGTTGATGAAGTGTGAAATCAGCTAAACAAATAAATAATGGAAAAGCTCCAAAAGCAAACGATCTTCATGCTGAATTTTTGAAATTACTTGACGAGGACGGAATAAAATTGCTAACAAAAATATTTAATCATATTTACGACACTCTAGGTATCCCTCGAAACTGTTTAAAGTCCACATTTATTCCTATACTCTAAAAAACAGTGCAAAACATTGCGAAGATTATACGTTAATTAGGCTCATGAACCACTTTCTCAAATTATTTCTGAAAATTCATTAACGAATATATAACAAATGCGAGGAAAATATATAAAATACACAATTTGATTTCAAAGAAGCACTGGAACTACAGAGGCTCTGTTCGCAATTTAGTTCCAGCAATGTAGCCTATGTTGGCTGAGATGTGTACATCTGTTTGATACATTATCAAAAAGCTTTTGATTAGGTCCAGCACAATAAAATGATAGAGGTACTAAAAACAAGAAACATCGGCGAGAAGAACTTACATCTTATAATAAATCTGTACTAGCACCAAACACCAAATATCAAAGTGGAGAATGATTATCAGAAGGAATAGATATAAAACGCGGTGTTAGGCAGGGTCGTGTTTTATCCCTTACTCTATTTAGCTTATACTTAGAGCATATAGTTAACATGGCAGTAGAGAATGCAGACGCTGAAGTGTCAATCAATGTAAAGAGATTGAACACTACGTTTAATGAGCAATGGGATCACTCTGTAGAAATTCCGCAAATAAAAAAGCAAGACCCACTTTCACTGAAATGGGAAAATTATTTAAAAGCAAAGACCTTAATTTACACACCAAACTAACACTATTTAAAAGTTATATCTTGCTTGTGCTCTTATATGGTGCGGAATCCTAGACTTTGACGGAAGCGTCCACAAAAAAAACTTGAGACCTTTGAGATATAGTTATACAGACGAACTTTTAAAACTTCCTGGGTTGATCACGTCTCCAACAAGATGGTTTTAAAATGATTCAGAAAGAATATTTTGCACACATAATGAGGAACCAAAAGAGATATGGCCTCCTCCAATTGATACTCCATAGGAGAGTTTTAGGCATTTCTTGGTTAAAAAACATTAGAACTTAGTTTTCTAAGTCTACACGAAGACTGTTTAGAGCAGCAGTCAGTAAAGTTTAAATTGGTTTGCTTGTTGTCAACATCCGTTTTGTTTTCCTCTTCATTTTCAAATTTATAAAATATCTGTAGTCGCTTCAGAAAACTTTGCTAAAGTGTAATTATTTCTCGAGCAAAGTTTAAAGCGTATTGACATCTTGTTTGAAGTTAATCACTATACTGAAGAACTAAGTAAACAATAGTGTTCTAAATACCAACGCGACAAGTTGGGTTTGCACACTAGTCACTGCACCAGACGTATTATTCTTTTTTTATTAATTTATATCTGCGGGTGACAAAATATTATTTTCAACATACACGATTTCTAGAAACATTGAAGAATTATAGTAAGAATCCAGAAAAAAATTATTGTGGGTTCAAAAAGTAGCTCGAACCTACAAACTCGACGCCTATCTGGCGCGTATTTTTAACAAAACAAAACAAAAACGATTACTTGATTTTACCCCATTAGTTTCGTTTTTCTCGACACTTTTTAAAACTTTGCTATAACTTTGCTACGTTGATTGAGCATTCTGGACAATGTTCTGCACTATCATAACGAACATTATCGATTGGCCTTGAAACACTACGTGTTTGAATCAAAACTTTATTTGAATGCTTCCGGTTTCTAGAACGTGCGCGACTCTTTCTTTTAGAAGAGATTTAGCGACAGTTGGTTTGAATTCTTTTAGTTTTTGTGCCATGGGATGCGCCATCAGTTTACCGTCACGTCGCTTTAGAAACTACGTACTGACGACACAAATGTTCAACATTTGTGAAAAAAGAGACATATACAATTTTTTGTTTTAAATGCTATGCGGTTAAGTGCATCATAATGTCACATAGGATAACCCTACTCATGTGGGTATTATATTCTTTAACTACTTGTGGACAAGATATGTCAATTTAATTTTTTTTTATTTAGTAGCGCTTGACGTGGTCTTATGAAGCCGCCCAACAAAGATTGAACCTAAAAGAATATTATTGTTGTCAACGCAGCAGCGCACTAGGGTCAAATGCTTGCTGTTGCCAGCTTTCTTGCTTTGGCTTCTTAAGACCGTTGAGTTGGCACTCTTCGTAGCTGGTTTTTTTTCAATAGTGCCGACACCAAGAATCCCATGCTGGTCTCTCAGATAGTGGAGTAATTGCAATGACGCAAAATAATTTTGGAACCAAGTATACTTCTACGCAAGGCTTGCACGATTTTGGACTCAAAACTTGGGTTTTTATTTTTATATATTGTTTACGGCTGCCTGTTGTTTTTTTCTTTGAATGGAACTATTATCTCGTACATAAACTGCTTGCGCTCGTTCTCCAGCGAGTTATAATTCTGTTTTATTTCCAATACAGATCGGATTTTATAAAACACATGTTCGTTTATGTGATTATTGTCGGAAAAATGTAGGAATTTTTAAAGAGTCTGGTACTTTTTGGGCAACATGCTAGCTATCTGTTACATATCGTTATTTTGTATTAATCAAATATATTTAATCTAAATTATAATTAACGGCTGCACTGTTTAATGGCGCTACTGATTGTCATTTCACTTTACGGGTGGAGATAAGCGAATTACAGCAACTAACGGCTATCTTACTCGTTTTTTGTCGCTTTAGCACGTTCGTGTACCTAGGTGTTATTTTGCGACATGTAAGTAGTTTTCTTTCTATTGAATTTTCTTTGGCAGCGATTTCTATTACGCTTTTAGCGGATGTGATAAGGAAAACGTATTCCAGGTATTGATGGAATTTTGTGTTTTGGGTTAATTAAACGACGTTACTAGGTAGGAAAGCAATTATCAAATATGGCGTTTTCACGTTATCTTTTTACCTTTTTTTAGCGGGGATTACTATGCTGTCGTTGTACCCGGCTGTTGAAGCTTCAATGTGAATTGTAAAAAAGCTTGTTGCTTACTACAGTTATTAATTTAAGTTCTATTTATGATCTTTCAGTCATCTAGATTCAGTTGTGTTTTGTTTTTCTATAAATACCATTATCCCATCCGAGCAAACGCTGACTGGCTGGGAAAAGTGAGCTATAACTACATTCTAACGATGTAGGTTTAGTTTGGCTACTTTTAGTTTTGTGTTTTTTCAACGATTTGCTGTATTAATGTTAACTTTTAGTTACTCGGCCGATGTATTTGTTTATTTTTAGCATTTTTAGTCAGATTAGCACTTTTGGGGTTTTTGAGTTTTGTGAAGAACTTTGTTTGCTCCTATTAATGCAGCCGATAGAACTTAGTTTTCCTGTATGATCTGAAAGAAACTTTTTTTTGCAGACAGTCTAAAAGGACCGTTATTGGTTAGTGTTTAAATTATAATGTATACATTTAAATTTTTGTGTTGAAATATTTATAATTTTTAAAAAATTTAATTTTAGGTGTAATTTAAACGTGAGAAATTTGTAAACATACTTAATGATTACTACACATTTTAACATAATCCGTTTTGCTAACGTAAGTTATTGTACTAAATTGTAGACTGCCTTTATATGAGCAAATTACTAAGATTATGTTACAACATAGTAACCTACATTTGAAGTTGTAATAGCTTAAAGTGCCGACTCTGTGTTTCACAACCATTGGAAATATTGTATAAGTACTCAACTGTTACTAATAAAATTATCATTCAACATTAACTTGTTTGATCACTAACACTTACCCTAGAATCTGGTATTGTTCAAATACTGATTACCTGGGTAAGTGTCAAACTATTAGGTACGAGCCACCACTGTGCTTAATATCTGGTCCATTGAGCAAAAAAGAAGACGAAAAAGTTCACCAGTAAATTAATAAGCTACGAAGTGAAAGAAGACGAAGACAACCTGTTAAAATAATTGCTATTACTACGATCCACCCACGTTCCAAAGCTACAAAAATACAGCCCTTTCAAACCAAGTAAGCCATCGAGATGACGACCATTATGGATGACTTGGCCCGCCAGCAAAAAGATTTGGAGACAAAAATTATCAAAGTTCTCAACAATGCCAAATAAGACTCCCAGTCCAGGAAAACTGAAGTTTACATATCCAGTGGACAAGCAACATTAGAAGAGTTATGGAACCAAGTTAAGAAGAATCATTCCAAAATAAAAAGATTCGACACCCCGCAGCATTCATACTTCGAAACCAATTATATTAATCAAATCCAGGAGAAATATGAAGAGGCGAAAACTTATTTGGAGAAATGTTCATGAGCTTTCCTAATTCAAGAATTGACCACGTCTGTGGAACAACACACAAACAATGCCGAGCCACCCCAACGCCAACAAGAAACCGCATTCTCAGAAGATTTATGGCCAGAAAATGAGCAGTCACTACGTCGAAAGAAACATCTATTTGAATTCAACAACTGGACCAAACTATCTAATTAATTAACTAAGAATTACAAGAAGACAAATTAAAAATACGATATGAACTGTTGTTCCAGAAGATTGAAAAGCAGTGGGAAACCATCCAAAAACTCCACAAAGAAATTATGGTATATGAAATTAATTTCCGAGACAGCTACTTCCCAAATGAAACCTATTTGTTAGTCTAGCGGTCTTAAGGACAATAGATTGTTAACACTCACAAGATCCCCGAAATATCTGAACTAAACCTAAAACTTTCTAAAATTGTAATTCCATTTTTTGACGAAAGCTATGAAAACTGGCCTACCTTTAATGACATTTTCCTTAAAGTTATTCATGAAAATCTATGCTTAACCAAAATTGAAAAAATGCAATATCTTAAAAACCACATCCGAGGGCAATCAAACCGTATGGTGCAACATTTATAAATTACCGACGTCAACTATGAAGTTGCTTGGGAGCTACTTTAGAAACGGTACCAAAATCAAAGATTTTTCGTTTCCAAGTTAATTGACAAAATTATAGACATACCTCTAATCCAGAATTAATCAACGGATAAACTGCGACAACTACATGATGTTATCACCGAATGTTTAACAGCAGTTAACAACTTAGGCGTTAATACTACCTTCTGGGAACCGATAGTTGCACGCATCGTAACTCGAAAGTGGGTTCAAGAAACCAATCGTCTATACGAACAATCACTGAAGCCACCACACGAAATCCATGACTTACAAGTGTTAATGGACTTTCTGAACCGAAGATTTCAGTCATTAGAAGCAATCACTGTAGCCAAGAAGACATGGTATAACAACATGCATCAGAGTTCTAGATTTAGCAACTACAATTCCAATCCTCAATTTATAATCCACAATCCCAACTACTGCGGATACTGCAAGCAACAACATCTCATATATGTGTGCCAAAAGTTTAAAGCTCTGTCCGCTACTGGCAGGACTCAATTCATTAAAGAACGACGACTCTGCTTGAACTACACTTTTGGCCACGGCCCTTGTACGAATTAAATTAGGAACAGGAACCATGGAATGTTTATGAGTGCTGATGATCCCGGATCGCAATCATCATTCGTGACAGAAAAAGCAGCACAATCATTGGGACTACCAAGAAATAAGATAAGCGCTGAAATAACAGGGCTAGGAGCAGGAGACCAAAAAATCGCAACCACAAAAATTCAAGTTGAAGTACACCCACGTTTTCCCAGCAACTTCATACTAACTGTAAAGTTTCTGGTGATGTCAAAGTTAACACAATCATTACCAAGCTATGAAATAGAATACACCAGATCGAACCAACTACATTCTTGCAGACCGCACATACAACAAGTCCGGCCCAATTGATGCCATCTTGGGGGTCGAAAATTTTGGAAAAATAATTCTGCAAGGTCTCGAAAAAACCAAAGATAGTTTACTGAGTCAACAGACGGGACTAGGTTGGAGATTATCAAGAAATGCGAAAGAATATCAACACAATTGCATCAAAATTATCAGCATCATTAGCCGCACCGAAGAAGACAAACAGTTAACAAAGTTTTGGAATCTGGAAGAAGTGGCAATGAAAAAAATCATGTCTCCAGATCACGCAGCATGTGAAAAACATTACACTAAGACGACTAAAAGAAACTCAAGTGGAACTTACATAGTCCAAATCTAATTATCAATAAATTTTCATCATTAACAACAGTGGTCCGAGTTATGTCGTATTGCAGAAGATTCATCAACCACATTAAAAAACAGCCAAAGCAAACTGGACGTATGTTGGTTTCAGAATTGAATGCCACACAACTGGTTAAACAAATTCGACAAGAAACAATGTACAAAGAACTCAGGACACCGCAATTGGAAAAACCGCTTGAGAAACATAGCAACATCTTGAACCTGGATCCATTCATCGACAACAATGACATTATTCGAGTAGGGGGTAGGTTAAGGAATTCTTCACTAGCATATGAACAAAACCACCCAATTGTATTGCATTTCCACAGCCACCTATCACAATTAATAGTCCAGGATGCTTATCTACAGATACTACATGGAGGAAATCTAACTACACTAAACTACGTCTCAAGAAAATTTTGGATAATTAATGGAAAGAAAACAGTTCGTTTTATCATCAACAAATGTATCAAATGCATTCGTTACATAGCCCATACAGCAAATCAAATTATGGGAAACTTGCCTTCCCGTAGAGTTACACTATCACCACCATTTCTTCATTCCGCAGTGGACTATGCCGGGCCCATCCAGATAAAAGCAAGCAAAGAGAGAGGGTATCATTTTTACAATGGTTACATAGCCATTTCGGTATGCCTCGACAAAGGCCATCTACTTAGATGTCGTAAACGATATGACTACGGACGCATTCCTGGCAGCATTTCGAAGATTTACCGCAAGAAGAGGTCGATGTGCTCATATGTACAACGGCAATGGTACCAATTTTGACGGTGCTAGTAAATTCTTGGAAAGAGAAGTGGATCAACATCATCAATCAATCGGACGTACAGGATCCTCTGGCAACATCTGGTACTCAATGGCATTTTATTCCCCCGGCAGCTCTTCATTTTGGAGGATTATGGGAAACAGGAGTTAAATCAATGAAATATCATTTTAAACGCGTAATTGGAAACTCAACCTTAACTTATGAAGAACTAACAACGTTACAACACCAAATAGAAACCTGCCTAAATTCAAGACTGTTGTGTCCATTAACCAACAACATCAATAACATCGAAGTTTTAACACCAGGACACTTTCTTATTAGGAGAGCGATTGTATCTCCAAAACCCTGTAACAACTAACATCAATACAAATAGAAGAAGGACTTCTGGCACTTTAGACTACCTCAATACACTTCAACAAAGGTACAAATGGAAAACCTGCCAGGAAAATTTAAAAGTGGGAAATCAAGTAATATCAAAATATGTAATTTTGGAATAATTCTTCTTAACTTGGTTTTATAACTCTTCTAATCTTGCTTGTCGAGTGGATATGTAAACTTTAGTTTTCCTGGACTGGGAGTTTTTTTTGCATAGGTGAGAAATTGGATATTTTTTTTCCCAAATCTTTTTGCTGGCAGGCCAGGTCGTTCATTTCATTCATAATGGTGTCCATCTCGATGGCTCACTTGGTTTGAAAGGGCTGTATTTTTGTAGGTTTGGACCGTTGGTGGACCGTGGTAATGGTAATTATTTTAACAGGTTGGTAAGGTTGTTAAAAATTCTTCTTGTTGATTCGGTCCGTAGGTGAACCGTGGTAATGGCAATTATTTTAACAGGTTGTTAAAATTCTTCGTCTTCTTTCACTTCGTAGCTTGTGAATTTACTGGTGGACTTCTTCGTCTATTTCTTTGCTCAAATGACCATATATTAAACACAGTGGTGGTTCGTACTTAATAGTTTAAAACTTACTCAGATAATGAGTATTTGAACAATACCAGATTCTAGGGTAAGTGTTAGTGATCAAACAACTTATTCTTATTATGATTAAGTTTGTGTATGTATCACATAGTATAATCTAGTGTGGTGCTATATAGTGTGATAGAATGCTGTGATAGTATATGATAAACAAACGAGTGTTGCTTAAGTTTTTTTTATCAATATCATCATTGGCGGTAAGAGTAGAAATACCTGTTGTTGCATAAGTTAAACGATTTGGATCTTTGTTTTTTTTGGTATATTTATTATCTCATATCACAAAATCTAGATGATCAATAAAATTATTTAACCTAAAAGCACTTTAAACTTACTTTTCCTTCAACACAATTAAGGTAAAGTTCCTTTTGTCATAAATTTTCTATTTGGGGTGTTTTTTTATACAAAAGTTTGATGGTAATATGCATGAAAGTAATCTTGGGTAAACAGTACGATTTCTACGATATGTCAATTTGTAATTTTTACCTGATAAGATGCAATTGTGCTTAGCTGTGTTTTAAATAAAATATGTTTATTTTTACAACGCAGTAATTCTCTTGTATACAGAAGAGATTACTTTGATTTTCAAGCTCAATAATTTTGTGCACCGTAGTGATAATGCGAAAAATCATATCTGGTAATGGAATGTTTGCATTTACATAGCGTATAGCGGAATAACACCAGTGGAGTGTTGCAAAAACGAAAAAAGGCTCGATTTGTTTTATTTTAGAAATTTAAATAGAATTAATCGTAGTTCCGAAACAAAATAGCAATTTAATATTTTTATGTGCAAACACATTTTTAGAGAAAGATTTATTAACAAATCACCATAAAAGAGAAATGTCATAAATTTTACTGCGTCTAAAATGTACAACTACGACAGTAAAATTTTATGTGTAAAAGCACACTTTTCTATCTATAAGAATAGAAAACTAAACTTGAGAAAATCTCAATTTACATTTTAAAACTTAGTACAAACGCTTTGTATGTAAGGAGATAAGTGGCAAAACTTCGATACCAAAATCTTGTTTACATTATTGATGTTGCAGCAGTAAAACGAGTACAAAGTATAAAGACCACATGCAAACTTTTCTCTTGTTTTGTGTACATACTTAAATATTTCGAGTTTGTTTTTAAGTATTTATTTGTTAATTGCTTTTCAATTTTATTAAAGCCCGAGGGATTGTGTAAATTATTAACATTTTATGCTCCATACGTTAAGTAGTGCTAAATGGGTTTTCATTCATTTTATCTTTAGTATTTTTCTTTTAAGTTTGAGAAGCTTATTCTTGTTTTTAATCGGATACCATGTTTGTTTTCAAAAACATTAAAAGATATATCTAACGCGAGGTTTTTTACGTATAAACTTTGATGCAATTTAAAAGATAATCTACAAGCAAATTCAAAATATCACTAAAGAATCAAAAAGCGTTAAAACTTGATATCAACTCAAATATGTTTTCAATGGTTGGTCAATTATCCGGTAAACAAATTCAAACATAAAAAAAGAATTATCAATTTGCGTCCTGGAGATAAAAAGTATTTGTGTGCAGGTACTGGTAAAAAATAATATGAAAAAAAAACAATAAAAAAGCAATTTTAAAACTAAAATTACCAATTAATCTCAAATTTTATAATAATTATTTTTATGTATACTTACAGGGTTTTTCAGGTAACTTGTTCGTTAAAAGTTTTTATACTTCCAATCATAATTTAATTTTGATTTTTTAAAGTATTAAGCAAATGCTTATTGGCTTTATAATTAAAATATATTCAAGAACGGTTATACGGTTATACCGGAAGTGACATCAACTTTTTTTTTTAATTTTTACATTTGTAACATCAACTTTAAACATTTATATCTTGTCAAATATTGTAGTTTAAGCTGCGTTATTGCTATAACTATTTATTAAAATTATTATTTTTTAAACAACTCTTTGTAAATGTCGAATGCACATACAGAGTGTTCATAATATAATGCCAATGTTAACAACTTTTATACGCGTAAAACTCAATTTTTTCAAACGGAACGGCTTGTACATATTAGAATGGTTCAGAACACGATAAAATTCTGCATGAATTGGTATAAGAGTTCCGTATACCGATTTTTAACAGTTATAAGGAGATGTTTGATATTAGTACAAATTTCAATATTCCACGTAGTCAGGCCCGGGCTTAGCAGTTTTGGCGCCCTTGTGCAAATTTAAAATAACGGCCCAAATTTGTATTACGTTCATATGTGAGTTAAGTTAGGTATTATTATCCACTATTGAAAAACAATTTTAAAAAGTATTTTTCTAAATTTATTTTCATTTTTATATTACAAGTCCAAGCCATAAGCTATACAAGTATTTTTTTATTGAGGTACATAACATAATTATAAACTTATAGAAAACAGAAATATATTCTAACATTACTACAACTCAAAATTTTTGTATTTTAGTTTCAAATTAATATATGATACAAAAGCACAAAAAATGAAAAAAAATATTTAAAACATTAAAAATACTCGTTTATATATCACAGGACGAAACTGATCGACAAATAAAAATAAAACAATATATTATTTTAATAATGCAACATGTCACCTTTTAAAGGTTAATATTCAGGTATTAGGTATCGTTATTAATATTTTAGCTGAGTAAATTGAGCTTTCCGTGCTTTAATTTTTGCAAATTGTTTAATTAAATCTTCGGTGTCTAATTCTTTTAGCTGGTCCGTTTCTATTGAAATGATAGCAAGATTTCTTAATCGGTTTTGTCCCATGGTCGATCTTAAATAATTTTTTATTATTTTGAGTTTTGAAAAAGGTTGTTGTGCGGTAGCAACAGAAACCGGCATTGTTAATAAAATACGATGTATTATGCTCGTATTAGGAAAAGAATCCACTAAGTTGTTAATCGTTATATAATTTAAAGTTTCTTTTGGAGACGTAATAACTATTTCATCAAAGTTCTGTAAATATTGCAATTCTTTAACAAGTTCCACGCCAGCTATGTCTCATTCATTGCGAGTTTTGTCGTTTAATAAATTTTCAACATTTTGACATAATTCTAATTGTTCGTTTTCAGAATAATTTTTAAATTTATCAATATTCCATAAAAACGCGAAATTATTAGAGTAAGAAAAAAGTAATTGGAATCTCTCATCCACTGATGTTATGATTACATCTAGAGCATTAAAAAAACAATCAACTTTGAACTTTAAAGTTTCGTCGTGGATCGGTTCATCGTCACATTCATAATAAAAATGTTTTTTTTTATTTTTCGCGGTCTTAGATCTCTTTGTATTTTGAATTCAGGTTCTATGTCTAAGCTGGATGCTATTTCTTTAGCATCAATCAATAGATCATTAAAACCTTTATCGGAGCGATAAGCTTTCAAAAAATTATTTAAATTAATTAAACGATTACAACAGTGAGCAACATCAAAGTTCGATTTTTAAATAATCTTGCTAACAATGTTAACTTTACTTAAAATATTATACCACAATATAACAATGCAAATGAACTCAAAATTTTGCAATTTTTTGGTCAACGAGGCAACCAATTTGTTTACGTTATTTTCAAAGTTTCCTTCGCTTATTTCAAACAGAGCATCCCCAAATTGATACCTTAAAGGAGTTATTGCATCTATTCTACTAGACCATCGAGTATCAAATAAAGTTCTTGAAGTAAAGAAAAAAAATTTATGCTCAAAATATTCGATTTGTGGCATCATTGACGACTAAATTTAGGGTATGATTGCAACAAGGAACAAAGAAAGCTCATGGATTGAAATCCAAATATTTTTTTTGTAGACCATTATGCCTACCACGCATAATTGCCCTATTGTCGTAACCCTGACTTCGCAAATCGTTGATATTTAAGCTTTCTTTCTCAAACGCCGACAAAAGAAATTTTGTCAAGCCTTCACCCGACACATCATCTATAAGACAAAATGATAAAAAAATGTGCTTCTATACTAATTGCTGTGCTCTTTAAATTAACAAGTCTTATGCAAACTGAAATTTGTTCTTGGTGACTAGAGTCAAGTGCGCAGCTTAATAATATAGAATAATATTTTGCCTTTTTAGTTAGTTCTAAAATTTTGGATTTGATATTTTCAGCGATTACTTCATTTTGTATTTTTGTGATCTTTTATTTGAGAGCGTTTTGTATGTTCTGACATAATTGGGTCGAATTTGGAAATCATTTCTATGCATTTTAAAAAGTTACCATTGTTTTTCTCATACAACTTATTACTACTTCCACGAAAAGCTAAATTTTGCTGACTTAAAAACTAGATCACCTAGAAAATTCTTTCTATAACAGCTTGCCAGTATTTAGTTTCTCTGTTTATTACATTTTGAATTGCAGAATCAAATATTTCATTTTTATTAAAATAGTTAAAAAGATCTAGCAATTTTAGAACATTTTCGATATGTAACTTGCTCGTTTAATGAATGTTTAAATGTTCAGTTACATGCTGCCAGTCGATGTAACCAGATTCATCACTAAGGCGAACAGATTTCAAATCGCTGTCATTAAAAATATTGCAACAGAAGCAGTAAAGTGAATTTTTTGTTTCGGAATACAACAACCAAAAACGCTCAAATTTGTTCTTTGATCGGTAAAATTCTAACTATCTATCTCTCGGATAAATATCCTTTATGTTTTGATAATGAGCAGGGCCACCGGTGTGAAGTTACCCACGGATCTAGCCATAGAAATTTGTTTTGAATTTAATGCCAATATAAAGCCTTTAAACATTTCTAAATGAAAGTTATAATATAAATGTAAGCTACAAACATGAGTTAATATATTTATAAATAATTTTTATTAAAAATAAAAACAATTTCAATAAACATGTATTTAAACATGTAATTGTAAAAGTGCGATTTTTACAAACATAGTATTTTTGATTTCTTTAAAAATTTGTTTATGGTTAGATTAAATAATAATTAACAACATATTAAAAAATTACGATGTGGTCATTTCTTAAAAAAAAGTTATTTTACGTCGAAGTTGCAGCAACGCTCCGCTTACATTCCTGCATAAACAAACGCAATTTTCACAAAGATAGTCATTTTTGATTTTTCTGCAAATTTGTTTATAATTAGATTAAACAATCATTAATAACATATTAAACGAATTTGAAGAAAAATCAGAAATGACTATCTTTGTGAAAATTTTGCTTTTTATGCACGACCCGAACTGGAATAGCGCATTTACGCGTTTCACATAAAATAACTTTTTTTTAAGAAATGACCACATCGTAATTTTTTAATATGTTGCTAATAATTGTTTAATCTAATTATAAACAAGTTTGCAGAAAAATCAGAAATGACTATCTTTTTGAAAATTTTGCTTTTTATGCACGACCTGAACTGGAATAGCGCATTTACGCGTTTCACAAAAAATAACTTTTTTTAAGAAATGACCACATCGTAATTTTTTAATATGTTGCTAATAATTGTTTAATCTAATTATAAACAAGTTTGCAGAAAAATCAGAAATGACTATCTTTTTGAAAATTTTGCTTTTTATGCACGACCTGAACTGGAATAGCGCATTTACGCGTTTCACAAAAAATAACTTTTTTTAAGAAATGACCACATCGTAATTTTTTAATATGTTGCTAATAATTGTTTAATCTAATTATAAACCAGTTTGCAGAAAAATCAGAAATGATTATCTTTTTGAAAATTTTGCTTTTTATGCACGACCTGAACTGGAATAGCGCATTTACGCGTTTCACAAAAAATAACTTTTTTTTAAGAAATGACCACATCGTAATTTTTTAATATGTTGCTAATAATTGTTTAATCTAATTATAAACAAGTTTGCAGAAAAATCAGAAATGACTATCTTTTTGAAAATTTTGCTTTTTATGCACGACCTGATGGAATAGCGCATTTACGCGTTTCACAAAAAATAACTTTTTTTAAGAAATGACCACATCGTAATTTTTTAATATGTTGCTAATAATTGTTTAATCTAATTATAAACAAGTTTGCAGAAAAATCAGAAATGACTATCTTTGTGAAAATTTGCGCTTTTTTATGCACGACTCGAACTGGAATAGCGCATTTACGCGTTTCACATAAAATAACTTTTTTTTAAGAAATGACCACATCGAAATTTTTTAATATGTTATTAATAATTGTTTAATCTAATTATAAAAAAATTTGCAGAAAGATAAAAAATGACTATCTTTGTGAAAATTGCGTTTGTTTATGCGGGATTGTAAGCTAAGCGTTACTGCAACTTCGACGTAAAATAATTTTTTTTTAAGAAATGACCACATCGTAATTTTTTAATATGTTGCTAATAATTGTTTAATCTAATTATAAACCAGTTTGCAGAAAAATCAGAAATGATTATCTTTTTGAAAATTTTGCTTTTTATGCACGACCTGAACTGGAATAGCGCATTTACGCGTTTCACAAAAAATAACTTTTTTTTAAGAAATGACCACATCGTATTTTTTTAATATGTTGCTAATAATTGTTTAATCTAATTATAAACAAGTTTGCAGAAAAATCAGAAATGACTATCTTTTTGAAAATTTTGCTTTTTATGCACGACCTGAACTGGAATAGCGCATTTACGCGTTTCACAAAAAATAACTTTTTTTAAGAAATGACCACATCGTAATTTTTTAATATGTTGCTAATAATTGTTTAATCTAATTATAAACAAGTTTGCAGAAAAATCAGAAATGACTATCTTTTTGAAAATTTTGCTTTTTATGCACGATCCGAACTGGAATAGCGCATTTACGCGTTTCACAAAAAATAACTTTTTTTAAGAAATGACCACATCGTAATTTTTTAATATGTTGCTAATAATTGTTTAATCTAATTATAAACAAGTTTGCAGAAAAATCAGAAATGACTATCTTTGTGAAAATTTTGCTTTTTATGCACGACTCGAACTGGAATAGCGCATTTACGCGTTTCACATAAAATAACTTTTTTTTAAGAAATGACCACATCGAAATTTTTTAATATGTTATTAATAATTGTTTAATCTAATTATAAAAATTTGCAGAAAGATAAAAATGACTATCTTTGTGAAAATTGCGTTTGTTTATGCGGGATTGTAAGCTAAGCGTTACTGCAACTTCGACGTAAAATAATTTTTTAAGAAATGACCACATCGTAATTTTTTAATATGTTGCTAATAATTGTTTAATCTAATTATAAACCAGTTTGCAGAAAAATCAGAAATGATTATCTTTTTGAAAATTTTGCTTTTTATGCACGACCTGAACTGGAATAGCGCATTTACGCGTTTCACAAAAAATAACTTTTTTTAAGAAATGACCACATCGTAATTTTTTAATATGTTGCTAATAATTGTTTAATCTAATTATAAACAAGTTTGCAGAAAAATCAGAAATGACTATCTTTTTGAAAATTTTGCTTTTTATGCACGACCTGATGGAATAGCGCATTTACGCGTTTCACAAAAAATAACTTTTTTTAAGAAATGACCACATCGTAATTTTTTAATATGTTGCTAATAATTGTTTAATCTAATTATAAACAAGTTTGCAGAAAAATCAGAAATGACTATCTTTTTGAAAATTTTGCTTTTTATGCACGACCTGAACTGGAATAGCGCATTTACGCGTTTCACAAAAAATAACTTTTTTTAAGAAATGACCACATCGTAATTTTTTAATATGTTGCTAATAATTGTTTAATCTAATTATAAACAAGTTTGCAGAAAAATCAGAAATGACTATCTTTGTGAAAATTTTGCTTTTTATGCACGACTCGAACTGGAATAGCGCATTTACGCGTTTCACATAAAATAACTTTTTTTTAAGAAATGACCACATCGAAATTTTTTAATATGTTATTAATAATTGTTTAATCTAATTATAAAAAAATTTGCAGAAAGATAAAAAATGACTATCTTTGTGAAAATTGCGTTTGTTTATGCGGGATTGTAAGCTAAGCGTTACTGCAACTTCGACGTAAAATAATTTTTTTTTAAGAAATGACCACATCGTAATTGTTTAATATGTTGTTAATTATTATTTAATCTAACCATAAACGAATTTTCAAAGAAATCAAAAATGACTATGTTTGTAAAAATCGCACTTTTACAATTACATATTTAAATACATGTTTTTTGAAATTGTTTTTATTATTTTCAATAAAAATTATTTATAAATATATTAACTCATGTTTGTAGCTTACATTTATATTATAACTTTCATTTCGAAATGTTTAAAGGCTTTATATTGGCATTAAATTCAAAACAAATTTCTATGGGTAGATCCGTGGCTAACTTCACACCGGTGCAGGGCCACGTTCTACTAATTCTTGAATATTATCCGGACGTAATTTCTTTGGCCATAGTGCAGCATCTTTCGAAAGTTGACTCATATTTTCCGTTCTGGTAATTTTTGAAGGTGTTGATTTCTCATTATCAGCGGAACTTGAAGATGTTGATGGATTGCTTTCTAGAAGATCAGTTTCTCGTCTGCTGCTAATACTTGTTTCAAGCACAGTTTCAGAATATTGGGATTCAGCTGTATTATCGTTTATTAATATTTGGCAAAGTAGACTCGGGTTTTGAAAAAAAATGTGTAATTTTAACATGGTTTTCCAGTTCTTCCTTTCTTTTTCTTTTATTCAACAAATTTTGGTATCTAGACAATTTCTTTTTTTTTTCTGACATCCTGTATACTGTAAAGAAATTAATACGTGAGTAAACAAATTGACAAATGATTTATGAAAAATGAAAATGTTTCGACTTCTCAAACTCAAACTCGAAAGTATTTTCTCAACATTACTTATTTCAAGCTATTTCAAAATTTATACATTTTTATAAATAGTAATATTAGTGCATATCAATTATTCTGTTTGAATTTACTTCAATTAACAATGATGTTTATATAATCAAATATAAAAAGATTTTGAGATACAAGTTTTTGGCTTTTAATGTTTTAATAAATCTAAAATAAAAAATAAATTTTAGATGAACTCACCTTAATTCACAACACAAAAGACGTCACTATGAAGTCTGTAAAAGTAAAACTACAAAAAAATTAAAGTTTTAAAAGCAGATATCTTTTACCCCATGCACCTTTTCAATTTGCTAAGTTAATTATCGATCGGGCATCAGGCAACAAATGAAATCGCGACCGACGCAGCGCTTAAATATATAAAGTTTCGTACATTGCAAGCTCAGATAGGAAAAAAAGCGTTTGTTCGCTCGTTGCAAGCCAAATTTCAAGCTCAAACATGAATAATATCAGATTTGTTTGAGTTCACACAATTCATGTTATCATGTTACGTATTACGTATTCGATCGAATAAATGCTATTATTGCGTACTCTAATTTAGAAAATATATTATTTTCAAGAAGTAATTCGGTTCCCTCGTCTCTTCTTCTTCTTCGTACGTTAGGACTAAGTCTTGTGTTTGCATCAATGGTTTGCCAGGCGTAATTGGGATGCTAAGTACCAGTTTTCATACCATCTCATAGGTAGTCGTCCAGGTGGTCGAGGTGTATTTGGTTTTTTCTCTTTCGCAATTTTTGCCAGCCGTTCATTTTGCATTCTGTTCACGTCGTCTCTCCATTCTCTTCTCCGGCCTCTTGCCTATCTTACTACATCTCGAATCTCACATGTGTTTCTTATTTCTTCATTTTTCTTTCGGTCAAATAGCGTATGTCCTGTTATTGATCTTAGTGTTCGCATTTCTGTTGTTCTTAAAAGTCGTTCCGTTGTTGTGTTCTCTGCTCTGGTTTCGCATATGTCATGACCGGTCTTATTCAAGTTTTAAGTATTCTGACTTTACTCCTTGTGCTCATATGTTTATTCCGCCAAATCATATCTCTTAAGAATCCTGATATTACTGATACCTTCGTTGTTTGAGCTTTTACTTCGTCCTTTAGGTTCCTATTACTTGTTATGTTTGCTCTTAGATATTAGAATGACATCGCTTGTTCTACACTTTGATCGTAAAACGCTAATTTACATCTTCTTGGTTTTCTAGATATTGTAAGGGATTTTGTTTTCTTTGTGGATATTTGCATGTTGAACGTTTTTGCTGTTTGTTGGAACTTATACAGGAGCCTCTGTAGGTTATTTTCGTCTTCCGATATGATCACTGCGTCATCAGCGTAGCATATTATTTTTATTTCTTTATTACCCATTTGGTATCATCTCCCAGTTTGTTTTACTTCGGTTATGATTTCATCCATTATGATGTTAAATAAGATTGGGCTTAGGCTGTCTCCTTGTCTGATTCCAGATGCCACAGGTATTTTATTACCTAATTTATTTGCCGTTCTCACATATTTATAATTCTCGGTATTCAGCTTTTCGATAATTTTTATTATATTGGGGTGAATGTTCCTTTTTGTTAGTAGGGCTGTAACATCAGTCAAGCGTACCCTTTCGAATGCTTGGGTAAGGTCGATGAAGCACATATAGGTTGGCTTGTTAAACTCTATAGCCTTTGCAGTTATTTGACGGATTATAAAAATGGCATCTATAGCAGATCTGTTATTTCTGAACTCTTGCTGTTCTTCACAAATCTCGGTTGACATTACTTCTTCTGCTAAGATTTTGGTAAATAGTTTTTGAATCGCACTTATTAAACTGATACCTCGATAATTTTGTGGGTCGGTTTTTTCTCCTAAAGGTCGGAATCAGAATACTTTATTTCCATTCAAATGGTATACTTGACTACAAGTATTTTGTTGAAGAGAGATTGTAGTTCATCGTGTAGTATGTCTCCTCCATATTTAATCATTTCATTCCTTATTTCGTCAATTCCTGGGGCTTTTCTGTGCTTTAGTTTGGCTACCATTTGGTGTATTTTTTCCACGGAAAAGGCCCTATTTTGGGTGTAATTGACGTTTTTAATCTCATGATGTAATTCCTGTGCTTGGGTGTTGGTTTCTTTTAAGCTATAAAGTTTTTTAAAATGTCTTTCCCATTCTTCTGCCGTAATTTTTGTACTTTGTAAGTATTCATTTATTAGTTTTTTCTATTTCTCAGTAGATTCCATATTTTCTTTTGTCTTCCGTATCTATATTGCAGGTACGATTTCCTTTTCTCTTCTGCTAAGGTCTTGACTTCTTGTTTAAATCGGGCTTTGTATTTGGTCTTTCCCTCTTTTTTATTGTCCTTCTTCCGAATGCTTCTTCCGCTGCTTCTTATATATTAGTTCTTAATTTTGTCCATACTGTTTCAATGTCATCCAGCTCTTGGATATTATTGGCAGCTATTTTTCCTCTAAGCCTTTGTTGATATTGGTATTTAGTCGAGTCGTCTGATAGGGATTCTATATTCAGCTTACTCGTTTCCTCGGTGAGTTTTTTATGAAATCGTTGCATGATTGTTCGCATTTTTGCCATTACAAGATGGTGGTTTGTTACTGCATTTGCTGAGGCTAGCGATCTAACGTCCTGAATCCTTTTCGGGTGAATATTTTTATTTGTGATTACGTAGTCTATTGTTGATTTTTGTCCCTCGTCTCAAAGAGTAAAAATAAAAAAATAAACAAATAAAAAACAATGTAATAGCTAACAAATCCTTACTGGTTTTTCTATCATTATAAATTTTGTTTTGACAATGTTGTCTGTTGCTTTGTCTTTTTTTTTACTTTTGAGTTTTGAAGCTTTTTGGCGCCTCGGCGCCGTCGTGCACCACACGATTTTGCCCTTATGTTTGCGCGGGACTGCACGTAGTAGACGGAATAATACATATGACATTTGTCACTAATTTGTTAATAAACATTTTTTGATACAATCTAATTCTAACAATTATGCAGAACGGTTTAGAATTATAGTTCCCTATACCCAGCTTTAACCGATTGAGTTATAATTAGTATACATTTTAATTAAAATCACTCATTGTAGACTTGCGATAAAAACTGTATTACTAAATTGGTGAAGAGAAAATTCTGGAAATAATTTTTAAGTTTGTAAAATAACCACCAGAGGGCGTAACCTCTATCTTGAGTTAAGTTAGTGTAATTTTTTGGAATTTCGCCATATTAAGGTAACAAAAAGGTATATGCTATCTAAAGCTAAAATAAAATCGACTATTTCTCGTTAAATAATTTTTGCTTCCAAAAATAAAGTGCTGAGAAGTGTTCCAAGGTTTTTGTAAGAAATGTCTATAACTTCGAAACAGCTCAACGAATTCTAATAAGCTTAGTAACTCAACGGGTAAAGATGGGTTAGAGAACCATTATATCAATTGTTGCAGAATTTTATTGTGCTCTTAACCATCTTAATATGTATAGGATGTTCCATTAAAAAAATGCGTTTCACGCATGTAAAATTTGTTAAATTTGGCATTATATTTTCAACATTTTGTATGTGTGTTAGACCTTTACAAAATGTTGTTTAAAAGATGATAATTTTAATGAATAGTGATACAATTAAATATCGCAGCTTAAACTTCGTAATTTGACAAGATATGAATTTTTAAAGTTGATGTTACAAATATGAAAATTTTCGAAAACATCTGAATATCTTAAGAACCGTTGACGTTTGGTATAATGAGCTATTGAAGTTAATTATGAACTATGTATACAGGTAGTATTGATGCACAAGTCTATCTAATGAAAGTCCAGAAGATCTAGGGGGTTGAGCCTCCTCAGTCTGTGCATTGTATAAGGTTATCCAGCAGGTTCACAGTTTATATGAGTTTCTAATATTGTCATATACTTTGCACTCGCGTACTTCACAATTTTTCTCTATATTTTTTTGACTTGTTTATATACGGAGTGCTGCATCTTATTTAAATTATCTTTGGATGTATCCACGATAACTCTCGAACTAAATGTTCTAGTAACTTGAAATTTGGTATGGACCTGGCTTTTTATATTCTCTGTGCTTTGTCGAATGGGTTTGATAAAGGAACCGGAAGTGGGTGTATCCGCTTTTTTTAACAGTTTTGCTTATATAATTTTGTACGTATATAAATTATTCGAATTCTGTTTACAGTTTCTTATAGAGATAATTCTTCCTAATAATGTATTCGAATAAAAAAATTTCTAACATTAACAGTTTATCAGATATTTGATTTGTATTTTAAAATGAATTTACAAATATAACATAGTTTCGAATCCTGCCTGCGACGATTTTTTTTTACTGATTTACTAAAGGTGTAAGTAATATCGACGTGCACAAATATAAGGGTTAGTCGATATGATCTTAATGAAATCGAGGAGAAAAAATTCGAAAAAAAATTAAACATGCTAGGAAGTCAATACAAACATGTACATTTCACTTTAAAATGGTTTTATGACAACATAACCTTAAATAAATATGTAGACGTTTTTTCATCATTCCTTATAGGAAAGTCGTATGGTGACCACGCCAGTTATTTTTGTTGTTTGTTTTCAAATTCTCTGTAGCGTTACTGAGCTTATTTTCATCATACAGTTATTTAGTGTTCTGCGAATTTCAGCGAAGCTGTTGCTCGTTTTAATACTTTAGGCAGGGTACTATGCACATCGTTTGCTTTCGATAATGGGGTTGCTTTCCATGCTGCACTGTGTATAGTACGATGTAGGTGTTATATTGCATCATCGACCTCTTCGGTGGTCTTGAGGAGTATGTTTACAGCTATTTTGTTAATCGTTTCTCTGAACAAGTCCCAGTTAGTTTTCTTGTTGCTGAGACTAATTGGTTTGGACCTCTTAAATATTTGTGTACTTAGCATAACTATGATTGGGGAATGATCTGATGACATTTCAAGACTTGATTCGTAAAAGTTTTGTGCTATGTATTTGTAACAGTAAGGTCGAACAGATCTGGGATTTTATTTTTGTTTGTAGGCCATTATGTAGGTTGCTCAGTGGTAAGATAATTTAGAATATTGGCGAGAAGCTATTTTAACAGTTCCCTGCTTTTGGTGGTGGTTATTTTAGCACCCCATTCTTGGTGTTTAGCGTTTTTGTCGCCGCCAATTAAGCGTGCTCTAATTGTGTTAAAGAATTGAGTGTACTTCTGTGTTTTTATGTCTTAGTCGTTCACTACCACGCTTGTAGGTTGAGTGTGCTCATGAGTGTACTTGTCTGTTTGGTAATGTTTGATGGTACTTTTTATAATTATTGCTGAGTCTCCTTGTGCATCTCCGCTAGGATGTCGTGTGTCTTACATGATGTAGCGAGGTATTGTAAAGTAACTTCTTTCTGTAAAATGGGTTTTGAATAATAAAACTGTATCCAAATCATGGTTGGTATTAAACACCCGTAATTCGAGGTTGTGGTTTGACACACCATTGGCATTCCATTCTGCAATTTTGAGTGTTTGTATCATTATTTCAATTTGGAGACGATGGCTGTGAGGAGGTTTAGCATTGTTTTTATATGCTTGCATCATTTGAGGCTGTACTAAGGCACGGAGTATTATTGATTAGTGTCAGCTATGGCTATGACTGCGTATTGACGCTTCTAATCACGACACCAGTATTAATTGGTTAGGAATTATAACTTTACATAATAAAACTGGATTGAATAAACAATTATATGAATGAAAGAATTTAGTTATCGCGATAACACTTGTTTTGTCGCACGCGGAGTTTAGCACTTTCTTGTGCTACAAAACTTAAATTTTAATTTAAATTACAGAAACCAATAATGGTAATTTACAGGATACTGAACAATACTCAAAGTCTAACAATAGCAATGCAGTAACGTTATCGCGCAGTCTGTGACCTCGTAACACGATTAGAATTTTACACTTTAAATGTTTATGTACCGAAGAATCGGTAATCGCTTCGTAGCGAACTCCGCCAAATTTTACGTCGAAACGTGTGTCCCCGCTTGACTCGTCATAATAGTAATTTGAAAGCAACCTTAAAATACAGTACTACCAAAAACGCATTCTTCGATCTTCGATTGAAAAGGATTTTCTAAAAAAATATGTTCATAAGGCAGATGTTAATAGATGGGAAAATGTATTCCTTACCGAGTTGTGTTCTAAAACCTTCTACTAGCACCACAATCAATGTAACAATGGCGTTCGAACGCATCCGAAAATCAAGCAGAGGTTGCACCGTATTATAGCTAAAAACTTTTATAACCATTACAATTTTTTTTTTAATTGTTCATTAATAGGGGTCTTAACGATTATTTCCGCTACATTATTAGGCGTCTTTCATTATATCGTAAAAATAAAATCTCTTGGACAGCATTACTTACCAGCAGTCTAATACCACTCTACGACTAACTACTGAAGGTCATCTCAAAAATTTTAAATTATTGGAATCCAAGAAGTTTAATCTACTACTGACTCTTTGAAGATAGTCGTCAATTTATCTAGTATGATTCTCACTTCAGAACGCAAATCGGTGCTATCTAAGGGTTTGAATTTTGCTACTACTTCCAAACGTATTCCTAAAGAAGATATTTTATGTGTTGTTGAGTCTTTTATAAGACATCTTATTCGCCACATCTCAGATCCCATTCGTATTCACACTGGCAAAATTCTTGAATCATTTAAAGTTCCTAAATTCATCCCATAATTGGAAGAGTTAACACTAAAAAGTTTTCGTAGGAAACTCAATATTATGGTTCTTCCAGCCGACAAAGGCAACGCTACTGTCGTTTGATTATACTGCAATTTTTACAGAATCTTTTGAAAAGATTGCTTTGGAATTATCAATATTAAAAAGTAAAGTTTGGTTTAGGTTTATTGTTTGGTCTTATGGTCATCTCGAAAGTTTCTTGATCATCTAAACAATCTACACCTAGATATTAAATTTGCTATGGAAATCAAAATTAATGATTCGCTCCCATTTCTCGACGTTATTGTGATTTGTAAGCCCGGCGGACTTCTGGGCCATTCTGTTTATCGCAAACCCACCCATACAGACAGATACTTTCATGCTTTGTCTCGTCATCATCCTGCACATAAACGTTATGTTATTGAATCTTTGGTTCATCGCCCTTTTTCTATTTGTCAACCTGAGAATATAATATATAATCCGATCCGAAATTGGCATTTTTACCCTACATTCACAAAGTCACAGATCAAATAGGGAATTGGTATTAAATCCATATTTTATCGTTTTTTTCTTACGTTTTTAGAGTTTTGAATTTGGCTTGGTTTACAAATTGATTATTTTTGAGAGGTTCTTAATTAAATTTCGATTGCTTGTTTAAGTTCTTCGATTTCTCTTACTCCCTGATGAAGCCCTTTACGAAAGTGGGTGTAACGTTGGCAACTTTGGTTACAACAATGACACGGTCCCAACCCGAAAGACGTTCTCATGTTAGTATATACTCCGGCCGTGGAAGCCTTTGCTATTACAATTCAAAATATATTAGTAAGTCACCAACATTAAGATAATTTTTAATAGTTTTTTCTATTAGTAACAGAAAATACGACAATTTGTATGTTTATTCGCGGTTGGGCAAAGTTTTCTATATTTCATTTGATCAATTTAATTTTCAAACAGGTCAAAGTAATTTCCTTACAGATCAAAGTAAGTTTCGTACAGGATAATAAGCTATGAAAGCATAATTTAGGAGACTTGTGCAAATATTCGGTGCACCACAATTATAAAATTTGAAAACAAAACCATTTAGAGCCGTGTGGATGGTATTGCATTAGTTTCGACAGTACGTGTAGAGTAAAAAGAGTTTGGTTTGTAAATTAAATATTTTATGATTATAAGGATATTTAATCGACTGTTTAGAAACTTTACAACAATTATTGATATTCTCATGTTTGATAGTTTAAAAGTAATCGAATCAGTCAAATAACCAAATTACTCAATTTGCAATAACAATATGTTCAAATTATCTTAAATAAGTGAGTATCGATCAGTTTTTTGAACTGCATGACAATTTAGAAGAGACCAATTATCTTTTGGCATTTATTGCAAGATACCAAGACGTTTCTTCCCAACATGCCTGATATCTGTTTGTTATTATTCATGCTTATGTTAATGCAATTTTTATAAGTATTTATGTTTACTTTTAATCTGTATTACTATAGATTAATGTATTATACCCCGGTATTGCATTAATCTGTCGTATTGCATTATAATCTTATAAAAGCATTATATTCTTACTGTCCCTACTTTGTTAAAAATTTTGTAAAACCCGGCATGTTTTAAAACTTTTTGTTTGTCTTTAGCAGATCTAAACCAATTGTTCAGGGTATCTTTAGTCGTGAAGACAGTTTTGGTATTATGTGATGTCTTTCCTGAAAAGGACAAAAACTCTTACTCTGAGTAATAACTAAATCAGTCCAGCGGTAACGGAAAGTGAAAGTCCGTTAATTAGATAGTCGCTAATGATATGATACTGTCACTTACACTTTTTGCTTCCGTTTTGCAAAACGTCACTTTGTTTGGGTTCACGAACGACAACACGGCAAAAGCCAAGTTCTACTTCTAAAAAAGCATAAAAGTAAGCTTAAAAAGTCTGAGAGTTCGACCACGATGCGGTCTAAGTCACTTACGATTATAACCAAGAAAACCACAAAAGCTTAAGATTTTATAGTAATTATAAGCAAAAGCACTTAATCACTGTTATCTTTATTTTTGTAATTGACTTCTTATTTCTTCTTACAGTATCATTTTTATAAGTAACAAGATAAAGATGATCATGTAAGATTTAGGATAATTAACTTTATCTTGCATTTCTAAACGTAAATATTTATTATAAAAACAATAAAACAGTTTTTAGTCCAAAGCAACAGTATTGACACCATTAATTCTTTAACTGTAATTTTCATATTACCTTTTTAGTTTGTAAAGCTCCATTCCTAAGAATAACACTCATTAATTAGAAATTATCTTTAAACATTTACAAGCTTACTTTATTTGCTTTGAACGTCTCTGACAAACTTGTAAGATGTACTTATGCCAAAGCATCTCTTTCACATTTTGCCGTTCGGATTCAGGATTAAACTGTAAGTTTTGTGAATTTGTAGAAATACAAATGCATGCGAGAGAGATGATTGGAAAACTGCGACAGCGGTATATAAACCAAAAATATATAGGAAATATTTGTGCAAGTCTTTTAAATTATGCTAATTTATTGTCCTGTGCAGTTGTTAACTTGACATATACGGAAATAACTGACATGCACGGAAATGAGATTAGTTATAAGGAATACACAACGTAACCTAACCGCTAGTATACATACAATTTGTTGTATAATGTGTTAGTCGTAAAACAAATTATTTCTACTGGAAAACTATTCTCTTAATGGGATAAAACCGTTTTAATCGTAAATCAAATTATTGATTGTGTAGTGAAGAAAAGTAAACTTATGGTTTATGTGAATCTCTTGCAGCTGGATAGAGATTGTTGGTATGTAAAAGATAGTTTGCATAGGGTATTATAGTTCTAAAACGGTTTTTTTTTGTTTATATTGTTATCTGTTTACAGATAAATACCATTTATTTTTTAATTATTGTTTTAAATTTTAATACGTAAACAAGTTAATGAACAGGAAATTATTACAATGAACTGAATGATTATTAATAAAATTCTACTTACAATTCTTCAATTGTTAGCAGTCACTGTGATTTGCGTTAGCATCTTCTAAGATGCCAAATGAGAAAAAACTTCAAAGCAATAGTTTTACAACTGACGAATGCATATTATTTTGTTAATTTTGTGAAGTATCTGTGAATGCAACCAAACAGTTTTAAGTGATTCGGCGTTTGAATACTGAAAAACGCATGAATAATAAAAATCGAAATAATTAAATTGGGGAGGATTTGATATCTATCTTACCAAATTTGTCCTATAAAGTAGTTGCAATAACCATATGGTATATATATTATATGGTATCTAATAGTATTGACAATAAGTGGTTCCAACCAGATGATGTTTCTCCACATTTCAGTCGTGCAGTCCAAGGTTTTTTAAGCCGCTCGTTGGATTGGCAGAAGAGGTGAAATGTGGCCCTCACGATCTTCTAACACAACACGAAATTTGCTTTTGAGGTTTTTTAAAAATAGAGTGTTTGCAAATAAACCAGAATCGATATGTGATTTTAAAAAACCAGCAATATCACTAGGGATACGCTCCTGATTGTTTAAAATTCAATTTACGAGCGTTTGAGTCATTGCGAAACCGAAGAAAGCCGACAATTTGAACATTTGTTATAATCCCTCATGGTTCTTAAGATATAGGGTTTTAATATATGGGGATGTTTTTTTTTTTATTACTTTTAAAAGAAGGTGAAACTTGACAGGAACTATCATTTAAAAATGGTGGAGTAGTCATCTCCTAAATTCTAAACCATCTAAGAATGTAGTTTTTATGACTCTATAGTGATTTATGAACGTTCTATTTTTTTTCTTTGTTTTTTCAAAACTTATACTTTCGTCTTGGGACTTTTGCGAAATACTCTATAGAAAATAAATTATAAAACCAATAAATATTTTTGGGTTTTGAACCGCGTTCCATATTTACACTTTTCACGAAATTCATAAAACTTAGAAAGCTTACAAACTTTGAAAAATTTACAATATTTGACGTTTCGACAGTCAGACAACTGAAGGTATAGGATTTTGACAAGTCTTTAGATTACGCCGTTCGGGTCAGTGGTTTCGATTCATTAGTCTTCCGGAACATGTTTTTTCATATTGGCACTAGATCGATTTTATTATCCTTATTGAAATTGTCGTACTTCTGGATTTCGATGGCTTACTTGTATAGTCTAGGCCAGAAGTTTTGGGATTTAGCCAACATTGTTGCCGCTACAAATTCTATTGTGTGACCGGTGTCTAAGAAATGTTCCGCAACAGCAGATCTTGTGTTATGTTTCTTTGTATCCGCCTTATGTTCTTTTAATCTGGTAGCTATGTTGCGCCCCGTTTGTCCTATGTAAGCCAGCCCACACAAACAAGGGATGTGGTAGACTCCTGGTTCCTCGAGTGGTGCTTTTGTTTCCTTTGATTTTGAGAAATTGGCGGCTATTTTATTTGTTGCAGTGAAGGTCACTTTGATGTTTTTCCCTCTAAGTATCCTGGCTATTTTATCCGTGCAGCCTTTTATGTAAGGAAGGAAGGAAGTTGCCACGGGGTCTTCCTTCTTTGGTTTTTCCTTACTGTGTTTGTTAATTGCTCGATATATGTCTCCTTTTCTGAAACCGTTTTTTATTAAGGCGTTCGTTAGGTGACCTAGCTCGGTGTTTAACGTGTTCGGTTCACTGATCGCCTTGGCCCTGTGTACTAAAGTTTTTAGAACTGAAAACTTCTGAGCTGGATGATGATGTGATTGGGCGTTGAAGTATCTGTCAGTATGAGTCGGTTTTCTATATACTTGATACCCCAATCTGTTGTCCATCTTTTGAGCGACCAGTACGTCCAAGAACGGAATGCTTCTGTTTGTTTCCTTTTCCATAGTGAATTTGATGTTGGAATCTAACTGGTTGATGTGATCCAGAAAGTTGTGTAGTGTTTCTGCTCAATGAGACCAAATTACAAATGTATCGTCTACATAACGTAGCCAGCATTTTGGTTTGAAGGTAAGTTTCTAATGCTCTTTCTTCAAAGTTCTCTATCATTATATTGGCGATGACTGGAGAAAGTGGTAATCTTATGGCTGCTCCTTCAATTTGTTCGTATACAATATTGTTGAATGAGAAGTACGTGGACTTTAAGCATAGCTTAATTAGTCTGTTAAACTCCTCATCCAAATCCGCTTTTCGTAATTTAGTCTTGATGATCACTAGTGCTGTTTGTAGTGGCATTTTTGTGAAGAGAGATGTCACATCAAAACTGACTAAAATGTCTTCTGATTCCAATTTCATTTCTTTAATCCTTGAGACAAAGTGCTGGGAATGCCTTACGTGATGGATGCTTTCTCCTGTAAGCGGTTGTAAAATCGTACATAAGTATCTAGCTAGAGGATGGGTGGCTGAACCTGTAGCACTCACAATTAGGCGAAGCGGTACCCCTGGTTTGTGAATTTTTGGAAGGCCGTTAAGGTGCGGCATCCTGGTGTTTGTAGGAATTAGTCGTCTCTTTTGATGTTCCGGTATCGTGTTTGCGGATTTTACAGCGGCCCAAATCTTTCTCTCTAGACGTTTTATTGGGTTCCTTTTCAATGGTTTATCTTGTAGCAAAGTATCGATTTTTTCCATGTTGGTGTTCATGATTACAGAAGCATTTCCTTTATCAGCTAGTGATACAGTAATTTCTTTGTTGGCCATAAGTTCCCTTAGAGCATTTCTTTCCTCTGGATTGATGTTGGGTTTCGGTGCTGTAGATTTCTTCAGAACATCGGCTGTTTTGACCCTCACCTCTTCTTGAATATGTTGTGGTAGAGTTCTGAGCGTGCTTTCCAATGAACCCACTATTTCTGCCTTTGGTATAAATTTTGGTGTGATAGCAAAATTTAATCCTTTTGATAAAATGGTCGTTGCTGGTCCACCGAGTGTGGTGGAAGACATATTGAGGATGATCCTGTCTGTCTCTAGTTGTGGCGGTGGAGGATGTTGTACTTCTTGTAACTTCTGGAAATTCACCATTTGTATTGTCTTTATCTTTTTGGTGATCTCTTCGGCTTTTTCCGTAGATAGGTTGTCGATCAAATCCCAGATTGAACGGACTAAAAACAACTCCATAGTTTTCTGGTCTAATTGGCGTCTAGTTTCATGTATCCTCTTTCTTAACAAGGCTCGTCTGGCTCTTCGCAGTATATGCTTTCCCGTTCTGGTCTTGATGTGATGTTGTATTTGCAGAAAACCTAGGATAATGACCTGGTCTCTACATCTGTTAAAAAAGGCTAATTGAGCAAGCAGACGTTGGCGTTTGATCCTGAGTGTCTCCAATTTCTGTACGATTTTAAAAACTTCCTCGCCGTAGAGTCTGATAATATTATTGTTCAGGCTTTTGCGGTCATGATTTTTTTAACAAATAAATATTTTCGGGGTTTGAACCGCGTTCCATATTTACACTTTTCACGAAATTCATAAAGCTTACAAACTTTGAAAAATTTACAATATTTGAAATATTGAAAAAAATATTGAATAAAAACATGTTCGGGAAGACTAATAAATCGAAACCGTCACGAACTACTGACCCGAACGGCGTAATATAAAGGCTTGTCAGGATCCTATACCTTCAGTTTCAGTTTTTTCTGAAGAAGACAGCGACATGACTTTGTTTGTAAGTTTTATGAATTTCGTGAAAAGTGTACATATGAAACGCGGTTCAAAACCCGAAAATATTTATTTGTTAAAAAATTATGGCCGCGAAAGCCTCAAAAATAAATAATAAAACGTATAGAACGTACATATTTTGAATGCATATTTAAGTGCATATTTTTAGTGTATTTGTGCATAACTATCCGAGACTTAAATATAGCAATTATAAGAATACTTAAGAAGCAAATTACTGCATGAACTTATTTTTTGGTTTTATGTGTAGTTTTCTACTTTTTTGTAGTACTTTTTTATGTTTCTTCAAAACGTTTTTGTTTTGCGACTTGAGCTTTACTCTTAAACTTAAAATTGTAAAATGTACAACTGTGCGTTTTATTTTCTGATACAATAAAAGTAGATTTAGCTACTTTTCAAATCAAACTTTTACTGCGTTTTCTGTTACTGCAGATGCATCATTTAATAGCGTGTAAACATTTATTATTTTATTTTCAGCTTCTGGGCTTTCTTTACTTTTAACTCGATCTCTTCTATAACATTTCTACTTCGCGAAAACATGCAATAAGCATTAATCGTTCAAACACGATATATAATTACCATCTGCAGTCTTAATTTATAAAAAAACCTAGTCGTTAGCTGCAAAAGATTATATCTCACAACGAAGTTTCTTTGTTACATGTATGAAGTTACTACTTAACACTAATAGGCAACTTCCTAACGAACAGTGCATAAGGAACTCGAACAACTTACCTTATAACTTTTGCAAGAATCATTAACTTCTACTAAGACTCTATTGTTTCAACAGGTATAGTAAGTGACCTGTTAACAATTTCGCTAATGGGCTTCTCTGCTTATTACGTTAATTAATACTACAAAATTATTTTCGAAATCAATATTTATATTCTTTAACGAACTGTTTTGCAAATTCAATTTAAAACGTAATTCTGCAATTAATTACAAGTCGTTTCTTTCTTTTTTTAGAAATGTTTTGATTGATATACGAGATTTTAAGAAAATGCCTTAGGGAAATTTGTTCTGTGATGTTAAAAGAAATCTTTGGAGGCTTGTCTGGAAAAGTGATTTTAATTGTCTTTTAAATAACATTGTAGGTACAACTGCAGTAAAAGGGATAATTTTATTAAAGACTTCTCAAGCCATTTCTGTCAACAATTATAAAATCAAACAAAATAAAAATGTTTTTATTTCGTTTATTTCTAATGATGTAGACGAACATAAATTCTTTCAGAATTAAAGTAGCTGTCGAAAAAATTGAAATAAATATTGAAAATAGTAAAGCGTACTATTATAACTTTTATTAAAGGTTATGGTGGTGGTTCATGTATTGGTTCACCATTGATCTTAGTAATAGGAATGGATATTATAACTTTTAGTGGAAGCAGTTTAAGCATTGAAACTATTTTTTTAATGTCGGTTTTTATGCTCGTTTTGCTAATGAATGTATTTTCTGAATGTTAAAATATTTTCTTATTAAAATTTGTTTCTATACTTCTCCAAAGAAGATGCCCAATTTCACTGATTATCTGGAACAGTTGGCACAAACAGATTAAATAATGCTGTTTTGATGTCGTCAGCGTTGTTTGAAAATACAGTTATTAGCGTCTAGAAAAGAAGAAGAAGCAAGCAAAAGCTCACTAATGAGAACAGTTTGCATCTTCGACGGGGTGAGATGAAAGGGCGCACAACGAATGGCTATTTAATACCGCTTTGATTTGAGAAAACGTTATCAATTTGGCAATATAGCAAACGCTTAGCTGCTTCCCACAGGCCTCCGAAATGAAGAGGAGGATTAAAAACCCACTTAATACTATGAAGTGAGAGACATTTGCATTATGAACGATTGTTTTTCGCAAAAAATCATACAGATCGACAAGTTTTCTAGCTGCACCAACAAAATTCCGACCACAGTCTAATTTAATGTGGTATGGTATTCTATGACCCGGGATGAACCTGTCCAAAAGAAAGCTTCTGTAGACCAAGACGAAGCAAATTTAAAATGTACAGTTTTAGTGGCAGACAAATAAACACAAGTAGCCTTTAGTAGTACGAGACGAATAAAGAGTAGGTATTAACTTTAAGAGTAAAAGGTCCGGCACAATCTAAGCTAGTTATAGACGGATGCATTTTCTCAGAAAAAATTCATAGTAAAATAATTTAGCAGTTAGCTTGTAATACACCTTGAGCGACCAGAGTGAAGAGATACGACATGATAATAAGAACGCAAAGGAGCGTAGATATGAGCTTCCTGAGGTAATAATAGCGGATGACGAGAAAACGATGGCAAGGTGAAGAAAACTAGCCTTTTGTCCACCTTAAGAAGACTCTTCTCATCAATACACGGAGTTAATTGTGTTACCAACCGTTTTCTAGCGAGTTCTGGTAGTAACAATTTTGTTGCCACCAATATTAATTAGTGATTTACGATACACTAAAAGTAGCTGAAGGCTTAATATAAGTAATAACGCTGAAGGTTTAACATGGTTAAATACAGCTGAAGGCTTAATTTAAAGAAATGCAAATATATACGGAACACAAGTTGTAAAATTAAACACAATTAATAACTGTTAAGGCGCAAGATAAGCAAAACCACATAGGAGAGAAATTTTATAGTTACCGACAGCTGGTCGAAGTGCTTTTTTGCAGCAACCACTGAGTTCATCTACCGAAACTAATTGTACTAGGTTGGAATTGATCCACCAAGTGTTGGACAGGTCTGAAACAGAAAATGTTTTCACTTTTCGTAAATGTGTTTGCAGGAATTTTACTCCGAGGTTATCTTGCTGTAAAATTTATGCATAAAGAAATATGGCGTCTATCACAATTTTGTTACCTGCACGCAGTTTTTAGTAGCAAAAAACCTACTTAACAAATTTCTTTTTTTGTAACCCTTTCGATTGTTAAAATCGTAATAATAACGACGACGTTAAATTAAATAAAAGGGAAGTTCTTAACCTTCAACGACAAAAATACCGAACAAGTCAATTTAACTACGTGCAGTGTGAGGCTTACTCCAAACGGACGCGTCTGAAATAGAAACGACAAAGGACGGTACCATTCTCGGGCGCCAGATTTGTTAAAGAAGTTTACTCTTTTGTTAGACGGTGTTGTCCGGATAACTGCAATGAAGACACGGTTGTTCAGGGTTTCGAGTGATTTTAAAAGTTGTAACGGTAACGGCAGTTTTGGCGATCTATTCGATAAGAGCGGAAGCGGCATATGATAACTAAGCAAGCGTGAAATGAACGACAAAGATGACGATTAATCGACTGTTTGGTAAGCGGCAACGTTGATGACCAAGCAAGAATGCAATAACGGTTTTACTCTCCAGCGAATCGCTGGAAAGGACTACTTCAGGTTTGGATATTTGGTAAAGAGACAGGAACAGAGTGAAGCAAGTACACGTGCGAATATCTTTCAAACGCCACTTAAACCCAGTGTTGACGATGTATTACACAGGCTAAAGCTTGACACTACGAATAGGGTGCCCGGTAAGAAATAGAGTGGAAGAAGTAACCGTGCAAAAATCTCATTTTGCTTGAACTTGGTGTTGACGGCGTTTTACGCAGACGAAAGCCAGACGCTACGAATACAACGCCCGGTAAGGAATATAATGGAACAAGTACCCGTGCGGAAAGTCTCCCAACACGTTACTTGAACCTTGTGTTGACAGCGTATTACGCAGTTCAAAGCCCGACAGTACGAATACGACGCCCGGTAAGGAATAGAGTGGAATAACTAACCGTGCGAAAATCTTTGAACACGTTACTTGAACCTGGTGTTGACGGCGTATTGCGCAGGTCAAAGCCCGACACTACGAATACGACTCTCGGTACGGATACTTAAAGAAGGTTAGACGGCGGAGCGGTATCTCCCGGAGGTTCGGTTAATATAGTTAAAATGGCTTACCTTTTTAGTTCAGCTGGTTGCTTTCGGACCCCGGCGTCCTCTTTGGATTGAACTTCAACTGGAACTCGCGTTTTGCCATTGTGTGCTCGAATATATAACGGACGATTCGAAGAGGGAGAAAAGACCCATAAGTAGGGATAACATGCGCTCTGACAAAAAAAGCGAGTTTAAGCGGGGATAACATGCGCTTTGAACTACGCTCGCATATCGGGCGGAATTTTCTTGGGTTATTTATTTACAATCGAAAAACTAGTAATAATTACAATTCTAATCCTCAAAATAAATAAGTAACGGTTTGTTAATACAGTCTTAAAAATAAACGAAAATAAATTAGTAACGGTTTGTTAATGTGATCCTAATAATAATAAACAAAAATTAAATTAATAACGCTTTGTTACAGCACTGAAGTCGAAAGCAAAATAGACCGGTAATAGTATACGACGCAGCATTCTCTCCTTTGTACCAAATTATACTACTACTAATGCCGTGCTAAAAAAAAATTTAAATTACGAATTGTGAAAACCTAATGACTAACGACACATAACAACTGTTCTAAGAAAGAAAGGAGGCGTTTGCTTTGCTAAAGGAACAAAATCGCTTTTTTTATAATCGGCAGCTTGAGTTATACGGAGGCAAGCATGCGTAGCTTTTCGTAGTTCGGCAGAAAAAAAGGGTAAAAGTTTGTTATCAGGAGAAAAAGTTGGGTTGCGAGAATGAGCGCTGAGAGAAAAGAGGAAAATTGTTCCATAAAGGGAAGCAAAGGCTGAGAAGGTACAATGGGAGTAAGAAGAGTTGCGCTAGTTTCAATGTCAGGTAGCGAAAAAACTAAAACTGCGGGAACAAAAAGCAAAGGTCACTGCGAAAGAGGCTTACTTAAAAAAAGTAAGACATGAAATCTCGAGAGAAGCGTTATAATTTCAGGAGTAGCACTACGACAGTCAAAATCAGCAGGTTTTTCGCCAGTATAAACGTGATGCCATCGGTGTGGTTCAGTGAGATTAAGAATAGTTACAATACGATTAGCATCGAAGGTATGAAGACGATGCGGAAAGAGTGAGAGCCACGCAAGAATTACTTTAACGTCAGTATAAAGGCGAGCTTTTGTTATAGGTGTAGAAGCAAAAAGAGATTTGATCAAGTGGAAAAGGCGCACTAGCAAAAGCACTCCACAGAGTTCAAGTCTTCTAATTGACAGAAACTTTAAAAGGACAAGATTTCACTTAGCGATGATGAGGTGGCAAGACAGTATTTTTATCAAAATTCAACATAACTGTAGCTGCCATAAGTAACAGCAACGTATCTCTAATGAGGAACATTGCAGAATCACGTGTAGGATTTGATGAGAAGAAGAGGAAATGCATCTTGGAGTGTGTAGTTGAAAAGTATAAGGTTTACCAATGTCGTCCATTGGGAGGCAAGAACGGGGTTAAGAACGTCATCCCAACTAATATTTTAGGCTGATATTCGCTGTAGAACGAGCTTCATTGTAAAAAAAAGATGCGAGAAGAACCTTAGAGGATATATTCTAGCAGTATAAGATTGAAGTGCTTTTTTAGTGCACATGACTCTAAAAGGTAGAACTTGAAAGGAAACACTGTCTAAACGATGATTTTAGTATAGGCCAAGAATTTTGACACACTTATCTTCAGTCAAAAACATTAGAGGAGTTTCTAAATTATTTGTGGGCAGACCTTCTAAGATTTTAGGGACGTTACTGGACCATTTTTGTAACTAAAACCATTCTTATCCCAATAAATCAGTAAGCTCGATGCGTAGAATTAGTGCGTTCTTGGTGGCGTTGAGCTTTTTCGGTGAAGCGACAATATATCTACCTTTGGAGGTTGAAACATTGGAGATTACCTATCTTAGCTACGGGCACTTCGTCGATTTCCTAGAACATTACAAGCAAATCTGAAGAATTAGAAGAGAATCAGACGAACAAGTTAACAAACTCATGCTTACCGCTTAACGTTGCCAAATATAGTAGGAATAAATGAAGCATTACTTTTAATTATAGAAAAACCTTTCAGAATAACTATGGGAAATAGATCGGCTTTAATAAACATTTTTATTTTGCCAGGCATATGAAAATATGTATTGGTAAGTTGGCAATGTTTTAGACTAGAGTTGTTTGGAAAGAAGAGCCAAAAGAGATTTTGTAATAATCAACTGCAATAACAGGACAAATTATCTTGGAGTAAATCTTGAATGTTACCTAGGAGAACAGTTTTGTCTTTCTTGTCCAAATGCAACAATGAATGGGTGATGCTTGTGACTGCCGCAATGCATACACGATTTTTTAGATTTACAATCTACTATGAAATGAGCTTCGATTAAAACGGCGCGTATGATTGCGCATGGGTTTGCTTTTTTCATCTATTGACATTTGTTGGAATTCTGGACACCAACTAATACTGCGATCAGATTTACATAAGAGCAACGGTGAGGTGATAAAAAGGAACGATTAAAAGTGGAATTAACTTTATTAGTCTTAATATACAAGGTAGCAAAATGCGGATTCTGCGACGTTTTCTTTCTTTTTTTTATATATACATACATACCTGAATTTTATAGATTAACAAAAACAATTTAACGCATGTAATCTTTACGCGCGATTGAAGTATAACTTTTTTGTCGTTTGTGACAGATATTACTGAAAATATGAAACTGAAACTAAAATAAATATCATTTCAAGTTGTTGATTGTTCTTTTATTTTTATTTATTGATGAAAGAATAAAACATTTTTATCGCAACTCAAATGCCTAATACGCGAATGTATAGTTGGTTGCATAAGCTGTAATTAAAAAAAAATATTTCCGTATAACGTATGAACAGTCTTGATCACTGTGTAAATATCTCCTTTTAATTTATTCATTAATCACAATTATGATAACCACCATAACTAGTACGACTTTTTAATAAATATTTGATTGAAACATTTACAAAGCAGAAAAGTGAAAACATACGCATTTCGATACAAATTATTATTATTAGAAGTAGGGTGAGTGTTATGAAAGCCTCCGCACTGCGATCAGATTAGATCTTTTGTGCCTCTTTCTTGTTGAACTCAGAAGAGATGTTTTTGACGAATTCGATCAGGCCCCTGGTCGGAAGGTTTAGTAATTCTTCTTCCGAGATGAAGATGAAATATAGATGTTTTTGTTTCTTTAGGCACAAAGCGGGGCACCTCATGATGATGTGGTCTATACGCTCCACCTCTTCACCATAGTACCTGCATGTGTCATCACCCAGCAGTCCCATCTTACTCAAATGAAATCTGCAGTGGATATGTCCTGTTAGTATACCACAGAGAAGTTTTAATTCTCTTCTTTTTAACTTTATAACTTCCTTTCCTCCCTTTCTGTTAGGGGGAAGGAACTTTTTTGAATGTTTTAGAACCGGCATTTTGTTCCAAGTTTTGTTGATTTCTTTGTTGGCCCAGTTGGTGATAACCTCCTGATAGTATTTTGGCTAAAACCATAAATGGGAGATAGCCCTATAAAGGGTTTTACTGTACCTAATTTTGCTTGCTGATCTGCTTCCACATTGTCTTCTATTCTTTCATGCCCTGGCACCCAAACAAGTTTAACTTTATTCTTGTCCGCCAGCTGGTTTAGGAATTGAAGGCACTCGTGAAGCATGCGTGATCTTACGCTGTTTCTTTGCAGTGCTTTTAGTGCCGCTTGGCTGTCCGACATGATGCATATATTTTGTTTGCATCGGTTTTTTTGTAAGCAGATGTTCCGCCACTATGTGGATGGCGTGTACTTCTGTTTGGAAAATGGTGGCTTTAGCACTAAGGGATACGCTTCTTTTGAACCTAGGTCCCACCACTCCTGCCCTTACACCACCGTTTTCATTTTTTGGTCCATCTGTGAACCCCGGCACGCAGTCCGTGCTTCTCATCCAGTCTTTTTTAGTGGGGAACCTGACTTTGCATTTGTGATCAAAAATCATTTTTGAGTTTATCTCACCGCTCACTGCGGCCATGTCTAACAGAGGAGTGGCTTTAAGAAGTTTCAGATGATCTTTGAGGTTGCTTTCTTTGAAATGGTGTAACTCATGTAGTATGAGGGTCTGCTTCATAGCTTCCTCTTTAATTGCCACCGCCAAGCTGAAGGATCTCCATTGCAGCGGTAGGTGTTGATTTCAACTTCACATTTTGCCAACTATTTGGCGGCAAGACCATAAAGTTTTTATAGCCTTGTTGGTCGTTTTGGACAGGTGACTTTATCGCGTTAATTTTTGATCCAGTGTTACCCTACTATGTATTTAACCTCCTTGGCGAAGGGAATGGTAGCTCCATTTAACTCAATACTGGGGATATTTAAATTTCTTTGTTTAGTAAAAGGAACGATGTTTGTTTTATTTGGGTTTATGTTCATGTCCTTTTTGAAGCTCTAGTTACGTGTTAGGTTGATGGCATTTTGTATTCTCTCCCCTACGATGGAGTCATGCTTGTCCCTCACTTTTATGGTTATGTCGTCAACATAGTCTAAAACATTGTACTCCTCTCTACTCAGGTCGTTTAGTAGTTCATCCACTAACAACGACCACAGCAGTAGGGATATGACTCCCCACTGTGGGCAGCCTCTTGTAGTGTCTACCTCATGGGTGGCGCTACCAATGCTGGTGATTACCTGTCTACCCATCAGCATGTTGTTTATCCATTGAATGATAAAGTCGTTTGGTTGGTCATTCAACATCTTGAACACGATCAAACAGTAATCGGAAAGGGACGCCTCCTCAGACACTTCCCAACCACTGATTAGATTTGAAGCCCCCTTAGACACTAAGGTTAAGTCTAGAACCTCTTGCCTTATAACGTTTATAAAGGTTGGGCGATTGCCCTTATTGGCCACTACCATATTAGTAGTTAGTAAGTACTCATAAAGTGACTCACCTCTCTTGTTGCTATCGTTGCTTACCCAGGCGGTGTTGTGGACATTGGCGTCCACCCCAAGGATTAGATGTTTCCTGTTGACTTCACACTAGCTGATGAGTCGTTTCAACGTGTCTCGTGGCGCTTCCTGTTCCTCTCCAGGAAAATATGCGGAGGTCAAGATTACCTTCTTTTTTCCTCCAGGGACACTTAGCTCTGCCATTATGGTGGCTGTATCAGCATCTGTGAATTCTGATAGAGGTAATGTATTAATGGTTTTATTGATCAGAATGCCTGCCCTTGGTACTAGAGCAGATCTGTCATAAATCAGCTTACCGTTCTTGGTCTTAATCCAGAAACTAGTCCTCATTTATCTAGGGCTTCTGGACTAGACTCGCCATTTCAATGCCTTGGGCAAATTTATGGCATAAGGCGGCCGAAGCAGCTTTCGCGTAGTGAAGTTTCACCTGCACGCACTTCATAGTTAAGTTGTGGATGAGGGAGGTGGAGTAGCACTGTTCTCCGCCACCTCTATGGTGGTTGCATCCTGAGGATCTACTGATTCTTCCTCGAGTGGTGTTTTATGAGGTTTCCTTACTTTGATAGGCACCTCTTTGAATCCGTAGAACAGTTTATTTCCTAAGGATTCTAGTGTTTCACCTGAATTTTGGTCGATTGAGAGGATTAGAAAAGCTGATGTACCCCTTGCCTCCTTCCTTATTACCTTTCAGGTTGAGGTGTTGATTCTATTGTTCTGTCCTTGGATCCGATGTAATATCTTCTCTGCTGACATCTTAGAGGAGTTGGGGAAGAATCTCAGTAAGGTACTACCTTGAGGTATATCTGCCTCTTTGGTACCCACAGCTCTGAACCTTCCCAAGGGTGTAGATTAACTAGTACCGCCTTGAACCATTTAACTGTCTTTGCATGAAAGCATTAGGTAGCCCTTTTATACACAGAGGTAAAGAACTTAGGTTTAATGGTTTCATTGTATATTTCCTCTACGGTGTTCATGATGGCTGAGCAGAATTGGTCCATCTGGCCAGTGGTGTGGAGTTCTGTTGGAAATCTCCTGGACATCACCGCCATTTTGATGCCTACTAAGGCACATTTATATGAGACGTCTTTGGTCTTTTTTGCACCGGAGCTTGGGTACCGCTGCCTCTCGGTTTCGGAACGATGAATTCTTCCTTCTACAGGAGGGCTAGTTTTCTATCTTCGGTTTTTGAGTATCCTGCATTCAGTAAATACTTGTACTTTTTGAAGGCTGCGCCACACAACCTTGTCTTATTTTGGTCTACATTTAGGCGGACGGTCTTTTTGATCATACCCTACTTCTGGCTCTGAGGCGCTCCTTTCGCCAGCCTCCCTTGCTTTAGGTTTGGGTTTGAGAGGTTTTGCTCCTCTATTTTGTTTTTATTTATGTTTGTTTTTGAAAGGTTCATATTGTTTCCACGAGTAATTTAGGATAAGACTGTTCATCCAGCAAAGCTTTTTACTGGATAAGGCTCTGGAGGGCGCCTGGTATCCAGAGATTGCATACTAGAGACCTTTTAAACCCAGGCCATTCATCTTTGACATATGCTGATCCACCGTGGATTGGGGGATGTTTATTGACTTCTTAGTCTAGATCCACCGTGTTTGATAAAAGCAGGGTCACCTCGAGCAGGATGCAGCTCTTCACTGCGCACCGACGGTCTTGTTGCAAGCGTCATATGGGAACCATAAGTTACCTCAGCTATGCGCTTGAGGCTCAGTACTCCCTAGGGAGATACCTCATTGTCTCTTCACTCCATTTTTTCTATACAAAATACAACACACTGTAGTTATCTCTTATTTATTAAATGACATACAATACGACCGAGGTCAATAATTGAGTAATCATCGTTACTTAAAGATTTACTTTCTTCAGTTTCCCGCTCAATATCACCATTATTTACTATAAACGTCAAACTTTCTACGACTTTATCAACTAAACCATCTGCTTTTCACATTTTTTCACAAAAAATGTAACACTTGATTGCACTGCTTTTCCAATCTTCATTTGCTAAATCAGAAAATGCGTTTCGAACTAATTTAATATCAATACCTCGTTGTGCGATTTTATTCACTTTTTTTACGAGACTATATGGGTTTAATTGGATTAGGTTTACGTGTATTACAACATTTTTGGTAATGGAATCCAAGTTTTAAAAAACTTAAACACAGTTCAAAATATTTTCAACTAAACTAAAGTCTGGAAATGGAAACACGTACTATAACCGATTTTTTTCGTAGCAGCAGCAGGAAGTTTAGAACCGCTTTCAATTGGATACATCCATTGAAAATTAGTTATTTATCGGATAAAATCAATGACATTACGAATAATGTGTCTTCGGAATGAACAATTTTTCGGGTTCTGCTTTCCATGGAATAAAATTGTAATAAAAAAATTATTTCAATTATTAATTATTACTTGTTCTGCATTATAAATACAATCAATAAATTATTTTGTATTGTAAATTAAATAGAAACAATTTTAACCTAAGAATCCTTACTAAATGTTGTAAAAGATTTTTCTAAAATTACACATAAAATGACAACGTAAGTAGAAACCAAAATGTGAACAAAATAAATGTACTTTAACGAATCGCGATACATGATTGGTCGACATAATTTGTTCTTAATACGTTCGTATATATTTTTCGGGGTTTTTGTAAGCTTGGTAGCACAGTTGTTACTGTTTTTAAATAGCGGAAACCACGTGATCTGTAACGTGAGCGTTACTTCCGTCAGAAACAAAAATCCGAGTTACCCCCAAATCGCGTCTAAAGAAGTTTTACGTCAAAAATATTGGGTATGATGGCTCTGACAAAATCCTTTAAATCACCTGAGATAAGGTAGAAGACCAATTGCAATAGAAGACGACGTAATCAAAGATGAGTATTGTTCTACATCAGATACAATCATAGTTGGCAGTAATCTACAAATGCTACCATAGTTTTTGTTATGAATCACAAAAACCAGCCGACACAGTTAATTAAAGCAAGTTTATGATCATTCGCGAGCAACAAGTCAAACGCAAAATTTCACTATTTAAAGCATTAATTATACCATTTTTGAGATTTCGAAGTCAACAAACAAATGTTCTTAAACTTTCTTAATAAAATTAATTATTTTCGCAACGCAACTTCAACCCCAATTAGTAATACTTTAATTAACATTAATTTATCTGCTAGATATATTAAATTATTAATAATTAAATCGCAAAATAAAATTTTTCACATTTCGTCCTGCGTTAATTTAAGATAATTAAGAAAATCAGATTGTGGTAGGATAACGGATTATTAATTCCAACTCGGGCTTCTTTGAAAGAGCTAAAATATATAATGTTCTAATTTTTGTGGTTTTAAAGAGCTCGCAGAGAAGTGTACTTCTCTTGGTTGTTGTCTCTAGCGTACCAAGTAAACCACGGTTTAAATGAATCTCTAAGAAGCGTAAATTAATTATTTTTAACCGGTAATGGAGTTTGTTTATTAGAAAAATAATTATTTCGAATATAAAAACGGGATAAAAAATATACTGAACGTTTTATCAATTGGTGTCTTGGAGCGTTAGTTAAGAAATAATATTAAATTCCTTGTAGTCTATTAAATATTTTTCAACTTGTGAATTGAAATTGAGTTATTTTACTATTCGGAAACACACAATGCGAATATTTGAACTATATTAATTTTGAATAAATTGTCTTGTTGATTAAATTTTTGATTTGCAGGCATTGACTTCTTTATTTGGATATTGGTAGTAGTTTTCTAATTACCATCTTGAATGACACAAAGAAATATGGACTAAAACTCAAAACTCTGGCAAAAAAAATTGTGGTGATAGGGGAAGACCTTACAAACAATATTATTTTTTTCTTATTGGACATTTGAATTCAACTTATTATTTAAATTCATTTAATTATTATTTGAATTATTCAGTAAGATTTTATTATATTATTGTTTGTTTTATATTTAAAGCTTTTTATTAAAATGGTGTTTTTTTTCAGAACTTATGGACCATTAAAAGCAGAATATAGGATTCCATCGGGTGGTTTTGGTCACAGAAGAGCAGTGTCTGAGATTACTGGGGTGCAAACTATACCCGGTCGAATATCAGGTTGGCGTCCTGATGTTCTTCCAGGACCAAGCGATGTACCTGATAGTGTACAAGATTATAGAGCTTCCGCTACTGTCAAAAGAAAAGAGTCAGTTGCCAGAATGACTTGGGATGGATTATCTTATGTTATAACGGTAAGTAATGAATTTTATTGTACTGAAAAAGATTTTTAATCGATTATCAATTTCAATTTTTGACTAGAGACATTACTATGAAATGATACGTTAGGGCTCTATAAATTTCTGCTGTATAATGTAATACAACAGCGTACATGAAACATATTTAATTTATGAAACTTGTTTTGAAAGAACTTTCTTATATTGGTATTCTTAAGTTACCACTTGCATATTAAACAATAAGCAGTGACGTAGCCAGGGTAGGGGTCTGGAGGGTATAAACCCTTCTCGAAATATTTATTAAAAATTTCTAATAAAGTGATGCTTGAAAAAAAAAGTTTTAAAAGCTCTTAGTTTATTTATAAGGTAAAACAAATATTCTAACCAGACTCCCTCCCCTAACTGAAACACTGGCTACGTCACTGCAATAAGAATAGGAAATACCTAGTGATCACGCTAATACCCACCAGTAACTGTAGTATTTTGTTGTTTAAAATGTGTTGTTGATAAATAAGTGAAGGCCAAGATACGAATCTGGACACATAAGCAAATATCTAGTTCTCATTTCTAATTTAACTTATTTTATTGTATTTACAATCATCAACCACTCGATATTTATTAACAATGGTATTTAGCCAACATATACAATTGCCATATACACAAATTTCTCCGAATTATGATTTTCGCTTGCAAATGCACACAGCCTAACAACCAGAGGCGTATACAAAATCAATACAAGAGAATATACTAAATAGTATATACCAACTCTGGCTAAATCAACAAGTGGCAGCAATCTCAACAACCAATATCGTATCTTTATTTACACTTATCGTATGTTAACTTTCTATCACTGACAGTACAAAAAGACAATAACTGGCAAATCGTACACTATGGCGATAAAAAAACGTTTACGTAGTCTAGAAAGTTCAGAAATAACAATCATAAACAAGACTAGCCTTTAAAGGTGGTACTTAAAATGTTTTATTGATCACCAGACTTGGACTCGATAAAAAAAGAAGAATGGACCAGTAAGCACCAAGATACGAAAATTCTCTTATCTATGTTCTCTATTGATTGCAAACAAAGGACAGTACGGAAATGTACGATATTATGCTCCTACAAAACTGTGTTAAGCCAATTTGAACAGCATGCAAAACGAGAAATACCGCAATGTGTAAAGTGCCAGAGATACGCCCACACGAAAAACTATACAGATGGGTCAAATGTATAGGAAATTGTTACCAACCTTCGTTCGTAACAACCACGTCACTCTACGGCTAACTGAGTTGTCGGTGACTGGGCTTGGTTGAGATTTCTATAATATATCAAAAAAGAGAAAACAATTGGCGCCACTTCGTAGAATTTTTAGTTCGAAGACACCGTGGGTACATATGAACCCATAGCCGAAGAAATTAAGAGAAAAGCGAACAACTACTAACGGTAAATTAATAATCAATAAAATTATAAATATTAAGCTAGATCGATTAGGCATTAACAATTACAAGCAGTCGCGAAAATTTAGTTCTCGACCAGCAAGACATGATCGTGTAAATTAGAATAAGAATAATAAGAATGTTAAGACCTGCCCCTAAACTTGGAGTTTCTTAACGTGTAACTAGTGGCGTCTTCACTACCAGTACCATACCAAAAACTTTGTTAAAGTGCGATTTCTGAACACCTAATGATTAACGACACGTAACAAAACCACGCAACAAGCGAATTTCCATGGAAAAAAATGACGCAATAGGGTCTAACTACGGAGGGTACTATGTACAATTACAACAGAAACTTTACCCGACATTAAAACAAAAGTTTTTCTGACTTTATTGATGAATCGATCAATGTGAAACTTTGAAGGCTCATTACACATTTTTTATTTTAATTTTTATGACAAAATGGCGGCAAAATGGTTGATTTTTAGGCGTCCCGCAACTACTAGCACAAGTCTCCAACGAACGGAATTTTTTATGATATACATAGGTACAGAAGAAGAAGAAAGTACACATGGATATTCAAACTTATCGATTTTTGCAAATTTTGGAGCACTTTGAAAAGAATAGTCGATTTTTCCACTAACAAACTGGTTTTCATTTGTTTCATTTGTCTATAAAAAAATGTAATTGCTTGTCGAACTCAAAAACCGTGTCTATAAATAAATCTATCTAAGAAGGTACAACCAAAATTTTAAGTCATTCAGATAAAAATACTCGAGTTTTACTGCTAGCACTTTTTGAAAACATGGTTACGAGACAAACGCGTTTCACCTAAAAATTTGTCTTTTACAAGCACTTAAGTTTTTTTTAACCATGAATTATGTCATACATTATTCTTGGTACGTTTTTACAAGATTTAAGTCAATAAAAAATGGGAAAAACATTCATACTAGATATTACTCTTTAACAAATAACAGGTAATTTTTTACAACAGAATACTGACACTCTCTTCAATAACACACCACAACAAAAAAAATGCACTCCCTGAACTCCACACCATGATGCAGAAACTACTGGAGCAAATAAGCCATGGTTAAACTTTTTGGAGTAGCAATATGGAATTCCAACGGTCTAGGACAACATGCACAGAAAATTATGTACCTCCTCAAACTAAATAAAATGGATGTCACAGAGGCACATATCTCACGTAATACACACATTAAAATACCAAATTACTGCATCTATTATACAATGCACCCTAGTAAAACAGCTCATAGTGGATCAACTGTATCAGTGCGATCACTTGCATACCACAAATATTGCTATAGTGGATTAATTAGGCACATTCGTTATATCTGTTATATACTGTCCGCCCAAACACAATAATATGTCCAAACAGTAGGAAACCGATTTTTCTCTGGCGCCGACTATAACCCTAAAAGCAAGCTGTGGGCATCACGACTTACGATCACAGACGGCAGGGAACTACTGGTTGCAATAAAAGCTTTGAATCTAAAATGTCTTGCAACTGGCGCATCTGACCATAGACCCATAGAACGGACAGCAATCTACCCAATTCCAGTATCCCCAGTATACTGCTGCAATTATCCGGAAAGGATGAGGGCTGTTCAAACATTGCAAGGTAGCAGAGGAATCCATTTAGTAGGATGAAGGACTGCGACGGCGACTCGTCCAACGTGGCCCGGCAGTATTCGAGGGTGATAGAGAGCCCCACCGGGGACGCGCTATCCGGTGCTCTGTCAACTGCGGTCGGTCTCTCGGGGGCGTGGCATCTAGCTTAGACACAGGTTGGTCGTCGACTTATTCCGTTGTGCGACATGTTCCTTAAGAAGGGGTGGTGGTGCTTAGGCACTCTATCCCCGTCTCGTTCCACTGCTACCCCTTATTTGTGGCCGTGTGAGAGCTGAGTTCGGGGTGCTGCATGAGATCATTCCGAGTTATACGCTGTACTGCCGATTTCCTACTAACAGACTGGGTCGTAATACCTGCGGATAGGGGGGCTCTAGTTTTACTAGTTCAACCGTCTACTGTGTAACGGGAACCCAGGGTGCAAGGACCAAGAGCTAGGATTTGCTTTAGTAATGCGATAGATTGCACGACACTCTGGGCGTGCACCATCGATTTTGTAATAACAAAAGGAATCAAAACCAATGTCAAATCTAAATATCATTAGATCTCTTATTGTCCTGATAACTACGTAATCCAACAAAACCAAAAAGAAGCAACACTATACTCGAGGCATGCTGATTGGTAACCGTATTCTCACATCAACGGAAACCACGGACTATTTACTATGGAGAGTAACCAGAAAAATAAAAAGAGCACAGCAGGCATCACCACGTGAAAAATGAAAAGGGAAGATGGACGCGATCCGAAAATTGCTTTTACCAAACATCTAGAAACAGTATCCACACATTTCCCATCACAGTTCAGGTCAGACGAAAAACGCAAATTCTACAGTTTACTAGGCGCATCGCTCCCTATGGAATTGTCTGTCAAACCCTTTATAATGATGGAAGTCAAAAGAACCATACTAAAAGGAATAAACTCAAAAAAGGAGCCAGACTGGGATCCAATTTCTAAAAAAATACTGCAAGAAATATCACTAAAATGCCTAAAAATATTGACATTTTAATTCAATGCTATCCTCTGACTGAAATACTTTCTCAAAGAATGGAAATAATATTAATCTAAAAACCGGGAAAAGATTTAACTAGTGTCGAATCGTATCGGCCTATAAGCCTTTTGACGGTGCTGTCGAAAGTTTTTGAAAAGTTTCTATTGAAAAAGCTCAACCTGATACTGGAATCATACCCAATCATCAATCGGGTTTAGACGCAACGGAACAAGTAAATCAAATTGTTCACACAATCAACAATGTTTTTGAATTTAAAAAGTATTGCTCCGTTGTGTCCTTGATATTAAGCAAGTTTTTGATAAGGTGCATCAAGGCCTAAACTATAAACTAAAAATGACACTACCGTATCATTACTGCGGAATATTCAACTCCTATCTAGAAAGCAGACGGTACATGGTCAATCTAAACGAAGAGTTAATGGAATTATACCTCATTGTGTCTTAGGGCAGGATACTTAGGCCAATCATTTAAAAAAGACTAAACTAATCACTCTAGGAAACTGACTATTGTTCAGGTCATCTTGTTTGAACTGGACTGCTTATTTTACCGTTATGTACGATCCTAGATCTTACAACACGTTTCTGATCTTGTCGTCTATCTACTAATATCAAAACTAAAATAAATTTAGTCAACTAAACCAAATTTTATAAAATAAGTTTTTAAGGTTATGTATATCCAAAATAGGTGTTATTCATGCACCGGAAATATTTGGAATGTTAGGTCGTAAGTTTTTTTTAATTAAATCTAGTCTTTGAAGATTAACCAACAATTTTCATCTCAATTCTGAATACTATGTACGTATCGGCTAGAGTCTATCCATTGATATCTTTTAGATTTTTCAGAACGGTTTGCACTTTACTTGCGCACTGTGATCCGTTTTTATATACAACATACTACACGAGATCACATCATAGTTTTCTACTCTTCAATTTTCGGACATTGTGTTGGTTGTCCAGCAGTTGAAGAGCCTTTGCATTGGCGTGGAGGTGAAAACTTTTAATTTCTTCCGGTGGGAATGCGAAGCTCGCTATGAAGATTGGAATTTTGAACATAAAACGGAGCTATGTTTCGTAACACTATAGAGCCTCAAAACTGGATACCGTACAGCCATACTGGTTTCAGGATCTGATTGTAAATCAGTAATTTATTGGAGATTAAAAGTTTGGAGTGTTGCTCAGCTAATAATACTGTCTGTATTTTAGTTCTATTTCCGCTCTTTTCTTCTTAACATGCTCCTTCCATTCAAGTTTGGCGTCCAAAGTCATGTCTAGGTGTTTGGCATTGTTCTCATAAGGTACAGGGGTGTCATTTATATCTAGAGATGGTGAGTCTTTTAATGGTTTATTTGTGAAGTTGATATGGGTGGATTTCAACTTGTTTCGCTTTATCCTCTTTTGGTTAGTTTAGTCAAGTACTGCTGTAGTTTCCTAGTGGATACTTTTTGGTCTTCCTCTACTGTTAATATTGCGGTATCATCTACAAAGGTAGCCACTGTGGATCCCTCTAAGTCTGGTATATCGTTTGTATATAACAAATATAGGGTAAGACCCAGTACAGTACTTTAAGGCACTCCCTCTCTGCATATTCCTGTTTTTGTTTAATTCTGAAGAGTCTATTTGTGGTGTATGACGTTAGTATCTCTACGAATTGCTTTGGTAGCATTTCGTTTAATTTATGTATCAAGCCTTCATGTCAAACCTTGTCGAAGGTTTGCGCGACGTCTAAGAAGACTGCAGAGCAAACTTGTTTTTTTTAGACATAAAACTTTCACCATAAAACATATTAAAATATTTTTAGGGTAAATGGTGTATTATTGATTTAGAATAATACACCATTTACCCTAAAAATATTTTAATAAACTTGTTTTTCTTTTAAAGCACGTTTGATGACGTCAGTTATTCTATGCACCTGATCTATTGTCGAGTGCTTTTGCCTTATTCTAAATTGAGAATCTGGGATTAGGTGAATTACTGTCTATTATTGGCCGTAGCCTCTTAAGCAGCAGTTTCTCAAAGAATTTTGAGATTATCGGCAGTAATGATACCGGCCTATAGGATTTGATATCATTGGGTTGTTTACCTAGCTTTGGTAGCATGATCAATTTTGTAAGGACATGTTTCTGTCTGAAAGATGCGTCGTACAGGTATGTGAGCATTACAGTACCCTTTCTAAGCAAATGTTTTAAAGCTTCTCTAGTAATTAGATCGAAGTCTGGTGCTTTCTTTGGTTTCAGATTTGTTCTTATCTTTTCAGCTATTTCTCTTCAGGTAACTGGTGTGATTTTTTAGATCTTGGGTCTTATTTCTATTTCTTATTCTTATTTATAGTGTGTCTGCCCTCGGTTGGGAGTGAATGTTTCAGCCAAATGCTTGCATTGCTGGGTGTTTATAGTTTCTTAGTGGATACTTCTTGATCTTTCTCTACTGTTAGTATTCCGGTGTCATCTGCAAACGTAGCCACTGTGGTTCCCTCTAGGTCTGGTATATCATTAGTATATAACAAATAGAAGATAGGATTTAGTATACTACCTTGCGGCTCGTCCGCTCATATCTCTTTCAAATCTAAATATTCTTCTTCTTGTTTAATTTTGAAGAGTCTATCTGTGGTGTATGACGTTAGTATCTCTATGAATTGTTTTGGCAGCACTTTGTTTAATTTATATATTAAACCTTCATGCCAAACTTTGTCGAAGGCTTGAGCGACGTCTAGGAAGACTGCAGAGTTGTTTTTCTTCTAAAGCACGTTCGATGATGTCAGTTATTCTATGCACCTGGTCTATTGTCGAGTGCTTTTGCCTGAATCCAAATTGATAATTTGGGATTAGGCAATTACTGTCTATTATTGGCCGTAGCCTCTTGAGGTCAAAGAATTTTGAGATTATCGGCAGTAATGATATCAGCCTATAGGATTTGACATCATTGGATTGTTTACTTGGCTTTGGTAGCATAATTACATCCAGGAGGCAAGGACATGTCTCAATCTGAAAACTGCGTTGAACAGGTATGTGATACCAATACATTTTCTAGGCAAGTGTTTTAAAATCTCTCCAGTAATTAGATTGAACCCTGGTGCCTCCTCAGCTATTTCTCTTGGGGTAACTGGTGTGGTATTTTTAGATCTTCAGTTGTCCATCTTATTCATAGTGTGATTTATCTGCCCTTGGTCGGCAGTGAATAACTCAGCCAAATGCTCGGCAAACAAGTCAGTTTTTTGCTTATTGTCTCTGAGCCATGGTTCATCGTTGGTTCTAATAGGAGGAATAGACGTTACAGATCTTTTGATCGTCTTGGCTGCTTTCCAGAGCGAATAATCAGTCACCTCATATGTTGTCAATTCTTGTAGATAGGTTCTTATAGATTCTTCATTAAGCTTTTGTATTTCTTTTCTTAGCTGCTGAGTTTTGTTATTAAGTATGGTTTTGTCTCGACTGCTGCCATCTTCTGGATCTTTCTTTTTCTTTAACAAGTTTTCTGATCCGGTTGAATAATTTAAACATTTGTTTACGTGTGTTATCTCTGTAGTATTTGTTACAAGTTTTTGGTATTACGAACCTTGCACGGCCAAACTCTCAATAGTCGGAGAGGGGGTAGGTTTCCAAAAAAATATACATAAAAGATGTTTCAGGGCGCCAGAGCTTATCCCAAAGTCATACTTCTGTCTGCTCACAACAGAATGGGGTAGAACTTGTAACAATTCGAAGATTCGTAATCCTTCTACTCAGCTGTTCGAGTAGCCCAAACTGGTTCGTAGGAAAAAATAAGCACACAAAAAAAGAATTAACAACTTTAATCGCCCTCAGTCTATCAATAACAGTTATCACAGTTGGAATTGTATTAAGTAACAGTCATTACACCCCACAGTTGGAGTTATTAAAGACTAGAAAAATTTACATTAAATAATTATAACGGTATTAACGTTTGAGTTCGGAATAGTCAATTTAGAGAATTATAGAAACAAGAAAAATTAAGATCTCGATGCCTACAACATCGGCAACCCACCACACACAATTATAAACAACCGAGGTACATATTTTTCAACTACATACAATATGCGAAACATTTATTTCATTGAAGTTAAATACCCTAATGGTAGCTACGCGTTATACTTATTTACTAACGTTAAATTGAAATCCCACAGTTCGTGAGTAATTGTACGTGACCACGATATGTAAAGTAAATTCAAAGCACTCACCGAACTCCAGTACCCACTAGCCCGAAGAAAAACGTTTTTCTTCTTCAGTGGCCTGCAATAAAAGATTAATACGAATCGTGTCACAATCCCCAACTCACAAATATCGTTCAGCTAAAACAATTTTATATTAAATAATTCATGAAATATATCTCAAAAGTAAACAAAACGTGCATCGATTACTGTATGTAGTGAGAATCGAAAATAGGTGGTTATTAATATGATTAACGTCGTGTCATCCACGTGTAGTATAAGTTGGCCCAAAACGCCTCCGAAGACCCCAATTGCGCGGCTTGAAATCGCCTTCTGCTAGCGCTCGAGTCCGGCAACGTGATGCCTTAGTTAATAATAGTTACGATATCCATTTATCGAGAATCTAACAGTTATAACAGGAAGGTACGCAAAATGGCTGTCAAAAGGAAAACGAATTACAAACGAGTTTATATTAAAAGATGGCTTTAGCTTACCCTGTAACGTCTTAACGAAACTAGGAAATTAAAGAATTATAAATGGTTTTCCATTATTTCCCCGATGGTAAGGGATATATTAATCTTTACTAGTTACAGGCCATTTACATATTCCACATGTCACGACTTTCTACCAAATGACATCTAATGCGCAAAGGATAGTTAGCGGGTGTCAAAACTCGAATCTAATTTCACGTCGAAAACCCATAGGCGTACCTAATGAAGATTTCAACCGTAACAACAAAGGCGTACGTAATGAAAATTACCGTAACATATTGTTATATGCCGCAGTTTGGATAAATCTGGCGAAGTTTTCGGCTTTTTTTTCTAGTTGCTTACTTGTTCTTAAACTAATATTTATTTTAATGTTGTTTTGATGGTTAATATGAAAGCTTGCCCAGTCAGTAGTTTTGTTAGTAATAGTGGTTCTGACTCTCTCTTTTATTATGCTTCACTTCTAGAGATGAAACGAGTAAATCTGGAATTTTATCAGGATCCGTGACTGCTGCATCAGTACTGCTTTTCTAAGTTTTCTACCTTTGATCGTAGTTAACTTGGATCTCTAGTCCACATGTTTCGAGTGTTAGGTAATCTTTTTTAAGATTGTGTCTTGGTGGGAAATATACATCCCCCACTCTCAGTTTCTGTTTTAGAGACTTGATTCCGACCACTATTAGTTGAATATCATCTTTTTCATGTCAATGGTGTGATATGTTTTGTATCTTTTTATTTTACGGTAAAAATTGTTTGTCATATGTGTTTCAAAAATGAAACAAACATCAATGTGTTCAGCGTTTAAAAATACTTCAAAGTTGTGTTTTTTGTTTAGTATTCCATTGGCATTCCAGGTAATAATACGTAGGTCTTTTTGGTCCATAAACTTATTTTGGGTTAGGTATAGTACCAGTGGTCTTGGCTTTTAGTTTGTCGAGTCTTGCATTGTCTCAATTTAATGTTTTTATTATATTCTGCATAAGCTGCATTATAGATCGTTCAGATGTCGATGGATCAGGTACTACCTCTGCTGAGTATTAGAGACAATTTGTCTTGGTTGAGATGTAACTTTCTTGGTCTTGACAACATCTGGTTTTATCTGTAGTTTAATTGCTACTTCACAACCCCTTTAGCTAGCAGGGTGATCTTTTCTGCAGTTAATGCACTTTGCAGATGTTTCTTTAGGCTTAGCGCATTTTGCAGTTAGATTATATCCTGCACATTTCACGCAAGTAGAATCTCCATGTATGACCGTGTCTTTTACATTGATATGTTGCATACCATACATTATGTTGATATCTTCCGATCTATCGAAAACCAACATATACAGTGGCAAACGGATGTAGCTCACCTTGTTGTTCGAGCTAGTTCTTTTGAGTTTTTGAATTACTTCTATGATCTTGAATTTTCTGTCTTCTAGTTCCCCTGGAAATTTCTTCGCGGAAGTAGTAGGATGCAAATTCCTGATCATTATCTGAATAAGTCGAGAGGATTTGTTTGAGTGCCATTCCATGTTGACTTCGTTTATTAAAGGTGTCAGAGCTCTACATTCTTCATTAGAGTTGACATTTGTTACAAGCTTTTTGCTAGTTTACGAACCTGCACGGCCAACTCACAATAGTCGGTGAGACGGGAAGGTTCCTAGATAATAACGAACAGATATTTAAGGGCGCCAGAGCTTATCCAAAGTCACTTCTGTCCCGCTCAAGACAGGTGGTAATAAACTTGTAACTAGATGTTAGGTTCGTAAATGCTGAAAGAAACGAATAAAAAAAGAAACTCAATCGTTAATAACAATTTCACTTTAATTCCTCTATAATGATAAATAGCTTAGCGTTCGAATTGATAACAGTTGGATAACAGGACCAAGAATAATTTTAGTTTATAACTAAATATCTGAAGTATCGGCAACACACAACACAACGTAGATTACATTGACATGACTAGCGAAGAGTAGATGGTAGTAAATTTCGTCTGCATACAATATGCGAAGTACACAAAATAATTTAGTAAAATGGCATTACTGACAATCAAACACAGTAATAATAAATTACTACGTTAATGTTAACTTATCGTAACACAGCGTGCAGAATTAATATAGCACTAACGTTAATCAATCGTTGGTAGTACACAGCATGCGCGTTTACCTAGTTGGTAAACAACAATAGCGATAATTACAGAACTAATAGCAAAAGTTTTGTGAGCGACCCGGTTGACTACGAAATAAAACATATAAAATCACTTACCATAAACACAGGAATTTCCACTGGTGTGAAGAAAGTACTTTCCCCGACACGTAACCCTGTAAGCAATTTGAATCGCAAATCGTGTCAAACTAATGTCTCACGAAATCAACATCTACAACAATCATTACTTAAAGTACAAGAAAGTATAAATAATATAAACCGATTGTCGTATGCTGTGTTACCCCTTAACTTTGGTTTAATTAGTTATCGCCATAAGCCTTATAAAGAAAAAGTTAGCATCGTCCCATCCAAATATTTGTCGAGGTTCATTCCTTCGTAAATTGATATCGAATACTGAATATCGTTAGAACACAAATAGGTGGTTAGTACAGGTCACGGCGTGTCCTCCACGTGTAGCACTCTTTGGCCGGGAAGGCTCCGCAAGACCCCCAATTTCGTAGCGTGGAAATCGCCTTACGCTGGTGCCCGTGTACGGCAACGTGCTGACGTATTTAACAGTCGTTTACGATAGTCATTTATCGATAAGGTACCAGATGTAAAAGAAAGGAACGCAAAATGGCTGTTAAAAGGAAGACGAATTACAAACGAATTTTTACTAAAAAGACGACTTTAGCTTACCCTGTAACGCCTCAAAGAAATTAGGTAATTAACTAATTATAAATGGATTTCCATTATTTTCCAGATGGTAACGGATATATATCAATAATCAATAGTTACAGACCATTTTACATCATTCACGTGCGACGACTTTCTGCCAAATGACATCTAATCAGAAAAGGATCGTTAGAGGGCGTCAAAACCCGAATCCAATTTCACGTCGAAAACACATAGGCGTACTTAATGAAAATTTCGACCGTAACACATTAATTTTAATTTGGTTCTTATTCATTATACTTGTTGTAATCAAGGTTGGCTCTACTTAAGCTATCTTTGACAACTTTATAATCGTTTACATTGCTTAAAATCATCAGCGGTGGCTTAGCAACTTTGGGTGTTTTATTTGTTTGTTGCATTTTAGGGCTTTCGTCAGATTTTCGGGCGATTTAGTACCCAAATTTGCTGGGCTGTAAGATATTTCCGCGACAGTCTGACGATCCCCGTCAATGCCGGTTAAATAAACACAATAATCTCATTTACTAGATGTACTATCGGGAAGCATTACACAGTTCCACAACATTAAAAACTCTTATTTGCAACACGGTGTTCTGGATATCAGTTGTAGGTAAAGTTCAGACTTAACTGTAAACAAATGAGGTTTGGCATGTGTTTTCACGTAATTTTCAAATTATGTGCGAAAAGTATGAAGCTATGGAAGCTTATCAACTCTTATTACTTCTATTAATAAAAGTCTAACAGTGTCTTTAAAAAGCTGGTACAAATGTGTTTGTATTACTGAAACTTTTCTTTAGCCTATAAGCATTTAAAAAAATTATATCAAAAACGTGCACGAAATTTTTACTACAAACTGAAATTAACTTTTTTATATTTAGAAAAAGTTTAAAACTAACCGTAAGTGTTCAGTGAACCATACGAACACAGAGTTTATCGTAGTTTCATTTTATATGCATTTACTTTATTTTATTCGCGAAACATGACGGAAAATTAACCATAATACAAAGCTACAGCTTGGTACTAGAAGCAACGAGCATAATGCACTGTAAAGCTTGACAATGAAATATTGCTTCAGCTCTTTCGTCTCTTTTTCTTTCGACTATATCGTTAATGTTGCATTTCTCTTGTATATTGCAAGTAATTTTCATTTTAATCAATATTAACTGTAACTTGTAGTAATATATTGTGGTTTTGTAAATTTCTAAAACCACGAGAACTAATTTAATAATTCTTATGGTTGCAATATTAAAGTATCGTGTTGCAGCTGTTATAATTGTCACGCTGAAGCATTTGTGCAGACGTTGAATAATTCAACAGCTCTATTAAAATATTTTCTTTTGTTTTACAGTAGGTAGACGACTCTATTTTTAGTGATAGAATCTATTATGACTTAAAGTTAAAACTGTTTTTACAAGTACGCCATTTAACGAAAATGTTACATTTAAAATCATCATTACGCAATGTACCCACGAGTCTTGACGTTACGTTAGCTTTGCAAAACATATTTTTATACATTGTATTGGTTTCCTGCACGTGACATGAAATATTGATTAACACCGATTTACTAAGTTCGCAATAACGTACTGTCAGAAAAATAGATATTACGATATACGTGTTGTGCAAATTGCTAAAAAGAGAACAGCGTTCTACATTCAAAGTTGAAAGTCAATGTAATAGAAATAGTCCAAGTTACAAAAAAAACAAGTTTTTTTATATTTGTCATTGTTTGATTGCATTTTATATTTGTACTTTGTTGTAATAGACATTTTTAACGACTCGCTTCTCTTGCATTGGACAGATGTCCGATACTGCCGCCGAATCTATGGATTGCTCAAGACATTAATAGAAAAAAATGATAACAGTAACAAGCAGAGTACTAACTACACATTATTTTTTTACTCAAAACACAGGCAAATGCAAAATATACATCACCAAAGAAACAATTAGTTTAGCGAGAACGTTAATTATCGAACTGAAGCTCTGTTTTTTGTTTTATTCAAGCGGTGGTTCATCTAGCGCCCCTGCACTGCGGTCTTCTTGGTTCTTTTGTGCACTTCCGATTTAAGCAGTTCTGTTTCACCACTGAAATCCAGAAGCTTATTCTAAAGGGTTTTTTCAACTCAGCATTGGTTAGTTTTGGTTTGCCGAGAATCGTTGGGTGTTGCGTTTGATATGCTTCGCATTTACACAGCAGATGCTGCGGAGTCTCGTTGTCCTTCAAGCATCCGCGGTATAGAAGACTACCTTTCAGTCCCATTTTATGCATATGTTCGTTAATGCCACAGTGCCCTGTTATCAAGTTCCGTGAGTTTCTTTAACTTTTGTCGACTCATGCTTGATAGTGCATTTTGAGTTTTGATTGTGGCTCTGTAAAGAAAAGTTTTGTTTGCCTCGTCCCTGACGACTTTTTCCATAATTTTTTTTGCTCCGCTGAAAGTTTGCTGCGGATTGTTTCTTTTCCGGCCTCGTAAACGATTATGAAAATGGGTTTAGGTTCGATATATGTCTCTGTTTTTAGCTAGTGTGTCCGCCATTAGGTTTCCCTTTACATTCTGGTCTTTTGGTATCTAAATGAGCTGCACTGGTTGGAGAGTTGTTAATGTTTCCAGACTGTTTACGCATGTCATAATCAGTTTGGATTTTATTACTGGGGATCTTAGCGTCAGTAGTGCTGCTTGGCTCTCAGCAATGATTGGTATCGGACCATTTGCGTCTGATTTCGAGTCGATAATGTTCCTGGCACACCAGTCAATAACAGAAGCTGAAGAGGTTGAAAGGGGGACGCATATATACCCAAGGTCAGCGAAAATTGCTTTCCATGGTACTTGCCTCCACATATTCCTGCTCCGGTACCGTTGCTATTTTTGGCCCTATCTGTGTACCATATAGTTCAATTAACCGCGTCCGGGTAAATGTTTTTTGTCCACTCGTCTCGTGAAAGTATTATCACTTTAAATTTCCTTAAGATGTCATCATCTTTTGTGAAGTCGGATCTCATAGTTAAGATTTTTTCTTCACGCAGCACCTTGTACATATCCGGTTTGTTTTTCCGGTAATTGGAGTGTATTCATTAATTTGTATCCTATATACTGTTTGTCTTGTTTCCATCATTACAACGAGGTGTAATGGTGAAAGTGAAAGTAGCGTTTCCATAACTGCTGTGGGTGTGGTTCTCATCGCTCTGGTTATCGGCAGACATGCCATTCTCTGTACTTTGCTTAGCTTCGCAGCTGTGCTTTTCAGGTTGGTTCTCTCGCCCCATTTGATTCCTTACTTAGTTTACAAATTGCTTCGTGTTTCCCCTATTTACAATTTACCCCTTTTTTTACATTTACACTACATTACATTTTTTACATTTCATTTTTCCTCCTCTCCCGTTAACTTTTTCTTCCTGCTCCATACTTCTTCCATTCACTTCCCTCTTTTTCCGTTTTCATCTAAGACTTTCTCTACTTTCTTATCCTCTTCTCTTAACTCTCTGCATTTATTTCTCATGTGGTTAAGATCTTCCGTCTCTTCTCCATATAGTCTGCACATATTTTCTTCTTTTTTTTTCCAGTATTAACTCTTTGTTCCCATATCTGAACCGTGGTATCATTTTTTTCTTCCTGTTGCTTTTATTCCCTTTAACCTTTAAATATTCTGGCACCCTTTCACCTTTGATATTCTTATAATTCATATTATATCTGCCCTTTTTTATCCTTGTCCATCTTTCTTGTTTTTCGATGTTTCTATCTCTCCTTATTATTTCTGTTCTTACCCCTACTCTCTCTTCTCTTAATCTCTTCACTTCTCTTGCGTACCCGTTTCTTTTATAATATTCTTCTGTGCCATTCTGCCCGTACATCACTTTTCCTCCGTTTATCTTTTTTCAACATTGTTGTAGTATTTTGCATTCTGTTCTTTCTCTCAGTTCTTTTTGTATTTTATGGCTCTTTTTCCTGTCTGTTATTTTTTTTGCCTGCACTTTCTCTTTTATAATATACCCCGTCTTTTCTCTGTCTAGCTGTAATACCCATTTCTAGTATTTTTGTAACCCGTTTACCTCTTTATATTCTTTCCACTCCCATATTTCCGCCGTATATATCACTACACTTTTTATTAACTTTTCAAACAGCAGCTTTCTTTTTTCTATGTCCACCTCATACACTCTTTTAACCACACCCCACACTTGTCCTAATAACCTATTTCCTCTTCTCGCGCTTTCCTTTATGTGTTCTCTCTCCTTATTATCCTGCTGCATTGTGTAACCCAGTTATGTAAATTTCTTCACATGCTGCACTTCCTCATCCCTCTATTTCCATTCCTCTTTTTTTAATTTTTCCCTTCCTTTTCTAAATACCATTGTTTTTGTTTTCTCCGTAATTACTTTCTTTTCTTTTTTTTTTATGTATTTTTCCAGCGTATTCATTATCTCCTTCATTTCCTTTTCCTCCTTAGTCACCAACACTATGCCATCCGCATACGCCAACGACCGTACCTTCACTTTCCTTATTACTCTCCCTCCTGTCTGTTGTCTTCTCATTGTCTTCTCCAGATCCCCTCGTATATACTGCAAACAGGCTTGGGCTCAGTGGGCATCCCTGTCTAAACTCTCTCTTTGTAATGAATTTCTCGCTCTCTTCCCCATTCGCTTTGACCCTGCTCTTTGTTTCTTTGTAAATTTCCTCCATTTTTTCCATTAATCTTTCCTTGATTTTTTTTCCTCTTGTATTCCCACAGTTTCTCCTTGTTCACTCTGTTAAAAGCGGCTTTTATATCTACGAATAGTGCCATCATTTTCTCCCTTTTTTTCTAGCTTTCTATTCGCCAAGTGTTTTAGTATATATATGTTGTCTATCCCTCTTCTTCTCTTTCTGAATCCCGCTTGTCCGTCTGGTACCAAACTTCTTTCCTCTATTACCTTCTGTAGTCTTCCTTGTAGCACCGTCGCATATATTTTGTATGGCGTACTTAATAATGTTACCTATCTGTAATTCTTGACTTTATTTCTGTCTCTTTTTTATGGACCAGGCATATTATTCTCTCTCTCCATCTCTCCAGGAATCCTTCCCTTTTCCATATTTTATTTAGTATTTCCGTCATCCTTGTTGCTACATTTCCTTCCCCGTATACCCACTCATCGCCTTGTATCCCATTTTCTCCTGCCACTTTTCCTTTTTTTATCTTGATTATTGCTTCTGTTACTTCGTCTTCGTTTATTCTATCTCTATCTCCTTCTTTCCGTCTTACTACTGCTTCTTTTCTTTGTCTTTCTTCTCTTTTTTGATTTTGTTTTTTCCCTCCCAACAGGTTCCTAAAATATATCTCCCATTCTCTTCCTTTCTTTCTTTAGGTACTTCCATACATCTTCCGTTTTTATTCCTCTGATCTGATCCTCTTGTTCTTGTCCTTGCATTCTCCTATCCCACCATTTCTTCCATTTTGTTTTCTCCCCATTCCACTTTCTAAATATGACTTTCTCTGTTGCTTTCTCCATCATCTCTCTCGTTTCCTCCACACTCTCTTGTAATCCCTTCCCTACCCATACCGTTTTTCTTATTCTCTCTTTGTATCTTTTTATTCCCTCTTCTGTCCAAATATTTTTCGTTATGTACTTCTTATCTTTTCTCTCTTCTCTTTCTCTTCCTTCCATTGTCAATTCCAGTGATTGGTTCTCTGACTCTACCATTTCTCCCATCTTAAATGTCTTCAGCTTTCCTCCCCTTTTTCTTTATTCTTGTGTTAAAGTTCCCTCCTAATATTATGAATCCCTCCGCCCTCTCTTTTATCATATCTTCTATGTTTTTTCTTGTCTCTTTCATTCTGCTGCTATAAACCGTCACTATTTTTATTTTTGTTTTTTCCCACTGTATGTTTCTTTCTACAATTCATCTTCTCTGTTGCACTTTCTCTTTCTTTTCCTGGCACAACCATTTTTTTTATTCCCGTTATTATACCCTTTTTTGTTCTCCCTTTACTCTTCTCTCTTTCTGCATGTTGCACCACCCAGTTAAATTACTTCGGCAACTCTTTTTTCCATCACTCCCATTCTTTTTCTTCCATTCATGTCTCCTGTAATCTCAGTACATCATGTTCCTTGATATACTTTCAAAAATCCTGTTCCTTGTTCTTTATTTCCGCTACGTTCCAAAACAATACTCTCGGCTCACTCATCTCCCCCTGTGCTTTTTTCTTCTTTTCTTTTTTTTCCTTTTCCATTACTCATTATTCCTTTTCTTTGCTATTTCGTCAACCTTCTTTCCTTTATTGTCCCCTTCACTTTTAGTTTTTAGCCCTTTGGTTACTTGTCTTCTCTGCCCTTTCTCTGCTCAGGCCCTTGTCTCTGTCGTTCCATATGTATCTTCCTCCGTCCATCTCCATTCTCCTGTATTCTAGCCATACCCTTTTCCCTTCCGCTCTTTTTTCCACCGCTATGTTCATTATTTCTCTTGTACTCTTCTTTCTGCCCATGTCAAATCGTGATTTATATATATTCTTGTACTCCTTAATTTCTTATTCTCCGCCATCACCTTCTACTTTTCCTTTCATTCTCCCATTTCCGCCACAACCATCTTACTTTATTTCTCTCTGTTTATTACTGTCGCTTTTTTCACTTCTACTTTCACATTAAATTTTTCTGCCAGCATCATTGCTAAATCCTTTTGTGGTTCTTCACTTCTCCGCCCCTTTAGTACAATATTATTCTTCCTTTTCCATCTTTCCTCATCTTCCGCATTTTTCTCCAGTTTTTCTATTCTCTCCACCAGTTCCTCTTTTCCTTTCTCCCACTTCTTTTCCCTTTTTCCTATTTCTTTTTTTATTTCTTTAATTTCTTCTCTTATTCTTTGCATGTTTTCTTCCATCTGTTTCATCATTTTTCTCATTCATTTCTTTAGTTCCTTCATTTCTTTCTGTCTTTTTTCCTTCCTCCTTCTGTTATTGAGCTGTTTTCTTCGATTTCCTCCGTTATCTTTTTCTGTTCGGTGATCTTATTGTTTTCTTTCCTTGGTTGGGTTTACTGATAGTCTTTCTTTTTTGTACCATTTTTCGACTGTGTTTAGAACACGTTGCCTTATGTTTGATACAATTGCCCCAAACTTCCCGTTTGTAATAATGGTGAGATCGTCGACGTATCCTAAAGCGTGTACTCCTCCGTTTTCTAGTTCTTGTAATGGACCGTCCTGGACGAGGCACCACAGTAGGGTTGACAGCACTCCGCCTTGTGGGCACCTGCCAGCTACTTTGGTTCCTACAGTGCTACCGTATAAAGTAACTGTTACCGTCTAATTCCTGAGCATTGAGTTGATCCAGTTTTGGACTAGAGGTGTGATTCTTTTTTTCTCCATTGCCTTTCCAATTGAGGTGAAGGTAGTATTGTCAAATGCTCCTTTTATAACTAGAAAATCACTCAATGCAGTATCATTATATTGGAATACATTTTCGCATCCGCTCACTAGTTGGCGAATTGCTAGCTTGCAAGATTTTTTGAATTGGTAAGCATACTGGTTTTGGTGCAAAGGCGAAGCCCTTAGTTTACCGTTCTGTATATACCTGTCGGCTACTTTTTTAAGTAGTTTTAAGATGAAGGAACTTAAGGTAGGTAATCGACTTTGGTATAAATACCACTTTGACAATCCGCCAGCTATTTGGTACATGCAAAAGTGTTAAACTGGCTCTGAGAAATTCGCATACTGCGCTTTGCAGAGCAGCACATTCTTTTGCAGCATAATGGGAAAAATTCCATCGGCTCTTGAAGACTGAAATTGATTTAAACGTATTGATTCCCCGCTCTACGTTTTCAAGATTAATTATTTTTCTCAAGTCTCAATTCCTTTTGGGTACCCATTTGTTTGGTGCTTCTAGGTCTTGGTGCTTAAGAACTTTAGTTAACGATAAACCTAAGAAGTGTTTTTGCAGTAGTTCTTGCAAAGTACCTTCAACCGAGTCTATAAACTTTCCGCTTTCGGTCAGCAAAGAATCGATGTGTCCAGTGCGGTCTTTGCTCAGAGCTTTTTAGAGTCGAGATCTTGTTGGTTCTATTTCTACGTCTTTAAAGTACGTTCTCCATGAGTCTCTCTTTTTTAATGGCATTTTTAGTCTCCGCTTTTTTTGGCTGTGTTAAATAACTTTCTAGTGCGTGCCCTTGCTTTGTCAAGCTCCCTGTTTCACCAAGTTATCCTGTTGAATTAACAATACTGTTTGTCACTAGTTCTAGCTAGTGCATTGATCTTGCAAGTGTAGGACAGTTCCTAATTTAGCCGGCTAAAGTTTCGTTGAACAAATCTCAGTCGGTTTTCTGTGTTCCATTGCGAGTTTCTCGATGCGATATTTTTATCACTGTGCTCGCCTTTGGACTAGCAAGCGTAAAGTCAATAATTTTACTGCGCAACACGGTTATATACGTAGACGCATCTCCGTTATTTATTATGTCTAAATTGCCTTTTAGAATAAATTATAAAAGTTTTTTATCTTTTGGATTTGTTTGTGCTCCCCCACAAAGTGTAATGTGCATTGGCATCGCATCCAAAAATCAACGGATTGTTGGTCCCACTGTTAATCAACCGTTGGATTTTCTATAGCAGCGATGGTCTTGTCTGGTCGTAATGAAAGGTAACCGGATCCGATAATTAATTCCCTCCTGATGCCTACCTCTACTACAGATATTTTAGCTGCCATTAGGTCTTTAGAACATAAATCTTACAATTGCATTAACTTTAGTGCATTTTTTACAATGATACATGTGCGAGAGTTGTGCGCAAATAGGGTTGCAAGCAACAATCTATCTAGACAGTTTAACTCTTTTATTGTTTCTTTGTGAATCCATGGTTTCTGGACAAGGGCGTATGACACAATATAAGCATTGAGAGCGGTTGAAGTTGTCTTGCAATGATGTATATTTATCTGAACGACTTTGAGCATTAGATTTGCCGTCAGTACATTTTTTCCGGCTCTGGATTTACATCCAGATTTTCCTTTATGGGTACATTTCTGAAAACGCGGAGAACAAGTCTCTTCTCCAGTTCACCAATCTATCCGAGTATCAAGATTTTTATGACCTCGGATTCTTTAGGACTGATTATGTTTTTAGGGAAACCTTTTGGTATGATTGCAAAAGAAATTGTTCCTGAATGTCTTTTAGGTGTTCCTTTGACCTCTCGACTTTGTTTTACCGGTTGTTTTTATGACGCCGATGTGCTACTGCTGGAGAGTTTGGGTTTTTGCGCCTCTGGTGTTGCTGTTGCGTTCCTAACGTGCTCGTCTTTTCTTCCTAAATAGGTGGGTTTCGCTCTTGCATCCCTGCCATTGGAATGGAACCGGTTGCCTGAGCTCTCTTTGTTTTTGAGCTTTTGTCTTGCCGCTTCCGAAAGCTTTTTGGGGTTTTTTTGGGTTTAGGCTCAGCATCAGCCGATATTTTTGGGTTTTGATCACAGTCCTCGTCTTTTTTTAAATTTTGTATATGTGGTTCCATATATGTCCCACGAATACGGATTAAAAGAAGGCTACTGTGCACAGTGTCCCGATATGTACGGGGTTTGCCTGGTGCCCCGAGGTTGGATCCAGGACGACTGGTCTTTTATTCAGTCACGAATCTATCCGCCGGGTCCTCTCAACCTTGGATTTAGGTTTTTGATTGAGGTTGCTTTTCTTACTCTTTGACTTAGAGTTTTTTAGTGTAGTATGTAATTCTATTGACTACCTTTGTATAATACTCCCGACGCTTTCAAGGAGTGTGATCTTGTATTTGCCGATTTAAAATAGCCACCGCCGGTCTTCAATACGACTAATTAATAAAGTTACTTGTTTGGTTCAAATAATAAACGTAAACAATAATAATCAAATTTGATATAAGTTCTACCAACCTATTAGTCTAATGAATCATGTTGGTAACAACCACGTCGGTGAGTGGACGTGGTTAACCATGCGAAAATAGAAGAGATAAAAAATTCGCGCAACTCCTGTTTACTGGCAAAATTTTCAGCTCGTAGACGCCAAGGCTACGTCTGCACTCACTATCGAAAAGATTAGGATAAAGCAAAAAACGACAACCAATGAGAGAAAGTAACAAGTGTGAATATATGTTTCTCAATCAATAGCAATTACTTATTTGGTAGCTATTACAAGCGAAAACAAAATAATAACTTCTGTGTATTAATAAAAGGCAAGTAAAAAAAAGAAAATACTAGTTACATAAAATAATTTGGTCAATAATTCTAAGACGCAGAGAGAACTTCTGAGTAACTACTAATAATATAGTTATTTAGTGCACATTATAAGACCTACCCGACCTAAATTTTCTTATCGTAGCAATTATGTTACCCTCGAATTTTGCAAATACTGTAAGTTTACATTAATTCAAAGTGATACACTATAGTTATCGAAGAAACGCAGTTACACTGAATATAATTTCTAACTTACCGAGAATTTGGTCAAAGTCTCTTGTTGCTACCGTAACATCCGCCTGTACTACCTCTTGACGAGATATGAATCAATTAAATGGTGAAGCTGTGCTTCTTTTCACCGTAGTTAAAATCATAACGTGGATGACGTCGATCGCCATTTTTTTTACCTGCCCGCAATCATAATTTTTGTAAAAACTTGTATCAACGACTTTTGCGAAATAATTCGAAATTTATTTCGTTAAAATATAATACAGTTACAGTTAATAAAGACATATAACACTTACAAAATTGAACAAATACTTTATAAGTTCAATAAAAATATTTATATAAGTGATGTTGATAGAGGTTAATTCTTACCCTAGCGAAACTCTCACAAGCAACACATACGAAACGAAATCAACGAACCCATTTATAACGTAAATGTTATGCGAAAATTTAAAAATGAACGTCTCAGTGAGCGCAACGTTAGGTTTCACATACTGTTACGTGTTTGTAACTTACGTTGAAAACGGAAATGTTTTCTTAATATGTTTTTCTATGACAAAATGACAGTTAATGATCCGTATGTAAAAGGTACGTCCCGGGACAAAATTCATACAGTACGCAAACTATATCAAAATATATTTAACATAACATACTTTAACTTCAAATATTATTCTTTGCAATTTTAATTATTCCCATAAATTTGGAGCGTTTATCATTACGTTCACCTCTGAAAGGTAAACGTTCTTCATCAAGAAAATTTACTATGCAATTTTTTTTCTAAACCGGTTTTGGTTTGTTGCTTTTTGTTGCTTTTTTGCAGAAAGGGATTCTAAAACACTTAATCTCTCTGTTGTGATATTCTGAACTTGCATGATTCTTGAAGGATGTATACATAAGCTGATGAATTAAATTATTTTTCCACGAATGCTACTTGTGCTCGGACAGCTTAGACATTAGATGGGAAGTAGTGTGTGCAAAACAGCTTTCGTACAACATATACAAATAGTTTTTCCATGTTTCTCATGACACGACTACGGAAAAGATGTTTTCTGACTGTTTTGAAAGGTACGTTCACTACCTAAATGGCTGATGTTTATTTTCAATTTTTGTTGACTATATTGATCTTAAAAAAATTGCAAGACAAATTTGTTTTTTAACTTCTTTTTTTAGTAGATTTTCTGAATTTGGATTTGTTTTATTTGTTTATTTTTTTTTGTTATATTTCTAACTAATAAGTGCTTCTACAGCAGCTTTTATTTAACGTTACATAGTTTTAAACTAGTCTAATTTTTAAAATCTATATATATAAAAATGTTATGTTGGTTTGTGTACGCTTCGAAAACTCAAAAAGTTCTGCACCGATTGAGTTGAAATTTTAACATGATATAAAATCCGCATCAAGGATTGTTTTTATCTATTTTTTGCATCAGTCACATATCTGCGACCGCGAGAAAAAAAATTTTTTAACGATCAGCTGTGTACTAGTGACCGCGCCATCTGCCATAAGCGATGAAAACACTCGCTGACAACCGCAATAATATTGACGCAGTCATATGAGAAACAATTTCGTTCCCAATTACATTGTTTATTTACAAAAAATTTGCATCTGATTCTGATTATTATACAATCTGAATTAAATATTCACTTAAATCAAGAATTTTTGGTGTGATAGTGTTGTGATCGAACTGCGCCTTTCACCAAATCGTAAGTAGAGGTTATATTTTATATCAAAGATGGACAGTAAAAATATTATTAACTGACAGGCAAAATAAAAGGACTTATTATAATTCAAGTGAATTTCTAACAGAAGTGAGTGGTTATATCTTTTTTATTACATCTAACATGTGGACGTAATTATATTATTTAGTAATTTTATTATTTATTTTGGGTTAACCTCACTTTTAATGTATATAAATATAATTACATTAAATGTCAACCATTCAATCACAATGTGCGACTGCGAACCGTGGCAGGGTACAGCTAGTATTCTATATTTATATAACTATCGCACTTGCACTAAATTACAAAGGTATATTATCTATGACCGAAGAAAGACTGAAATTACAACTGGAATTGATCACTGACAAATCATTTTTTGTTAAATAATCTGTTAAAACCATTAAACCAGACGATTGTCTAGGGATTAGGTTTAAGTTTATAATACTACCTGTCGCATGTTTTTATCTTTCGAACGGTAAAGACGACAATTGTTGTAAATGCATAATCTGGCTTTCTTACATTCCGCATTAACAAGTTTAAATTTAAGATAGTTTGGGATTGCAATGTACTTTCCGCTTCTGCATTATAGAGGTTTCCGGTTTAATAGGATAAAGAGTACATACAGGCATGTGCTATACTAGCTGGGTTCAAAATTACTTTATATGCAAGTTTTCGTTTTAAAGAAGTTTTGCATTGGCAGGTTTTAATGCTTCATTCTTATGTATAATAAATATTATGTTATATTTTTATTTTTTGTTATTTACGTAAACAATTAACATGTGTTTTTAACTGTAACTTTGTTGACTTGCGACTTTTTACTCAGTTTGCATTTGAAACTGTTTATTGTGGTTTCTCTACTATTATACATTACATTTAAATGTTTTTTTTATACATTTCTGTTAATTTTTGTTTCCATTGTATTTTTTTCTAACATTTTTCCAATCGATTTGCAACTTTAACCTTTTTGTGCATATTTTCCAATGAAATTTTTTCGTTATTTGCTATTTATTTATTCGGTGAAATTTATGCTGAAATAAATTTAACGGAGCTCAATATTACATGCGCGAACACGATCGAATCAATCTTAAAAATTATAAGAGTGTAATTTTGCTGTGTCGACAATTTGTCACATTATCTAATGAACATCCTTTCATGTTATCGAAAAAAATCCACAGCAGTTTTTTCTTTCATAAATTTAAAAACGGTTTTTCTTATTTTCTCAATTGTGTATAGAAAATGAAACTAAGCTATCAAAATAAAATTTCAATGCAAATAAACTAAATTGAATGTTTTTTAACTTTTAAAATGCGCGCCTTTATCTCACTCGCATAGCTTTTACGGTGGATCGAATAAAAGCTCCACTAAATTTTAAAGCATTTAAAAACGGAAGTTAGTACTAAATAAGGCAACGTTGCAATAGTAACGTAGAACGTACTATCAATAAATCTTGAAAAATATTTCCAATAAATAAATCGAAACTGAAAATATTGAAAAGATGCCAAGCTATATTTTATAAAATCGAGGATTCGTACAAAAGTAAAAGGAGTTGAATGCGTAATATGTTTATAAATAATTCATTCCTCTTAAAGACAGGAATTAAAATGAATAAAAAAATTATTGTATAATTTTGGGAGTTGTGTTACGTGCTTTTTCGTCACGTTTATTGAAAAAAAGGCGGAGTAGTAGTTTCAATAATTGATCGATTAATGGAACAACATCGTTTAAATAACTTTTAGTAGCAAAAAGCTTGTACATGTAAAACACTTTGAAATATTTGAATTTATGAATCAAATTTATTTTATTACATGAAAAACTTGAAAATAGCTTACTTCTTGCTGTATAAAATGTATCTTAAAATTCTGTGATCGTAGATTGCATTTTAAGATCTAAACAATTGCTTAGATATTTAAAATGCCACAAAATCTTGTTCTCAATATACAGGGCCTTTATAAATATATGTTTCTTACGTGATACATATGTTAGGCAACTAAAATTGCTTGGATTGGTATAAAGTAACATGAAAACTACTAAATGTTAAATCTTACTTGTAATCTCTAACTTAAGGTTAAGTAATTCATTAAAAACGGCAACTCCTTAACAACAACAGCTATTTACTTGAAATAAAAATTGGTAATGACAACTATTTAAAATAACCCTTCAACATGTTGCCCTTTAGCTTTGATACATGTGTTAAATAAATTGAAATTTGTTTATCATCTAACTTCTTAAAAAATTAACACAAAATATTAGATAACATTCTGCGTTTACAGTATTGAGAAAATATTAAACCGATTATCCTTCTCTTGAACATTGCAATGCATACACCAACTTTAAAAGTTGTAATCTTAGTTTCTACAAAACTATTAAAATTTTTAGTTCTCCAAGTAGGATAATTTTGAGTTTTATCATATCTACTTAAATGAAACCATAAAGAAGGTTAAACCTACCAGATTATACTTACTTAAACGCAAGTTCTTATGACAATCCTAAAAATTGTTTGCTTATAAACTAAGAATTAAACTTAAAATGGGATTTTTGAAGATAAGTTTGCTACTAATTTATTAGAACTTTGTTTTATGTAATTCCGATTCGGAACCGTCAGGAACCATTGATCCTATATCTTTAGTTTCAGTTTTTTCTGAAGAAGACACCGACATGACTGCCGAAACCCCAAACATTGTAAATTTTTCAAAGGTTGTAAGTTTTCTAAGTTTTATAAATTTTGTGAAAAGTGTAAATATGGAACGCGGTTCAAAACCTGAAAATAATTATTTGTTAAAAAATCATGGCCGCGAAAGCCTCAAAAATAAAACTTACAAAAGCAATTTTTATGTAAACACCGAGGAATTCTTGTTTATATTGTTTCCACAAGTAGACATTGTGAAATGTTGTTAATATAAAATTGCAAAAACCAGCTGTTACCCGTATTTTCAAACCAGTAGCAAAGAAAAAATGTTATTTTGTTAGGTAGTATAATAAATAGAGAATTTTAAACATTAGAGTAGCTACAGCAAAACAAGAAAAGACAAAGAATTAAAACCCAGAATAATAGATAAGAAATAACCAAGCAATAATGAGGAAAAAATTGGAAGCTGAATGAGTTTGCGTTGTTTTCTTCTTTAAGTATTAATGTCGCATTTTTCATAAATATTTACGTGCTGTTATTAAGTTTTTGACAGTTGGGGGTTGTCAGCCAATGAAAACGAGAACGAGAATGAAAGCTGGGAAAATTTTATCAAAGAAGAGAAAATTTGGCTCGTTCTAGATTTAAACATTTTGTTTATCAGATGAAAACTGAAAATATGTGACAACTGGAAACTGGCTAAATCGCGTAATAGGCATATGAAAGTTAGAAAAGTTTCTAACGTGTTGTTTATCAGTATGGGAACTGTTTATTCTATCACACTTTTGGTTATCACAAAGTTGTTACTTGTTACACGACAGCTTACTAATGACCAGAAGATTTTGCGTTATTAAGCCAATCTTTTTACACCAAATTCTTTTCGATGATGAGTTTTGGGGTTATCACTACGAACCAAATGTGAGGGCATACAGTAGAAGCATTCAAAGAAAAGAAAATGTCGCGTTTAAGTATTAGCAGCAAAGGAAATGGTGGTCGTATTTTTAATGATGTGTAAATGTCCAATTTGATCTATTCGGTCAATCATTAAAAGAACAGCGCATTAATTCGGACACAGAATTTGTTAAAAGTTAACTATGACATCCTAAAAATAGCAAATACCTGGAACATCCTTTGGCTAGAAATTGTATTCAGAATCAAGTTTTAGTTACTGTTAAACTCTATCTACGCATAAGCAGCTATATTATAAATAAATACCTAGATGTTCGTTTTAATACATAATTTTAGTGCACTCGATAAGTGTGTGCCTATAATAACCAGAACAAAAAACTACTATATTGTAAACACAAACTTTATTTTAATAACAAAAATGGATTATACAGGGTGTAACTGATATAACGCATAATCTCTTAATGGGGAGGGGTAGTAGTAATGATTTGGAGCATATTTCTATTATAAACATATGGTCTCTTACTGATAGTTTTTAAGAAAATCCTATGTCAATTTTTAAATACGTCTCTGGTTGAACCCGAATACAAGTAGCGTGTGACACAGGTCAAGATACTTTAATAGTAAACAGCACGTGCCAACCGTATCTGAAATTGATAATGGTTGTATTGCTAACGGTACAAGTTTAATTGCACTCACGAGTAATGACATTTGCATGATTTAATTTTAAGTTTAAATAATACTGCAAATTATAATTTATGTTTGATATTTTTTTTTGCAACCTCATCAAACTATAAAGAACTTGTTAGCACAAATAGTAATGGCACTGAACTTTGTTCCAATAGTCACCATTTTCTAAACTTGCATTTTTTTAAAGCATGTTGTATTTTATTAATCATAAAACGAAACAGGCCCGTACTTAATACTTACATGCTTATTAATTTTATTGAAAATTTTACGAAAAATTTTTGGAATGTTAAACCACATGTTCATAAAGCAAATGTGTTCATCGTAGCTACCCCCTATTAAGAGATTATGCGTTATTTCAGTTACACTCTGTATATGATGACGTAAGCAATCTTATTATAAAATTTTATCACATTCGTTAAAAATGTTTGTGTCTAGATGTTTATTGCCAACTATTGATCCGCAACATTACCCCTTCCTTAGCTATACACTAGCCAACGTTGTGAGTGTCTTCTTGAGGAGTGTGTTATTTTCTTTTTCTTGTTTTCGGTTCGGTACGGGTACAACGTTTGTCAACTATGTAATAAGCACGGTCTACTGAAACGGTCATAGGATTAGTGTTCACCAAAATTGTGAATATTTTGGGAGTCCTGATCTCTAAAATTTGCCTTGTTCTCAGTATGGTGGCTGAAGCAATTTTCTGACTGTATCATTTCGGTGGAAAACGTATGACCAGATTCTTGATTCGGGATGTACTTTGCTCGCATGATGGTTTAACGTAGGTACGGATCGGATCGTGGTCATATATTGGCGAAAATTTTCTATACAACTTGCTAGATTCTGTATGGGTACGGCTACTGTTTACGAAGATTTCTCTAGGTAAACGTAAGGTAGTTCCATACACAAGCTTGGTAGATGATGTGCTTATGACTTTTTTAAAAGTGTTGTGAAATAAGACTGTCGGTAGGATTTTCGACCACCGTTTCGTTTGATGAGGTATATAATTGCAGCTTTTAACGATGCCATCGCTCAAGTAATCTCGTTAGTTTGTGGTCGATAAGCGGTAGCTCTGTTTTTGGTGATGCCTGTTACTTTTGAATATTGTAGACTCAAATGGGGACATCCAAAACGCGCGATCTAAGTTGAATTAAATGTTGTTGCTATAGTCTCAGTTGTTATGCTGTCCACTTATATGCACTATGTCATGATAAATAATAGTAATAAAATGAAGCGGTATTTAAGAAAAACAACTTACTAGTAATTTATATATCACTATTGCTATAAGGTATTTACTCTCCGCCCCTTTTGGATATCTGAACTGGTGTTTATTATCACTTGATGCACTTTTATTTACCTTAGCACACGCGTTAAACATTTTATTTATTTAAATTGACAAAGTCTTCTTAATACTTCCGACTCGATTCAAAAACTTCTCCGACTTCTTCTAAATACTTTTTATATTCTTCCGTTATCGAGATCGAGAACATTCTATTCTTTGCGATCGCAGGACAGAACACTGAATGCAGCACCGGTAGAAAGGGTCGTGGCAATAGCGGCAGTTCTCTCCATTTCGGCCATAGATTTCTTCTGACCCGCTGTTTTGCTTGGAGGGTAACTGAAGTCCAACATTTGAATGTCTGTTTCTCGGAAGACAACCTTCAACATATTTCGAACCGTCCACCAATTCAGTTGATCTAAACCGCAACCAAGGTCGAGTACTGCCAATTTCTTATTGTTGTAAAACTCCATTTCTCCATCGAAATTGGATAATGTTCACCGCAGTTTTCGTATTATGGTTTTGCGCATGAAAACTTTTTGGTAATCAGATAGAAAATGAAGTGTCGGTAATCACGTAATTTTAAGGTTTCGCCGACGGCCGGTTGCTGTCTTCGTAGTTGATCTAGCCGTCCGAACTTTTTCTTAAATACGTAAATACGATTGCAACCCCTCTGGACATCTTAAGATCTTCATTCACGCAATGTGCGATGGCGTAATCTTTTCGTATTTGGAACAGATTTTGTTGCTCTTTGGTTTGAACTCTGAACCTAACCTTTCTAGAACCCCTGTACATGCTCATCAATTTATCGAAGTCCATTTCATCGACTTGATTTTTGGTTCTTCCTGTTATTATTTTGGTTCGGATCTGGTTTTGGGTAATGTTGTTATCGCCAGCAAACGGGACTAGGCGATCGATGTGGTTCACTTTGGGCTTGCCTTTGGGTGGTTTTCGGATGCGATATATGACTCATTAATACGCTGCACAACTTGAAAGCGCAAATACTAATCTCAATCTTTTTCTGTTAGGACGCTAAAAACTTTCTTAATTCCCAACAGTCTTACTGAAACAGCGCCGATTTAAAGTTGTGGCCTTAGTCGGAAACTAATTGTAACTGAACCCCAAACCGCCTATAAGACTCTTTCACTAAAACGTCTATGACTGTAGCAGCTTCTTGATTGGGTAAAGTTTCCGCCCATTTCGTAAAATAATCCATCGGTACCAGGATGTATTTGTTTCCCGAATCAGATTCTAGGAACGGCCCCGCGATGTTAATCGTTACTCTCTTTAAAGGACCCATGTTATACTGTTTCATGCGCAGACCGTGTACTTAAACCATTTCATGACGTCCTTTTTACAGTTCACTTTGTAGAATCTTTCTCAAGCTTTCCTTAATGTCTTCTTTACAGCAAAAGTCTCTTAATGTACCTATCGTGCAGATGCTGTAACACCTGTGACATTCGGTTTTTTGGTAATACCAACTGCATTCTGTTTCCGGGACCGTTGACATTCTTTAGGGATCGCTTAAGAAAACAGTTTTCCATTCTCAAAGAATTCCACTGCGCTCAGTATGATTTAATGTTTTACGGCTCGAACCTTGTCTGGGACAGCCTTCACTCCATCTTTAGATACGACGTGGTCAAGGTATTGCACTTCTTTCTTAAATATCTGGCACGTCTTCAGTTCAATTTTAGATTTGCTTCACGTAGTGGTTGAAACACTTCGTTCAGCTTGTTCTGTTCAAAAGACTTTCCAACCACGTCGTCTAGATAAACCAAGCACGTCTTCAAAGACAGTCCTCGCAAGATGGTTGAAAGTTGCAACAGCGTTACGCAGACCGAAGGGCATAACAGTGAACTGCCACAAATCAGATCCAATCTCCAATTGTCTGTCCCAGTAACCACTCTTCAAATCCAACCCGGAAAACCACTGGGATTCTGACAGGGCGTCTAAAGTAGCGTCAATTCTTAGTAAAGGGTAGCTATCCTTTTTGGTCACGTCGTTCAGCTGTCTTTAATTTACCTTTGGTGATCTATTCTTTTTTTCTTTACTAGTACTACTGGGGACGCCTATGGACTATTTGAAGGTTCAATCACACTTTTTCTCTCCTTATTAGTAATTATTTGTTCGGCTTCTTTTTTGCCAAAGGAAGTCGGCGTGGATGTTGTATCGGCCGAGCGTCTCCGCTATTAATTTTGTGTTTTACTACGTCAATTCTTCCTTTGTAACTACTTTCTATCGCAAACACCTCTTGATACTGCTGGATCAACGTTTTAACTTTAGCGAGCTATTCTAGGCTGAGGTTTTGGCACTTGCAGGTAGGAATCTCTAGTATTGCACTTTCTCGGCGACGTAGCTTTATTAGTATTCACGTATCTGGATCTGAGTTGACATTCAAGATCCTTAAGGGCAACATGTTTTTCACTCGTACTAATATTCTACCAACCAGTAGCCCCCTTTCCATCAATTTGTCTTCCATTGGTTCAATTGCATGAAGTAGCCTTTCCAAAGATTTCCATCTAGGCATGCCATTACCACACTTTCAGTCCTTCTAGGCATACTCAGTCTTTGTTCAATAAGACTCGTATGGTTTTCCCCAATTCTCATTTCCCCAATGACTTTTATTTGTCCGTGAGTGTCAACCAATAACTGAACACTTCGTCTATTGATCTTGCTATTGATTGAAATGTTGTACAAATCGTCTGTAGGCAATGCCATTCGAATGGTACATGGCTAGATGAGATTTACTTTTATTTCTTTTACTCAACTCGTTTCAGGCTTTCGAGCGCTCTTCTTGTCATTATACGTGACTTATTATATCGCAGTTCAAAGTGGTCATTCATCTTTTCCCAAGTATTCGTCGTGCTATCTCTTCGCTGCTTTCTAGTGTCTGCGCGGGTACTTCTGCACCACAGCGGAGTTTATGACCGTCTCGGTGCGATGCTTGTTTTGCTGCTTCAAATTTCAAGACATGCACTAACGCGTCATCCAACGTCTTAGTACGAGCAAGTCAAATACTAACGGTTTATGGTCAGTCTGGAAAATTAACTGTCACTTTCGTTCTGCTTTTGTGAAAAAAATCCCAGGTGTCTCCATACGTTCTCACAGAGTTGCTGAAGGACAGTGTCTATAGTCAAGCTAGCGGAACTTCTTCATTAGGGTAAGTCAGGACAGTAGCGTTTAATAAGCTAAGTTCACATTTTTTTTATTGTTTTTTTTTGCTTGCTTGCATTTGAGCTACGTGTGTTACAAATCTTCTGTAAAAATTAATAATTCCCTAAAATCGCAATAATTCTTTTACAGCTTGTGGTTTTGGGTACTCTTGAATTACTTGGACTTTTAGAGGTATGAGTCGTGCCCTCTTAGGAGATGGAGTAGCGCAAATATTGAATTTGTGTTCTCATTGGGCAGATAGTGTTAAAGACTTGGTGTAGCGCAACTGCTCGTCTAATCGTGTACTTGATTCGATTATAGCAACGTACTGAATTGTGGACTGTATTTGCTTCACTTGTTGCAATTAAAACTTGAGCACTTTGCTAAGGGTATTTATTACAGCATGATGATATAAAAGAATTGACAACGTTTAATTTAACGTCTTACTTTACAGACGGCTTAACGCTAACTCACACATAAACCTCCAAAACCACATAGGTAGAGGGGTTGAAAAAGAGAACAGAAGGTCTCAAAGGTCTTAAACAAAATGTACAGTGCATCTCAAACATGCCCCCTGGCAATTGAAAATTTTAAGAATATTTTCAATTAAATCGTAGAATAACAAAGCATACATAAAACTTAAATAACAATTACAATACATGGCAGAATTCAAAACAATAATACAAATCAATAATAAAGTTTTACTGCTCTAATGGCAGAGGATATAATTTAGCAAAGGAGCGTCGAAGTGTCCCACCATTAGTATTCACAGAAACAACAAGATTCACACAGTCACTGCCAGAATGGATTTGCGTGATTCTTTCTAACTTCCAGCGAAGCCAAGGAAGGTTATCTTCTTTGATCGGCACTAAAGTTCCCAGTTTTAGATCAGATTGATGGGACTTTCATTTTTGCCTTTTCTACAACTCGGAGATGTAGTCTTTGTTCCAACGTCGCCATAGATGCTGGTGAATCTGTTGGACTCTTTGGAATACGGATAGACGAGAAGTAGGAACTCCAGCAACGTCCGGATCTGGTAATGTTGTCTTCCAACCAGGAAGTACGCAGGGGTGAGTGGTTGAGGATCATTTGGGTCAGATAAGAGAGTACACAAAGGACGGGAGTTAAGCGTAGCCTTTATCTGTGAAAGCAAAGTACATAGCTCTTCAAATGTCAGAATACAGCTTCCTAGCTTGCAGGTCTTGATGCCTGCTTCCCACAATCCTCTAAAGTGAGGACTGTGTGCCGATGCAAAATGCCAATTTCTTTGCACGCAACGGCCTCGGGAATTATCTTATGTTGCGACCGTAAAAATTTACGTATTTCGGAACTTGGACCAACGAAATTTGTTCCGTTATCAGAGTATATATGTAGGGGTTTGCACGGCGCGCTACAAATCTACGAAAATTCAATAAAAAAGATTCTGTTGATAAATCTGTCACCAATTCGAGGTGAGAAGCTTTGGTTGAAAACCAAACATATAAACAAATATATGCTTTTGAAACTTTAGCACCGCGACTTTGCGATCTTTGACCATCAGCGAGCTGGCAAGGTCAACACTCACAACATGAAAAAGATGAGATGATTGAACTCGTGAAGATGGCAAGTTGCCCATGTTCGGTTGGGTCATTTTTGGTGCAAATCGAAAGCATCTAACACAGCGATGCACGACTTGCTTGGTAAGAGTTCGACCAGAAGTGATCCGAAATCTATCACGTAATGAAGATAGCAACAACTGAGAGCCCGGGTGCAGCAAACGAATATACTCACGCTCAACGATAAGTTTTTATAAGAGATGCTTTCTCTGTAAGAGAACGGGATGTTTTTTGTCGAAAGCGAATTGGGAATTTTGAAGCTTATCGCCAACGCGAATTATGCCTTAGAAATCCAGAAATGGGCTGAAGCCCAGTGATGAAGTAGTTTTTAAAGGTTTTCTCTGCAATAGTTGGGGCATAAGATGCCCTAAAAGACCACCGTCTTTGGGGCTTAAACAATTCTTAGAAAATCGCAAGCAGTATGAGATAACTGGTTCAAGCCTGGTGAGACTCGAGAGTTCTGAAAATGGAAAGGATGGTTCCGTTGCTACTAAGCACTGGGATGATATCTTCGTATCAGGAGGCTCTGCTTCGGTATGCTGGGAGTTGGGCCGGCATAACGAATCTTGGGTAAGCCAAGGTGGAGCCGGCCACCACAACTTCAAAGTTTTAGGATTCGGGGCGTGGTTCCTCTGTAGAGTAAGTCCGCAGGATTTGATTTAATGGGGACATGCTACACCGTATCGGAAGTCAGTCTTTGAATGTCTGCCATTCTATTGCAGACGAAGGCCTTGAGTAAGTTGGGACTGGTTTTCAACCACTCCAAAACGATGTTGGCATCAGACAACTTGGATATTCGAGCATCCAAGGCCTTTAGAACGTGATCTGAGAGTTTGGCTAAAACAAGTGCTCCACACAACTCAAGCTTAGGCACAGTTAAAGGCTAGAGGGGAGCAACCCTTGATTTTGCGCAGAACAAACTAACGTAAACTTGATTGCCCATGTCAAGTGAACGCATATATATGCATGCACCAACCACGAGTGGAAGCATCGCAAAATCCATGCAGTTGTATTTTACTGGATTTTTACATAGACCATGTCTGGAAATTTTTAAATCGTATAGATCTTCAAGTTTGCTACGATAAGTAGCCCATATGGACTGAATGCTATTCGAGACTGGGTCGTTCCATGATAGCTTTTCCAACTATAATTTGCAAAAGCATTTTTGCTGTAATAGAACAAGGCGATAGAAGACCGAGTGGGTCAAAAATCTGAGATACTTCTAACGAAAAGATTCTTTTGGTTGTTGGTCCCTTAGTAGAAGCAAAACGGGATACAGAATACCTAAGGTGATCAGTAGGAAAAGACCAAATGAGACCCAGTGTGGTGGTACGCTCCAAATGCATGAAATTTATGTCCGATAAAATTATTGGATCGTTAGAAATCCACTTCCGCAGTTTAAAGCACTCTGAACGCAAAACATGAGTTAGTTGTGAGCAGATATTACGGGCTTTATCAAGACTATCAGCTCCTGTCAGCAGATCATCAACATAAAAGTCTTGTTTAATGATTCGAGAAATTTGTGTATTAGAAACTTCACAATCGATGCCTAATTGGAATCGAATCTACGAATTGCCACAACTAAAGCTGAAGCCGTACAATAAGTGACAATGTTGAGATCGTATGACTTAACTGGATCTAATGGTGAAAAACGCCATAGATGTCGTTGTAAAGACCTTTGGCTAGGTTCTACCCGAAACCGCCGGTACATCTTTTCAATGTCAGAAGAGATCGCATAAAAATACTTGCGAAATCGTACTAAGATAGAAAATAGATCCTGTTGAATTGTGGGGCCTACTTTCTGTATGCTGTTAAGAGAATGGCCCGTTGTGGTTATTTGAGAACCATTGAATACCACTCGAAGTTTTGTGGTAAAAATGTCCGTCTTTAAGATTCCATGGTGTGGGAGATAATAAGAAATTGATGTGAGATTCAAACTAGGCGACATGTGATCTAACTCTAAATATTCCTTCATGAATGCTGAATAACGATTGGAAAGTTCTGGATTGGCTTGAAGACGCCGCTCCAGAGATAAAAATCTTTTTGAGCTCATAGGTTGTTTTACAGGAATAGAGACGACAAATCTATCCTCTTGATTTCTTCGTGTGCATTTTACATTTGGCAGATTAACTAAAAATATTTTGCAAAAGAAAACTAAAGAAAAAAGAAAGGCAAATAGCATAAAAATTTATGAAAAACGAAAGTAGAGAAAATGAGTAAAAGTTTTTTTAAGATCTTCAGACGTTAAGGAGATTCTAAAGCTAAAGTAAATTCAGAAATTTCATTTACAGTTTGTCCAACTTATTCAGACGAGCAAGCATCAGCATGTAAAAGTAAAAGAACTTATAATAAATTCGCGAAAGTTTGATAACTGCGTCAAGCATTTCAAAAGTAGTAAGGAAAGTACTTTAATTTAAAAGCAGATAGTAAATGATAACGTTCCATATTTCATAAAGCGTTTGAATTAAAATGACATTTTCAGTTCCCTTTTTCAACTAAAATTCTTCGTCTAATTTTATAAAAAGAAAAAAATGCCGACAAGAAAAAACACTGGCGGTTGTTAGCACATAAAAGCAACTCCGCGGAATGTATTTTATTAAAAATAATTGTATACATCAACTTTAAATTTATATTCAAAAAGGAGTCTTGTCGTTTAAATAAACACATTTATTATGCGTACAAAGCAATTACTGCAAATTAAAATAATTTATGTTATGCAAATGTAAAAAATTATAAAAGTTGGATTGCGAAACGTACTTAAAATTATAGCCATAAAGGCGTAAATCAGCAATATAAAAGCTGGTCCTTTTATTCTGCAAGGATAACAAAATATTTAGCCTAAAATAAATCTTAACCCAGCAATAGACATAAATTATCGTGTAGCTTAGGACTTATTGAAGAAAATAAAATCCCTTCTTACAGAAACTTATTTAAAAAAATCGTTTAGGCGAAATGACTTCGACGATATTAAAAAAAGACGATCGCTTCAAGTTTTATAAATTCCCACGCACAAGAGACAATTTGTGATTGCTTCGTTATACAGGGTACTTACGAGCAATAATATTTGATATAACAGAGTCAAGTTTAAAATAAACAATACTAATGTTACAAAATGGATTCATTATGACCTCGACAATTAAGGTAATTAAAAAAATAGTTTTTCTCGAAAGTGTTAACTAAATAAAGTTAAATGTTTTTATACTAAAATACTACACTAAAGGAACATATACAATGAAGACTACAAAAAAACGCTTTTGGGCTCGTGACAGGCTTTTATTTCAACCTGACAAAACAGAAACTGCAACCTACCTGCGCTACTGAATACAATTAGAGAATACAATAATCTAAAATAAGAATGCACAATGGGGAAACTTGTAAACGGGAAGAGATACAGGCATGCGCGTAAGTAGACATCAGCGCATTGTGAAGCATATTTTTTAATTATGAATTATGTCCTATTGTACATAAAAAGATAATACTATGTGTCAGTAATATTTTTCTGGGTGATTTTTTTAACTCTACAAAACGGCGTTATCAATTTTTTTTTATCTGACGTTTTATTTCCGCGAAACTGAGGCTTACTCCGAAAATAGAAATAGAAACGACCAGGAACGGTACGGCTCTCGGGCGCCAGATTTGTTAAAGAAGTTTGCTCTCCTGTTAGACAGTGTACAGGGCTTCGAGCGGCCCTAAAAGCGGGGCTAGGCAACGGAAATAAAAGACAGCAGTAAATAAAACAACTATGTTTACTCTTAAAAAACGGTAACGTAACGGTAGTTTCGGTGTGCTAATCGAAGAGAGCGGAAGCGGCGAAGGTGATAACCGTGAAATAAACGAATAAGATGACAAACGATCGTTCGGTAAGCGGCAACGTCGGTGACCAATTAAGCATGCAGCAACAGTATTAACCTCCGGCGGATCAGTGAAAAGGACTACTTCCGGTTCGGTAAAGAGACGGGCCTTAGAGTGGACCAAATACACATGCGAAAATCTCTCAACACGCTACTTGAACCTAGTGTTGACGGCGTATTACGCAGGCCAAAGCCCCACACTACAAATACGACGCCCGGTAAGGAGGAGTAGGGAAGGTTAGAACGTGGAGCGGTATCTCTCCGGAGGTTCGGTTAATATACTTTAAACGGCCTACTTTTAGAAGTCAGCTGGCTGCTCTAGGACCCCGGTCACCTCTTCGAATTGAGATCCAACTGGAACTGGCGTTATATTGTTGAGTGTTCGGTTTTATAACGTACGGTTCAAAGGAGACAAATATGCTCTCTACATTTAAGAATTTAAAACATGGTTAAACATTTCTGATGAGATTGCATTCACTGCTGTTATAACCGATACCAATAATTGTTCTTCTTTGTTAAAAGTTACATCACACACTTGCTTAAGCTACTTCACCGTAAGTGCCGACCAATTTTTCAAGAAACTCTACAAATACTTCCGTAGATTTCTTGAATTATCGGCTAATTTTTTCGTAACCTTAATAGCGACGACTAACTCAGTTGATTCGGTGATTGGATCGTGAGTTTTGATGTGCATTTAAATCTATCCTAAGCAGAAATAGAACAAATGACAAAACACAGATGGTAAAGACGAGTATATTTATTTTATCACAGTAAATAGAAGGAACGAAGTACTTTACATAAACGCGATTAAACGCTAGAACATAGGTCGATATCACAGACAAAATAAGAGACAAATCACTTTCGGTTGGGCAACACGTCGTACAACAAGGTGAACTTGTCGTCCTAACTTTTACATTCCAACAGCAAAAAAATTTATAGTTATAAATTACAATTCGAAAGTACAACTCTCGATAATGTAGAGAACCAGAGCGCACCGTTTAATCTTCTATTACACACAAAACAAAATTTTATCGTTAATTGTGACAACAACCGAACATGTGTGTACAACTGACTGACAACGTAAAAATAAAGTAGGAAATACAATACTTATAGTATAGTTTTCCTTCGAAGTCTGCCACTAGCTAAAAGCATCTTCTCAATATTTCCTAAAATTTGCTGAAGAGTACATATGGTGTTATCACAAGTAAATCTCATACGAAATCATACGATTACTGAAAAACAATCAAATGCGTTGGGTTTTCCATAAATTAAGTATAGTATTTTGGTAACTGGCCCTCCAATATGGTGACAATTACGTCCAAACACTGGAAGGTGTAGTTAGCGTTAACTACGATGACGTGACGTCATCATGGAAATTTTCCCAATCAGAGTTTCAACTTATTATCTCCACATTTAAAGAACACGTGTGGAGGTATGGAAACCCGCTACAGACAATTACAGAAAAATGTCCCAATAAAGATTTTCACTCAAGTCGTAACGATATTTTGTTAAATATTTGCATGGATGCGTGTGAATAATTAGCAATGAAAGTCTCATTGGGCACACACAACATTACATGACGTTTTATTCCAACATTACCGGAAAAATGATCGTTTTACTATTTGACATTTATTCCTGCCAGTGCGACGGTAAGTGGGCGCTCCGAGAATAAATCTTAAACAGGGTACAAACGTCATACCAAAACACTTTTAACAGACGTCTTGTTCATATCTTAGGATGTTTTAGAACGGAACTATTGTACACATGCCTGGTGACGATTTTTTTAAATTTTAAAACGTAGTTTTATCGATACATTTTATTTATTTAGGAAATAATCAAAGGAAATACATCTAGGAATAATATTTTTTATTGAAACACTTTAAATAATATAGTGTTTTCCCACACAATCGCAACAATGTAGTTACTCTTGAAATCTTGCTCTTAGGAAATTCTCCGTTTTTTTCTCTTTTCGTAGGACCCGCGGCAATAATTACGGCTATTCCAGGAGCTTCTGGCTTTTTTCACGAATTTATGCCTTGCTAAAGCCTTCTTTTTATGCGAAATTGTAGGTGGTGTAGTGGAAGTGGAAGGTTCATTAGAAATCACACTCAAATTTCACTTTTTTGAGGTCGTTAAAGTATGAAGGAATCCGGCATTTATGAGAATTGTTCCAAAAAGTATTTTGATAGTTATTTATCGATGCCACCTCTTACTCCTTGTAGTGTTGTTCCATAACTGGCTAGCTGGTCTGAAAGATCAATGGACGCATTTCCTGAATTATTATCTGGAACTGATTTAAACGTACTGAGTCTCCATTCTACGTTTTCAGGATTAATTATTTTCTTAACTAAGGCTCAGTTCCTTTTGGGTGCTTGTTTGTTTGGTACTTCTAAATTTTGGTGTTTAGGAACTTCAGTTAAGGATGAACCTGAGAAGATTTTTGCAGTAGTTCTTGCAGGTGAGAACTTGTAGGTTTATACAGTAGCTTCTCCATGATTCTGTCTTTGATTTTTTAATGGCATTGTTGTATGTTGTTAGGCTGGTTCTGTATTCATCTTAGTCTCAGCCGATTTTGGCTGTGTTAAATTGCCTTCTAGTGCACGCTCTTGCTTTGTCAAGCTTTCTTCTATTAAGTAGCTTTGTTGAGAGTTTTTTTGATAGTTCTTTCTTTCAATGAATTGACAGTACTGTCCGTCATTAGTTCTAGCTCGTCCGTTGATTTTGCAACTCAAAGACCGTCTCTGATTTGGCCGGCTAAAGTTTCGTTGAACAACTGCTAGTTGGTTTTCTTCAGGTTTCTGTACTCCGTCACCAGTTTGTAATAAAAAATAAAAACATACAATAAAAATAACATGTTCAAAATATAAATATACATTTATTGAAAGCAAAAATACTTATTTTACCAAGGCAGCAGTCGGAATACAGACCTCTGGGTGTGAGCCTGAATGAAAATAAAATACACAGGCGTGAATTCCTTTAATTTATTTGCAACTATAACATAATACACTAACTATTTACATTAAAGAAAAAGTGAACATTATTTGGATTCAAACAATATTTGGGCGCCAATCACCTTGAAATTGGTGATGAATAAAAAGTATAAAATCTTATACCTAATTATTAATTGATATCAAATTCAAAAGTAATAAACGTTTAATTTGTTACGGAGTATGTTTTTTGATAACACAATTTAATTAATGCAAAATTAAAATGGAATAAGTAGTAGCATAAATTCCAGTTGACTGACCATATATAATGACGTTGTATGATATCTTCTATTTATAGCACATTCTTTGTTGAATTGATAAGATTCTTCCAGCATATTATAACGAATCAAACGAATGTAGATTCGACAGCACAACAGCAGGCAGAAAACCAAAATATAAATCCCACACAGAAAAAAGATCTAGTAAATCAAATGAAAAGATCCAGTAAATAAAACGAAAAGACCCTAAATATAAATAATTAGAATGGTTTTTAATCAACATGAAATCACTTACGTTGCTTTAGATACAACGGTCTTGTAATCAATTCTTTTGTCTAATTGTATTGCGTAACATTGTGAAATCACTAAAAATGTTGAATTCAATAGAAAAATTATATCGGAATAAAGATAAACTCACCAGCAATTAGTTGGAAAGAATAAAAATTAATTTGTATGCGCTTTTACACCATAATAAAGAAAATTGGTTTTCCTTGCACCACTACGACGAGTAAGTCTCAAGATGGCTCAAACGGAAGTACGAACAAAAATTGATTGCTCGGTCGATTCAAAATACGGCGCGAGGTTGCCAAACTGAATAAATTTAAGTGCAATATTAGTTGCAGAAAATAAACGAATGCAAAATTGAATTTTAATTGTAATGAACTCTAACGGGACGTTACAAGTTTCTTATCTGATTCAATGTTGATTCAAATGTATCTATGATCAGGTAAAGAAGGTTTATCTGATACATGACAAATTTTTATCACTTTGCTTGCGTTTGAACTAAAAAGCATAAGGTCAATAACTTCAGTGCGCGACACGGTTATAAACGTAGGCGCATCTCCGTTATTTATTATGTTCAAATTAGATATTAGAATAAATTTTTTAAGTTTTTTACCTTTTGGATTTGTGTTTGTCTTCCCCCACAAAGTGTGGTGTGCATTGGCATCGCATTCAAAAATCAGCGGTATGTTGGTCCCACTGTTAATCAGTCGCTGGATTTCCTCCGGCAGCGGTGGTCCTTTTTGGTCATAGGGAAGGTAACCGGATTTGATACTGCCACTGGGTCTCTAGAACATAAATCCCACAATGGCATTAAGCTTAGTACATTCTTTACATTTCAAGCAGCTATCTACTTAGACGATTCAACCCTTTTATTGTTCCTTTGTGGATCTATGGCTTCTGTACAAGAGCAATATTAATATTATGTATATCTGAAAGACTTTGAGCATTAAATTGAAGAAAAAAAGAGTTCAAGCTTTATAGTTTCCAAACGTTGAATATAATGGTAAAATTTGAGAATGTGAGATGTTTTAGCTGTAAGTTCGCAAAGAATGTTGGAGAAAAACCTGTAAGTAGAAGATTGGATTAGTACTGACAATAGCTCGAAGAGGTATATCTTGATTGTGAATTTTAGGAAGTTCGTATAAACGGTGTGGTTTACAACCTGAGAGAGTAAGTTGATGTTTGGTTTCAGAAAGTAGATTAGGAGATCTGATGTTTGGTTGACCTTTCGTATTTTCTCACCGTTATCAGTTTCGGTTTCAAAAGTGGGTAATTTTGGTTACAAGATTAATACGATGCAAACCCGAAAGATCTTGTTCTTTTAGTGACGCCATGTAAGCATTTGCTATTACATTAACAATCTCTACGGGGAGAATATCTCTTCTAAAACTTCGCCACAAACTTGTCAAACTTTTGTGTACTTTAACTTTTCTTTTCTTTTCGTTGTCGTGACGATAATATAATTACTGCATTCGTCAAAATCAGGTTCTGCACCCAGACATATTCATCTGAAAACATTCTTTACTTTGCTAGCTTAGCGTTAATACGAATTAAGCAGACCAAACGGTTAAACATGATTTTATTGTCATATTGAGTTGGCCAACATACATCCGCGTGATTGGAATCGCTTTGACAACGTTACTTACCAGCATTGTGAGACCACTCTGTCTTCATCACTGAAATTCAGCTCAAAAAGTTTTAATTTTTGGAATCACAATTTTTTTTTACTGTTGGCTCCTTGAAATGATCGTCAATTTATCTAGTTTGACTTTAACTTCAGAACAGGTTGTTACAAGCTATAGGTCTTATTAATCTTGCACGGCCAACTCACACTAGTAGGAGATAGGGGAGGTTCAAATAAATAGGATTTAAAAGGCGCCATATCTTTCTAAGCAAAACTGTTTTGATCAAGGCAGAAGGTTCAAGCTTGTAACGAAATAAGGTCCGTAATCTTTGTTACACTGGTTTTCGTGTAACCAAAAAAGAAAAAGATAAGTATTTACAACAACTTTAATTTAATACGTAGATTTGGTATTAACAACGCGCATCAGAAAATTCGTAGTACATTATTCATTCCATAAATGCTGGAAGTATCGGCAACACACAATAAATAAGTTTACACATAGTGTCGATAGCGAAGAAAATTACATGACAAATATCTATGGTTCACAGCATGCGATACACACAATAATTAATGAAAATACCTCAATGGTATTGAAACAATTATTGTAATTACGTAAGTTAGAACAAGCAAAATTTCGTGAGAGACTTTTCTGACAGCGATAAAGTAATTAAATAAAACTTACCCACAATCCAGTACTTGCCCGAAGAAAACCTTTTCCTCGTTGAGTCGACCTGGAATAATTATGAACAGCAAATCGTATCATCAACAACAATGGCTCACGAAAACAAAAATTTACGAAATTGTTAATTAATACTAAAAGAAATTAGACATAAAAACCAGATTATCGAATGCTGTTGCACGCATTAAGTAAAAGTTGATATCGCAGTTGTTTGACGCATAAGGAGTAGAATCTCGGAAAAAAGTTTTTGTCGAGACTTTGTTTTTAGATTAAACGTAGGCCTTCCAGAATTATAATTGTTCCATGAAGGTATTTGTCGATATTAACCCCTCATCGACCAATAACACATCGAAACATGCAGCCAAAGCGTGGCGGGACGTGCTATCAAATTAAAAAGGAAATTACCAAAGAATTCTGAAAACTAATAGGAAAAGCTTGTCCTGTGATGAATAGACTACTAGAAATGTAAATTATAAATTCATTTCCATTAATGCCGATGTTATAAGATTAAGAGGTTATGCCATCTCAAGCACGATTTTAAGTAGTTGACGGTTTGACGTCTTGCCGACAACGGTTTTTGGTTGTTACTCGTTTATTTTATTTATTTTTGACCGTAATTCAATCAGAGCTCAACCAACTGTGACGTTACGTTTAAACTCTTTGTAAAAAACAATACAATTCTTTATTCATCAACACATATCTTACTTTATGTAAGTTATAAAACTAAAAAGCTACATTTTATTGTGGGATACCCTGTATAAGATGATGCATAGTATGAATGTAATAGACTCGAGTCCATTATTGTAAATTTACAGAACACCGCAAAAATATATAAAAGAAGATCAATACGTCCAACCTGCAACATCAGACTAATAAAATTTTGTGATAAATACGTCGCAAGGACTATAAATACATACTAGCCGACAATAAAATGTGAATTGCTTCTAGCTTAGTACATTAAAGTTAGAAATTTTATATCCAGAACACCATTACAAACGCCATAAATATATAATATCTTGACTTATTAAAACATTAATGTAAAAACTAGTTTGTTTAAATTAAAACAAAAGACTTCTATGTTAAATCGTATAAGTTGATGACATCAAAATACGAGTTTTTTATGAAGCTTTGTATAGTGTGATTATATTTAAAAGATTTATGAAAATTGATGTGTACGTAAATTATTACGTGACAGGGATAGAATTTTTAATAAGGTGACAATTTAATAACGGGAAGAAACAATAAATTTTATTTGGTGACAACTGACCATTGGCTGTAATCTAAAACAACTCACGAGTACTCAGCAAATTCTAACGAGCTATCTTGTTGTTTGCTGGAGGCTAAAACCGATTGTCGCAAAGACGAAAATGTCAATAAATCATTTCAACAGTAAATATCACGATACGATAGATACTTTTGTTTTAATCGATATGAAGGCAAGATTGTCTGGGGTTTTGTAATATTACATCCCTTGCTTTTTACGGTCTGCTAATAGGTACAATTATGATCTGATTGAAGACAACAAAGTATTCTCTTGAAAAAAGTTTATTCTCAACTTAAATTGCGTTTCGTTTACGCTACAGTTAAAATATAAATCAAAAAGCTTTAAAAACAAATACGTAAAGCTATGTATATATTTTGTGGTGGGACGACTATTTACAATTATCTACGTCACAAAAATCTATTATACACTAGAGACTAAACAAAACAATTCCGTAAAAGCAATAGAGCTTTTATCGAACGCGAAAATTATTCTTTAACCCAATTATCATCAAAGTTCGAATTTGTTTTTGATGCTTCGACTAATCAATTTAAAACAGAAAATCACAGATTTTTGTGAAACAATTTTGTCACCGAGTGTATTAAGGAAAAATGCTTTGAAATTTTCGCTCGTTAACAGTAGTTTTATAAGTATGTATAAAAAACATTTTTTTTTACTTTGACTTCTACATATAGTCAAATTAAGTTTTAAGAAGACAAGCTAGGTTATTATTAAATAATCAATTTGTTGTACATTCGTTGGTGTCTACACAAAAATTGGCGCCAAATTTGAAAATTTAATGTTTACTGTTCTAATGTACGGCTTGTGCTGCGGTACTCACATTTATTTTACTATCTTTTTTCATAGATATTAATTGTTCCCCAATTTCTTCTTCATTTTTTTTAAGTAAATTTGTCAAGGTAGCATCCTAAAACGTGCCCTTTCAATGTTTCTTTTAGGATTTTGGAGAATCTTTGAGTTCGACCCTCATTTTGATTGATTGAATCTAAACTACTATTTATACTGCAATAAGAATGTCTTTTGAGTTTGGACTATCTCATTGATGTAACCGAAGTTGCCAATGTTTTGTTCACTTTCGTAAAACACTTCATTAAGGCGTGAAAGAAATCGAAGAACTCAAACAAATAACCGAAATGCAACTAAGGACCTCTAAGAGTTAAGTAATCAACTTGTGAACGTGGAGTTAGATTCTAAATTTTATAGAAGTTACTTAAGAAGAAGAGGTTTTTGTATGTAAAGAAGAAGCATCATCCTACTCATACGAACAGATATCTGCATGTTTTGTCTCATCATCGTCATGCACAGAAACGTTGTTATTGACTCTTTAGTTCATTGCGCTTTTTTTATTTGACATTCTAGCTATGGAACTCCGTAATCTTACTAAAAACTCGTTTATCGATGATACTTCTTTTTTTGACCGTAACTTAATCAAAGTCGCGATCAACCTACCGCGACGATCTTTTTCTTTATCTATATACGTAGACTTTTTTTTAAGTCAATTCTACGGAGTTTAGAAACTATCTTGAGTTCACAAGTTGATTACTTAACTCTTGAAAGATTTTTAGTTAGATTTTGATTGCTTGTTTGAGTTCTTCGATTTCTTTCATGCTTTGAGGCCCCTTACGAAGATGGTTACAACATTGTCACGGTCCAAACCCGAAAGACGTTTTTACGTTCTTATGTTAGTATAGATTCCGGCCGTGTACGCTTTTGCTATTACAATAATTTTGTTTAGTTTAGCGTTGTTGTTGGAAAACTTTGATTTCTTTTTCAATTATGATGTGTGTTGAAATTGTAATATTTGCGTTTTTTTTGTTAGAAACTTAGTATTTATATGTATATTCCGTGACATTGAAATTGCAACACCAAGAAGGAGTGGGAATTTTGTGACCAAACTTGGCAGGAAGGTTTAGCTACTCAGAGGTAGTAAATGATTAAAATTTCAAAGCGAAGTAAAAAAGATGAACACAATTTTTATTTAATAGTGCGTTGTTCCCCCGCTATTTGCTTCACACTCTCTCACTCTTTGTGGCATTGATTCTAGCAGTGGCCGATTTTTTCTTAAGTTATTTTATCCTAAGCAATTTCTAATTCATGTCGAAAAGCTTTCTGTGTGTGTGTGGAGGATGCTCTAAGTTGCTCAGTCTTCTCACATATGTTCAATAGGCGAAAGGTCGGGAGATGTGGGTGGCTATTGTAAGAGATTAACATTAGTCTTTTCAAATCGGTCTATAGAGTGTCGTGGTATGTGGGGGCATGCATTATCCTGCTGGTAAAGCGGTTGTTTCAACTTCCAACAAGAAATAGAAAAATATGGAATTCTACCACCTCGTTAACATATCGCCGGGAGTTCATTCTGACTAGGATGAATACCAAACGGGACTTACTCCCATAGGCTATAGTATTTCACACGATAATCCCTACAGTGTGGTGCTTATGCCGCTCAACAAAAAATTGAACATTGCGCCATTCCCCACCTCTTCGACTAACTCTCATACGGCCGTCATGCATCTTTACATAAAATCGGGATTAATCACTGAAGACTACCCTATGCCATTCCTGATTTCAGTGGAGTTGCAACCTACACCACTCTAAACGTTGATGTCGGTATTGAGCCGTAACATAAAATATGGCCGATAGGATTGCAATTCGACTAACTAGAATCTCGATACCACCAATTAGACAATAACTGGTCACTGCAATATACCCGATAATTTGAGATTTGATTGACAAACTATTTAGCGAGAAAACCAAAGAAGAGAAAAGGCCAAGAAGACCCAGATAATGAAATTGCAGAAGTTGCAAGTACATCCTTTTAAAATGCTACTGGAAACAAACAGGATCATTGCCAAATTGTCCTCCACTATACTTAGTGAACCGGTTACATTCATTATATAAAGGTCTAAATTTTACCACCAATCCAAAATCCATACGAAGGGAAGATATAGTGAGCTAATTGGAAAGCACACGCATCTCTTTTACATCATACAAAAAGAGGTGAGGGTCAAGGCAGTTGATATATTAAAGAACACCACCGAAATTCAAAGTGAACCGGAACTTAAGATCATCAGAAATATAACCATGCCACTGAACACCAGTGATTACATGAACAAAGCAAACACGTTACTACAAGATTTCGTATACAAACCATTGAAAAGGAATCCAACAAGAATCTTGGAAAAAAACATTTCTTTTGCCAGCATATTTTTTAAACACCTGGGATACCTTTTTTCTCAATTGTGAGAACTACAGGTGCAGCCACATATTCTTTGGCAAGATACTTATGTGCTATTTTACAACCATTTGCAGAAAAAAGCCCTATCACGTTACAAACTACCAAAACTTTGTCTCAAAGATTACGGAGGTGACATTGAGAGCAAAAGAAATCTAAAGAAAAAAACGTCTTTTGGGTTTGGGCCGTGTCATTGTTGTGACTGAAGTTGTCAACATTTTGCTCACTCACACAAGGCGCTCTATCAGGGCATTAAAAAAATCGGAAAAACTTAAACAAGCAACCAAAATCTAACTAAGAACCTCTAAAGAATCAACTTGTGAACCAGTCAGATTTTAAACTCTAAAAAGGTTAGAAAGAAAAATATTAACTTGAAAAGGCAAACAACAATTTAACAAAGAATTATGTAATCAACTTGTGAACTAAGTCAGATTCTAAATTCCATAGAAGTCATTTAAAAAGAAGTAGTTTCTGTAAATAAAAAAGTTGCGTCGCGGTAGGTCTTTGATTGGGTTACGATCGAAAAGAGGCCCGAGACCTGAAACCGGTATGAAACCGTGGTCACGATTGAAGTTATTGGATAGTTATTACATGCAAAACCTGTTAAACGAAAATTACTTGAATAAAAGTAACATAAATGGGGTATGTGCTGTTGCTCAGTAAATATGGTCGTGAGTTAAATTCTAAAAATCCGGGAATGATTTGGAAAAAACACAAAAAGTAAACGTCAAAATCAAAGGGCGTTAGGATGGTTTACAGCTTAAAAGCGCTTTTGAACTTTGCCAACCAAAAAGCCCGCTCCTGATGAACACACTCTGAATTAAACTTACCTTTATATAATATAAATCCGTAGATTGAAACTGAATTTAGAAAATGTAACAAATTGGTTATGTACCTTTAAATTAAATTAAAATTGCAAGGCCTTGTATGCAACAAGAAAATTCAAATAAGAAATAAAATACATTACAAAATAAACATTTCGCAAATTTAAACAACGAAATCAAAAATCTTAATTCTACTGTCGCTTTTAATTTGTCGGATTTATCGCCGATTTAAAAAAAATTGTTAAATTGTGACAAATCGTCTTTAAAATAATTCAAACGACCAAGAAATCGTAAGTGTTTGTTACAAGCTATAGGTCTTACGAACCTTGCACGGCCAACTCACACTAGTCGGAGATAGGGGAGATTTACAAAAATATAATTTAAAGGGCGCCAGATCTTTCTAAGTAAAACTTCTGTTTCGATCAAGACAAAAGGTCCAAGCTTGTAACGAAATAAGGTTCGTAATCTTTGTTACACTGGTTTTCGTGTAACCAAAAAAAAAAGTAAAAGATAAGTGTGTATAAGAACTTTAATTTAAGAACGTAGATTATTAACGAGTCTCAGAAATTTCGTAATATATTATTTTCTCCATAAATGCCAGAAGTATCGGCAACACACAATACATAAGTTTACACAGAGTCGATAGCGAAGAAAATTACATGACAAATATCGATGGTACATAGCATACAATACACAAAATAATTTGTAAAACTACCTCAATGGTATTGAAACAATTACTGTAATTACGTAAGTTAAAACCAGAAAAGTTTCGTGAGAGACTTTTCTGACACAAATGTAATTAAATAAGACTTACCCGCAATCCAGTATCTACTTGCTCGAAGAAAACGTTTTCCTCGTTAAGTCAGGCTGCAATAAATTTGTATAGCAAATCGTGTCAACACAATGACTCACGAGACCAAAAATTTACAACATTGTTAATTAATACTAAAAGAAATTACACATAAGAACCTGATTATTGAATGCTGATGTACACATTAAGGGAAAGTTGGTTTTGCAGTTTCTTGTCGCATAAGGAGTAGAATTTCGAAGAGAAGTTTTTGTCGAGACTTTGTTTTTAGTTTTAACGTAGGCCTTCCAGAATTATACTCGTTCCATGAAGATATGAACCCCTCATCCATCGATAATGCATCGAAACATACAGCTAAAAACGTGACGGGATGTGCCTAGACGTGCTATCAAATTAAGAAGGAAATTATCAAAGAATTCTAAAAACTAATAAGAAAAGCTTACCCTGTGATGAATAAACTAAACGAAATGCGTTTTCAAATTAGCATTTTTATTCCATTAACGCCGATGTTATAAGATTCAGAGAAATTAAGAGGTTATAGCATCACAAGCACGAATTTTGAGTACTTGACGGTTTGACGTCTGGACAGGAAATGAAATAAAACTAAACTCGGTAGAGGGCGTCAAAAACAGATATCTAACTTGAAGGTAATGAATATACAGGGTATTACGTAATGAAATTTTTGCACTTAACATGTTAATTGAAAGTTCTATTAATGGCGCGAAAAACAAACAGCACACTTTATTTTGTTTAAAATCAAAGCTTTTAAAACCTGAAATTTGCGAAACGTAAAATCACAATTGTTTTTATACTGTCATTATAAATACCTTACATTTTATAGCTTCCGGTAGCGGGTTTTCGGTTAGTGGTAAGACCCTACACAAGATATTGCGCAAAAGTTTGAGTGGATACACTAGACCGTCGGAAGATTTTCTTTAAACCGCCACAAGGCGAAATAGAATGATAAGGCAGAAATTTGGCAATTAACACAATAAATTTCTCGATACGTTAATTATATTCGGGTACCAGTGAAACGTCGAAACCGTAAAACATACGAACCAGGAGAATCTCATTTCATTAAAATTTAATTAAATCCATTAATAACCCTTCGGACACTACTACCCACATATTAAGAGCTGAAACCCACCGCAAACTACATCCCCGAGTCGTAAAGGCATATGCGAAGTTTTCAAACTTGAAAAACTTAACTCTTTAAAATCTTAGCGAGAGAGACCAATAGTACGTAGAGAAGATACCAAATTAAATCAACACACAAAAGCACGTGTCCGTTGACTGCGTTTCTCACGACGAGAAATGCAACGATAACAAAAAAATATATATTTAAAGCAGAAGATTTAGTTACAATCTTAATCTTTGAAACCCAATAATAAAGACTAATAAATTATAAAATGCACTTGAAACTTATGACAATAAAATTGACCCAAATGACTCAAGTGATTATGCACTAAATACAGACTTAAAAAAATGAAAATTAAGATGAATTTAAAAACGTGAAGTAACTTCGATAAATGAATGCGAAATTACTAAAATAATAAAGAAAAAGAAATAAATAAAACAAACCCAAATACGTTTAAAAAGCAAACGCAGGTTACAGTGTTTGATGATTTCTATGTTCTCTAGGATTTTTCTATTAAAGAATTGATATTTTGAAAAATCTAGATTGTGACCTGTAGTAAAATGATGTTCAGCAACCGCAGACTTGGATTAAATATGCCTTTTCCTTATGCAACCATCTTGTTCTGAAATGCGTATGCTGACGAAACGATCAGTTTCACCTATGTAAACTAAACTACATGAACAACGAATTTAGTATACACCTTGAAAAGAAAGACTAAAAAATTTGTCCTTGGGAGAAGGAAGAATCTGAGAGATTTTGCCTGTCAAGTTGAATTTGGATTTAATACCATTCTTACGAAGAAGTTTCTCTATTTGATCTGTGCCATGAATGTAAGGTAAAAATCTAGTTTCGGATTGGATTCGGAAGTAGAAATGTCCTTAGATACTAGAGCACGTGCATGTAGTAGATGACCCGACGTTTAATAACTATCTGAATATTACGCTTCATATAATCATTGCTCACCAAAGTTCTACTAATGTAAGATGACGGAGTTTAGATTCTAGATTCTTGGGTTGGCAAATAAAAAAGCGCGATGAACCAAACAAACGTTTTTGCCAAGGATGATGATGAGACAAATCGTAAAGATATCTATCCCTGTGGGTGGTTTTGCGAAGTTTACTAGTTACAAGAAAGGCGAGAAATGGGAGAGAATCGTTAGTTTCTATTTCCATGGTGAATTTCACATCTGGGTGTGACATGACATGACAATATCTTGCGATTTCGATTTTCTTGCAGCAGGTGTTTATGATATCCGAAACACAATTGGAAAATTCGCAAAGTTTTGAGAATTGTAGTAAGAGAGACATTGTTTTTATTAATTTCTTTTTCTACTTTTGCTACTGTGGATGACTTGCAAGACCAAAATAATCAGAATAACTGTCTCCTCTTATCATCGATTTTTTATTCTTACGAAAAGTCACTTGGAGTATTGCACAAATTAGACAAGAAAAATTAGCGCTATGGTTTCAAAGTGCATTCTTTTACTTATATTTCATATTTCAATTTATCTTAAAATCTCAAAATCGTAAATAATTACATTTTGACCGGATAACTTTCTATATTGAACTCATTTCAGATTCGAAACTATAAATTCAATGGCACATTTTCTGCTCAAACAAGCATGAATAATTTGTATCTGTCAAATTTAACCGCACGTTGAACTTAAACATGTTAAGTAAGCACAACTGCGGCGAATGCCAAAGGTGCTTCTTACACGGCGCCATCAGCAGCAATTGTTGATTTTGTACAATTACCAAATGTTTTTATTATGCAACACTTCATAAATCCAACTGTTGTTACTGGTGGAAAAACAGTCTAAAACTCTGTGACGTAACCAACCCAAAATGAATTTACCGTTCCCAATGGTCTTTTAAATTTCCTACTGTGGTTTTTCAGCCCTAAGCACATATATGAAATGAAATTAACTTTTCTCGAACAGGAAAAGTTGGAAACTGCGTATATAAGGCAGACGAATGAATACATACACGCATCGGAAGGATTCAAAAGGAATGCATTGCGCCAAATTTCCACAAACGAAAATTAGCGTTTCCCGTTTAATTAGCGCCACATTATTAATTTTGTATTATTCGAAATTAGTATTAATATTAATTAACGTTTTGCTGATATTTAGAAACTTCCTAATTAAGAATTAAATAGTAACCACAAATGTTACCGTTATTTATTATAAATATATTTTTTAATTTAAACCTTAATTACGTTATAAATATTTAACAGTAATTAAAAATTTTTTATGTTGTATACACTTTATCTCGTAAATTACTTTTTTTTAATGTAAACCCAAATTTTCTCACTAAAAACATCTCAAATATATTTTTTTTCTCGAACAAAATTCCTAATTTTAGTAATTGCGTTCTAATTTCTTCTGTTTTCCCACTTCTTCTGTTTTCTCACTTCTTGTTTTATTTTTCTGTATCTAAGTCGATTGTTTTTTAAATCAATACGTTTTAGTAACGAGAAGATTTACTCTGTGTTAATAACTTAACACCGTCTTGTTAGAATTTTTTCTAATTGTTGCGATTAACCTTACAATTTTTATCACAGCAACCGTATGAATATTATAGCGAAAGTTTGGTTATTTTTTTAGGGGTTTTCATCAGGACCAATAACGGAAGTTTGAAAACATTTCAAAACAAACATCTCTAACAGAATTTTAAAGATGTATAAACAAAGTCAATCTCGAGTTCTAACAAAAATGGGTAAATTATGTACATATATACAAGGTGGTAGCTTAAAGTATCTGCTACTCGTTTTGAAAGCTGTTCACTGTGAAAGCACAGTTCGGTTTCAATGCTTTAGTTTGAATTTCTTTTATTGTGTCAGATGTTTTCCTGTTTAACGTAATTTTTATTTTGGACGATAAATGAGGAACAACTACCGTTTTCTAATTTTTAAGTTATTACATCTAAATTAATTTTAGAAAAGTTTTGTCGCTGTAGTTTTTTCTAATCAGTATCGTTTACGAAACTGGTTCTCAAAGTTTTTTTTTTCTATACAGGGTGTGAGTTACGACAATTCCCTCGGTCTCTTGTGCCGAAATTTTGGAAGATATTAGCAAATTTTTTTAGTATATATAAAGTGTTAAGGAACATCTTTTTAAATAATTTTCGGTTATACAGGGTATTTTAGAAAATTGTAACATATCAAAGTTAACCTTTTTTTAAAACCATTTATTTATTTTATGACCTATTTGGTTTATACGTTAAAAACTAGGTCAACTTTATTAAAGGTTTCCTATACCTATCTATTATCAAATTTTGAGAAATTTGTAATTTTAATAGAAATATTCAATTTAAAAAATAATCAAAAGTACGGAAACGTTCTACTTAAAACAACAAATATTTATATCAAATGATTGAGTTCATTAGGGCTTTCATTTTTTCTATTTTATGAGAAAAACATTACATTTTCTATCAAAACTTTTTTGTAATGCATGTGTCTAAAATTAATGATTAAAAAGTTGTTAAAAATTACCTGTAAAATCTCTTTCCTATTTTAGTAGGCCATGCTTTTAAGAGCAAGATATTGTTTATTCTGTTACGTGCAAAAGATTTTAGTGAAGTAATGGCCTTGAAATCGTAACAAAAATATGTTCTGCTCGAATAAAAACTCTGTGGCGAAGGGTGCTTTGTTTTACACACAGAAATTCGGACTTTGGAACTATTACAAACAAACAAGAATAAAACTCAAAATTGGCAATGGGCGCCAGACAAAGAGGATGCGTATTGTTGATTTACCTTCTACTCTTTGTCAACCAGAAAGCACGCTGTTGGTTGGGTGTACTTTTGGAACTTAACTTAAAGTGTAATGTTAAATTTAAATCCTTGATTAAAAGCTTCGTTACCGTTTAAAATTCTGTTATTTATTATAGCGATAAGAACATTTTGCAAAATTTAAAAAAAAACCAAAAAAATATAAAATTTAAATCGAACGCAACTACGTAATTTTCTAGTTTTTTTACGTTTAACTTTATTTGTTGCTTACACTTACAAATTGGTTCGCGCTTCCCTTATTTACAATTACTAGATTACATTCTATTTACATGTTTACATTTTTACTTTTTTTTACATTTCATTATCCCTCTTCTCCTCTTAACTTTTTTCTCCTTCTCCATACTTCTTCCATCCACTCCGCTCCTTTTACGTTTTCTTTTAAGATTTCCTTTACTTCCATAACCTCTTCTCTTAACTCTCTGCATTTATTTCTCATGTGATTAAGGTCCTCCGTCTCTTCTCCACATAGTCTGCACATCTTTTCTTCTTCTTTTTTCCAGTATTTGTTATCTAACTCTTCGTTCCCACATCTGAACCGTGCAATCATTTTTTTCTTTTGTTGCTTTTATTTCCTATGACCTTTAAATAATCTGGCACTCCTTCACCCTTGATATCCTTATAATTCCTATTATATCTGCCCTCTTTTATCCTTGTCCATCTTTCTTGTTTTTTGATGTCCCTGTCTCTCATTATTTCTTCCCTTACCCCTATTCCCTCTTTTCTTAATCTTTCCACTTCTTCTCTCGCATACCCGTTTCTTTCTTCTCTGCCCTCCTGCCCATACTGCACTTTTCCTCCCTTTATCAATTTCTAACATTCTTGCAGTATTTTGCATTCTCCATCCCATCCCTCAGTTCTTTCTCGTATTTTATGACCCTTGTCTCTACTCTTATTTTTTCTACCTGTCACTCCTCTCTCACAATATACCCCGGTGTATCTCTGTCCAGTCCACTTCTTCCACCTCTATATTTCCGCCCCATACATCACCACCTCTATTTACTTTTCGAATAACAGCTTTCTTTTTTCTATATTCATCTCGAATATCCTTTCCCGCACACCTCACACTTGTCCTATTAACCTTCTTCCTTTCTTCACTCTTTCCTTTATATGTTTTCCCTCCTTATTATCCAGCTTTATCGTGTAGCCTAGGTATGTAAATTCCTTCACTTGCTGCACTTCCTCATCCCTCCATTCCCACTCCTTTGTTTTTCTTTTACGCCAACGACCATACCTTGGCTTTCCCTACTACTATCCTTCCTGTCTGTTGTCCTCTTATTGTCTCTTCCAGATCCCCCGTATATATTGCAAACAGGCTTGGGTTCAGTGGACATCCCTGTCTCTACCCTCTCTTTGTAATAAATTTCTCGCTCTCTTCCCCATTTACTTTGACCCTGCTCCTCGTTTCTTCGTAGATTTCTTCCATTCTTTCTATTAACCTTTCATTTTTTTCTTTTCATGTATTCCCACAGTTTTTTCCTGTTCACTCTGTTAAAAGCGACTTTTATATCTACGAATAGTGCTACCATTTTCCCTCTTTTATTTCTAGCTCTCTATTCGCCAAGTGTTTCAGTATATATATGCTGTCTATCACTCTTCTTCCTTTTCTGAATCCCGTTTGTCCGTCTGGTACTAAACTTCTTTCCTCTATTTCCTTCTGTAGTCTTCTTTGTAGCACTGTCGCATATATTTTGTATGCCGTGCGTAGTAATACTACTCCTCTGTAATTCTTGACTTTATTTTTTTCTCCTTTTTATGGATCGGGCATATTATTCCCTCTCTCCATTTCTTTATGAATCCTTCCCCTTTCCATATTTTATTTAGTATTTCCGTCATTCTTTTTGCCACATTTTCTTTTCCGTATACCCACTCTTCGCCTTGTATCCCACATTATCCTACCGCTTATCTTTTTTATCTTCTTTATTGCTTTTATTATTTCGTCTTTATTTACTCTATCTGTATCTCCTTCTTCTCGGCTTACTACTGGGTATTTTCTTTTTTCTGATTTTGATCTTGTCCTCCCAGCAAGTTCCTAAAATATATCTCCCATTCTTTAATTTGTATTCTCTTTGTCGTCATGTTTTTCTTCCTTTCTTTCTTTAGGTACTTCCATACATCTTCTTCTGTTTTCATTCTTTCTCTTGATCTGCTCCTCTTATTTTTTATTGTTTTCTTCCTTCTTTCTCTCGCATGTTTTCTTGTATATTTTTACTGCTTCTTTGTATTCTTCTTTTTCTTTCCTCCTTATTTTCCACTGTCTTAATGCTCTCCTTGCATTTTTCTTTGCTTCCTTGCATTTTTCTTTGCTTCCTTGCATTTTCTATTCTACCATTTCTTCCATCCTGTTTTCTCCCCCTTCCATTTTTTAAATATGACTCTCTGTGTTGCTTTCTCTATCATCTCTCTCATTTCCTCCACACTTTCTTGTAGTCCCTTTCCTACTCATAGCGTTTTCCCTATTCTGTCTTTATATTTTTTTTATCCCTTCTTCTGTTCACCTTTTTTTTGTTATGTACTCTTCATCTTCTTCTCTTTCTCTTCCTTCCATTGTCAATTCCAGTAGTTTCTCCTACTTTAAATGTCTTCACCTTTTCTCCAGCCTCTTCATTTGTCATTACAAAATCTATTATTGATTCTCCCCTTCCTCCTATGTACGTATATTGCCCCATTCCTTCTTCTTCTCTGTTCCCATTTATTATTTCCCACCCTTTTTCGTTGCACATTTCCAGCAGTTTTTCTCCCTCTTTATTTATCACTGTGTCCTTTGTTTGTCTCTTTCCCGTCCCTTTGCCGTCCCTTTCCTTTCTTGTATTCCCTCCTCTTCCCCTATTCTTGTGATAAAATCCCCTTCTACTATTATCAATCCTTCCTCCCTCTCTTCTATCATCTCTTCTATGTTTTTCCTTGTCTATTTCATACTACTGATATATACCGTCACTATTGTTATTTTTGTTTTTCCCCACTGTATGTTCCTTTCTACAATTCTTCTTCTCTGTTGCACTTTCTCTTTCCTTTCCTTACTCAACCATTTTTTTCTTATTCCCGTTATTATACCTCCTTTTGCTCTTCCTTTACTCTTCTCTCTTTCTGCATGTTGCACCACCCACTCAAATTCCTCCGGCAACTCTTTTTCTTACCACTTCCATTTATTTTCTTCCATCCATGTCTCCTGTAATCCGACTACATCCTGTTCCTTGATGTACTACCAAAAATCCTGTTCCTTGTTCTTTATTCCCGCTACGTTCGAAAACAATACTCTCAGCTAACTCACCTCCCCGTGTGCTTCTTCCTTACTTTCTTTTTTCCTACTTTTTGTTTCTTTTTCCATCACTCATTATTCCTTTTCTTTGCCCTTTCGTCAATCTTTTTTCCTTGGTCGCCCCCCCATCGCCTTTTAGTTTTTTGCCCTTTGGTTAGCTATTTTCTCTCCCCTTTCTCTGCTCAGGCCCCTATCCCTGTCGTTCCATATGTATCATTCTCCGTCTATCTCCATTTTCCTGTATCCTATCCAAACTCTTTTCCCTTCCGCTCTTTTTTCCACCGCTATGTTCATTATTTCTCTTTGTACTCTTCTTTCTTCCCATGTCAAATCGTGACATATATATTCTTGTATTCCTTAATTTCTTCTTCTCTGCCATCACTTTCTGCTTTTTCTCCCATCCTCCAATTTCCGCTACAACCATCTCATTTTTCTTCTCTTGGTTTATTACTGTCACCTTCTTTACTCCTACTTTTACATTTAATTTTTCTTCCAGCATCAATGCTAAATCTTTTTGTGGTTCTTCACTTCTCTACCCCTTTATCACAATATTATTCTCCCTTCTCTCTTTCTTCATCTTCCGCTTTTTTCTCCAGTTTTTCTATTCTTTCCACCAGTTCCTCTTGTCCTTTCTTCCACTTCTTTTCTCTTTCACCTATTTCTTTTTCATTTCTTCGATTTCTTGCCTTTTTCCTTGCATATTTTCTTCTATCTGTTTCATCACTTCCCTCATTAATTCTTTTAACTCCTCCATTTTTTTCTTTCCACCTTCTGTTCTTGAGGTTTTTCCTTCGATTTCCTCCGTTATCCTTTTAATGCCCTGTGATCTTATTGTTTTCTTTCCTCTTTCAAATATTTGTTGTCTTTCCCATTCCTCCTCCTCTTTCTCTTTTGTATTCATTCCTTTTCCTTTTTTTTATTCCTCCTTACCTTCGTTTCTTACTTTTTTGTGTTTTAAAACGTCCTACTTCTAGTGATTTTGCTTTGATTTCTATTTCAATGCAATAGTTTCTATTAACGTAGGAGGTTATTTTTTATCGCTGGCCTCGATTATAGTGTTTATTCGCCTTAATCTCCCTTGTTCGTCACAGTTTTATACTTTTCCACCACGGTTTCTATGTTTCACGTAATTTATTTATTCTTTTACACCTTTCCTCTTTTACCCACCCCTTTTTCTATCCTTCTTCCCTCTTACTAACGCTACTAACTCCAGTTCCTATACTTACTATCTTGCCCAACTTCTACACTTGTATTTTACTTTTACGTTTCCTTAAATGTAAATACGACCTTCTACATCGAAAGATACCGCACGAATTTTTAAGCTAATTTAGGTAAAAACAAAAAAATAATAAAATATCAATAATTTGAAATACGTCAATGAACTTCCAAAATACAATGCAAAACAATAAATTAGTAGCAATTATAAGTGATTTCTCAAATTACTCTTATAATAGTAAAACATCAAACCATCATCGAAAATACAATGAATCGATAATGCGACGAAACGGTAAAGCAAGAAACCAACATTGAATATACGATGCATTGATAAAAACGATAAGACGTTAAGGACGTTAAAACGTCAACTCCGGTAACAAAAAAACGTCAGAACCGGTAAAAATGCAGCAAGCTGAGGATTTGAGGAAGCATCAGACTTGATACAATGAATTGAACAATAGTGAGAAAGAAGACACGCCATGCTTCACGAGATCGAATAGAAACCAAAACCAAACTAAAACGAAACTAACCTAAACGATAGAAGGGTAGTGTGCTAGGATTTGACACTATACATTTGATAATGAGCAGTAGAAGAGAGCGCGCTGCACTTCACGAGATTCATGCATTGCGTTACTCCTACAACTAGAATCAACACCAAGCCGTAACAGTTCTTCCGCTCGACAGTGTTGCCTACTTGGAAAGGTGCAGGACGACGTCGCAAGTCGTAATACTTCTTACTCTTAATATTATATGTGGCATTCAAGCGCCTCTTAATATCGCTAAAAAGTAAAAACACGGAGCTCCTTTGAGCTAATTGGTTACGATCGGTTGCTACAAGCTTATAGGTGTTAAGAACCTAGCTCGGCCAACTCGCACTAGTCGGAGATAGGAGAGGTTCAAGGAAATAGAATTTAAAGGGCGCCAGATCTTACTAAGTAATACTTCTGTTTCAATCAAGCCAGAAGGTCCAAGCCTTGCAACAGAATTAGATCCTCAACGGATCAAAAAAAAAAGAAAGATAGATATGTACAACTTTAATTTATCTTGTCGATTATTAACGAGCACAAGAGTTTACAGTAAATTATTAACAACGACCACCAAAAATTGATCGTGAATTATTCAACAATGGTTATATAAATGCCGGAAGTACACAAATAATTAATGAAAATACCTGAATGGTATTGAAACAATTATTGTAATTACGTAAGTTAGAATAACAAGCAAAATTTTCGTGAGAAACCTTAATGTAATTAAAATTAATACTTACTCACAATCCAGTACTTGTCCGAAGAAAACGTTTTCCTCGTTGGGTCGATCTGGAATATTAATGAACAAATCAGGTTAATCGACAGTAACATGTTTATACAGCTTATTTCCTACAATTTTCCAATAGGGAAAAGCACCATGTTTTGCTCTGACTCGAGCCATCAGACTACTAATCCATTTATCGGTAGTTTTTAGTATCACTAACATCACTGCAGGATTCAGCTGAATCCATAGTGCCAATAATCAGTACTGATCGAGAAAGGGTGTCAAGAACCAAATGGTCTTTTCCTTTTCGATGAATAATTTCAAAATCAAATTGTTGGAGCTTGATGGCTCAACCCGCAAATCATCCGGTTCTTTTAAATTATGCAACCATGATCGGTAACAACAGCAAACTTCGAGTGTTTTAGATATGATATTAATTTCTCTATAGACCAAAGAACAGCCAAACATTCTTTTTCGGTAGCAGAATATTTTTTTTTACGTTTAGGTACTGAACTGACTATTGTAACAAATAACATATTCTTCTCCATCAATGATTTGAGTAAGAACGGAAGCAATACTAAAATCAGAAGCGTCAGATTAAACAGTAAAAGGTACAGAAAAATCGGAACAAGTTAAAATAGGAACAGAAAACAATTTTCAATGATTTGAAAGGCTTCATTGCAGTTTGGAGTCCAGGTTTATCAGGTTCCGCTTCTTTTAAAAACCACTCCACAATTTGTTTTTTTTTTATTAGAAAATGGCAGATGTGTTGTCACATCCACTGTATACGTCATATTTCTAATTTGGGTTCGGATGCTGAAAGAAGTGATTGAAAACTGAGTGCAATTTGACGACTCACTATTGTTACTTTTCTGGAAGTAAATATTTTGTATTCGAGCCTAAGTTTCTAAATAGAACGATTACGTTTATGTTGTATGTGCTTTTGTCGAGAGCGGTTTAGGTAACGTCGCTAGCATCTTTTATCGCTTTCTCAATTGTAATACCAAATGTAGAGCACAACTCTAACAGTTTCTTTTGGGGCACTGGGGATAATTGAATAGTAAAACGCGATATTGTTGTAAAAAAGGGCAGCTTAGTAACGCAATCGTTTTGCAGTTATAGTACTTCTGAAGGCAACGTCCTTAGAGTATCCATTAAATACTACATTTTTGTTAAAGTGCTTGAATGTATAGGTGATGTAGCTAGCAACAAAGACTTTAATCGATTTTCTTTGCTGCTACGTAACTTTTTGAAAATTGTATCTTACATGTACTATTACAGTTATTATTTTACGCAAATCACGTGAAAGCTAAAAATTAGAATTTATTTTCTTACCAAACTCTTCTTCATTGGACAATGTGTTACGGTAATACAACTGTAATCTGCAGTAAACAGTAACCTTCGAGCTTCGGGGAGTGAGTCCTTAGGTGATCCCCAATTTCTAATTAGAAAGTAATTAAAAGAGCGCCAAAACGAGAGAGAAACATACACTATAGGTGCTCGTTTACATCTGACAAACGACAAACAAAACGGACAACACAAGTATAACAACGAATATATATTAATTTATTGTAATAGCAACATAAATTAGAATAAAATCAACAATCAGTACGAAGTATATGATAACAAATCGTTCATAATAAAAAGGTAACAATCAATATTACGAAGTATATGATACCAAATTATCTATAAAAAAAGACAAAATATTAGCAAATCCTTAGAGTAGACAAAACACGTAGGTATATGGGTTATTAGTACTAAAAATATAATTTGATACGACGAATAATAAATTAACTAATGCAAATTTCGTGATTAAACAACATATATATCTAGGTCGATCGTATTTACGTTCGACACCAACACAAATTAATAGATAATAGAGACTGTTACTTACGGTTTTCCAGATATACGATTAGCTAATGACATAAACAAACCATCCCATGAAATTGCTGAAAATGTAATACAAATAGATATATAATGATATCACAAATAAATTGCTAGTAAGTCACCCAATGATATTATAAACAGACTGCGTCATCCTTCCAAATGATTTTTACCATTTATATCGCACGTGTGCGACCCAGTCTTTGAGTTTATCGTTCCTCTCACAAATATTCCATCAATTTGACCTCAAATTACCTCATAAAACTGGTTGCTGAATGCTTGCATCCGTACCTGTTCCAATTTATCGATTCAAAAGGCAGATACTTAAGAAATATTCAACAACTCCAAAGGGACAGACACGTGGAAGTAATCCAACTCATCCACCGAAACTTTCACAGGTAACATACAAATTGAAGTTGATTTGTCCATTTTCAAAGAGGATGGTATACGATATTTGAAATTGAAAATTTTACTGGGCACAGCATGACGACGTGCTGTCTTCATCAAAGTCAAAAACGGAAGCTATAAACAAATCCTTCCCATTCCTAAAAATGATCTTTACGCTCCGGTGCAAAATTTATACAGCACGAAAACTATACCAAAAGGCTTTTAACATAACTAATGCCATGGATAGGGACCACTTGGCATTTGAAATGCTTTATCAATTCTTTGTTTAGCTTAGTGACACACAATCTCTGAAAAATGGTGAGTGGATCTACGTATACACACTTGTATGTATTTTAATAGAGCTAGTGATTATCGCCAAGGTGAACACTGCTTTTTCTTTAATGTTACAATTCCAAACAAGTCGGAAGTGATTTGATTGATCAGGACTTTCCAGTTTGTCTACATCAACAGTGTTTTGTCTGATTTGTATTGGCTTTTTATTGACATATTCTAGAATCGTTTCAGCTCTTCACAAATTATCAGCATGTAGACTATTTAGGTTTATTTCTTCAAAAATCTAATGGGCGTTTACAAATTTTATTTTGTGCTTAAATCGAAGCCAATTAAATTTACTACAAATTTATTTCTTATAACTTTTTGTAGAATGAGCGGTTCTGATGATATACATTCTAAAACGAAAGCAAATTTTTTGGAAAAAATTTACTAATTTTGAAGTGCTATAACTATTGAATGTACAGAGCTGCGGTTAGGCTAAAATTGTTAGAAATTTAATGAACGACTAATACGAAAACGCATAGTTTACGAGTTATTAAGCAACAACAGAAAAAAGTCTTTTTGCAGGTAATATTATTCTAAAGCATTGTGTGATGTTAAATGAATCACCAATTCTAACAATACAATAAGCAACAAATTTTAAAAGAAAATTTAAACGTTATCTTTATTAGAATTACATGAACAAAAACAGTGCGTGAGTAAGAAAGTTATCATTAGTTCTCAAATACAACCGAAAAATGTTGAAAAAAAAACGAAATCATCATATTCAGCAACTGTCTGAGAAGCAAGAGAGCTGTTCTGGCAACAAAGATGATTTAATGTAGTAAGACAATTGAACTGTTCTAATTTAAAAAAAGTGGGCTCCACGTTGGGCGCCAAAAATAATATCTTACTTTTTAAAATTAAAATAAGAATTTGGTTTTGTTTTGGACCGACTTTTGTTATCAATTTGTTTATTAAGTCTAATTTTAAACTATACTTCTTTAGAGCAACCGGTTTTTTTTGACATTGATTACCTAACTTTATAGAGGTTTCTTACATATTTTTAGTTGTTTGGATAAAGTCAAACAAAACTGCAGGAGTGTCTATTGATCTGCGTGAAATCATTCATGAAAAATAAAATATAGTAAGAACTACAGAAATGAAGACATTGCGAACAGCGGGAGTGTCAGATGTAGCGAAGTGAGTCTAAAGCGGAAGATAACATACACAAACATAGACAGAATATATGAAAATACAAAAGTTAGACACCAGCAGCCCCCCCCCTTTAAAAAGAAGATCCAAATTGATTTTCACTATTTCTATACGTGACGAACATATGAAAATAGGATTTCTCTTCAAGCTTTATAAAGTTGCTAGTATTTCTTGTAACGAAAGTATAGGCATCTTTCACTACATGGTGACTCAAATTCATTATTTTTGAGCACTTATCGGTAAGCTGTGCTTAGAATTCATTGAGTTGTACCTCTTACTTAATTTAAAACCACCGTTATTATAATTAATCCTAAGAACTATGTCAAAAATTAGTCTTATATGTTTTATTTTTTTACTTCTAAGGGGTAAGAAACTGGCTAAGTTTTTTATAGTTAAATTTTAAATGGTTTGTGTTCCATCAATCAATGCTTATAAAAAAATTGTGAAAGGTTTTGTATCCCAGTAATTTGTGTAAAACTTTCTAATATAGTCTATATTTATGTATCATCTGGTTCTTATTCCATACGAAATTACATTAGAAGTTTTTAGTGTTTCTAAGTTACCCTTAAGTTATTCATTTGTTATGCTAGACACAAAAGTTTAAAAACAGATAATAACAAAATTATAGAACACTGTCATTTCCGCACCCATGCACGTATTGTAGTTTGATATTACCAATTCTTACGTAATTGCATGCTTTATTTTTAGATATTTTTGTACGGTTGAGTATTTATTGAAAAATGTAATTAAACAACAAAAACCACTTGCTTAATTACACGAAGGTCCTGTAATTTTCCACAATAGTTGTTTTGCATAAGTTAGAGCCTAATCAATATTTATTACCCGTTTACAGTGAAACGGTCTTATAACCTTGGCCTCGAATGATATCTTGCTATTAAAATTATAAGGAAAAGAGTAATTGATTAATTTTACAAGTGCTTAGCTCGCATTATTCAATACTAAATGAGGTTAATGCTTAGACTGGTACTAACTACTCTTGTCAGTAAACATATTCGAGCCACAATATTACTGAACTTGTGTATGTTTACCGTCCCAAAACTCATTATAAACTTACAGTTAAATAATGTTTATAGTGTTCTCTATAGTTAGCAATTTACATAACTGTAGTAAATGTCTCAATTTAGTTAAAAGTCGGAAGTACTAACTTTTACGTTAATAAATCTAATCATAGTTTTAATGTAAGATTAATTAGATAATTTTGCTTTTGTAGACGTTAACGAGGCACAGACCAAGATTACGATCGCAAGTTAGTCAGCAGTCGCGCAGTTTTGCACCTGGTACGAGTACAGGCGATATTCCGTTAGAGGATGACGTATTTTTTGAAAAACCTGCAACTTCGCCTGTTGCTAATTTAGAAAACGCATCTAGCGATGAAGTTGATGCTGAACAGCTAGAACAAACGACACAGAAAAGTATAGATGTTCCTTTAAGGTACACCGCCGTACCCGGTTGGAAACGAACCCAGCATGTTGTTCGAACAAGAGGAGAACACCAAAGAGAAGTTGGGGGTAACAGAATATTTTCGTCGCTTTTAGACAGCGTTTTGGATAACTCCGATAGAAGGCAGTATGGGATGGGTTGGGTCGGACGTATGTTTGGGTAAGTTGTGATATAATGTTTTTGTGTAACGACTTTTTATAATTGTTTTGTAGGCGGTCGATGAGGAGATCGGTGGCACAAGACGAGGATATACAACAACAGCTTGACGATATGGAAGACCATAGGCCTATGTTTACATACTGGGTTACGACCGTGCAAATTTTAGTGCTTATAATTTCGTTGATATGTTATGGGTTTGGACCATTTGGCATCGATATGAGATCAAGATCAGGGCAAGTTTTAGTACCCAGTTTATCGCTACAGCAAGTGGATTATATGGAACCTGCAAATTTTTGGTACGTTTATAGAATAAATTTTACTTGTTTGTCATTTACTGTGTAAGTATATAATATATATATCATTTTTTTCTTTACATAGGTTTGGTCCAAGAGCTGCCGATTTAATCCATCTAGGAGCAAAATTTGCGCCATGCATGCGAATCGACGATAAAATCCAACAACAGATTGAAAAAACACGAACGAAAGAACGAGAAACTGCGTGCTGCATAAGAAACGACGATTCGGGTTGTGTACAGTCGTCGCGGGCAGATTGCTCAGTAAGTATAATTTAGTCATTGTTGTATACTTTACGTATAAAAATACATATGCGTAATTCAAATTTCTTTTTCTAAACCAACTGGTCCGAGGATTAATACCATCGGTATGTGTGTTTTATTCAATAGTTTTAACTTCTTTTATAAATTATTGTTTGTCTAGGATATTTGGCAATGCTATTTGTTAGTGTTATTGATTCTGACCAAGGTGTTTTTGGCCGAACGGGTATTTTTAAAATGCAATTAATCGTGACAATTAGTCGGTCGTATCCATGTTCGTCACCAACACAAATCATGACGTAATAAAAAGAGGTTACTTACGGTTTTTTCCTGACATGCAATTAGCTAATGGCACATCAATTGGTTCATCTGATGATTAGCTTCCATTTGACTTTTTCACTAATACAATTGCAGGTGTGCCACTTTTTCCCGATTATTCTTACCGTTAACTGACGACCTGAACGCACAAGATCTTATATTCTGTTGATATTTTGATCGTTTCTTAAAAATAAAGCTCTTTTGCTCAGTGGTTATATCTTCAATCGATTTTATTTTATTTTTAAAATGCCTAAAACTGCATCTGAACTCGTATTGAAAGCGTATCACATGTTATCTTGTTGCCTTTCCAAGTGTTGCATTTCCAGTTTATCAGGCTTAACACTACCAAATGTAGTACTAACCAAATTTTCGAGACAAACTGTACATATTAAGTTAACTTGTTGTTGTTGTTTCATAACCAATATTTTAAAAAACTAGAATACAATTTCAACGTGGAAAAAGTGGACACCAAGAGACGCCGGTCCAGGAGGAAGAATATCGGGGTCCGTGTGCGGCTTGGATCCAAAGTAAAAATGAATAATTGTAATAAGTACATCACTTATTCAAATTTTTTAGATACTGCGATGCACCAGCAAGTGTACATCCCTACGAATGGCCTGACGACATCACCAAGTGGCCCATCTGTCGTAAGACCAACATGCAATTTTCCGTACAAAAACAGCAAGGTCCTAAGGACAAATCTGCCGAGCATATGATTTGCGAAGTCATCGGACATCCCTGTTGCATTGGCATACACGGAATGTGCAAAATTACTACTAAAGAATATTGCGATTTCGTTCGGGGAAATTTTCACGAAGAAGCATCGTTGTGTTCACAAGTAAGTGTAAAATTATTTATATTAAATCATATAGGATGTTTGTTGTAACTGTGGTCAAATTTTACCAGCGCGTTCTGTTAACCATACCTATCGGTCTTCGAAAAGACTTTTGTTGATAATTCTTGATTTCTTTGGCTCGCGGTAAAAAAACGATTTTATTGGGGACCGAGGTAACACACTACAGGATGAGCCGAGCGTTTACAGTACACTTTCGCTTTTGGGTAGTCTTGGTACGTCTCGGCGAGAATGTACAGTCGGCTTTGTAAATATGCTTGCATGAGCGGTTTTTTCAAATGAAGTCAAAATGAAGAGAATGCACACAAACATTTATATTATCAAGCGCAGCTGATCTAATATAATTCGGTCGCACGTGCGAAATAAGCTTTGATGTGTGTAGTTTTACTATTTTCTTCTGCGGTGGTAACAAAACTTTTCTTAAATTTTTGTTATAAATTAACTATATTTAGTACGAAAAACGTCGTGTTAAAATTAGTGATCTACATTCTATGACACTTTTATAGGTGTAGCTTCAAAGTCTGTCAATGCTTTTTGGGTATCGGTAACGATTTTTTAATCTCCTCGCCGTGATTTCACTAGGATTTTGTTTTTTTTAATTGGTGTTGTGGTGTATCACATGGTTTAAAATTTAGTCGGTCGAGAATAGGTATATCAATCGTTATAAAAGCATAAGACATATGGAAGTGTTCAATGATCTTATACGGTGTTTGCTTTATGACCTCAAAGTGGGCTTATCAGCAGCTGCAGCAAATGATAGTGCTGTGAATAAACGTACTGCAAAGTATTGGTTTCAAAAATTCAGGTCGGAAGATTTGTTCTTTTGTGATGAACCTCGCAGTGGACGATCACACGCCTTGGATGATGCCCTGGCAGGCAGCCATTACGGAGAATAGTAGTCTAAGGTGTGGTGAACCTGCAAAGCAGTTTAACGATTTTGACGAAACAGTTAAACGTCATCTGCACACAATGTTGGAAGTACACAGGTCGTCAAGTGGTTCACTATGAGCTGCTACCAACGGGCCAAACGGTCTTGCAGTAATAGGAACGTGTGCAACAAGCATTGCAACAGAAGGTCTACTTTTCGTTTATGATAACGCCAGACCGCATGTCGCGTGGGTGATCAGGGACACCATACAGCGATGTGGTTGAGAGACTTTGTGCCATCCTTCTTACTTACTTGACTTTGCGCCATTCAATTACTATCGTTGCACTCTCTAAACAAGCATCTTCTCAGGAAAACCTTCACCAATGAAGCAGACTTGCGCCAAGCACTCACAAACTTTTTTGCATCCAAAACCCCCGAGTGTTATTGCAAGGGGATCGCACAGCTGAAGACACGTTGGCAGAAGATACTGGATGCCGATGGCGATTACTACGAGGACTAACATGTTACCAAGCTTTTTGTTCCAACGGGTTCTGTTGTAACAACCACATCACCACGGCTAACTGAGGTATCGTTAGAAGGAGTGGTTGAGAATACTATAATAGAAAAGAGAAAAACATAGGCGCCAAACCATTGTACCGGCAAAATCTTTGACTCGGAGACACCAAGGGTACATACCCGCTGTCCAAGAAGAAGTAGGATATAAGCAAACAATTATCAACGAGAGAAAGAACGGCCTGGTTATATTTTTTCTCAATCGATAACAGACTACCACTAGTTTTCTTTAGTAGTAATGAAAAAGTTATAATTAGTAAATGCTACATGAACTCAGTCGGTTACACACTAACACTGTATGCTAATGCTACTAGTGTTTGTTTTTTTATATATTAATAAATTTGACTTTTTAGCAATTAATAATAAAATCATAAAACACGAAGTTAAATCGATTACACATTAATATTAACATGCAGTCGCGAAAATGTTGACTATCAATCCTAAACGTTTAATTTAGTATTGAAAAGACGACTTACCCCAGACCGAAAGTTCCTTACGTAAATAGCAAGTAAATACACTAGTTAAGTGATATTATTGTTGGACCTGACGAAGAGTGTAAGCTTACAATCGTTGCTGTATATACCTTGACTATGAAAAAATACTTAAGGATACTCGATCGGAATCAAGTCAACGTACACCGTAAGTACACAAATTTGAATAAGCTCAAAGCTGAATTTTCGACTCGACTAATAATGATCTTAAAAAAATGTAGTTAACTGATTAATATAAGCAATAGAACATAACTAAGCTGACAGAATAATAAATAGTATTACAGAGAATTATGTAACACAGTTACAAAAGGTGTCGCAAATTAGTAACGTTAAGCATAAGTCCAATAAAGCACACCGAAACCACACTTGACAGGTAGCAGGTCAAAGTTCAAATCGAGCGACCATCTGCGGTTATCAATCCTACGTCACTAAACCTGTCGGATTTGGTCTACCAGATGCGAGACATCAATACGTTCGCTACAAAGAATTTTAAGTTAAGTGTATAAATTTGCTCGTAACTTTAGGTAGGTGGCTAGCTCAATACAATTCCGTGAGAGGATCGCAAGTGATGCTTGGTGTGCTAATTATAATGTACTTAAAAAGGCGCTAAAACGGTCGGAAAATTATTAATTGCAGATACCGTTTAAATCTATCGAACACTGAAAGAGAACAAATGGCAAAACACAGGTTATAACAACGAGTATATTTATTTTAATAAAGAAAAAATGAGTTTAAAAAAGATGGGAGGTGGAATTACATAGATGCTATCAATTAAGAGTTCGTCGATAAATATCACAGATAATAGCGTTGATGCAGGACCCTGAGGGTAAGATGCACTTCGTTCATATTATTAAATTCGTTGGCTTAATTTTTATGTTCAAAGAGAATAAATTCACCTTAATCAGTACAACACAAATGTTCAAAATCTCGCGCTTAAGCGAAACAGAGTGCACCGTTTAATATATTACATAAAAAAACAAACGTAATATGTACGTACAGTCGTACGTGCAAACGACTGAAAACGCAGACAAAAGAAAATAGGAAACAAAATACTCACAATCTTGCTCTCAAATTATGCAGTTAGCTAACGGCATCTCCCACACACATTCCTAAAATTGCTGAAAAGTAAATTATTTCATACATATATCGCTATCACAAATAAATTATTTAATTTCATACGATATGCTAAGAAAACCAAGTGCGCCAAGTTTTTGTAAATTAGTATAAATATTTCGGTAAGTGTGCCTTCCGATTCGTTTGCAATCGTAGCACTTGAAACGATGGTTTTGGATATCTTTAATTAACGTAGGTCGAATACACATCCGGAACAATCCTCACAGGAATTTTCCAGCACAAAAGAACACGAACACGGCTAAAGTTACTAGAACCCGTGCCGGTGGCCAAAGTTGCTAATGATAAAATAGAAAAATCAAATTGCTCCGTAAAATGACAATGCATCCTTACTCCGATGAATTCCTCATAACATCTACTTCTTAAACTGTCATTCAGGATGATTTAAGATATTTAATACAGTGGAAACTCACGGACTTTACACTAGCACATACGTCTCACTTTCGTTCTGCACAAAATGGAAGTGGGCGGAACCACATGTCACTCTAACAGATACTGTTCTGTATGTCAAAAAAATCCACGGCCCGGGACAAAATTCATACAGTACAAAAACCACACCGAAATATTTTTAACATAACAAAATCAAGATGGGGTTTGTAGCCATTACCTGTGAGGGTTACGTAGATCGAGAATCGCTTTAAATCCGTTTTATATGTAGAAAATCTTCATTTTAGCAAAATTAAATAAAAGAAATTACTTACAATTAAACTGTTCGTTTCTATCAAAATCAAACCACTCACAGCGAACCTTCAACAGAAAATGAATCGGCGAAAGGTTCCCACCGTGGATACCAAATTACACCGAAATATGCCGTCGATGACGCGCTAGTTACTAGTGGCGTACTAGAAATTTTATTAAAATACGAACATGTGAAACGTTATTACTAATTACACGTAACAAACACTAGGCTACACTTTCTGTAAATTTTTTTTGTCATTAAAAACTACAAGCATTTTATTGGTTACATTATAAATGACTATCGAGATCGCCATAAGTAAACTTTTAAATAGATTTTGTAAATCTAATTCATATCGCTTTAGATTTATCTTTCTATTCAACGCCTAGACACGTGCCCAACCCACTAGATGCTGTATAATCACCAGATTCCATTTGTGTCTTGGTTTTTTAGATTGCGTCTTTTTGTATTAAAGATATGTTTTTATTCAATGCTACATCTCTGCAATTCAAATTTACGTTACTCTCAGAGAATAACATTTACGTTTATTTAACGTCATTTATCGTTTCTTAATACTAAAAAATACTTCGTTGGCTGTACGAAGACTTAACATATAAATTGTTGTGATCTAGCTATGTTTGTATAAACCCGTGAACAATACCTTAAAATCAAACGTAATATTGACGAGCCTAAAAGAGAATAAATAGTCGGTTATAGTGAATCAGAACCAGCATATTTGGATTGAGAATTATTTTGAGTCCTGGAAAATACGTAAAGTTGCGTTTACATGTGTCATAAAATAATGCGATAAAATAAAACACAATATTGACGTGTCTGGCACAAAATTAAGATAACGAAACGTTAACATTAAATTATAACAAACACGTTTTAGTTACAAAAATATTTTTAGAAATAACGTACGGCTGCTTACATGTGCCAAAAAGTTTAACGGAAGAACGAAATGTCAATTGAACGTGATGTTAAAATTATTACGTATCTTTTACGTTTGTATATACGTGAATAATACGTTAAAGTTAAACAAGTCAGAGAATGCATTACAACAGTGTAGATAATAGGAGTCTTGTATAAGTAAAAAACGTGGTTAAATGTATTTGCACGTAAAGAAAACGTGATAATGATGACTGCGTATTTACTTTATAATAACTATCATCTAGGATTTCATATTTAAAAACTTATTGAAAACAGTGACCTCTAGTTACCAAATGCTTAAATAACGTGTTTTGATCAAGGTAAATGCTCTATATAACGAAAATGTTGTTTTAGGTGTCTTGTCTAGACGATGTCTGCGGAATGGTGCCATTTTACTTCCCAGAAGTGCCGGATCAGTTTTATCGATTGTGGACTTCATTGTTTCTTCACGCAGGTATACTGCAGCTGTTGGTCACTGTGGTAATCCAGTACTTTTTGATGAGGGATTTGGAGAAGCTCACCGGTAGTTTACGCATCGGTATCATTTATGTAGGTTCAGGAATTGCTGGTAACCTAGCTAGCGCTATATTTGTACCATATCGTGCCGATGTAAGTACCCACTTTGTGTCGTAGAAACTAATTCAAAAATGTTTTGTTTAGGTTGGACCGTCGGGGTCTCATTTTGGTTTGCTGGCATGTCTCATCGTTGAAGTTTTAAGCGCGTGGCCGATGTTAAAACATCCTAATCAAGCCTTATGTAAACTCCTATCGATCACCTTATTCCTTTTCGTGATTGGATTAATGCCTTGGGTCGATAATTACGCTCATTTGTTTGGTTTTGTTTTCGGGTTCCTCCTGTCATACGCTCTTTTACCGTTTATAACTTTCGGACCATACGATAGACAAAAGAAAATTGTTCTTATATGGGTATGTTTATTATCGGCGGCATTTTTATTTATATGTTTGATACTTTTGTTTTATATTATACCCGTTTATGACTGTGAAGTGTGTTCATATTTTAATTGTTTACCAATTACGCGCGACTTTTGTGCTTCGCAAAATATTAATTTTAAAAGAGAAGAATATATAGTATGACAAATATTTTTACGGTTGTTAACCGTACCGTTTATAACCTGTTATAAAATTTCGTTTATGATTTTATGTACTTATTATTTTTTTAAATATCGACCACATAAGATTATCCATAATATCATCCCGTCTTACCGTTTTGACTGTGTACCTAGTCGTTATCTTCTGTACTTAATCTAAATTTTATATTACTAATAATAATGATAGTATTAATGTCAAATGGATGACATTCTGTTAATAACAACAATTAAAAATAAATTATTTAAAAGAAGCCATACAATAAACAATTAATATCTATGTGGAATTCAGTATATTTATGGATGAATGTTGAAAAAAAAGTGACTAAAGACTCTTGTTTGTGATAATTTTCCAAAGACTTTCTCAGTATATAAATTGAATTAATACAAAGCAAAAGTAGTGCAAGAACTGATTTAAAAAAACCCATGTGATAAGACGATATCTGTACTTAAGTAAGACGTTTTATTTAATATATTGTAAAGAAATATGTGCAATGAATTTGTTTAGTTGGCAACGAAATTTCAGCTGTAACGCAACCCCTTATTTGCTGCTACGCTTAAAAACGCCCCAAAAAAACCTTTATCCAAACGTTTTGTTCGAGGTTTACAAATGTGATATCTTTACTCTGATCTCGAACCTTAATTACTTACACGATAATCACTTCTTTAATCGAATATTCACTAGTGATTGTTTACGGTAGCGTGATTTGTGTGTCTTGGTCTATGAGTGTGTGGTTGAGGTCGTTCATCGTGCGTAAATTAATACATTGGTGGATGTTACGAAATCGTGGTAATTGTTTAGGATTATCTCCACGCCTCTATTTTATGTAAAAGAACTGAACAGGTACTCCCAACTATGTCAAACTGACTACTTCTTTCTGTGACTATTTTTAGTTACTTCTTTTAAATGTTTATGGAAGAATTTTGTGTAGCTGTTAGATTTTTTTTTTGTAGTAATTGATTGTTTTCCACTAAGACTGATGATATTATTTTTGTATTTTCTTTAATTTTGTTTTTAATACAACGTAGAAGTCTTCCACTTCTTAATTATCTTGGTCAGTGGTATGTGCATGTACTTTGATTTTTAAATTGTTTTACTTCTTCGTTCCGTCCGGGATTAAGACTGGATTAGAATTTGGAAAAATACATTTTGGATAGAAACTATAATTGGTGTTTTTGTTTTGAGGTGAGGTGGTTGGATTGTTGATTCGCGACCAGAAGCACCTAACCGCTACCTAATACACTTAGTACAAACTATAAGGGAAACAACAATAAAAAATAAGTTTTTCTTTGGATTCTCCTCGTTCTTCCACTTTTCTACACGACACCCCATTTCGTGTAGGTTACAAGTCGAGATCAGTTTAAAGTGTGTAATCATTAAGTCTTGCTAGTTTTATAGCGATAGTGTAACCGATAAAATTAGCAAGAAAAAGATGTAGATGTGAATATTGAAGCATGACCGAAACATTCCAGAATATGTATTAAAGCTAATATTACAATAAAACTTATTTGTATGTGTTTATTGATACATTTATCATTAACGTAAATAAATATTTTCATCACTATAGATTATAACGTAGGTCTGTATAAATATATTGTGTACGAATAATTCATATGATTGTATATATAAAATATCGCGTACGAACTGACCATGTTTACTTTGACGTGACGTTGTTAAACTCAAATTATTCAAACCTGGAAAGGAGTAAAAGCTACACAAATTTATCATTTGCGCCACTTAATTATAATTTTGCGCTCCTATAGTGTGTCTTGTTAGAAACTCTAACGAAACACGCCGAAAGAAAAACTGCTTCCATCGTTAATACTGTCGCAGCTACAATACGCACGATAAATTGTTTTTTTTTCGATTTAGGTAACTTATTCGTTGGGCCAATTTGTAAATAATAATGATTTTTGTGGTGCTCTTACGGCTGCAAAATTTTCTTAGTTTCGATGGGTAACGTTTTTCTTGATTCGACAAAAGCCCAAAAAAATGTAAAATATAAATCAATTTTGTAAAATGTTAGCCGACTTTCTTTTGTAAATGTGTAGAATTTATTTTTAAATTTTTGGACTGATAGGAGTAATATTAAATATCAGGTACATTGCAATTGTACAAAAGTTGCTAACCGATTATATGGTACAGCTTAATTGTACGTACTTGTCCCGTTCGTTCTTTGATTTTTTATATATTTTAATGTTGTTATTGTATTGTGCCATGGTATGTTGTATTAATGCAATGTTTTTTTTTTGTACGTGTAGGTAAGATATTAGAGGAACCAATTTACATTAATTATAATTCGATTATATTTTTCAGGCTTGAAGTTAAAATGTTGTATTGATACAACATGGTTTTTTAACTTGTACTTCATTTCAACAATTGTACAGTTACATTGTAATACCACATCAGGTGTTATACTTAAGACCAAGCCTTAACATTATACTGATATAATAAATTACTTCTGCACATAAATGAAACACTGTGTTTAATTAATAAGTTTTTATAACGCCGTATAGTGTTATGATTTTCTTTTTGTTCTGAATAGTTTTAAGCCTTCCGTATACTATTTTGTGTGAAGAAAGTTTTATACGACATCATAGCAGGTTGGGAAAGAAAATATGAGTTTGAGATGATAAAAATCATAAGACGATAATAAATTGTGATCTTAACAAAATAGTATTATTAGGGCGCGATCTATAAAATAGCTCAAAACGAACGCTTGGTGGCTATAACTATATTATAAAATCTTCAGTTGATTACGTGATCTACAAAGATGCATGTGTCAGCTTTTACAAAAACTTAGAGTTATAAATTTTTCAGTAAAAATATTGCAGGAGTTATAATATATACTCGGTAACATTGAAATTGCAGCACCAAGAAGATGTGTCCACTTCGAATCGGGCCATAGAGTCTCTTGCCATATCGTTAACATATCGCCGGGCGTTTATATTGCCTCGGATGAATACCAAACGAGACTTACTCCCATAAACTATAGCACCCGATACCATAATCCCCACTGTGGGGCACATGCCGTTCAACCGAAAATTGAAAATTGCGCCGTTCCCCACGTCTTCATCTCACTCTCATACGGCCATCATGCATCTCCAAACAGAATCGGGATTCATTACTGAAGACTACCCTATGCCATTCCAGATTCCAGTGGAGTCGCACTCTACAGCACTCTAAGCTTTGATGTCGGTGTTGAGCCGTCAGTGGTAGCGCAAGATGTGGCCGATAGGATTGCAATCCGAAACTTCTGCTTCGACGGTCAACTGTTCGAAAGACAACATTCATTACTTAAACATTGATTGGCGATTGTTCTTGTTACGTGCAAAACCTGAAACAATGAAACTTACCTGAAATAAAATAACATAAACAAAGTTTTGCCGGTGCTCAGTGAAGAAGGGTGTGGATTATATTCAAAATTTCGTGACTGTTTGGAAAACTCAAAAGAAAACAAAATCAAAAGTCAAAATCAAAAGGCGCCAGATAGGTATAAAGCTCAAATGGACTAGAGGCCCTAACCAACCACTAGTCCGCTTTAATGGATACGCAAAGCAACCAGGAAATTACATAATAAAAATTTTGAATCAAGTTAACGCAAATAAAACTTAAATTAAAACTGAAACAAAAGGAAAATAATAATAAATTAAAAAAAAAACTTAATTACATTTTAAAGGAAAAATATAACGCACGGCCCTGTCTGCGTTAAAAAAAATTAAATAAAATGAATTTCGTAACTGTATAACATAAAACAGAATCGAAAATCTTATAATTATGGTACGCAAACAATAGATTTTTTTTTCTTGCTTAACGTCGACAAAATACTTTAAACGTTGGTTACATACCTATCGTCTTTTATTTTTGTCGTTTAATAACAATAATTAAAATGAAAATTAACACAAATGAACGCCATAAAACGTTTGGTGAATAATCGATCGAATTCGATAACTATCAATGAATTCTCATCATAATTAATTTCAAAGCTTTTCAATCACTGAACTCGCGAATAAATAGCTTAATCGATAATCAATAAATATCTTGACATTTTGTTCCTAGATGGACTCCTGGTTAGCTTTAGGCCAGTTGACGTCGGCAGGAACTTCGATAGAGAAACTCACCCTTTTGAAAAGTTACCGTCGGAAGATTTTCAATAAGCCGCCACCAAGGCGAAAATTGGATTGTGAAGCACAAACTTACGCAAAAACCCACGGTACGCTAATACAAAACGAAACCGGCCTCTAATGAAATTCAATAAGTCGTAATTGTTTTACAAAATTGGAAAGTTTTTCCAATTGAACTAACTGTTCACTGATCCATTGTTAATGACTTCTGCGGTAATTCTTCACTTAAAGGGGGTGAATTTACCACCCAACTAACTACACTCAGTTACGGCATTTCGAACTACTGCCAACCGACTTCCTCCCAAACCAAAAACCACTTATTTTTATCAATTAAATCCGTTACCACTTTCCTAAAGGTTGTATCCGAAATCTTTGTGAAAGAAAACCGCAAAACAAAGACGTAAAGATGTAAACAGATTTAATTAAGACGTGTGATGTAACCCACTCGCGTTTGAAATTTAAAACCCGCGAACAAACAAAAGCAGTGACATCTCGCTGTGGCTGTGATCTTCAAGCTATCCCCCTTTCCTACGTTGTATTAAGTCCGTTATACACTGGTTACTCTCGATATGTGGGAAGGTTGTAGTAGGTTAAATAAAACACACAATAAAAAAAATAAATCGTGATTTTTATTCAAATTAAATTTTGACCAAAATTTCGCCTGTTCGTTGGAACCCGCAGTAGGTGGGGAAGAACAGAGCGAAAAAACCCCTCCGGTCATCTAACTGAATGTAAATGCAAGAACATAACATAATTTATGTTGATAAAGCAATCGCCTTGTAATCAAACTATTAACACACGTCGTAAAGCAAGGACATCTCCAATTACAGTAAATTAGACAAATAAATAGACCTGATAACAGATTTAAACACCAACACACATAAACACGTGCACAAACATCATCATTTTAAACTGAAGACGTGTTATATAATTGGCGCCCCCGCCAATGGGTACTGGGGTCCTGGTTATGAATCAACCCAGCTAAAGTTGAAAGAAAGGCCAAAAACATATATATGTGTATATAAAATCAGTAATACAAATAATAAAAGTTATACATAAAACAAGTAAACGAAAATGTACGGTCCCATAATATGGAAGCAACCTATCGCGACTTGAAAACACACAAATGTGCAAGGTCTCATAGCATGGAAGCAACTTGCGCCATTACACATAACAAAAGACAGGGTCCTATAGCATGAGAGCAACTTGCGGTCGTTCGTCATTGTCCAGCCACGGTAGAAAAATATTAGATTTACATTCTATAAGGCAATACACACAATGGTTTTTATATCTGTTATCAAACCTATTATAATCATCAATAGGTAAATGTTACGACTAAAAAGTATGTCCAAAGTTTGAGTGACTCTTGTATCATCAAATTATAAACGTACGAAAAACAATTAAATTAAGATACATAATTTAGAATTGAAGCCAGAGATTAGCATAAATAACTTACAGAAAAAATGATTTAATAGATTAACACAGGTCGATTCTAAACACGTGAAATATATACAAATAACAAAAACAAGGTGGTAATAAAGTTTAAGTAGCTTCTTTTTACAAACAAAGAAAATCATCTACATAAAACTACTTTCGATTTTAATAATCTTTAAATTTAAATATAAATAAAGAGTTAATTATTTTGGTTACATTACTAATCGTAAATGTTTTATACAAAATGACACATGCTAAATGACGTTATTGAAATTGCAAGACAAGGAAAACGCTACAAACGAAGATTGCATTTTAAACGTCCTTTTAGTTTCCCCGGCCCTTTATTTACATGTTTAAACATTGTAAGAATAAACGGTTAATTATTACTATCAAATTTACGACGCTTAATATGTTGTGTCTAAACTTACACATAAACGCAACCATAAACATAAGAAGATGCTACCAATTTAAATTACATTTTAAGCTATCCTTTACAACATGCCAATTCAGTAATTTTAAGTTTTAATTAACAGCTAGTTAAAAACCTCGTTTTATAAATCTAGATCGTACACATAAAACGATTAAATTGACAAAATGTAAATGGCCGCCAATGCGTTGGTTTTATCAAAACAAAGAAAACGTAACGTTTTTATAACGTCGAGATTTTAATGCAAAGTGCTTACAAATTACAGTTAATTTTCCCATCCCTTATGTTAGTTATGAGTATAAAGTTACTTACATTAAAAACAACACAAAAAAACAAGCACACATTTTGTATCAAGAACGCCGATTCTACCGCCAGTTGGCACGCTTCTCCCGCTACTACTCTAGCGTTCTCGAAATCCCTCTTAAAACAAATCATTCGTAAAACGATGGTAACACGGCACAACTCGTAATTTTCAGTCTTCCCGCTAGCTGACGTTGCTTACGTACGTCTTTAATTGGATTTAAATTTAAACTGAACCATCTCAGACGTAACAGTAGAATTCGAAGACAGCCTTTCTTATTGTGAGAACTGCCACGACAACAAAAATATCAACAGTAAATCTGTAACGATCATAAATATTACTTGTTGAAACCTGAATTATAAAACTATCTCTAGAAAATAATAAATTATAAAAATGACTCAATTCCAAATGTAATTCAATACAATACAGCATAAATAAAGTGCATATGCACTGAGAATGTACTTAAAACAATGAACTTTTATCCAAACTTAAAATAAACAAACTGCTAAAATATATTTAATTACAATAATATCTCAAAAGGGAAACATAAATTACAACTGGAATTTTGACAGGACACAGAAAATGCCAAATCAACGTAAATGCAGAATACTAATGTTTAAGCAGCGTAATAATTTCGAATTAATTGAATACAAAAATTTATTTACAAATTTGATTGCCAACTATTAATTTAAAAACGTGAACCAACTTCAAAAATTAAAAGTTACTCAAACAATCCTAAAGTACATGAAACGAATAAAATCAACTCAAATACCGGGCCTTTCACAAAAAAATCGCTAAAAGTCAAACGACGGTTACAATCTGGTACTAGAAAATTGGTCTCTTATTGCTATAAGTCGAAGATGACGGTCTTGCACTTAATTTGTTTGTCTCCATCCCCGCCTCCTTGTTTACAACTACTCTAGTCCATGCTTGATATTTGCAATTTCTCTGTACGTAAAACCACCTTCACGTAAGCCAACAATTCAGCTTCTAACGAATTCGCTTAATTGACGGTAATTTTAACGCTGTGGCACTTTATTCATAACACGTTAAACAGAAGAACCACAAAAGATAACAATATTAAAATCAACCAAGACTCGTACGAAATGCACACTATAAAGAAGTAGTAGAAACAAGAAAACATCAGATATGCCCATTACCTTTTGATCCATTTGAATAAAATTTTAATCATTTATTATCTTTGAGTAGCTAAACCTTCCTGCCAAGTTTGATTACAAAATTCCCAATACCAATGTCACATCAGTATGTCAAAGTCAATGGTACTATTCTGATTTTCTCATGCTGCGGTGGTACATCTGTCGCCGTTATTAAAATTGGATTTGGGTACATAAAAACATCACATTTTAAAGATTTTTAATTTACTGTTCTATATTAGTACACTCAAAAAAAGAAAAAACGAGGCACTACCTACTTTAAAGTACAAACGTTGTAAGTGTGTGCCTTGAACAATTCAGGTAAATTTTACTCAGCATTATTTAAAACTGAAAAAAATACCAGTAAATAATATAAGATTAATAAGAGGTATGAATGCATTCCATTAGTCGTCTAGGCATTGACGCCACTAAATGCTGGAGACTACTATCGTTTCTCATAAGTTTTTAATGCCGTAATTAAGTTTTTCGTGGATAAATTTGCTTTTTGTTGATCTTGAATATTTGTAGTGACTAAAAATAAAAAATGAATAAACAAAAATGACGAATTGTTTAATCGGTTTGAAGGTTTTGATACAAACGATGGAAAAAAGTTAACATATTAAATAAATGCCAACGATACCAATGGAGTTGTTCGCTAACACTTATTATTGAAACAACAGTGCAAATTACAAAAAAAAAACAACTCCAACGGGCTTGTACCTAACCTATAAGCCATTGTACACGGTTAACTTCGAAGATGTAGTGTTAAAGCTATCCACGCTGCCAGTTTTACTAGCATCACGAGCTACATTATCTTTTCCAAGATGAAGAGTAACGATACGACCCATTTTCCAGCGCACTGGGGATAACTGATCGTCCTTGATTAACATTAAAGCACCGAGCTTTAATTCAGAATGAGTTTTACGCCACTTACATTTTTGTTGCACTTCATTAATGTACCTACTCGCGACTCCAACGGGACCAAAAATGCTGAATAAGTTGTTGGATTCGTTAAAAACTTGTCATTCTTGACATTGGTAAATGAGTTACGTCAGGATCAGGTGCAGTTGTAAGCTTTCTTCCTATTAGGAAATGCCCTGGCGTCAAAGGTTCAAAGTCTTCAGGTTCAGGGGAAAGAGGTGTTATAGGTCGGGAATTTAAAATATATTCGATCTGAACGAGAACCGTGTAAAACTTCTCAAAAGTGAGGTTAACGTTCCCTAAAACTCGTCTCAAGTGGTATTTAGCCGATTTTATGCCACTTTCCCATAATCCCCCAAAATGAGGTAAATGGCTAGGAATAAAATGCCATTGAATTTCGTTTTCGGTAGCAAAATTACTCATTTCGTTAGTATGAGGTATGCTAGGACGATTAAACCAAAGTGTAGCAATTGTGAGTTCAACAACTGCAATACCGCGCGAAAGCAAGTCGGTGGGATTATGTACACTAGAAATGTGATTTCAGCACGCGTTTTTTGAAAGTTCTTGTATTTCGACTACTTGGTTGGCTACAAAGATTTTCAAACGGTTGAGAAGCAACATTAACCAGTCCAAAGCAATCGTCGAGTCTCTCCAAAAAACTACTTGATCAAACTATATTTAAGACATTAATGACTTTATACACAAGACGAGCGAGTAACAAAGCTCCGCATAACTCAAGTCGACGAACAGAAATGCATTTCAAAGCTAGCTTTCCCTTTGAACACAATAACCTAGAGTGGATAAAGCCCTCAGAATCTATAGAGCGAATGCACAAGCACGCGACGCGTCACAAAATGCATGTAGTTCTAGAATTTTAAGGTTTTTACAAAAAACTAAGCGCGGTATACGAATGTCATTAAGCGCTGGCAAAGTGTCTCTGAAACGAGATCAAAGAGTTTGCAAGTGTTCAGGTAAGGGATCATCCCATACGAGTTTCTCAAGCCATAAAAGCTTGCAGCAAGAATTTGAACCACATTACGCAAAGTGAAATAAGACCAAGCGGATCAAAGATTCCTGAAATATCAGAAAGCATTGACCTCTTTATCAATGTTATTAACTACTCTCGGATCGTTGGCAAGCCATTTTCTGAGAAGAAAACAATAAGAATTTAAAACATCATTCAGAATCTTGCAATCTGATTGAGCTTCGATTAAGCTATCAGTACCACTCAGAAGATCATCCACGTAAAAATCTTCTAAATAATTTTTGAAATTCTAGAATTGCAAGCTTACCTCTTTTAAACAGCGAGTCGCTAAAAAAACTAGCTGATTAGGACGTTGCGCTTCGTCTACTAACACTTGCCGGTACATCTGCTGTATGTCGGCGGCTGTAAGCATAAACATATTTTCGAAAACGAAGTAAAATTGATAAGAGATCAGACTAAACGACAGGATCGATTTTTTGGATGTTATTCAATGAAATGCCGTTAGATGTTAACGCACTACCGTCAAAAACCACACGCAATGGTTGTGCGTCTCTTCTTTTATTATACCATGATGAGGAAGATGGTAAGTAAGTTATGGCAGTACGAGGAGACTAATGTCATGTGCCCACGCTCCTCATACTCACGCATAAAATTGGAATATAGCTCTCGTAACGTGGAGTTCAATGCAAAACGTTTCTCTAAATTGTGAAATCTGCGAGTTGCCTGTTCTAAAGAATCTCCCAACATAACGGGATCATCTTTAAAAGGAATAGATACAAAAATCTGCCTTGAATGTCACGTTTAACGTTTTCAACAAACTGAGCTTCACATTCCCTTTCTTCTTGTGACAGTAAAATTGCCATTAGGTATTTCCTCAAGCTCCCAAAAACGCATTAATCGATCTTCGATTGTTGTCAAATTACATTGTATACTTTGAACACGAAAGTCTAGAGATTATATATCCAAAACGAGTGTTTTGTAAAATTGGGCAACTAGAGCCCCGAGAAATTTTGTTCTGGAGTAAATTGTCCCAAAAGTGATTGATTCTTATCAACATATCGATTTTGCCAGGTGTATTGTAATTTGTATCTGCAAGTGTGACACCTGCCGGAATGATTAGATCAGACGTGTCAAATGGAATAATAGGAAGACTTCTTGTGATATTAGGTATTATATAACAAGAAAGACTAAGTTTGTATTTGGTAAAGGGTGATACGACAGTGTGCATTTAACTGTGTAGAAGTTCCTTGGATACCACAAATTTGTACATTTGTACGAGTTTCAATTACTTTTAATTTATCACTGAAGTCTTTAGTGACAAACGAAGACATGCTTCTTGAATCGAGCCCTTACAAAATGAGCATTGCCATGTGCGTCTAGGACCTTTGCTAAAACTGTGGGGAGCAAACTTCCTTGATACGAAGAAGTGACCCCTAAAAAGTTCAGCTTGATTTGATGTTACTGGTGTAACCTGATCCGGTTCATCCCTAACCACAGGAAGACTAGGTTCTCGATCAATGTGCACCAAAGTGCACTTACACTTAGAACAACTAAATTTGGAATGACAGTTAGTGTGAAAATGCCCTCTGTGTAGACAATTGAAACAAACCTGCCATTACTTTATCTTAGCTCTGCGTTCATTTACTTCCAGTTGCTTAAATTTGTCACAACTGTATAGAGAATGTGATTTATGACATAGAAGACATGTTGTAGAAACAGAAAGAAAACATTTGGATACCCGAGCTCGTTTGTTAAACGCCAATGTCGGTTTTTCAATTGATTTGACGCGTTTTTGTTCGATCGTTTCTAATAAAGAAGCTAATTTTATCATAAGCAGGAGGGTCGTTAGAATCGCTAAGGTTTTCAAACTCTTTCAAAGTTGCGGAATCTATTTTGGAATAAATTAAATAAGTTAAAAATGATTCCCATAAAGATTCTCTTTCCAACAAACCGTCAAGCGAACGCAAGTTTTTATCGATAGAATCAACCAATTGTCTGATTTTAAAAGATGATTGTTTTGCAATAGTTTCCGCTTCAAACATTGATTTCATGTGATGATGAACTAATAACTTTAGATTGTCATACCTGTCTTTTAATAAGCCCCAAGCTATGGAGTAATTGTTTGAAGTTAAACTCAAATTTTTAATAACGTCAGCAGCCATATCGATACAAGACGCACATAAATAATGAAATCGGTGAATATTATAAGAGCATCGCTATTGTGAATTAAATTAAAATCTTTAAAATTTAACCAATCTTCTGCCTTTCCCGTAAACTTAGGTAAGGAAACTTGACAAAGTTTGAACTCGTGGACTCGGAGACACGGGGACTTGATTGAGACGCTGCAACTAAAACACTTTGATTTAGCAAGCTTTCTGCTAATGCAATAGTGTCGAAATATTTAGTTTCGAATTTTATAAGTTGTGCATTACTATATTCTCCGTGTAGTCATCAATTGCCAGTTGAACCTCTTCGTACCTATTAAAAGAAAGGACAATAAACATAAACTTTTGGAGAAACTAAGATCGATAGTGATAATAATGAAAAGTTGATCGCTGCATCATTGCGTAGAGGAAGCGATGTCACAACTTCTCAACCACTACTTTGATTCTCTCATCCAACATTCGTATTGAAAAACCATTATTTTTCATGCGCTGCTGAAATAACAGCAAAGTTTATAGCAAAACAAAAACAGCCGCGTTTGTTCAATCGAACTGTTGTCTATAGTGTACGTAAATTATCGATGAAAAATAGTATTTCAGAACTTGCTAGAGCTCGTAATGATGATTGGGGTCGAGCGTCTTGAGCATGTCAATGATTTGGTCGCAGCCGATGCACAGTATCATAATTCCTGTATGAAAAAATTATACTAAGCACCACCTACTCAAGATATAAAAAAAAGGTCCGAATGCAAACGATGAGATCGATACTGCAATGCAGTACATTTATTCTTATCTCGAGCACAATTCAGATGAGTGTCAGTTTTCTCTGGACACACATAAAAACGGTGAAAGCACAACTCCTCAAAAAATACGGTGATGATATTTTAATTGCCGTCACTGCCAATAAAGCTCCTGTGGTTTGTTTCCGAAATACAGGGTTTAAGCTATTAACGGAAGCCTGGTATAATCAAAAAAATGATAACAAGACAGAAGGACGTCGGCGTATCGTAAAAACAGCAGCACCAATCGTTATAGAAGATATTTGGTCTAGGATCTATGAGACAAATCATTATCCTCCAAGAGATAATTTTTTTCCTAGATGATGTGATTTTAAAGAATAAACGTGCGTCTCCTGAGAAATGAAAGAAAAAAAGCATTTCTATCGCCTTTTCTATCATCATTACAGGTCGGGGTAGCTGCATTTTTGTTTCAAACGTATGAACGGCGATTAATAGAGACATTATCATCTCTTGGATTTTGCTCTTTGTACACCGAAGCAATGTTGTTGAAACTATTATGCGCTCACCGTTGCATATCGATGACAACGAATTTTCACAATTTGTTTTTGACAACGCTGATTTCAGCACGCAGACATTAGATGGTCATAACACTTTCCATGCCATGGGCGGTGTCCATTGTGTAACACCTAAAAATGCTATCGCTCCTGATCAAAATATTCCACGTAAAGCAAATGCCGTCTGCAGAAGTCGTTGGTAGTTTTGGTACGATACGGGTTTGAAAACAATCAAAATTCAAAACCTAAGTAGCATTCGTGCTGTTTTGGAAGTAGTTATGCCGTCCGTTTCAGATTTATTGTGGTTATATGGAAAATGGGCCGACCTGCCTAACATACCTGGATGGAGTGGATTCATGGAACAAGCAACAGCAGAACTTACCTTCCGAAAATCATTTGTAGGATGCTTGCCCTTCATTAATGCTGCACCGAGTGATTACGACACAATTTTGACTGCTCTCTTATCTGCTTCTGAAAAATGTGAGTCATTACACCAGCATACTTATTTTGTTACATTTGACCAGCCCCTGTATTTCAAAGCGCGAGAAATCATTCCCTCGTATGATGAGGACTACAAATTAAGTAATACTGTTGCAAGACTAGGTAGATTCCATTTGCTAATGTCGTTCATGGGATCAATCAGATACATAATGACTGAAAGCGGATTAATAGAATTTAACATCATGTACGAATTAAAATCAATTGAAAAAATTATGACAGGAAATGCTTATTTGCGTGCGGTAAGAGCACATGTGCTGACTCATCTTTCAATTGCTAAAATTGTACTCCAATCAATAGATTTTACACCTGATCTCAGTGCAAAATTAGAAAGAATTTTATATAATTTCGATAGGTCAGTGGTACTCAAAGCAGACCAGAAAGAATGCTGCAAAGAATTTGCTAAAAAATCTGAGAATCAGTTGGTTAAATTTGAAAAACGTGGCGCTACAGCAAAGTGGGCACTTGGAATTTACATCTTGACACTATCCAGAAAATGATGCCTTATTTTCATGACAATCTTGCCATTTATATTTGCAAGACATGTCTAATTTGAAAGAAAGAATGACAGTTGAAGAATACGAACTTTTTACAACTAAAGGATACTTTATAATTAGACGACAAATTTTGGTGTGGTACGTGGTCAGATATGGCGATTGAGCAATCATTGATGAGAACAATGAAATGCCTTTGCGGTCTTACTCGTGGACGAGGAGTTAACGAAGAAGTGCTTTCCAAGTGGACTTTAGGAATGGCATTCCTGCACAATATTTGCTACAAAGTTGAAAAGTTTTGCTCTGTTGCTTTTTCCAGTTTTGAGCAACATGTTGAAATGAGAAGTTCGCGGGTTAATGACGACGTAAAAAAACTGATGGATTAGTTGTGTTACCATCCACCTTTTCCAAAAGTTAAGGATATCATGTCAATAAGCACTGGAGTTATCGGAGATGAAAAGAAACTGTCACATGGCTCATGAAATTAGTTGTACTGGCATCTCAAATCATTGGTAGCAATTTTTATACTGTGAAATTCAAACGGAATGACAGAATAAAATCACTTGGTGTTATGAATGCAGACATCCGTATAGAAAGTGACATTGTCCCGATTAATCCATTATTACTTTTCCAAAGAATGTTCATTGCAAAAGAATCTGAAAAAGAACTTACGTACGAACCTGCTCCATTTCCATTATCGCTTTTCAATGACGAAGCTATGCGTAAATACGTTAAATCTTCTATGTATAAGGCATTTAAGCAACATTCTGGAGACATAAATTTTGGAGATACAATGTATGTCATCGACGGAGGGCACTTATTACAACGAGTCATTTGGCATCGCGGTGAATCGTTTTCATCTACCTGCAATAACTACATTACATACGTTCGATCGAAATATACATCCATTGCCATCATCATATTCGACGGATATCCGGAAGATGTAGCAAACAGTAGTACGAAATATGCAGAGCGATCCCGACGATTACGAAAAACTGCTTCAGTAGACATACTTTTTGACGAGACCATGATTCCAACTGTGTCACAAAATAAATTCATGGGAAATGATGCAAACAAGAACCGCTTTATTAGAATTTGAAGCTGAGAATTTCATAGTCAAACAAGCACGGAAGATGCGGATACCTTAATAATCAATACCGCAATAAGTGTTTCGATACCGTAATAGTTGTTGGCGAAGATTTAGATCTTATTCTTTTGACATCTCTATCTACGCGATCAAACGTGTATGTTCTAAAACCAGGAAAAGGAAAAATTTCGCAGCAAATATATTCAACTGAAAGTATCGTAGATAAAACAGCCGCAGATCATATTTTATTCTTGCATGCCTTCAGTGGCTGTGATAGATGTGCACTCTTTAATCAAGGAAAAATGATATTTATTAATGTACTCCGAAAAAATTCAAATTTAAACAGTTATTCAGGTACATATTTAAAAATCCATACGCTGATCCAGAGATTATTGCTAAAGCTGGGGAACGCTTTCCTCTTGAATTATACACTTACAGTGATGTGAAACGTAAGAAAAGCATGTGTTTAAACGACTATAGATATGCATGCTTCACAAAATTAGCATATAAAAGTAAATTTAATATTGCGTCGCTACCACCAACAGAAGCAGCAGCACGACAACATTCATTCCGAACCTATCACGAGGTTCAGCAGTGGTATGGGAATAATCAACTAAATGCAGAGCAATGGAAATGGAACAAAAACAAAAATGGGCTAATTCCTGTTAAGACACTCGAGCCAACAGCTCCAGAAACCTTGTTAAAACTCATTTCTTGTAAATGCAAAAAGAGATGTCAGAAAGCCTGTGGATACAGAAAAGTTGGATTAAAATGCTCCGTTATATGCACGAATTGTAGTGGTGCTTGTGATAATTCGTAATTTCCATCACAAGATAGCGATGAAGAGGAAGAAACGGAGACTATTTTCGAGCAAGCTTATGATGGAATCGAAAACGAAGAGGATTATGATGAGTCTGGTAATCCCATCGGAGAAGATACGGATGAAATTGCGGTCTGTGACGTCTTGATCGATACCGAAGACGAACTCGTAACGCCTGGTCCATCGGGAAAAGCAAACCGAAGAAGATTGCGCTAAGTTTCAAAATTGTGCATTACATGTGGATGTACAAGGGACACCACGATAAAAAAAAACGCGACGTTTACTCTACCTCAAGGTGGTGTGGAAATGAGTTTATTAGCCAAAACGCATATTGAAGTATACTTTGCGGCGCTCGTACGCCAAAACTATTAGTTTTTCAAAAAAAAAAATGATTAATCATTAATTGCAGAAAATTTTCTCTAGTGTAATTTTGTATATAAATGTTTTTATCATAAAATAAGTCGCCAAGGAGATATTGTCAAAAAAACTGCTATTAAGCGCCATTTTTTTAATATGGCAGTGCGAGCAGCAAAGCTACGAGGTGGCAAAGTTGAAAGACGGAAAGAGCACATCGAAATCTATAAAATTACCAATTTTCAAAACTCCCGCAATACTATAATATATAATTTCACAAATATAATTATCCCCAGATATGGGAGGAACTGGGGAAGTCAAATACCTAGCACGAATCAAAACCTTGGGGCAAGGACGTGCCTTTAGTCTCGTAAGACATCGTCCTAAGGAAGCGAACCCGAACAGAAAAAACAAAGTTGTGGATCAGTCCCAATCTATATAATGGCGAAACCAAAAAGTAAACTACCCCAGGAGGGTACCGTAGAACACGGAAAATCCCTCACTGAACATAACTCTGCAGCCTCTCTAGAACTACGCTCAGGCAGTCCAAAAGAGGGGGGGGGGCAATTTCGCTTAAACAAATCGATATCAGAACAAAAACTAAATACCACTAAAAAAATGGTCCAACAGGCATTCCATCCAAGTCTGTTTAATTCTAGACCAAGAAGTAGCCCAGTCGGCAGTACACAAGAAAGAAGTCGCAGACCTCAATTAGATGAAGTACAGCAATCTGGAAATTCTAACTCCGAGGACAACATGAGGAACTGCCCTCCAACTTGGCAGAGGGTACCACAAACCCAAAAGGCTAAAAAAAAACTGAGTTGCCCATCCCCAGAAGGCATTACAACATCTAACCGTTTTAGTACACTACTCATAAACCAGAAGGACAAACACGTAGTGACACCTGTACAACAGAAACCAAACAAACCTTCACCAATAATCTTGTATGGCATCGACAATGTTCATGAACCAAAAGGTTAATGGAGACTGTTATTAATACAACTAACTTTAGATATATAATAGTCAACAAGAACTTGATACATATAATAGTAGATAGTGTTAAAAACTATAAAAAGTTGTAGATCTGATCAGACAAAAAGGGCTAATAATAGGACATACTTTCACAAGAAAGGAAACCCGATGCTACAGAATCGTGATCAAAAATCTTCACCACACTACCCCTCAGGAAGTCATTGCAGAAGAAATTGAAAAAACAGGCAATATAGTCCAGGGAGTGATATCAATCAGATATCAGATAGGTGGGGACAAGCAAATGGGCTCACCAATCGCACCTACTTCTTCCAAAGAAATTCTAAGGGAAATCAAGTCGTTAGATGTTAATAAAGCACCTGGCTTCGACTTGATCATCCCTAAAATCCTAAAAGAGCTCCCAAGAAAAAGCATATCTCATTTGGCTTGCCTATTCAATGCAATTATCTGAATATCTTATTTCCCACGCATCTGGAAAGATAATAATGATCCAGAAGCTAGGAAAACCTGCTCATGAGACTTCTTCCTACAGGCCAATCAGCCTAACACCTATACCCTCTAAGCTATGGGAAAAAATATTTTCAACCAGACTAAGATCAAGTATGGATGAGTGCGACATAGTTCCAGCACACCAATTTGGATTTCAAAAACCTCACTCCACCATAGAACACACCGCATATACCAAATGGCAGGACAGGACCTTGAACAAAGACAATACTGTTCTGCGGTCTCTCTAGATGTGAAACAGGCTTTTGATAAAGTATGGCATAAGGGTCTTCTATGCAACGTTAAGGAGAAGCTGTCATATCCATTCTTCCTTATAATTAAATCCTATCTGGCTGATAGACTATTCCAAGTGAAACATGTAGAGGCTAGATCGTCTCTGTACACAATAGAAGCAGGAGTTCCACAAGGTACAATACTTGGCCCTATGTTGTATAACATATTTACATTTGACCTCCCTATATCAGATAGGACCACTGTTGCTACCTATGCAGACGGCATAGCCTATTTGGCAACCGAGAGCATCCCTCAGAAGGCTAGTGACAAAATACAGCATTTGCTAGACGAGAGACAAATAAATGGCTACAAAAATAGCGTATCCTTGTTAGCACCGAGAAATCCAGCTACATCACATTCACTGCCCACCAGTAAAACTAGGTCAAAATGTTTTTGCCACTCTAACCTCTTTGCTCTAACTGTGTAAAGTACTTGGGTTTCTATCTAGACAGGAGATTGACTTGGAGAACCAATATTAAAAAGAAAAAGCATGAAATTAACCACAAGTTCAAAAACCTGTACTGGCTCATTGGCAGAAAATCAGTGCTATCAGTTGGTAATAAATTGCTCATCTACAACTCAATACTGAAACCTATATGGACCTAGTGTCCTACTGTGGGGCACGACTATCAAAAGTAATAGACTGCCTGCAACAAGTACAAAACAATATGATGAATGATGAAATTCACGAGTACCTGAACATATCGACTGTAGATGCCGAAACAGAAATTTATAAACAAAAATACACTGATCGTCTCGCACGTCACCCCAACCCATTGGCCACTGACTTGCTGAACCAATCCTATGCAGTGAAAAGACTGAAAAGGAAGTCTGTACTTGAAGTGGGAAAGTGAAGCAACGGCTATATCTGTCCTAAAATACATGTAGCACACAACAGATCCGCTTATAGTCATCCAGACTGATTGCAGATACAAACCCAAAAAAAAAGCTATGCAGCACAATGGCCCCGTTAAAATTTACTATGCAGTGGTCATTGACTTTGCATTAGTTCCATATATATACTCGAAGACTAGCCATGAGTGAACTTCGTACTTCCGGAGCTAATTCCACTAACCAGTTTCAGTTGGCTCTTTCTCCTGGTCCTCCACCTGCTCGGAGAGGAAACGCCCATGAATAAAAATGTCGGCTTTGTCCACTTGTATATCGGATAGGACTGTCTCTTCAGACTCAAGGCGGACTGAGTTTCGTCCCATTTTTGTCATTGTCTAGTCGTAGACAGAGCGTTGTAGGATTTAGGTCATTGACGAGTCGTCCTTATCACGTTGTTAAGCTTGGGGACAATCACTACCGTGGACAGTTGAATTTGCTACTAGAGCCTATGAAACAGGAGCAGTTGTGATTTGATGGGCCGGTGATTACAACTTAGCAGTCACGACGGCGTTTAAATCAGGATTCTACCTCCATGGCGAAGAGCTTGAAGGGATGAGAGAAGGTGCGCTTCACATTGCGGCTTATGTAGTTAGCGTTGCAGAATATTATTGCAACGTTACTAGATTACTTCTACTAGGTAACGTAATATTTACTGTATACAGTGTGTCCCCGGATAGGTGAAACGACTCTTGTGAAAGATAAAAAAATTTTGATATAAAATTTCATTGTTTGGGGTTCAGCCCTGCTTAGTTAAAGACTAACTTCTGGCATAATTTTAGTTTTCTAAAATCATGTATGCCTTGGATCTTTTCAAAAATCTGATTTTTGGTTCTAGTAAACCACCTTTGTTAGTAAAGATATAACAAAATTTGATTAACAAAAGTTGTTTAGAATCATGAAAGAGTCCTACTTCTAGAATTTCAAGCACCTAGGCCAATGTTGATGTTTTGGCAATTTACAATAATTTTTATCTGATAGTCCATTATCCATTATCGAAAGGTCGGGAGATCTAGCCGGTCAAGATGTCACGCTCATTCTACAAAGATTGATATGAAAAAACAAAAAAAAATAATGGATTTTAAACTATCAGATAAAAATTATTGTAAATTGCCAAAACATCAACGTTGGCCTAGGTGCTTGAAATTCTAGAAGTAGGACTCTTTCATGATTCTAAACAACTTTTGTTAATCAAATTTTGTAATATCTTCACTAACAAAGGTAGTTTACTAGAACCAAAAATCAGATTTTTGAAAAGATCCAAGGCATACATGACTTTAGAAAACTAAAATTATGCTAGAAATTAGTCTTTAACTAAGCAGGGCTGAACCCCAAACAATGAAATTTTATATCGAAAATTTTTTATCTTTCACAAGAGTCGTTTCACCTATCCGGGGACACACTGTATATCTCCGAATCCCTTTCATGCATATTCAAGCTCCTTTGCAACTTTGTCTCCCAAGTTCTACATCACAGAAAAGTCAAAATCTTCTTAAATGGATCAGGAATTAACGGTTTATGAAAAAAAAAAATATCGGTATAAAATATATTGTTAAAATAAACAATAACAATTTTATATCGAATGATATGCAAATCTACGTAAGATATAACGACACACTAAATTAGACAAATATATACAAAGCTTATAGATTACTTAATAAATGTAGCATAAACTACGAAAAGTTCAGCATCTACATTCTGTAACAAGTATGTACATAGAATTCGTCTAATGCTTGTAATCTAAGAGGTGTGCAATTTTATTTGATCGCGAACATGCAGTGACCGTTTCAATTTTACACTAAAAAATGTATAAATATTAATTAATGATGCACAACTTATAATGGCACAATAAAATGAGTTTTTTAAAAAATAAATAAAAATAAATAGTGGACGGTGAAAGAAACACAAAGTCATCATCCCTATTTTTAATTTTATTTACAGACCGTAAACAAGATCAAACCGTAATAATAAAAAAAAATCAACAAACAGAAGAGCCATCTCAGCAAATACAGAAATTTAAACTTTTTCAGGAGTATTTTCTTTCTTCTTAACTTTCTTTTTATCCTTTGTAACTTTAGGTGCCTCTTGACTAGATTCGACACTTTCTTCTGCAGGTAATTCTTCATTAACTACGTTTTCATTTTCTTTATCCTTAATATCTACGTCGGTTGTTTCAGGTGCTTCTACTTCAGTCTCTGTATTATCAACAACTTCTGTATCAGTCGCTTCCATCGGCGCATCGGTTTCTAGTTGACTAGAAGTGTTTTCAGATCCAGACCTGGAAATGCCAGACACTTCTAAAGAGCTCAACGGTGTCTCTTCCGGTACTTTTGTATCAACCTCCATGGCATTTCTGAGTTGTTCGTTGGCTAACGCCTTAGCTTCTAAAATACTGATGCATTTTTGTATGCAATTGATCGCTTCCTTTCTTGCATGCCTAATATTTTCTTTACCCTCCGTTTCGATATCATCTAATTTAAGTAAATTCCTCGTTAACATTTCGTCGAGGTACATATACTGTTTATCTCTTGGTTGCCCATTGAATTTTTCTACTTGTCCCATTAATTCTAAAACGTCTCTTTGGATGCATTGAATTTGGCTTATAGGACCAGACTTAGCTTGCGGTGGTGGAGGTGGTGGTTGTTGCTGCTGTGGTGGAGGTTGTGGAGGTGGAGTAGCAGATTTTTGTTGTGTAGGTGGCGGAGTTTGTTGCTGTTTATTAAAAGTAGGCTGTAAAAATAAAAAATTGGAAATAGTTGGTAATCGTTAATAAAGTTATAGTTGGCACCATTGATTAAATATTTAATTTTGAATTTGAAGCAATTATAATTTTTTTTTAATTTGAAATCTAACTAAACTTAAAAAGACTCACAGTGTTAGGGAAATGTTCTGTATTCTGTTGTTTTTGTTGTGGGTGCCCGGTGAAAAATTGATGTCTCGCTTCGTAATGTGGCTCAGGTGTGAAAGATTCTCCTGCATAATAAGGCGATTCATTTCTCTTCCATTGACCAAAACCAGCAGGTTTCTGTCCATAACTTCTTTCGTTCTGTGGTTGTTGCGAGAACGTTTGGTTTGGATGTTTTGGTAAAACCGGTTCATCTCTACCTTCTACGTGAATTGGAATAACTCTTTCATTTGGTTTAGATTGTTGTTGCGACGATTGCCCCTGAGGCTCGTTTGCCCCATCAGCGTTCATTGGTATATTAATACTAGAAACAAATCGTTGACCGGAACGATTTTCAGGTGGAGCCGACATTGATCTTTGTACTCGGCTTTCACAAACTGGTTCTTGTTTTTGTCCTAAATCGACAGTACTACTCTGTGGTATATTAGGATTTTGTTTTCTACCCCTTTCCTTAGTAGGCACTTGTGGTGGCTTCGCTGTTTCTTCAACTTTCTGTTCTTTCGTTGTACTTAATTCTGGTTCGGGAAAGCACGCGGTTGCATCAAAGACACCACCACTAAACGGAAAACCAAATTTTTCTTTAAACCTCGAACTGGACGGTCGATCTAAGTGGTCTGCAAATTCTGCGAAACGTCTTGGTTTGCCTTCTTCTCCAGAACCTCTACGTTTGTGTCCCCAAGTGTTCGATCGAAAAGGAAATTTATTGTCGAAATTTAAATGTTGCGCAAACTCTGGATGTCGTTTTGCAATATCATCTAAGGTGTCTCGGAATGATGTGTTTCGATCTCGATCTTCGAAATCAGAGTCGTCAAACGGAAAACCAGTCTAGAAAAAAAAAATTATTAGTCCTATAATTCAAGTAATAAAATTTTAACAAAACCGACTCACTTCATTATTTTTTTGTTTAATGTTAGCGTGTTTGGAATTAAGTCGATTAGGTAAGTTATATTCAACTATAACAGGCGCGTCCATTAGCCTTTTTTCAACTAAATATCAATAAAAGAAAACCGATCACGGCTATAAATAACTTTTTGTTATGAAAAGCGGTAACAGTAAAATCAATTCAATTAGCACACAAGTTCTAAGAACATTAAGTCGCACGTCATCAATTTGAAATGCCGACAATCGCGCGAATCTTTCATATATACGTTGTGAAAAATTGTGGTGGGGATTCTCGAATATTCTTAATCGTTCCACAATAACTTCTAGACGGTTCGCGATTTTTCGTAATCGTTCGTAACGTTATTTATGTTCGATACAGATTAAAATTGCATATTAAACTGAATTTATGTTAAATATTATAGAACTATTTCTTTAAAACTTAAAATAACGACAAATTTTCATAAAAGTTCTAGAATTCTTTGGAAGGTGGTTCGCGATTATAATTTTAATTTTAGCAAAACGGTGCACCCACATGCATTGCAATTTTTCACTATAAATTATTAACGAACATATTTGAGTGTCATTCCTTATTACTACTGTTGAAATGATATTTAATTTATATACTTACATTACTGAAATTTATTATTGTAATAAAAAATACATATCGATCGTAAAACTCGAAAAATTCAAGGTGAAGAACGAAAAAGTTAACGTTCCTTCAGAACGCCAGTTTTAAAATAGCACTTAATACAAATAGAAAAGAACAAATAAAGTAAAACATTTATATTCAAAAATATGTCTAAAGAAAGTTGAAACTGAAAATAGGAGTTACGTTTATTAGTAGAAAAATTACCATCATCGATTACTAGCAAATCCTACGAAGGTTTATAGTACATTTTAAAAAAGACTAATACGTTATCGCTAAGAGGAGTTCGATCCTGATGTATTGGACATGTCTAATAACGAAAACTTTTGATTATAAACGCTGTATCAACATCTGTCGAAGGCAGTTCCAACGACCTCAGTAGCGTAGTCTGCCTTGTAAAAGATCTTTCCGTTGTTGTACCTAAATCTTTTCCGTAACCCCTAAAAACCGCATTGCGTCCATCCCAACCTGGTGTGTCCCCATTGGAACATTGTAGAAAATAAGCTATATAAACAAGTTACTGTCGATAATCCTGAATTGCTTTCCGAAATGAATAATTGGATAGAAGTCGTTCCTAAATCAGAACGGTCCAAAATTTTGTTTAGATTTCATGATGACTCTACCGCGGGACATTTTGGTATTTTTAAGACATTAAGAGCGTATTTCCTACTAGTACTATTGGCCTAAGATGAAACCCGACGTCATACGTTACATCAATCATTGTAGAACTTGTATTACGCATAAACCAGAGCAAAAACGCTCAACCGCACTGATGACTCGTCATCCTCTTGTTGATCGTCCGTGGCAATTGATTTCAACATCTTCCTAGATCCAAGAAAGGTTATTTTTACATTTTGGTAGTGGCAGATAATTTTTTCAAATGTGTATTGTTCTTTCCGTTGCATTCAGTTGCCGCTAGTGCTGTTGTTAAAAATTTAGAGGAAAATGTATTTTTAATGTTTGATGTTCCGTTATATGTTTTGTATGATAGTGGTTCACAACTTCGTAGTGCCCAATTTCAGAAAATTAGAGTCAAAAATTATTTATAACGCTAGTTACCATCATCAGACTAGTCCATCTAAAAGGGTTTTAAAGACTATGTTATCTTCATACATAGAAGACAATCAACGAAACGGGAACCAGTACTTAGCCAAGGTCGCTATTCGTACTACTGTTCATGAAGTGACTGGTATGACACCTTTCTGGCCAATTTTGAAAGGGAGATACGTTTAGACGGTTCTCGTCATTATTTTCAGACGGACTCTGAATCCATCAATGCAACCATTTGTACCGATCGTGACCAATTACCTCAAAGGAGCCCTGTGTTTAATGAAGTTTTTAGCGATATTAAGAGGCCTATATTAAGAGTAAGAACTATTACGACTTGTGATGTCCTATACCTCTCCATGTAGCCGACACTGTCTGGAGAAAGAACTATGTTCTCTCGGATGCTTCTCACTATTTTTCGGCCAAGCACCCAAGTTTGTTGGACCATTTGACATTTAAAGTCAAGTCTCTTATCAGACTTACGATGTTACGGTCGAATTTTCTTTACGTACGTCTATGTTGTTACGGACGAAATTTTCTTTACGTACGCCTATGTATTTTCAACGGGAATTTAGATTCGGGTTTACGCCCTCTAACGTTCGTTTCTCGGTGCGATTCATTTGACGGAAATTCGTCACACGGGCATGATATAAAATGGTCTGACGCATTGAAGAGTTATGTTACCTATTACCATCTAGAAAACCAATTATAATTAGCGATTGATCTGATTGCTTCAACGCGTTACAGGGTAAGCTATTGTCGTCTTTTAGTAACAATTTCGTTCGTAATTCTGTGTTCCTTTTAACAGCCATTTTACGTTCCCTTTAACATCTGGTACCTTATCGATAAATGGCTATCGTAAACGACTGCTAAATACGTCAGCACGCTGCCGTACACGGGCACCAGCGTAAGGCGATTTCCACGCTACGAAATTGGAGGTCTTGCGGAGCCTTCCCGGCCAAAGAGTGCTACACGTGGATGACACGCCGTGACCTGTATTAACCACCTATTTGTGTTCTAACGATATTCAGTATTCGATAGCAATTGACGAAGGAATGAACCTCGACAAATATTTGGATGGGACGATGCTAACTTTTTCTTTATAAGGCTTATGGCGATAACTAATTAAACCAAAGTTAAGGGGTACCACAGCATACGACAATCGGTTTATATTATTTATACTTTCTTGTACTTTAAGTAATGATTGTTGTAGATGTTGATTTCGTGAGACATTAGTTTGACACGATTTGCGATTCAAACTGCTTACAGGGTTACGTGTCGGAGAAAGTACTTTCTTCACACCAGTGGAAATTCCTGTATTTATGGTAAGTGCTTTTATATGTTTTATTTCGTAGTCAACCGGGTCACTCACGAAACTTTTGCTATTAGTTCTGTAATTATCGCTATTGTTGTTTACCAGCTAGGTAAACGCGCATGCTGTGTACTACCAACGATTGATTAACGTTAGTGCTATATTAATTCTGCACGCTGTGTTACGATAAGTTAACCTTAACGTAGTAACTTATTATTATTACTGTGTTTGATTCTCAGTAATGCCATATTACTAAATTATTTTGTGTACTTCGCATATTGTATGCAGACGAAATTTACTACCATCTACTCTTCGCTAGTCATGTCAATGTAATCTACGTTGTGTTGTGTGTTGCCGATACTTCGGATATTTAGTTATACTCGAACTAAAATTATTCTTGGTCCTGTTATCCAACTGTTATCAATTCGAACGTTAAGCTATTTATCATTATAGAGGAATTAAAGTGAAATTGTTATTAACGATTGAGTTTCTTTTTTTATTCGTTTCTTTCAGCATTTACGAACCTAACATCTAGTTACAAGTTTATTACCACCTGTCTTGAGCGGGACAGAAGTGACTTTGGATAAGCTCTGGCGCCCTTAAATATCTGTTCGTTATTATCTAGGAACCTTCCCCTCTCACCGACTATTGTGAGTTGGCCGTGCAGGTTCGTAAACTAGCAAAAAAGCTTGTAACAACGAATTATCTGACGGGACTGGAGTTTCCAAAGACATTTGGAATACTAAGAACTTGAAGCTTAGCCCACATAGGGTTAATTAGTTTAGTTTTGTTCTTAGGTTTAGATTGGTTATTTTCGTTCTGTTCCGTTTTATTGATTATAGTTATTTTTATTCCATTTTCTGTTTCTGTCCGTGTAGAGACGAAATAAAAATAGTCTCTACAGTGGTGACACCACTTGGTGTAAGAGGCGACTAATTAACAGTTGTTTTATTTACATTTTTCGTTCTTCTGCTATCTTATCTATTCTTCCATTTTTTTCTGATGTTTGCGACTAGGTATTACCATTTGGTGTAACCCACGCAACACACATAAGTCAGTTCAGCAAAATGACACAGAAATCGAAAAAAAAGACAACGGATGTGACATCTCTCAACATAACTAACCCCAATCAGAATCTAAGCTCAAGCGAACAAAGGCCAAACAACAGACCAAGAGAAGACAACGACTTAAACCATACAAACAGTATGTGCTTACTAGATCAGGAACCACAATAAATAATAAAAAGGGCGATAGAAGCAGCAGATAAAATCAAAATGGCAATATCCAAAGAAACCGACAGCAAAATAAAATTCAACCGCAGCGAGCAACAGACGGTAAGAGACAAAGCAGACGAAACTGTTGAACCACTGTTGGCTCTCAACAATTTATATTGGAAAAAAGACAAAGAAGCGGTACAAATAAAAGCGAAACTAGAGAAATTGGAAAGAGAGAAAATCGAGCACTGAAACGGATAAAACAAGAACAAGGAACCGGTTCAACAATACAGCGAACAAATCCTAGGAAACGCCGTCCCCCAACAAAAGTATTTAGAAAGTCCCGAAATTAGACGACTAAGCGCGCAAAAACCAAAATCTTTTGCTTAAATCGCAAAAGAGATTAAAAGCAATACCCCGACTAAAGGATAAGGACAAAACCGGTACACCACCATCATAGGAATCAAAAATAAAGAAGCTAAAGAAGTGATGGAGAACTTCAAGAAGGACATAAAGGCTAACGAGGTCGGGGAAGGCTTTGCCTCAACCAAAACACTTGACAATGGCAAATTATCAATCATCAGTCACGACATAAAACAGAGGGACAAACTAAGCAATAAAATTAAAGAAATCAATAAGAGACAAGAAAATAATTATGAAATACAAGAAATCAACAACAATCATGCTCACGGGAGTCGAAGCAGGATACACCCGACATGTTAATAAAAGGGCAAAATGCAGAAGTAACCGCTAAACTAGGAATAAACAACATAAATGAAGCACTAAAGATTATAACAAAGAGAAAATGTAGAAACCCAAACAAGGAAAACTGGTTAATTGAAGTAGCGCCAGGAACCTTCAAATCAATAATGGAAGTGAACGTAATAAACCTCGACTTGGTCAAAATCCACATACAAGAACACATTAACGTGTTAAGGTGCTGTACGTGCTGTGCCACGCACAGAAAAATTGTACGGACCAACAACGCTGTCTCAGATGCGGAAAAAACCACACAGTTAAATAATGCACGGAAATAAAAGTAGAGTGCGTAAACTGCAAAAAGGGAAGCATCTCGGAAAGAAAACACGCAGCAACAGATGTGGAAAAATGCCCAATCCTAAGGAGGAAAGTAATAAATAGAACGGACTATGGTAAATAAAAGCACAAATAAAAAAATGGGAGAGGACTAATCATCGTAACGGGGACTTGAACGTAAAACACTCAGCGTGGGGAGGTAAAACGTATAACAAAAGAGGAATGGAAGTATAGAAACTAATAAACCCTTATAATGGATACCTTAGGAACAAGAATCATCAAACGGAGAATCCCATATAGACCAGATAATCGCTTTCGGCACAAGCATTACGAACTGGGAAATAATGAAAGAGTAGACACTAAGTGACCACAAACTGATCAGATATAACATAGAAGAGGATGACTATGACAAGCAAACAAGCAAAAGGTTCATACACACAAAAGCAAAATGGGAAGTCTGTAAAATATTAGCAAAATCAAAACAGCAGGGAGTTTAAACACGGTAACAACAAAAATTGTTAACAACATAACTAAAACATTCAAAAGAAGTATGCCCTTTAAGGTCCTAAAAAATAAAAACAGAAACACTAAGTACTGGTGGTCCAAAGAACTAATAGCGCAAAGGAGCGCAGTAAGAAAATATCGTAGGGAATACTGCCAGGATCCGGACGAAAGGAAAATTAAACATAACGAATGTAAGAGGTTAAGGAACGCTTACAAAAAAGCGTTAAAAGACAGCAACATACAAGCCTTTAGGGAGTACTGTATTGCATTCAGCTCCAAGAACCCCTGGCAAATTCCTTATAAAATAATATCTAGCAGGACGAACAATCCCAAATTAACACAATACAAGATAAAGACGGAAAGTGGACCACATCAAACGTGGAAACCAATTTAGTGTTGCTTGCAAAATATTTCCCACACGACAACGAAGACGATCTACAACAAAAAGAAATAATAATCAGATCCAAAAAACTGCTAATAAAAACCAAAGAACCTCCCTTTACCGAAAAAGAGGCGAGAGAAATTTGTAAACATGTAAACAATAAAAAAGCACCCGGACCCGATAACCTCACATGGCCAATCATAAATAAAGCCATCTATGCAGACGTGGAACACTAGGAAAAATACTCGATAAACTGTGCACAAACCACCTTGGACACTTTCTGGAGAACAACTACTTGGTAGACAACGAGTAATACGACTTAAAAAAAGCAAGAACCACAACAACACGGCATGGTATTAATCGATTTTAGCACAATTAGAAGAGCGGAACGTTGCAGGAAATCTATTAAAAACCACCCGCAGTTTTACTAAAAACAGAAAAGTAAAAAGCAGCACAACAACAAAGGACATAAATAGAGATTGCCCACAAGGGTTATGTTTAGGGCCGGTCCTCTGGCTAACAATAATGAAGAACTGGTTCAAAAAGATGAGGGAATCTGCTAAAGATAACCTGCAGACGACCAGCTGTTAATAGTTAGTGGCAGCTCAGCAAAAAATATTGAAAATCATTCGAAAGAAATCTGGCAAGAACGTGCAAACTGGGCGCAAACGCACAACCTCACTTATGCCGAAGAAAAATAGAAATGCTTTTCTTTTCAGTTAGGCAGTACATACGACCACCAGCAATAAAAGTAAAAAATCTATCTACAAAAATGTCCGACCCAATAAAATATCTTGTCATCACCATCGACATCATAAGACACTTTATAGAACACTTAAGAAAAGTAAAAACAAAGCTAGAACAACTGGCAGTAGCAGAAGAAACATGGGGATAGAAGACAGAAAAACTAAGCCAAGTATATAATCAGGCCATAAAACCAGAGATAATGTACGGCTATGAAATATGGGGAAAAAAGACAACAGACCCTCGAGTAAGACAAATTCTTGATTCATTGACGATATTAATAAGAATTACAAAAGCCTACAGGACAACACCCACAAGAGCACTAGAGGTTATAGCCGGAACAAGCCCAATATGGGCGGAAATAACGGCAACGTGTGAAATACAGTAGATGGAACGGGAAACACCAGTGGCGGCTAAACGAATGGGTACAAGGGCACGACGGAAGAGCAGGAAATGAAAAAGCACAGACGAGCAACAAGAGGAAGACGAGAACGTCTACAAACACCACGACGCACAAGGTTAGGTGGATCAAATCGGCCGGGGTTGGGTCACACGCTTATAGAATCATCAACCATTGCAATCATCGGCCAAATCGGACTCGTAGAACAATTCTAGTAAAAGACCAAAGTCCAGGATTCCGAAAGTCCCAAGTCGGAAAATAGAAAGCAAATTTAAACAAAAGAATTAAAAAAACTTCGGCTTCTTCGCTCATTTTTAGAAGGCGGAGGCGGTGAGTTCCCTGTGACTGAGGTTCCGCTAGATAGAGGGTTAAAGCAAGCCTAATACCGAAAGGTGAGAAGACTGAAGAAAATAAGTTTTCTTAAATTAAATCACTACCCTTCTAACGTTTGGGTTAGTTTCGTTTCCGTTTCGTCTCGGACTCTCGTCGATTGCGAGATTCTGTCCTCGTTAGTATTAGTTTTTTGAAGTTATATTGTCGAATTGTCGTGTATAGTAGTCGATTTGAGGGATGTGATGGTAAGGTTGCTTTGTGTTGGATTTGTTTGATTGTAGGATTTTACACGTGGATCTCGTGAAGCATGACCGATATTGACTTTTTTTGTTATCGGATTTTAATCAATGCATCGTATTTTCGATGTTTCTCGTTTTACCGCTTTCTTGCATTATCGATGTCTCGTTTTACTCTTAACAGAGTAATTTGGGAAATCATTCTTCTGATACCATTGACTTTCGTTATGACCCTCGTACTTACTTTCGTTTTAATTCGGCGTTTGCATTTGTCTTTGACTTCTTTTAAAAATTTGCTTGTTGTTTGACGAATGTTAAATCATCTTTGTTATTACAAACTTTAAATAATAAGTAATTTATTTTTTATAACTGTAACGAAGCTTTAATTAATCGATCTTTCGTGCGGCGTTTTAAATTTAGCATTACAGATTGAGCGACTTATGTACTTTAAGGTAAGTTCCAAAAGTACATCCAACCGACAGCGTGCTTTCTGGTTGACAACGGCTAGAAAGTAAATGAACAATACACATTCTCTTTGTCTGACGCCCATTGCCAATTTTGACTTTTATTCTTATGGTTCCAAAGTCCGTATTTCTGTATTTAAAAAACCCCACCCCTCGCCACTAAGTATTTAGTAGAGCAAAACATATTTGTGTTACGATCTCAAGGCAATTACTCCATGAACATCTTTTGCACGTAACAAATTACACCCTTTACCCCTAGTAAAATGTGTAATTTTCCCTTCGCCACAAACCAATTGCAGATTCTCTTCAAAATCCGTTCTCAGAAAGCATTTGTAGGTTCGTCGTCACTTATTGTTTGGAATGCACAAAGCGAATGAATGTTCGAATCTGGCAAGAGTCGTCAGACTCAAAGCGTCTTCCAATAACTGCTCTATCTCAGGCAATTATCGTGTTGCGACTTCAGAAGTTATTGAGCTTTTCAAACTTCAAATTTAAGACACAAGCTCGCTAATGTAACTGTGCCCTTCGACGAAATCAACGTATCCTCTTGTACAGGTCATTTTACAGACCGTCCTACCGAAACCTCCGACATATCCAATTATGGTACAATGTCCGCGACCGCCACATATATCCCTTTGTTCGTATCGTTCTTATTATGTAATTGAGAGCCCAAATGAGCCCCACGGATAATGAAATAAGTATCAAATAACAACGTTAAAATAAACAGAGCGATTTTGGTTAGTTTACATATTGTCCTATCGAAAGCTCAGGCCTACCCGGTACAATGTCCGCGACCGCCACATATACACCTTAACGGAGCACAAAACTATTTGAGCAATTGTTTGTCCTAATCTCTTTGTTCTTATCGTTCTTATTATGTATCTTAGAGACCAAGTAAACGAATCGGGTAAGAGTGCGGTGCACGTGAAAGTTATTGAAAAAATGCCAACGTATCTTTCTCACGACATTAACACTGATAATTAAATAAATATCAAATAACAAAATTAAATTAATCAGAAGTAAATAACAAAGTAACAATAAACAGAGCGATTTTAGTTAGTTAGTTACAGATTGTATACATATATTTGAGCAATTGTTTATCCTAAATCGCTTTGTTTGTATCGTTCTTATTATGCAAGTTAGAGACCAGGTAAACGAAGCAGGTAAGTGGTAAGTGTACGATGCACTGAAAGTTATAAAAATATGTCAAAGTATCTTTTGTTATGTTAAAGATGTGTAAAATTTATTCTCGGAACGCCTACTTTTCGTCGCATAGACTGGGATAACTGTCAAATTGAAACTATTTTTCCGGTAACTGGTACACTTCACATGTATGTCCTAACGTAAGCGCCCAGTGGTGTTTTCACTTCTAAAATTTCACAAGCATCTGTGTTATAAATAAGTGTATTATTATCGCTATTTTTGTGAAAGTCTTCCTGGGGTAAGCATGAACTCATATTTTTGCGATGTACCATGATTTTATCCGTAATTGTCATAGCGATTTACAATACCGCCACGTGTTGGCCCAATTTAGAAGGATTCATGATTAATCCATTACCTTCCGCTGGAAGCTATAATTAGAAGCACGTACACAAAAGCTTTTGATCAATTAAGTCACTTCCGATAAAATCTGGGGAAATTAGTCATATTTGTAATTCGTGGGATGTTCAAAGAATCTAGGAGGCACACCTGCATTAAGAGTAGTGAAAACCACTTGAATGCTTGATGCATTTAACTAGGATTGATTGTTTGTCGATAAGCAATTTAATTGTGATACGATCCTATATCTAATTTTACTTTATTTCCTTAGCAATTTTAGGGAATGGTTGGAGCCTGCCGATAGCTATCCGCATGGACGATCGTAAGTACTCCTTTTTCTTTTACGTGTCAGTAATTTGTACATTTGTCGAACGTGAAATACGTACGACATAGATATAGCTATTATCACAATTAACGCATGCAGATTTTTTCGTTCCTACGGTGTCAATTTACGTTAAATACAATTTGCAACGGGTCTGAAATCACTAATTTTACATTAAATCAAAGATTTAACTCCAAAATTATATATTACTTGATTTTGTTTTGTTGGATGTATTTCAGTTTATGTGTGGAAGGTTGCCTAACCTGCAGAACTTGTATCGACGATATAACTGTGATATTTATAGAATTATTCTTTACTACTATTTATGTACCTAAGTCTGTCTTTATTACGTAATTATTTTAACTTTTAACCTCTTTTTCTCTCATTATTGAAACATAAATATATTTGTCGTTATAACCATTGTTTTGTCATTTATTCTATTTCAGTGTTGGATAGATTTAAACGGTGTCTATCACTCAAGCTTCTAATCATTTTGGCTCCTTTTTTTACAGTTTAGCACTGCGAATCTTACGACCCAAATCTCCAAATTCAACTGAGTTGCTAGCAATTTTAGTTGCCAGAAAACCCTCGTAACACTTTCTCCCAACGAAACTACGGCGTTAGCACTCACAATGAAATAAGAATCAAATCACAAAGATACAAAAAACAGCGATTTTGGTTAGTTTAGTCCCGTCCAAAACTCATGGTACAATGTCCGCGACCGCCCCATACATATCTTAACGGAGCACAAAACTATTTGATCAATTTGTTTGATGTATTTGTTCGTATCGTTTATATTATTTAATTTAAAGCCTAGGTAAACGAGGCAGGTAAGTGTACGATGTACGCGAAAGTAATAGAAAATGTGAAAGTATCTTTCTCCCAACGAAACCATGCCGTTAGCACTCTCGTATTTTTTTGTTTTTGGATGTCTGCCATTTAACACAATTATTTTTTTTTGTATCAACACTTTCTACTTTTGTATTTCTTTCTGCTTTCTTATTTTGTTAAAGTTTGTTTCTTTTTTGATTTTCCTCTAATTTTTTTTGTATTTTTGCTGTTTCTGTAACTATATACCGAAGAGCCTCTTTGCTTAGTACTAGTATTTTATTACCCATTGTCAATATATTTCTTGTATGGTCTTTTATTTTTTAGTTATATTTATCTATACCATCATCCCATCCATACACGGCGACGCTTCAAATTATCTTCTCAATTGTTTTGAACGTGTTTTCCAAAAAACTTTTTTTTTAAGTTGTTAGATCAACACTATTTTTTTGTTATTCTGTCTTGTTTTATAGATTATATATCAGTCTCTACTTCCAAACGAAAATCCTATAAACGCTTAACTTAGAGCCTGATCTTTTTTGCAAATTCAATCTTCGTACGACTAGGTAGTCTACTCGAGAAGATGCATTTCACGAAGCACACTGTTACGTATTCTCTGTCATCAACGGTCGTTGGCAAGCTTTTCGAAATACGAGAACATTGGCTATTTCCACCATAACGATTATTGACGCCGCAAATAGAATAATTACCAATGTAAAGTCAAACTTTCCAAATATAGACTTGCAACAATCAAAGAAATTTTTGGAGTTCAACGACATATAGTAGCCATGTATAATTGACATTGATAATTGAGCTCTCGAATCGATCGATTACTTATTCAACGAATGTGTCTTGTTGCCAATCTTGTAAACTCCCGTAGTGGAAGAGTTACTAAAACAGTGCGCACCACAAAACAGGACACTTTTGAACGACTTTCGGTTTAGACCGCGTCGTAGGTAAACACCTAGACTTAGGCTTGGTCCTAGTCTCTTCTTGAGAGCCAAAACAAGAAGTAGAACTTGGCCTTTGCCGTATTGTCGTTCGTGAACCCAAACAAACTGACGTTTCGCAAGATATTGCAGCTTGCATCTTCAGACTGGTAAATGTCACTGAAATAAAAAGTGTAAATGACGATATTTATACCAAATGCGATTAGCGTGATTAACGGACTTATCTTTCCGTTACCGCTTGACTGACTTCGTTATTACTCGAAATTAAGTGTTTGTGTCCTTTCCAAGAAGGTTGATCTTTGTCTTAGAGGATATAATACTAGTAGCCAAGATTTACTGAGTCTTAAACCGTCTTCTCGGTTCATATTACATGCATGTTTTTCTATTTCCAAAGCTTCGCGGATTAGTCTGGGAAAGTAGAAAGGAGTTCCAGCCAACACTTTCGTTTAGTCAAAGTTCAGCGTATGCCCTTGGTTCCACACGTATTCTGCCACTGCTGATTTAGTAACTCTGCGGTGTTAGCAGTCAGCCATATGTTCTTTTACTTTAACTTCAATAGAACGTTCCGTCTGTCCTATATAACTTGATCCACAGGAACAAGGAATTTTGTAAACTCCGGCATGTTTTAGCGCCCCTTGTTTGTCTTTAGCAGATGTAAGCCAGGTGACAGTTTTAATATTATGTTTCTTTAGCACTCTACTTATTTTGTCTGTCGAACACAAACAGTATGGTAAATAAGCGGTGCTAGTAAGATGTAATAAGTCTTCTTTGACTTTTTGGATTTATTGCTCTTTTGCATGCGTTTTGGATCTCTTTGAACCCGTATCCATTTTGTTGTAGAGACTCCAACAGTGTTTCCTTTTCCTTTTGTAGATTTTCATTATCTGACACACGTATAGCTCATTGGCTAAAGTATGCAAAACAGTATTCTTCTGTACTGGATGGTGGTGAGATTCGGCGTTTAAATATCTATTAGTGTGCGTTTTCTTTCTATAAACGGAATGCCCCAATTTTCCGTAATTTTTCTTTATCACCAGTACATCAAGAAATGCTAGACTGCAGTTATGTTCTAACTCCATAGTAAATTTAATGGTATTATGTGCAGAGTTTAGATGTTGAAAGAACTGATCTAGTTTATCTTTGCCATGAGGCCATACAACAAACGTATCATCAACATATCTGAACCAAGATTTTCGTTTTGACTCAACATTTTTCATAATTTCAGTTTCAAAATATTCCATGTAAATATTGGCTATAACTGGAGAGAGCGGTGAACCCATCGCCGCTACTTCTACTTGTTTAAACAAGTTGTCGTTATAACTGAAATAAGTGTTTTTAAGGCAGATTTCGATGAACAGAACTTCTTCTTGAGTAATTCTCTCCTTGAGCAAAAACAAGACTTCGTCGACCGGGACTTTAGTAAAAAGAGATACCAGGTCAAAGCTGACTAGGATATCTTCTTTTGTAATATGCAAGTTCTTAATTTTCTTTACAAAATCTGTAGAATCTCTAATGTGAGTTTCTGTATTGCCTGTCAACGGCAAGAGTTTTGCAGCTAGATAACGTGCTAACGATTGGGTTGGTGAATTGATGGTGCTCACTATCGGTCGAAGGGGGACTCCTTCTATATGTATCTTGGAAAGACCGTAGATTCGTGGCATAACTGGATTTTTGACAATCAAAGTTTGTTTCTTGTTAATATCTATAGTAATGGAGTTTTTGATGGCGGAGTTTACCTTAGTGCATAAGGAGTTTAAAAGGTTTCTCTGTAGACGTATGCAGCAATCTTCTGAAAGTAAGTTCGTCATTTTGTCGTTGTAATCTTGTATGTTCATAACGACTGTAGCGTTACCTTTATCTGCTCTCAATACTAAACTGTCCTTATTCTCACGTAACAGCTTAGCTGCTTCTCTCTCATGTCTGTTAATATTAAAGCGTTGCGGTTTTGCTTTTCTTACAATGTTGCAAACATCTTGTTGAATAGTTTTAGAGATCTCCTTAGGTAGAGTGCGTATTGCAGCTTCTACTCCACATACTATATCTTCTATCGGAGTTGTCTTAGGCGTAACGGCGTAGTTAAAACCCTTCTTTAACAAGGATGTGGTCTGTGCATCCAAAACCGTGTCAACGTTTGTTTCCACAAATCACTTTCTGCTAAAAAAGCAGCCCGTAAACTGTTGAACCAGAATAAAAGAAACCAGTAATGAGTTGAAGGTTGTAAGAAAGACAATCAAAATTGAAGCATGCTAAAACTAAAATTGTCAGGACCAAGTTCATTTTCTGGTTTGCACAAGTTTCTGTTTTGTCAGGTTGAAATGCATACTCGCCCGGACCCAAAAACATCCGTTTTTTTTGTTGAATTTCCTTTTAAACAGGTTTCGCCATGGCAGGTTTTATCATACCAAACATCAAAATTTTTGTATACATAGGACAGAACTATAAAAAACAGACCAATTTTGTAAAACCATATTCGTGAGCATACGTAACAGACATTACATTAATTACACCCTGTAGACATGTTTTTCTAGATAATGAACGTATTGCAAACGTACATCAAATTTTTTATGGTAATAATAATAATTAAATGCCTATGTTTGGAACAGATGACAAATATGTTTCTGGTACTTAGAATACACATTCTAACGTTCTGTTATTTAAAAAAAAAAAAACAAACAAAAGTACGTATTTAAGTTAAAAATTCCTAAAAAGTTACATCGATTTTTAAAACTACGTAAATTACCAACTTCTCGCCATTAATAAATCTAGATACCAAAGAAAAAACTCTTTAATTAGAAAACCTATAAGTACAAAAAGTGCGCGTTTAAGTGGTACTGCGTCAGACCTTTTAATGTGAATGAACTCAAAAGCATAAACAAAATTAGCACATTATATAAGCGCGCGAAGAAATATTTAAAAAAACGAATGACTAACTCCATTAGTTACGATCCCCAAACTAAGTTATAATTAATTTTCTCTTTACCAAATTTGAATTTCTACAAAAAGATTTTGTCCAACTTTTACAATTTTCTAAAATTCTAAAACAATAATTACCAGTTTTAGCAGAACGGTGCACCCACTCACAATCCCTTTTAGGACTGACACTACGTCGCTAAATTAAATGAATTACCGTTTGTTTTTTGAATCGTGACTATTAAAGGGAATGTAGATTTTACATCCTCGTTAACAATATGCGATAAGACGCAATTTGCTTGCAGTTATTGCAATTTCGTATGAGTTGTAAGCAGTAATAGACAATAATATCTCTACCTTTAACCATGAAGGATTATAACCGCTACATTTTCTTAAATTACTTTGGCAACACCAAAGAGGCTAATTAACTCCTCGCCCTGTTAATTGACCATTAAACCGCACCTTTTTTGATCAAATATTGCACTTCATTACCATTTATTTTTTAGTAGCGCATTTTTCGCCACCTTGGACTTTGTACTTTAAGGTTTTTTCCATGTATTCAAATCCCACAAAAACCCAGATTAGTAATGAAATTACATTTCTTTGTTAAACTTTTTTGTTAGTAACTGAAAAATAGTGCAATGTTAACTGCGATACTAAACGTACCTTGGAAGTATAGATGGGATAAAAAAGGTATCGTTTACCAGGTCTCAATGACAAATCACGTCATAAAATTATTAAAGGCAAGTAAGTTAACAACTGTGAAGTAATTACACGAAACGAACCAAATAACGTCCGAATAAATTAAAATTGCTCATACGCCGTAATCGTGTGGGAGATTTCTCTTAACTGAAAGTCCATACCGTATATGGTAAAAGAAATATTCAACAGGTGCAAAACAGCTAACCAAAACAAATACTTCGTAGTAGGTTATTGTTATAATACAGTACCGGATTAACAGGATTTTTAATGAAAAGTAAAAAAAAATGAAATGGAGACAAACGACCTTTATAATGTCAATAAGTAAAATAAAATTAATGGAGATCATATTAATTGAAAATTAGTTGCGATGATGTGTCTTAAAGGAACGATTACTCACACAATATTCGAAGCGGTCTGGCAGACAGTGGACGGACGAGCATTAATCACTATCCTGTGAAAAAATTTACAAATCAATTTAAAACAACTAATTAACAAATATTAGAATACGAAATACTAAAAATAAGTAAGCTTCTAAACTGTACAAAAAAAAAACACTTAAAGCTTCATCTAGGAGAAGAAAGAAAAGCAGTGTTTAAACTTAAAAAAAAAGAAAGTCGAATAAATTAGCTGTGCTTCTACTCATACGCTTTAATTAAACCAATACTATTAAATAACCATCTAAATCAGTAGAAAAATTTGATTTTCAGAGAATAAACAAACGAACTGCATCGGACACCACGGAACCCTTCGATTTACAAACTCTACCCCTTATGGCCCTTAGAGATCAACCTTCAAAACAGGCGACACAAAAATAAAACGCGAGAAAAAATGTTAGAAAATTAAGAATAAGATTGGTGGGGAGCCATCAACAGACCACCGATGGAGAATGAAAAGAAATACTATGAGAACTTACTGAACAAATCGGATCAATATAACTAAGATTTATGAAAACAGTTTGCGAAGGCTTCCACGGCCGGAGTCTATACTAAGATAAGAACGTCTTCTGGGTTTGGACCGTATCAATGTTGTAACCGATGTTTCCCCCACTTTTGTAAGAGGTTTCATCAGGGCGTGAAAGAAATCGAAGAACTCAAACGAACAACCGTTTGCTCCTTCAAATTAATCAATTTCTTTCTTACCTTTTCAGAATTTAGAATCTGGTTTCGTTCACAAAATGATTACCTAATTTAGAGATTGTTGCCGTTCGGATTCTCTGATTTCTTTCAAGTTCATATTTTATTTACTATTCAACCTATATGTATATGGAAGTTATCAAAAAATGAGGAAGAGTGCGTGACGAAACTATACTCTGTGATATAAAAATGCAACATCAAGAAAACGTTAAAATTTTTTGACCAAACTTGTGCAGAAATGTTTAAATAGTCAAAGGTAGTAATTGATTAAAATTTCATAGAAATTAAACAAAAGATAAAGGCATTTTTATTAAGTGTGGTGAACCACCCCTATTACTTTCACACTCCTACATCCTTCTTAGCATGGATTCCACCAGGTGGTCGATTTCTTCCTGAGGTATTGCATCCTAGGCAATCTGTAATTCATGCCGAAAAGCTTCTAGTGTCTGTGGAGGATTGGCTAGTTGCTTGAGTCTTCTACCCCTAATGTCGGGAGATCTGGGTGACCATAGCAAGATATTGACGTTAGCCACTTCGAAGCGCTCCATAGAATGCCTTACAATGTGAGAACGGGCATTATCCTGTTGGAAAATCGGGTCCTCCAGCTCCTGGAAGAATGGAAAGATATGGGGTTCTACCACTTCATCAATATATTGGTGGGCATTCATATTGCCTCAGATGAATACCAACTGCGACCTGCTTGTATAAACAATTAAATAGCACCCCATATCATAACTCCACAGTGTGGTGAACATGCCGCTCAACAGTAAACTGCACATTGCGACGTTCTCCACGTCTACGTCTGAGATGCAGACGAGATTCGTCATTAAAGACCACCCTATTTCTTTCCACGTCCTAATCCAGTCGCAAAATATACCACTCCAAATGTTGTTGTCGATGACAAGCCGTCAGCGGAAGAACAAGATATGGCCGCAAGCCAAAAGATCTAATTCCACGGTAAACTGTACGTAGGGTTACAGGACGCCATTCGTTTCGAAACGATTGATCGGCTATTGATCTTGTAGTCGAGAATCGGTCTCAACGCCAGTAATTAACGATGGCGGTCCTAGACCACATTTGTGTCTTGGTCGTCCACTTCCTCGTCTACAACGTTCTTGACCTTCTCTAAACCATGCTTGATAGTACCATACTACAGAGAATTGGTTACGGTTACAACGGTTAGCAATTTCTCTGAATGAAAAACCACCTTCACGTGAGCCAATAATGCGACCTCAAATTCATTCTGTTGTCGATAATTATCACGTTGCTGCACTCTAGGCATAATCGCAAAGAAGAACACAAAAACAAAATAATTGCAACTAAAAAGAATACCGAAATCGACTTAAACCTCTCAAGAAATATACCCGATAGTTTCGATTGTAACAACAAGTAAAACGTCAAGTTTACCATGGCCACTGGATTATTTTGAATGAAATTTTAATCAATTACTGATTGAGTACTTAAACATTTCTGCCAAGTTTGGTCCAAAAATTCTAATGCCTTCTTGGTTACAGAGTATGTATCCATCATGTGTTAACACATTAATGCATAACGTTCCTGGAAAGTTACAATTATTTATTTTGGGCGCCGAAATGTAATGGTAACATAACCTAAAACCGAACTGTCAGTGCAGCGGAGTGTTGGTTTTTAATTGTTTACACCAGTATTATAAAGTGTTTTTTGTGCTACTATTGGACATGGGAGATTCAGTGTTTTTCAGATTAGTGACAATACAAATAATTTAGATGTATAAGTTTCACTTTATATTATATCCAAAATGTTGATTCACCTGTTAGTAGTAGTAATAGAATTTTTTGTTTGCAATATCTAGTGAGGTGTTTCTAAACGTAGTGAAAGAGACATGTTATGTTTTATTTTTTTAACACTGCATTTTCATAATTTGGTAGCAACTCGAAAAGACTCCGATGTTTGTGTTTAGATTGTAAACTTATTTTATTAAAACTTTATTGTTACGCTACTGATAGTGGCAGAGATTTCAACCAACATCCCTCTTTGTAAAATCAGTCATCATGTAGCCACATGATGAAACGAATGTTCTTTCGATAAATTTTATTCGTTCTTATTACTTTGTGTTTTATTCATATCGTTCTATGTACTTAACAAAATAAAGAACTACAGTCCACTAAAATTAACATTTGGTGCTTCGAGCCACATTATTACAAGAAACAGTGAATTTTCAAGATTTCGCAAGAATTTATATTGTTTGACGAAATATACAATTTCGTGCCTATGAGTTAGAAAGAGACAGCCAAAGACTTCTTTCGCCAACAACTTGAAGGGTTGATACCCACAAACGATAGCAGGTTTGCCTTCTCTTTCCTTTACATTTGTTTTGCTTGCTTACTTTGTTAAGCCAGTGCATTTATTCCAACGTGTTTTATTTATATTGAATTACGTTCGAAATTTATTTTGATTGAATAACGTGTCATTCGCTGCATTCGGCGCGGCGTTGTTTTAATTGAGAATACTATTTTTTTAGATTCATCTTGCATTTGTATTAATTAATTACAATTCTTGTTTTTGTAAGTAACGATATTGTTACCGTTATTTTTGCATTTAATTCTTAACTTGCCGTTGCTTAGTTGGAAAGAAAAGATTAAAATAAATCTATTCAATATGGAAGCTTTAGTTAGAACTCGCGGTCTAGTTGAATCCAAACTTACAGGATTTCATACGTTCTTAAGCAATTTTGAATTAATGCATACCGATAAACCAGAAGACGAACATGTTTTTGAAATTGAAACGAGATTAGAATCAGCTAATTCTTTATTACCTGACTTTGAACAAATTCAAATACAAATTATCGAAGTGACTACTGACGTCACCGCGGAATACAAACATCAAGAACAATTCGAAAACTCATATTTTTCGACGCTCTCTCGAGCAAAAAACTTTATAAATAAATGGGGTCACAGCCTCAAAACTACTTCTAACAGCAGCTTCTCCAGGAGTAGTGTCCATCGCAGTAACGACTTGTGTAGTACGGGTCATCATGGCCACCAAAAAGCATTATTTAATCTGCCAAAAATTTCTATACCCAAATTTTCTGGGGATTTAGAGGCATGGCTAGAATTTCGCGAAATATTTACTAGCTTAATTCACAACAACAAAGATCTTGACGATGTTCAACGTCTTCATTACTTGAAATCCAGTTTGATCGGAGATGCAGCCCAAGTTATTAAATCGCTACAATTTTCAGCCGACAATTATCAAGTTGCTTGGCAAACTATTTGCACTAGGTACGATCAACCCCGTTTGCTCATACACAACCATTTCAAATCTATTTTAGACATGGAGTCATTAAATAAGGAATCCGCTTTCAAGTTAAGAAAAATTTCTGATTCCTTATTTAAACACGTGACGGCGCTCAGATCGCTTTCCGCAGATGAACAGTTATTCGAGGCTTTAATCATCCATATTGTTTCAAACAAACTTGATCCCATTACTTTTCGCCAGTGGGAAACTCTGAGAAACAGGTCAGGTTCTGATTTACCTTCGCTGGAGAAATTCAAAACTTTTCTCACAAACACTGCCAATTTACTAGATTGTTTAGGGCCCAATCAGGCCAAACCGCCACCGGAAAGGTTCAAACTTTCTTCTGAGAGACCAAAATCGTACTCCAAATCTTTTGTTGCAAATACGCTTGCATGCGTACTTTGCAAAAGTTCTCATTCAGTAACTAAGTGCGATGAATTTATAAAGCTTTCTCCGCGTGCGAGATTAACTAAATCAAAAGAATTAAGACTTTGTCTGAATTGTTTGTATAAAGGTCATTTTGTGTCTCAATGTTCTTCACAGCATACTTGCCGAACGTGCAAGTCCAAGCACAATTCACTACTGCACATTGGAGATGCTCCTGCGGCCATGCCGTTGATGCAGTCAGAACATTTGTCAAGCGCAGATCTCTCTGTTGAACCAACCCAAATAGTTTCGGCTTTTACTTCAAACACAATTCAAGTTCTTTTACTTACGGCTTCCGCTCAGATTCTAGATTCTGAAGGAAACTCCCACTGTATTCGAATGTTACTTGATTCAGGTTCTCAATCGAATTTTATTCGTTCGAGCTTATACACTAAGTTAAAGCTGCGCACATCTGATGCAAATATTATCGTTTCGGGGTTAAGTAAATTGGCTTCCCACATTCGTTTAAAGTGTGATGTGACTATTCGGGCTCATCACTCTCGTTTCAAATTAGATCTCACGTGTCTCGTTCTTGACGAGATCACTGGAACAACTCCAAGCTTCCACGTAAACCGAAACAATTTCAAGATACCAGATAACATCAGATTATCTGACAGTTCGTACGACACTCCAGGCGACATTGATCTTTTGATAGGTTCTCCAATTTTTTTCCAATTGTTGTGTATTGGTCAAATACAATTAGGTTCCAATCTTCCTATTGTTCAAAATACTCGTTTCGGTTGGGTTTTAGCTGGACCGATAAACTCCGTTAGTGCTACTAATTCGTCTTGTCATCTTAGCACTTTGGACGATCATTTAAATCAGCTTTCGCGGTTCTGGGAGTTGGAAAGTTATCCAAACGAAAAGGTGTTATCGCAGGAGGAAAATGCCTGCGAAGCTCATTTTGTTAAAAATTTCAGAAGAGACAATGACGGTAGATTGTTGTCTCAGGAGCGGCGCTTTCAAATCAACCCAGAGCTATATAAACTTTATTCTGATTTTATGCAAGAATATCAGGAGCTGGGGCACATGTCAGTTGTCAACCCCACTTGCAATGAAACATCAGTTTATCTTCCTCACCACGGTGTGCTCAAGGAGGAAAGTGTGACGACCAGGTTACGTGTCGTTTTCAACGGTTCATCAGCAACCACAACAGGGCATTCGCTCAATAGCATTCAAATGGTCGGCCCTACCATGCAGCAAGATCTGTTTTCCATTTTGGTTCGCTTTCGCAAACATTATTACGCCACACCGGCAGATATCGAGAAGATGTATAGGCAGGTTCTGCTCAACCCTAGCCAAAGATCCCTTCAGCGTATTTTGTGGAGATCGGATCCCACAAAACCCATTCTATCGTTTGATCTAAACACTGTCACTTATGGAACGGCATCTGCTTCGTTTCTTGCCATTCGTTGTCTTTACCAGCTCGGTATCGAATGTGAGACTACTATGCCTGAAGTCTCGCAAATCATCAAAAATGATTTTTATGTTGACGACCTGTTGACAGGCGCCAACGATTTAGAACAAGCTCGCAAATTATGTTCCCACCTTTCAACTACACTTAGTTCAGGGTGTTTCAAACTTCGTAAATGGATCTGCAACGATTCGCGTGTTCTTTCTGACTTTTCAGATACAGAAATTCATCCCAATGTTCTTGAAATCGGTGATCATGCAAACACTAGTACTCTAGGTCTTATTTGGTCTTTCCAAAACGACAATTTTATGTTTTCTATTTCAAAGCCTTCGATAGGCAAGGTCACAAAGCGGTCAATGCTTTCTGAAATATCTCGGATTTTTGATCCTCTAGGGGTGCTTTCACCTTGCACGATTTCTGCAAAAATAATGCTCCAACAGCTCTGGATGGAAAAGCTGTCCTGGGACGACCCTGTTCCCAACAATGTATGTTCAAAATGGCGTTCATATGCTTTTGAACTCGTCAGTTTGCGGGATTTACAAATTCCTCGGCATGTTTTGTGCAAGAATCCCATAGATACCCAAGTACATGGATTTTGTGACGCTTCCACAAGCGCATATGGTGCGTGTTTGTACCTTCGTTCTGTTGACGAGGACTACCGGGTTCATTCTCATCTTTTATGTGCCAAGTCAAAGGTAGCACCTCTTAAGCCCACTACAATCCCTATGCTTGAGCTTTGCGGAGCTTTGCTACTTGCTAAACTTTTAGCCCATGTTTTGAAAATCATGGGATTAACTACTACGCCCTACTCTTCTCAAACCATTTGTGTGCAATAGGGTTGCTGACATCCAGCAACTCACTTCGGCTTCCGTTTGGCGACATGTTCCTACTAAATCAAATCCAGCCGATATGCTGTCCAGAGGCATACCTCCTCAAAATTTAAAAGGGCTTACTCTTTGGTGGAATGGTCCATCTTGGTTATTGGATGACAAATCTTCGTGGCCTAGTTCTGCTCATGTTAGTTCCGAACTTCCAGATCTGAAAACGGAAGTTCAAACTTTAATTTCGCATCGTCCAAATGATTTTCCCATAGAGAATTTCTCTAGTATGACTCGTTTAGAAAGAGTCGTCGCTTATAGTCTTCGTTTCTACAAAAATTCTTCAAACTCACCAAACAATCGGTTTTGCGGACCTATTACTGTTCTAGAAATCCGATCAGCTTTACTGTGCCTGATCAAAATGTCCCAAGCTGACTCCTTTTCTGATGAGCTTAAATCGCTTCAGCGCTCTGAACAACTGAAAAGTTCCTCACCATTAGTGGGTTTTTGATGACATGGGCATCATTCGTGTCGGAGGTAGACTCCGTAATGCTCCATTTTCGTTCGACAAAAAACATCCGTTTCTTTTGTCGGGAAAACACTTGTTAGCCAAATTGATAGTAACACGGGAACATCTTAGACGGCTCCACGCAGGCCCTCAATTAATATTGGCTTCGCTTCGAGATCAATTTTGGATCTTATCAGCTAGGCACCTTGTTAGACAAATTGTGCATAAATGTGTAAAAGGCTTTCGGTTTTCTCCAAAAACAACAGCCCCGATTATGGGCAATCTTCCTGCTTCACGAGTGCAACCTTCTCCGCCTTTCCACATTACTGGCATTGATTATGGAGGCCCCATAATGATTAAAGACCGCAAGGGTCGCGGGTGTAAGTCTATGAAAGCTTATGTCTGCTTATTTATTTGTTTTTCGACTAAAGCAGTTCACCTGGAACTGGTGACTGGCCTAACCACCGAACTATTTGTTATGACATTTCGACGTTTTGTTGCCCGTCGAGGCAAACCATTCCGTATTTTTTCCGATAACGGTACTAATTTCGTCGGAGCTAATTCGGAACTGCAAGAATTAGCTGAATTTTTTAAGAAGCAACAGACTTCTATTGTCGAAGCCGTTGCTGCCATGGGCAGCGAATGGCATTTTATTCCTCCCCATAGCCCTCATTTTGGAGGTTTATGGAAGGCTGGCATAAAGTCCGTGAAAAAACACATCAAACGAATATTAGGAAATTCTATTTTGATTTATGATGAGTTTTGCACTGTGCTTGTTTAAAGAAAAGCAATACTAAACTTCCGTTTCTTATGTCCACTGACATCCAATCCTAATGATCTTCAAGCCCTCACGTCTGCATATTTTTTAATTAGTAGGACGTTAACAGCGCTCCCGGATCCAGATGTTACGACCATTTCCCAGGATCGCTTAGCTTTCTTTCAAATGCTTCAGAAGCTTCTTCAACATATATAAAAAAGATGGAGTCACGAGTATCTCGTCGAGTTGCAGCAGCGACCAAAATGGCGATCCAACATTTCCGACCTTCAAAGGACACAATGGTCCTTTATTAAAGAAGATAACCACCCCCATGTATTGAAAATTGGCAGAGTTGTAGAGCTGCATCCAGGCAGCGATGGCGTAAACCGAGTTGCTACTATAAAAACTGCAAATAGTATAGTGCGTCGTTCATTCGTTAAAGTTTGCCCTTTCCATGTAGAGACCAGCGAAACTGCGTGTGAAAGTGTGAAAATAGCTTTTAAATATTTTATTTTTTTGTTTATGTTTGCTAATAGAATTTAAGATTTTAGAGACCCCTCAAATTATTGTCGTTTCTTTGAAAGTTGTGCTTTCAAGGCCGGGGGTATGTTTAGATTGTAAACTTATTTTATTAAAACTTTATTGTTACGCTACTGATAGTGGCAGGGATTTCAACCAACATCCCTCTTTGTAAAATCAGTCATCATGTAGCCACATGATGAAACGAATGTTCTTTTGATAAATTTTATTCGTTCTTATTACTTTGTGTTTTATTCATATCGTTCTATGTACTTAACAAAATAAAGAACTACAGTCCACTAAAATTAACAGTTTGTATCACTCCACCTGAAGATGACAAACATACCGGTAAAAATAGTTATTATTGAGATGACGATCATGACGGAAATATAAATCATTTAATTCCGATGAGATCAAAAGCTGAGGTTGTACACAGCCTGGAACAAACTCAACAGATGTCGACAGATACTCATCACCTTCGAATCCGGAAGAGTCGCTACCTGAAAGGGTTGAATCCAATGACGATAATCGGCATTTACACAGAAAAGATATCAAAGTCAAAGTCTAAAAAAGAAACAGTTCAGATAGATACTAAAGCAGAATCAAATTTTGATCTGAATCTAAATTGCGTTATCAAAAATCCACCAGCAGAATTGCAAAATAACCAATCACTTGATTTTTGGATACTTATTACAATATTACAAAAATTCAAATTTACCAATAAGTGTGACGAACGATGAGATTATATATTTTTGTGGTATACTGCTTGCCGAGTAAGGAAAATACCAATAAACGCATGTATTGGGCCAGAGAAAATAACATCCCAAAGTCGCTGAGAGTAGACGTTTGAACTGCTTCAAATTTATTTATTGAAATATTCATCTAAACGACACATATCGATACTACTTTACAAACTAGGACTATATCCAGTGTCAACAAGAATTTTTATTAACTTGGTGGGTTAGAAGACGCGAGTATGCAAAGCAGTATGCTAAACTGAAAACTAAAAAATGCATTGATTGCTACTTGCTGGCTTTCGACGTTTATACAAAAAATACGACAGAAACAAACAAAAGAGATTTTGGATTAGGTAATCAAGTAGTGCTTTCCCTAATGGAGCTTACAAATATACCCCAAAATGAAGGTTACAAATTGTTTTTTGATAATTATTTCGCTTCTGTAGGCTTACTAAGTCACAAAGTTATTGTGTCATCGTGATAATCGGTTAGAAAAGCAAAAAAAATGAAAAACGAAAAATCGCGGACATTAAAAATACCGTTCTTCCAAACAAATCGCCGTTGTTCAATGGAAAAACAATAAAATCGTATATGATGAAACTAGTTTCGACAGTATTGCAACAATGCAAATGTACTCAGATACTACAGAGCCGCACAATCAAAAATCATTGTAACACAACCAGAGATACTGCACAAATAATCTTAGTGACATTAGAAGTGTTACACACAGAAGAAACAATTTCTTCAACTTGACTTGAGAATGGGTAGTCTTCCATCAAGAATGAAACAATAACATTTGCAAGAAATTTTATCAACATGAAATCCGAAAACAAATGTTTGGCGGCCCGGTTAGCTGAGTACACTCCTGTAGACATCTAGGTATTCGCAAAATGAGATGGTCGATATCTGCTTGTAGTACCTCGTTCCAAAGTTGAACTTCATGAATTAACTGTTCCAGAGTCTGTAGAGAATGGTGCAAAGTGGACAGTCTCTTCCCCATTACGAAGTCCATAGGTCGACGAGCCAAAAAGAGACGTGCTATGTCTTGCTGAAAAACAATATGTGGATGGCCATCTAAATAAGGCAGTAAAGTTGTTTGTAAAACATCATCAACATAACGCGCAACTGTCATACTGCCTTGAATAAAGACAAGTAGTAACCTAATATCACGTCCTCTCCACGGCGGCGTCTTACCCTTCACAGCTACAGGTATCGCGATTCCTCAAGACATTACGCCATTCTGTCTCCTAATGCTGTCGTTCTCTGCACCAGTTCAAACGTTGACGACAGTGTTCCGCAGTCAAATGAAATACTTAATCACAGACTGTATGAAAAAAGTCCAAAGGCTCGAATGCGGCGTATAGTTACTCCAACAGTCCTGTGCACATGCCTCTCAACAGCAAACCCAATATCACGTCGCTCTTCACGGCGGTGTCTTACCCTTCTATGGCCATCGTGCATACCTAGACGGAATCGCGATTCGTCACTGAAGACGATATTATGCCATTCTACCTGTCAATGCTGCCAATCTCTGCACCACTTCAAACGTTGACGACAGCAGTCCGCAGTCAAAGCATAGTAAGAAGTATATCTCCTTCTACAAACCATTGGTCAGCGATTTGACGCGTAGTAGTAAAACGGTCTCGTAGAGCCAGTTGTCTAAAGCGCCTATCTTGATGCTTTGTGGTACGCCTCGGTTGACCAGTTGGTCTACTTCGTGTTCCTGTACTTCTTCTATCCACACACGTGTTACAGTCATTGCAGGCAACAATTCTACCTCTGTCAAAGTCGCTAACATGGTGATAATTTAGATTTTGTTACGGTCAAGGCTAGTAGACGGAGGCATAATAACTAAAAATATTTGTTGTGTTCAACTCTCATAAACCCGTTTTTTCAAAAAAAAAAAAAAATTAATAGGTAAGATTTTGTTTTCGCAAAAAAATATCAAAGATAAACAGTCATAGCATGCTTGAAATATAGCCATTCTGTTGCCAAAAAATCAAGATGAAGAAATTATTCCTTCTGGGCGTAAATAAAAGTATGGGAAGAGACGATAAGTTAAACCGAATGGTGACCAAAATTCGTTTACTTTTATGTATGTTCCTAATGCAATTTAGAAGAAATTTGTGTTAATTTTTTTTGCATACATACGAAATCAAAAATGTATCAAGAGCATATGATATGATGAGCAAAACCACATTGTGGTTTATTCCTCAATGGACAGAATATGTACCAAATGCGGCAATTTTTTTTTTGCATAAAACGTAATGTAGTTCTATACCCCAAAAACTGTTTTCCATACAATTTAGTCATGCATAAAGTTTTTTTTTAATAACAATAAAATGTTTGTGTCTTTTCTCGTCCGTACCTATACATAGTTCTGAATCTATAAGCACAAAAACATTTTTCTTACAACTCCAAATAAAACTAATGGATTAATTGTATTAAATGCTTTCGGCGTCGAATTCATAGCATAGAGCCTATAGTAAATAGACGAATTCAAAAGTTCGATATTGCAAAAAAAAAAGTAAAATACCGAGTGTCCCAAAATTGCAGAGAAATAAAGCTACCACGTATTGTAAAGGTCAAAATAAGTTGATTGGACCCTATTTATATCAATACCAAAATGCCATTTGTCCGTAAGAAGAGCTCAAAGTCTATTTAAAAACTCACATTTATTCATTTAATGATTGCAGAGGGGTTAAAAACACCCTCGCTCCCTTGTATTTTTTGAAATAATTTTCTTAGGAGTGGTAATTCAGCTTAGACTTTTTTAACAGGAAAGCTTGCTCGTCATTTTCATTTTTTGACTCTTGTGAAAACTCCGTGTTTCATAGTGTCGAAAAAAAAATGTTTTCTCAAACACTGACAATCGCTATTCTTAGTACAAGTTTAATTATAAAATTTAGTTGGCCGTGGACGCTCAAACAAAACGAAAGTCACAATTTTGACAGGAAACAAATTCATAATCGTCCCAGTAAATTTGTTCACTTTTAGTTGCTTTTGTATTGTTTTTTCATTGCAATAGCCATTATTGCTTTAATTGCTGTTGTTGTTATTTTGGCACCTATTAGTTCTTGGATTCTGTCAAGACAGTGTCCACGTGTTTCGAGAAAAGTATCCAAACCGGAGAATTCCAAATCACAAAACGTTTGCCCGAATGGAAAGAAGTCTTCGAGAAACAGAAAGTTTGAAGCCAGTCAGAAATAACGCTGAAAGACCTCGACAAACCTGAACACCCATTGCGGAAGATGCTGTTCTTCAAAGAATTGATGACAATCCTGAGACTAGTACCAGAACATTATAACGAGAGACTGGGATTCCAAAAAGCACTGTAAGTCGGATCTTTCGAGATCAATTACTTTGATCATTCCACATCAAATCAGTGCAAAAATTATTGCCACTTCACCACGGATCACGTTTTAATTTTTAACAAATAGTTCGGAAGCGCAGAGTAGTCGACAAAGGATTCCACACTAATATTTTGTTTACTGACGAACCTACATAATGAGCATACTTATGCAGATGATAATCTATGTGCTATTAAAGGTAGCCATTATCAACTTGAATTTTAAATTAATGTCTGGATCGAAATTATTAGCAATTTTATGGTTGAGCCGTTCCGATTGCCTGATCGTCTGGATGGCGCTAGTTACCCTCGTTTTCTTCAAAAAAGTTTGACAGAACTAGTAGAAGAGTTGTCCCATAATTTGCGTCGAAACATGTCCTTCATGCAAGACAATGCACCACCTCGTTTTACACGTGTCGTAAGAGAATATCTTAATTAACAATTTTCTGGTAGATGGATTGGTAGAAGACGAAAAGCGCCCATTCAGAGGCCTTCGCGGCCTCCAGATTTAAATCCTTGCTGTAACTGGATGCCTTCGACTAACCAGAATTCTTCTTTGGGATAGACTGGTATTTTCTCTCTTTTTTTCGGGAAGACGGACCTGACACGCAAAAATGCAGCAGTATTTTGCATTTGAGGGAAAATTAGATTAGCTCTAAAGCATTTGAGCTTTCTCGTTAAGTCTGTCATTTTCTAAAAGCTGAAGAGCTTCGTTATTAACGAGCCTTTATTCGTGTTTTAAGCACAGTTTTTTATCTCTTCGTCGACTGTATGTGTCGATGTTGCCCACATACAAAGGTCCAACTGTTGCTGGCAGCACTTTATTTTGAAAAAGTTTAATTTTATATTTATTGGTTTTTGGGCCACATTTCCAGAATTGTGTACCATCGAACCATATAGGTTTCAATATTTTTTTGTTATTAGTTGACCAAAGAGCCGTCGTGGCGTAGTGGCTTGCTTACTACGCTGATGGCTCGTGTTCGCATCCCGGCAAACCAGCGAGCGGTATATTGCCTAATAAAACCTCTCAAAATATAAACTGTTTACTTGCAATATAAACGTATGTGAGATATCGCTAATGCTCTAAACGACTATGTCACTATAAGAAGATTACTTGACAGCAATTTTCTACTCATTACCCGTTTCTGTATTTAGTACCAAGATTTTCTCGTTTTTCCTTTACACATTCCTCCCAGTTTAGTCGGCTTTCTGAATTGATAATAAGTATTTAGTAGTATGTATTTGCATACTACGGTATGATTTATATCAGGAAAAAATAACAACACGAAAAGGTTTTTAGAATAGATAGGGATACCGTAATTTCCTTATTAGAAAGGGCGAAAGTAACGCAATATCAAGATTTCAAAATATTTTTTCTGTGAAGCTAATAAAATATTTGTCAGAAAAAGGATTTTGTGCAACTGGTACAATCCAAGAGGGTAGAACGGCAAAGTATTCAATGATTGACAAGAAGGTGATGCAAAAGAAGCCGAAGGGAACATTTGGCTATAGAAGCAGAGAAGACGAAGCTATAACACTGGTGAAATGGGAGGACAATAAAGTAGTAACCGCAGCAACAACATACGACACTATAAAGAAAACCACATGCATACGCCAGTGCCGTGTAAAGAAAAGTGAATGTGGTCCAACCACAAATTTTTGACATCCCTACGTTGAGGGGAAGAACGATCCCTATTCAGTCGGACGATAACCAATTTGATGATATATTTTAAATAAAGACAACTTTACAAAAAAAATCTTTTATGACAATTCTCCAAAGCATTATTTTGAACTAAATAAACCACGTGCTGCCGTGGCATGTACATTCCCAGTAGGACATTTGTGTCAAATTCTGAAAACGAAAATATCAAAACACAATTCTTAAGTTAAAGGAAACATTCCACACAAAGCAATCGACAAAAATTAAATTTGTTATTAATGCAAAAGCTAAGAAAATAATCTAAATGTGCAAAATGCCAGCCACTCCCGGTAGTCAATCAAGGCAGCATTAAGTTATCGTTTCAGAGACAGAGTAATTGTTTTAAATCTATCAAAAATGGCATTGTTAAAACTACGTTGTCAAGTTTTCAAGATTTACGTGTATAAAAATTAAGTCAAAAAAGAACTTCCAAAGAAGAAGAAGAAAGAAGAAAAACAAAGAAACCAATAGGTATGTAGAGAAAGTTAGAAAGAAACAAGAAAATGGTCGAAATAATTCCAGCCATTTTTAGTAATTAACACCTTAGAAGTATTAGAAAATCTATCCAATATGGTAACCTGCGTTTAAATTTATGTACTTTTTTAATGACAAATTCTTATTTGCTGTTTAATTGACGTGTTTCAAATCATCTTTGTTATTTCGACGTTTTAAGTAATATTGTTTTGAATTAATGCATGCTTTTATGTTGCTTAAATATCCGTGTGCCGTGTTTTCTCCAATTTCGCATTTTCTATGTACTAATAAATTCAGATTACATTATGATTTATAGTTCCGATAATTATTTAGTTTCTGAGATATCAGAAATTCGATATTATATTCGTTTGTTTGTGTTAATATAATGTAAAGTTTTGTTTATTTACTTTTATCTCTACTTACGGTAGCAAGTGCGATGTGAAAACTTCGTAAAAAAAATTACGTGAAATTACATATCGTTTTAATTTTTCATCTTTGTTGGTTAAACTTTCATCATAGAGAAGTCCTTTTTGAAATATCTGTAGACAGTCCGTGTATCGTTGATAAAAAAAAATCATTTTCTAATTAATAAGGAGTCTCGGAAAACAATAAGATGTGGTAGTGCCGCGGTTCTTCCAAATTCAAGGTAGCAGTGGCATGTGTATATGAAATAGTTAAGTGGGAAGTTTAATGCTCTAATTTCGTTTTGGTTAACGAATTTTATCTAAAAGTTAGATCTTTTTATCCGTCTTTCATCTTCGCTCAGTAGTAGCGGGTCTTTTCCAATTATCCTAGCAACTCTGAGATCATCTTTGGCTACTAGACTTGCGAAACTGCGATCAACCAGAACACACTCCGAGTAAACAGATATTTAAAGTTATATTTATACAATAATTTGTTTTTCTTTTTAATTAATTTTTGTTTTATTGTAATCGATTATTTTACCATAATTTTTTATTTATATATTTTGTGTGTAAAGTTTTGTTTCTTTTATGTAATAAATGTTAAATTGTTAATGTAACGTAGCTTTTACTCAATTAACCTGTTCGCAAGTCAATATTATTTGGTTTTTTTTTATACTTTTAGTAATTACACACTATAAAAACAGGTTCCAATAGTGTATAAATCGCCGGACGTGTACTCTGGTTGGCAAGGTTCAGAAGCCCTTATTGAGCTATAAACCTTCCTGGCGCCCTTTTGACTTGTCTAGTTTGATTTTGACGTTTATTTTTATTTTCTTTCGAGTTTTCCAAGCAGTCATGGAGTTTTAAGTAGAACCCACCCCCATCTTCACTAAGCAACGACAAATACCTCGTTTGCGTTACTTAGGTAAAGGAAATTTTCGTTTTAATAGCTTTTGCATGTAACAATATTTTATTTAAAGACCGGATGACTTTTGCGTTCAAAATCTAGTCAAATCTGTACACCAGAAGACTGTAAAAATACCGACAAAATCAAAAATGTCTTGTCGCGATCTCCTCTACCCCTATTAAAAGAACCTACTCAAAGAAAGCTCTCAGACCGATAGTATCGGTAACAGATGTCTCAAAATCATGATTTCCATTTAACTAAAGTCTCCAACCTTATTATAATACAGAAACTGGAAAAACAACAGCCTGGTTTTTTTCAAAACAATAGACCGATCATACTTCCACCGCCTATGGGGAAATTAATCCTCAAGATAATGTAGTGTAGTTTGACCGACGATCATAACGAGCTACAAGACGAGCAGTTCGGATTTAAGAAGCACGACACTACAGTCCGCTCCAGGAGAAAGGTTTCAACTGAAATCAATAAACGGAGTCGATTTTTTGTCGTTTTTAAAACGTTCAGCGCCAGAATAGAATAAACCCAAAGTCGGCGTCCCTCTGGGATGGGACATTTGTCATTTCAAAAGTTGTATATCATTATTTTCGCAATCTACGTAAGCAACATGCCAAAAATCCAATACACGACATGATATCGCAGCGCAGAGAAGTTTTTTGGAGCGCCATATCGTAGCTATAATACTGTAAAGACATGTAACGAATTCAAAGAATGGTACTTGAAATAAAAAATCGAGTTGAACGCTGAGGAAAACAACGCAACCCTAATTACACAAAGTCGGAAAACAACCAATCAGAGGGTAGAACATTTTTGATAGAATGACTAAACCAAAACCCTCACTTAAAAACATATGTCGTGCATTGATAAAGACAAAACTGAAATACCTACTCTGCATTACCTTCTTGATACAAGAAGTGCAATCAGCAAGGAAAGAATGATATAGATGCCATAAGATTTAAAAACCCTATGTTATCCGAAGAGAACTGCCGTCGATAATGAAATCTGTTGAGCATTTCTACAAATACTTGTACGAGAGAAAGTTTTCGCTGCTGGACGAGCATGAATCCTTGAAATGGTTGTTACAATTTAAAAGTCCAGATGACAAAGTTTTTAATGGATTGGTTGAAACATAGTTTTGAAATAATTTATCGACCAAGAGAAAACCTAACCAAGAAAATGTGACTTATGTAAATGACATTGACAGATGATTACTAGAAACCGCTAGAGCTGCAAAAAACCATAAAGACGATCATGATTTACGTTTACTTGGTTCGTAAATACAAATATCATAAAATGGAGCCGCGCACTGTATTCAAGCTAAGAACGCACACCATTAAAGTCTTAGAATTAGAGAGATTTGGGTATTGAGAAAAAACAACTGGTTGACATCGAATAATTGCTCAACTAATCTAAGCAGAGCCCAGGTTTTTTCCAAATACATCTGTCTTCTAGCACACTCAGTGAACCAGCAACAGCTATTCTATTCAAAATAATATATTCTGCAATCACATCAAGATTCATAACAAAAGGAAGAAATATTAGGTTAAAAACTCTTCCACAATATTATATTCAAGACGAATAAAACAGCTGATATATTAAAGAAGTTCACAGCACAGAGATTCAACGTCAACCGGAATGTTAATAGCTCTCAAGGAAACTAAAGACCAACAGAAGCATCACCATACGTCCAGCTGACAAAGGAAATGTCATTCTCATCGTGAACACCGGTAAATACATCAACAAAGCAGACGCATTATTACAATACTCGGCATGCAAACCATTGAACATTAGTCCAATAAGAATAAGATTTCTTTCGCTATAAAACCCACCAGCACGATTCCAAAGCATCAGAAGAGACGCCTAATTGCTTCAGAAAGCAAATTGCCACACCTTTATCGCCTTAACCAAAGATCCACAAACCAGGTATACCTTTTCAACCAACTACAAATTCAGGCACCCATCTTCTGACAAAATACTATTCTACAACCACCAACAGAAAAAAGCACTCGTCATGTTGAAACTCCCAGCACTTCGTCTCAAATATTAGATATTGGAAACACGAGATATCTTGGTCAGTTTTGACGTGACATCTCTCTTCACACTGAACACTTTTACCGAAATTATAAAAAGCAAATTTAGATAAGGAGCTTAATGGGCTAATTGAACTACTTCACGTCCTTTTTATTCAACATTATACATGAACAATTGAAAAGACAGCTATGCGATCGCCACTTTTTTCAACCGTCGTCAATTGATTTATGGAAGACTTTGAATAAGCAGCATCAGAAACCGCACCACTTAAACCAAAGTGTTAGCTACGATAAGTAGATCATACGTTCATAATATAGCCTGACAGAGCACTCGTAACCGCTGCCGGTATCACATTAATAATTTAAAACCAAACATCAAGTTTACCATGGAAATAGAAATAAACAAAAGTATCGCGTTCTTAAACGTAGTGATCACTGACAATACCCTGAGACAGCAACATAATTGTCGAAACGTTAATTTTTATTCGTTTTGCGAAGTTTTTAAATTTTGTGAAATTTGATACCTATATAGCACGGTCCAAATATCGAAAATCTTTTTATGTTACAAAAGAAATGTCAACACAGATTTAACGAAAGAACTTACAAATTTTGCAACATTCTACAGATGTGCTTTTGAGCAATTATATAAGTACATTCTGCCGCTTACTGCAATTTGTACAGTGTATAAATATACACGGTGTGTATAAATTGACGAAAAAGTTACACGCTGCAACATTCTTTGTTCAATTCTGAATCGAAAATCTTAATTGTAAAATCGTAAGCATCATCTGTGAAATTTTGACATTTATGTATCCAATTCGACTTTCTTGTTTCATCGTTGTATAACCTTTGCTTTTTTCGTGATTTTTTGTGTACTTTTGATTAGTTGTTGTGGTTCTGTGATTTGTGTTATTATTTTGTTTACTAATCGGCCGCAAACGAATATGGCATACGTTTTCCAAACCGAAGACAACCTAGAGGAAATACATTTCGAAGGCTGGATCAACGACTTCGAGAAACGAGTTGGTTTATAACGAGAAACGCGAATGCTGGTCAACCAAGATAAAGGCAAACAGTACAACTAGAAGAACAATTTCTACACGCTGTACACCAAGATCCTTCGCTTTAACATTAAATATCACCAGTAACAAGACCGTTCACTTGGTTCTACAGGAAAACCTGCTTCGTCCATATCATGTATCTAAACTTCAGCCTGTGTATAATAACGACAACATGTTACGATTAAATCTTTGTAACACAATCTTAAATTCAATTCAAGAAGATGGCAACCTTCTTCGGCGTATTCTTTGGAGCGATGAATTTATGTTTATCAGAGATCGTGTATTTAATACTCACAATCTTCACAATTGGACAGATGAAAATCTGCGTGAATTTATAAAATATGGTCACCAAAGGTTTTCCATTCACGTTTAGCTGGACATAATAAATCACAGAGTCGATGAAGCACCTGCTCACTTTGTTCGTAATATAAGAGAGTGGTTGGATGAACACTTTCCCAATAGGATAGTTTGTCGCGGTGGACGCATTCCATGACCTGCGAGATCTCCCGATATCAACCTTTTTGTTTGGGTAAAATGTCAAATTATTTGAAAAGCTAAGGAAGAAAAAGGTAAACCAATTATGTAATCTAACCTTTTTAAGACACATCACATTCAAAGTCCAGGAGTCAAAAAAATTTGTGAAAACCCTACAAAATGCGATTAAACCTACAAGAAGTGGACTGTATAAGATTGATAAAGAAATTCATCACTTACAAGTATCTTTTATGTCAACAATTTTGTCAACGGGTGATTGGAAATTTTTCGATGATCTTATGTTCCACAGACTACAGAATCACGAAAACATTACCAAAACTAGACAGATAAGTAGATTTAATACAAAGACATTAATTGTAGAAATGATAAGCTAGTAGTTAATTTAAGCCCTTATGGATTATCCGATACCGCTCGTTCTGTTTTATCTAAAGGTTTGGATTTTGCTGTTGCTCCTTCGAGAATTCCTATTGAAGAAATTATATCCAACATTGAAGCTAGTATCAGCCATCTTCCAAATCGTGAAGCAGCCGAGATCCGAAAAACAAAACTTCCAGAGAAAAACCTTACTTATGCTGAACATCAAGCACTAAAAGATCTAAGAAGCAATAGTAGTCTTATAATTCTACCAGCAGTTAAAGGAAGAGCTACTGTAATGATGGAAGAACAGAGTACATCAACAAAGCTAACGAATTACTCAATGATCCCACATCTGACATAAAACTACTAAAAAACCCTAATAACAAATTCAAACTATTAACAACAAAACTATTGAAAGAAAGTAATTTATCAACGGAGACTGCCAAAAAACTAACGCCAAAAGATCCTCTTATTCCAAGGTTCTATAGCTTACTTAAGATACACAAGCTAAATTTACCTCTTCGACCAATTGTTAGCTGTATTGGATCGACAACTTATAAATTAGCTAAGTATTTAAATTCAATATTGTAACCTTATACTGGATTAACCCATTTCCTGCCGTGAGCCCCATTTGAGGATTTACTTTTTTAACGGTTGGTAACATTTATATTTTACATTTCTGAAGAGTTTTGAGGTTAAGTGCATTGCAAAACGTTCGATTGTTGTTGTGTAATAGATTGGTTTTAATTATTGGAAGTATTCAGATTTATAATTAAATGACAACATATAATTCCAGAGGTAAGTCAGTACAAAAATAATTTTTAATTTCAAATAGCATTATTTTAAATCTAGAGAAATGCATTTCATTTTTCTTATTATTATCTTAAAGTTACATGTTTGATAAACATCATTATACAAAAATTTATCAATTTGTTCCTTTGGTTAATAAAGAACTGTAAAAAAAAGTTGATCCCCATTTGGAGATCACGATAAGCAGCGTGTAAAAATACATATATCATCTATTTTTACAGACATTATGAGCAGTAGAAAATTTCTTACTTTGAAAGAATTAGAGAATTATTGGGATGATGAGGCAAATTTTGAAGACATTAATGATGATAATGCTCCTATTGATATAGTGTTACTACCTCCTGAACAAGTTGATGAACTATCCGATTTAGAGGAATTAGAGAAAAATATTTTAGAAGATACAGTTCCTGTTGATGTTCCAAGCACTATTGAAATTCATGGATTAGACCATAATGAGGTCGAAAGGAATAATCAGTCTAAGAGGGCTAAAACTGAAAATACTATATCTGAGTGGAATAAAGAGAAAGCACAATTTACTATTCCAAATGAAGGGCGAGACAAATGTTCTTCTCGAAAGGAAAATCTTATCAAGGGGATAAGAGGTAAAACACCTGCTGAAGTGTTTGAACTATTCTTTACTGATGAGCTACTACTGAAAATTGTACAGCAAAGTGTTGTTTATGGTACACAAAACAATAGACACCAATTTACATTTTCTGACTGTTTGAAAAAGTTTTTTGGTATTTTGTTCTTGACCGGATATCATTCCCTGCCCCAGGAACAAATGTATTGGGCAGAAAAGGAAGATATAACCATCGACATTGTTAGGAAATGTATGCCACGGAAACGATATTTGGAAATAAAACGGAATTTACATTTTTGTGATAATTCTAATATCCCAATAAGAAATGGTGAAAGAGATAAATTGTATAAAATTCGATTGATCATTGATGAACTAAACAAGAACTACATGCAATTTGGAGTATTTTCAGAAAATATTAGATATTATGGATACCATTTTTTAAAACAATTTATTAGAGGCAAGTCAATTCGTTTTGGATTCAAACAATGAGCAATGTGTTGCGCTGAAACAGGATATTGCTATAATACAACGGTTTACGAAGGAAAAACTCAAAATGCTGCTGTACCTGTAAGTTTAAGAACGTTAGTTATTTTAGAAAAAATAAGCGTAATCGAAAATCCCGAAGAGCACTGCTTCTTTTTTGACAATTTTTTCACAAGCTTCTCCTTACTAAAAGAACATGATAAAAATATTCGTGCAACAGGTACGGCGCGTTTTAACAGAATGAATAAGTGCCCAATAAAAAATGAAAAACAGATCAAGAAAGAGCATCGGGGGACATTTGATTATAGTTACGACAAGAAAAATGAAATTTTTGGAATGATATGGAAGGACAACAATCTTGTCAAAGTTCTTTCTAACCATTTAGAGGTTACTCCTTTAGCCAAAGTAAGGAGATGGTCCAGAGCTGAAAAAAAAAGAAGTTAACGTTCCTCAACCTAATGCTATAGCAATGTACAATAAATATATGGGAGGAGTGGATAGACTCGACTGGAATATACAAAAGTATAGGATAAAAATTCGGGGAAGAAAATGGTACTTTCCGATTTTTACTAATTCAGTTGATACGGCAGTAATCAATGCACATGCTTTATACTGCCTAGCCAATGGCAGTATACCATTATTAAATTTTAGAAGACAGCTGGCAAGGTCTTATTTAAATATGCGCTCAATATCGGATCCCAAAAATAGTGGGTGCCTTTCTTACGGTATAAGTGCCAAAAAACGTGTACCCGAGTATATGTAAGAACTGATCCCCAAGGACATTTTTTAGAAAGAACCGAGGAAGGCAAGCAAAGGAAATGTGCAGTGTGTAAGAAAAATGTTCGTAAACAGCGCAAAAATGTGATGTGGGATTACATGTAGAATGCGTTAAAGAGTGGCACAAATAGTGTTTTTTTACATGGCATCAGCCGTCGGCCCCATTTGGGGATTTTTTTCAAAGTGAATTTTTTTAATTTTTTGCATATGTAGTGTAAAATAGTATGAAGTATGTTCAATTTAATGTAATAAAAAATGCTTTTTTCAATAAAAACATTTTAAAAAAATCTGGCAGAAAATGGGATAAGTAATTCATTTATAAAGAATACACAGCATTTCATTGAAATAATTAGTAAACAGAAATTATCTTCAAATGACTTAATAGTTAGTTTTGACGTTGCCTCATCGTTCACTAAAATACCAATAGTTGATACTTTACATCTTTTAAACGACATTTTGATAACAATACAATCAAGTTATTTGAACATTGTTTAACAACTTCATTCTTTTTGTTTAATGGTGAATATTATAAACAAATAGATGGTGTAGCAATGGGATCACCAATTTCTCCATCTATTGCAAATTACTTTATGGAGCATTTTGAAAAAAAAGCTTTAAAATTTGCATCTAAAAAACCAAAACTATGGCTTAGATATGTTGATGATGTTTTTGCAATCTGGTCCCATGGTGAAGATTTAGTATTAAAAAGGAAATTAATGGTACCTTACCTTTTCTTGATGTGAAGATAGAAAGCAAACCAGATGGTACTTTAATACATTCAGTTTATCGAAAACCAACACATACGGATCAATAAACGGAAATTCTCATCATCATCCATCTCAAAAATTTGGAAAAATTCGCACATTATACAACCGTGCGATGACAATTTGCCATCATAATAAATTACCAGAAGAATTAGATTACCTTGAGAAAGTTTTTATAAGAAATGGTTCTAACAAAGAACAAATTAAAAAGTATCTTCAACCAAAAACTAGACCTACTGTACTAAATGATTCAACTATAAGCAACAATTTTGTTGTTCTACCTTTTGTGGCGAATATAAGTGACAAAATTGGAAGAATACTGAAGAAACATGACATTAAAATTGCTTATAATACTACCACGAAAATTAAAAATTCGTTAAATCCTGTTAAAAGATAAAATTCCACATAACAGCTGTAGAGTATCAAGTTCCATGCGCTTGTGGCAAGGAATATATTGGAGAAACTGGTAGAACTATTGAAACTAGACTAAAAGAACACAAAAGACATCTTCGTTTACTTCAACCTTCTAAATCTGCCATTGCCGAACATGCGCTAAACACTTTACATGACATAAACTTGGAAAAAAGTATAACGATTGCTAAAAACAAAAACTGACGTTCAAGAAAGATCAGAAAAGCGATTGAAATTATTAAAGTACACAACAACTTTAACAGGGACAATGATTATGAGTTATCTGACACCTGGTTACCTGTTATTTCCTGATCTTTACACTATCCACCTACACACTATAAGCTACGTCTAGAGTTTTTAATAGTGGTTTTTCTTTAGACCTTCGAGCAAATGCTGTAGCTAAAAGAACTTACTACATTTATCAAGTTTTCTGAGCATTTGTTTTTTCGATTTACCTTAGTTTTATAATTGTCATTTTATGAATTCTCACCTGAAGAAGAACGTAGACCACGTTCGAAAGCTTGTGAGTTTTTTAATAAATAATTACACCATTTACCCAAAAACTATTTTATTTTTGTTTGGGGTTTCATTAAAGAGAGTGTATGCAACACCTCCACAAGACGCTGACCAAGTTACAGAAAGAATGAACGCAGCTGTATTAAAAATTACACTAAAAAGACTCGAACGAGTTAATCCAGACGATACCTCCAAGATTGGAGCTACATTTGCGTAGATTTCAATTCGAACAATTTTGTAGGGGTGTCATTGACTTACTATCGATTGAAATCCTTTCGGAAAATACATTCTAAATTAACATTATTAATTGTATGTAACTAGAGGTACCTATTATTCTGAATACATTGAAGAGCAAATCATATCGTAATGTGTAAAATTTAAAACGTGCTACCAATGACGAGTACAATGTTTTTGGAGATGGAAATAAAGAAAATAGCAATGGCAGGTATTACAGTCGAATGCTAGTTTACAGTGTTGCCAAATATAGGTTTCCTTTAAGTGGTTCCTGAAGACATACTTGGCATACAACATTTTAACATTAAGAATTTTGATTCAGAATTGAACGAAGAATGTCGCAGCGTGTAGCTTTTTCGTCAATTTATACACACCCCGTATATTAATTTTAGCATGTACGCAAGTAAATTGTGAAATGACATTTTTCAACACATTTGAGAACAAGTTTGAGTGACGAGCTATTAGACGCTTTCGTTTTAATTTCAACAGAAGATGAAATCCACGAATTTGGAAAAAGTTCTCAACTACTGTTTATGGCAATTTTGACAAAGAATTTTAACTAATCCAATATTTGTGCGGAATCTAAACTTGGGCTTGGTGTAAAATCAAATGCACAATAAAACGTTATTACCAAGAAGAATAAAAAGGCGTAAGCTAAAAATAGCCAAACAATATAAATAGTTGGATCGAGCAAGATGTAAACAAGCCATAAACGAATTAGTTGAAACTGAATGAATGTCTTCATTCAACACTTTAAACGTATATGGTCGTGACCACGCAAAAATAGCAGGAAATTCCCATTTTTTACTCGTTGTATACCTCTCTACAATACACGAAGAGGAAGTACATAATTACCGTGCATCGAATATTTAAATTCCACATAAATCGACGTCATTACCGACGTTACCGTAATCACAGCCAGTCGGCAACTACAATAAATCTTATTTATCTTATCTAACTAATTAACAAATAATTAACTGATCGACCAAATTTAGATTTCAGGAGCGTTTTATCCAGGAACACAAATACCTACTGTAAGTGGATTGTTTTAATCAGAAACAAAGTGCGTTTTTTTCACTTTAATTTAGGGTGCGTACTAAAAAGGCTAAAAAATAAATAACGGAAATATTTTCGATCTATTTCCATACATTAATGTGCCTTTAACATTTCATTGGATTACCAACCGTAAGATTGTATTTTTGAACACCTGGCTTAATGCCAAAAACAAATATTACATATTTTTGCTCAAAAGTCGCAATTTCGCATCGGGAAAACACAAGTTAATAGCGGAGCACCGAAATACGCGAAAAATTTCTATAACTTACTTACAAAAATTGCAAACACAAAAATCGCCAGCCAACTTGTAATACCAAAAAAAATAAACAAATAGCGAAGTATTTGCCAAGAAGGAAACAACAAAAGTAAAAGTAAATGATACTTACAAATGCTGGTCTTGAAAAAGGCATAATAATTACGAACGTAATTAGAAATAACGTTACGAAACCAATTAGTCACTACACTTAAATCGTATAATTAAAACGAACGCCAATCACGAAATTAATTCATTTAAATTCTTAACTAAGAATCATTTCTTTGGCACCGATTGACCGAAATCTCTAGAATAATTTGTAACAATTCGTGAGTGCGTGTTAGTAACGCACGGACGGTTGAAATTTTTCTAAACTCAAACACGTGTAGATTAATTCACCGATTCGTTTTCTTACGTCGTTGATTGATGCATCTTACCGCAACACAATCTAGGGATTTTTAATGGTGATTTCTACATAACCTTAAATTAATTAAGGCTTGTGTCGATTTACTTATTTAATAAAAGTAATTAATTAATATATAATTTGCGTAATTATAATTAATAGCATTAACAGTAAATTACCTGGTTCGTTTTAACTCCAACTGTAACAACTCTGCAACTTTAAGAACGAATTACAGTATTACCACTGGTGCCACCCGTGGTTGCACTCAAGGACGAAATTGACAACTGTGAACGAATTTTCTAGAACGATTTTTTGGCTGGAAATTTTCGCGGGAGCTTTTACACGGACTTAATTTACACATGTAATTATCACGCCACAATTACTTTGTCCAATTTATCGTCACAAATGTAACAAAAATTAATTTATATTGTTTATTGAATTTTTACTGCAGTTATTATCAAAAGTTATCTTAGGAGCCAAGAATTCATTCCACATCGATATTATGTATAATGTATTGTGTAAAAGGTTCTCGAATGTCTTTCAATCTCTTATATGACAGAATCAGTGGTCGTAACCGTAACCTCAGTGCTAATATTTCAATGTTAGTAGTGGCTAGATCCTTATTTAAATATTTCTCATGCTTAAATACATGCACTAAAGCTAGAAGCTTATTGTGCCTTATTGATATTCCACTCATTAATTCCAATTTTTGCATTTGTGTAGTATGTGAACATGTATTTCATCTACACGTACTCACATTTCTTACACTTTTGTAAAGAGATGTTTTGTAAGCTAAGAATATCCTGTAACATAGATCCTGTAAGTAGTGGAACAGCTTATCTTAAAAAAATGTTATAACATTTCTTACTAAAGTCTGCTGATAAACATTCTCAACTATTTCAGTCCAGGAGATTCCATCCCTCTATCGCAAACATTGCAAAATATCTGTTAGCGTATTTAGTTGGTGGAGCTCTGAGTTTTTAACAGAATAGTCTCTTTGAAATGAAATTTATCAACGTGTCGATTATGCATTTTCCAAGTTTCTTCTTCTTTTTGACTTCCATCTAATGATCCTGTCCGTGACTTGTGCATTTTGTTAATACATCGCTTTGCTGCGAAAAACTGAGGTGCGAGCATAGCTCACCATAACGTGTTTTCCATAAATCTAGAATTAATTGATTTGTTTGTTGCATTCTCCCTACCAATCCCAGTTTTTAATTTATTTCTTTAAATAGTAACGATATTGTACATGTGGGTTGAGCTACTTATCGGGCGCGTCTTCAGGTGGCGGATTAACACGTTAAGCGCCAGACACCGGTGTCTGCACCTAAGGGGTTCCACCAGACACCGGTGTCTATTCTATATTTAATTTAACCGCGCCAAGCAGACACAATTTGAGGACCTGGTGTTTGAGTATATGGGTGCTCGGGCCCTGCATTATTCATTCCCAACAGTGGGTTTTGTGTTGCCTATAGAAGAGGGTTTCTGTACGGTATGTCTGTTTTTGTGTCTGCAATAGCCCTGTAAAGACTGCTTTTTTGCTTTTGTTATCACAGGTCTATAGTAGACACAGAAAAAAAGATGCAAAAAAAATTATCTCAAACAATACAATTATTTATTGAAGTTAAGGTATATTAATAATTTTCTGTTCAGTATTGAAACAATCTAGACAAAATCTGGATTTACCGTCACAATAGGTTGTAACTTTTCTAATTCTACTTTTGGTAATTTTTCCTTGAGCTTCTTTTTTTTGTAGCAGCCTTTGCAATATTTGCGTCCAATGCGAGCGCTGCCCGGTAATTTTTTTAATGAATGCTTTTTTAGACGATTGTGTGTGTGATTTTTTAGTCGCGAATAACTTGTTCTTGAGGGTTTTACAAATTGTCAGTTTCTTCTTTAGAGTCAATAAGTGCCTTCACTACGTTTTCTCTAAATTCTATTATTGAGATGTTTTTTTGGTAACTAGTTTGATTAATAATTGAGCATTTACGATTGCAGTTCCTAAAATTATTTCAACAGCTACTTTTCTGTACCATTTGACGGTTTTGCGGAAACAGATACCATAGCTTGGAAATTGATCAGATAAATCAATAGATGACTTTCCTGCATTGCAGTCAACTATCCTTTTAGGTGTTTCAATCTATTTCCCTCTTTTCATAGCTTTGATCTTATTGTCATAATGTAATAGCGAAGGCTTCCACGGCCGGAAGCTATACTATGATAAGAATGTCTTGCGGGTTTAGACCGTGTCATTGTTGTTGTAACCGAAGTGGCCAACGTTTCGCCCACTTTCGTAAGAAGCCTCATCAGGGCGTGAGATAAATCGCAAAACTTAAACAAGCAACCGAAATCTAACTAAGAACTTCTCAAAAGTTAGGTTATCAACTTGTAAAACAAGCCATAATCCAAACTCTGAAAAGGTAAGATAACTTGAAAAAGCAAACGAAAATCTAACAAAGAACCGCTACAGAGTTAGGTAATCAACTTGTGAACCAAGTCAGATTTTAAACTACGTAGAAGTGACTTAAGAAGAAATAGTCTCCGTATATAAAGGAGAAGGATCGTCACGGATGGTTAAGCTCGACTCTGATTGAGTTACGGTTGCTAAAGGGCGTGTTTTCGATAAATGACTCGACACCATGATCGCGATTGAAGTTATTGGGGTGTTTGATGATTTCTATGCTTTCTCGGAATTTCCTGTTGAAAAAGAATAGAGATTTGGCAATCAACGAAACATTATCAAAATATATCTTGTGACCTGTAGTAAAATGATGTTCAGCAACCGCAGGCTTGGAAATATGTTCTAAAATGCTAGTTATGGCGAAACGACCGGTTTCACCAATGTAGACTAAACCACATGAACAAGAAATTTGGTATATACCTTGAGATGAAAGTGTAGGAAATTTGTCTTTGGGAGAAGGTAGAATCTGAGAGAATTTGCATGTCGAGTTGAATATGGGTTTAATACCCTTCTTACAAAGAAGTTTCTCTATTTAATCTGTAACCTTGTGAATGTAGGGTAAAAAGGCTACTTTCGAATTGAATTCGGCAGTAGAAATGTCTTTAGGTAATCGAGTACGTGGATGTAGACGACGATTAATAACTATGAATATCTCGTTTCACATAACCATAGTTCACTAAGGTTTTAGCAAGATGGAGTTCCGAGTCTAGATTCTCAGGTTGGCAAATAAAAAAGGCACGATGAACCAAAGATTCAATAACAGAAAGTTTCTGTGCAGGATGATGAGACGAATCATAAAGGTATCTGTCCGTATGAGTGGGTTTGCGATAAACAGAATGGCTCAGAAGTCCGTCGGGCTTACGTGTCACAAGAACGTCAAGAAATGGAAGAGAACCATTACTTTCAATTTCCAAAGTAAATTTGATATATAAGTATTGATTGTTAAGATGATCAAGAAACTTAAACAATTCGAGATGACCATGAGGCCAAACAATAAACGTGTGGTACATACGTAAACCACACTTTAGGTTTTAATATTGATGATTCCAAAGCAACGGTTTCAAAGAATTCCATAAAAATGTTAGCTACAACAGGTGATAGAAGAAAACCCATAGAAGCACCAGAAACCTGTTCGTAAAATTTGTTATCAAATTGGAAGTAAGTAGAGGATAGACACTTATCAATAAAAGGAACCAAACTCAAGTCCTTGCCTGTTGAGACAGAATCTGTTTGATAATAATAAGCAAATCCTTAATAGGAACTTTAGTAAAAAGTGAAGTAATATCATAGCTCACGAGAAGATCTTGGGGTTCAAGTTTTATAGTTTCTAGACGTTGAATAAATTGCTGAGAGTTGAGGATGTGAGAAGAGGTTTTACCTGTAAACTTGCAAAGAATGTTGGACAAGCACTTGGCTAGCTTGTAGCATTCTTGTAGGTAGGAGGTTCGATAGTACTGATGATAGGTCGAAAAGGAATACCTTGTTTGTGAATTTTGGGAAGTCCGTATAGACAAGGAGGCTTAGAATCTGATGGGGTAAATCGACATTTAGTTTCAGGAGGTAGATTGGAAGATTTGATGATTTGGCTGACCTCACGTTCAATCCTCGAAGTAGGATTGTGAGTTAGAAGAGCGTAAGTTTCCTCAGACAAAATAGAATTGATTTTCGTAACATAATCATTTTGGTTCAAAACTACAGTGAAAGAACAATAATATCAGGGTTCTTACGAAGACTTTTTAGAGCTGACTCTTCCGACTTAGAAATGTTGGATTTAGGAATTTTAGATGATTCAAGGATTTTTCCAGTGTTAATACAAATGGGAACTGAAATGTGGCGAGAAATATGTCTTATAGAAGACTCAACAGTCGGCTGGAAGAACAATAATTTGGTAAGAACCCTGATATTATTGTTCTTCCAGTCGACAAAGGCAACACTACTGTAGTTTTGAATCAAATTGATTATGTTGCAAAAATCCATTCTATTTTGTCTGAGAAAATTTACGCTCTTCTAACTCACAACTCCACCTCGAGGATTGTACGTGAGGTCAGCCAAATCTTTCAATCTACCTCATGAAACTAAACGTCGACTTACCCCATCAGATTCTAAACCACCTCGTCTATACGGACTTCCCAAAGTTTACAAACAAGGTATTCCTTTTCGACCTATCGTCAGTTCTATTCAATCTCCTACCTACAAGCTAGCCAAGTTTTTGTCCAACATTCTTTGCGAGTTTACAGGTAAAACCTCTTCTCACATCCTCAACTCTCAGCATATTATTCAACGTCTAGAAACTATAAAACTTGAACCCCAAGATCTTCTCGTGAGCTTTGATGTTACTTCACTTTTTACTAGAGTTCCTTAAGGATTCGCTTATTATCATCAAACAAATTCTATCTAAACATGGCAAGGACTTCAGTTTGGTTTCTGTTATTGACTAGTGTCTATCTTCTACTTACTTCCAATTTGATAACAAGTTTTACGAACAGATATCAAATTTACTATGGAAATCGAAAGTAATGGTTCTCTTCCATTTCTTGACGTTCTTGTGACTCGTAAGCCCGACGGAATTCTGAGCCATTCTGTTTATCGCAAACCCACCCATACAGACAGATACCTTCATGCTTCGTCTCATCATCATCCTGCACAGAAACGTTGTTATTGAATCTTTCGTTCATCGTGCCTTTTCTATTTGCCAACCTGAGAATCTAGACTCGGAACTCCATCATCTTACTAGAACCTTAGTGAACAATGGTTATGTGAAACGAGATATTTATAGAGTTATTAATCGTCGTCTACATCCACGTACTCAATTACCTAAGGAAATTTCTACTCCCGAATCCAATCCGAAACTAGCCTTTTTACCCTACATTCACAAGGTTACAGATCAAATAGAGAAACTTTTTCGTAAGAATGGTATTAAACCCATATATAACTCGATATGCAAAATTTCTCAGATTCTACCTTCTCCCAAAGATAAATTTCCTACACTTTCATCTCAAGGTGTATACCAAATTCCTTGTTCATGTGGTTTAGTCTACATTGGTGAAACCGGTCGTTCCGTCATTACTCGCATTTCAGAATATGATCGTTGTATAAGGAAAAGGTATATTTCCAAGTCTGCGGTTGCTGAACATCATTTTACTACTGGTCATAAAATAGATTTTGATAATGTTTCGTTGATTGCCAAATCTCCATTCTTTTTCAACAGGAAATTCCAAGAGAGCATAGAAATCATCAAACACCGCAATAACTTCAATCGCGATCATGGTTTCGACCTATCCCCTCTTTGGTTCCTGGTCATTAGTCATTTATCGAAAACACGCCCTTCCATCCGTGACGATCCTTCTCCTTTATATACGGAGACTATTTCTTCTTAAGTCACTTTTACGGAGTTTAGAATCTGGCTTGGTTCACAAGTTGATTACCTAACTCTGTAGTGGTTCTTTGTTAGATTTTCGTTTGCTTTTTCAAGTTATCGTCTTCTTTCTTTTCATAGTTTGGATTATGGCTTTGTAGAAAGCATACGTACATCTCTCTGATCTTTCCATTTAAGTATATTGTTATTCCGGAACCATTTTTTCGGGCAATTGTTGCAGAATTTCTTTAGGAATTCCTTTTCTATTTTTTCTCAATGTCCTTAACAAATGGGTTGACGAGTTTAGTAAGATTTGAGTCAAAGGAATGCTGGTGTAAAAGTTGTCTGTTACAATAGTTCTACCAGAATTAAGAAGCAGTTCACTAAGTTGTAAGACGACATTGGTGGGAACAGATCTTTCTTGGTCTGACTCTTTGTCCGTATAAATTTTAAAATTCCAGGTATATCCTTGGTTACAACATAACTTGAAAATGTTCACTCCATACTAGTGGGCTTTTTGTGGTATATATTGCTTCATAATAAGCCTTCCTCTAAATGGGATAAGACTTTCGTCAATGCAGACAGTTTTTCCGGGTGTAAAATCCGATTGACTGTTGATTAAAAATTGATAACCAAGAGTTTGTACTTTGAAAGCTCTATTCACTTGCAATGTTGAATCTTCATTATCAAAAAGTGCAGCATTGAAAGCAGAAGTTCGAATCGGTTTCTGGACATCGTTTTTGGAGCAATAACATTACGATAAAAGCAATCTGTGCTCCAATAATCTCTTAATTTTGGCATTTTTACTAGACCCATATAACCCATGAGGCCAAATAACGTTTTTATTTCAACTGTTGTCGTAGGTTGCTCCGCATGTTTTCGGGGGTGTGCCTTCAAAACTCAATTCATTTGGTGGATTTGTCGTTATCATTTCTTTGCTGTTGGACGCCATTACCTGAGCACGTGTTGCACTTGAATTTTATTTCAATATTTTTAATTTAACTTCTTATTTTTTAGCAACGAGTTATTACCGACTGCGTCATGTTATCTTGTTTGACTTTTAATTTATTAATTGCAAACAACACGTTACTATTTAAAAATGAAAATAACTTCTTTATGTTACAAACGTACCATTGTTACATGAGGTACTGCTTACAGTGACCTGTGTACCCGGCAGTTTCAACATGAAGTTCTTGCTCGCGTAGTTGCCAAGTTTACATTACTTACAATAGCCATATCAACTGAAGAATTAAAGATAAGAAAGATAGAAGAAGCATTAAAAGACGCGGTGGTCTTTCAAGACATCTGGCCGATAATTCAGAAGGAATAGCCCCTTTCATGCTACTAGTACGGATAATACGGATACGAACAATAAGGTTTGCTTAAATAATGGCCACGAAGAAAACTTTCCTGATAATATGGCAGGTATTTTGAAAGGAAGATCCCTGGCCCTCGGAAACGTGATTATTACGAGGAACGTAAACATAGTCGAGGAAGAAAATGGTCAAAAACCAGTCGAGACAAGTAAGTTTACTTTTATTGAAAGCCTAGCACAGGACAATAAAAAAGCCTGGGCAAAAGCAGCGTTTACAGCTCTAACTAGCCAGGGACCGAACAAAAGCAGCAGGCATCCACCTACTTCGACTGATAGTGATTGGTAGCGAGATGATCCCTACTAGAAATATTGCCGAGTTAGTTTTCAGGAACTCTAAAGCAGGGGTGGGCAAAAGCCGGCCCGCGGGCCGCATCCGGCCCCTTTGCTTACTTTATCTGGCCCGTTGAAAAATCCCGCAAGAAATTTTTTTATCTCTTTTATGCGATTTTGTAGTACTCAACAGTATTCCTCCGGCCCGTGAGACATTTTGAAAATTTCATTTTGGCCCGCGCTTAAAAGTATTTGCCCGCGCCTGCTCTAAAATCTTGCTGCTGCTCTCGCAAACAACGGTTCCACCAGAGGAGGAGGAAAAATCTGGAAACAGAAAGGCACTTGTTAAAACAACAGGGACGATAGTCATAAAAAACGATGACAAATCTTACGCGGACTTTCTTAGTAGGTGAAAATAGCTTTAAGGAAGGAGGCTATTGATACTACCTTTAAATCGGTGAGGAAAACTAAAGACGGTCACCTTTTAATAGCATCCAAAAACCAGGAAGTACTAGAGACAATTAATTAAAATCAAAGTAAACGCAAAGGTAACTGATCGCACCTTCCACATCCATAATCTGGATAAGGTAACTATACAGCAGAGGAAGTTGAAGAAGCCCTAACCTGTGAACTAGTAAAAAAAAACATACAAAATCACGATGGGGAAAATAAGACCAGCAAAATGAGATGTCCAGTCTATCACTGCCCCGCTAAACATAGCACACTCTAGTTAAAACTAAATATTCAAGAGTGGAACTCAATTCATGCAATATACTGGATAGAGTAGAGGTAGTGAAATGCGCCAAGTGTTGGGAGACCCGACATCTTAGCAGAACCGCTACCCTAACTAGTGAGCCAAACATTATCATCACTAACAACATGAAACTAACAATAGAGGCAAACCACCGGACAGCAATTTATAAATCCAACAAAAAACACCACGGGGATCAAGTGCTCGGAGGGGAATGTTTACACGAAACTGCAGATAGGTAAAATAACAATGTACAATTGCTGCATCTCACCCAACGCAAGCTTCACAGATTTTTGCTCAGAGATAGAACAGCAAAGATACCCGTGGTCCGGTTGTATTCGTAGAATCGTAGGGAACTTTAATACAAAAGCGACGGAGTGGGGATCCAGCAAGTCAAATAAAAGAGGAGACTACCTACTCGAGTGGATGACAAAAGAAGACTTAGTTATACTAAACACAAGGTTAGAGTCGACGTTTGTACGCGGAGGTTAAACCTCTTTTATAGATATCACGTTCTGCTCTAAGAAGGTGGCACGTCAGGTAACGCAATGGGCAGTACTACAGGAAGAAAGTATAAGTGATACATCATGTTTGAACTGAAACTCGACGTGAAAAGACAAGAAAACTTACCTTATCAAACACCTAGACTGAACCTGCCAAAAGAAATTTCAAAACATCAGATTTCAGCTTTTGCAAGTTCACGTAACAATCCGTATTAACGTAGTTTTAAGCTCTAAAACAAAGTAATAACGACCACGATCTAAAACATGCTTCTTAACAAGATAACGTTTGTAAGATGCGGAACATTAGCGTTTATTTGAGAAAGTTCTACCGTACAGAATAGATACGGCTACAAATGTGGTCATAGTTAGAAGTATGAATGATACCATTAAGAGGAAGCTCTTTAAGAATGCAAGATTTGAATTGCATGACCTCAAGATCAGTGAGTAAGAGTCGTGAAAAGTAGTAGTACGATCGTCCGTTTTAACATAAGTAGAAGTGCCTGGTCATAAGTCCTAATTACGCTGGTCTACAAAAAAATTCGATCCCTGGCAACAAATTCCTATTGATTCTTATGTAAGATCATTCTTTGATTCCGAATTCCACATACAAGAATATTCCATGCATGTACACAGAATGTTCTAAACCGTACATGGTACATCCACTGGACGTTCATTATTGAATTATAACATCCTTTTGTTGTCCAAAGAATGTCCTTTTGTTACAAAAATTGACATCTGCTAGACACCGCTTACGGACATCCACAGGACGCTCATTATTAACGTGCGTGTTGTCTGTGAACGTCCACATGTAATCTAACGGTAGTCGATAAGACGTACATAAATGGGCGTTCTCAAGATCTTTATATTATGTCCATGGAGTAGTAGATATGTGTTGGACTAAAATTGGACAACCTATAGATGATAGGTGCTATATGGGATAATATAACCCCCGTTTTTTCACATCACCTTTTGATAATAATTATATTTCTATTTGGTGAAGTAAAAAGGATGTCTTGATTAAACCGTTCTCCGTGTCTATACAAAACTGCTCCTAAATTTTCAAAGAATAAGTTGCGGTGTGTGTGTGGAAATGTACTTTAAAGACATGACTGGTACGCTGACAACGATTCCTCGACATGAGCGACATAAAATTATCACTTTTGTTGTTACTCAAAATGTTCTCACGCACGTTATGGAATGCAAAGCGTTTTGGTTATACTAAACAAGGAAATATAATTTCAAAAATCGAAATGCATCACCTGTTTTGTACATTGCTTTCACAAACTGTTTAAATATTTTTCTTTGAGACTTTCTCGCAAAGACCAGTTTCTTACGATGTCACGCTTGTTCCGGGCTTGATTGTCTCATTCACTTAGGAAACAGCAATTTTTTTTGTGTATTCTGATTGCAGGCCCGTGAGTAGAACCAACTTTCATACGTGTTCTTCATATCCACATAATATACAACCGGGTCTGATGATAACTAATTCCTATTGGGCAACGGGACAACTTTCAAGCGTGTCTTTTGTGAGTCGATAAACAGTCTCAATTTATCTGGGTCATTTAATATATTTAGGTTTATCAATGCATTTGAATTAGAACAGAACTTCTGAAAATCGTAATTTCAGGGTTGATTGCCTAGACCTGTAAGAAGAGATTTGTACATTGCGCGCGAATCCAGCGAATCTTTTCTTGCGAAGGCTTCGGAACCAACATCACCCGCTTTTAACCAAAATTGTTGCTATAAATTTTTATTATTTGTAACTGTTTGGTGAAGGATGAGAGAGGATGGAAGCTGGAACTTGTAGAAAATAAGTGAAAAAATTGCGGAACAACCGGAAATCGATATTTTTTTTACAAGTTAAAAGAGAAAATGTAAGGTGAGGTTAGTTGACAATGCTAGTCTTTGGATGAAACGAAATGACTAAAGTTTAACGACTTTTTCTTTTCTTGTGAACAGTGAGCGATGATCCAGTTAAAATTTTAATCCAATTAAAGACGCGCGAAATTACGTAAGCATCGTCATCTGACGGAAAACCCGATAACTACAAGAATGCACATGGTTCGTTTTAAAAGTGAGACGTTTACTTAGGGGTAAAACGAGAAAGCCAGTAGAGGGTTAACTCAAAAAATAACGAGTAAAGTCGTTTAGTAAAAACATCGTGTAATCATTTTTCTTAGCGTTCGGGTATGTATGTAAAGAGTGAGAAAATTAACTGTAATTTTATAACTTTGTGTTCAAATCCCAGTGTTAGAGAAACACGTTTCATTTGTTTTGGTAAAACAAACACGACGGCCATTTCAACTTTGTTCATTCAATTGTTTTTATATTTGTATGTGTACGATTTCAAATTCAATTTGTATTACACGATGTTTTTCGCAAATTATCACCTAATTAAAATTACTAAATCAACAGTCTTAAAGAAAACTTGAAATGTAATTTAAATTCGTATCTCGTTGGTAAAAGGTAGATAATCTTCTCGATCGTAATAATTACCTATTGATGCTGATTCTAATGGGTTTTATAACACCATTGCTTTGTAAAATATAATCTAATATTTTATTTATCGTGATATGCAAACATCGTGAGGTCGCAAGTTGTATCCTGATAATAGACTTTGTATTGTATATGTAATCGTACAACCCATTTTATCGACAATTGCCTATTTTATGTAATAAAGTCGCGGTATGTTGCGTACTGATCTAGACTGTACATTTTTACACCATTTGTTTGATATATTATTGTATGTTTATATACATATGTGTGTATTTTTGGTCCTTTGTCCCGACCATTCAACTAGTAGGTGGGTTGCTTCCGTAACCAGGACCTCATTATCTACTAGCAGACCTCTTCTGTTTAAAATAATGATATTTGTGCACTTGTTTATATGTTTTGAAATTTAAACCCGTCATATCGGTGTATTAGTTTACTTGAATTAAATTTATAACGTCCTAACTTTCCGATGTTTATTTACATCTTTGACAATAAATCGATTGTTTTATAAACCCCTATTTATATTTGCCGTGTGATTTATTTAATTTAACCCACTACAGTCTTCTCAAATGTCATGAGTAAGCAGTGTATAACAAACTTAATACAACATAGAAGAGGAAATTGTAGTTTAACGATGATAGCCATAGCAAGATGTCGCTGCATACTTTTTGATTCGCGGGTTTTAGTTTTCAAACGTGAACGGGTTACATCACAAGTGTTTAAGAGATTGAGCACGTGTTGTACATAATGTAGTCACTTTAAAGTAAACAAAGTATATCTTTGTTTTTCTAATACGGTATAGAAGACACAAAAGAAACAAATGCAAACATATATTGGTAACTAGCAAGTGTACAATTACGAAGCAATATACAAATTTTTAAAAATATACATACACCTTATTACTATATTAAAATTAATCTAAAACGTTAATACTTAAATCACAATTAAAAGTACTAATTTTGCCACACGCTACAAAAAGCTGTCAACTGGTATTAAAAATTTAAAGCTACAAATACGTCCTGCTTATGTATGCGACTTGTTTTTGCGTATTCACTTACGCAAACTACAAAAAACAAACATTATAATTTAGATTTAACGATATTTCCACTGGCAAACACGTTATTAGGATCGAGCTCTTCTTTAGCGGCTTTGAATAAATTTACTCCCACCTCTGAAACCGTCGCTGGATACCATTTCATCCGAATTTTACCTATACCGTGGTGGTGCGATAAGCTTCCACCACTTGCGATGATTTCGTCACGTGCTTTGTCCTCGATGTATTCGTAAACCTCTACAGGATTGTTCGTATTTCGGTAATTATAAGCAAAATAAAAGTATATGACACAACCGGCATCATACGTTTGAGTTATCCGAGAACAAATCATAAAATGTCGAATATTACGTTTTCTACATTCTTCACCAATTACGTACTTTACATTGCGACACAACGATATTGCTCTATCCCACGGGACCGATGTCTCGAACGACTCCGACAGGATATAATACTCCAACCCTAAATCCTATAATCCTTACAATTACTTTATTAATTCTTGATTGTATTAAATAAATACATTACCCGTATGTATGCAATAACAAACGTCAACATATAGCCACGTTCCCCGTTTATTTGCCCAGCGGGTATCCCTCCAACTTGACCAGCAATTTCGTAAATTTTTTTCTCTTGAGCTTCAACTTCTTTAGTATCTCCTTCAAACAACAACGTCATGACGCACATCGAATTTACGTTAAAACCCTTGATTTTTGTTATGTACAATTTTTTAAGACCGTCTAGGATCAGCCCGAAATACCCCGGTGTTGGTCTAAGAGACTGCCCGAACTTAAACTGTTCATTATCCATTAATCTTATCGAAGCCGGTTGACACCTTTGCTTAGCAACTTCGCGCATACACTTAAGCCCAGATTCAAAATCGGGAAATATAACGGAACCGTACCGTTTCGTCTTAGGCAAAGGTCTTATTTTTAAAATTACTTCTGTTACAACACCCAAACAACCTTCGGATCCCAATATTACTTGATTAAAATCTGGACCGCAACTCATCCGAGGCACCTGACAATTTTTCTCCAAAACTCCTTTTGTCGTCACCATCCTAACGTGTACTAATAAATCTTCTATATTTCCGTACGTATTTTTCTTCATTCCAGACGCTCTGGTGGCAACCCATCCACCCAAACTACTAAATTCGTAGCTATCTGGTTCGTGACCAACGGTGTATCCCAATTTTTTGATTTCCCTTTCTAAATCTTGTCCGATAATTCCACTTTCACAACAAACGACCAAATTGTCTCTGTCCACCCATAAAATCCGATTCATTTGTGATGTATCTAATGATATAATTGTTCTCGCTTCGGTTTTTGAACACAAAACCGATCCGGTAACTGACGTGCCGCCACCAAATGGTATAATGACCATACCACATTCGTTTGCTACATTTACTATTTTAACAACGTCGTTGTGGCACTTTGGCCAAAGAATTATGTCGGGTATTCGTTCAAAAAATGATTCACGTAATGTATAAATATCGTGTAGCGTATGACCGTGTGCTCTGAATAATCGATCGACGCCTTTAGTTGAAAACGCTATGTCTAAGTTTGAAAGTAGTGTATAATTTTCTTCGGTAATTTTTGGCGGCGGGTAAGTTTCTTCTTGAGGCATATCTTGTGGTTTGTGAAACTTGGTTAAATCTGCGTCGAAGACGTCTTTTACCCATTGTGTAAAGTAAGGCAGTGATAGTTCTCCAATAGGATATCTATTCAACAAAATACAAAAACGATTTAGTATGAATAAAATCTTTGGTTAATTAATAATCAATCACAGTGCAAAAACTAAATTTGAAAAAAAACCGTAGAATCTACGCATATGTATACCTTGAACCAGTAAAGTGAATTATACCATCTTTGACCGTGAATTGTGAATCCTTGTATCCCCAGCCATTCCATTTAAGAATTTCTTCTCTGGAAGAAAAGAAAAACTGTAATTAGTTTATAATATACATAAAATGCTTGGAATCGTTGGTACAATCAAAAATAAAAAACCAAAATAAAACATCTCCGCGCGATCAATTCGCCACAAGAGTTCTGGTCGCGTCAAAACGTCATCGACTGAATAAAAGCCAAAAATTACCAAAAAAACATAGACCGAGAAAAACAAAAAAATTCAGTTGTTACGAGAATTTATTCGCAACTTGCTGGCGACTAACTCAGTTGTATTGACAAGCGGATCGCAAGTCTCGGTGTGCTGAAGTAAACATCATCCAATACAGACCTTGTTTAAATCTGTCGACCACTAAAAAGAACAAATCGACAAAACACAACTCTAACAATAATATATTTATTTCAATAAGAGAGAATAGTCGTTAAAATTAACAGAGAAAAATAGACCAATAACAATTAGAAATTGATCGACTAATTTAGTAATATCACAGCTGTTATAGTAATGTAGGCCCTTACGTTCAGACAACCACCATACAACTGATTATATTCAATTGCTCCCAAATGTTATAAGTAAATGATTTTAATTGAAATATAAATATTACTCGATCAAAACACCTCGTCTACTTTGCCGTCGCAAAATAAGTCAACAATCAACAATGATAAAAACAAATAGCAAAAAAATAACTAAAATATGAGTACAAAACTTAGCAAACCGACATTTCTTCGTAATCGTAGTAAATTCCACTACTCCTATTTATCTGATTTAAAACAAGAAACTATGCGTGGTATATAAGTTTATGTACAACGGTTAATGTTTTGGCTATGACTGCGTTCAAATGATCGAAGAAATTTGACGGATGTCACGTCAACGTACTCAACAATACATAAGGTTACAGATAATATAAAGTTTGCGACTGAAAGTAAATTAAGTCCGTATGATCATATGAACAGAAAGAAAACTGCTTACATGTCTTAAAATAACAGCCAGGTAAACAAACGTTCACATCGATTTCCAAACGGTAAAAGTAAACTATCAATCGACGTTTGACTGCGATATATCGCTTATCCCGTCTCATAAAAAGAATCAGTAGCGTCGTTGAACAGTGCAACCGTTAATTTTTGTTTAGAATAAATATTTTCGATTAATACAAAATAAGGACATGTAACACAGTGCTGGTACACACCACATATCTGCAATACAAACCCAACATAACCTATACAATGCCTGAAAAGTTTGTACTAAAGCTTTTTAGATTACAACAGCTACTGAAATTGCGAAAGCTGATATAAAGATTAGCAGTTTACAGTAAACAACAAAAGGCTATATGCGTGGACCAAAAAAGACATATCTGCATTAATTTAATCCAGATGACGTCTCATAGAAAGTTTGCTGTCCTATACAACTTATACTATTCCTTAAACCATGAAGTTTAGGTGTTCCACTTTACAAAATTTGACGTTTCGACACATTACTACAATCGCAGAATCCTTTAAGGTAGAAATCCTATGTATGTACAACAAGCTTATATAATCACGTAAAAAAACAAAAGTTAAAGCATCCGAGATAATAAACTACAAGTGTACGTCTGAATCAATGAGTTCAGACGGAGATATGCACTGAATTTGGTGGCAGATTAGCAGGCAGGTAGATAAAAATTTATATTATATAAGGTAAAGATATAGCGAATAAAAGCAAAATGTTTTGAACAAAATCATAAATGAAAAATAGAAATAAAAGAAGAATGATGAGAAATAACATAGATAAAAAAGAAAAAATAGCTTTAGCAAAACTAAAGGAATTGAAAGGCTTAAGTAAAAAAAAAAAGAAACAAATAGAATAATTCAAAAGAAACTAAAAACTCACTTGACATACATATATTGTAATTACTACAACTGACTGGACAAGAGTGACCGAAGGATGTCTGGAAAAACAAAGTCAAAAGGTTAAAACAAATTAGTCATTAAATGAAGGATTCGAAACATGACAAATGGAAGTATTATAATCGAGACAAAAATAAGAAAACCAACGAAATTCCAAAGAACAAAATTTATAAAATTAAAATAAAATTCAGTGACTATCCAAAAAAGAAGATAACAAAGACACGGTTCATAAGAGTGTTAATCGCCTTTCTCTAGTATGGATGTCAACAACATCGACGATATGTGGAGTAATAGTAGGAAATAAAATAAAAGCTTCATATTAACATGTGAAGATAATACGACGGCAAAGAATCTTGTCAAAATTGGAACGAGACAATACAATAGTTATATATGCACCAAGAGCGTTCTTACAATGATTACGCCAGGAAAGCAACGTGATAAAACCCAAAGGCCTCTGGCCCGAAAGCTGTATACTATTGCTCGATAGGCGTAATCATCCAGTAACCCCAGAGGTGCATGCAATATTTTATTTTTCACTATATACAATATAAAAACTAACTAACTACTTTGCTAAATCTACGAGTATATCTAATATTCTATAACAATAAATAATTTGACGTTTAATCATTTTTCAGAATTACTTTTACAATAATAATGAGTGTGCAAGTGTGATGCCCAAATTCCCAAATGTAAAAGAAAATGCACAAAAAGAAATGGAAAATCTGTTATCATCTAAACCTAAACAAAAACTTCAAATAAAATAACACTATTTTTGAGAGCGTAATGAGAGAGCGATATGAATTCATAACGCTAACAACTACAACAATCGGGGACGGAATAACAACTAAAATTTCAGGGAGACAATACCAAAACATGATTCCCGATGCATATATAATTCCGGCACTTCTCTGCGGAATTAGGTTTTCTTCTGCCTATAAAAAATTTCCTATCTAAAAACAAAAAAAGCAAGTCGTTCAAAAGTAAATAAGGGAGTGAAAGCTCGTGTTTCTCGTTTCCAGTTCTACAGTAGCAATTGTACCAGAACCAAAACTCATACTACTGTACTAGATCCCAATATAATCGGTATACGAATAGACCAAATAAACTAAAACCCGACATAATAAGCTAGAGCACAAAGCAAATTCATCTCCAGAATTTTTAACATAAAATGTTCATATCAAATGTGTCTCCCGAGCAAGCAAAAGAAGCGATCATAATACAAAAATTTTACACAACCCACGCGACAAAACGAATTTTACTGGACCCTAGAATCGCATTCAAAAGTCAAAATCCTAATGCCACACAGACGCATCTACGTCGAATGAAATGCAATAAATTAATAATCACATACGCATTATGGAATGTTTATAACTGCAAAAGTCATCTTCAATGCGACTACTGTTCACAAGCACAGTGTTATATTTTTGATGAGCGCGAAACCAAATTAAAAAAAGCAAACTTGGATGAGGAGCTTAATCAACTAACAGAACTATGTTTAAAGTCGATGTTCTTTTTATTCAACAACATTATATACAAACATTAAATTCAATATTGACATGATAACAAACAGAAGCATTCCATTCTTTAACGCATTGGTCACTGGAAAGATAGAGAACACCCTAGGACACCATGTTATCTTAAAAAAACCCTTGGTGTGGTTTCTCGAGCTATATGAATTTTGCCCAGTCGTAAATGTCATTTATGAGTTGAACTTTGCCAGTTATCATTTCCGTTTCTACCGTTAAGGAAACAGCACATGTGCTAACGCAGCAAGTTTGGTCACCTCCACGTGTATCTCCAGAACCTGTATTACTATTTATTAATTCTTCCTTCGGGTCGATAATTAGGACGTGCACGAATGCCAAAAGAATCTAAATTTTAATGGTTAATTGGGTTCAGGTCATTTGGAATATTCGTTAAATGAGCACGGTAGAGTAGTCTCTCTCTGTTCGTTCTGTTTTGCTCCATAAGGTTCACAATTTAAGGCAATTTCCTGTTTTATCGGGTTTAGCGAGTTTTTGTTTTGTTGTGTCTCGTCTGAAACTTGTAATAGTCTGCAAAGTCGTTTCGTGTACTCTAAGTACTTTCGCTTAGTCGGGGTTTCTAATCTTGAATTATTCTAATCTGTTCTTCGGCTTTTAAGTTCCCTTGTGACATTGCAACATGACAAACAAAGACTAGCAACCTTCGGTTAGCAAGTGATATTTCTTATTCTTTCTTATTTACTTTTACTTCTTTTCCTTTCTCTCGGTTTTGTGTCATGTGCAGGTCAGATTTTACTTTGATTAGTACACTAATGTAGTGTTTAGTTTTTTGGTTGTGGCCTTTCGATTGCTGATTTGTTTTTTGCCTTTTAAGTAGTGTCGACTTTTTAATCAGAATCCTTTTGCTGGAGATTTTTTTCGTTGGTTTTGCTTTTTTATTCTTTGAATATGTTTGGTTTTTTTGTTAGAAGAATCTTATAACGTCTGTTGGCGACTTTTTGGCACAATTGGCTTGACTATTCTTTTCTGAACCCGCATATGAACATTTAACATCTGCTAGATAACGACACTTGACTTTCTTCTTCCTACTTCATTAGCTTTGGGGATTATATTCAGGGTTGGATTTATATTTGACTGTGGTCTAAATTTCTCTCTTTTCTATACATCTTCTTTTCCTATTGGTTTGCTTTGGATTGTCGTTCGATAATGTCTATAGGACTGCATCTCCTTTTTTTGCTTTGCTATCGTTTCGACTACTTTACAACGAGAACCTTTTTTTGATACATCCTTTTCTGTCGGCTGGTTCTTAGAAGTATCATTCCGCTTCATGGGAGTTCTGAATGTTTTTTATTTTAGCTAGTATCCCACTTCCCACTCTACGAAATTCTGAGCTGCAGCTACTGTCTTTATGAAGATTAAGTTATCGGTAAGTGATTGCACTAGGTGCGCAAGATTACGTTTTATCGCAACCACCGGGTATACAGAAAACTAACACACCCAAACAGATACCTCAATGCCAAATGGCAGCACCACTATACTCAGAAGTAAACAGTACTAAAAACCTCAATTCATAGAGCCAATACTATCAGCAAACCCAATTCCCTAAAAACTGACTTCAAGCACCTAACAAATGCTTCGAGAAAAAACGGATAAAGAAAAGCAGACACCGATTAACCGGCAATACAAAGAACAACCAAAGGAAGAAAACCTCGTCGCAACCATCTTTCGTCCATATATAAAAGGCTGCATAGACAAAATAACCAGAATACTCGAGCTAAAAACTTTAAAGCGGTCTTTAATACGACAATTAAGTTAACCACCAATCTGAAATAGAAGAAAACAACCGCATCACTCAAAAGACCAGAAGTTTACCACATTCCTTGCAAATTCAAGAAAACTTTGTAAATTATGTGAAAAGTGTTAATATAAGATGTGATTCAAAACCCAAAAAATTTTCTATTTTGGAATTACGCCTAATGATGATTTTTAGCAAATGTAATGATAGTTTTTACTGTTTACTATTTTTTGAAAAATATTTTCAACAATTATGTCTGATACGACATTTAGTGGAGACTGTCATATTCATGATTTCCCACAGTTTTAATAATATTAGCTTTTGACAGTTCTATAAGAGTTCGGTGTTTTACAAACATCGTTACAAAAACTTCCTATTGTTGACTGTCCAAAAACTACCATAAAAATGAGGAAAATCACAAGAGTTTTTTGTAAAAACGTTTCTAAAGCTCGTGTACGCAAAGTTATCACGTTATTTTGTTTTTCAATGACGATTTTTTTAAAGTAAGAAATACGTAACTTTTTTAAATCTTCATCAGAAACTGTAAGAATGTTAAAAGTGCACTGTCGTCAGCAAAACAATTGATTTTGCACTTACAACCAATGACGACACTTGACGACTTGATCAAAATTTATGATTATTATAGCAAGCGATCAATTGTGAGTTTTAATTTAAAGACAAAATATCCATTCAGAGAAAAAAATTGTATTGTATTTGATTTGGGAATTCTTACTTTTTACTGTTTGTTTATAAATTTAAGCAAACAGGTAAAAAATTAAGTAAAAAAAGTACCGATTTTCATCAGCCGTACAACTTCCTCGATTTTAAATTACATAAAAGTATTATATATTATAGAAAGAGACAACGTGTGATATTGATTTATTTTTACACATAACATAATGCTGATACAAATTTATCATAATTGTTGCAGTTCAGCTGTTCAGCAATAAATTATCTATAAACTATACAATATTTATAAAAACTTTAAAACGCTGAAGCAGAATTAGTAATTAAACGAGACCACAGCGTTGAACCTAGGTCAAAACGATATACTATTACTTCTTTTATCAACCAATAAAATCGCATTCAACCTCGTTGCATTTTTTTGCATTTTGCATGAGTAGGTCTTCTCAAACGCGTGTGACACGCGGCCTTAAATAATAGCAGTTAATACCATTTTATATGCGTCAATAAGCAGATAATCCTTCAAATGTGAAAAATATAGTATCAATTAACTTTCGTCTAATAATTTCACGGTTCATTGCCTGCAACGGAATTGGATTTTGACACAAATATAAGCAGTAAAAAATGAAAAATTAGAAACTATTTACGCGGAAGCAGTTGTTAAACATTTATTCAATTTAACTTAACAATAGCATACAGCAAATTCGTAACGTTTTAAATTAATTCAATAAAAAGAAATTATTTTTTAAAGTTTATTAGTTTATTTTTTATATATGTAGTTATTTTTTTCCGTACTTGCAGAATGATTAAACTTATTGTAAAGTTTCAAAAAGTGATTAGCCGTTAATCTAGAAACTAAAATTTTTCGATACTTTCAGTACCAAACTTTGAAAAATGTCAAAACACCGACTGTAACTTGACTCTAAAATTACACAATTTTTTTCAAACTTAAATGATGCATTTTTACGGCTGTAAACATACCTATAATGAGCATTGAAAAAGACATCACCCTGAACAGTGGTCAAGAATGTGGTGGAAATGTATTGAGATGCAACTTCTGACTTTCATCTACGAATTTACAAAAACAAAAAAACACCAGTTTTGTGACCATTTCTTTCTGATGCTGCATTTTTAAAGATATTGTTCTAATAGGACAACGCAAATTTAAAAAATGTAAAAAGTATTTTTCATCTAAATTAAGCCTTTATTGAACAGCAGAAAAAAATTTGTGTTGTTATTTAAAAAAGTGTAACTTCATGCTGCCAAGCGAAAACTAAACACCCTGTATAAACAATAATATTTTTAAAGCATGCACTTTTTCCATAGAAATGAGTACAGTACTATACATTTTATGCTGACATTTATACAAAGACACTAGAAACCGAGCCCGGAGTAATGGCAAACCCTGTATAATGGCGGCCATAAGTAAATGAACACCCAGTAAACGTTGATAAATTTGAATAAAATTTTCATAAAACATGATACTTAGAAACGATAAAAATTTCATCAAGACATAATTATTGCAACACTAATAATGCGTTGCTCCTGAATTTCTTACAATTTCAGTTTGTCTATTAAGAATACTTTAAATAAACTAATCAATAATAGGTTGTGGTATCGACTCCCAAGCTTCTAAAATCCGTGGCTTGAGAACGTCTGTACTGTTCGGACGTGGTTATAAATTATTGATCCCGCGTCCTACCATAGCCCTCACATTTTGCTTATTCCAAAGATAGATAAATTAACATATAAATCTTTTCAGGCATTAATCCGGGGAAGGGGAGGAGGGACAATAGTCCAACCCGAATCACGGCCGAAGCACTTTATTTTGGTCAATTAAAAAAAATTCTGAAATATAGGTAAAATCACAAAAGAATTACCCCCGCCCTAAACAATAAAAGTAAAATCACACAAAAATTCCCCCCTCCTAAACAATACACGGTGATTTGTTTTAAAACGATCCACCCTAAATATCTAGAAAACAAAAACGTTATGTCCAAAATGCCGAAACCGGTCAATTTTGATTGTGAGAAGGACACTTAACTGGTTTAGTTTTAGATCTGTAGATGCATCCCATTCGTCGGGGCTAAAGCAATGAAAGAATAATAATCTATCCGGTGACAATGAAATAAGTCGGCTTTCATTTCTGATTACTCACACGCATTCATGCGAGTATTATGCGTAGTATTTTTATTACTTTATTGGGGTAAGCGCTGTTTCCTGTTTTTTGTGATTTAATATAATTTTTCCGTAATTGTCATTAGCGGGTTCCTGGACACCCGCACGTGTTTCATCGATATGGAGTAAAACTAGTATTTATAGAGAAAATTTCCATGATGACGTCAAGTCACTTGCGTTAAAGATATCGAGCATTAGAAAATTTCTAGCCGATTTGAAGGACTCACTTAATGCAATAATATAAATTAATCTGAAGAAAACTCGGTTCATTTGCTTTGTTTTCATTGATCGTATGAACCAAAGAAAATTTACTTACACCATATGTACGGCTTTATTTATTTTAGCAAAATTTTAGAAATTTCCAAAGGGATGCCGCTAGCTAGTCGCATTCTTCAAAGGAAAACTAAACTGTAAATATTATACTTCCTATTTTAATTCTTTGTCTTTATGTGGTCAGTCGATTGCACGAACGACTGAACGTACACAGTAAGTTGTTATACATTTGTTTTGCTGTGTTTCTGGTTCTCTGAATCATCGAGATTTGCATATTGGTATAATTTACAAATGCAAATTTATATCTTTTCCGAATGTAAAAATTAGGCCGGCAAATTTAATTTGTTGTACGACTTGTTGCCCAACCGAAGGGGGTTAATTTCAACCACTTTTGTTTGTGATATTGACTTACGTTCTAGCCTTTAATCAGTCTTTTGTAAATATATCTATATATTCTTTTTTTTACGATCTTTTCTGTCTGTGATAAAATAAATATCCTGGTTGTTACGACTTTTGTGTTGTCATATATTCTATTACAGATTTGGGTAAATTTAAACGGTGTCTCCCATCCTGATCTTTCATCGTTTTGGCGCCTTTTTAACTTATTTTATAATTTAGCATCACGAAGCAAACGACCCAACTTTCGGACTCAACTGAGTTAGTCGCTGCCTTATTAAGTTGCGGGATTACATGATTACTTAAAGTAAGTAAGTACTCTAAACAGTAGTTCAAACATTTTTTCAACCATGCACCCATCTCTTTGATAGTTGACATTCCCAAGCGTTGATTTTACTAACAATAAGCGCTTAACAATTTTGTTCGGGAAAAACATGAACGTGTAGAACAAGCGGTTTTCTCAAAAGATTTTCGTAGAAATAAAAAAATTCTACATAGCCAAGGAACGATTAAATGGGCGTTTCAAACAATAAAGTTTTAACCCCCTGAGGTGGACTTGCAGGTCTCAGCCTATACTAATTAACTGTCCCCCTTACAACCAAAATTGACCGTTTTCGGCGTTGTGCACATAACGTTTTTGTTTTATAGATATTTAGGATGAATCGTTTTAAAAAAATCACGTATAGATAAAATTACACAAAACAAGATATCCTTCAACAATTAGACAGTGTATCTTAACAGACTCAATGCCAAAACTCTGCAGAACTGTGCGAGCTTTACCCTAAACTTTAAATTTGTGTGAAGCAAATTCTCATGTTGCGACCTTAGCAGATATAGGTTTCTCTTCCGCGTATCGCCCAAGTTCAGAATATAAGTTCGCGGTTATTCTTTTCATACAACCAAGTAATGACTATAATAATGAACCTATATTCACAGAGAAACACCTTCTTAGTGTCGTAGGCGTATATTGACCATCAAACTATAATGTTTAAAATCATTTAGATAAAATCTTCGACAATCTAAGAAGGTCCTAAATTACCATAGCAGGTTCTTCGCATGAGTTCAATTCAAAACTGCCGCTTTGGCACTCTTCGCCGACAGACAAATAAAACAAAAGAGTAAAAAGGCTCGCAGGTGTACGAGTCCTATGTATTATAAACAAGTCAAACCAACATTTACCAGTCACCAAGATTCAACAAACGTCAACGTCACATTGATATTTAAATCTATAACAAACAAATTTCAAATTAATTGGATAGATGTCATCATCGACATGTAGCCAAGAAACTGTTTACGTTACAATCAATATTTTTTCGTATTTTCCTATAAGCTCCCTGCAACCCCTGTGTATTCCTTGTATGTAATTTTCTTCTTCTGCAAGTCTTTCTAGACTAGCACGTTTCAACCACAGATTTTCTATTTTCTTTAGCCGTCAAATGTTTATGTGTATGTACTCTTCGATATCATTTAAATTAATGTTACTTTTCTATGTCATTTAAATTACTATTACTTTTCGATAACATTTAAATTCATATTACTGTTCTGTCATTTAAATTACTTCTATATTTTTTTGTGATTACAATTACAATGGTTTTTTAAAGAAAATTTTTATTTCGCTTGCACGTCTGACGTCGCTGTGATATTTTATCCTATTTCTTCTCTGTTTCGTTATCTGTGATGCAGTACTAGTCTCGGTTAAATCGTAATAGTCTTGTAATATAACCTTCTGTTGTTTTATACTCAACGCACAATTAATATTGCGGGTTTGCGCATCCTTTCCCTGGCCCAGACTTTTTTCCTTTTGGTTGTATTCTACTCGCAAAGAAAGGTGGCGCAGGGCACCTACTCACCAGACGAAGTTGAGTACTAACAACTCAACCTACGATCATCTCCAAGTTAAGCTAGCCAAAGAGGTGAGTCGACAATCTACTTGATGTTTTTTTTAACACTCCATGTGATTATAAAACTGATACAAAATCATCGAAAACAACAAATTAAGGAGAAACTTGTAAGCATTGTGCGGTAAAGCTTACAAAGTTGTATCGATAGTAATAGATATTATACAAAATATTAAAGTAGTAGTTTGTTTATTAAATATAAAAAAGTTGTTTTTCCCTATAAATACCTTTCTTTGGTTTTTAATTAAATGACAAGAGTAAATATAATGTTTTAATATCAGTATGTAAACGTGAAGCAGATTTTAACAGGAAAATTAAAGTAGTCTTTCAAAAAAATTAATTTTTGCATTTTGAATAAAAGCGGGATATTTAGAATAATTAGATTACAATTTTACTTTTGAGAAATTAAGTCTTATGTTTGACTAGTAGACTAATTAACGTTGAAATGAAATTATTCATATTTGTATGATTCATTTTGATACTTTTTATAATCATTAATTTATTAAAAGTCAATATTCTTAACGAAAAGAATATTTGTCCAATAATAACAATAATTCATTCAGAATTGGCACTTTCTCGGAAATTACCCGTTTGCTATTTTGTTATGTAAATAAATTTATTGTTTTTTATGCAGTCACTAAATATCCAAATTAATCAACAATACCTACGTATTAATGTAGATATTTTTTTGTAATTACTTTAAGATAATGGTTATTTATTAATTGTAAACAAAGCCGAAAATAGATTCTCACTTGTAATTTCGCTGTTCTTTAATTAATTTCACAAATTTCAATGTGACGTATATAATTTATCATCGGTTTCTTAATCACATATATGATATATTTCTATTACAAATACGATATACGTATACAATTGAACTTAAAGAATTATGAGTTTTTAGTACGTCAAAAGTAAATAAGGTGTAACGTAAAAATGTAATCTACTTAATTATACAGGAAGATTAAAATGTTTATTGCACGCACATAAGTTGTGTTTTTTTCTTACACTGTGACCTCGTCCTTCAATTTTTACTTGGACATGTCAATTTTCACCGTCCACGACGAACCACTTACACGCAGTCAAATGTAAATAACTATTACTCGATAATTATAAAAAAATAACCTATTACATATTTACTAGTTTATCTATTTTTTATTGCTTTTATTTTCTCTAACCAATTTTAATTTTGCTTTAAAACTTAAACCAATTTATTAAATGTGAATGTCTATGTTTTTTCATCAAAAATCAGCGAAACTAGTGTGGTTACTTCAGACCACAAAATATTGTAAAAATGCAGGAATAGGCTTTACTTCATACAATTTAGACTTATGCAATATTAAAATGAGATACTAAGAAGATAAAAAACGCAAAAACCGAATTTTAAAAATTCAATAAATCGATGAACATTTAGTTTCAATGTCCAATTTTGTTAAGATAAACAAAAATAACTTTTGAAAACTAACCGAACAATTGTCTACTGATTACGTTGATTTATTACATTACAGTTCAGAAAACAAATATTTGTTTAAAAAAACCATCGATAAGACTATACTTATTGGCATTTAAAAATGTCTGATGTTGATTATAGATAAAAACAACTAATTCATGTTCATTGAAATGCACTGTACCGTTTTCATGTTTTATTGTTATTGCAAATCTTGGAACAATCGTAAAAACGTCCTCAATATGAATGACAGAAAAAGGCAATAACTTACGTAAGTCACAAAAAGTTTCCCATTAGACATTTGTCGTAAATTGAACGCACAAAACGTCGAGCATGAAATTTCCGTTTTGTTTAATATCTAAGCATTAGTGCGTTCCAGAGTTTTAATTATTAAGAACAAATTTAACTTTTTTAAATCTTTTTAACGTTCTTGGAAAGTAGAATGTTTGCCCATCTACTCGAAAAATGCACAAATATAACATTCTTCAAATGTTTTATAAGGATACGTCAATGCAAATAAACCGCTATTGAATTGTGCGAGTTTAATCTTCTTCTCTCGTAAAAAAAGTGAAAACAGATAGACCAAGAGAGAATGATACACCAGTTATTTATAAAGTTGACAGCAAAGAGAAAATTTAAGCTCACTGGACCACTACCAACCCAAGATGCTGGGTGCCAACATTCACTACGATCTTGTTACCAACGATGTACAAATTTGGTTAAAAACCTGAAAGAATGAGAGTACATACGCTGAGGTGATGTTACCAACCACATCTCCACGCCTAGTTGAGAGAGTTACCGTGGCTGAGAAACTATCATAAAAAGAGAAAAAAATAAGAGCCACTCCTTGTGAATGAAAAAATTCCTCGGCTCGGAGACACCAAGTGTACAGTCAATAAATTAAAAATCGAGACACTACCTGCGTCCGAATACAAGAATTTAGTCGTTTAAATGGGGTTTAACCCTATCAATTACAGACCCCAAATAGTTTCAGGTAAACTATTTATTGTCCATACTTTGCAATCTGCTAGTTGTTGTTACTAAGGAATGATTTTATCGTTTACGTTTGCAATGCACTGCTTTTGGCGGTTACATTTTTAAAGAAATTTAAATTTGGAAATGCATAATCAAATTGGTTAGTAGTTTAAGCTTGATTATTAAGATAAACAACTAAAAGACTAAAGTAGATTTAAGAAAAGCACAGCATTATTATTAACAGATATAATAATTAATAGATAATCCACAATTTTTTTAAAAGCAATTACTTCATTACATCAGCATATCATTGCTTAAATACCTACTAATGCTAAATCGTTGAAGACGAAACGGGTTATTGAATTGTTACGATCATTTTATTTGTTCTGATTGACTTTTTGTCATTCAATTTAGATCGAATAAATCAAATAGCAGAAAACAATTAGTTTCCCTATAAATTAGACAAACCGTTAAAATGTAAAGTAATCGTATTCAACAAAAAATCGTCTACCAATGTTTGTTTTCTTAAATTTAGCAAATTATTATATTCAATACGGTAATTTTTTACAGACATTTTTAACTAAAAGTGATCATGAATTAATATTTTTTTCTAAAAGTGCAAGGACACGCTTTGTCTGCAACAATATAGCACCAGTAGGTATTTAAGAAATGATATTTGCTAATTAGCTTTTGTGTAAGAATTTCTTAAACACAAGAATCATATATATCATTAAATTTCTTTTTTAGTTATTTAAGTTAATTGTCAAATTTAATTTATAAACCAACAAAATTCCAAGATTAAAATAAAACCAACTATTTAGAAAACGTAACAAAAAGTATACAAAGGTCATTGAAAGTAACAAAACAATCGGAAAATACCGGAAATGTATTTATTGTGATGATAATTATATATTGTATAAAAATTTCTTAACTCATGGTATTTGAGAATATTGATTTAAATCAACTAAAATTTAGTCTACTAGTTATGCACATTTTCACACTCAATTATAATGTATAATAAATTACAGAATTTCTTAAAATCGCAATCAAAACAATTTGTCTTTAAAAAAATAGCATTACAAATTTACAATTAAGTAAGAAATCTTTTTTGATTATTATTTTGTCACAAGGTAATCTTAAATTCTGACTGTGTTATAATACCTAAATGTTATGCAATAAACTGATACTCATATTCGTTAATGAAGCGTTTATTATACTAAAATATTGTATAACCATATGGAGCATAAAACTAATAACGATATAAACTTTGTTTTGAATACATTTCTTTAACTGCGTGGGTATGGATGCTATCAAGTGATTTAACTATTCCACACCAATAGTCTCCCAAGAAATTTCAATCGCTCCAACTAATTCATTGCGATTTTTAGGTATAAAGATGGGACCTTGTTGTTCTTAAAGATATGCACCATGCACTTTGCTCGTTAGGGCAACACATTTAGGTTATTTTTTGTAACCAACGACGAACCATCGTGGATGCGTCTATAGGCACATTGCCCTTGTAACAAAAAAAGTGTCAAAACCATTGTGTCAAATCAAGAAAAATTAAGTTTATGATATATAACAGAAAACTTATTTGTTGAAATACATAATTTCTGTCTGGATATACAATTTCGACAGACGGCTCTATAACATCCCGCAATATATTCAAATAACCGTGAGAATTTAGTCGTCCATCGACGATCCAACAAATACCTGAACCTCTCGAGCTAATCTAACCCCACACATTGACAGAAAAGTAGCCACTCCGTTTAGTTTCTCTAACATGATTGGCCTCATAACGATTTCCTCGAGATCGATACACTTTAACAGGGCCAACGTTAAAACTTTTAAAGGTTTTTTCATCGCCAAAAATGACATTATTCCAGAATTCCAATGGCTGGTTGACATATTGTCTGGCGAACTCTAAGCGGTTTCTTCGATTTTGCTCACTAAGTTTCTCTTTAGAGACAGCTGAATATTTTTTAATTCCACTGTTTTTCAATCTTGCACAAGCTGTTACTGCACATCCAGGAAATGCTGTTTGACGTATAGCATTTTTACAAGTGAAAAATGGATTTTCAATCACATATGCTCTTAATGCTTCATCTTGAGCTACAGTGGAAATTCTTTTTCTGCCACTACCTACCACTCTATCACTTGTATGGTCACGATGCCATTTAACACGCACACGTCCTACAGTAGCACGCGAAACATTTAACATACGTGCTATTTCGCGAACACTAACACCATTAGCCAACTCTGCCATAATTCGAACCCTTACCTCAGTATTTACATGTGCAGGCATTTGCCAATATCTTATAATTAAACCTGTCAACTTTTTCCAATTCTTTTGTTATCCTTGCATACTTACTAAAATGAATGAGGTTATTTAAATCTTAGAATTTTTGTTGTTACACTAATGAGTTCACCAGACAATATGTCAACCAGCCATTAGAGCTTTGGAATCACGTTACTTTTAGCGATGAAAAAACATTTAAAAGTTTTAACAATGGTCCTGTTATAGCGTATTGATCCCGAGAAAATCGTTATGGGGCAAATAGTGTTAGGAAAACAAAACGTAGTGGTTACTTTTCTGTGAATGTGTGGGGTTGATTTAGCTTGAGAGATCCAGGAATTTGTTGGATCATCGATGGTGGACTAAATTCTGAGGGCTATTTGAATATATTGCGGGATGTTATGGAGCCGTCTGTCGAAATTGTATATCATGACAGAAGTTATGTATTTCAACAAATAAGTTTTTTGTTATATATCATAAACTTAATTTTTCTTGATTTGACACAATGGTTTTGACACTTTTTTTGTTACAAGGGCAATGTGCCTATAGACGCATCCACGATGGTTCGTCGTTGGTTACAAAAAATAACCTAAATGTGTTACCCTAACAAGCAAAATGCATGGTGCATATCTTCAAGAACAACAAGGTCCCATCTTTATACCTAAAAATCGCAATGAATTAGTTGGAGCGATTGAAAATGCTTGGGAGACAATTGGTGTGGAATATTTAAATCACTTGATAGCATCCATACCCAGGCGGTTAAAGGAATGTATTCAAAACAAAGAAGTTTATATCGTTATTAGTTTTATGCTCCATATGGTTATACAATATTTTAGTATAATAAACGCTTCATTAACGAATATGAGTATCAGTTTATTGCATAACATTTAGGTATTATAACACAGTCACAATTTAAGATTACCTTGTGACAAAATAATAATCAAAAAAGATTTCTTACTTAATTGTAAATTTGTAATGCTATTTTTTTTAAAGACAAATTGTTTTGATTGCGATTTTAAGAAATTCTGGAATTTATTATACATTATAATTGAGTGTGAAAACGTGCATAACTAGTAGACTAAATTTTAGTTGATTTAAATCAATATTCCCAAATACCATGAGTTAAGAAATTTTTATACAATATATAATTATCATCACAATAAATACATTTCTGGTATTTTCACGATTCTTTTGTTACTTTTAATGACCTTTGTATACTTTTTGTTACGTTTTCTAAATAGTTGGTTTTATTTTAATCTTGGAATTTTGTTGGTTTATAAATTAAATTTGACAATTAACTTAAATAACTAAAAAAGAAATTTAATGATATATATGATTCTTGTGTTTAAGAAATTCTTACACAAAAGCTAATTAGCTATCATTTCTTAAATACCTACTGGTGCTATATTGTTGCAGACAAAGCGTGTCCTTGCACTTTTAGAAAAAAATATTAATTCATGATCACTTGTAGTTAAAAATGTCTGTAAAAAATTACCGTATTGTATATTATAATTTGCTACATTTTAGAAAACAAACATTGGTAGACGATTTTTTGTTGAATACGATTACTTTACATTTTAACGGTTTGTCTAATTTATAGGGAAACTAATTGTTTTCTGCTATTTGATTTATTCGATCTAAATTGAATGACAAAAAGTCGATCAGAACAAATAAAATGATCGTAACAATTCAATAACCCGTTTCGTCTTCAACGATTTAGCATTAGTAGGTATTTAAGCAATGATATGCTGATGTAATGAAGTAATTGCTTTAAAAAAAATTGTGGATTATCTATTAATTATTATATCTGTTAATAATAATGCTGTGCTTTTCTTAAATCTACTTTAGTCTTTTAGTTGTTTATCTTAATAATCAAGCTTAAACTACTAACCAATTTGATTATGCATTTCCAAATTTAAATTTCTTTAAAAATGTAACCGCCAAAAGCAGTGCATTGCAAACGTAAACGATAAAATCATTCTTTAGTAAAAACAACTAGCAGATTGCAAAGTATGGACAATAAATAGTTTACCTGAAATTATTTGGGGACTGTAATTGATAGGGTTAAACCCCATTTAAACAACTAAATTCTTGTATTCGGACGCAGGTAGTGTCTCGATTTTTAATTTATTGACTGTACATACGAACCCACTGTCCAAGAAATAAGATAAAATCAAACAACTGTCAACAATAGAACGAATAACTTTATTATATGTATTTTCAAAAATCAACAATAAAAAAGAATAAAATCAATAAATCGGTTATACATTAACATTTTGTAAACTATTGCTAGTGTTTTCCTTTCCTAAAGGTAAGAATTTTTAATAAATTTGACTCATTAGCAATCAATAATAAATTATAAACAACGAAATGAAAGAGATCATGAAGTCGCGGAAAGGTCGTTCTCGAATATTACTATAATAAAATACGACTTACCACAAACCTGAATTTCCTTATCATAAGTAGTTAAACAATATATTACTTCAGTAATATTATTTTTCAATCTGTCGAAGAGTGTAAGCTTAAAATCATCGGGTACTTTAGTCAAATTCTGCCCTTGATTCCGAATAATAATTAAAGATACTCGATCGGAATCAATAAAATAGAATTTAAATAAGTTGAAAGCTGACTTATCGTATCGACTGCAAGCAAAATAGCAACAATGATCTGCAGAATGTAGTTAAAGGCTTAATATGAGTAATAGAACATAATTAATAAAGCTGAAGGCATAGTCAATATAAATAAACATATAGTACAGTTACAAAAGACATCCCAAGTAATAACGGAGAAGCGTAAATCAGTCAAGTACATCGAACTACAATTGACAATCAATCCCATATCAATACAACTGTCTGAATTGGTCTACAAGATGCGGGACACCATTACTAGAGACAACACATAAAACGTTCACCCGTTGTGATTACCAAAATTGTTGTGAGAATGAAGTTGATCAATAATCACCTTAAATCCGTAAATAAGCAAAAAAAATTTCAGTAAAATCGAATTAAACGGATAAGCCTTGGGTCAAAATCAAAACTGCGACTTTTCAACAGAAAAATAACCTGCGTAAAATTCCCACTGTGAATATCGGCCAAAATATCCCAGCAAATTATGCGCAAACTAATAATGCCGTACTAAAAATTTTATTAATAAACAAAAATGTAAAACGTTAATGTTAATGACACGTAACACTCATAGTGTCCTCTTGCAATAATCAGAAATCCAGATTACAGTATTTCATGTATCTGTCAAAAAACAAGATAAAAGTATTCAAACATTTGTAAGCATTGCAGTGGTCTTACACGTGCCTAATGTGGTTAAACTGTCTTAAGTTTTACTAGACGAAGAAGACGAAATTCCACTACTACCGAATGAAATGGATATCCTCAATACATTATAACATAGATATGACATCCTTACTTAGGTATCAAAATAAAAAAACAATGATATGCTAACATAACTTGTGCATTAATAATAAAGCTGTTATATTAAAAACATTTTGGTATAGTTTCTGTGCTGCATAAATTTAGCCCAGTGATAAATATCATTTACGCACTGCAGGTCACCGATGATCAGATTTCCGCTTCAAACGTTAAGCAAACAACACGCGTGTTAACGTGTTAGGCTAATAGTATGTAAATAAATTGCGATTTTAAGGTGTTGGTTTTGAAAAATTCGTTGAGTTAAGAATACATTTTTATTTTAAAGTGCGATTTGATTTCCCTTTGTTATCATAACAACTTTGGCCACTCGCACATGTTTTTCTACTTTGGAAAACTCCTATGACAAACTAATAAAGCATGAAGGGAAGATAATAACTATACCGGATGCATATTCTGTTAAACTACGTTATATGGAAAAATTCACACCATCGTTCAAGAGTTCTGTCACTATAAAAAGTATTAAGATAAATCAACACCTATTGATATACCTTAATTGACTTCGGGAAGTTTAGCGCACTTTGCTTTTAATCAATCGTATAAAACTAGCAACTTATTTGTGGTAACTCTGTATATGTATTAGTTTAATTTACAGCAATTTTAGGGATTTGCTTTGGATATGCCATTAGATAATCGCATATTTAGAAAACTGTTTTTTATATGTATTTAATTATTTGCTTTGAGGTCGGTCGTATGCACACACTGCCTGACATATTACGCTTGTTATTAAGACGTACGCCACCTTTTCGTATTTCTGTAATGAATTTTAACGGTGTGCTTGGTTTTCATATTGTACAATCACCATAATTTCATACGAATTGACAGTGTTCTATTGTTGTACTCGCCAACATTAATTTATTCAATGTAAGCTATTTACATTAGCTGCTTACAAGGTAGATCGTTTCTAAATCAAAATCAAAAACATTAGAAACGATCTAAGGCAGAATGGTTATCCAGAAAAGATTGTAGGAGAGCTTTTACGGAAAACGCAATTGAACACCAAGGAACAACCTAAAGCAGAAGAACTGCCCAATTCACTGCTGAGCATCCCACATGTCAAAGGTTTATCAGAATCAATAAAACGTATAGGGAAAAGCTACAACTTAAATACAGTGTTCAAATCATCGACCACCATTAGGAGTATAATTTCCAACACAAAGCCACAAACAAGTCGAGATTCCAAAAACTGTATTTACCAAGTTCCATGTGAATGTGGCAAGTCATACGTGGGGGAAACCAAACGACCACTTGACATCAGACTGAAAAAACATCAGACGCACACACAGAGAGGAGAGACTTCTAAGTTCGGCATCGCGCAACATTCGTGGGATAACCAACATCGAATGAAATGGTCGGAAGCAAAAATCATACACAGAGAGGAACATTGGTACAAACGGAAATTTAAAGAAGCGGCATTCATCAACAACAACAAAGAAATTTTCAGCCAGCCAAGTGTCGAGATAAGCAACATATGGAAACCACGAATCGAACCTTTAAAACAACTTAAACTTCACTAAGTAATTTTGTTAATTAATCTGTTACGCTAAGTTGATTTTGTACGCTTGAACGCTTCATCGAACATGTCTTTAGTATATAAGCTCCAGTAGTTTCTAAGTTTGTCAGTATTCACCTGATGACGATTGCAGATACCACAGCAATCGAAACGTTGTGTATATTCGTTTCAAAATAATAAACAATGAAAGTTCAGCAGAATGTTATTACTTCGGATCAAGCAACATTGTTTAATGCATTCAAACAAACATGTATATTATTATACTGTTTGTCAAATAATTGAAATTAAAAAATGGCGTATTAAATTAAAGACGTCGCATTTATATTTGACAGTTTTGATTTCCACAAGTATCTATTTTTGTTTGGCCAGTGTTAGAATATTCATTCTACCACTTATTAAGTGGTTTAGAATAAATATTCTAAGACGAATAGGATTGTTTAAGTTCTGTTATTAAAAAATGATTTTAGAAAAATTACATTCGATAATGGTCATAGAGAAATAAATATACTCGTTGTTAGACTTGTGTTAGTCGATTTAGTTAGTCTATATTTCTCCCGTTTTGGCGCTTTTTTAATCACATTATAATCGGCATATCAAAGATCAAGATGAATCTTATCAGTTATACATCTACGACTCACTCTCCAATGTTCTGAGCTGACGCTACTTCCTTTGGAGCGATTTAATCACTGATAAGCCTGCTGCAGGTTTGGGTTCTTAATGTGAACAAAGCATTACAATTATTTTAACACTAAGATATGAATAAATGTATGAGAAATTGTGTTGTAAAACTGAGTTTTGATATAGACTACTATATAGTAGACCTTTTATGCGGTATATTGGACTAAAACTTAATAAAAACAATATATAGAAATCAGAATACCCAGTAATAATTCGTTTATTTCAACATTATTTTGTACATAGGATTCTTTTGGTTGAAACAAAAAAACGTACAGTTTCTCAGTCATATTAGTACGTTGGTTTTTGTGTTGTCACCTTCTGTTCTTTAAAACACTATGTGACAATTGACTTTTTGGCTACAGTAAGCCTTTGATTATCGTGCAGTACGTCTCTAAGTGGTTCTTTGATCTGTTTGTTATGCCTACAGCAAGAAAACACGAAAACTTCCATCAATTGAGAGAGTTTTATAGAAGACAAATAGTGGGTCTTAGAGTTGGTTTATCATTTAGATAAATTGCCATTAGGACGAAAAGTAATCTGAGAGTACCATGGTGCGTCAAACATGGTTCCGGGAAGTCCGAACACGAATAACAAGATCGCCGCCTTAGACTTTTCGCGTTAAGAGTCCACCTTACGTCCACAAAGGCGACTGCAGATAAATGGTTTGCAGAACTTGGAAGATCATTGAGATGCGAATCGTTTATGGTCGAGTAAGATGTTTTGAATTGCGTTGATACCATCCATACCTTGTGTTACCTGTCACCGCTGAGCATCAACGGAATTAACTGCAAAGGTGCAGAGAACAAGTTCAGTAAAACCAAGAATTGTATACGGCAGCCTTTAGCAACAAATCGCGATTCTATTTGGGTATGCATAACAGCCGGGCAAGAGTGAGAAGACGGCATTGGTGAAAGGCGTGAGTGGAAAAACATGTTCACCGCACCATGGGATTACGGTATGTGAGGCTTTTGCCCAAAGTAGTAAACCACCTTTGATCTTCATCAGAGGCAACACAACAGCCCAACGTTACATTCAGGACGTGCTAGACACACATAGTCTATTCTACCCCAAAACTCTTCAAAATGCATTGTTCCAACAATACAATGCACGGCCACATGTAGCCAAAGTTACGTTAAACCACGTTGAGCGTAACCAAATCGATTTGCTATCTTGGCCACCAAGATCTCCAAATATTTCACCAATTAACCATGTCTGAGACATAAGTAGGAGATTGTAAAATTTACCCTATTACCCACGTACCCCAGCGGCACTTTGTGGCGCCGTACAGGTAACATGAAACTCCCCAAGAAGGATAATCTCATTAGGAATATTCCCAGACGTCTTAGTGAGTGCTTAGCGGCAGCATAGAGGCCCAACCCATTACTAATTTTTTTCAGGCTCCACCTGCTCACTTTTGATCGTTCCCGTATCTTATATATAACATAATAAACATCAATAAAAAATATTAAAATAAACGAATTATTACTAGGCGTTCTGACTTCAGTCACTTACTGTACAATTACACTTTTAATACGCTGTTAAGTTTTAAAGACATCCATTAACTTGGACCCCCCACCAACAGAAAATAGAATCAGACTTCTTGAAAAAATTAATGCTAATTATGTGCTAATTTGTTACCGTATTCAAAATTTTGTTGCTCAAGAAGAACAGTAGAAAATTAGAAATGAAGTGGGTGGGGCTAGCTTAACGTAAAGCTGTAAAAGG